>OZ025292.1:327926366-329212109 GCA_964019185.1 Maratus speculifer
AGATTTTAAGTACAAAAAATATAATTATTAGTGAATTTAAGATTTTTTTTCAGTATGAAAAAAATATTTTAAAGCTAAACATTGAAAGCAATCCAAAGACCTTTAATGGGAGTTTTACAGCAAATTTTATTTTAACTCTGAGGTGCTTACAACTTTTGTAATTCAATTTTAAATTATGCAAAATTTTGTAAAATCACTACTTTTGACATGCAATTTCTCAAAAACACCATTTTTTAAAATTCTGATAATATGCTCAATTCATACCTTATTAGTCTCTAATAAATACCTTTCAAGCAAATCGTGTGTTTTTGCTTAGAAAATTTTATATGATTTTTTAAAAATAACATGTTGTGTGTATTTTTCAACAGACCACAAAGTTAAGCTCTTCCTTATTTAACCAAACTTGTAATGTAATTAATATTTCAAACTAAAAAATATATGACTAGTACATAATTATTACTGTTAAATTATAGCTAATCATTTGCTTAAATTTAAAATTGCGTAAAATACAGCCAATAATAAAATTAGTATTGATCATATGTCATTTTATTCCATACTCATATATGTGTTAAATTCATCTACAGTGTGTTAAATATTTTGTTATGTAGTATGGATATAATATATTAATATGCAAATACATACATTACAGCTGAATTAGATTTTTTTCCAAGTTTAGTTTTTTTCCAATCAGTTTTTTTTTCTCAGAAAACCAGAAGATCAAGCTTTTTCTTATTTTTTTGAATTTATAATATTTATTTTTTAATGAAAAAATAATAATATGCACATTATTATGGCAAATAAACATAAGCTAATCTTCAAAAATTCCTATTCATAAAATTAAATAAGCCAAACCCCTTAAAAAAATCTGTGGTTGTGATGCATTTTGACTTTGCTGAAAATTACTCACTAATACTGCCAAATGAAGTACAAAGCTACCAGGGGCAGAATACTCAGATATCGTTATTTACCTGCACAGCATATTTTAGAGAAGAAATAAAGAGTTTTATCATAGTTTCTGATGATTAACTCATGATACAGCTCATGCTGTTTCTGACATAGAAAAAGTAAAATAGAATTATTTAAGTTGTACCAATTACAAACGCTGGAATCACCTGTGTATATATCAGATGGAGCTGGAGCACATTTTAAAAACAAGTAGCAGTTTTATGAATTGCACAAAAATGAAATTGTACTGAAGTAGTGCATATTTTCCGGTACTGCCCATGTTAAAAGTGCATGTGATGCTATTGGGGAGTGAGACAAATACTATGCAACAAAATTTAATCTCCAAAAAGAGCCAATAAAAGCTATCCAAAATTCTGTCTCATTTGTTGCTGGACTATCTTTTCTGCTAAAAAATAACATTCTAGTCCATCCAGACAGAAATATTACTCAATCCTATAGAACTAATAATGAGAAAGAATATGCTAATGCAAAATCTATTGTTGGTATCAGATCTAAACATTATAGGGTGATTGTAAAAAATGAAAATTATATGGAACGAGCAAGTAAAAATGAATTGATAAAAGTTGAAACCTTCAGCCAAATGAAAAGACAATATTCAATACATAGTTTCCAATTCGGTGATTTCATTGGATGCATTTATGAAAATAATTGGTGGATAGGACAAATCAATGGTATATAAATCACAAGAACTAAATGACATTAAAGTATCATTCATGCACCCAACATGGCCCATAACTAAAGCATTCCAGTGGACAAAAGAATCTGGAAAGAAAAAATATGAATGTGCATTACCATTGGAAAATGTGCTTCTAGAAACAGAAAAACCAGTTACAATAAGACAATCTGAGCGACTTCATATCTTCAACGATAAGGCGTTGAAGTTAATTTAATAAACCTTCACTACCTAATTCTTCTGTTATGTATGTATTTGCATATTAATTTATTATATCCATACTATATAACAAAATATTTTACACACTGTAGATGAATTTAACTCATTTATGAGTATGGAATGAAATGACATATGATCAATACTAATTTTATTATTGGCTGTATTTTACGCAATTTTAAACTTAAGCAAATGATTAGCTATAATTCAACAGTAATAATTATGTACTAGTGATGTATTTTTTAGTTTGAAATATTAATTACATTACAAGTTCGGTTGAATAAGGAAGAGCTTGACTTTGTGGTCTGTTGAAAAATACACACAACATGTTATTTTCAAAAAATCATATAAAATTTTCTAAGCAAAAACACACGATTTGCTTGTAAGGTATTTATTAGAGACTAATAAGGTATGAATTGAGCATATTATTAGAATTTTAAAAAATGGTGTTTTTGAGAAATTGCATTTCAAAAGTAATGATTTTACAAAATTTTGCATAATAGAAAATTGAATTACAAAAGTTGTAAGCACCTTAGAGTCAAAATAAAATTTGCTGTAAAACTCCCATTAAAGGTCTTTGGATCACCATCAATGTTTAGCTTTAAAGTATTTTTTTCATTCTGAAAAAAAATCTTAATTTCACTAATAATTATATTTTTTGTACTTAAAAACTAATTTTTTTAATTAAGTAAAAATGTCACTATATTTTTTAAAACTATCCTAAAATAAAATCCAATTTAATAACTGTTTACAAAAAATAAATTGTCTACATATGTTGAATATGTTAGGTATTGTGTCCATTTCAAAACGAAGCGTTTTTCAGTTTTTCTGAAAACTGTCAATTTTATCATGAACTTTAAAGTGCTGTAATCAGAGAAATAAATTTTTTAGGGAAAAATCCTTTTAGAAAATTTTATATATCACTTAGTTCTAACTACTGAATTTTTTTGAAAAAAATCTGTGATGGTGAATTGACGCATATCAGTACTGTCTGCCTGAATTGAGATGGAATAGCTCAGAAGATTTTTTTTCAATATCCAATGGGGGAACCGTCAACAAATTCAAAAAGAACCGACATATTTTGAATAATCCTGTCAAAACTAATGTAGCAAAAGCACTCAAACTGCAGATTATGATTAAGTGGCTTATGGCAATAAACTGTGTTCATTTTTATGCGGATAGCATGTATACTCGTAGAGAAATTAAGGTTTTTATAAAAACGGTCCCAAATTTTGCCAAGTTTTTTGCTTATAATTTACAGAGTTCTTAATAAAAGACAATGTTCTTTTCAGAAAATATGAGAAACAAAATCGTGCATGATACTCTGTAATCAAAATTTTAAAATATTAATAATTGTATGAAAAATGAACAGGTTTACTAAATAAATTATCACTGCGCATGCGTCAAGTCTATAAACAAATCCATTTACGTTTTGTGTTAGCTAAATGTATAGATCTTTTGTTAAAATTTCAAAATTATAGCTTGAAAATTCTCAAAATTATCGTTTAAAGAATAACATCAAAATCCGATATTCCCAAAATGAAGCAAAAAGATGAGTACCTGTATTCAAATACAGTAGTACGTACAATACCTGTGTTAGACACAAATCAATGGAATAAGGACAAAGCCCCTCATTTTTTTTGTTTTATTTTGGGAATATCAGATTTTGATCTTATTCTTTAGACGATAATTTTGAGAATTTTCGAGCTATGATTTTGAAACTTTAAAAAATGTTGCTCTATACATTTTGCTAACACAATGTGCAAATGAAATTTTTATAGAGTTGACGCATGCGCAGTGAAAATTTATTTAGTATATTTACTCATTTTTCATACAATTATCAATATTTTTTAATTTTAATTACAGGGTATTATGAACAATATTGTTTCTCATATTTTCTGAAAACAACATTGTTTTATATTAAGAATTCTGCAAATTATAAGCAAAAAACTTGGCAAAATTTGGAGCCGTTTTTATTAAATCCTTAATTTCTCAACGGGTATACCTGCTATCCACATAAAAGTGAATACAGTTTATTGTCATAAGCCACTTAATCATAATCTGCAGTTTGAGCACTTTTGCTAGATTTGTTTTGACAGGGTTGTTCAAAAGATTCGTTCTTTTTCAATTTGTTGATGGTCCCATATCGGATTTTGGAAAAAAATCTTCTCGAAAAGGTATGACTTGTACTATATTGTTTATACATCAGGAGTTTCAGAGTCATTCCTCAAGTATATTTCTAGATATTTAACAAAATATCTGAAATTGCAAGTGTCAAGAATTTTTTTTTTTTTTTTTTTTTTTTTTTTTTTTCGGTGACTGTATTTTGGTAGCAGTACTTCTTGAAATAATATCATAAATTGAAGAAAGTATTTTTGATAGTGTAGTTCGATTACAAAATTATTAAAATTTTCTTGTCCGTTTCATATAATCGATTGTTCATTTTTTAAAAGTAATTAGCTATTAAATTTAAACTTCTAAATGGTCTCTGGGACCATTAAATTATATTAAAAAAAGCATTTGCGATGCACTAAGTAAATCAGTAAGAATTCTGTTATTTGAAATTTTAAAGCTGTCTAGTTAATAGGTAAATTTTGAATTTATGAAATTTCGGAGATTTCGTCACTAAGAATGAGGTTTTGCAAGTCTAAAAGTATAGTAAATTTAATGAGCTTACAGCAGCTAACTATTTTTCAACTATTTAAAAATACATTTTGTGTTAATTATACCATGTAACATAATTTTTGTTTCTGAGTTCTGAATATCTTTTTCTAAATGGTTTGTAATAAAAACGTGAAAAAATTCTACTCCCCTGCAGAAACCTGCTTTTTATGGTCAGGGCAACGAAAAGTTGAATTTGCGTATTGCAATTGGAAACTCGCGAGAATAACTATTGAGATAAATCTCACTGACTATGGCTACTTAAAAAGGTATAGGCACATCGCTACTAGAATACTTAGTACTAGAATAACAAGACAAACAGTAATTAGTATTCAAATAAGACCATCTGAGGATTATATTATAATAGAAAATATTGTATTTAAAAAGTAGAGCCAAAACACTAACAATGTAAGAAATTGGAAGTTATGTACATACCACTATAACAGCTACAAAAGCAAGGTTTTAGGGCCATAATTTCGCATTTTGTAAATACTTAATACTTAATTAATCGGAAACCAATAGTGTTAAACTAGAAACATAATTTTTTTAAAAAATTGTTACGTAGTGTTATTCTCGAAACCAATATAACGTGTTAACTGTGAATTAAATTTAAATATTATTTTTTATTTATGTCTAAAGTTTATTGTATTTTTTTTTATTGGGTTCCAAGTTCCAAGGTTATATCTTGTATGACTTGAGATAAATCATATAAATAACAGTGAAAATCTAATTGTAAAAATATATACTCAAGTGTTATAACAAATTTATCGAGATTAAAACAATAAAAAGAAAATAATGAGAATGAACTTTAAATACTTTATATAATCTAATACCGTTGATATGCTACTTAAACTATACATTGAATTTAATTATTATTTTCAACTATAGTTTATTGCATTTGGTTTCAAATTTTCTTAATTTATCAACAACTGATAAAATAAACTTCAAAGGCAAGACTTCAAAGGCAACTTCAAACATCCATAAGAAGAAAATGGTAGAATATTCAACCAAATTGTGATAATTGAAATTATAAATATCCTTAGTCTTCTTTTTTAATAAATAAAACAGCAATTTAATAAAGCTGTTTGCAACAAAATTCCTTGTTTATGGTTTTCAACACTGTAAGTCATAATCCCTTTATAATGCTGTATTTGTAGTTGCAGTGTTTACGTCAAAAAATTTTTTTGTTATTTTCTAATGGAATAGAATTGAAATATATAAGTTAAGGTGTATTCGAGGGCTGTCAGTTTTGACATGTGCATTCTGAAGTTTAATAGTTATGAGTAAAAATTTAAAAATTGTGTAACAATAATTTGTTAAGGGCTACTTCTCTCACGCGATAATACCCGATCAATTGTGTTAATCCTTTGGAAGGTATTTTTTTATATGTCTTTTGTATTTTTATACTTTAAATATGCTTTTGATTTGATAGCTGATATTCGTTTCTACAAATATGTTTTTTCTTTCGATTTTGTTTACAGGTTTTTTATTTAGGATCACTTTCGGAAGGAATAGAAAAATGAAATATTTTAAATAAATGATCCCATAGCATTGACTTTAGCGAGCATGTGTTTTTGAGTGCATGATATAGCCATTTAATTATTGTAACAATACGCAACAGGAAATCCACAGATGAACTATCCATTTCTAAATGTAGCATGCATAATGTGTTTAATCTTAAGTATATACTTAACCACTGAACACCCAAAATTCACTGATTGGCCTTATCAGAAAAAACTTAAATCCCAAATTTCAAGAAAATCAGATAATTCTGCATAAAAAACATTTATATAATTTAAGGTGAGAAAGTAGTCGCCTGTTCATTTCTTTTCACTTAAAAAACAATCTCAAATCTAAACAGGGACGTGTCTTATTTATACGAACTTATATCCAAAAATTGAAACAAATTGGTTAATTCTGCATGAAAAACCTATTTACCTAAATTAAGAGCAGTAGATCCCAATCCCCCCTTTATACATTGTCAATGAATCCCCAAAAGAAATCAGGGAAGTGCCCTATTAGAATGAACGTATATCCATATTTTGAAACAAATCGGTAAATTCTAGTAAAAAACTTTTTATGTAAACTAAGGCGGGTTACCCCCATTCTTCCCACTTTATTCTTAACCAATGAGCATCCAAAACTGATGATGGAGGTACCTCATCAGAATGATCCTATTCTAAAATTTTAATGAAATCTGATTGAAAAACTGACTGCATGAAAAAAACATTTATCTATATTAAGGAGGGATTAGTCCCCCATTCCCTCCTTATATTTATCTAATGGACTCTCAAAATGAATAATCAGAGAAGTGCCTTATCACAATAAACCTATATTCAAAATTTGAATTAAATCGGATATTTTCATCATGAGTTATCGAGTTAATACATTCATACGTATGTACACTCACATTTTAGACTATTTTCTGATTCCTAGCATCGATCAATGGTTCGGGGATCAAAATGACTTCTTATTTCAAGATGACAACGCAGTTCCCCAACACAGTAGATCAGTGAAGAAATGTCTACAAAATAGGTAATATATCAATTTAAACCATGACTTGACTGCCCAATAGTCCGGATCTTAATCCCATCGAAAATCTGTGCAATTAAAAAAAATCGATTTTCGACGAATTACAGATGCAACAGAACTACGAAAATCTATAAGGGAATGCTGGTGTTAAGTTGCCCCCAATGAGTGTAAAAATCTTATTGAGTCCATTCCACTAAGGATTTCGGCTGTCATCCGAAATAAAAGTGGATTTACGAAATATTGATTACAGGGATCGGTTATTTTTTTCCAAATCAAAGCATGATCGGATAATTTTTTCTTGGGTGCTTAAATTTCAATCACAATTTTTCTGTTTATAAATTGGTGTAAGGTACCCTGGGGTAATAACGCCACGTTAAGGTTCTACCAATTTCCACGGCTCAGTTTTAGTTTGTATTTTTCAATAAAATATATGATTTGATACAGCAACTCATTGACTATCTATATAAAAAAATAATTTAACATATGTATTCATAAAATGTAATGGCGTGATTTCTTGACCAATGCTATTTGGCGTTATTACCCACCTATATGGGTAATAACGCCATGCAAACAAAACTATGAAATAAGATGGAATAATTGCATGTAGATGGCCCAATTCTAAAAATACAAACTCTACAAACTTAGAAATTGACAAATTGCATTCTAAGCTATTGAAAATGTTCAATTTTTTGTGATAGTGTAAGAAAAATAAAGGTTTGGTGTGTGTGTGGGGGGGGTGAGGATGAGGCAAAAGAATATCAGACCATGAGCTTCTTTTTTGCTTAAAAAGGACCGCTTAAATAGAATTATTAGAAATATTGCACAGTTTTAACTGTGTTTATTTGAATCAGTATTTAGGATGTAGCTCGGCCACTCTAGGGAATCGACCGGGGTATTAATGCGAAGGATTGGCGTTATTACCCCTGTGACGTCGTAACTAAATGTACTCTGACTCTATGTAGAATTTCACAATTCACTTTAATAAAACCAACACACAGAGTACACGATGAAAACTATATACATAACCACACTGCGCTATTTACAATTATGTACAGTTAATTTACACATATATCCATTAGGAAAATGCACTTGAGAATATACAGCCCCTTCCGGGCATGAGGTTTTGAACACCCTTCACCGATGTTCTTTTAAAACCTGAACTATACACGGCTCACACCCGAGCCCGCCGAAAAAAAAAACGTTCTTTCTTTGCTGCACACCAGGCAACTACTGAATCCCTTCGTTTCAGTTCCATTTCAAAACAGAAAAGTTAATTTCAAAAAGTCTCTTTCAAAATGAAAAAATCACGGAGCGGACAGTTTCCAGACCTCATGGCACTAGGCATGGAACGTCATCGCAGACTTATTGGCGTCGACATCACGGAGCCAGCCGATATCACAGCTCCTTCCCCCTAAAGAGATTTTCATAGGGTGCATACACCTATGAAAATTGAAGATTAGGAAGACGGCATTGAGCCCTTCGTCACTCCCGACACGCCAAACCTGAGAGGTCACAACACCAGAACACTATTAAAATAAATGCGTATTAATAATAAAAAAAAACTTATGATTAAAATTCACTAAACACAATGAGCTACTCATTTGAGATATCCATCTGAGCCGAAAGAATGGCACAGTACTATTCTCGAATATGCAACATAAAGTTCTATACTAAATAATACCCAAAATTAATACAATTAGATAAAATTCAATATATGTAAAATAAATATAAATGAGTAAATTCAATGATTGGATTTTAATATTTACACACCCTATTACACAGTTCTACTCAGTCCATCGGCATTCCCGTGAAGCCTTCCCGGTTTGTGCTTAATCTCAAAATTGTATGCCTGTAAATATAATGCCCACCTAGTCAATCTAGCATTTTCCCCCATCATTGTTTTAAGATAGGTCAACGGATTGTGGTCTGTTTGTATAACAAATCGCTGCCCATCCAGATAATGATTCAGCTTTTTAAGACCATATACAATCGCTGCTAATTCGCTTTCAATAGTGCTGTAGTTCTGCTCTGCTTTAGAAAAATTCTTACTTAAATATAAAATTGGATGCTCTTCCCCATCTCGAATCTGTGACAGAACTATACTAATATACTCATATAAACTTGCGTCGGTCTGCACAATAAATTCTTGGCTATAATCAGGGGCATATAAAACAGGACTCTGGGTCAACCTCCTTTTTAATTCCTGAAAAGCCTTTTCGCAATCCTCATTCCACTCTATCTTTTCTTTTTTTACTTTCCCTTTCAAGATATTAGTCAGGGGAACCGCGATTATTGCATAATCTTTTATAAAACGAGAATAGTAGCCCGTCATTCTAAGAAATGACCTTACTTGAGTTTTAGTTGAGGGTGTTGGAAAATCTAAAATTGCTTTAATTTTTACGTCACTGGGGGACCTCTTTCCCGAACCTACCTCATGACCTAAAAACTTCACACTGTCTTGAACAAATCTGCATTTTGTGGGTTTCACTGTTAAACCGGCCTCTAATAAGCGCTTTAGGACCTCGGCTATATCCTTCATGTGACTTTCCCAAGTAAGTGAAAACACCGCAATATCATCAATGTACGGCAAGGCAAATGATTCCAGACCTCCCAGAACCATAGAAATTAATTTACAGAAGTAGAAAGGAGCGTTCACGAGACCAAACATCATGACCTTAGGCAAAAATATCCAAAAGGTGTCACAAATGCAGCGTACCTTTGGGCCCTTTTGGTCAGTGGTATTTGGAAATAACCTTTGGTTAAATCCATCACCGTAATAAAGGTCGCAGAACTCACCTTTTCTACTACTTCCTCTATATTGGGGAGTGGGAAAAATTCCGTTCGAGTCTTGGAATTTAGTATTCTATAGTCCACACAAGGACGAGGATCTTTTCCCGGAATCTCTACCAAAATCATGGGGGACGTAAAATCGGGCTGCCCTACCTCAACTACTCCTAACTCTAATGATCTTCTTATCTCCTCCCTCAAAATTTCTATCTGCCTTGGCGACATTCTATAAGATTTGGCTTTCACCGGCGTTTCATCAACTAATTCTATATCCATCTCTACTAAATGAGTACGTCCTGGATCTGAAGAAAACACTTTCTTATTTCGCTCTATGACTTCCTTAAAATTATTAATTTGAATTTCTGTCGCCCTTTTCTCTAGCCCACTGTTGTCCACGATTTCCCAAAAATCAATTTGTGTGGGGTTTGGCATGGGGTACGGTATTTCGACATCTTCTTCCACCTCTTCCGAATCGATATCAATTACCAGATTAACAAATTCCGGCCGCTTATAATAAGGTTTCAATAAATTAACGTGATAGATTGTCGCCTTATTTCGCTTCTCTGGTAAGTCAACGGTGTAATTCGTTTCTGAAATTACTCCCGTGACCGTACCTGGCCCGATCCAATTTACAGCCATCTTATGAGATTTAGAGGTTGCCAAAACTAACACCTGGTCTCCAACCTTGAACTTTCTTATCACTGCATTCCGGTCATACCATAACTTTCGCTTGTCCTGGCATTCCTCAATCCGCTTGACTGCCAACTCCTGACATCTTTTCAATCTATTTGTCAGGTTCAAAATATAATCTACCACATTTTGGTCCGTACTCTCGTCACCCATCCAATTTTCATACACCAACGTGTGTGGCATACGCAAATTCTCCCCGTGAATGAGTTCAGCGGGACTAAACCCCGTGCTTTCATGCGTTACTGTTCTTAAAGCGAACAGTGCCATAGGCAAAACTTCTTCCCAATCACGACCCGTTTCGAGACATAAGGCTTTAATGGCTTTCTTTAATGTAGAATGTAATCTTTCCACACAATTGGACTCCGGATGGCAGACTGAGCTATGGGACACTTTTATGCCAAATTTTTGAAAGAATTCGGTCGTTAACTCGCTCGTAAAAGACCTTCCTAAGTCAGATTGTACCTCTCTCGGAAAGCCCGTTTTCGCGAAAATCTGCAACATAGCATCAATAACGGATGTGGAAGTGATATCTACCACCGGTATGGCATCCGGATACTTAGAAGCCAGGCAAATGGCTGTAATTAAGTATTTGTTATTTCTATTACTAGTTTGTAAGGGACCTACCGCATCCAGATTTATCTTAGAAAAACATTCGGAAATTATTGGTACCAGTTTTAAAGGGGCCTTACGCTTATCTTTATTACTACCCACCTTTTGGCATGGATCACACGTTTTTACGTAATTTTCAATATCTTGATAACAATTTGGCCAAAAGTAATACCTAAGGACTCTATCCTTTGTCTTTGTCGTACCTAAATGTCCTGATACCTGCTCATGACACAATGCTAAAATTTCTCTTCGATAAATTTCCGGTACGCATAATTGTATTTTCTCCTCACCTGTCCTTGATAGCAACACCTGTACAAGCTTATCTTCCCTAATACAAAATTCTTTAACATTAGAGTTTTTAGCTTTCTCCCACAACTGCTTAAGTGAAGGGCAATTTTTCTGCTCTTCTTTAAATTTCTCCGCTGATACATTAACCAAACCTGTCTCCGTCTCTAACTTTTCCGGTATAACCATCCCTTCCTCCTCTTCTTTAAACTCCACCTCATCTTTATCTCCATCCTCCAAATCCAATCCATTCTCAACTTCAACCACGAATATCTCCCTTTCACGTTCCCGCTTCTGATTGCGCGTCATTACAGCATTTACCAACACAGGATTACCTTTTGATTCCTCAATAAGTTCAGCTGTCTTGTTTCCCAGCAAATAATAACCTTGCTCTAATTCTGTCGGTATCACAGCTGCCTTAGTAATCACCATTCCAAAATCCCCTTTAATTGTAACTCTCGCCAAGGGCAAACATTTACACGCATTATCCAAGGGTTGCTTTATCCACGTTACTTCCCCAATTAAATCATCATTATCTATCCAACTACGGTCACAAAGATCAATTCCAGCCCCTGTATCCCTTAAATAATTTCGTTCTATCCCATTAATTTCTGCTTTTTTCAAATAAGGTGTAAAACACTGTCCTAAACGTACACCTACGTCCACGTGACTGACTAAATCTCCAGAACTTTTGCGTTTTAAATCCGGACAATCTGGCCTAATGTGTCCTGCACGATTACATTGAAAACAGATAATTGGCTTTTTTCTATCAAATTTATCTTTATTTCCAAAATCCCTACGCACATTATCTCTTTTATCAACCCCACCTGATTTAACTACCTGATCCCCTTTACTTCTAGCATTATCTTGCCCATTCCTATCCCTAAAATATGGTTTATTATTCCACGTTTTGTTATCAAATTTCCTAACATTCCCTCTCACACTTTCAAATTTATCGCATTTTTCTGCTAAATATGACGCTGTCTTAATCTCGTCCCACTCATCGAGGAATTTATCTTTAATCGCGAAAGGAACTCTACGCTTAACCTGCTCTGTGAGCATTAATTCTTTGAGTGATTCAAAATCATTTACTTCAACAGTTTCTAACCAATATTCTAAATACCCTCTTAATTCATAAACAAGCTCAGTCCATAACGCACCTGCCTTCCTTTGATGAGTCTCAAATTTTGTTTTCAGGGCCCCTGCTCCTAATCTGAATCTCTTTAACAAAACATTCTTGATATGCTGGTAATCATCCCTTTTTTCTAAGGGTTCTTTTACAATAATTTCAGCTACCTCTACAGGTAACAAAGGTATAAGTTGGGAAACGTAATTTAATTCTCCTAAATTCTCTTTTGACGCTTGACTCTCAAAAATCATAAAAAACAAGGTTGTATCAATTAATTTAGGGTCAAATTTTGGAACTAAATCCTTTAAACTCACTCTTTTATCCTTATTTTCAGGCGTTACAGAATCAGGGGAAACTAAGGAATTACTATCTGCACTGCATTGTAATCGCAGCTTCTCTAATTCCAATTGTCTATCTTTCTCTCTTTCTAACCTTTCCTGTTCAGCTAATTTATTTAATTTTTCCTGTTCTGCTAATTTTTCCCTTTCTTCTAAAATCCCTTCCAACATATCTTTTGCAATTTGTTCATCATAATCAGAAGCTTTCAAAATTGCCTGAATTAAAGGCACTTTTTTAATGTCAGCAGATATTTCGGTATCAAATTCTGCTGCGAGCAAAAGCAATACACCTTTATTTTGCCTATTCAAGAATGAAGCCATAATCAAACTCAGAAAAATATCTCACTACAAAAAGTAAATACAATTACAAAATATTTCTATAACTTTCCTGAGCACAATAGCATTAAAATACCCAAGAAAAACAAGATTTATATTTTTTTTCAACTGAGTAACACTTTTCTCTAAGCACAGTAAATAATCAAAACCGCAACTAAAGTATTCATAAAAAATGCACAATAAAAAAATAAAGACTCAGTACATTCCTTTACTTTATTATATACCTTGCTTTAATGCACTACGAAAAAGTCAATAGTAATTTCAGTAAATTCAACTTTCTAATTTAATAAACTTAACACTGTAACTTAAACAATTAAGTTCATTACCGTACTACTTGTGCAATGAAAATTACTTTACTCTTTATGCAAAAAATAAAAATGTATTTAAAATACTTAATATATTCTACTTTTACACTCCTTATTTTGTTTTACTTTTAAAACAAAACAGCAATTAGCAAAGAATAATAATAATAATAAATCACGAAAATACTCTCGTGCAATAACCTTAAAAAAAACAAAAACAAAACGAAACACACTATTTTAATTTTCCAACATAAGCGTATGGTATTGAGACCTCCCCAAAATTCAGCGCGCAAGAGAAACAATAGGGACTCACCGTTCGATCCTTTAATATTCCGAGCTGAAATTCACAATCTTCGAACACCGATTTCAATGACCGACACAGCTTTTCAGTCCACATTCAATGTAATACAGAAGAGACGACGAGTTTTCAGTCCACATTCGAAATAATACAGCAGAGATGATGAGTTCGCGGAACTTTTTATTTCAGTTCCTATATCCCACAGCAAGCCACCAATAATTTTTTATATTACTAGCTGTGACGTCGTAACTAAATGTACTCTGACTCTATGTAGAATTTCACAATTCACTTTAATAAAACCAACACACAGAGTACACGATGAAAACTATATACATAACCACACTGCGCTATTTACAATTATGTACAGTTAATTTACACATATATCCATTAGGAAAATGCACTTGAGAATATACAGCCCCTTCCGGGCATGAGGTTTTGAACACCCTTCACCGATGTTCTTTTAAAACCTGAACTATACACGGCTCACACCCGAGCCCGCCGAAAAAAAAAACGTTCTTTCTTTGCTGCACACCAGGCAACAACTGAATCCCTTCGTTTCAGTTCCATTTCAAAACAGAAAAGTTAATTTCAAAAAGTCTCTTTCAAAATGAAAAAATCACGGAGCGGACAGTTTCCAGACCTCATGGCACTAGGCATGGAACGTCATCGCAGACTTATTGGCGTCGACATCACGGAGCCAGCCGATATCACACCCCGTTATAGTTATTGCTCTGTACATTTGAAATTAAAAATTATCTCGAGAAGATATCCAAAATCTTCAACAACATTTTGAAAGTCCTCGAAATGTACTACAAATTTATGTAATTAACAAAGTATTTCCGGATAAAAAAGTAGTCTTCACATCACAAAACGTATCTCGCAAATTTTAGATCAAGCTTTAATTTTAGTTGCTTGTAAAAACAATAAGACCTAAAAATGAAACAAATTAACTTGAAGCTGTTTTTTGCGATTCATATGACTCAAAACCCTTCTACGCAGAGCACATGGGTGTCATTTACCAGATTATTTCATAATTATGCAAAATATTAGCACTTGGCGTTATTACCCCACCTGGCGTTATTACCCCATATCACCTTATAATGATTTTTCTTTATTGCATACTGTTATTCATAATGTATAATACAATTGTTTTATTGCTAGTAGTCGTTTCATTTTTATCCAGTGAGAATAAATATTCTTTTTCTTACAAAAGATGGTAATGTTGATGTAATGAACGGAAACTTTTTGCCAAGGGTTGAGTAAAGCAAGCAAAGTAAAGTTGTCTTAATCAAGCAAACAGAAAAAAATGGCATAACTCTTAGTAGTGCAATAATACATTGGAAATAAAGCTACATATTTCAGTAGTATTGGAATTAAATACTGACCTCGGTATGATATACATTCGGCTTTTGTTAATTCGAACTCATCGGGACTACAAGAAATGTCCGAATTATCCGAAGTTTGAATTATGAAAAATATGAAATGAAAACATACTTAATATGGTAATACCACAAAGGAATTAATGTTACAGTGTTTTTTAATTTATTTCGTCTGTTATCATTAGAATATGACTTAATTTTAAATTAGAATGTATAAATATATAAACTAAAGGATTAGAAACAAGCACAATAGAAGAAAAATTTAAAGCATCACTGATGGACAGACGGGATACTGAGAAAGTGGATATCAAATGCATTGCATTATATGTATACTTGTTCGGAACAATTTTCACAAAAATCAAAAGAAGAAAATTATTCAAATGATCGGAAATCCGTGAGAAAGAAGAGAAAAATGAAAAATCGGAATTCTCGTTAGTTCGAATTAAACGAAGTCAAGAGAAAATGAGTTCGAATTAATGAAAATTTTTAACATTATTCTGCCATTGAAAATTTTGGAACTTCATGCTTAGTTCGAATCAAGCGAACATTCGAATTAACTGATTTCGAATTAACGAGAGTCGATTGTATCCTAATCTCTACTTCGTAGATATTTATGCTTATTTTTTATGCAGATTCAATTTAAAGTAGCCTTTTCTCTTTTTTTAGTGAAGAAGGATTTTTTTTTCTACATTCGTAATTGAAACGGGTTTTTAGGGGTTTTTAAGTTTTAGCTCAATTTGGTAAAATCCGCCCTCATTTTATTTTTAATTATTTGGAAATGCGATTTTGGGATTTTTTCAATTTCTTCCAAGTCTTTTTTGGGGTCGGAAATAAAAATATATTTTTTATGCGATTTTCTTATAAAAAAATTTATTTTTAAAGAAGTTTAAGTGTAATATTTTAATTTAGTCTAGTTGATTGCTATTTACTTCGAAATGACACTTCATAAAGTTTTAAAGATGAAAAATAAGGATTTGTGTACACTGTCAAAGGTATTGAAATCTTCAACACTACTTGAGTTTGGAAAATGTTTCGTTTCAAAAAACCGAATAGCGAAACGGGCAAAAATTCGTAGTATTGATTATAAAATACAATTAAAATGTTTGCTGTTATATAAAAATGGCAAATTCAATCACATTTATATAATATCAAAGATATTTTCCCGCATGTACTGGATAAACATCTATTTTCTGTAACTTTCATTTTAGACAGCATATTAGTAGAGTTTCTTCGTTAATTAATAATAAAATCGGCTTAAAAATTCTACAATTTAGTTTCAAATAAAAGCTAAGCATGTTAAGAATTTTAGATTTTATTTTATTAAAATGAATATCATTCCCTATGCAAAGGTTATGTTTCTGCTCATCTATAAAAATAATGTGTGCCTTATTTAATATTTCGCATTTCTCTTATATTTTGTATACTCATGCTAGTACGTTAGGCTATTATCAATCATTTCTCCATAAACAAGGAACAAGGAACAGTATACAATAGAACACTTATACTCTCATTTGTTTTAAATGTTACATATTTAATATATCATTTTGACAGTGGTTTGCTTAGTTTCGTAGAAGACAAAGCAACTGTGAACGCCAAACCATAAACTTTGCAAATAAACATTTTAGTATGTTACATTCATCATCTATTAAATTATTTATCTGACTTACCTATTGCTGAAAATGGTTATGTTGAATCTTCAGTCACTGTAGGTTTTGAAGCAATCAAATTAACGTGGCCAGCCATTGTAAACGTCGTATTCTGAATTCTGAATTGGGAATTCTAAATGAATTCTGAGTTCAGCGGTAAACTAGAAAAGCTTCGTTTTGGTGTAATTAAATAAATCCGCCGTTACTCAAAGTGTTTCAAAATTTCCAACAGTAATCACTCAAATAAATATTACAAAACATAATTTTTCAGCAGTCATCAAACACAATCTAAGCGCACACGTTTGAATACCTAAGTAAATTCTGTAATACTGAATTTTAAAATCTTGATATAGCATTATCTACATTAAAAATGATAAACGTGTTCATGCGTAGGGCTGACATTAATTTGACGGTGGCAACAGCAGACGATTAAATTTAACATTTAATGGAATATTTTAAACTTCTAAATACTGTGTATTTTTAGTCTATATTATAAGGGACAAGCTTGTCCTTATGAAAAGCTGATAGAATGATGAAATAGTGAAATTATGTTTTGTTTTTTTCTTTAGATTTCGATAGCTGTATTTATCGGGTTTGTGGGACATGAAATTTAAAAATTAGCTAAACGGAAAATATATAGATCTCTTTTTTTCATTCATAGCTGTAAGAATCGTATTAATACCGAAATAAAGAAATTTTCGCCTTTTTTCCGTTTCCTCAAAATTTAACCAATAGCAACACTAGTATATTTGTCTGTCCGGAGTCGAAGGTGTTAAAATTTTTGGAGTCGGAGTCCAATTTTTCCTGCAACTCACTGTAAAATACTGCGTTATAAATTTTTAACCTGTTAAGGATTTTTGTAAGGTCATACATATCATTAATCTTATTATATATTGTATTCCAAATACGAAATTTTATTAAATGTATTAATAAAACGAAATTTCGAAAATTTCTCATTTCAAATCAAGTCATTTTAGATGCAAAATATTGTTTGCCAAACGTTCTTTCGATATTTTATAACTAATTTCAGAGCTACTGACACAAAAATGACGCCAATTTACAAATTTATAAGAAAAAAGTTTAGTTTTTGTTTTTTAAAGCAGCTTCAATAGACAGCTTCAAAGTAAATTTTGCTACTTATAATAAAAACAAATGAAATCTTGCATCAAGCCTAAATTACAACATGCTTTTCACACTGTTAAAAATATTAACCTCCGTGAGCGACCATCTCCATTCAGAAATTACCTCTCTGAACCACCAACTTTTCCTGGAAAGGAATTTATTCCTATAGGCAAAATATTATTTTTACTTCCATTCAAGGATCATGCCAGTTAAACTTCTTTCATGAGCGACCAAATTCTTTGAGGAAAATAGAACTAATTCCCTTTCTTTTGGTTTTTTGAAAAACGTTTTATTAGAAAAAAAATTTTCGGAGAGCACATCATTCATCAAACTTCTAAACTAAAATTATATTTTCTTTTATTAATATTATTCCAGGAAATTTTAAATGTTTGAACCCTTTTGTTGCTTTTTTAGGGAGTGAATATAACTCTGAAGGCGAATTAAGAATGACGGTCCATAAACTCACCTGCCTTATTTTCTCAGAAAATTCTCAAAAAAAATTAGATAAAATAATGAAATCGTCATTTTTTATTCGCGCCCAAAATTATTTATTGAACTTCGAAAGGACTTGGAAATAAAATTTGTAAAGGATAAAACCGTAATTTCAAAACAAACGTCAATGTATTCTTTTTTTAAAGGCTGAAGCAATTAATTTATATATATATATTTTGTTTGGACACTTAAATTTTGATCATTTTTCCTCATGTAAAAAGAAAAATTTAGTAACATTAATTCTTACCTTTTTCTCAACAAGTAAAATCTAGGTTTAAACATGAACACCATAAGAGACCATCTATCGGAGCGATTAATTTTTATTGGAACGGATTGTTGTCGCTTTAGGGAGATTTTACTGTAGTGTTATAAAACATGACCGTTTAATAAGTTGAAAATTGGTATCATTGCGTGCGGACAATTTGGGAAACACATAATACATTTCAAGAACCTATTTTAACAATTAACATGCATAATTGGAAAATATTTTAATTATTTTTTTCATTTTTTTCCCTGTGTAAGATCTATAAGCATACATATATATACTATAAACTATACAAAAATCCAGTTTTGTATGAAAATTAATCTGCAGAGAAAAATTATTTATAAGCAATTTTAGTCTATGAGCCTAAATAAATTAGAATTCTTTAGTGGAGCCCTATACGTGATTTAGAAAATATTTTTACACAGCAAATATTATACAAAAATTTTGTTAAATATAAACGTATACCATAACTGAAAACGTAGTATACTAATCATCTCTTAGAGACGGCACTGTAGTTGATTTTTTTTGTGTGTGTGTAACTCTAAAAATGAATGATGAACACTATGCATGCAATACTCTAAATAAGCATCTTGTAGTGCATATCACGGATATTGAACCTTTTCAAAATGTTTGAAAAAAAATGTAGCATCATTTAAAAACACTGCAGACGATTTTTCTCCTCAGGCCATAGTTTAAAGAAGTTGTTTTTGTTGCTCCCATAAACGAAATATAAATTCTACGTGTTTTAATACTGAACATCACATTTGCAATGGCCAATCTCAATTACATATATTAATTTTAAAACAATCTGAGTATATGTAAACGAGTTAAAGAACAACCAGACGAACCAAAATCATAAAATATTCAATTATGCGGAAAGTAAACTTTACACGTAAAAAGTATCTTCTTTTGAGAAAAAAATATTATTTGCACTAGCGCAATGTAAACTGTCTTTAACCGGTGTCTTTATAAGATTATAATAAACTTAAAATATCGCACTACACATGATAAATTTCGACCTCGCATGATAACAATGTTCATGTTGTTATTGTAAAGAAAAAGTAGCAATTTACCATTTAATAATGCTCAATATCTTCTGGTTAAATTGTATAGCAATTAAAAAGAAATAACGTATATTAGAATGAAATAATGTAAGTAGGTTCCCTGAATACGTTTTATTGTGCTACATCTGAATAGAAGTTTTCAAATTTAGACTGAACTATTCATGAGTACGAGACAAAAGATTGCCTAATTAACACGAAACAGCGTGTAATATGATAATACTAACATTTTTAGAAAGTCTTGTTACTCAAGATCTCTATCTCATTAATTATTTTGGACAGTACCAATAACTTTTTAAAAGTTTCTACAAAAGGTAATTGTGATAATTCTTAAAGAGTTTCCCTTTCAGAACTGTTTTTACAAGAGAATATTTAAAACTTAGTTTTCACAGAAAGTAATAACTGGATAAACTAACATTATTTTGAAATCAATTAAGTAAGAATCTAAATATCAATGAAAAGTTTACAGTTCGGATTGACTAAATAATCAAAATTTTAGCGTTTTATATGTAATTACGTATAAAAATGTAATTTCACACAAACAACACTAGATATTATTTTCAAAATTACATAAGGGGTCTCAATAGTATAATTATTAAGATGATATTTATTAGTTTTTTATCATCAAGAATATACAATTTAAGCATTTATCGTGCATATATATTCGCAAATGTTCTCAGGTTTAATTAATCATGTCTCGATAACTGAAATTTCATAATCTAATTAAATACAGGAACTATCATACGGGGGGATTTAAATCTTTCTCCTTCCCCCCCCCCCCAAAAAAAAAATAAAAAGTTTACTAAACATGGATAAAGCTGATTAGCATAAAATGATTTCAAACATGCAATCATGGACTAAAATTAATTTTTTCAAACAAATGGATAAGAAATACTACGCACATACACCTTTAGGCAAGAAAGGTACGCTTTCCCATGCAAAAAGCATACAGCTGGTGGCTCTCATATGTCTTAATTCAAAGAAGCGCTAAATTATAACTTTAATAACCGATACATGCAGCGAATATGTATATAAGGTAGAACCCGTCGAATTTCTACGAAAGAAAATATTTAAGAAGAAATTTTTTCCATGATCTGTAATAAACCTACAAAAATTAGTTAGAATAAAAAATGCACCTTACATTGGTAAATCTAACTTTTAAACAAAAAGTATTTAACTTAAAGTTAACAAAATACTATCTCTATAAAATTTAGATGTAGAAATTATTAAAATTAAACTTTAATCGTACATATAAGTTGTAAAATATATAATAAGAATCTATTTATTAAAATACAACATATTGCTCAGTGGTGCACAAAACAGGAATTTTAATATACATTTTGCAAGATGCAAACTTAGTCCTTCCCTTATCGTATTTTCATGAAGACGCCCGCAGAAGACGGCGCGAAACGTTGATAGTTTTATTTTATTTTAATTGTACAAATGTATATTAAAATTCCTGTTTTGTGCACCACTGGGCAATATGTTGTATTTTAATAAATACATTTTTATTAGTTAAATTGTATGGTGCAACTGTCCTGTATATATTTATTTAATAAGAATCTGTTATTATCATAAAGTTATCATTCAAGGTCCTTACGCTTGGTATTCCAAAATGAAGAACTGCAAAATGTATTCCACTTTGACTCAATCATAAAATTTTTTCCTTATGAAATCTAAACCCGACAGTATTTTCAGCATCTCGAAATTTACATGTACACCTCTCATATATGTTATCCATTTTTTTAAAAAATATTGCTTTTTTTAAAAAATTTGATCATTTTAAAAACATTTTAATTCAAAGCTTGCAGTCTCAATTATTATTAGCTGGAAACATATGCTACACTATTTATGTACCTTTAAGTGTAAATGAAATTTTCTAAAATAAATTGCATGCAATAAATACAATACAAGATATTCCTATGGCACCACAAAAGATAAAATGTAGTTATAATATATGTAATTTTATAGTATCAAAATCGAATTATCGCCAAGATTTTCTTTATTTGCTTGCCTAACTCTGCTAAGTGAATTCATTAATTCGAGAATCTCAAAGTTCTGCAATATGAATTGCTATTTTTTGGATAACGACTTCTGAGCGCACAAAGGCGACTTTATGTTGCGGCTCTTCTATAAAGGCAATCTAAATTGCTGTAAAGCATTACGTTTTACCAGTGTTTGATTTCGATTACATTATTTTCGAAAGTGAATATTTTGACTGTGGAAGTATTTCAAAGCAGCTGGGGTCAAAATTACACGTTTTTACAAAACATATTTTTGTCTTAAGAAATAAAATACAATACTTTTTATAGTAAAATGATGTCATTTGTGTCAATTAAAACATTCCTGATTTACGATCTATTCTTAAAAAAAGTCTGTGGAATAGTATAAATATGGTCTCTTACCGCGGGTTAATATACAAACCCAGCCAAAAAAGCTATGTCGTCTTTTAAGAAGAAAATTGTGTATCTAACAATTCACATGCTTTGATTTGCTTGTTTATAGTAGTTCCACGTTTTATCGGGAATCATTCATTTATATTTCTTCAAAATTCGGAAAATGAATTTACATACAGGTTACTAAATTTATATTCTTTCAACTGTTTTAAACGAATTAAATAAAAACAGAGAAATTTATTCAAACAAATATTCTTTTAATCACATTTTTGTAAAGAGAGAGTATCAATCGAGTGTAAAGTAAGTTTGCAATTGTTATGAAATAAAAATCATTTAATTGATAGATAAAAACAAAATTTGTATGGTTTTATAGCAGAGAATATTTTTCGCATCGCACGTACTTTAATTACAATTCTTTTTTACATTTTTATGCGAAAATGGCAACAAAAAATACAGTGAGAGTAATCTATTTTTTTCTCCTTTACTTTTAATGAAAATGGAATATTTCTGTTGCCAGAATTACAATGTGAAATTAAGGTGAAATTTCAAGAAAATTCGTGTATTAATTTTTGAGATAAAGCTATTGCAGGAAACAAGAAAAGAGGAGCATAGCAGTGCCACCTATAAAGCGATTTAGAGAAAAATGTAAAAAAAATCAATTCATGTCAATGAATAAGTGAATCTGAAGTTAGTGAAAATCCGTGTATTAGTTCTCGAGATAAGCATATTGGAAGAATCAAGAAAAATTCTGCATAGCAGCGCCAACTTTCAGGTGATTGACATAAAAACGTAGATGGAATCACATCATATCAAGGATTAACTGAATCTGAAGTTTGATGAAAATCTTTTCATTAATTTTTCAGAAAGAGCTATTGCAGAAATCTTGAAAAAGTCGGCATTGAGGAGCCACCTGTTGAACGACTGACACCGAAATGTACAAAACATCCATTCATGTCAAAAGTTAACAGAACCTGAAGTTTCGTAAAAATCCGTGCTTTAGCTTTTCAGATGGAGCTGTTGTGGAAATCGCAAAGCAAAGCAGCGTTACCTGTTCAACGATGTGCGCGAAAAACTAATTGCATCAATTTATATTAAGAGCCATTATTTTGAAATTCAGACAAAAAAGTGATGTTTTGATGGTTGTATCTTTTAATTGCCTTGATATTTTTTTATGTTGAAGTAAATCATATTTAAAGAATAATCTGCAATTTTGAGAAGCCCTGAAATTTTATTCTCTTCCGTATAGGAAATGTCAAAGTCCAAAGTTGCGAATGCCATTTTCATGAAAAATGAAATGCTTGTATGTTTGGCCTTTTATATCTCTGGCAAGAAACAACATCCCGAAATTCTTTTGGCATAAACTATTAGCATAATACTATCTTCTTATTAAAATTTAATCGTTTCCATCGGGCATTGTTATTTTACATTGTTATGTTGCCACAAAGTATAGTCAAAATGACGCTTTTGTCGAATTTTCGAACTTACTATCTTATTTAAGCAATAGCATCCCAAACTTTTTCTTATAGAATATGGAAGTGCACTACTAGGACAAACTAAATAATATAGTACTGCATGAAGGTATTGTTGCTTTTAGTATATATAACCTGTTAAATATTCAAAATTCTCAAAATCTTCAATATTTAAAGTAGCGTTATTAAAAAATTAGCGCCACAGTTGAATGATAAAATAAATCACGCAATAGTTGATTATATATGTACAAACACATGGGAAAGAAAAAAAGTGGGGTCTCATGATTACTTTTTTTAGGGGGGGGGATGACAAAATTTATAAGAAAAACAACGTCCATGATCACATTTTTCCCCTCAGAGAAAATGAAACATCAAATTTCTCTTTCGGAAGGGGCGTCAAAAAAGGAATATTTCATTTTCTCATAGGGAAAAATCATCGAAAGAGGAAATAGAAATAGAAATTTTATTTTCTGATATGGAAGAAATGTCATCATCTAATTTGTTTATTTGAAAACTTTGTCTTTTATAAAAAATAAAAATATCAAAAGAACCTACTTCTTTTTCTTTTCCATGCTCATGTTCCAGTACATATGTTCAACTATTTCGTGATATATATATATTTTTTTCATTCAACTGTGGCGCTTTTTTTGAATTAACATTACTTTAAACGTTGAGGATTTTGAAATTTTTGAATATTAAAAAAGTTATATCTACTAACAGCAACACTATCTCCGTGCAGTACTATATTATTTAGCTTGTACAAAAGTGCATTTTCATATTCGGTAGGAAAAAAAATTGGGGTAGTATTGCTTAAATAAGATATTAAGTGCAGAAAATGGACAAAAACGTCATTTTGATTATACGTTGTGGCAACATAACAATGTAAAGTAACAATGCCCCATGGAAACAAATAAATGTTAATAACCAGATAGTGTTATACTAACTGGAAAATTCTTCATCAACCTTCAACTCTCGGTTCAACTCACAGTTTAGAAACCATAGGTTAGCAAATCTAACCGCCAGTTAATATTTGAAATTCATCGCTCACTTCAGAGCCGAAATCAGTCAAACTCGGATTAGTGAACATCAGGTTGAAATCTGCATACCTGATTGGCCAAAGGAATCACATGACGTACTTATTGCGTTCATGAGTTCTGTTCTCGCACATCACCAGTTTGCGAAGCAAAAAGAAGATTTGAAATGCATACTTGTGTTTAATTTTTAAGATAGATAGATTTCGAATTACCGTTGTGATTTTCTGGTTTTGTTCATTTACAAAATTAAATTCAAAGATTAGAAATATCGATACAGTTATAAGATATTTATTTTTACAAGATTTTCCGTTACATTAAAACTCTTTTCTAAAAGTTATTTGATTAAAAACATATTTTTTTCTTTAATTATTAAATTTATTAAACAATTTTCTGACCAGGCTAGCAATAGTAATTAGAATAAAAGAAAAAATGAACTAATTTATTTATTTATTTTCCAACGAATATTAAAACATTGAAAATACATCTATTTTTTCAACTATTCATTCTAATGTTTTTCTAACATAAATCTATTGTTTTAATTAATTTAACCCACTAGTGCCTAGCGTCCTTTTTTAGGGACGCTTCAAAAGGAGCATGTAGAACTGTTTTTGACATCGCTAAAAAAGAACAACAATCTTTATTTTATTTAATTGAAACATTTTCGTAATTAATGAACTAAACTTAATTCTTTTAAAAATAGTGGTGCCAACCGAATAAAATTTGCGCAAAAGGTCGTGGGCACGAATGGGTTAAATAAAGTAATTGATGCGCAAATTTTCAAATGCGAAAATTTTCCAGATAAATCTTCTGAAAAATGCTTCTTCTAAAGAAAAGTTAAACACAAGTTTAAAACATGTAAGGTAATTTATTATTATAGTGTATTATAGTTCAAAGGCTTATTATTTTGCGGTCACAAAATGCTTGTTTTAACGAATGCATGCTTTAAACAAATATAAAAAAGCTAAAATTGAAATGTAAGAAAAAAAAAATTTCTTTTTTATTATTATTTAAAAAAATACGTAATTATGTTACCAAAATTTTTCATATCAGAACTTTCTATTCACATTTGATAGGTGGCGCTACTTGATATCAAAATTGCTAGACAAATTCAAGCCTTCAAAGACTCAGACTCATCACAAATTCATCTAATTTCCTATACAGAGGTAAAATGTCGAAAAAACCCACAAAAATTTAAAGCAACACATTCTTTCATAACAACATCTTTTATAAATAACATTCCATTTACTTAGTGAGATACAAACAGATCTCTGTAAAAAGATCCACTAGAATTCAGTTAAAAGCAGGAGCCATCTTTGCTTCGACTGCACATGCGCGGTATTCCATATGAAGGTTGCATAACCGAACTTTTGTTTTGACTTCTTCCCCGAGTTCGGCAAGTTGAGTTAACGGTGAATTAGACTTTAGATTCAACGGAGAGTTAAGCGCTGAACTCGCGTTTCAGGTTGATGGAGAATTACCGGATAATAGTTTATGCCAAAATAATTCTGAGATGTTGTTGCTTGTGAGCGACTTACTGTTCCAAACATACCAGCGTTTCTCTTTCATGAAAAATGGCATTCAGTACCTTGAACTTCACATTTTCTAAAGGAAACAGGATATTCTTTCAGGGCTTCAAAATTGCACATTATTCAATAAATATGATCTAATTCAACATATAAAAAAATCAAGCAAATAAAGAAATACAACTATCAGACATTGTCTGATTTTTAAAATAATGGCTCTTAAATCAATTCTTTATTAAATTTCGTGTATTAGTTCTTACGATAGAGAGTCCACAAAATTTATGTCCCCCCCCTCTAAGGAAAAAAAACAGGCAGACAGACTTACAATCATAGACCCACAGACATTTTGTAAAACTTTTATTTTGAATAATCGACCTTTAAAACCTGTAAATATGTCAAAAATTGGATTTCGAAATTTTCACGAATCCAATTTTTTCATCTTGTAAGGATACAAGAAAGTAAATGATAAAAAGAATGAATTATACAAAATAACTAATAATTTTTTTAAGGGATATTCATTATTTCACTATTAAACAACTGTTTTTTTTCGAAACTAAAAATTTGCGATACTTTATAGACACCGCTTTTATAAATAATAATATAGTAAAACATCCATAACCGACACACCCAAATAGTGAATACGCAGTTTTCCAATGCTCACACCCCAAAACCTCAACTTCTATATGTTTAACCTCTGAATAACGTACATTCCGAATATCGGGCAGTAATTTTGGCGATAAAGAATAAAAAGCTATTTTTTAGCGAGGAAAAAAAATGGAAAAATTATTAAATTCTCTAAATTTATCAGAGTTATTTTTCAAAAATTTTGTGTACACAGAGAAATGTAGGGGCTGGTTCGTGGCCGTCGCGAAACAAGTTTCTTCTCACGGGCCTGATTCAAGAAAAGATAACGTCACGCAAGCGATCTGAGTAGAAAGCAGAACTTATAGAATGGTTGTATGTGTGCATCAAAAACTATAGGCTATAAATTTCCGTTTTATGATATTTTTTCAAACACTTTGAGGCTTATTTTAGATCTGTTTGAATTATACATTCACTCTTAAACACTAAAGTTCAGAAAACAAGACTTTTTTGTTTTTAGTTTGATTTCAAATCTAAACTTACCCTTTGATTTCAAATACGTATGATTTATGGTCTTTATAGAAGATTTTAACTTGAAATATACATCTGTGGCAAACAAAATCATACATTAAAATTACACAGCTTTAGCAACAAAATAAATAAATAAATAAAATAAAATAAATAAATAAATAAATGATACAGAATTGAGATTCGTGATATTTTTCTTACCGTTTAACTTGAAATACAAATTTATGGCAAGAGAAATTCTACATTAAAAGTACGCAATTTTAGCAGCAAGTAATTTAAGTTTCTTTTAAAAATAAAAATGCCTAAATTTTAAATTGTAAATATCAAGATTATTATTGCATAAACTCATAAATAAAAATATTAATTTTTTCAAACAATAAAAATAAAAATTCTGTTTGTCAATTAAAATTTCAAATTTCATAATGCATAATTAACTTAAAATACACATTCTTTTTAATAGATATTACAACTAAAAGAGCATTTTTTACGAGTAATATGTACTGTCATATAATTTACAATAAATATGGCATTTAATATTCTCTCATAGAAAATAATCTCACTTTTGTTAATACAGATAATTTATTATTATTATTATTATTATTATTATTATTATTATTATTATTATTATTATTATTATTATTAACATTATTATTATTATTATTATAAGTGAATTTCGTAGTATCATTTTAAACTTTTGTATGGTTATTTAGTAAGATATTTGTAATTCCAGACAAAAAGGAAATTTAAATAGATATAAAAGTTGGTTTGCATTTATTTATGAAGTGCAGATCAAATTAATTTTTTTCAGTAATGAATTGCATAATAATATTTTTTGGGTTCTGGAATTTTTAGGAAAGTACTTTCATAATTGTAATTGATGAGTTTTTGAAAAACATTTACAATTATTTTCTAAGGGTATTAATTGACTTCTATCGCACAACATAAAATATGTACATTTCAGACAGGCACATTTCATTCGGGCAATCTAATTCTAAAGTTTTTGTCTTCGACTAATATGTTAATGAACTCACAACATTTTAATTTATGTGAAATTTCATATTTAATGTAACTAGTTATAAAAGTCAATACATACATGATGTCATTTTTATCTCAATATCTCCACTGCTGTTAAACACACCGCAAAAGAAATCCAATATGTTTAATTCTTCAATTTCATCAACAGTTGTATTGTAAAAAAAAATTAACTGAAATTGTTCATTTTGCTCTTAGTGTATGATAATTAAACTTAAAAAAAATTACTTTTTTTCTGCTTCAATAACTTTTACATAGTAAATGAATTTTTCCACTAATTAAATGATTCGATAAATTTCCTACACTCATCTGATGATGTTATACAAGGCGTGCTTTTAAACTATCGATCTGATTTTTTATGTATATTTTTAAAAAGATATTCATTAAATAATTTTTATTTCGTCTATCCCTATGCATAAGAACTTAGTACTATTCATGTTTTACAATTGTTTTTGATTTATGCAAACTGAATTGTAAACAGAAACTCTAGACCCAAAATAGGACAAAAAAGGGTTTTCTTGTTACTCTTATTCTAAATCTATTTCTAATTCTATTCTTCATCTAAATTTTAACTTCCCTACTATAAAATGAAGCTTTACAAGTCACATCACATGAAAGACCAGGTGGGAATGGCATAGATTTATTTAATTCATTTTAAATGATGAAATAAAAGTAAATACTCATTGACTTAGGTTAAACCATTATCCACTAATTAATCCCTGTAAAATGCCCATTAAAAATATCCGTATAACAGAATATGTAACAGATTCAGATTATCTAAAAATATGCACACAATACTAATGGTGATTGCTTCAACCCGAGCATAGGTAAAATTTCATTCAAGGTGAAGTGGTAAGAGAGATGAAAAAGTCAGATCTCGTGTATGACTTATTTTTCCTCTTTGGGATCTTGAATCAGGCCCGTAAGAGAAGAAACTTGTTTCGCGATGGCCCCGGCTGGAATAGGGAAAAATCCCCTCTCCTACGTCTAGTGTTAAATTAAGAAGTGACCCGGGAGTAACATTCTCCTTTTCCCGAAGCACTGAAATCTCGACTCCTCCCGGCAGATTTAAAATTTAACGCTTTTATTGTTAAAAAGTGAAAATTTCCTCTCGGAACTCTATAACGAATGATTCAGAAGGATTAAAATTCAAAAGATTACATAATTAAATCTTCACATATCGAAGTAAAAGCATATTTCTGAAACAGATTTTTTTCGTAAGAATGTGATAAACAGTGGATAAAGGTACGCACAATTTTATTTCAGTTTTATTGCTTCTTTTTTTTAATTTCAAACTAATCATATAATAAAGAGTTTAGACATATAGAAGTCAATTAGTAAAACTTTAAGCATTTCATACAAATTTTTAAATTCCCGATGTTTTCCCAATAGCGGACAGTTTCCGCGCTTCCAAGATGTCCGTTATTTTAAGGTTTTATTGTATTAATAGTAATAATAATGAACTAATTTTATACCTAAATAATTAAATAACTTATTTTGAAATATTTATAATTAATATCAGAATAAAAAGTCCTTCCGGCAGTACTGGGAGGAAGAGGTAGCTTTCGTGTTCCTTATTTATTTATTTATTTATTTTAAATTAAGTTATATTATTCAAATATACGAAGCTCAATTCAGTGGAACCCGATTATATAAGATTGAATACCAGTTTTTGTCAATATTGAATGTTGATGGGAATTTTTAGAAATCAATCATCTTTTATTAAAGCTGGTTTTATTTTAAGCGATTTATAAGGTCGCAAAATTCCACGATATCATGAAGTGAATGCCATTATAAAAGAACATGATGGATAAAACAAACCATTGAGCTTGGCCGAAATCTTAATTTATGTGCACATGCACATGCACACTAAATCGATTAATATCTACGAGTGCTGTCGCAGGTAAATTGATTTTTAAAAAAAATATCCCCCGCATTAGAAATTCAAATTGCTATATTTTAGGCGTTTTTTAAGGTAAAAACAAAACAAAAAAATACTCATGAATTCATGTATTAAGATCAAACATTTCAGAAATAACTTTTTCTTAATTTCGAATTTTTTGTTTGTACATGATTATACACTTAAAAGATTTTTGACAAACCTAAATAGTCTCTATTTTAAAACAAGATGGCGAATGAAGTTGGCCAGTGAACTCAGTCAAAATATTGGTATGTACTATGTATACACGGTGTTATATACAAATCAGTTTATAAATATACAAAATTCAGATCGTTTCAAAATGTCAACCTCACTGGAAATTGAAAGTGCTATAAGAAAGTGCTATAACTCAGCCATTTTTCTAGATAATGAAAAAACAAAAATGTTCTGGAATCTTTGTATCAAGGTCAAACACAAAAAAGAAAAATCTTTTTCAATTTCTTACTTTTTTGTACCTAATTTTAAAATTTAAATTTTTTAAGAAAATTTTGTATTGCGCCATTTTGAAACAAAATGGCGGATGGAACTGTCTAACGAACTCAGTATAGGAATCGGTATGTATTATGTACATACAAAGTTACATCCAAATCGGTTCAAAAATACGCGTGTTATCACGTGACGAAAATCAGATCATTTCAAAATGTGAGCAACACTGGAAATTAAAAGTGCTATAACTCAGCCATTTTTTAAGACACAGACGAAACTAAAAATGCTCTGGAATTTTTGTATCAATGTCAAATGCATAAAAAAATCTTTTTCAATTTCTCATTCCTTTGTACCTAATTTTAAAATTTAATTTTTTTTAAATTAAATGGCCGCCATTTTGAAAGAAAACGGCGGATGGAACTGACTAACGAACACGGTCCAGACTTTAGTATGTAGTATGTACACGACAAGTTAAATCCAAATCGGTTCATAAATACGCATGCTATCACGATACAAAAATTAGATCGTTTCAAAGTGTCAGCCACACTAGAAGCTCATAGTGCTATAACTCAGTCGTTTTTTAAGATATACACAAAATAAAAAGTGTTCTGGAATTTTTGCTTTAAGTTCTAACTCCTAATAGAAAAATATTTTTCAACTGTTAATTTTTTAGTATTTATGTTTAAATTTAAATTTTTTTTAAAAATTCGAATGGCCGCTATTTTGAAATAAGATGGCGGATGACTCTGGCCAGTGAACTCGAGATATTTGTATGTACTATGCACATGCCAAGTTTCATTCAAATCGATTGATAAATAAGACAATTACAGCATGACAAAAATCATATATATATACATATATATGTCAACATTTGAAAAGAGGGTGGTTTTGGGGTCTGGGTGTCATGAGCGGTGAAAATTTACCAAAATTTTTCGGAAGTACTTTCCTCCGGACGGCTGCAATAGCTAGATTTTTACTTTTTTTGTAATGAAAGCGACCTAAAATAAAACGATGTATAAAAAATTATAAATTGGGTGCTCTGTAAACAAACAAGTCGAATGTAGCAATCCCAAAACTTTTCCTATCTCATACATGTTAATACTTCAAATTTCGCTATCACAGTGGCAAAATTAAATGGCATTTAATACCAATCGTAAAGTTTCTAATGGTATAAAATTCCGTGGATTACTTCTTGAAACAGGATTATTTCAAATATCGCGAAGAATGCAGAACAAAAGCGCCACTCCGTTGTGCAATTTACACCAAAATATAATCAACAATGATATTTATCAAGATAAACTTGAATTTAAAATTTTATGAAACTTCATACATTAGTTCTTGAGATAAAGCTACTGTGGGAATCGGGGAAAATTCAGCATACCCGAGTTACCTGTTGGACGATTGACACAAAAACGTAAATAAATTTATTTCATATCATGGATTAGCTTAGTTTGGTGCAAATCCGCGCAAACTTTAAAAAGAGTTATTGTAAAAATTGCGAAAAAGGCAGCATAGTAGCGTCACCTGTTGAGCTATTTATACCAAAATGAAACAGCATCAATTCAAGTCAAGGACTAATTGAATCTGAAGTTTTGTCGAAATCCGTTCATAAGTTTTAGAAATAGCTGTTGCGAAAATTGAAAGAAATGCAGTGTAGCAGCGACACCTGAAGCTATTTACACCAAAAACTATTAAGTATCAGTTCATATGAGTGACTACCTAAATATAATTTTTTATTAAATTCCATGAATTTTTATTAAATTCTAATTTAGTAGGTTTTACTTTATTAAAAAAAAGCACAACAATTTATTTTCGAAATTTAAGGAATAATTTATAAAAATAAAATTTTATTATCTGAATTTGATACGCTGTTTTGGCATATACGCGTTATCACTTCATATCATATGTATAGAATCACTTCATATCAAATATTAATTCAATCTGAAGTATATGAAAATTCGTGCATTAATTCTTGAAATAGAGATATTGTGATAAAATTGTTGTGGAAATCGAAAAAAATGCCAGTGCATACCAGCTCCACCTGTTGAACGATTTATACCAAAAACCAATCAGCATCAATTCATGCCAGGGACTACATTAATATACATTTTTATGAAATTCCGTGCTTTAGTTCTTGAGATTCAGCGCCCACATTATTTTTGTAACATACATAGAATCACAGACTCAGACGGATATTTTTGCAAAAACTTGTTTTTTGAATCTCCTACCCCTAAAGCCAGTAAATCCATCGAAAACCGGAATTTAAAATTTTTCTCGAATCCAATACTTTTTTCTTGTAAAGTTCGAAAAAAAAAAAAAAATTACGATGGCGAAATATCTTTATTGATATACAACTGTCTTCAAATATAATTTAGTTTTTCAATACTGAATAACAATACAACGATTAATGAGATGGCATTTTAAAAGACACACTTGAACATCTCCCTAAGAAATAAAATATAACATTTGAAGATTTTATCACAAAAATGAACACGAAAATTTTGAAAATGAAACTATACTGAAACTATTTTTCTCCCTTTTCTTCACCACACAATTGATTAGTAGAGAACGAGTCCAAACCTTACTTCGTATGCTCGGAGATCTGTTTGTCGGTATATGCCTAACTCACATGGATCAAAACACTTGTTGCGTGTGATAAGAGACAGAGAGAAACATTTGACAAGATATAAGTTTAACATGACTGACATACTTTCACTATTGAACTACTATTGTATTTCACTATTGTATCTACTTTTCACTATTGAAATGCAGAGTTTTTCGAAAGAGATTTTTTAAAAGAGAGTAACGACTCACAATTTTAGAGATAACAATTTAAAATAAAACGTTTCGTCATGAAACTTTTCCTTTTATTCTTCAATTTCATATTAAGAGATTAAAAACACAATACTACTCTGGAATTTCTATCTAAACTATTCTAGCTATTTTCTAAGAGTTTGAAATTTCAAAGCATTTCTGGTCGAAAACAAAATCTTTATCTCCTTTTCAATAAATTTTTTTGCAATGGAAGAACTGAAAAGAAAGGTTAGTCTTTTGGTAACTAATTTTTTAGATGTAAATCAAAAATATTTTTCGGCTGTCATTTCTTAAATAAATCATGCTAAAAATACTTTACAAAATCTTATTTTACTTTAAGTATCGTTTACGAATGAAAAGCAGTTGTTATCAATCGGTAACACTGGGCTTTAATTGAAAAAAGATTGGCTTTGATAAAATTATATAACATTAAACACACATGAATTTTAAGAACATAAAATTTAAGGTATTATAAGGAATATATTTAACTTGTTCACTGGAAAACAAAATGAGGTGCCCAAACAAAATAAAAAGCACATGTAGCAGGAATCGAAAAAAGCATCTATTGTTATTCATAAACATTTACATTAAAATGTTAATTTGTATTTTCTGGAAAACTGCATTTTTAATTGTGTACGTGTCTAATAAGCCTCAATTCTCAAAAAGTTTTTAATTTATTGAAAAAGAAAATTGGTTCAGAAGATACTGTATAAAAACATTTCATATTTATTTACTTAGAACAGGTGTCACAAATAAAAATAAAATTAAAAAGTTGACATGTTTCAGTTCATTCATAAGAACCGTATTCATAACATATAAAATCAGTAGACAACTAAATGACACTGGATATAAATATAATTTAAAAACCCAAAACAAAACATTGTGCCCCCTATGATCGTGAATAGCCATTGCCACCGCGGCAAATAAATATAATAAATTTTGATCATATATTAAATTTAGTATGTATAAAATTAATATTAATAAAAGTAGAAAAAAACTAAATGACTCTGGATATAAAGGTAATTTAAAAACCCAAAACACAAAATATTCCGTCCTCTATGATCGTGAATAGCCAATGCCACCGCGGCTCCCCCTATTAGACTCACCCTTTAAATATTTATTAAGTAATTCTAACCACAAACTCGGAATGTCATAAGAATAAGAATCATTACAAACCCTATCCCTCCTACAATATATCTCTATGGATTCACGGATGATTAATTTTCGGAATAAACTTGAAATGAACACTAATCTACTATCTTTGAAACAAATTTTAACCCCCCTCTTTAAAAACAATCTTGATAGCGCAGTCTTATCCCTACCAAATTTTATGTCACATTCATGCTCTTTCTTTCTAACGCCAAACTTTCTACCTGTCATACCGATATAAAAATTAATTTTAAAGAGGGGGTTAAAATTTGTTTCAAAGATAGTAGATTAGTGTTCATTTCAAGTTGATTCCGAAAATTAATCATCCGTGAATCCATAGAGATATATTGTAGGAGGGATAGGGTTTGTAATGATTCTTATTCTTATGACATTCCGAGTTTGTGGTTAGAATTACTTAATAAATATTTAAAGGGTGAGTCTAATAAGGGGAGCCGCGGTGGTATTGGCTATTCACGATCATAGAGGACGCAATATTTTGTGTTTTGTGTTTTTAAATTACCTTTATATCCAGAGTCATTTAGTTTTTCTACTTTTATTAATATTAATTTTATACATATTAAATTTAATATATGATCAAAATTTATTATATTTATTTGCCGCGGTGGCAATGGCTATTCACGATCATAGGGGGCGCAATGTTTTGTTTTGGGTTTTTTAATTATATTTATATCCAGTGTCATTTAGTTTTCTACTGATTTTTTATGTTATGAATACGGTTCTTATGAATGAACCGAAACATGTCAACTTTTTAATTTAATTTTTATTTGTGACACCTGTTCTAAGTAAATAAATATGAAATGTTTTTATACGTGAATGAAAAAGGTGAAGTGATTTTGTTTTAGATTTTAGTTTTAAAAAACGAAAGCTAAAAACAGTTTTAACATCAGAAGATTCTGTTTATCTATTGTTATGTTATAAAGAAAAATACAAATTATAGGCATGTATATATAAATTTCAGAGATTTTTTACAGAAAAGTGCACATTTTTAAAGAAAGAAATAATGTTTTGCATACAATTTTTTTTTATATGTAAGTAAATTTAACATGTGCCACGAAGCTTTTGCTTTATAACACAGGTAAGTGGTTTACTAATATACTATTTATAAAAAATTAAATATATTGAATAGGTTTTGTTATTGAAGGACTGGTATAACCGTAATTCTTTGCTAAAAATTGACTTAATATTACCTAAATTTCAAACTTTGATTAAAATTCCACTAAAATTTTATTTGAATTCATAGTTTTGTTCCCTATTCTGCTAAAGATCTATTAAAATTTGGCAGCCTTCGATCAAAGTAGAAAAAGATAATCTTTTGAAAAATACATAACAAACAAAGGTTGAAAAGTTGGTATAAAAGGCGAAGAATGATAAATGTCGACATTCATAGAAGAAAGGAGGATAAAAATTCCTCCATAAAACTACATGCGACTGTCAGAGCTCTCACCGTTTATTCTTCAATTTTAAAATCATACGATTAAAAACATAATAGAACGATGGAATTTCTATGCAAGCTATTCTAACTATTTTAAAAGTGTTTTGAAATCTCAAAAGATTTCACGTCAAAAAATATATATCTTTAACTCCTCTACAACAAATTTGTATCCAAAAGAAATTTTTTGAATAAAATGGCAAATGGAAGTAAAAATATACTCAAAATGTTAGACTCAGTATTTTTCAACAACTACTCAAAGGATATGCAAATAACATTCAGTGCAATAAAATTTTCAACGAAAGAAAAAAATAATTTTAATAGAATGTCTGCAACCTTTTTAGAAAAAATCTGATTTCAGAATACAAAAGGAAAATGTTTTTGTTCCTCTACAGGATATATACTATAGCAACTACTCTATTTTAAGCGCTATTAAATTTCAAATCAGGAGATATATTTCTAAACAAACTTCATGCAAATTCAACTGGAGTTGGGTTTTGTAAGTTTCAGGGAAGATAAAAAAAGATAAAACATTGTTTCCAAGCAAAAAAGTTTAACATTGCTGATATTTCCTCATACGCTTCCGAAAATAAAGAAGTTTTTGGAATTAATCGCTATTATATGAATTGAAAATTTCCAACTTCAAAAAATTGTAAAAAATTGACCAGGCTGGGAATCGCTCGAATTTTTCGCTCAGTTGGAAATTTTCAATTCTTATGATTACTTTACCAATCAGTTAGATTGTGTTGAAAATAATAGTATAATCGCTATTATATTTCGAAATGGGTACAAAGACTTCCTTATCAGAAAAATTTCCATAAAAGAGAGATGGTTTTGATACAAAAACAGTCACAATTTATGCATAGCGCCGACTTTTAGACGAGAAACTATAGCTGGAGATTTTTTTTCTGTTAATTTTTTTGCAAGACCAATAATTATATTATAAACAGTTTATGTACTTATAATGTACCAATCGCTTGAAAATAATCTATTTTTAAATATTATTCAAAAATGAAAAATTGGAAGATATTCACATAATAAAACATAAATATATACAAATACAGTTTTTATAATTTATAATTTTATAGTTTTTATAATTTTATAGTTTTATAATTTTTCACTGCGCATGCGTCAACGATATTAAAATTTTATTTGCATATTATGATAGCTAAATGTATAGAGCAACTTTTGTGAAACTCGCAAAATCATAACTTGAAAATTATCAAAATAATCGTCAATTGAATAAGTTGAAAATCCGTTATTCTCAAAATGAAACAAAAACAAAAGGGGGTTGTATCCATATATTCATTGATTAGTGTCAATATAGAATACACAATACGGGATGTACTACTACATTTGGATAAAATCTCTCATTTTTTTGCTTCAATTTGGAAACAACGGATTTAGTCCTTTTTCTATAGACGATTACTTTCAGAATTTTCAAGCTATGATTTTGAGACTTTCTCAAAAGTTGCTCTATATATTTAGCTAACATAATATGCAAATGAAATTTTGAAATTGTTGACGTATGCGGCGTAAAAAATTATTTAGTAAACATTTTTCATATAATTTTTATTATTTCTTATATCTGATTATAGGGTATTGTGGGCAATGTTGTTTGTGTTTTTTTTTCAGAAAATAATATTTTTTTATATTAAGAACTCTGAAAATTATAAGGAAAAAACTTGGAAAAATTTGGGACCATTTTTATAAAAACGTTAATTACTCTGCCAGCATGCATGCTATTTGGATGAAAATGAACACAGTGCATTATAATAAGGCACTCAATCATGATCTAGAGTTTGAGCGTTTTTGCTACATTAGTTTTGACAGGGTTATTCAAAAGATATTCATTCTTTTTTAATTTATTGACGGTCCTCTATAAAGTTTCGGGAGAAAATCTTCACGGAGATGTATGACTTATAATATTCTATTTATACACTAAGAGGTTCGAGATGATTCCTTATGTATTTTTCTAGATATTTAACAAAATGTCTAAAGTCGCAAGCGAACGATAATCAATGGCCAGGTAGTGTATTATATTTAATGGTAATACTAAACTGTATATACATATATATATATATATATGTTAGGAACCCGAGTCTTGGCCTACGTTCGTGGGAGTTCCGTCATCATTCGAGGAGAGGGATGTAGTCGTGGAGAGATGCGTGCCTTCAGGGGATGAGGCTCAGAGATCCGTCGCGTCCAGCGTGGAAGTGCCGGGGAGAGAACTTTAGCGATCACGCCGAATCAATCGTCCGAATGGCCGGGGCGTTCTACAGTCAATGCGGCGTTATTTTGGGGAATCATGAGGTGTGATGGAGAAAGAAATAACGACACAACATTTTCACTTGGGGCCTGGTTTATTAATCCTTTTTGGCAGATCTTTGGGAGAAACCAGGTCCCTGTGACTTGACGCTTTCCTTTTAAAATTTCGTTTCTTTGGCCAGCATTTTATTAGGCAAGTGTTAGGTCAAAAAAGCCGCTTGTTTTAGGCGCTCCCGCTATTTAAAGGCCGTTAATTCGCATTATTTCTACCAGGTCGCGATACTAACTAATGGGTGTTACTCTAATTTTAATTGGTTAAGAAATATCTGGGCAATATGACGTTGTTAGGCGCGGTTTTCCAGGGCTTCATTGCTGATCCTACAAATTACGAATTGCGTTTACGTCAGCTTTTTTAATCTTAAAGAACATCCAAAAATTATCTCTGAAAGTAATAAATGTTAGGTTGGGAAAGAACATTAACAGGGGCAAAATAGCTTTAAGTATTAGAATTAAGGTTAAAAGAAGGGGCATTTAAATTTTAGATTAAAGTTAAAAATATTAATTGGGAACTTTAAGTTTTTGAATTTTAATTTTAAATTTAAATTTTAAAAAGGCTTTAGGTTTTATCCTTTCATATCCCCCCCCCCCCCACTAAAACAAGAGCCACAGATCTTTCTTGCAAGGTCTGTGGGTCTCAGCTCCCCTAAATATTTTACCTGGGTTTGGGTTTCTTCCTTATTATTAAGTGTTTTTTTTTTCTTCAGTTTTACAACGTCAAGCCAGCTGGACCTAGTTTCTACATTATTTACAGGTTACATGAAAAAGGTTATATGAAAACATTATTCTTTACATAAAAAACACTATATTACAACAAAAGATTTGTCAATATTTTGGCATTGAATAACATGAACACTAATTCTAATACTACTGATAATATTACTGATAATGTTACAGATAATGGTACTGATAATGTGACGGATAATGTTACAGATAATGCTACGAATAATGTTATGGATAATGCTATGAATAATGCTACGGATAATGGTACTGACACTGTGACGGATAATGCTGTGGAAATGCTGCAGCATTTAAGGGACATTCTCGAGAAGGACAACAAAAAAGAAACATTAACCAAAATCAAAATATAAACACTTTAAATAATGAAACACATATTGACTAAAAAACATAACATTTAAAAAATAAACTTTTTTTTTTTTTTTTTTTTTTTTTCACTAAACAGTTTTCTAAATATCTGTGATGTTTCCTTTGGTTGAAAGTTTTTATGAAGGAAAGTCCTTTGGAAACATTCTTTATGTAAAATTGAAACACTATATAATATAATAAAAATTCAAAAATAAAATACCAAAACACACAAGTTATTGACATTAAACATGGGTAAAAATAGCAAAATACTCAAAAAATATGATATTCAATATTATCAGCAAAATACAATTGTATAATAAATGCACATTTTTTTTTCTGAAAATACTGTATGTTGACACTGAAATATCACCAAAAGTAATTACAACACAACACAATTTTAACACTATATAATATAATCACTATATAATAAAACACTATATAACACAATACTAATTATAATACTATAAAACTCTATTTTTCCTACTTAATTCTTAGGTTGCACCTTTTCTAACTATGTATAGTATTAATTCGAGGCTAACTCCAAAATGCAAAAATGTCAGACCTCTGAAAACTATAGCTGCTAAGTAAAAATATAAACTTGCTATAATTTTTACCATGCCCAGTGTTAGTGGGAGATGGATTTTAATACTTTGTGGTGAAAGATCATCCCAAAAAAAAAAACGTGCCACTTGCACTATAGAAAAGGAAAGTGGGAAACTGACATTCACCTACAAAGGGCAAGCGGAGCAGTTTTGCCAGATTCTCCGTTCAACCTGGAAAGAGAATCTGGGAAAATAGTCCGGCTAAAGACGGGTGGTCAAGGAGCGGAGGACCCTTACTGACGTAACACATAACAATAACATTAAATAATTCCAAATATAATAGTAAAATAATAGCAACCTGATACTTAAATCATTTTTTATAACTCAAATTATGAATCTTAATTTAAAAGATAATTTTTATTTATCTTTTTCAACTTGAAAGGAGCAGAACTAAACAAATGCAAAACGAACTTTACAGCAAAAATTTAAAATTTTAAAAATGTATTTTATCATGTTCATTCTTAGTTCACTCTTCTTTTTCTATGGTTAAAATCTTAACTACATACTAAAAATAACTTTTAAAATAACACAAAGTACAAAACAAAAAAAAAATCAACTTTACTTTTTTTTTTTTTTTTTTTTTTTTCAATAAAATGCCTGAATTTGCTCCTTCTAACTTTTCATATTAAATAAAACATCTTACCTTGAACAATAATCCGCGATTGATAGAAAAAAAAAATGGAGCGGAAAAAAACAAATAAAAATACACGCGCACAGTCTGTCCTTTCTTTTTTGTCTCTTTAAATGTTCAAACTATCCGAGTTTGATCCAAGATACTTCTCCTTTCCCTTTCAAACAAAATCTCTGCACAGCTGATATAGGAGCGCGGCGCACTGACAGGGATTGCAGAACGAAAGTCACGTCACACCAAACAACCGTAGTTATCGCGTCTTGGCGAAAGATCATGCCGTATTCCGGCACTAGTCTTCGTACTGAGAGGACATCTGGTACCGCTTGTATCCGCCGATCACGTTCCTGGAAGCAGAGCGATTTCTCATCCAGGTTTCGTTTCGCTTGTCAGGTTTTTATCCTGCCGAATCTTTGTTAGGAACCCGAGTCTTGGCCTACGTTCGTGGGAGTTCCGTCATCATTCGAGGAGAGGGATGTAGTCGTGGAGAGATGCGTGCCTTCAGGGGATGAGGCTCAGAGATCCGTCGCGTCCAGCGTGGAAGTGCCGGGGAGAGAACTTTAGCGATCACGCCGAATCAATCGTCCGAATGGCCGGGGCGTTCTACAGTCAATGCGGCGTTATTTTGTGGAATCATGAGGTGTGATGGAGAAAGAAATAACGACACAACATTTTCACTTGGGGCCTGGTTTATTAATCCTTTTTGGCAGATCTTTGGGAGAAACCAGGTCCCTGTGACTTGACGCTTTCCTTTTAAAACTTCGTTTCTTTGGCCAGCATTTTATTAGGCAAGTGTTAGGTCAAAAAAGCCGCTTGTTTTAGGCGCTCCCGCTATTTAAAGGCCGTTAATTCGCATTATTTCTACCAGGTCGCGATACTAACTAATGGGTGTTACTCTAATTTTAATTGGTTAAGAAATATCTGGGCAATATGACGTTGTTAGGCGCGGTTTTCCAGGGCTTCATTGCTGATCCTACAAATTACGAATTGCGTTTACGTCAGCTTTTTTAATCTTAAAGAACATCCAAAAATGATCTCTGAAAGTAATAAATGTTAGGTTGGGAAAGAACATTAACAGGGGCAAAATAGCTTTAATTATTAGAATTAAGGTTAAAAGAAGGGGCATTTAAATTTTAGATTAAAGTTAAAAATATTAATTGGGAACTTTAAGTTTTTGAATTTTAATTTTAAATTTAAATTTTAAAAAGGCTTTAGGTTTTATCCTTTCACATATATATATATATATATATATATATATATATTATTAGTATGCGTTCAAAAATATGCTTTAAACTAAATATGCCGTAAACCGTCATTTTGGCGTCAATCATATGACTATATTTTGGTTAAAACCAAATATTTGATTATGAAATAAGTTTAAAAGATACACAGAAGAAAAACGTTAAATAACAAAGTTAAAATGTTTTAAATTCAAATTCTGTTGCGGAATGTTTTTATAAAACCTGACTCAAATTTATAGTGTTTCTACTATTAAATAATATATTTGAAGAGTATTCAGTCAAAAATTTCGTAATTAAAATTATTAAAAAAAAATTTCGTTCAGTAATTTTATAAAAGTAATTTTAAATTATGAATTAAATAATCACAAAAACATATAAATATAACCTCACGAAAATATTTGTTAGAAGCCAATTACAGATTCATTGTGCATGTGTATGCATATTTGGATTCTCGGTCTAATAAATGCTTTCAGTCGTGACATCAGATATGATGTTTTACTTGAATACTTGATTCCAAACAAGCCGTTGCTATGTTGTGTCTTCTATTTTTATTGTATTTCTAGTTATATCTTACAGATATATGTTTTAATACTTTATATACATTGGCAAACTTTTTTGCGATCGATACTTAATAAGATATGAAACATAGCAACTGTTTGTTTGGAGTGAGTTTCCAAGCAAAACGTCATGACTGACGTCACACTGAAAGAGTCTATAAATAATAAAAAAAAAAATACATTATGATAAGAGCATATATTGGAGTACATGAGGTTGAAATTAATGGGAAATATCTATGTAAATGAAGAACTCAGCTGATAAAAGCAATATGTGTGAATTATTCATATAACCCTGCAGTATTCGTGTACCGGTCTTTTGTTACCATATAAACATTCTTCACCTAAATAAAATCCCTTTGTTAATACAGTGAAGAACTACCATTAATCTGACTTTACATGTCTCTGATGAGTGACGTAACATCTCTGTATTTCCTTCTGGTAAGTTTTACAAAAAAAAAAAAAAAAAAAAAAAAATATGTATTGAAACAACCTATGCAAGGGTCACTAATGTCAGTACATTTTTACTTTTTCGTTTTATTCCCAATATCACGAATAAATTTATAATTAAAATAGAATGCAAATTTATAACTTCAGTGAAATGTAACATTCAAATATTAAGTGAAATATGTTTCTTGTTTTATATTTTCTGCATGCAAGGAACTGGCGGCAAAAAGACCAAGTGCGACTAAAAACGTTACAACGCGATTACTGTTGGGATAAATGAAGACAATCAATGGTCCTCTATAATTTCTAAAATTACTATTTGCAAAAAAAAAAAAATCACCAAATTACAAACGATTTAGAAAATAATACTTTCAGATATAATTTTTGACTTATAAATGATTTCTTTATTTAAAAAAAACAATAATAACATCATTTTTAGGATGATCAAAACGTAGCTTACATAATAACAGAGTCATATATTAATACGCCTGGGCATTTAGAGTCACGTTAATATTCCTGGACCAATTATAAACAAATATTAAATGAAATTTCAGTTTAAAAATTTTCGGTACTGTAAATTTTTATACTACTAAACGTCGCACATTTTTAATATTTACACCGTCGTATAAAAAAAACTCCTTTTAAATGCAACTTGTTTGATGCCTGTATCTAAATTTGTTTTTGAGTTATTTTTTGCTTTGTAGTTTTTATTACGTTTTTTGTCACCGTGGCAACAAATTTATTCCATTTTTTAACATTAAACATAGACCAATCAAAAAACGAATAAAATAAAATAAAGAAATTTTCCATTTCTAGACATTAAGCATGACCAATTAGAAAACGAATAAAATGAAATAAGTTGCGGAATTCAACAAATAAAAAGATACACTTCAGATTTCCCAATTCTCGAGGACAACAACTATTTTCTAAATAATGAAAAAAACTAGCATTCAGAGAGTTTTAATTGATAAAAGAGGGATTCAACAGTAAACGTAAATCGATATATGGAGCTCTGCTTCTCAAAATGATGATTGTGATACTATCTTTGTCATCTGTTTTATTGAATTCTCTTCAGTAATTCTCACTATTTTGACCATTGTTTCAACTAATGTAGATTTTTATAAAATATGTATAAATGCAAGAACTTTTCTTTTGTGATAAGTGATTAGGGTTCGGATTTTTTTTTTAAATTTTCTGATGGTTTCAATATTGTGATAAAGTTATAATCACTGATAACGCAAAATTATACTTTAAAAAGAAATTTTTAAATGCTAACCATATTTTATCTTTCCAAGTAAAAAATGGGATTAAAATTTACTCGTTGCTTCTAAAAATTTTTTTTGAAACTACGCAAAATGTAATTATTACGCAGTTATCACGCCACTAAATTTTATTATGTATTCTTATATGCTTTTATCTGGTATATGTAAATTTCTTTTTGTCATTATGAAAAATAGGTTTCTGCTACATATTTTTATTTACCGCGTGATATTTCATGTAAGAAATAAAACAAAATATTTACACAACCTGTAAATTATAGGGTAACTTGAGGTAAGAAGCCGTATTGTACGATATGCTGTATCATGTTTTTTTCATATGCGCAGCCGCTGAAAACAAAAACCGTGCGGCTCAGTTATAAGCAAAAGCGTTCTCTATTGATACTGTAATTTCCGTTTACGTTCTTTTTAAAATTTCAGTGGTGCTTTTTTTTTTTCGTCTTAACACTACTGGTAAGTGTGCAAAATCTTTTACATGACTTGACTGTATACGTCTTAGGTAAATACCAGTGAAATAAATCTGGTGTTTTTAGAGAGTAATGGTAACTGCCCTTTCTGCAAAGAATAAGCGGCTTCTGGATATTACTTCAGGTCAGTGTGGTGATTGAGAAACCAGGGTCTTTCCATTAGCCATCTCACCCATACCTTGGAGTAAAATGCCGAACAAAATTTTTGATAATTTCTATAATATCTGTAAAATGAAATATGTTTTAAATCATACATATGAGAGCTAACTTTAGCAAAAAATCAATGAATAACAATTAAAATCATCAGGCGATTTTTCATTTAATCAAAACAAAAAATACATCATCTTATCCCAATTTACCATTAAAGTAATATTTGGTATAAATGTTTAATATTGTGATTATTATTTTATCCAATATGGATTATCTATATAAATTCGAAGACGTAAGTTTTACATTAATTGAATAAGTTTACAGAAAATTCTGTTTTAATGCAGGTTTTACTACATTAGTAATATTTCTCAAACCTTCTTCTCTTATAATATTAAATATTTTTAAGCCAAATATTCTCTGCCTTTATTAAAATATACTTCCATTAAAAATAAGCTAGATAATTTTTTATTTTCCCAAAAGTTTCAAACAATAAAGTGATGCTACTCTTGACTAATTGCTGGAACTTAAAACTAGTGTTACCCTACTTTTCAATATTTTAACATTTCGTCGTCATCATATTCTAAAAGTAATTTTTAATAAAGTAGAAAGCACTTTGCTCCGAAAATTCATAAACTGAACATTATTTTAAACTCTCATAATGTCAAAAGAATATTTGAAAGCCTAAAAGATGTTATAAAACCGTACATTTCAAAATATGACATAATACATAAAATCAATTTATAAGAAAAAAATATATCACGTTTAGGGGAGAATTATTTGAATATTGGAAAGATAAATTGGAATTAAATAACTAAGGAGAGGTAATGCAAAAAATTGCGCGTCATTGCTAAGAATTTAAACGCGAACTTTTGTTCATATCAATAGGGTTTCCAAATGGTTAGTTTTTTAATAACTTCTTTTGCGTGTGTGTGGATTTTATTAAAAAAAATATAAGAAAATTTTATGAATTTCTAAAACATTTTTAAGGGCAACAGTCATCTGATTCAGTTCAACGATATTATAACAATAGAATAAAATATATTTTCTTTAAAAAAAAGCGTTAGATAAATTTTTACCTTTCTAAATTTAAAACAATGAAAGGAATCTTTTATTGATTAATTGATGAATTCCAAACGACTGTTACCATACTTTTTGAAATCCGTTGTCATCGTATTCTAAAAGTAATTTTTGATAAAATATTATGAGTAGTGTAAGACTTTTACACGGCACTCGCTATATGCACTTCCTATCTAACTTTTTATGTGATATCACTTCTTTCTGTCGTTTTAGATTTGTTGCTTGGCCGAAATCATTTACAATGAGTTGTTTTTGAACAGATTAATTTTTCCGAAATTATCTTTAAAATACTCAAATTCGTGATTTCTTAGGTTTTCTATACATAGTAAAGGAAACCCTTTTGTATGAAATATGATATTTTTGATTTTAAAAGATCTTTTTTGATGTTTTAATCTTTTCACTGTTTAGAAAAACTCTTTTACAGTGTAAAGAACAAAATTGATACGTTATTTGCTCTGTATATTTTTTCAGATTATGTTTTTTATGCATCATATAAATAAAATAATTAAGAATATGAATATAATCCTTAAGATTACAGTAGAATCTCGATTATCCGAACCTCGATTAACCTAAACTCTTCGTTAAACGAAATCGGTTTCTTCTGCACTTTTTTTTCGTCTTAACTATCATCCAAAATTTTCTCTTAGCAAACATGCATTTTTGAAGGTTTTTTTCCCCACATTCCTTTTGTATCAAGCCGTCATTTCCAGTCTACTAGTGCAGATGAATATTTTAGAATTCCTTCTCGCAATCTCAATTCTCGGTATGAGTGTACTCTTCCCCCACTTTCAAACGTCCCTGTTCTAAACAAAAACGCATCCCATTTCGAAATTTGGAGGGTCATACTGCCCAGTCTCAGAACAATCGAATGTATTTGCACCCTTTGATTGTATGCAAGTGCAAAAAACCTAACCATGATATAAGACAACTCAAAATCGAAAGTAAAAGAATGTCTAAAAATGTCGCACCAGTTGATTCATTTGTCGCAAAAATCGAAAAATTGATGAAATATGAGAATTTCATTCCGGATCAAATTTACAACTGCAACGAAACCGTACTTTATTCGAAGGCCATTCCTGAAAAAACTTTAGTTGCGATAATTGAAACTTCGGCTCCTGGAAAGAAAAGAATTAAAGATAGGGTCACTGTATTGGCCTGTTCCAACGCATCGGGTTCCCACAAGTTTGAACTAACTGTTGTTTGGAAATGTAAGAATCCAAGATGTCTTAAAAATGTAAACAAATCTGCTCTTCCTGTACACTATTTAAATCAAAGAAATGCTTGGATGGATTCCAATTTGTTTTCGACGTGTTTTTTTGATATTTTTGAATCTGCAGTAAAATCTTCGCAAGAAAAAGAACATTTGAATGGAGCGTTTTTGAGATTCGACAACTGTCCGGTTAATCCATGAAGATAACTGTCTAAAATCTGAAACATCCGGTGTTTATTTTTGCCCCGTCTCTGCTGAAACCTTTAGATCAGGGTGTCTTGAAGTCTTTAAAACGGCGTTACCGAAAGAAATTAATCAGAAAATTGCTTTTTGAAGCAGATTTTGAATCTAGCTCAGTTTCAATAATTGAGTTTTGGTAAATTTTCAACATCAAAGACTGCATTTATATGATCAGTGATGGGTGGTAATCTATGACGCAATCGACAATAAGACGAAGTTACCAATATCTTTTTCCGAGTTTTTCAATTGGCGCAGATGAAAATGATACAGACATTGCGAAAGATTCTGTTACTGAGTTTTCGAGAATTTTTTTAGCACAATGAAAGGCTTTGAAAATTGTGGGGATAAAGAAATCCCAGATTGGTTGAACTGTGACGCGGGAGATGTAAGCTTCCAGTTGCTCAATGATGAGAAAATAATAGCAGAAGTCCGAAATTCTTTCGCTTGAGAAGATAAGAATGATGAAGATGAGAATGATTCCTGAGTAAATAATATGAGTAAACAATGGTGCTTTTGAGTTTCTCAAAAGACCTTGTTTGGTTGAAAAAACAGAAACAGTGTGATTCCTCTGAACTCATACTTTTAAGGAAACTCCGAGATAGAGCTGCACGCAAAGGATGGCTAATTTACACCAGACGAAGCTTACATTTAAACCATTGCAAGTTTTTGTTTCAGAAATAAATTTATTTTCGTTCATAATTTTATTTTAATATTCAACAGTTAAAATAAGTCATAACAACATTCATTGACGGTACTACATATTAAACTAGGTGATTATTAATGAATTCTCGAATATCCGAAAATTTCGATTATGCAAAGTAGGGTCGGTCCCAATTATCTCGGATAATCGATGTTCTACTGTATCAAACTTGGTGAGTATTGATGAATTATCGATTATCCGAAAATTTCGATTATCCGTAGTAGGGTCGGTCCCAATTACTTCTGATAATCGAGGTTCTACTGTATTAATCTAATTCAATGTGATAAGAATGCATTTAATCAATACACTAACATTACTCTTAATACTTTGTATATTGCAGTGAAACGTGGAATTTAGAGAACGTATTAACACTGGGTTATCAGTAGGAGGATTAATTAAATTTAATGTAATTGTTTTATGTGAATTAAAATACTGTTAAAATCCAATTTCCATCGCACTAGTAAATCGACAAAATATTTCTTAAATACAGTCTATCATAATTTGTTTCATTTTTGACAGTATTTACTTTCTAACCAACAATTTATCATCATTGGATTTAAAATCTGAATAAAATCACTATATATTCAGTTTTCAATAATTTTCATAATTTCAGAAACCGTTGAAATAACAGAAGTGTACTCTTAAGTATTATCTACTAATTAGCATTTCATGTGGCAGTGTGATTACAATGCATAATCAATTGATGTTTGCATAGCAGTAGAGAGATATTTTCTTACACTCATCGATACAGATATAGATGTCATGATTAAAGTATCAGTTTCAGAAATTTATGATGAAAACGCGCTTGTCACTTGAAATCTTGAGTATTCTCCCTAGATGCGAAACAGTCATTTGTTAGAGTTGGCTTTCAGAACAATTTTGTAATTTACCTTTTCATTTTGTCATATAAACTATTCATCGCATCTTACATCAAATTATAAGAAGAATGAATGCAATATAATGCTACAGAACTTTTCTTACATGCACGCAATTTAAGATTGGAAGTGTATATATTTTTCGTACTCAGATTAAAAATGTAGTTAATTTAACATATTTTTTCACTAAGCGTCTAAAATGTAAGAGTAATGTGTAGAAAATTAATCTATTTATACACTATATGGCCAAAGGTGACTGGCCAATTGCGTTTTTAAGCGTTTTGTTAAATATCTAGAAAAATGCATTAGGAATTAACCTGGAATTCCAGCTGCGTAAGCAGTACAGGTTATATGTTTTCGTGAAAATATTTTCCCGAAATCCTACAGGGGACCGTCAACAAAATTGGAAAAAACGCAGATCTTTTGGACAACCATGTCAAAACTAACATAGCAAAAACGTTTAAACTACAGATTATGATTAAGTGGATTATTGTACTAAACTGTGTTCATTTTTTATGCCGATGGCATGTACAGTCGTAAAGAAATCAAGGTTTTTATTAAAGCAGTGATAAAATTTGCGAGTTTTTGCTTATAATTTAATATTAATGTGGTATGCTTTTTATTTGCTTATAATTTATAATTAATGTGGTATGGAAAATACTTCATAAGAAAGGAACAAACAATGTATCAGAATATAAAAACAATGAAATATAAATTCATTTTAAAAATAAAGGAAAAGATATCTTGAGATTTGGAAGCAAAAAATATAAATATTATAGGGCATTTTCTTAAGACTTAAATAAAAAATTTAAAAATGCATGAATTTCGGTGCACTAAAACTTCTTAATTAAAAAAAAAACATGTATTTATTTTATAGGAGATTTATTTAACTTTTTGTAAAGATAAATTGGAATAAAAAACTGAGGAAATGTAATGCGAAAAGTACACGTTATTATTAAAGAATTTAAATATGAAATTTTGTCCATGTTAACAACGCTTCAAAATTGTTAGTTTCTTTTATACCACTTTTTAAAAATAAATACGTAAATTTTTCAGAAAAACATAAGAAAAGATTATGAATTTCTAAAACATTTTAAAAGAGAAATGGTCATTTGATTCAGTTCAAAGATATTATTACTATAGAATAAAATATATTTTCTGCAAAAAGTAAGTTAGATAAATTTTTAAATTTCCCTAATTGATGGAACTTAAAACGACTATTACTTTCGTTTTTACGATTTTTAAATATCCGTCGTCATCACATTATAAAAGTAATCTTTAATAAAGTAGAAAGCATTTTTTTTAGAAAATTTATAAACACTGAGCATTATTTTAAACTGGCTTTGTGACAAAAGAATATTTGAAAGCCTAAAGCCTTCTATCAAACCGTATATTTAAGAATATGATGGAATAGATTACATCATTTTGAAAGAAAAAAAATATATGTCAATTTTAGATAATATTTATTTAACTTTTTGTAAAGATAAATTAGAATAAAATTTTTGAGGCGAGGTAATGCGAAAATTATCGCTTTATTGCTAAGGAATTTATAGATGAACTTTTGTCCATACCAACAGCTGTTACAAATGTTTGTATATATATATATATATAAAACCATTATATAATACCACAATTCAACATCTAAAATGAATATAGAATAACCCAATATAACAAATTGAACCATGGCAAAACAATCAAATAGAATTAGCAAGATTAAAACAATTACAAATAAAATTGGCGATTGTAGTACGTGACTCACAAGGAAGGTCTCCATTGGGGGCATACTCAGAATTTTTTGAAAAAATACGAATTAAACTACTCATATAGGTAATAAAGGATCAGTGAAAATTAGCGGCGGAATTACATTATTAGATATGTAAAAAAAATAAAATAGTTTGGAATAATTGGCGTGAAAAGCTGAAAGCGACGCGGGATTTGGCGAGCAGTGCATTTCCTCGCCAAAAGCAGGCGATTTTAACGAATCTGAAAATTGATTTTAATTGACTTCACTGTTAAAAATCTGCAGCATTTACTGCAACGTCACTCCACTACTTTTATAGAATATCTCTCTTCTGACCAATGAGAATACTCCATAGCAAGGTGAATTAACCGTGTCATACACTGTTAAAAATCTGCTGCATTTTGTTGCAACGCACTCCACCGCTTGTATATAATATCTCTATTCCAACCAATGAGAAAGCTCCATTTCACGGCCAAGTAACCGTTTTCTATACAAGCAAGGAAGTGCGTTGCAACAAAATGCAGTAGATTTTTAACAGTGTATTTTTCGATTTGGAACAATTTTAATCAATTTAAATTGTGTTTTAAATGATAAAATACATTAATTTCATTTTGTTATAAGTACATATAAACGTATAGGGCAAAATTACACTTAAAGTAAAATAAAAATGCAAAAGTAAAATTACTTAAACTAAACTTATTTAAATAAATTGAACATAGAAAGTTTTTTCTTTAAAAAGTATTCGAAATGTAAAAGCGTATTTTTCAAAATTTCGTTTTTTCGCCAACCGGAGATAAATCGCCAAATAAACGAAATTTTTATTATTTTTTTACGGACGTTATAAGGAGGTTCCGCCGAAATTTTTTTTATAAACATATATAACTATATGAGAAGAACATTCGGTAATTTTTTCAGATTTTTCTGAGTATGCCCGTATGGAGACCTTCCTTGTCAGTATCAAGAGCAATGCCACGCAGAGACAACAAATGCGATTAATTCCTGAGGTAGAATTCAGGAAAAAGTCCAAATATATGAATTCTACATTGACCGATTAATCGTATCCAAAAAATGTTAGTAAAAAAAAAATCTGGACATTTACAACAGTCTGAATTAAATAAGGAATCGTTTAGCCCTAATTACGATCATTAAAAACAGAAATGCATATATATATATTACTTTTTTTATAGAAAATGCACTCAATTTTTGTGAAATTTATAGAAAATTATAAAGAAATCCTATGAATTTCTAAAACATTTTTAAAGAGAAGTAGTCTTTTGATATAGTTCAAAGATTCTTTGAATTATATCATAGTAGTAGTAGGTATTATATCTACTTTAGAATATTTTTTATAGAATAAAATTTTTCTATAGTAAAATAATTTTACTATAGAATAAAACATTTTTCTGTAGAAAATATGCTAGATAAATTTGTACTTTCCCAAATTTAAAGCAATGAAGTGATTTCTCTTGGATAAATGATGGACTTAATACGACTATTACCCTACATTTTACAATTTTAAAATATCCCTAAGTAATTTTTAATAAAATGGAAAGTACTTTCTTTCAAAAATTTATCAACTTTGAACAATATTTTAAACTTGCTTAATAAAAAAGGTACATTTGAAAATAAGGTATCCTGGGGTAATAACGCCGGGTTAAGGTTCTACCAATTTTCACGGCTCAGATTTAGATTGTATTTTTGGAACAAATATATGATTTAATACAGCAATTCATTGACTATCTATATAAAAAAAATAATTTAACAGATATGTATTCATAAAATGCAATGGCGTGATTTCTTGACCAATGCTATTTGGCGTTATTACCCACCTATATGGGTAATAACGCCATGCAAACAAAACTATGAAATAAGAAGGAATAATGGCATGTAGATTGCCCAATTCTAAAAATACAAACTCTACAAACTTAGAAATTGACAAATTGCATTCTAAGCTATTAAAAATTTTCAATCTTTTGTGAAATTGTAAGAAAAATAAAGGTGTGGTGTGTGTGTGGGGGGGGGGGGAGTAAAAGAATATCAGACCGTGAGCTTCTTTTTGCTTAAAAAGGACCGCTTAAATATAATTATTAGAAACATTACACACTTTTAACTGCTTTTATTTGAATCAGTATTTAGGATGTAGCTCAGTCACTGTTGGGAATCAACCGGGGTATTAATGCCAAGGATTGGCGTTATTACCCCGGTATAGTTATTGCGCAGTACATTTTAATTTACAAATTATCCCGAGAAGATATCCAAAATCTTCAACAACATTTTGAAAGTACATGAAATTCACTACAAATTTATGTAATTAACAAAGTATTTCCGGTTAAAAAAAAATAGTCTTTACATCAGAAAACGTATCTCGCAAATTTTAGATCAAGCGTTAATTTTAGTTGCTTGTAAAAACAATAAGACCTACAAATGGAACAAATTAACTTGAAGCTGTTTTTTGCGATTTATATGACTCAAAACCCTTCTGCACAGAGCACATGGGTGTCATTTACCAGATTAATTCATAATTATGCATAATATTAGCACTTGGCGTTATTACCCCGCCTGGCGTTATTACACCAGACCACCTTATAAAGGATTCTACAAAACTGTACATTCAATAATATGATGGAAGATATTGCATCATTGTGAAAGAAAAAAGTATTTTTATTTTAGAGGATATTTATTTAAAGTTATTTTTTGTAAAGATAAATTGGAATAAAATATTTGATGAGAGGAATGGGAAAAATTATGCATTATTACTAAGGAATTTATATATGAAATTTTGTCCATATCAACAGCGATTACAAAAAATTAGTTTTATTTATTTATTTATTTTCTTAGAAAAAACCTCTCCTTTTTTGTGTATTTTATACAAAGATATAAAGAAAGGTTATGCTTTTCTAAAACATTTTTTAAGAGAAAAAGTCATTTTATTCAATTCAAATATATTTTTACTATAGAATAAAATATATTTTCTTAAAAAAAAAAAATAAGCTAGATAAATTTTTACTTTACCAAATTTAAAACAATAAATTGAAAATTTTTTTTGACTAATTGATGGAACTTAAAACAAATTTTACATTCCTTTTAACAATTTTAAAGTATTCGTCGTCATCACATTCTAAAAATAATTTTTAATAAAGTAGAAAGCACTTTGTTCGGAAAATTTATAAACAATGAACGATATTTTAAACTTGCTAATTAAAAATTAATATCTGAAAAACTAAAGGATTCTATAAAACCTTATATGATAGAATATGATAGAATAGATTACATCATTTTGAAAGTAGAAAAATGTTCTATTCGAGAGAAGATTTATTTTACTTTTTGTAAAGATAAATTGGAATAAAATAACTGAGGAAACTTAATGCGAAAATTATGTGTTAATACTATGGAATTTGAATGTGAACTTTTGTCATTAACAATAGCGCTGACATTGAATACCACTTTTTTCGAAGAATAGCCTGTCCTTAAAATAACTTTGAATTTATATAAAAATATATATATTTTTATTATTTCCTAAAACATATTAAAAGAGAAATATAATCATTTTATTCAGTTCAAAGATTATAATTAGTTTTCTTTTAAATTAATTTTTTAAATTAAAGTATGTTTCTGACTTTTTTAGAGTCATATATTAATTGTTAGCTGCAGGATGCAATCAAATTTGACAGATAAATTCAGATCAGTGATAGAGAATCAAGGGAATGTATCTATTTTTTCATCAAGTGCATGAAAGATTACATACAACCATACGGGGTCACGAACGACGTGTTTAAACAAAAGTACAGGGTTTTTCTGCAAATTAAACTTGGGTTGACAGTAATAATTTTAATAAAAATAAAAATTATGCAATCAAAATATAACAATATACATCTCATTTGGTACGAAATGGGATAACATCGTGAAAGCTCTGTAAAAGCAGGGTGATCAAACATACGATAATATCATGTGAACTGGTGATAACAAACCAAGATATAAAGCATAAAAAACTTACTGCTAACGCATATAATAGAAAATTCTGCCGCTTTTTTATGTTATTACATTTATAAAGTATATGAGCGGGATCTATCAATAGTTTTTTTATAGTGTATTTCAATTATCTGAAAGTTATTACCAACAACCCAATAAAGTTGAATTATGGTAAAACGCCCTGTATTCTTGATTAAATTAGGTGTTTTGTTACACCACGTGAAATTAAAATTTTTATTTATCCTAATCCTTGGTGTCTGAATTTGTCGATTGAATTTTGAAACAATTCTGTATAAAAAAGTTATAAGAAAAATGCAAATGCACAGATAAATTTCGAATTTCAGGCAGTTTTTTAAATTTTTTTCAAATTAATGAAAATGGAAGATTGCTATGTCAGTTCCCGCTTGCAGAAAGTTATTTGGATTTTTTTTAATAATTATCAAGTATGAGTTTCTATGACAAGCTTGTGGGAATCTGTTAACCTCTTCAGGCCTGTTGAATTCTGTAGCATGCACACTTTTACAAAATATGTGTATATATTTTTCTTTTTTTACGTACATAAATGAAATTTAAAAAAGGGAAATTGTGAATGGAGCTTAACAAATAACAGGACTATAATAGCAATTTGTTTCTTACAGTGTTTTTTTTGGGGGGGGTGGGGAGAGCTATTGTGCTAAACAATAACGGCTTGCAGCAGAAATGTACGAAGCGTGCAAACATGAAAACGTAAATAATTTTACTGTGCGTTAAGATACCATTAGTAGAGTCCATTATTAACAAACATGTATTAAAAATGTATTTATTTCATATTTTTCAATGTTTTTACAAGGAAAAAAGTACAATATAATTAAAAAAATCTTAAGAAATTATGAAAAATGTACTTTTTGTGCCCTCATGTATCATCAAATTTTTTGTACAAAAATAAAATTTAATTTCACATGGATAAAAGTTATAACATGGCAGCAGAAACAACCAAAGCTTCACAACTAACTCAAAATGGCAATTTCAGCGTCTTTATACTATTGTTTAAGGAAGGGCCAATAGGAGAGTCAGCAGTATCCGGTTGATGCTGCCACCTAGTAGAAAACTTAAAAATTAAGACATTCGACCTCTTGTCCCGCTCTTCATCTTGCGCCGGTCTCCCGTATAAATATAAAAAATATACATATAAACTAATTCGGATAAATAACATAATAATTATCCAACTCCTGAATGGAGGAATGTTTAATTTTCTCTTTTATTTTCTACCCGATTTCATTAGGAAAATGACGTCAATAATGAAAAAATAAGATCATTTACCTATATCCTGCTCTAAAAATATCAATGGTAAAATTTCAGTTGAACTTAAATTCAACATTTCAGTTCAACTGAATTTCTATTTCAGTTGAAAGCAAATTAACATGTGAATAAATGCGATTTCTTTTGTAATATTTTCACGAAAAACAAACAAATATCCTCCAAACTTGTGCGCTGCAGCGAAACTATTCTTGACAGATGCAAAACAATTAAAATTAATCGAAGAAGTATTATCCACAAACTTTAACCAAACGAACAATTCTTTAATGCATGTACTAAAAGGACTTTTTGAATCATTTTATGTTCAATCGAAACTTCAAAGAAGAAAAGTGGTTGAAACTTTGAAATGTGTTTAAATATTTAGGAAATAATTTTGCAGAATTCTAATTAATACTAATGTTCGCAATTGTAAACAACGGATAAAATAATAACAGTAACATTCAATATAAACCGTCGGCAGTGAATTTCTAAAAATATTCAACAAATACAAAATGCAAAGAACATTTAAGGAAAAACTTTAGCGATTAATATTTATTTGAAAACAATCAGATATGCTAAAAGTCATCTGTGAATTTTCAAACAATTATTTAATTAACCAATAACAACGTATAGATAGATTTTTGCGTTCAACTAACAAATAATCAATGACAGAAATAACTTTCTTGTTTAATTCAATTCTAGTTTATTGCTTACTAAAAGAACAATTAGCATTGCGAAAAACGAAAGAATTTGTTGTCAAAAGTTATAAGTCTGAAAGGCGATCATTAAATACGAAAAATGTGTTGGAAACTTTTAATTTAATTATGGAACTATAAGGCGTGATTTAATGATTGCTGATTTATTTTTATTGCTAGTTGTATGAATGAAAAATAGACGGATATATTTAATGTTTGATATTTAACATTGTTATCTTTCTAATACAGAAATAAAATTATTTACAAATATTTCTCATGGATACTCAATATAGAAAAAAACACAAAAAATATTACTTGCGTACTTATAACATTTTGAAATATTAAAGTAGTATTTTCCCTAATTTAATTTTTTTTTCAAGCTACAGCGGGTTACAGAATTGTAGGAATGAGAATTTAATTGACTAATTAATAAATATAATTTCATTAAGCAAAATAAAAAACGTATAAATTGGTTTAATCAAACTCTTTTAGGCTTTAGAAAAATAAAGAAATATTGCAAAACTATTATTGTTATTAAAACATAATAGAGTGTATTTTTACTGGAAATACAACAGAAGGCAAAATTATACAAAATCTTTTTTCGTTTACGAAACAGACTTTTACAATTTATAGCAATATTACACGATAATTGTACTTCCTTCATGTTTAGTACAGTATTTTGTCACAGAATTAATTAAAAAAAGGCTTCGAATTTGTTGAGACGACAAAATAGGTTATGCCTAATAAATCTCAGATTTTAATATTGCTTTAGAACTTCACTGCACCGTTTGACCATTTTTTCAGTAGATAATGCATTTTAAAATATCCCAAACATTCTTAACGGAATTTAGGAGAAGACTATATGTTGACCAATGAAGTTTAAGATTCTTTTTTTCTTCAAAATACTTCTTGACATTTTTTTGTATGGAAAAGCGAGGAGTTTTCTTGTTGCAACATATTGTTAGGTTCGACAATTTATTTTACTCTGGCTCAAGAAGTAGCGTTCCAACAGTGGATATAAGTATACCTATTTTGCACTCCTATTAGAAAAGCAGTTCTAATTCCTCACAAAAACAAGACGTATGACAACATGTTTTAAAACTTAAGGCCAAAGACAATTGAGGTCATTTTCTTCCAGCCATTCTTATGATTTAAATAAGGACCGAGTCATGTTTTTAAGGCTGAAACTGAATTTCGGTAATCTGTCATTGCTCGGCCAAAAACAAAAGCAAAAACGAAAATGAAAATGTGCAAAAGTAATATGAATAAATTAAACCATGCATAAATGTATATAATTGTTATTGAATTACGTGTAATTTTTTTTATTTCTGTATAAAATAAAATATAATTAATTCATCGATGACATAGGTTTTCTAATTACAAAAATTTCTTCAAAATAAAAAATAAAAAAAGTTTCATTACATGTACTTTGATTTTTATTATGCCTTTTGTGAATGGTAATCTGTTATACTAGAACTTTATCGAAGGATATTTAAAATATTTCTACGGTTTCAAATAAAAAATATTGTTACTGTTATGTCTGCATATTTTATTGAGCACGTGAAAAATATCTTCAAAGTTTAATTGAATGGTTATTACTTGCTTGAAAACTTGTATTCACATCCTGAATCTGTCATGATTAGGGACCGCAAAAAGTTGAAATTTCTTAGGCGCAGGAAAAAGTCTTAGGAAGTATCCTGTCTCTAACATCAACACATTCAGTGAAAAATGGAACACTGGTTACACATTATCGTATTTCGATATTTTTCAGTGATATGTATCATTTTGAAGTGAACAAATTAATTATCCTATAAAAAATTCACACTTAGCAAAAATATTTAAGAAAATACCACTTTCATATTGTAATAATTAAATAAAAATAAACTGTAAAATTAAGCATGTAGTACACAAAATAAATTCCTAACCTTTAAATCCTAACAAAAAACTATACACATAAATTATCATAGGCTTAAATATTTTTATTTATAAATATATATATATCTATATAGTTGTGATGTTCGAAAACACACACAGCCAATTTATCCGATTATATACCAAAGAGTGAATAATGCGCAAACTTTGTGGCATGTGTTCTCAAAGATTCCTGGCCATTGCTCTTTATAGATTTCATATATTTATCGATTGATAAACTCAATCGATACGCAAAGGCTCGCAATATCATCTGTTACCAAACGCTGATCCTTATCTTCATAGTACACCATGATAAAACTGTAAAAAACTTTTCTTATTTGAAATTAAAATAAATATAATATATATGATTACAGTAAGTATAAAATCTTAAAAAGTTTGTTTTTAATTTTAACCTCTTCACACCATTGGTCACATATGTGGACATTTACTTTTTAATAATTATAATAACTGTAATAAACTAAACAGAAAAAAAATGATAATAACGTATTCACTATAGAATGTTTCATCAAAAGAAATATATATATATATATATATATATTTGATTTCGCTGTACTGATAATTTTATTTTCAATGTATTGTACAATCAATGTACAATTAGATATATAAAAATCACGTGAAGTAATTGTTTGGGAATCAGTGTTGTTGGAATAGTCATTTAAAGAAATTGTTAAATTTGATAAAAAATAATATGAGATTAATTAAATACATTAAATTTTAATATTTTGATAATAAATAAATAAACAGATAAAATAAAAATTTATTATTATTATTATTATTATTATTATTATTATTATTAAGAAATCTCCTTACTTATAAATTACCAACAACACTCGATGGTGGAAATATCGACATTATTTTTCTCTGTATTTTAAAATCCCCCACCCTTTTTTACTTTCTTCTATCTTCAATAAAAGAAAGTAATGTAATCGAAATTTTTTCGACTTCCGGTTTTCGACGGATTTACACGTTTTAGGGGTCAGAGATTTCAAAAAACATAGTTTTACAAAATGTGTGTCTGTCCGTGTGTCTGTCTGTATGTCGCCATTCTACCATCAAAAAGTGTATGAAGTTATGCATAGAATTGAACCAAATTTTTTGTGAGTATTTTTGGCTAAGGCAAGCAGGACCTCCTTCAGTTTTGAAATATTCCGCCGGAAGGGGGCGGTGCAATCGCGATTTTTGTGCCATTTTCAATATTGTACCGACCAAAAGTATATGGAGTTATGCATCGAATTGACCCAAATTTTTGGTGTATGTGTATGACTATGGCTAGTTGGTCCTCCTTGAATTTGAAAAATATCCGCCTGAAGGGGGCGCTGCAATATCAATTTTTGCGCCATTTTCAATATTGTACCGACCAAAAGTATATGAAGTTATGCATCAAATTGAACCAAATTTTTTGTGTATGTGTATGACTATAGCTAGTTAGTCCTCCCTGAATTTGAAAATAATCCGTCGGAAGAGGGCGCTGCAATCGCGATTTTTGTGCCATTTTCAATATTGCACCGACCAAAAGTACATGAAGTTATGCATCGAATTGAAAGAAATTTTTTGTATAAGTGTATGGCTATGGCTAGTTAGACCGCTCTGAATCTGAAAAAATCCACCGGAAGGGGGCGCTGCAATACCGATTTTTATGCCATTTTCAATATTATGTATGAAGTTAGTTCTAAAACTGAACTAAACATTTTGTATATGTTTTTTTTTTTTTTTTTTTGGTAAGGCAAGTAGGTCCTCCCTGAATTTGAAAAAAAATCTGCCTATCATTCTATTATCTATCGGCTCGTGCAGAGACGGAAATTCGTTTTTACTCCTATTAATTGATTGAAGCAGAAATTTAAGATGAAAATCAAAGTTGGTAGGGTATTAAATTAAAATTATTAAAGCATTAAAATGAGTAACTTTTTTTTTTAAATATTAAAATGCATGTATGGGATAGAAGAAAGTTTTGGGATTGGCACATCCAACTAGTTTATTTTTGGATTCCTATTAATATAAAATTAATAAATACGTTAAAAAAATCCCAAAAGAAGTTAACTTTTGTAATTGCTTTATCTTAAATCGTGCTGAACTGTAAAAAAATATCAATTATAATAAATTACAAGAAAATGTTGATTTAATAAATTTCCATAATAAGATCATTATCTATATTCAATATATATTTTAACGCTATTTCTATCACGAATTTGCATATCCCTATTTCTACTAATAAGAACTAAATTACTAAAATTACAAAAATAATTACTAAATAATTACTAAAACTGTTTAGGTTTCATCTTATCAGTAAAATATAGATCATTTGAGCAGTATATTTATTAATATATTTATATATTCGTATTTATTAAAGATTTTTTGATTAATATTTAGTTTTAAATTTATTACAAGTTATCAATTTTATCTTAAATCAAAATATACAGTATATAAATAGACACAAATTTAATCAAACATGTTTTACTTCAACAAGTACCACAATTAAAAAATATTACCTTTTTCATTTTTCTTTTATTTTTATTACAAAATGAAACATTTTAATATTACCAATTTAGTAAACTTTCATTCTCATGCATAAAAATTCAATATTTATAACAACAACAACAGTAATCATAAATACAGCTAAATATTAAAATTATTTCTATATTCAATACTACAGTTTTTACACGGAAAAAAATCATGCATAACTTCATGAATTTATTATAACAAATGGAGATCAAACCGCGATATTTAATTTTTAGAACTAGTCACTGCAATGATCTGCACTAAAATGCAATATGTTGGAAAACAAGCGAACAACACAGTAATGCAGCAACTCAAGTATTTTCTGTTAAAACCGAAATGAAGACTCCATAAATCTGATTATAATTTATGTGGTACTGTAAAATTGTTTTGATATTAATATGTAAAAATGCTTAAAATTTGATATTAAGAAATCCTTAGAAATAAGAAATTATGAAATCTTAAGTTTTTCAAAGGGTATTAATAGGTATAACACATGCATATTTTTAGATAGAAAATGAACTAGAGGAAAGTTATATCGCTTAAATAATTTAACATTTATTATAATATGTTGAGTCAAAAATTTAAAAAAAAAATGCGAAAAGTAAAAAAAAATTAATTGAGAAGCAATGATTAAACTTAGAACGTAATTTTAAGTTAAAATCTGAAAAGTGTCTTTTCATTCCTCTTAGTAAAAATAGTCTTTATAAACACAGCCCTTTTCTAAAAAACAGTTGCTATGGTAACTTTTTTTAGATATTACATTTAATCTTTTTTATAACAATTAATAGAAAAAAATTCTAGTAAACGACATATTCCTTTGCTCAGCATCTATTTTCTACATTATAAATGAATGTGATTAAAAGATTTAAAAATTTTCAATCTTAAAAAAAAAAAAAAAAAAAAAAAAAAAAAAATTAAAAAAATAGTAAACAATCTTTTATTTCGGTAAGTTTTGGAGCGATGAAAACTCAGGAGCTTTCTGCGTCAACAGTTTTCAACTATAATTGGATTAAAATGATAGACAGCAGGAATTCTTACTAGTTTTTGAAATTTTTAATTAGTATTTTTTTAGATGATCCTTCTTTTTCCACATCTTTAAGAAAAGTAATTACAGAGAACTAAATCGGATTAAAATACTAAATGACCTCATTTTGAAATTTATTTTACCCAAATTATAAAGAGAAAAAGGTTGTTTGTTTCTAATAATTTTATCTGGAACTTTTTTAGTTATTCAATTATTCTATTTCAGTTTTACAAAGAACAATAAGAAAATAGAAATTCTTCTAATATATTGTTTTTAATTGGTAGCATAATTTTTGCTATTTACCTGTAAGCTATTGATAAATTTTTTACAGTCTCGGTATTGCGGAATAATTAAACAAGAGACAGACATTAAAAAGTGTATAAATTTTGGTCATAAAATAATTTTTACTTTAAGTACATAATTTAATCTTTACGAGTTACAAGACGTAAATTTATTTCTTTTTCTAGATTGGTTCTTTCTCTAAATTTGTTTGTCAATATTTTTTTTTCTTTTCTTTTTTTTATTTCATCACTTTCTTTTACTTTTCCCCTTCAAAATTAGTTAAAAAAAACCTTCTATTCCTTTTGACACAATAAACACAAATGTATAACATCAATAGACTACTTTATAAATTAATCTCATTAAAAGATTTACCAGCTTTCAAATCTTATAAAAAAATAAAATTAAAGAAAAAATAATCTGTTGTCTCAGTAAGTTTTAGAGACATAAAAACTTAACTGTTTCTGAGTCGGCGGCTTTCAATTGAGTTGGATTAAAATGATAGATAGTCTTGTTCTTTTTCTCCAAATATTTAATTTGTTTTTAGTTTCAGAAATACTGATTTTTTTATAGCTTCTGAAACGAGTTATTGAAAAGAGATAAATTATAGTTAAATATAAATCCGATGTTGCTTTTATTTGTTATAAATAGGATTTAAAGACTTTTACTTATTCAAGCATGATGTATGAGTTTATTTTCAGTTCTAAAAAGAAAAAGCGATAAGTTCTGCCCTTTTTGTAGTAGATTTTTTATGTAAAATTATAATCAAGTTTTGTTTAGACAAACTTTTGAAATGTGCGCAATTTGCTTTCTTTTCATTTCTATTTTGCAAAAAATAAGTAAATAACAATCATAAAAAATAATTCAGTTTGTATAAAAATGTAGTTAAATGCATAGATATATAATGAAACTTACCTTCTTAAGCTCGTAATGATTAAATTTATAGTTGAATAAAATAGTTAAATTTTATAGTTGAATTTTATTTTTTTCAGGCGGGATATAATTTACTCCATTAGATTTCTTAAAACGTAACTTTATTGAATATTTTCAGTTACCGAATAAAATGTCATGTTATTTATAATAAAAATATTCACAATAAAGAAAGAGACGATTTTTATGGCGATTCGATATTTGTGGAATATGATCATAAATTTACTCACACATTGTTGGTGCACTGATGGCATTTTTATGGAACTGAAGGTGGAAGAGAGAAATATGAGTAAACTAACAGTAAGCAAACAGTGGTTTTTCTAATTTAAAAGTTGTTCGGCCAATCAAAAACAATTTCTTCTACCACGTCGAACTGTTACGCATGCGTTGGAGAGAGGTTCATTTGCCATTTAGGCGGTTGAGGTGAGATTACTTATTTGCGCTAACGTGTCAAAACCAGAATCAGCCAACAAGTAAAACCACAATTAATTTCATATTGTGGTACTTGAAGCAGACATTGCATTTCTAACATTATAATATTTTGTAAAAACATTGCATTTCAAATATCGTGCCACTTTGTGAAAACATTGAATTTTTAACATTGTGTTATTTGGTGCAAAAATGGCATTTCTAACATTGTGCCACTTGTTTCAAACACTTCATTGCTAAGATTGTTCTCATTTTGTGCTGTTTCGTCAGCCTTCATAAGTTGCTATTACTACCATTTAATAGAAGCATGACCTGTTAAGTCTATTTAAAATAGTTAAATATAAACATGTATGATAAAAATATACATACATAAGATGCATCGAATTATAAAGTGGTTAAAATTAAACTGACGGTACTCAGAGGCTCATAGATCTTGTTCTACTGAACGAATCCACCTAAATCTTCAGATCTATGTTATGTAGATCATGCGGTTAAAGTTTTCATAAAAACTAATAATGTATAAAACTTTGCTATTTAGATGACGCTGTACTGCGAAAACTATATGAAAACGAGCAACTAGTGAAATTTTTGGTACTACTTGGTTTTCCCTTCGATCAATTTCGCCAAATTATACAAATCGCCAAACTGTTCGCCAAATTATATAAATTGACCTAATTTTTAATTTAAATAACGGAAGAACAAATATATTTTTGAAACATAAACAAAAATACCTATAAAAATTTAAATTAAAAATGCACTTGATGGCGTAACAAGCACGTATATCATAATTAATGTCAAATGAATGTAACATTTTCAATAATCCATTATTGGCATGAAATCTTATTGTTTGGCGATAGTTTTTTGGTCGACGGGGTAACTAAATAGTACCCAATTTTGTTATAAAAGTGGTTATAACGGTACAATAAAATCTTTCATCTGCAGTGGATATGTCGCTGAACAAGACTTAATTTATCTTCTGTAGATTGATTTTAATGTTTACAACTTTTTTAATTGTTTTTACACATTTTTTCATAAATAAACGTAGAATCATATATGTATTCATATTTTTAATTGATATTTTAAGAAGATTTTTTATTTCTTTTACATGTAGGTTTTGTATACATTTTAATGAAAGCAATGATTCGACAGCACTCCGTGCTTATCGACTGCCAAGAGAACGACGTGTAACTGAGTCGGCGGTTGTGAAGGAAGTTGCAATTTCAACAGCTGAAGCGTCTGCAAATTCTTCAAATGCTACTGTAAATGGCCTTCAATAGCACGAGCATTGAACATTCCGTGGGGAAATTGATTTTACTCAAAATAAATTAAACACTACTCTTACACGATGCATATCGTGCAACTTTTCAAACCACAAGCTCACTCTGCACGTCTTCATTTTGCGTTGCATTTGCAGGCGAGGATGGAAGTAACGAGTGCTAACTATTGCATATGTTATGGACAGACAAAGCACGTTTTTATTAAGATGGTATTGTGAACACATGCAACTGCCGTATATGTGGTTCCACCATTCCTCATTCCGTACATTAACAGCCTCTGTATTCCTTATGTGTCCTTTACATGTGGTTTCACGGCAAATTTTATATTGAACCCGTATTTTTCCGATGATTTATTTTTCGATTTCATTTAGACTTTCACTAAACCTTTTATATCTTTAAAATAGGCCAAATATCTCAAAAAATAAGAACTTTCTTAACAAACACCATAAAATACAGAAATTCGCAAAAATTGTTTTGGGTCGAAATAGAGTACAAAACTGGTAAGCACGAGTGCAGTATACACTACAAAAATCACAAAACTATTGGCAATACTAGCTCATAAATGAAAAACTCCCTCTCTATGAGGCGGGATCATTCCATTTTTTTAGCAGACGGGGAAATGTAGAGCAGTCAATTGACATGGTGGCTCCATATATCAGTTTCAAATTAAAACACGTTAGCGGAACATTGAAGATATCATTTATGTTTTACTTGTTATTTGGCTATTAAATAAAATAAGAGAAAATCATTTTTTTTTAAATAGAAATCGGATTTCTAAAATTCAAATCCCACTTATTTTATCTAGTTTAGCTGCAGTGATAGCGTCTCCTTGCTAAAATTATATAACTCCAGAAATTCAATTGGAGCAGGATTTAGCTAAGTTTTGATTTTTTAGCGAAAAATAAAAGTATGTAACGTATCTAAAGCAGATGGCTAAAATTTTTTCGTATTCGATTTCATAATTCTTTAATTTTAAACTGTTTTAAAAATGGCGAAAAATAAAATTAAGTTATATATCTAAAACCATATTACAGATTTTTTTTGTATTAGATTTAGTAATTCTTTAATTTTAAACTATCTTAAAATTGTGTCATTTGTGCATTTCCTGCCCCCTAAAAAAGTAGATAAATTAACAACTGGCCAACTTTCAAATTGTTTAGATTTTTTTTTTTTTTTTTTTTGGTAAGCTGATACATCTTAAGTAATAATCATGTTCAAGTACTCCTTTATAGAAAAATTCAAAAGAAAAGAACCTAGCCTCCCCATCCCCTTCAGCATTGAGGGGTTTCAGTGCTGAAAGTTCCTATTATCCCAGCATATTTCATTCAGTCTCTTCGTATCATACGCCGAGATCACTCCCTACCTTCCCCACCTTCTAAAAAAATGGAATGATCTAGTCTCATAGGGAGGGAATTTGTCATTGAAAGGCTATTATTGGCAATTACAGCAGAAATAGATATTAAAAATATAATTTATAGAATTCTGATGTGAAACCAAAGTTTAAAAAATTAAGAACGAAGAAATTGAATAACAAATGAAACAAACTGACAGAAATAAATAAAATAAAAATTAAAACAAAAAGCAAGAAACAAACCAATAAAAATAAATAAACAAACGTTAAAAGAGCCAGAAAGAACAAATTAAACGAGAAATTCCCCGGCGTTAGATAATGAAAGTGATGAATAAAAATAGATAATTAATTAGATTTTTGGAGTTTTAAAAGTTTAAAAAGATTCGCAAATGTAAATGCAAATGTGAAGTGGAAATAGGAAAAGAAAAAATACGCGCTTTGAGAAAGTCAAAACAATGATTGGGACTCGGTGGAAGATTGGTAAGCACAGCATCCTCTGTATACGCATCCGTACATTTGTGGATACAAACCAATAAAAAATAAATTAATAAAGGTTAAAAGAGCCGGTAAGAACAAAATTAAACGAGAAGTTTCGAGACGACAGTTAATAGAAGTGAAGAACAAAAATCATTAACGAGATTTTTAGAGTTTTTAAAGATGTAAAAAGCTTCGTGGAAGTCGAAATGTGAACTAGAAATAGCAGAAGAAAATAATACTAGCTTTGGGAAAGTCGAAACAATGACTGGGACTCAGGGGAAGGTTGGATACACACAGCATCCTCTACATACGTGCCCGTGCATTTGGGGACATTCTTTCTTATTTAAAATGGGTTTCTTGACACATTCCTTATCTTTCCACGAAGTTTGAACGAAAATTTTTTAATTACCCTGTATATATTATCGCCAAGTATATATAAACTTATATAAGGTACCCTGGGGTAATAACGCCACGTTAAGGTTTTACTAATTTTCACGGCTTAGTTTTAGATTGTATTTTTCAAACAAATATAGGATCTGATACAGCAACTCATTGACTATCTATATAAAATAAAATAATTTAACAGATATGTATTCATAAAATGTAATGGCGTTTTTTCTTGACCAATGCTATTTGGCGTTATTACCCATTTATATGGGTAATAACGCCAAGCAAACAAAACTATGAAATAAGATGGAGTAATTGCATGTAGATAGCCCAATTCTAAAAATACAAACTCTACAAACTTAGAAATTGACAAATTGCATTCTAAGCTATTGAAAATGTTCAATTTTTTGTGAAAGTGTAAGAAAAATAAAGGTGTGGTGTGGGGGGGGGATGAGGCAAAAGAATATGAGACCGTGAGCTTCTTTTTGCTTAAAAAATACCGCTTAAATAGAAATATGAGAAACATTGCACAGTTTTAACTGTGTTTATTTGAATCAGTATTTAGGATGTAACTCGGCCATTGTAGGGAATCAACCGGGGTATTAATGTCAAGGATTGGCGTTATTACCCCGGTATAGTTATTGCGCAGTACATTTTAAATTACAAATTATCTCGAGAAGATATCCAAAATCTTCAACAACATTTTAAAAGTACATGAAATGCACTACAAATTTATGTAATTAACAAAGTATTTCCGGATAAAAAGATAGTCTTCACATCACAAAACGTATCACGCAAATTTGAGATCAAGCGTTAATTTTAGTTGTTTGTAAAAACAATAAGACCTAAAAATTAAACAAATTAACTTGAAGCTGTTTTATGCGATTTATATGACTCAAAACCCTTCTGCGCAGAGTACGTGGGTGTCATTTACCTGATTATTTCATAATTATGCAAATTATAAGCACTTGGCGTTATTACCCCGCCTGGCGTTATTACCCCAGGGTACCTTATATGCAGGAAATTATTCAATACTGTGATTTTATTTTGAAACTAACTTATTTAATATATTTTTTAATCTTGTTGTTGGAAGTGGAATCTCTATCTGTAATTAAAACGCAAAATATATTATTGTTACATTTTTGGCAGATAAAACCTGAAAGCGACGTTCCAAATCCCAAATGTGACAATGCGTTTTATACACGTAAATTCGTTGTAGCCCTTAACATTCGTGAAATTATTTGATCTTCAAACTTATTAAGAAAAAAAATGTGAGCCACATTTAGGATTTTTCCTGTAATTAGGGAAGATGGAGGAGGTGTGTAATGAACGACGTGTATCTTAATGGGAAATTTTATTTAAGAAACATTTTAAATCTAAAAAAAATTTTTCGGGTTTTGTTCATCAAGGTTGAATGCCTCTTTGTACAACAATTATTTACGACTCTTGCATTAAGATTTTGAGTAAAAAAACATTATCGCATTTAGAAGTCACCGCATCTAGGCACAATGATTTTAACCGATATATTACTTTTTAAAAAATGAGACTTTCTTTAACAAAGAAGCATGGCATATTAAATAAATGGGGTTTAGTTCTATTTTGATGCAAAAAAGCGCAAAAATATCTGTTATTTGATTCAGATTTCAATGTGATGACATACTGATTAAAAAATTAATAAGAAAATTTGCTCTTTCATTATTTATTTTGCAAAATAACATTACTAAAACATTAAAAAAGATAAAACAACTAGTTCATCAAATAAATTCTGCATAGAAATTAAGAATATATCGAATCTGGATGAAACATACAGATCATCACAGCATGTCTTTTGTTATCACATTTATAATTTATTGGTTTTCCTTATGATTATCACGTTTGTGTAAATAACAGCAACAGAAAACTTTTCAATAAATGACAGCTTAATTCATGAGGTTCAGTTACACAATTTATTAAATGTACATGAAAACTCAATATAATAAAATAACTGTAAAGAATACGAGATTGAATCACAATTCAAATTTTAAAATGAATAAATATTTACATGCATTACATTAAACTTTAGTTACACATAAAGTACAAATAAGACAACATTTTGACTTATTTACATTGCTATATTCTTAAGTAAAATCACTTGTAAGCTTTTAGTTAATTACTTACTAAACAAATATAATAAGCTGTATCTATCAGGAAATTTATTATTCTAATCAAATATCTCCAAGCATTTCTCTTGCACGTGACCATTTATATTTAATTAGCAAATTGGAAGAATTTTAAAAGATTATATTTTCCGGTAAAAGGTTCCAAAACAACCTGAGAATTAAGCATCAATTAGATCATTAAAGGAATACCGTTTTAAACCGGTATTTTCAAAAACTTCAAATATAGTTGCAAAGTTTTTATGAATTCAATGTAACTGATCATTTCTCTGTGCTCTAATTTGCATAAATACACTCGGATTACCACATAAATAAATAAATTTCGTAGATGTTTACCCTTGTTCGGTATTTAAAATTAATTTACAGGGCCACACAGAAGTATTCAGTTACATTACTCTCAAAGGGAAAAAACTCGTTTTAATGTATTTTAATCAATTACACTGTTTGAAAAAAAAAACAGGCGATGTATTTTATTTTGAGCAAAGAATAAATAGTACATAGAGTATTGCTTAATTCGACCAACATATTCAGAAGGGTAATAATAGGCATCAAGAAGATGAAATATACATAGGGTCTTCAAATAAATACGATAATTGTTCATTAGTTATTGCCCTAGTGTACATAGTAAAATATTTGTACTACGATGGTCGATGTGGAATATCGAAAGCTAGGGTCTCAGATATCTATATGCACGATTCGAGAACTATAGCTGCTACATTAACATATTTTTGTAGTAAAGAAAGAAGTTTTATAGACCTATTTTTTAAAGGTTTTTAAAAAGGGGACGGGGAAAGTCTAGTTTGAAGCTTATGGGATTAGATTGGGGTAAATTTGTGACAATGAATGAGATGTGGCTACTGTCCTTTGGAATCGGGATCATAGTGATATAGCCACGTCACATGGACTGTCACAAATTTAGCACAAAATTAGCATAAACTCTAAACCAGTTTGTCTCCCCCTCCCTTTCACACCTCACTTCAAAAATTTGTTACGATAGCAGCTACGGTTTTGAAATTGAACATATAAGCAAGTAAGACATTAGGCTTCGACATTACACATCAACCATGGAAGAACAAATATTTTATATACTCTAGGTACAATAATTATTGAAACACACTTGTATTTAGCCACAAGTACAGGATTTTTCGCATTACAGATTTCGAATGTACAACAATAATATTAACACATAAATGCCTTATTAAAAAAAATCAACTATTTTTTTTATAAATAAATCATGGTAAAAACATTTTAAAAAAAAATCATAAGCAAGGTTTAGGATTAAAAAATAGTTTATTGCCAATTTGTAACACTTGACTTTGATTGAAAAATAATTTTCCTTAGTAAAATTGTATAATATTAAACACATAGGAATTTTTAGAACTACGATTATGAATAAAGATACTTTTGAGTTTGCCAGGTGTCAGTGTCATATGCACATACGTATATATATACACATATATGTATGCATATATTGTATATATATATACGTATCATATATATTAAAATGATAGGGATTTTGTTTTTAGCATAGCTGAAACTGGTCTCTACGCATGCGCCAGCAAGTCTTCCGGGTTGACAAGGTGATTCATTGACGAGAACGATTCACCATAGAGAGAGAAAAACACAATCACATCATCACACAGAGTTTTAACTTTTACTCCATGTATCATCGCCAGAGCGCATGTGCAGGACGCTGTGCTTCAATGAGAGTTCAGTGTGTGCTGATGATATTTGGTGCTTAAATACAGATACATATAGATTGATTCTTATTTAGGAGTTACGATCTCTCACGCTGTACGCTTCTCACGGTGTTACTACCTGTCCTATAATAGTAAGTTATTTATCATATTTATCTTATTTATCTTTATTGATTTATTTTGTGTATCCATTTTTGTGCAGTTATGGATCCAGCGTCTTACAATCTTCGCGAAATTGAACCGGATGGCAATTGCTTATTTAGAGCGCTGTCTGTGTTCCTGTATGATACAGAAGATCATCACCCTCGCGTTCGACTCGCTATTGTAAAACACGTTTTTGACAATTGGGATGTTTATCATCCGTCTATAGTTGGTGATCTTTCTTACGGCGTTCCTATTCACCAGGTTGATGATTACATTAGGATTATGTCAAAAAACCGTACGTATGGTGGGCACTTAGAATTTATGCCGCAACAGCAAGTTTTAATATTTTTGTCACAATTTTTAATGCACAAAACGGTAATGTCATAAATTTGGGTGTAAATGCTAGAGGCAAAATATTAGTAAATTTATTGTACGATGGAAATGGACATGAAGGTCACTATACAGTTACTATACAGTATTACTAAAAAAAGACAAAAAACGAAAACTGGTTGAGTCATCTCCTTCCAAGAAACAGAAAAGGAAGGAGCAAAATAAAAAAAAAATGTTTTGCTAATAGAAAAAAAGTTAGAGGCAGACAGAAAAAAGTTAGAGGCAGATAGAAAAAATGTAGAGTCAGAAAAAAGGTAGAGTCATTTTTAAAGCCATATAAAATTCAGTATAGGTGTGCTGTTTCTGAAAACATTTCAAATTTATCTCCGTCAAACTTAGGTAATATAGACAACACATGTGCTTATTGTAATGCATTGTATTTTTCATCAGAAAAAAAATTAAACGACTCATTTAACTTGTGTTGTTCTAACAAAAAGTTCAAACTGCCCAAATTTCAAATTATTGATGACATAAAAGATCTATTCACCGGAAATAGTGACATGTCGTAAAACTTTAGGAAAAATATTAGGCAATATAATAATGCTTCATCCTTTGTGTCATTTGGTGCAAATATAACGTTACCTCCTGGTTACGGTCCTTATTGTTTCAAAATTCTGGGTTCAGTACACCACAAAATTCCCTCTTTGTATCCAGAGAATTCGACCCATGCTTCTTATGGTCAATTGTACATTTTAGATTTTTCAGAAGCAAACAAAATTAGATTAGAAAAAGCTGAGAATAGTTCTATTAGAGAGGACATTCTTCAGTTAATAAACCTTAATTTATTTAAAAGTAATCCATATGTTAAGTGCTATAAAATGATACACTAAAAAATATCTGAGGAACGTGAGCTAGCATTAAAAGAAAACTGAGTGCCAGTTGATTTTGTTATGCGCTTTTACCATGAACCGCTAACAGATCTTCGCCGTTACAACGAACCAATATGCTCAGAGGTTGCAGCTAATTTTGAATCTAATGATGGTGCTCCACAATCTCATAGGTACATAAATGTTTATTCTAAGGATGGTGGACTGAAAATTCTAGATTTTGATAGCATGCATTGTGACCCATATGTCATATGTACTGATTTGGCCTTGCGGTGAACCAGGTTGGAATATTTCAATGAAAACGGGGGAGAGAGAAAAACTAATGTTCGCCAAAATATTTCCATGAGAGATTATGTGTCTTATAGATTTATGGTTCGAGGATGTCCTCCTAAGGGAAATTTCCATCCGATAATTAATGCTGGCAAATTAATTCAGCAATTGATAGTTGAATATTACTGTCCCATTAAAGGTGACAGATTAAAATTTATTCGTAGGCAACAGGCAAAATTGAGAGTAGACACTTACGCTGGCCTTGCAGATGCTCTGTTTGCACGTGCTGATAAAGAAAACTTACGGGCGGGGCGGATTGTTATTTTACCTTCTTCTTTTATTGGTACTCCACGAAATATGATTCAAAACTGTCAGGATGTCATGCCAATGGTCAGAAAATTTGACAAGCCTAATATTTTCTTAACGTTTACATGTAACCCTTTATGGCCAGAAATAACTAACCACATACATCCTTTTGAAAGTTCTAATAACAGAGCAGATGTTACAGTTCGTGTTTTTCATTCAAAAATTAAAGAACTTTCGCATTTGGTAAATGACAAAAAAAAAATATTTGACGAAGTACAAACATACTTATATACGGTTGAATTTCAAAAGAGAAGTTTGCCCCATGTGCATTTATTATTATCTCTTAAAGATAATTGTAATTTTAGAAAAATAGCAGACATATTTAAAGTTATTTCTAGAGAAATTCCCGACCCTAATGATTCAGTTTTATATAACTTAGTTAAATGTCACATGGTACATGGTCCTTGCGTTAGTCTTAATCCAAACTCGATTTGTATGACTGATGGTAAATGTAAAAAAGAATTTCCAAAAGAATTTGTTCATGAAACTAAAGAAAATGTTAATGGTTATCCCCCTTTATAAAAGGAGAAATAATAAAAAAACTATTTCTAAATATATTAAGGGTAAAAATATTGAGGTTGACAACCGTTACATAGTTCCTTATAATCCCTTTCTCTTACTTTATTTTCAAGCCCATATTAACGTTGAAATTTGTGCGAGTGTTCACAGCATAAAATATATACATAAGTATGTTTACAAAGGCCATTACTGCTGAAGGTGGTGTGCTTCATCATGATGAAATTACTGCTTTCCTAAACACTCGATATGTCAGTCCATGTGAAGGTGCATACAGAATTTTTTCTTATCCAATGCATGAACAATCTCACACAATCATTCGCTTGCCTGTGCATTTTCCTTAAGAGCAACAAGTATATTTTCAGGATGATAAATCCGCGGAAACTATCCTTAGGTCAGAATTAAAAAACACACAACTTATTGCATGGTTTAAATTAAATAAGGATCCAGAAACAATAAACCCTTTTATTTATCCAGAAACACCTCTTCATTATACTTGGGATAAAACTAAGTGTATTTGGATAAAACGCCCTCGCTTTCGTAAAGTAATTGGCAGAATGTATAATGTTTCTCCTTCTGAAACCGAGCGTTATCATCTTAGATTACTATTACTCCATATAGTTGGGGCGACAAGTTATGAATATATAAGGACTGTTCATGATTTTTTTTTTGTTTTTTTTAAGAAGCTGCTATGCAACGTGGATCACTTAAGGACGATACCGAGTGGTTGCGTTGTTTGCATGAAGCATCAGTTCTTCAAATGCCATTTCAATTAAGACAGTTATTTTCTTTTCAAATGAAAATCAAATTTTGAATTGCTGAAAAGGCGCAAATGCCAACTTAGCGAAAAAGGTTCCATGCCGGGAATCGAACCCGGGCCATCAGTGTAGCGCACTGACGTTCTACCTACTAAACTACATGGAACATTTTTCGCTAAGTTGATATTTGAGCGTTTTAAGCAATTCAAAATATGACTTTCATTTGAAATGTTATATTCAAGACGAATTTTCTCTCTGTAAAAATTTCCACATAGTTATTTTCTTTCATTGCTATTTTTCAACAACCGTCAAATGCTACTCAATTACGGGAAACTTTTATCTTCGTGAAGATTATTTGCTGTTTTACGAGCCTAATAAAGCTTATCATTTTAATCTCAGGGATATTAATAAAACATTTAAATTAGTTTGAGTTTGAGTGTGTGGTGAGTTGCGGCACAAGCCAGCTAGGTGTGGAGTGAGGCAGTGAATTGAGTTGTATTGGATTGAGCTATGGCGAGTTATTATTAGCCTCTAGTGAATTAGCGAGGAGTTTCGAAGTGAGATAGCTAGCAGCGTTTCCCGACTTGGTTTATTCAAACCGGAGCTATTCGAGAGGTCTGCCGTTGGTAAGAGATAGTTTAAATACGTTGAGTATTTCAAGTAATAAAGAGTGTTTTACAACCGCAGGCTGTCTAATAAAGATATTATCTAGCAGTTTAGCTGAAGTCTAAGTGAGAAGTTGGTTGGAAGTGCCCCGACTGAGTCTAGTGCCGGAGCTGTGAGTATATTTATGAATTTAATCTTTTAGTATTGTGACTAGTTATCGAAATTGACGAACTGACGCTCCACTTCCCCTGAGCCCTAGCAGTTTAAATAAACTGTGGTTTCAACTTGTATCTCGAGTTATGTTTGCATTCAACCAACACACCCCCACGACCGTCACAAATGGCACCCAGTATGTGCATCCATCTGTTACAAACTTTACGTTCAATTTCTGACTTGGTAATTATTGGCCTTAACACATTATGAAGCTAATTAATTCTGGACCTAAAAACGGATGTATATACATACATACGTGAGTGATTCAACAATTTTTGCCCCTAGGGTGTATAAAATAATTTTATATCGATGGTTAATGGATAAATCAAAGCCTACTGTTTTAGATGTCTATATGCACAAATTAAGAAACGTAGCTGCTATATTAAAAATTTTTGGTGGGAGACATTATGTTTTAAAGGCCTATTTTTAAAGTGGGGGTGAAGGTGAAAGGCAAGTTATTTGCATATGGGGATAGATTTGTGATAGTGGATGAGACATGGCTACATTATTATGATTTCCAAAGGACCAGTCCAAACGACCGAAACTCATCTTGAATTTTGACACAAATCTAGCCCTATAAGCTCCAAACCAGCATTTTACCTCCACTCTCCCTCTTTCACCCCTCCCTCCAAAAATGTGTTATTACACAGCTATGGTTCTAAAATTGAGTAATAAGCAACTAAGACTTTAGGTTTGATAGTCTACATTAACCATCGCAGTACAAATATTTTACATATACTGGGGGCAATAATTGTTGAATCATCCACGTATATCGCTTTAACCAATTTTTAAAAAAATCTTTAGTTTTTATTCATATACAACAAGTAGATTTCCACTTATTTCATGTTGTACATTAAATTGTATCTTTTTTTTAGCCTCTCTAATGCCATTTCTTTTTGGGCAACAATTAAATATTTTTTTCGAATTGTGTTTTATTATGCTCTGTTGCACTTTTTTAAAGCTTTATTTTAGATAAAGAGTTGAAACCTTCTAAAATTGCATAACTAAATTGTTTCTATAAAATTATGTAATATTATAAGTTTCAGAGAAAAAAAAATCTGAAAATATGTTCTTAAAAGTTATAGATTTTTAAAGTTTTTAAGTAAAATACTCTTAATTTTATTTCATTAAAACAAATTTAAAATTTCTCCTTATTATTCTCAAATAGTATGTTTACTGATACAACAACAAATTTAAGATGGTATATTCAATAGATATTTAGAAAAATGTACCGAAAAGACGCATTGTTCATAAATATGTAAAAAGTTAATTAGTTTTTGAAAACTAATTTATGAATGAAATTAACTTATTTTGATTCATACACTATATGGCCATAGGCGACCGGCCATTTGCGATATTAGACTTTTTTTAAATATATGGAAAATTTCATAAGGAATTATTCTAAATCTCCAGGTGAGTTAACAAATTAGTACAGGTCATAAATTTCTGGAAAAGGTTTTTCCCCCACAGTGGACTGTCAACAAATTGAAAAAAACGAAAATCTTTTTATTAAAGCTGTCAAAACTAATGGTGCAAAAGTATTTAAACTGCAGATTATGATTAAGTGGCTTATTTTAATAAACTGTGTTCCTTTTTATGAGGCTATCATGTATATTTATAGGAAAATTAAGATTTTTTTATGAAAACAGTCCCAAATTTTTGCAAATTTATTGCTTGCAATTTGCAAGTTCTTTTCAGAAAATATAACAAACAACATTGTACACATTACTCTGTCATCAGAATTAAGAAAAATATATGAAAATTAAACAGGTTTACTAAATAATATTTTACTGCGCTTGCGTGAACGCATTCAAAATACAATTTACATAATATGTTAGCTAAATGTATAGAGCAACTTTATGAACGTCTCAAAAACATAGCTTGAAAATTCTGAAAATTGTCATCGATAGAATAAGATCAAAATTCGTTGTTCTCAAAAGGAAGCAAAAAGTTGAGGGGGTGTATCCAAATATACTAGTATGTACTATATTGTGTATGCTAGTTTGTATAGGCACACAAGTTTTCATGTCGAAATTAGATTAGACAACGATTTATTCAATTAATGGCCAGAAATTTTAATGCATTGGTAGCTATTTATTAACTTTCGCACTTTTTTAACGAAGCACAACTGGCTCGATTAGGAATGTTGCTTTAAACTATATGAGTATTTTACATTGCTATTTTAATACTTTAAAATGCAAAAAAAGAAACAATAATCTTTTATTTAGAATATAGAGGTATTGTTACATAATTCCAAATTGATATAATTTATCACGCTGTTAAATGCATTATTTTAGTGTTTGGTACTTTATAAAATAGAAAATATTGAAAAAATACTTTACAATAAAAAGTATTATAATACATATTTAGTTTTACAAGAAAATTATAAATAAAAAAAATTAATGTAAAAAACGTAGAACAGAACGTTCATTTAAAAAATCTTTTAATCTGCAAAAGCATATATAATATTTTCAAAAATCATGCATTTTATTTTATTTATTTATTTTTTTAATAATACCAAATTCTGTTTTAATATGCCATATCAACAATTCCGCATTATATACTCTGTACATAACGAAATGCTAGTTTATTTATTTTCGTAACTTCTTTTGACCTAAAATTATTCTTAGTCGAAAACATTTTAAAGTTACGAAAAGTAGTATTGAAAGAACATAAAAGTAGCATTAAAATATTCAAAAGTGGAGAATTCAGTCAGCGTGCTCAAGTAAAAGCATAAAGATAAAAAGTGTTACATAAAAGTTGCGCATTGTCCAAAATACATGCATTTGAAATATCTTTTGAAAACACAATTGTATTTTCGTTTTTGTATTTTGAATTGATAAAACTAAAATATTTCGGCAATACATTTTGAAATGATTTTACCAAGTATTTTATAATTTTAAATTACTCAAAAAACATTTCGATATTTTTTAATTATAGCGTTTAAACAGCAAATTAAGGATACAAGAATAAATGCAATCGGAAATTTTATAAGCTATATAAATAATCTTTTTTCAAGTCTGGTGCCATATCAATTTTATTGAAAAAGGTTGTTTAACTCCTAAAGAAACATTTTGGCTGAATGGTTATAAAAAAAATCTTTCATAATTTTTAATGTTGCAACCAGAATTACAAAATATTGCCCTGCAATTGAGAGGAAACCCCATACATTGTCTTGATCTGCATTCAAATTTTAATGTAAGTTAAAGATATAATTCGATTAGTTATAGTATAATCAAGTTACTACAGATACAAAAAGTCTCAGATTATTTTTAATCTACAAACATGTACGATAATCACAAAAAGAAATATATAATAACCTGTTCCGAATCATCAAATTTTTCGAAAAATGAAAGTTCTAAAGAAAAAACTTTAGGAACTTCAGAAAACAATTTGTTTTCGAAGTTTACAGAACAGTTTATAAAAATATTTTTTTCAGCTGTCTGTAATTTTTGAAAATGTTTAAAAATGCTTTTAAAATATATAAACAATAATGCAAAATGCAAATTTGTAATCGGAAAATCGGTTTTTCGAATTTCATCAATTGTCAGGTAAACATTTTCGGCTGCATAAATGGATTTGTGCATGCGACTGTAACAATAAAAAAAAAATGCGAATTTTCATATTAGTATTAATGTGGTTTATATTAGATGTATATTTGTCTGTTAAACATGTTTTCTGAATATCAAAATACCTATATGAGAATTGAAACTTAATATTGCATAGTAAAAGCCACTCAGAAACTATTCTGAAAGTGATGGGCAAATAAATTAAAAATAAATTATTTAAAAGTTCTTCTTTAAATCTCAAAAATTCTATTGAAGTTAACTGAGGTTTATAAAGGTAAAGGAACACTTTTCAGAATCTTTTTTCCCTTGGAAGAAGTTATTGTATATTTTCGTACTTGATTATAATGCATTAATTTTAGATTAAGATATATGTGTCCTTTTTTATTAAAATATAGATTTATCTATAAATACAACTTGAAGATATTTATTGATATTGAGTTATTTTGTATTTCATCACACACTCTAAAATGTAAATGAATGAATTAACGCATTTAAAGGAGTATACAAATGACAAAAAAACGATTTTTCTGTATGTGGCATGTAAATTGCCAAATACACACCTGTTGTGTCAATTTTAACCTACACATTCTTTTGTATATTTTGACGGTAACACATTATGTTACTTAAATTTGTGAAAAATGTCAGATGATTTTGAAATACATAGTTTAACGTGTAAATTGCACATGAATATACATATATCTGAGTATATAAAAAACGATATTTTTTGTGTGCTGCAGATTTTAAAGTGAATATTTTTATGATTGCAAAACAAGCTTGCACTAAGAACAAACTCACGTGTTTGGTACGTTTATTCTGTTTCCAGAAAATTTGCTTTTATTTAACAAAATAGTCTACCTTTAATTTACAAGAAATAGGAGCGCATGAAATGATATATACCGAATGTCGTCTCTGTATTAAAATTGTTTTAAAGATCTAAAATCGTATGCACAATTTATACACATAACCTGTTAAATCTAAATAAATAAACTGTTAATTTAAATTAACAGTTTATTTATTAAATTAAATTTAAATTAGCCTACTTTTAATTTACAACAAATAGGATTGCCTGTTATTATAAAAATTAAAGTAGCAGGATGAATTTAAAAATGCACTTTTTAACATCAGCTGTATTTCAAATTTAAATCCACGAAACAAAATCTTAATGATAAAATGATCTCGATGACAAGTAATGACAACGCAGTTTGCAAAACGAATACAAATGAAAGGCTATTCAAGGACGAAATGAAACAAACTTGTTTAAAGTATTACTACAGTTAACAAACGAAAAAAATAGATAAATTATTCAATAACGTGTTTTACAATGTATCTAGCTCTTTTATAATTTTTATCTGCATTTATTATTATAAGATTTATAACTAATTAAGACATTAAAAGTACATAGCCTTTGGCACTCCTTAAGCATCGTGATGTCACTTGATACTAACGATAAAGCAAGGAAAAAAAAGTCATCACTTTGTTGACACTCATCATAATCGGAAACCTTAGACAACATTGCAAGAGAAAAATGGATGAGACAATTTAGAAACTGTAAAAATGAATATTATTATAACAACTTTAGACAACATATAAAACTTCCTTAGTTCAATACCAAGGCAACATCAAGGTATGAATTAAAGAATTATCGAATTAGAAACAAGCGCGTATGGAGTATGTATTGGAAATTGAACGATTTAAAACATAACAAATAAAAAACACCCCTTAACAAATAGAAAACAATTTGCACATATAAAAGTAATTCTAGTGCATACTGTAATATTTGTTGAAATTAATTATACTTACAACTATAACTCATAAGCTGCTTATGAAAATTTCAACCAATAACTTTGTAACATACCTGCAAAGAAATAAGAACATACGTCAAATAACATAGACGACATATGTATTACCGTAATTTCGGGTGTATAAGCCGCGGATCAAACAATTCTTTTTGGATCCAGAAATCTTATTTAGTTATTGAAGACAAATATTTACGGCAATCTAACTAGTTATATTTGTTTCTTAAAAATTTCTGGGTCGAAAAAGAATAGTTTGACCTGCGACTTATACACCCGAAATTACGGTATTTTAAAATGTTTACACAATACAGGTTTATGTTATAATGAAAATACAAATTCGAATAGAATACAGCATCCTTTATAAATTTTGCTCACAGTCTATAAAAAGAAGAAAATTTTTGCAGGGTCTTCATATTTTTTTCCTTGAACTATTGTGCACATAAATTCACATGAGCATCAGAAGATTTACCACTTTATCAAATTTTATCCCACCCCCCGCAAATATATATATATATATATATATAAATTATGCAGCTAAGTATTCGACATTTTAACAATAATTAAAATTAACTGCATTCCTTACAAATTTTGTCCGGATGCAATGGAAATTTGCTTCAATTTAAAAAATATATGTATACATTTATCTACACATTCGTAGAATTTTTTTTTTCGTCAGCATTTTTATTGCATTCATCAGCAAAATTCTTTAATATTATTGACTATTTCTTTTTGCTTAAAATCGCAAAATATTTTCCTTTTTAAAATTAAATTCACTTTAAAAAGCCCCAATAATTTTTAATATATTTTTTTATCGATGACTACTTTCCTTTCATATGTAATACAACTTTACCTAAAAATGAAATGTTACATGAATGACTTCCAAATATAGTCTTAAAAAAATGATTCAGACACTCAGTATATTTTATTCACGAAACGAGTGCGGGCAGGCTTATTCATTTAAAGGTCTCACACATTTAATAATGCTTTCAAAATTTTGTATCAACATTTATAAAATAAATTATTACGGAATTCCCGTCAAACAAATTATTAGAACTATTGAAAAACTATTTAAGTAATATTTGGTAAAATGGGTCAACTGATTGCATCCCCCCCCTTACCCCTAGGACCAGAGCCCGATCAAGCTGAAGTTGGGCCCAGGGCCTGTTAAAAAATTGGGCCCCCCTACCTATCCATTTTCGGTGACACTTTCACAAAAAAAGAAGGTTCAGTTGACGAGTTGACAAAGTTGTTTGTGTGAAAAGTGCCTATGTTAAAAGATTCTAAAAATTTTATTGAGTCATTCAGAATATTTAAATTTTACATTTCATATTTTATAAAAGTTGATTGTAATCATATTTTGAAAAGTATTTGATTAAGGGGGAAAAAATAAGCCATATAACTTGTGGGCCCTGAAATTGGTGGGCCCAGGGCCAAGGCCCCGGAGGCCCGTGCATTAATGAGGCCCTGCCTAGGACTCTATAACTAAGCAATGCACAACAATATGATAATAAAATCTTTAGGGGAAATATCTAGTTCACAGCATAAGTTCCACCGAAATCCATTCACAGAGTCTATTAAAAAGGCTAAATTTTCATAATCGAGTTCATCTGATTATAGAAATTTTTACCTGAATTATATAAATAATCAACGCATAATGTTGCGTAACATACTGAAGCCTTCCATGAGAAATTATCTTTCAGCACAAAATCGTCAAAATTAATTCAGCCAAATTCGTGCTATAACAACCGAAACGAAATTTTCATTACGATCAAATTACATTAGAATTTAAATATGTTACTCTATTTTTCTAATATTATCTGCTATTTATATAATTTACATTTGAATGTAAAAATTTACTCAAAAAAGGTGATAGTACATTTAAAACTTTTTCATTATTGTGAATATTGTTCGGGCCAATGTCATACTCATGCCTTTTTGGCCTAAAATCAAATTGTTTGGCGACAAAGGTGACAAAATTAAAATCAAAATTCTAATATATTCATTACATATCCTATTAAATATCCTAAAATATTGAAAAAAAATCTTGAAATACTTAACGAAACTTTTTTTAAATAAATTTTTTATCAAGTTTTTCTCTTACCCAAGTGCCGAATAGGGTCAACAAATAGGATAAACCTCCAGATCTTGTTCCAGTTGATCGACTTTGAAAATGAATATTTCTTTTAGAAAATACAAACATTTTTCTCATATTTTTATAAAATATAGTTTTAAATAATATTATTTTTCATTAAAACTGCATTTATTTTTTATTTCAAATAAAATACTTAGTAGGATTTTTCATTTTATTTTTCGAGCTAATTGTATCTTTTATTTTCTAATTTATATAAACGTTTCAGTTTTTGACAAAATTATAGAGTAATATGCTGTCGCCAAACTCGTAAACTTATGCCTTTGGTAACCTGTTTGTCAAAAATAACAGAACTTTTCATTATAATTAAACAATTTATCTACGTAGAACGATCTACTGTATACGAAAACCTTCCTTAAAATTATATCTATCTAACAGCCTAAGTTCCATCAAAATCCTTTAAGCAGAACTGGAGGAGTTAGCAGAAAACACAAAATTTCCGTTTGTATTTTACATATATAAGTAGGTGTACAATTTAAATTTTGATCTAAACTCCATTTAACATTTATGACTTTTACTTATTTCTTAGAAAAAAAAAAAAAAAAAAGAAAAGAAAAGAAAAGAAAAGAAAAATAATGCATAATACCTTAAACCATGACAAATAATTTCATCATCAAAGCATCGTTTTAATTCTTCTCCCGGTAAATAAAAAATGCTAAATGGCAAGTTAAAAATTAATTTGGTGAGATTTTTACCCGGCTAATATAAAAGTACTAAGAGTTCTTTGCGATCATGGCAATATTTATGTAGTATTATTAGAAATAAAAAATGAAATTATTGACAGTGGCCACTCTGAATATGAAAGGCGTAGTTGTTTGTGATAATCACATGACTTGAGCCATTATAATATAGATGAAATGATGGAAATGGAACAATATTTCGCGATTTATTTCCGGTGCCAAATTTCAAAATTGTCACCTGGCATATAAGAAACGAAGCATTCATTCCGGAACTGTTGATGACAGTCACATGAGTTAGGCTTTTATTATATAGGTAATGTTAGGCGTTTTTTCCTCTGTTAAATTTTAGCTTATTATGTGGCGCTTATAAAAATCGTAGATAATATATACCCTTCTACATTGAGTCCAATTCATATTTGATAAATTTTGACCTATTCACTAAGCCATTTTCAACGAAATTACGTAAAAATATAGAAATTGTGCGGCAAACAACTATTTTTTTCTTCCATTTTTTTGAATGAGTAAAATATCACTAAATATAATATAACAAAATTAATGTAAATCTTTACAATGTTCATCTTTTAATTTTAAATCTTAGATCAGAGTTCCGAATTTAATGAAAAACTACAATGTCTGCCTGTGTACGCATGGTAAAAAAAAAAAAAAAAAAAAAAAAAAAAAAAATCCGTTAAATATAGGGAACAGCAATGTTGCCAGTAGTTTTTACCGTAAAAATTGCAGTAAAATTAGGTGAAATTAAAAAAAAAATTACATCTAATTTTACTACAATTTTTACGTTTTTACGCAAAACGGCAGTTTTTACCATAAATATAACTTTTTTTTACATACCGTTTTACGTTGTGCAAATATGTAATTTTTAAACAGCATAAATCACGATTATGAAATCTATTATGAATTACGAGAAATTAAATAGAAATCTTTCGAGAGGAAGACCAAAATGATCCAGACAGTGAATTATATCGCAATAAATAACTGTACGTACCTTGGGGGAATAATTAAAATTTCATAAGCCGCATGAATGTTCCAGAAATTGAAAGCTTAATTAACGTTTCAAATAGTCTGACTTATTTATGAGCGTAAGGAAATAGGTTTCATGCGCTGATACAATTGAGAATTGATGATACGTTATCATCTTATTACCAATTTAAAATGACTTCTACGTTTGACACAGGATAAAATAGTTGCACTTGAGATTGGGTATTAGAAAATATCAACTTTTTTAAAGCATCAATTGAAAATATCCCAAAACAAGTTTTTAAAATATATATCAAGAATTTATGTTAAAAATTAACTTTATATTATAATAGGTATAAATGGGAAAAATCACATTTTATTTCTAAATTATACTAACCTGAGAAATTTGATCTTAGAAGAGGTTTGATCCATTGCTCTTACAGAATTAAAGAAAAGAAATATATGGTAGCTTTTTTACAAAACAGAAGCATCAAACATAGTTTTTTTTTTCATTAAACATTTTTTCAAAGTTTTTTTTTTTTCTTTAACAGCAGACATAGGATGTTTGAAACCCTGTATTTGTGAATATTTTTTCAGTAATAAATTTCATTTTTCATTCGTTGTATCATATTAAATTTTGTCCAATTAAATTTAAATTAAGTTAAAAATATGAGTTAAATTATGTAAGTAGTCAGTTGCATTTATTATGTTGATATTTTTAAATACAATTTATAAAATATCTATAATAAATTTATTTTCTATATTTTTATAATTACAACTTGGCTCAAAAGAAAAAAAAGTCTCAATAAATAAAAGTTCAAATCTAAGTACTAAATTCAACTTCAGTTAAATAACTAGAATTCATAGAAAAAGCATAAGTAAGTGCACTACTGTTATTTTTATATGCATACACATAAGTGTATTTAAAATACATTTAAATTTATTAAACATCATTAAAAAGTCCCCAGCCCATATATGGATGTCATCTGTCGGGATTTAAATGCTATTATCATTTTTCTTTTCTTTTTCATTCGAAAAGAAAAATAATACACAACATTTAAATTTCCATTCATGACGCCCGTATAATGGCTTAAAATGTTTTCTTTAAAGGCTTTTACAGGGACACTTCCCCTTCAACCGGTCAAAAATGTTAGAAGACTTATTCAAGTTCCATACTTTTTCACAAGCTAACTAATAAAGCAAATTCAATGTTTTTTTTTTTTGTTATTGTTAAGCATATCCTTATTTGTTACAATAAATAAAACAGATTAATGAAAAATATTTAAATTAATTAGAAAAAACTTAATTAAGTTTCTACTTTTTTTGAACAATATGTCACTGCGCGTATGATTTCTCAAAAACTATAAAAGATAATGGGTTGAAATTTTCTGTGTGCATTTTGATGTTATGCTTGTTCATAAAATGAACTATAATCTTAGAATTGTCTTAAATAGTAAAAAAATTATAAAAAAAAGCATGTGAGAAAATTACAAATTTTATTTTTTAAATTTTTATTAATAAATACAAATATTATAAATGCAGGTAATTAAAAAAAAATCTAGTTCATTATGTAAAGCGAAGTGTTATCTTTTAATTAAAATTTATTTAAAGTTCATAAATTGAGATTAACTCGCGATATCATGCGTACAGTGACATATAGTAATTACGAAAACAAACAAAAGTAGGTAATTTAATTAAGTTTTACTAAATAATATAAATGTTTTTCACCAATCTGTTTAGTTTATTGTAACAAGTAATGCTGTACTTAATATTCGAAAAAATTTCTTTAAATGTGCCTTTTTCTTTCTTTCTAACCGATGGCCAGGCCCCTACCTGCCGAGTTATCTCAGCTTAACGGGTTAGATACCTGGTATCGGGGCGGTCGACCGCCTAATTGCCGCGTAGCGGCAATAAACCTGATTTCTTTGCTACGCATGCCATCATTTCTGCAGTATTTGCTTGTCATTGAGCATACTTTGTTTCGCCTGTTAATTAATGGTACATCCTGTTGTTTGAACTGTAATTGGCTTCGCAAGATGATCTCGTAATTTAGAGCCTTGATCAGATGACGCTTTAAATGTGCCTTATTACTTAACTTGTGAAAAGATGCAGAAATTGAATCGGGTTTCTAGCATTACTAACCGGTTGAAAGAAAACTGTCTTCTTAATATACAGAGTGTCATAATTAAATTGACAGTACTCAGTGTTCTGTAGTGTGATCTATTTGGGAGAATAATGACAAATTTTGTAATAAATAAGTAAATAAATAAAACAGAATGGAGGACGAAGCTAAAAATTATAGTTCTAAAAATCACCGCTAGGGAGTATGTGGCGCTGTGTAACAGAAAAGCGAGTTTTTAAAAATGCAAAAGCAATACTAAAATTGTTAAAGGGTCTAAATAAAAGGTAATTTTATTTCACTACTATTTATTTTAAATTTATCTTTTCATTTACGCGTCACATATTGTCCTAGCGGGGATTTTTCGAATTATTTTTTGCGGTATCCTTCATTCCGCGTTTCGTTCAATATTCTTACAAAATTTGGCGGCATTCTCGCAATTGGATGGCACTACAGATGTGAGGGAGTGACCTTTGTCATAAAGGCACTCTAGTATTTCTGAGATCGTGACGTCAATAATTTAACATGTGTAAGCATAAAAGCGACATCTATCCTCTCTTTTATTTTAACTTTCTAGTGTATGTGTGTCTCTTTCGGATTCTGCAGTTAGCTCGCGGTTATTAGTAATATGTTAATGTGAAGTATCTCAGTTTGCAACATATAAAAGCTTGGAGTTTGAGTTTGTGGGGAGTATCTCTGGCGTTAGCCAGCGTGTGAGTATCCCTGGCATTAGCCAGCGAGTGAGAGGATCTCTGGCATTAGATAGCGAGTGAATCACTGGTGATTAGCCAGCCGAGTGTTCTGGAGATATTAGTCAGCGAAGTGCTAGCAGATTGAAAGTAGCAGCGAGCCTCCAGTGAGTTGTAAAGGAGTTTCGATATTTGACTTGAGAGTTGGCCGTGGTAAGAAGTTTCAAAGTAATTACATTTTGATTATTTGAAAGTAAATAAAGAATTACACACAGCCACGGGCTGTCTAATTAAGTTTTATCTAGCAGCTCAGCCAAGAGATAGTGAGAAGTATTAGCAGGTGCCACGATTGCGCTAGTCCGGAGCCTGTGAGTATGAGTTTAGCTTTTTCGTAGTATTCTCAGTTGTGAAAATTTACACTTGCTCCACTTCCCCTGAGCCCTTATCATTTTAATAAACTGTATTTTTTTATCTTAATTTCTGAGTATGTCTGCATTTAACCCCCACCACGACCAACCAACCGTTACAAATGACACCCAACGTGTGTTTAACGTTACACAGAAAAATATGAGTACTTTCAGTTTAATTATGGTCACCGAGTATTATAGTAAGATACTTTTAGTGTATAATTTTATATTATATGTAGTAAGATACCTTTAGTTTATAATTTTATATGTATGCACATGTGAAAGTAATTGTACTACATTTATTTGTAGTGAAAGTCTTTTTATATGATGAAAGACTTTTACAACATATATATAGGGTGTACCCAAAAATATTCATCTCATCTTTTATTCTATAAAGATTGATCTTAGACGTATATTATAAATTACGCGGCTACGTGAAAAAAGGTACAGAAATTTATGAAAATGATCAAATTTTCCAGGGGAATAATAATGAAGAAATACAAAATTTATATTTTCATTTGACATCTGTACAAAAAGTTTTATAATAAATGTGCTTTATACACTTAGAAGAACATGTACAAAGTTTCAGCATTTTATTATAAAAAAGAAGCAGAGAAATGACAGTACATCAATGCAGATTTCAAGCATTTTTCGATGCACGGATATGAATTCGCAAAGGGATAAAATCATGTCAGATGATCGCGTTTCAGGAGTCTTGCACAAATTACGAAAGAAAACAGTGACTGACGTTAAATTGAAAACACTGATTGCATTTTATCTTATGATTATCACCAATTTTGTTTCAATAAATCCCTATAACTTTTTATAATTAAATATTGAAATTTTTATACGTGACCTTATTATTGTACTTGGCATATTTACTCATAAGGCAATTTATTCCATGGAGGTTGTATAAAAATAGAAATATTATATTTCTTTCAATTTAATCGCCTGAAAATTTTAAACGATCCCATAAAAATTTCTACCTTATTTTTTGTAACTTTGTAATTTATAATATTTGTCTCTGGCAATATTTAAAGAATAAAACGGAGGTTCTATTTTTTCTGTGTGTGTGTGTGTGAGGGGGTATAATACCCTGTGCATATGAATGTATTAATGTTTGTGTGTGCTTGCTTACGTAATTGTAGTAATTTACAAAATGCCCATGTATATGAGCAGATTTCTTTTTAAAAATATACATAGCTATGTAAAGAACAATAAATTTTATACATATTTGTAATAATATACCTTTTAACATTTCTAGTGATAATGCAGAATAAACATCCTCTAATCTTAACCGCATGAGATAACAAAACTTTCCGTACCCAAAATATTTGTTTAAAAAGACGTTTATCGTAAAAAGATATAAATTTATTGGATTATAAGTACTCTTTAATGATTTTTTAATGAATTGTTTACTATCTAGTAATTTTTCACTGCTTGAACAAACATGATAAAATTAATTGATGATGTGCATAAAAGTAAAAAATATGTTTTAAAAGATGTAACTGTATTATACAGGGTGTCTCCTCTCAACGGTGGCTAATGGCTAATTTCTAAACCGTTTGTCATAGACATATAGTTTCAATTGCGAAAATGCTTTAAAAAAAGTAAAGAACTGTTTTTTAAGCGATTTAGGTCAAAAAAAATTTATTAAAAAATTACGAAAATTAAATGTTTATACGGTCCCCCGGTCCTATAAGTGATATTTAGTAAAAGTTTTCCAACACTCTAATAAGCAATACAAAAAAAGTACCATTCATCTAGCATTAAAATTGACCGAGTTATGCAAAATTAAATTTCATGACTTAAACCACTTTTCTGTTATTAAATATGGATGAGTTGGACTAAGCTTTAAGGGAACGTACACTAAGTGCTTAATGTATTTTAAAGGGCGTTCATTTCCAACGGTGTTCAATGGCTTATTCCTAAACCATTTGTCACAGACATATAGTTCCAATTACAAAAATGTTTTAAAGAGGTAAAGAAATATTTTTAAAGAAATTTAACTGAAGATGCTGCCACTGTTTTACGGTAGCATTAATTTTTATTACTTAATTTCTAGATTGGTTAAGGTAATTGGAGACGTGAGTTTCATAATTCCTTATATCGAGAAAACCAAATTTTAGGAAATCGCGAAAAACCTTTAAATGTGTCCATTGGTTTTCATTATAAATTTGGAGATTTTTGAGTTACATTAGTGCAGATTGATATAGACTGACAGAGAAAACGAAGATGATAAGGCGAGTTTTGAAATTCAAATCCTTGTATTTTTACATGTGTTTTATTTTGTAAAGAAATGAACTTGTTTCTTTTCACGATTTTATTTTAAAAATGAGTCTTATTTTTATAATGTTTATTTAACTTATAACGTTAATATGTATGATTTCTTTCTTCAAAATTTGTATTAAAATTTTAACTTACTTTCAAATATCCGATCGGATACTTATTTATACCCAATGACAATGTAATATTAATATGATTTTAGGTGGGTACTACTTACCTGTTTTATAGGACTACACAAAAAAAAATATTTACTACCTACAAATAGAAATTTCCAATCATAAAATTAAATTAAAAATACTTAAAACTACAAAAGCAAAATATTGTTATAAAAGAAATACTTAATTACATCTATAAAGTTTATTTTATTTTTTAAAAACTGACCTATTTGTTAATTTGTAATTATATTAAGTAAACAATCATCCAAATCACCCCCCCCCCCCTCTGTATCATCACCAGATATTTACACGTTTCCCTATCCGATTATCTTTAGTGGGCTTCGTCATCACAAAAGATACAAACGAATTGTAATTTTCTAACTGGTTTATGTGCATTTTTCTTTAATATTTTGATTTACTTATTATTTTATAGTAATTATAAATAAATATTTTTCTACAACATGCCCCATCCCCTGCCTTCCCTGATTTTGATGTTAAAAAAAGTCTATGGAATCGCAGTCGATTTCTACCCCCCCCCCCCCCCTACTGCTTCAGATAATACAGATTATCCTTTTTTTTGTTCGAGGAAGGAGGGTGATATTTGCACATTAAAAGATAAACAACGCAGATTAGTATTTAGAATTTGTTTATTGAATAAAAAAGAGCCAAATAGAAAACCAAATTAACAGACTTCTATTAACTTTAAAAAAGTTTAGTTTTTCTAATTCTCTTGGTCCTCATAGAAAAAACTTTTTCCATCGAAACTCTCTGCTCTGATGGCTTTCGCCAAGCGTGATACGAAGAATTGTCACTTTGATTTTGAAACTGACCAATCAGATTACGAGATACATCATAAATGTCAATATATGGTTAGGAAAAAATATATACATTTGAACTACCTAAAATATGTTAGTAGTATTTTTACGCTTTTTGTTTAAAAATATAATCCAATTATAATGCAAAAACTTCATTGGACTAAAAATATTTTGCACTCTGATTTATGCAAAAGGGTTTGTATTTTGGCTCTGTTCCAACACATACTTCTTCACTTTTTTGAGCCTGCGCTTTAACCAGTTTCAAAGCATTCGTTAAATTTTGACGTTAAAAATTTTTTACGAACAATCAGTACTGTGAAATGGTATTACTTTATGGGCAGAGCAATCGGAATAAACGAGAGGCTGCAAGGCTGTATGCAATGAAATTTCCTGATAAAAAAACCCACATCCAAACACCATAGTTAAAACTGTGGAACGTTTAAGAGAAACAGGTTGTTTTAAGAAGCATCCACGATTAAGTCGTTTCACTGATTTTACAATACCTCCGGAGGATATACTTAGGTATACACTTGCTCATCCTGAATGCAGCGTACGAGATATCAGCCAAGCGTGTGGATATTCAAAAAGTCAAGTGTGGAGAATTCTAAAAAGGTATGGTGCATATCCATACCGACCAATAATAGGGCAAGAATTAATGCCAGGCGACACAGAATGTCGTTATGATTTTTGTAATTTCATTCTAAACAAACAAGATGAAAACCCAAATTTTGCAAATGAAATTATGTGGACTGATGAATGTCAGTTTACAAGACAGGGCGTTGTAAATACTTAAAATATTCATTACTGGTCCCTGGAAAATCCCCATATTATTCGTCCTAACAAGCATCACATACGATGGTCTGTAAATGTTTGGTGCGGTATATGGAAGACGACCTTAATGGGGCCCTTCATATTCGATGATACTTTAACACCAGAAAAATACTCTGACATCTTATTTGGACCTGTAACCGATTTTTTAGATGAATACATTTCCTTACAAGACTTATCAAATATGTGGTTTCAGCATGATGGTGCTCCAGCACATAGATCGCAAATGGCACGCCCTGTTTTAACAAGTACTTTCGGAAATAATATCATCGGATATGGAGGTCCTGTTGAGTGGCCTCCCAGGTCGCCAGATTTAAATTTCTTAGATTTCTTTCTTTGGGTATTTCTGAAAGATAAAGTGTACGAAAGAGAATCCACGAGTCGAGAGACTTGTGGTATCGTATTGCTATGGCATGCAGATCTGTCACAACTACAATGCTGAAAAAATAGAAGATTTTATTTCACGTGTACATTTCTGTATTGCAGCCGAAGGCAGTCACTTCGAGCAAGTTTTAAGATAAGCTTAGTTTTTAGTTTTATATTAGGTAAAATAATACAATATTAAAAATGTATAATTTTCTAATGAATTGTGATTGTTGCTTTTTATAATTTTATTTAATTTTCTGTTTATTTTTTTACTTATATTTATAGTACAAGATGTATATTTTACTTTAATATGTAAAAAACAACATAAATTTATAAATAATAATATAAAAATTATTTTACTCTCAATGTTTAATGTTAATTTGTATATCTGACGACTATTTTTTATTTCTAGTAAATTTGTGACTGACCCCTATTTTGCATCAAAAAAGATGCTTCAATTTTAAACAGCCATTACTCAGTCAGTTTTAATCGCAGAGAAATGGGACTTTTTTGTGATACTTGTTAGATTAATCGGGAAAAATTACTAAATATTACTTATAGGACCAGGGGACCGTATAAAAATTTTATTTTCGTAACTTATAAAAACATATGTTTTTTGACCTAAATCACTTAAAAAACAATTCTTTATATTTTTTAAAGCATTTTTGCAATTGGAACGCCTATGACTAACGGTTTAGAATTTAGCCATTGGCCACCGTTGAGAGGGGACACCCTGTCCCCTCTCAACGGTGTGCTGATTGACAATGTTATTCACAATATACTGATTTACTGGTAATGCAATCAAAATGAAAACTAGTTTGCAATAAGATTTGTATAAAAATCCGAAAGTTTACAGCACTTAAAACAATAACTAAATACTTTATTTTAAAATTAAATGAAATTCAAAAGTTTATGTATATCAAGACATTTCAGCCCGTATTTATAAAAATCGATCGTGTTCCTTTTTTTTTTTTTTTTTTTTTTTTTTTTTTTTTTTTTTTTTTTTTTAATTGTAAACACGTTTATTTACAAAAAAATTAAATGTTTTCACAAAGTAAGTTAATTTTTTTATGTTATATTAAAACTTGCCTTTATAAAAAAGTTTCTCTAAAAATAACATATGCATTTTAATTCATAAATTAGTCTTTTGAGAATAACTGCATGCTATACTTCATTTACTGTTAGAAATAGGTGTTAAGGAGGATTTGAAAAGTATAATATTAAACTCGGTTTTATTGAAATACATTTTTTGCAGAAGATATTGAAATTTTAACACTTTTTTGGGGGTGAAGGGAGGGAGGAGTTAAAGGGACTCGGTAGGCTTTTTTTTAAAGCAATTTAAGGTACATTTTTGGCATAACAATAAAGAACGAAATGAAAGAAAACGATTCTATTAAGAATTTGTTCGATTTTTCCAGTGAAATTCGAAAATTTTAAGTTTTGTTGAAAAAAATTAAGTAAATTTTATAATGTATCCTGTCGTACTATTTGGGATATTTTGAACTATTTTTTGAATTATTCATAAAAGTGTACTGTATAATTTTAAGTACAAGATTTAACATAATTTACTTGGGCCATTTTTTTAAATTATCCATCAAAGTGTGCTGTATAATTTTAAGTACAAGATTTGACATAAATTAATTAATAAGGGTAAAAATGTGTAAATTTACAGTAAAAAAGAATTTATTTTAGATTTTAGGTGCAAAAATAAATAAATAAATAAAAATACTTTTTTGTAAATATGATACTTAGTTTTATGAAATAAACTTTAAGAAAAAACAACAACAAAAAAAGGGTATTCGAATCAATTGAAATATATACATAAACTGATTATTAATGTGAACATGCCTATTAGTTGAAAAAATACTAGCTGAAAAAAATATCGTTTAATTGAAGTAGATTGTGGCATTTAAAGGGACAGGGATGTGATAAAATGCAATTTTGCTGTATTTATAACACTCGGATCTTTACGAAGCTTCATCAGATTGTTTGAGCTAACAAAGTATAATTTAACGAAGAAAAGAGTATTATTTTTTAACTTTTCGTATTAAATTTATAAATATTTCATTCATATATTTATTTTTTCTTTTCAATATAGTGAACAATACGCTTTGTGCGAAAAGTTTACCTGCAAATGCACACCTTGTACTTCGCTTCGTGTAATTATTTATCAAAGTAATTATATAAAATATCTACAACAAATCTGGTTGCAAAATTACAAAAAAAAAAATTAAATACTCTTGAAACATTTTATTTATACTTGGTCTTCTGCAAAATGATGGTTATTTGAAGAGGACCTCCTTGCCTCTTTTTTACATTAAAAATAATTAGTATTTAATGAAAATTATATTTTTTGGTAATTGTAGTTCAAGTAAAAATGATTGGCTTTCTTTACAAATAAGAATAAAAATAACGAAATCGGTTAAATAGTTCTAAAAAATGGTCAACAATTAAAAAAATTTTTCGGCATGATTTTGAGATGCATTTTTGGCATGGTTTGAATATGGTACCTTAAAAGTACAGAGAAGCGTAGAGAATCATTCTCTTGGCTAACGTAGTGTTATGCTCAACAAACAAAAAGAAAAGATTGTAAGGAGTTGGAATTTTATGAAACCCTTTTACGGCAACCAGCAACATAAATAATAATAAAAAAAAGAGGTTAGCAGTTTGAAAAACATGGTTTTGATAAAAATGGTTTCGGCATGATTTGTGATGTGTTTTTGGCATGGTTTAAATATAGTACTTTAAATGTCCAGAGAAGCGTAGAGAATTATTATCTGGCTTATGCAGTGTTATGTTCAAACAAGCACCTTACCAAAAAAAAAGAAAAAAAAAAAGGTCAACAGTTTGGAAAATATGGTTTCTATAAATATGGTTTCGGCATGACTTTCAGATGCATTTTTGGCATGGTTTGAGTATGGTACTTTAAATCTACAGAGAAACGTAGAAAATCATTCTCTGGCCAATTTAGTGTTATGCTCAACAAACAAAAAAAATTGTTGTGAGGAATTGGAATTTTATGAAACCACTTTAGGGAAACCAGCAACATAAATTTAAAAAAAAGAGGTCAGCAGTTTCAAAAACATGGTTTCGATAAAAATGTTTTAGGCATGATTTTCCGATACAGTTTTGAGATGGTTTGAATATTGTATTTTAAATGTACAGAGAAACGTAGACAATCATTCTCTGGCTAATGTAGTGTTATGCTAAAAAAAAATGTAAGCAATTGAAATTTTATGAAACCATTTTAGGGCAACCAGCAACATAAAAAAAACCAAGGAAATTAGCAGTTTGAAAAACAAGATTTCAATAAAAATGGTTTCGGCATGATTTTGTGATGCCTTTTTGGCAGAATTTGAAAATGGTACCTTAAATGTGCAGAGAAGCGTAGAGAATCATTTTCTTGGCTAACGTAGTGTTATGTTCAAAAAACAAAAAAGATTGTAAGGAATTGAAATTTTTATGAAACCATTTTAGGACAACCAGCAACATAAAAAAAAAAACCAAGGAGATTAGCAGTTTGAAAAACAAGATTTCAATAAAAATGGTTTCGGCATGATTTTGTGATGCCTTTTTGACATAATTTGAAAATGGTACCTTAAATGTGCAGAGAAGCGTAGAGAATCATTCTCTTGGCTAACGTAGTGTTATGTTAAAAAAACAAAAAAGATTTTAAGGAATTCAAATTTTATGAAACCATTTTAGAACAACCAGCAACATAAAAAAAAACCAAGGAGATTAGCAGTTTGAAAAACAAGATTTCAATAAAAATGGTTTCGGCATGATTTTGTGATGCCTTTTTGGCATAATTTGAAAATGGTACCTTAAATGTGCAGAGAAGCGTAGAGAATCATTATCTTGGCTAACGTAGTGTTATGTTCAAAAAACAAAAAAGATTGTAAGGAATTCAAATTTTATGAAACCATTTTAGGACAACCAGCAACATAAAAAAACCAAGGAGATTAGCAGTTTGAAAAACAAGATTTCAATAAAAATGGTTTCGGCATGATTTTTTGATGCCTTCTTGGCATAATTTGAAAATGGTACCTTAAATGTGCTGAGAAGCGTAGATAATCATTCTCTTGGCTAACGTAATGTTATGTTAAAAAAACAAAAAAGATTGTAAGGAATTCAAATTTTATGAAACCATTTTAGGACAACCAGCAACATAAAAAAAAAACAAGGAGATTAGCAGTTTGAAAAACAAGATTTCAATAAAAATGGTTTCGGCATGATTTTGTAATGCCTTTTTGGCATAATTTTAAAATGGTACTTTAAATGTGCAGAGAAGCGTAGAGAATCATTCTCTTGGCTAACGTAGTGTTATGTTCAAAAAACAAAAAAGATTGTAAGGAATTCAAATTTTATGAAACCATTTTAGGGCAACCAGCAACATAAATTAAAAAAAAAAAATCCAAAGAAAAGAAATTTCCACTTAAATTAAAAATGCCTAATTCTACAAGAATTTTTAATAAAATAAACAGTGTTTTTTTTTGTGCATAATAACAGTATATTGTAATTATTTACTTTTTTCTATTAATAGAATATTTTACATTGCATAGTAGATATGGTATAGTATGATACATTAAAAATTCTTTAATGTTGCCATAATGAAATTATTGATGTTTATTAAACGTTATTTTCTATTTTTCATACCTATTAAAATTATCAATAAACATTTCATTTTTTGGTTGAAGATGTTCAGCCTTTTTGAAGATTTTTTTTCTTCACATTTATAGTTCCAAGTCCTGAAACAATTTATTACAGTTTCAATAATATATGGAAGTTGTAACCATTACGTACTCATCTGTAGAAATGCGAATTCATTGCGCCTTAAAGCACGAATTGCCGGGTTTAGTCACGCAGTTTAGTACAGGCCTTGACAAAATTGTCATTGAATAAATTGTTTGCAACCCTGCCAAAATTATCAGAGTTTTGGTAATATGTTTGCAAGTTTGATCGAAATTCTGATTGTTGATCGCAACTCCTGATCATAATTAATTCTCACATTAGAGGCAGATCAATGAGAATGCCTTCTTTATATCGTAGCTTAATAAATATTTTCTACTTGATAAATGTTCAATTGAGATACCTCACTTGGTTACAGTTAAATAATAAAGAAAAAAAGACTCCCTTTCAATAAATAGCAAATAAAATATTTGGCACGGTTTGAAATAAATATCCTATGTACAATCACGGTTGAAGTAAATAACGCATTACTGTTCCTTTGGCCTGCTGTTTCCACTACGGGAAAATACCTAAAACATTCATATTTCTTACAGTACAAGTCAGTAAAAGCGATTTATATTTATACTGCTTTCAATTTGTATCTCTTTCGATATATTGTTTTAGACAGATGTGCAATCTCCGATTTTTTATTTCTTTACATCTTAATTATTTAAGATCACAGACTTACTTTCAATACTCCTGAGACCCATACATGAATTAGGCTCTGAAGTTAACGTATGAATCCAGTTTCCGTTATTGCACTGTAAAACATTTGAGTAACGTTGCACAATAAAATGGGTGGCAGATTTGCTGCCTCCTATTTTATGGAGTAACCTTGCTTCCTCCAACTTTAAGCAGTAATTTAACCGATATAACCGGTGTAACATTGTAATGTTGCAATAGTAATACATGTTTACATTACACCGTAATATAGGTAAAAAAAAAATTACTCTGTAAAATTGGATGCAGCAAAGCTGCCACCCACTTTATGGTGTAACGTTACAGTGTGTTGATGAATAGTATAAAAATACCTAATTATTATATATTTTTCCCAATTTTAATTGAAAACCACGCTTTTTACCTACCATCCTAGAATGGGCAACATTTCTAATCAAAGAAAAAAATTTATGTTATTAAAATATTTTTATTGTGAACAACTTATAGTAACAATTTTTGTTGTAAATTTCCAATGATCTTTTATATAAACTTATAATCCTTTTTTACTGAGTTTAATGCTAATAGGCAAATTCAGAATTAATTTGTAAACTTTCATTGTCCGTAGCATTCATAGGCTTACTAAAATAAATAAAGCTGCATTATTTCACCTGAAATTTTATACTTTCACTATTTATTGATTCTATCGTTCCCTTTTAAAATTTAGTTTTACTTTTTTTTATTCATATATACTGACTAAATTGCATCGAGTATTTTATGACTTCTGGTGACAAGCTTTTAAATTTCTTTTTTTGACCATCAATAGACATAGAGATAGATTATATGCCTTCCGGCACAATTTTTTTCTTGTGATGGAAAAAGAATAAAAATGTTAATAAAAGAACTTCTTCATATCTCAATATCCCATTTTGTAAAAAATCAAGAACTGGGAGAAAGTTTTTTATCCGAATAAAATATCCTAAATTTTCTTGGATGGCTACATATTTAAATATCTCTTTTTATAATCTTAGAAGATTAAAAATATGTGCATATTATATTTACTTTTTGCATATTAGCAAACATTCTTATATATTTTTCCCCTGTTACCTAAAAAAGTATAGTAAAAATATTTAGGCAGTTTATATTAACTATGATATTACGAGAGAAAATATATATTTGGCAATCAAATTGTATTTGTTTAAAAATTTTCCTAAAACCACCTCTGCTTACGCATTATAAAGAGTTTTAAATATAACTCAATAGATATGATTATGAACCCTGCATTTCACAATATTTAATTTTTTTTTGTCCCGGCGAATAAATGATACAATTTACTAGAAATATTATTTTAGAATGGCTTATACATGGTACAAAATTGACCTAACACTAAATAATGAAAACTTTTAATCAAGTTTATGATAAACAATAATTTCTATAAAATTTATCATTATGTAAAAGCATGATTTTTCGGTACCATCAAAGGTACATTCGGTACCACCCCCCATAGTATCTATGAGCTTATATTATCACGGATTGAAACTATAAAACTCGAAAACATAAAAAAATGTTGATTCATCACAAAGAAACATAATTATAGCTCATTAAGAGAGCTCTAATTAGTCCTCTTTTTGGAATAAGTGATACCAAAAAGTGATAATAAGAATATAGAGCGAAAAAAAGAAATAAGAGAGTAAAGTGATACCAAATATCTCAAATAATAATAATAATAATAATAATAATGAGAATGAGGGTATTAGAAAATTATTTGCAAGTTTTTTAGCATTTCTGTGTATTCGCATTTAAGAAAAACTAGTACACCGAACCCGGGGTTCCCGGGTCACAAAGTAAAGGTGATAAACTTTTTTAAAATTTAAAATTGGAAAGTCTAATAAATTTTTCCTGCGTAATAGGCTTTTTAAACTGCCAACTAATTCCAAACAGCAATTTTATATGAAACATATTATTTATGTAATCATATACAGCTTTAAATATTATCGGTACTTCCGTATTAGACGCAAGATAGAAGTTATTAGCCAAAGATTTCGCCAAAGAATAAAATTGCATTCTCAGTTTTTAAAAACATCTAAGAAAATATGACATCCAGATATTCTTTAAATGAGATTTTTGTAAAGATTAATTGATGTATCTTTTGTAAAGTAAGTTTACAACGAACTAGAATTCCATTAAATTCATAGATAAAAACGAAATAAACCCAACAACATTCACCGGGTTTTATAGCCGACGATATATTGCCATAACAGGTTTTTAATTACTATATTTTTCAGTTGCTATGAAAAAATGACAATTAAAATATACAGTGATCTGTTATTTTCCATGGAGAAAAGAGATAGATGGAGGTGCAGTATGCGATTAAAACGGTTTGATGGGCGTTATTCTTCCAATTTAAGTCTTTCATTCGGCCCAAACAAAATAATCACGTGGAACAGAGACCGAATTTTTTAACATCATTTTTTCTCTAAATGAAAAAAATTTTATTATATTTTAGCATTATACAATAGCATTTCATTGTATTATGAATTAAAATTGCTTCGCTAAAAGTTTTCCTTTTTTGTGAAAGCACGCGGTTGTGTTTGATGCAATGCAGCGAATTATATGGCTACATTTTTGGCGTCACCTCCAGCCACTGAACTGCATCTCTATCATTATTTTCTTTTTTTACTTTATGGCTATTTTTGCTCTCTTTCCCACATAAATGCGATACTCTAGTTGCCACCATTAGAGAAATTGAACCAAAAACTACAAAAGAAAAAAAATTAATACCTTGAGAACAAATTGAGATACAGTTTTCTAACAAACGGCATTTAAAAGTGCATTTTTATTCTCTAAACGATGGTACAAAGACTGAAAACGTGCAATGTCTAGAAGTTTAAAAATTTAGAATAGCGAAAATTGCAAAACCGGAATTTCATCGGAAAGTGTTGCCATTCAAAACATGACGTATGCGTTACGCACAGATACGTTTGGCCTTTATTATATAGATATTAAAACTCTTAATTATTTTAATCAAAGCATATTATATGTATAAAACAATATAAAAATATAGAAACTGTATTATAAGTATCACAATTAATCAGAATTAAAAACACCACACTGTTCTTTTTATAAATACATAATACATAGTGCAACCAACTACATGTTATATAGGAGTAACTTAATATTTTTTAAATTCACATTACACTTTTCTAACAGTTAGTAAATCTAGCTTTTACTATAAAAATCTGAAAATGCATGTTTCTTTAATTTCACTAACATGCATTTGTGAGAATGCTTAGCTATGCTTTTTTTGAGTATTATTGTTTTTATTTAGTCATAGAATTCTGAAGTTAAATAAGATGAGAAAAAACTTTCAAAAACAGATGTAGTTAACAATAATCAACTCTGCGAAACCAACTTATAGGCCGTTTTGAAAAAAAAAAAAACGAAATATGTAGAATTCTAAAATGCTCGCACATTGACCTTATCACTTGAAAAAAACAGGTTTCGGTGAAATATTAAAATATTCACCAAGGTTGTTGTTAAATCGCACAGAAAAACTCTGATATATCCCGGTACAACAGAGGACATTAGAAGAATAACATGGTCACAACATACTATGTAAATGAACTTTTACTTGTTATTAAATTTTACTTTATACACATTTTATAATTAATTGCTCTTAATAACTTAAACCGACAAATATTTATTAATTATTGTTGTATGCATGTAAATGATTAAACAGTGCGTAAGATGTGTTCTGAGAAGTGAAATATTTCTCTTGTTTATGAATCAGGTTTGTCTGTTAATCTGAGTGTGTTCGTGCTGTTACTCATGTAATTGTACCAGGATTACTATCCAACTAGCATAGAACATTGAGATTTACCCTAGTATATTTGATAAAGATATGAAATGTGTAACTTTTAAAGTTATTTCCCAAATATACTCAAACTTTGTTAAATAAATTACGGTTTATACGGAAAAATCGTTTGTAATGTTTTTAACTCTTTCAGGGACAGTGGTATGTTCATGAAATTCTGGATTTTAATTCCCAAATGCAAAAACAGCACCGGAATTTTGATATAACTTTTTTCCTTTTATTATGTATGTGAAAAATAATTTTTTTCTTTTTTCAAATACATTTGTACGTAAATTCCGGTGCCAAACATTCATTTTATCATTCAACTATGGAAGGTTTTTGCCTCCGGAAGAATTAAATGATGTTACTATGTTTCAAATATAATGGATTTGTTATGAATGTTCTGAAATGGACTAATACATGATTTTTATGATATATGGGTGTAAAGCATTAACAATCATATACAGAGTCACACAAAAGCGTTCGGTTATATAATTGTCGACGGGTAGAAACTGTACGTTGTGTATTTCAAATTTGATGAGTTGCATTGTTTGAAATATGAAGAAATTGATTTACATTACTTAGGTTTGTTACAAAATGCTTGCAGTAGAATACACTGTTAAGAATTTTGTCCAACTTTGAACCAGTTTTGGGGCACAGTAGCTGTCACCATAAGATGGTGAAACCTAGTACCAACATTTGGAGTTTCCTATTGTAATTTCGTCCAACAGTTGGAACTATGTTTCAAAAGCAGCTCCAAATGTTGGTACGAGATTTCACCATATTATGATGACAGCTATTGAGCACCAAAATTTGGTTCAAACTTGGACAATACTTTTAGCAGTGTATGATGTTCAATGATTATTTATGTGAACACACACAAAAAAATCGCATGGGATAGTATATGTGTTCTGTTATCTGTTAGGAATGATCAAGTTAAATAAGCTTGCAGAAATGATATGCGTTTTAAATAAATTGATGTATACAATATAGTGATCATACATTTTTAGATGATATGATATAAGAGGTTATACAAAAGATTTCTTGCATTACTGAGAGTAAGTGTAAATTGCATAAATGTGTTTTTTAACAACTACATTTAGTATACTAAGAGATGCTTATAGCATTTAAATAGAATCATATACAACGCTATGCAAAGAAATAGATACATGACCGCCTTTTGTATTGTAGTTAATTCAAATAGTAGTGATTTCGTTAGTTTTGTATACTTGGTCAACATAATTTGCCTGTTCAACTTAGCAGATGATGTAATAAATAAAAATATTTATAATCTGTGTATCCATCTACTTCCAGAAACTACTAAACTTAAAATTCTAAATACATACATTCTAAATAATTCATGCTGAAGTAAATTTAACATACTCTGTTGAATCTGTACAAATTCATAGATCATAGAGAGAGCAGTACAAAAGAATTGAGACTTTTCTGGATATGAGGAGTAATTTCTGAAATACAATTTTCCAAATTTACGTAATTTAAAATGTTTACTTCGGTTTCTTCTTCAACTTAATAAAATAAATAAGTTTAATTAAGATATTCTGGAAGTGTTGGAAATTGTTTCATTTATTGTGCTTCGTGTGTGATTTTTTTTTTTTTTTTTTGTTGTTGTTGTTTAAGTGGAAGTCTAACAAGAAACGGTGTAAAATACGACATACAACAAGGGTTTAATGTATTTTCAAATTACTGTTTTATTTTTTATTTTCTGTGTTATTTTTTATTTCGATAACTATGTTTAATCATAATGAATAAAAATTAACATATCTGCAGGTTTTCCTTAGCAAAAAAATCAATTACTATTTCTTATTTTTTTATTAATTTTATCATTTTGAATGAGTTCTAGTCGAAGATTCTTAACCAAAATTTATCATTTTTTTTCACATATTCTTAATATTGAAAAATACGACAACAACAACAACAACAATGATAATAATAATAATAATAATAATAATGAAATTAATAATACTTGTATTTTGAAAATAAATTTTTCTGAAGAATTTCTCTAAAAATTAAAGTAAAATTTTTATATTGCATCACACTTCATTATTAAATAATTTTTAGTTCACTGGATGCTATTTTTCTTTTTAAGTTTCATCTGGGATCAATAAAATATTCTGTCCTCATTCCCGCCTCCCCCCATCACCCGCAAAAGAAAAAAGAGAGAGAATGAGAGAGAGAGAGAGAGAGTGAGAGAGAGAGAGAGAGAGAGTGAGAGAGAGAAAACCCCATACATTTTAATAGTCAGATTGTCTCAGATAAAAACAAAATAGCCACTCGTATGAGAATTTTGACTCCTTTCAGTGCAATGACAAAATACGATTAGATGTTCCACTCCATACAGGTATTCTTCTATACACCTGCAATTTCAACACGAGCATCTCATTTTGGCATGACTGTTTTCGTTTAATATTACTTGACATCTTTGTTTTTCACATATTTCATCCTTATATCACATATTTTATCCTTCGCTTATATTATTGTTAAACAGAAAGCCATTCAGTCCCGTAATTTATGAATCATTAAGGTTTAAAGTTTAGAATTCTTAACGGTGAATTCCTTTCTAATTAGCGCAAAATAATTTGCAATGCGGGTTATTATTTAAACGTAACGCACAAACCACTTAGCAGGATGAGTTTTAATTTTGGGTTCAAATATTTAAAAATTCCAGTCAACTCGACTGCTTTTAAACAAAAATTATAAGTTGTGTTTCAAGTATATTTTTTGAATAAATTAAAAAAAATAAATGGCGAAATCTTCTGTAAAAAAACATGAATTTCAAATTCTATGAATTTTTTAACAGAAATTGGTATTTTGAATCTGGAATTATGCGTCTTATTATAGCTTATTCATTTAACAGATTTTGAGTTATATTAATGAAAAATATACATTATGCAGTTTATCCGTAATAATTATTAATTAATTTAACATTAGTATTTTCAGATATAAAAAATTCATATTTCCAAATTATTTTACCAGGTGGCTTTTTGTTTGGTATTAATTAGATGTTCGCATTAACTTTTGTATAATTTGATACAATTTCAGTGTGAAGATGATCACTTACGCCAATTTTGTTTTTATAATTTGATAGAAGAACATACCTATTAGAATGTCTATTTTAGTATTTATTCGGAAAAATTGGAGATTAAAACTTAGAAATTGTTTGTTCTCTTCTTTAAGGTTTCGTACATCTGACGAAATGCTATTCGTCTCACTTCTCTATCTGTTTGTCACAGAGTACGTACACAAAAACAGTATAAGCCAGAGATCTTTAATATTGTGTAATTAAAACTAAATATCTCGCGTCACACGAAAAATCAAAAAAGTTTTAAAAACTCTATTATGTTAATTAAATTAATTTTTCCAATGTCATCTGTTAATTTTTGGGATTTTAATTTTTAAAGAACTTTAATTTTAACGTTTTGCGTGTAGACATCATAGCTTGGAGGTAAAACATTTTGCTAGTATACAGAAAAGTCTTTCTTCAAACGCCGGTGCAGGAAGTTGAAATTTTCCTATTAAGATGAACTTAATAAGAAATTGCGTATTTTTTGCCAATTGAAGTGTTTATATTATTGATATTCCTATTATTTTGCTGCAATAAATAAATACCGACATTCATAATATTTTTTTAATTAAATTTAATTTTTATTTTTAAAACTATTGCGATATAATTAATGATTCCATAATTTTAAATTTCGTTTAAGCAATTTTTTCTTTTTGTTTTTATAAATTTGAAATTTTATTTATAACTCAGCTATTTTTTTTTAATTTAAGTTTGAAAATTTTTATTTGATTAAAATAAATAATTTCCTTATAATTATTTTAAAATTAAATTTACTGGTGCTACCAACTATGTAAGAATTTAATAATTATAAATTAACCATTTGGATTTATTAATTAAAGGATAAGTCATTTTGAAAGAAATATTAAACCAAACCTACTGTGCAATCTGCGACCACATTTCTTATTTGTTTAATCTGACTGCGTTACTGTGTTTTACTTCAATTACTACATTATGTTCAACATATTCCTTAAAAAAAAAGATTTGTTTCTTCACCAAATTTTTCTAAATAAGATTTTCAATTTTCTTTGGTTGAACTTTTATGATAACTATTTTTTATCCATTCCTTTTTTTGAAGAATTTTAAACGACAGGGAAAAAGTTTTGCCGGGATTACAAATTAAACGACCTGTTCTGGGAGAAAAAAATAATACCGATAAAAATTTCCCCTTATCTCATGAGTCGCTATCGGATTAATTCGCGGAAAATGAAAGATTTTTCTAGCTTATAGCTCTTTTGCTGAATAAATATTTAAATAACTTTTACTTATAAGCAAAAGAGAAAAAAAATCCTCTTCAATGGTATCATTACATTTCTGAATATTCATAAACGTACTTACGTGTTTTTTACACGAAGAACATCTTTTATTAACGAAGAAGCAATTTATCTCAATTATATAAACAGTAAACAATAATTTTTTTTAGTGGAGTATTGTAAGTAAGATTATATTACGCTTCTTTATATACAGCTTTTGTTGTGTCCGATATCGTATTATCTTTTAGTATTTTATTTAATGCTAATGAAATGTAGCATCGTATTTTAGTTCTTTTACCAAGAAGAAATTTCTCTCTTCCTTTTTAAAATGGAATTTTAATTTTATATTTATGTATTAGCTAATCCGGCAAGGTTTCCCGGGCCCATGATAATATTCTTAAAACAAATTTTCAGTTTCTATCATTTTATACATTTGACTCGATTTTTTCAGTATAAATACAATCCAACGCACTGTGTTAAAATGGGGGAGACGCTGCTAATCGTAAGGATTTTTTTATGTATTTTTTTTCATAAATTTTGAAAATTGTATAGGACGCTAATGAACAAATTGAAATTTTAAAAAGCCCTCTACTAATGAAATAATGAATAAAAGTTTGGAAGATGTTTTATAATATGCAGAAAGAAATCTAAACCGATATGCTGCTAAAAAAAACTGTTATTCCCCTATAGAGTGAGTAATGACGCCGAAAGTCCATGGGGAGTTTTGCACTCAGTCAAGGCTTCCAATTAGATTGAATCTCACTGTAGCTTATTTAGAAGCCGAACTGGAAAATTACTCCTCCGAGAATGTCAAATTTGGGTGAGAGGTTTGAGGCTTTCCGATGATATATCGCATGAAGGTTTCTGAAAGTTTGAAAAGGATATCACCTTGGATCCAATTTCGTGACCCTGGAATTTACCCAAACTTCTTCGAATGTTTTAGAATTAATAAATAATATTATCGGATATCTCAGTCAGAAAACAAAATATGAAGGATATTTATTGTTGAAAATACTACGGTATTAAGAAAAAATTGCGCTCCCGCCCACATATCTCTCCCGAAATTAAACTCTCTTGGAGTTTTAAAGTGCTTTTTAAAATTTCTCATTGGTCAATGTCGATCCAAAAAACGATGTAAAATAATAATTAGTGGACAAACGGTTTTACATAAAACGATATGTCATTAAAATATCACCCCACATCTCCCAAAGAAATTCAATTAACATCAACGAATTTTTTTATTAAAATTAAAGTGTTATGGAATGTCTGAAGATTTTAAACCGATCTAAGAAAAAATAAGTAATTGAATAAATAAAATAAATAAATTATTAAATATAATAACGTTAATTACTGGAGAAAGCTTAGATCAAGATGCAAATGATGTGCCGTTGCTAATTCTTTTTTTTAATTAAAAATTAACTTTTTGTAAAATATAAAATTCAGATTTCAGTTTTAAGAAAATTAGATACTCGGAAACAGCATCAAAACAAATTAATAGATGAGTAAGTATAAAATCTAAAAATGCTCAAAAAAAAAAAAAAAAAAAAAAAAAAAACAGTGCTCTTAAAAAAAGTGCTAGCCTACAGATTTCCTGTGATTTTTAATCTAAATAACCGGCATATCTTCTAAAATCAGACTTTCGAAGGAATTATACCATTAACGAAATAATAATTAATTCCTAAGCTTCTAATTAAGTGATCGTGACCAAATTTTCATATTGAAAGTCGGCAAAAATAAAAAAATGGATGTGTAAAAATTATATCTATAAGTTTAATATTTAAACATTTGTACAAGTAGCCCATAAACGCCACTATACCAACGACATTAACTTTGGAGCATCTGATCTCCCTATGAAGTATCTCGCCCCGTGACCCTTCCAAAAATAAAATAAAAAATATTTTATGAATGGATTTTTAATTGATTTTTCAACTATTTATAAGAGTATAGAAATAATTGTTAAATATTTTGATTCGGGATCTTTTTTTTTTTTTTTTTTTTTTTTTTTGCATCTGATCGTGCAATTATCGAATCTTTAGGCCCGGTTCATTTATGGCCCAGCAGCACTGCTATTCTATAAACTCCTTCCCCTCCCTACGATTTTTTGTAGAGATTTTCTTCGGCGAAGTAAAAATCCATGGTTTTGTTGAATCATGAATATTTTTCTATTATTTTAATTGGAATTTTTAAGTAATATATCAACTAAATATTAAAATTTTTGAAACTCTTGCGCACGAATAAAGTCTTTTGATAATACTCACAAAACTTTTGAGCTTTAATAATCGTGCGTGTGATATAGATTTTCCTAATCATCGCGAACAGACAGATAAACGCACACGCACATGCACAGAGGGCGTTTATGATACGAAACAGTATAGATACGAAGCAGATTATCTTCTAGCTTCATATAGTATCATAGTAGCATCTGATAGTAGTACCTTATCCTCTTTTTTTATACAATACAAAAGAGAAATATACTTACTCGACGTGGGCTTGGTAACACGTAACGTTTGGTAACACTTGGTAACGTTTTTTGGTTCAAAGTTTCGAGTCATTGTGAAAAAAAATTGAATCAATAAAATAATTATTTCTCATACACCCATTACAGATTAATTCTTGAAGTGGAATATATGTATATTATATGCTAACAAACATGAAAATGCGTTTGTTAAATATATACCTAAATAACTTTTATAAACGATCACAGGAAATAAATAGCATTGTATGGTTATATTGTAGCCTATTCTTAATCAAATTTTTACTTTCATAATTTTTTTCTCAATGAATATTTTAAAAACTCTATTGTAACTACTATAATATAAATTAAAAATAATATTTATGTTATGAAAAATTTCTTTGTGTGTGTTCCAGTTTTTTATAACAATTTTTCTTTTAAATATAAAAGACATAATATGAATTCTTTTTTTTTTCTTACATTTTAAAATCAGTTTTCATTTTTTCGCAAATAAATTCCCATTTGGCTTCCATTCCTTTTTCTGCAAAATTTCCAATAGAACTTTTTTATTTTTCCTCTTTTAAAATTACTGAGGTTTTGAATATCTGAAAAGATTCTGATTCTTAAAACTATCTTTCTCTTTAAAGTTTCTTATGATTGTAAAAAAAAGTTTCAAAGAAAGAAGCATCCATATCTTCGAAAACCCATTCCATATTATATGATGCGGTAAAGGAACATATTTCATATCCTTATTTAATATGTTAAAATTCGTCGGAAAATTAAATGTTTAACATTGAAAGACATCAACGGTTTGTCCAACTTAAAAACACAGATGATGTTATTATAAATCCTGAATACAAACTTGTAATGGTATCTTTTTTTAATATTCAGTAGTAGCATAAAATTTGTAGTCCAATTGATTTTTAAAAATGCCTTTTTAATTAAAGCATGTGTGCCTGTGTATTTGTGTGAGTGTTTTTACTTTTTAGATCTTTATATATATCAATCTTTTGTGCGTGTGTCTGTCACTGAACTCCTCCTAAACGACTGGACGGATTTTAATGAAATTTTGTGTGAGTGGATTCGATAATGGCTTAGATTCACATTTCATCGAAATTGATTCAGTACTTTTTAGTAATTAGGCAAAAACTAATAGTTAGTGATTTTTCACTAATTAAAAGTGTTGAATGCGTTCGCTGAATAGAGTGCGGACGGAATGGCCGAGCAATCTAAGGCGCCACATTTTATCACATTTCATCGAAATTGATTCAGTACTTTTTTAGTAATTAGGCAAAAACTAATAGTTAGTGATTTTTCACTAATTAAAAGTGTTGAATACGTTCGCTGAATAGAGTGCGGACGGAATGGCCGAGCAATCTAAGGCGCCAGATTTAAGCTCGTGATCTCGAAGAAAGAGATCGTGTGTTCGCACCCCACTCCTGACATACGTGTATGATTTGCAATTTTTTTCTGTATTATAATTTTAATTAACCGATTTTAGAAAATCGTTAATTTTTAACTAAAAAGAGAAAAATAAACTTTTCTATCAAAAATCTAAACTGATTTCTTAAACTACTGCAAAGTGAAAAATAATTTCCTTATATAATTGTAATAAGAAATTAAATTAAGAGCGTAGTATTTATCGTGCGTATTATTATATTTATGTACATTTATTTGATTTTTTTTAGTCTGTGCCAGCCAAACCAATTTTAAAATTAAAATTAAGTATCCAATGCAAATCTTTATATATATAATTCTTCTGTGCGTGTATATGTCACTGAACTCCTCCTAAATGACTAGACCGGTTTTAAATAATTTTTTGTACGTGTTCCAGTGGATTCTAGAATGGTTTAGACTGACACTACATCGAAATTGATTCGGTATTTTTTAGTAATTAGGCAAAAACTAATCAAGTTAGTGATTTTTCGCTAATTAAATGTGTTGAATAAGTTCGCTGAATAGAGTGCGGAAAGAATGGCCGAGCGTTCTAAGGCGCCAGATTTAAGCGCTGGTTCTTGAAGAAGGAGATCGTGTGCTCGAACCCTACTCCTGAAATATTCGTATGATTTACAGTGTTTTTTCTGTATTGTAATTTTAATTAACCTACTGCAGAAAATCGTTAACTTTTAACTAAGAGAAAAATAAACTTTTCTATAAAAAATTGAACCAACTTCAAAAACTACTGCAAAGTGAAAAATAATTTCCTTAATAATTGTAATAAGAAATTAAATTAAAAGCGTAGTATTTATCATGCGTATTATTATATTTATGTACATTTATTTGATTTTTTGGAGTCGGTGCCAGCCAAACCAATTTCAAAATTAAAGTTAAGTATCCAATGTAAATCTTTATATATATATAACTCTTCTATGCGTGTGTATGTCACTGAACTCCTCCTAAATGACTGGACCGATTTTAATGAAATTTTTTATGTATGTTTCAGTGGATTTTGAGAATGGTTTATATTCACATTTCATCGAAATTGATTCAGTACTTTTTTAGTAATTAGGCAAAAACTAATAAAGTTAGTGATTTTTCGCTAATTAAAAGTGCTAAATAAGTTCGCTGAATAGAGTGTGGACAGAAAGGCTGAGTGGTTTAAGGCGCCAGATTTAATCTCTTGTTCTGAAAGAAAGAGATAGTGTATTCGAACCCCACTCCAGACATACGTGTATTATTTACAATTACTTTTTCCTGTATAATAATTTTAATTAACCTACTTCAGAAAATCGTTAACTTTTAACTAAAAGGAGAAAAGTAAACTTTTCTATCAAAAATTAAACCGACTTCAAAAACTACTGTAAAGCGAAAAATTATTTCTTTACATAATTCTAATAAGAAATTAAATTAAGAGCATAGTATTTATCATGCATTTTTATTATATTTATATACATTTATTTGATTTTTTGGAGTCGGTGCCAGGACAACGTCTGTCGGATCCGCTAGTAAATATATATTACAAAACTTTTATTTCAGTACTTTTTAAAATTATTTCTCAGCATATTCACCATTACCCAGTATCATAATAACATTTTGCTTATTATTTTATTTTTGACTTAATTTCTTTTAAGGCGCGTATAAATTTACCTTAAACCAATTTCTAATCTTAAAGTTTCCCAAAGCTAAAGCCAAGACGACAGATCATTTCGTATACCCCTTAAACCATTTTCTTTTTTATTTCTTATTTTTTTCTATAGTTTACCTTTCGAGCGCTTTTTATCGGCGCGCCATTTTATTGCGAATTTAATGCACTTGCAAGAAATTATTCCAAACGCTCTGATTTTTAGCTGGCACTGATTTCGAATTTGTCCGCATCTTACGCAAATGCGATTATAACATTCGGCGCAGGACCACCTGAAAACATTTAGCATGAGTCCAGAGAGCAGATATTTGTCGTATTTCTGATTGTTAAAATAACTTTTAGGTATTTTGAGAAATGTTAATTCTTTAAAATGAACGCATCCAATTTGAACATTTACTTTTTTAATCGTATCTCTCGTCCCCAGCAGTAGCGGTTGTGTTGCATAGTGGTGTTGCATCATCATTAAAATTTAACAAATTCTTTTACATTATTTATTTGACAGATTTTCTAGATTAAAAATAACTGAAATTACCATGCAACTTTAGTGGTGTGAATAAATTTCTGCAGCACCCCCCCCCCTCCCTTAACGAGACGCTACTGGTCCCCAGAGTAAGTGTGCGCCATGAAAAGAGGTACCTTACTATGAAATATAAGAATAAATATTCCTTTTCATTCTTTAGAATTCATTCCCTGTTTCGGAAAAACTTTCTGTGGATTTCATTTTATTGGCTCGCGATTCAAAGCACTTAACTGGTTCGACAGCTCATAAAAAAGTTCAACTGCTCATAGCTTATTCGTTTTCCTCATTTACATCTGCATCTCATTGTAATTTAAAACATATATATAAATATATATATATGTATATATTCATGTGTAAGGTCTGATATGTACCATTCCGCAGTAAACTGCAAACATTGCTTTTTACTGTGGTGGTTATAATTCTTCATTTAAATCGCTGTTAAATGTTAATAAAATGGGTTATCTTATTTAACTCTATAACCACATATCTGTATATCGATCTATCTCTCTTGTTATATTTACTTACATATACAAAGTGAAATGGTATACACACACACATATCTGTACCTTGGAATAAAAAAGGACCAATGTCCATTTTTCCCGAATTTCAAAAAACGTAATTTAAGTTTGAAGGATTTTAAGAATCTTGCTACGATTTCTGTACCATTATTTTCCAAAGTTGTACCTTTCAATTCAGTAATCCTTTCTCACTACAATCTAATGTTACATTTTTTTTTCAGTGACATTGGCCTACATTACAATAAGTAACATAGGCCTGACCAAAATATATTTTTTCAATGATCTAATACTTGAAGAACTTTGGCCCTTTTAACAATTACTTTATATCACATCCTGAATTCATTCGTGCATTTAACTAAAATTTCTCAATTTTGGACATTGGCCCTTTTTGTTCCAAGGCACAGATATATATACACCATTTGAGTTCTGAAGAAAAATTAATCTTAATTTGTCATTTTTTCACCGGAGAGATTTTCCAAATAGTTTTGTTTTTTTATTTCACGTAAAATTTCCCACAACATCTTTTTATTCTCCTTCTGTTGCCAGTACCGCAAAGAAAAAAAAATACTCATTATAAACATGATGTCTCATTTTCTTTCTCTTCAATGTTTCTTTTGATCATGAGAAAATGTGTCAACGGAAAGCTTACTCATACCTTTAAAAACCTAGTCCATATTATTTCATACGTTGAGGAATGTGTTTTTTTTATTTTTAATTTTATAAAATATGTTTACATTCGTTGTCTTAGTAAATCCTATAATATATTAACGGCCTATTATAACTTAATAACACTGATTGTGTTATTCTATGTCCTAAGGTATTTAATAGCATAAATATCAATACTTAATAACTTCCTTGCTTGATATTCAACTGCACAATAAAATTGTAAATAGCATAAATATCAATATTTAGTAATATCCTTGATTGATATTCAACTGTACATTAAAATTGTGAATAGCAAATTGATAAAAGAAAGCTTCTTGAATTACAGCGTACATAAGTGTACTTGGTTTTATAAAAACTAAAAAAAATTGTAAAAGATGAGATGGATTTTGTTTAATAATTAAATGGCTTTTTATGGATACTCGATATCATACTTCTTTTAAGTCTGTAATTCACTGTAAGCAAAATAGACAGTTTTGTTTTAGTCTTATACCCACAAATCTATAAGGTAACTTTTTTTTTACCCATATCTTTAAAATAGATTTTTACTCTTCTCTCATGTAAAGTTTGCTGTGGCATCATTTTAATTCCCTTTTTTTGCCAGTAATACAAAGAAAAATCATTCTCCTTACAATCATAATAAATACAATCATTTTCTATCTTTATTTTTTTATTTTATTTTATTTTTTTGTGAATTTTTAAATTAGTATAATTTTATAAATAACTTTATTAAATTAAAATTTTCTCAGTTTTTCCGTTTTAATACATTAATATTTATCACCCTCTGACAGTCTTGCAAAAGGGCAAAATTATAATGTTTTTTTATCAGCATTTTATTTTAAAAAATATCATTCTTTCAAAATTATAGAAAAATCTTATTTACGAATATGAATGTTATCCTTGAGTGTGTTAATCATTGCACAATGTATTAAAAATCCATTAAATCAACTGAGTTATATCATTTTAATTATTGCTTGTATTGCAGTGAAACCAGGAGCTTAGGGAGCGTCTATAGACGTTCAGTGAGAGGATTAAACAGCATTGGAATTGCTAACTATTGAAAATGCAATAAATTAAATGTCACGAAAAGCATAAATTTTAGACACCTTAGTGCTTTATCGATTTAAGAAATCAAAAACAGATGGCAAAATATGCAGGAAAATTGTTTGTGTGAGAAAATGAACTATACATCCGCTGAAGGGGTGCTCAATACTTCTGTAAGTCTAATTGATGTCATTACTGGTTTTCTAACAAAATTACTTTGAGAATATTAATAGATCCAAATTTCATTTTAGCGATTAAACAAAAAAGGAAAAGAAATTAAATCAATTTCTATAAGATGGGCAGAAAGAACAAAATATTGTGTAGGCTCGTTTCCATGTGCTCGTGACCATATAAGTTGGCGCCTCTGAAAAGAACGTTTGGTTTGGTTTATTTTTGTCGTCCGATTATCTACACTAGGGATATAGGACCAAGGGGGGAGTGCCCTTCGTGGGGGTCTTTCTAAGGGTACCTAACCCGTATTTACGCAAGGTTCGAAGAAAACCACGGAAAACTCCGAACGGTTAGGCCAACAGCCGCGATTGGGTTCGAACCCAGCACCTGCTGTCTACCAGTTGAGAGATCAGAACCTCTCGACCACTGGTGGGGCCTGAAAAGAACGCTAGAAAAAAAAAGAAAGGAAACCACTAGGATCATAAACATGTACACCCCATTTTTATTTTCATTCAAAGCTCCTTATCAGAATAAACAAGTTGGAAATTGCACGTAAAGCGTAGCAAATGGAGTGCGTACTACAAAGAAGATTTAAAATTCGGATCTTGGTGTAATAGTTTACAATACCTCGGATGCAGTAGCGTGTCCGAAATCTTTTGTGTATCCCTAAAATTACTATCTTCCTTTTATACAGGAAGTAACTTGCAGTGAGCCTCAGCAACGTATATCAATTTCCTAAAATGTGAAATAGTTTAATATAATTACAACGTACTCCAAACAATCTTTCCTCCTATACCTTATGTAATGGAATACTTTTGTGTAGCCCTATAAATTAATAACAAATAATCTTTGCATCTAAGATTGTACAGTATGTATATTTTAGTATATACTTCATAGATGCATATCAATTTTATTATATTAAAAAAAAGAGTGCAACACCATCAAAATGCACTTCAAATTATTTTTTCCCATATTCCGTTATGCAAAGGATTACTTTTGGTTATCCCTGTAATTAAACTATGGTTTTGATTTTCATAAAATTTGAAATGACTCGACAGAATTATGCATCAATTATATATCCTAAATTTCAAACAATTCGGTTCGGTAGTTTTTGCTCTGAGGGACGAACGTAACGGCGACTATTGTGCTACGTATTTATACAGGGTGAGTCATAAATATCGAAACAATAGGCTATCTCCTTAAATATTGCCCCTAGACCCATACTTCCAATTGCAAAAACTCATAAAAAAAGTTGAAATTTCTGATAATATAAGTTGCAACTCCATGGGGGGTCTAGTTGAAAAAATACGAAAATTAAATTTTTATACGGCCCCCGTAGAGCAAAGTTCCCAATTAGGAAATTATTCCTTATCCATTCCTAAAATGAACAAAAAAAATTTCATCTCCCTATCTGAAAACCTGACAGAGATATCAAAATCTAAAATTCTCAAAAATTCGTGACTTACACCACTTTACCATGCCTGTAAACGAAGTGTTATGCATCAATTTTCAAAGCAAATAAGGGATCGTCCGCAAATTGCAACGTTGTTATATATCGGTTTAAGACCGTGCCTCTTATTTGGCCATAATAAAGCAGTGTATTAATTTAAAATTGAAACTTATTTCTAAAACATGTTAATCGTTAGCACTGGAAGTCTGAATAAATCGTAATATTTAGGTCCGGTCCTAGCCCGAACCATAGGAAAAGAAGTTCAGCCCGGCATGAAATAATGTTAAAATCATAATCCGGACCAGCCAGGAACAAAGCTTAAACCATAGCCGGCTCAGCCGTGAATTTCTACATAGTTTTTTACTTCAGTATAGTTAAAAATTGTTTTGCGTGGAGGAGTTTTGACCAAAAATACTTAATATAGAATTTCGTTTTTTATATTTATACTTTTTATTAGTAAAGAGGCTCCAAAGCCTGTGATATATTTGTTTTTATCAATGAATCTATGTTTATATGTAAGTGTTTCACTTATATTTCATTATCGCTAATCCATATCCCGTGCGTTGAAGAATTTGAAAAATGTTATACAGTAAAACCTTTTAAGACGGAATCACATAGGAAAGAAAAAATACGTAATAGACAAATGTATTTCCTATGAAGGTTAAATGGAGTTTATTTTATTCTCAGATATTATTGTATTTATCTTGCATGGATCAACACATTTTCTGTTTAAGACAGAATTCCGTCAGAGGCAGATTTTTTTTCTCTGGTTTTATTTTGTTTAATTTTTTAGCATTTATATATACTATTCTTATAAAAAAAAAAAAAAAAAAAAAAAAAAGTTTTTTTTTATTGTTTTGTAAAATAAAAGCGGTTTAAAAATTTATGCGGTTTTCGTAAAAATATTGATTAAACGAAATTTTACTTATTTTATGTACATATTAGTTCTGTGATTTAATTATGGATTGTTCGAGACCGTGATTAAAAATTTCGTCCAGTGCAAGTCTGGGAAAAAGGAAGCAGCCACCTCCGGTATGAAAAATACATTGGACCCGGATAGGCGAGTCTTCAGAAAAAAGTAACGTCTCGGTCCTGATTTGACCTGAGCCCAGAATACAGATTTTTTAACAGCCTCTACCGGACGATAAAAAGCTTGAAGTTGAGAGAGCTAATTTTTTAAAAAGGACTTAATCTGCATCTCAGAAAATTCATTCTTTTAAATAACTAATGGCTAGTAAAACAGTACATTTCGTTTTTCTGTATAATGAATTTTTTTTTTTTTTTTCGACTTCTTCTTGTCTTTAAATTATTAAAAGTTAAGAATTGTTAAAGAAAAAAGTACAAACTTGAAACATGTCATTTTTAATTATTTTACCTTTCTTTTGTTTTAAAAAATGAAAAATCATTTACTTTTGAAAATATGATTTTTTAAAAGTTCTTTTTTAAATAAATATTTTTAATAGCTCTAAAATAAATATTGAAAAACAAAAACCTCGAAACAAAACTAAAATCAGATTTTTATTTTTAGTTTTTTTAGAAAGATATTGAAATCCGATAAATAATGTTTGGAGTTATAACGATTTTTAACTATCGCATTGAAACCAGAACTAACACTATGAATTTTTTTAAATTTTATGATAAATTTTAGCATGTGATTTTCTTAGCAAATTATATGGCTAAACATCACGAAAAAGGAAAGAAAAATCAAAATTCTAACTTAAAAGATAGATTTTTTACGCGTTTCCTACAACTGTTAAAGTAACATTGTCTTTTGAATTGCGCGCATTTCAATTTGTGTCTAACCCCTTAAAACCTGATGAATTATTCAAACGGTTATAACTCCGCGAATTTTTAAGATATGACGATGCAACTTTTTGTGTATTATTCAGGACTGGATAAGGAAAGTTTCCCTAATTGGAATTTTTATCCTACGGGGGCCGTATAAAAAGTTAATTTTCGTACTTTTTCAAATAGACCCCCCATGGAGATGCAACTTATCTTATCAAAAATTTCACCTCTTTTTATGAATTTTTGCAATTGGAAGTATGGGTCTAGGGGCAATATTTAAGGAGATAGCCTATTGTTTCGATATTTATGACTCACCCTGTATACTTAAAAACACACATAAAAATGATGCATTCAAACATCTGAGTGAATAATTTTCAAACAAGAGTTGTTGTGTCACAATACCTATATCCTGTTGTAGAAAATCTGCAAAGAGTACTTTTCTGAGGAAATACACAATACACATATACCAACTAATAGGACATTAACGCCATAATAATATTTCTTCTATTTATGAAAATACGAAGAATAAAATAAGACTCCGCAACTCTGCATCGAAACAGACTAACTTATATCATCAAGTTACTAACTGACAGTCCTTAAAGCAGCTGATTACTTGCAGACAGATAGTTCAATAGTGTTTTTATTGTGCTAATAATACAGCGCATTAAAAAAGAAAATAAAGAAAACCACTAAGTTATAAACATGGCCACACCATTTTTATTTTCATTCAAAGCTCCTTATCGAAGTAAGAAAGAAACTATCTTTCACGAAATCCCTTCATATCTCAAGAGCCTATTCTGGATTAAGTCAAAAAATGGAAAATGCCTTTTCTCTTTTGATAAGATACATTAAAATTCTTCAGGCTTGAAAATATTTTAAAAACTTTTATTTATGAGTGTAATAGAATCCAAAGTTTCTAAATATCTACATATTTGGGTATTCTTAACTATTTTATGTCTTATTATTTTTCTCGAAGAATTCTTTATACGGGGTAGTATATGTTTTATAATGTTTATATTATTTTATAATGCTTTATAAATTGACATATTATGGTTTAAAAATAACAGTTTAGTTATATTAAATTGGATAAAATTTGATTAGCAATGTATATTTTTCTTGCATTAAAAATGCTTCATTTAACATTTATAAAAAGAACATTCTGTAAAAAGAAATGCCTTTTTTAAATTACGAAAATATGCAGTAAACTCTTCAGAATTACCCTCCATTTCGAAAAAACTTTTTTTTATTTTTAAAAATCTTAGAAGCTAATATTTTTTAATAATTTAAGAATCATTGATAAAAACAAGGATTTTGTTTTTACTGACACTGACTCTCAGAAAGTTTTCCGATTAGATTTTTCTAATGTTTTAATGAGTTTAAACAATTGTGTTGAAATCAAACTACAGTATCCGTATTTAGAATTTTACCATTTCTCAGATGAAAATTTCTCCTGTGTAACAAATATTGAACATTCAAGAGTATTAAAGAAATAATTATTTTAATGCTAATGTTATTATTTATCATACTTGTCAGTAAAACATTAATCTTGAATATGAAAATCTTTGCTACAGATTAGGTAACTCGTTATAAATCCACATTCCACGTACAGAAAACTATTTGTTGTAGTACATTGTTTATTCATTAGAAATATTTTCAAAAATAACAAGTAGCAAAAAAAAAAAAAAAAAAAAAAAAAAAAAAAAAAAAAAAAAAAAATTGTTGATACAAGCGATTTTTAAAAAATAAAAATATATATTAATTTACAGAGTCTCTGAAGATAAAGAACTCTCTTCAGAGTTATGGATAAATCCGATGTTATTATTTGGTGTTTTCTATTGTGTTTTTAATATATTTTCTTTCATTTAAAAACATTTTTTTTTATTTTACAATGCACATTCAATTTATATACTCCTATACATGACATACATGGGGAGGGGGTCCATATTTATTGTTCCTGGGACATATAAAATATTTTTACTGCGATAGTTGATGGGGAATATGGAAACCTAAAGTCTTAGATGCCTATATGCTGAATTTCAGAAACATAGCTGCTATGTTAACATACATTTGAAGGGAAAGGCGAAGTTTTAAAGACCCATTTTATGAGGATGAAAGGCTAGTTTGGAGGTTATTGGGCTATATTTGTGACAGCTGATGAGATGTGCCTACATGACTATGATCCTGAATCCAAGCGACAGTGGCCACATCTTATCCAGCGCCACAACTATAGCCGAATAACCTCCAAACCAGTCTTCCCTCCCCCCTCCCACAACCCATTTTTCCCTTCTCCCTCCAAAACTATGCTATTATAGCATAGTTTTGGCGTCGTAGTATAATGGTCGGATATGGACCATATAGGCATCTAAATAACAGATTTCGATATTCGACATCAACAATTGCAATACAAATATTTTTTATATACTAGGGACAATAATTGTTGAACAACCCACGTATATTTCTTTTATATCCCTTTTTTAACGAGTTTTTAATTTTCTATTCACATGCATTACGTAGATTTCTTTTTATTTCATGTAGTACATCAGATTTTTTTTTTTTTTTTGGCCCCGACATGGTATTTTTTTAATGAAAGTGTCATACTAAAAAAAATTAACGTTACGTAACATAAAGTAGTCAAAAAGCGAGGAAGAAATTCATTTAATGGTTAAATGCTATTAATCTCAACTTCTGAACGTCGCGCATTTTCCATTTTTTACACATTTGTATAGGAAAAAGAAACTTTAAAGTGAAATTTGTTTGAAACTGCATGTGAATTATTTTTTAGAATCAGTAATCCCGTAAAATTTGCGAAAACATTTAATATGGAAACTATCTTCTCGTGTATAAAAGGGGATTATGCTTTACGATTTTTTTTTCTTTTATAAAAAAAAAGCGATTGAAATAAAAAAAATATTTACTAAGCATTAAGAGTACATGCTGTAAATAAATTTGCATAATTATAAACATATTGTACAAAACTTAGTTTCTAATTGATGTCTGAAAAACATATTGATGTATGATTATTTCTAAATCACAGATCTTTCGTTTATGAACTTCCATGCATTGCAAAGATCTCGATTCTTCTTTTAACTTAAGACTCCTTACCAAAGAAGGGTTGAAGTTTTCAAAAATGAAGCTTTACCCTTACAAAAACCTACAGAAAAACCCTTATCATTCAGATGCTTTAAGAAAGAACTATAAATCAGCTCTCTCTTATCCCCGATATCTTTCTGATTTATCAAGATATTTGACTGGATCTTTTTATTAGTTGCTTCATGAACTTGATAGTTAAATTTTGTAAAATGATCACTGGTATCACTTGCGTATGACCAGACAAAAGTTATTTTATAGAAATATTCATATTTTATAAAATATTTTATAAATTTTATTCGAATCGCATTACGTTGTTTCTACTGTATTTTACAATTTTTTCTGAAACTGAAATTAAATTTCGTTGTATAGACACTTGTATTTTGCCGAGATAGATCATTTCGTACATTTTAATGTACAGGGCAAACTCAAATATTAATATTTGTCCTTTATTTTTTGTCGCCTATATTTAAAAACAAAATATAGGAAAATCAATAATAATAATTATTATTATTTTTTATTTATTTGGTACAAATATTTACCCCTGTGGTAAATATAAATCAATTATCGAATGCTCAGTTCAGGTACTGAATCATAATGCTTCTCATTTTTTTAAACCATCCACGGAAAGTATTTTATCTATAACCAACATTCTTAAATTCTTTAAATGAGACGTATGAACGGTAAACTAATTTGATGGCAACCTAATCGAAAATTTTTCCTTTAAATGGGTCATCCGTAATTGCTTAATTGCTACCTGAAATTTTACTTTTAATATACCAGCTGCATGCGTTAAGGGAATGAAATTATGCCACATAAAACCTCACATTAATTTAACTGTGAAAAGCTATCTTTATTCAAATTAAGAAGATATAAAAATGCATTATTTTATTTTCTCAATTAAAACTCTGTTACAAGTGACTCATGTAAAAGACGATAAAAGAAACTTCAATTTATATTTATTATGTGACAGTTTTACTTGCAATAAACGTATGTGTATTACTTCAGACGCTATTTACAATTATGTCTAAAACCATTAACTAAAACAATTTTCTGGACATAGTTAGTATTTCCGTGAAAATGCAATTACTATATAAAAGTCATATTTGAGATAATGATACTATTTTCACATGTTAAATTAGAATTTAAAATTCCTTTAACAGACAATGCCTTGAAAAATAGTCAAAATTACTTTAAAAATTTCGAAAATTTTCCATTTCGATCGAACAAAAGAAACAAACATTTTCCTTCAATGTCAGAAAGATTTTTTTTTTCCATTTCCTTAAGTCAAATACAATACGAAAAAAACTATAATTTAATAAATGGATATTATCAATTGCCTTGAAAACCTGCTTGGCTTCTAGTCACTTGATAGAAACAAAAATTAAATTAAATTAAGTCTCTTGAGATTGCAAAAATAAGAATACTTTGTTTTAGTTCCATTAACAAGATGGATACTTTCGCCTCGCCGATAAGGCAAAAAGATTTTTCTTTAATCTAATCAGTTACAGAAATGGGTATATATATATATATATATATATATATATATAAACTCAGAACTTTAATAAAGTGTTTGTTTTTGTAAAATCCTCGAAAACTAGTATATTTTATCAACATAATGAAAATATATTTTTTCTTCAGTACATTTTACAGCTCGGAATATCTAGTAATAATCATAGGGTAAAAAGAAAGGACAGAGGAGAAGCATTGTGGCTGGAGGTGACGTCAAAAATTGTTGCTTTAAAATTCGAAAATAAAGAAGAAAACTTTTAATAATACAATTTTTAATTCATAATGTAATAAAATGCTCTTTTAGAATGCTTTTAAATATAAGCAGATAATTTTCATTGAGACAAAATAAATATACAAAAAAAATATAAAAATAAATAAATCATTGCTGACGTTAAAATATTTGGACCCTGCTCCATGTGATTGTTTTGTCCGGGCAGAATGAAGGCATTTAAATTACAACTGATTCATGTTGAAGTATATACGAGTAAATAATTCTAAATAATGGTAAAAGAAACTTCGAATTATTTTTATTGCATAACAATTTTACTTGCATTCAAAGTTTCTGAATTTCATTAAACGTTATTTGCCGTTACATTTAAAACCAACACAGAAAACAACTTTCTGGATATAGTTAATGTTTTTAAGAAAATGCAATTATTGCATTAAAGTCATATTTGAGATAACAGTAATGTTGCAGCGTATATGGGGTTCTTTTGATCTTATGGTTAGAGAACTTCAAACTCTTGTCACTTAGAGAAGTAGAAAATAATTTATTTACAGATCTCCAGAACAACAGAGTCTTCGAAACTCACAAATATTGCTAGATATTCAAAAATAACTGCTCAGATCTATCGTACAAGTATAGCTTTAGATCCCAGAGACTCTTTATACAACGTCTCAACACTTAATAACATCCAAAACAACATAAATGAACTCAAGCAAACTCGCCTAACAAACGCCTTGTTCACTCAATGACTGACTGGTAAATAATAACAACAGCTCGCATCGCTTCTCTTCTTATATAGGTTCGCTGCAGGTGCGGGAAATTTCTAGAACCATCTCGAAAAATCCACGGAACAACAAACAATGTATCAGTATATCTAAAGGGGGGGGGTTACCATTGAGAGGGAAGGGTTACCATCGCCAACAATCGCCAAGTTTGTCGCCAACTTGGCGATATATCGCCAAATTTGGCGACCAAAATTAGTCGCCAAAAGTGACGCCAACTTGGCGATATCTTTATTATTTCGCCAATCTGCCGTAGACATACACTGAAAATAATGGACAAGTTTGCTTGATAACAGAGACAATGTAACAAAAACTAATATTAGTAAAGGAATGGAGCTTAATAAGATTATTTACATTATTTTACAGTACAAACACTAACTATTTACAAAATTCGTAACACTACCCCCTCCTCAAAGACTGCACGTCCCGGGCAGTGCAATCCTTGAGTTAGAGGAAAACACTTAAAATAAATAAACAAATAAATAAATAAATAAATAATAATAACAATAATAATAAAATTTACATAAATAAGAACTAATTACTATTTACATATTTACAAAAAGGGACTTTCATGACTATGGTCTGAAATTCCAGTTTAGAATTTTTAATCACTTTGGCCAAAATAAGGGGCTAGCCGGTTATAGTGTACGACCTTGGGTTTGGCGTGTGGCGATTTTTGTATGCATACAATGACGTCATTCAGCCTGTTGACGACTGTGTAAGGACCGTCCCAGTTTCTTTGTAATTTTGGCGACAGTCCCTTACGACGTATCGGATTCCACAACCAAACTTTGTCACCTTCGTTAAACTCATGTCCTGTTGCCTTTGTGTCGTACCGTGTCTTCATCTTTTCCGTTGCCAGTCCAATTCGGTTCCTCGCTAGACAATGAATCTCCTCAATCCGCGCCTGGAGTTCATCGACATATTCCTCAGGCGATGAAGGAGCATCAGGAGGACGGCCAAACAAAAGATCCGCAGGCTGACGAAGATCACGACCAAAGAGCATTTGAGAAAGGGAGTAACCAGTGGCCTCATGAGTGGCACTCCTGTAGGCAAGCAGGAAAAGAGGCAATTTCTTGTCCCAGTCCTGTTGGTCTCTAGACACCAGGAGAGAGAGGCTATTTAGGATGGTACGATTGAACCGTTCCACCATGCCGTCCGATTGAGGGTGTAGAGGTGTTGTTCGAGTTTTGTCCATGCCGAGTAGTCCACACATTTCCTTGAACACAGCCGAATCAAAATTTCTTCCTTGATCAGAATGGATTTGAAGAGGAACTCCGTATCTGGAAACCCAGTGTTGAACTAGTATGTCTGCTACGGTTACCGCCTCTTGATTAGGAATGGCGTAGGCTTCAGGCCACTTGGTGAAGTAATCCATGACAACGAGGATGTACTTGTTGCCATCAGATGTTCTAGTAAGGGGACCCAGGATGTCTAGAGCAATTCGTTCGAAAGGCGCTCCTACATTATAACGTTGCAATCGTCCACGGGTGCGCCTCTTTGGACCTTTACGTGCGACACAGGTGTCACAAGTTCGACACCACTTCTCCACGTCGCTGCGAACATTATTCCAGTAAAAACGCTCTCGAACCTTTTGAAGGGTCTTCATTACACCAAAATGACCTCCTGTGGGACTACCATGAAGTTCTTGAAGGACCATAGAAATTCTCGACTTAGGGAGTAGTAGTTGCCATCTACATGTCTTTCCATCGTCAGACTCCCATTTTCGGTACAAGATGCCGTTCTTCAAATGTAAGGAATCCCAGAGAGCCCAATAACGTTTAGTCGTAGGATGGTAATGGGCCATGTCTTGCCAGATGGGCTTCCTGTTGGACTCTTCTTTCAGCTCTAGAATTGGCTTAATTTCAGGATCAGCAAGTTGATCTTTACGCAGGCTCTCGTCACTCCACGGATCTTGCGATGATGTAGATCCAGTTGTAACTTGTCTTACTACAGGACCTTGGACATTAAATTTCTTCTCAACCCGGTCGCAGTATCTACAATTCTCTGAGCAGGGTTTTCTTGAGAGAGCATCTGCATTTCCATGTGATGAGCCTTTTCGATGGCGTATCTCCATAACGTACTCTTGAAGCTTTTGTATCCACCTGCCAATCTGGCCTTCAGGGTTCTTAAAATTCAATAGCCAAGTTAGAGAAGCATGATCAGTTCGGATCAGGAATTTTCGACCGTAAAGATAGTGATGAAAATGGTCTATGGCTTTCACTACAGCAGGAAGCTCTTTTCTTGTTACGCAGTAGTTTCGCTCTGCCTTTGATAAGCACTTGCTGAAATAGGCGATAACACGCTCTTGGCCGTCGATTTCCTGGGACAGTACAGCGCCAATGCTTTCGTTACTTGCATCCGTATCAAGTATAAACTGTTTATCGATTTGAGGATACGACAGAATTGGAGTGGATGTCAAGGCCTCCTTAAGCTTTTCGAAAGCAGCGTCGCATTCCTGTGTCCACATAAATTTTTGATTGGCTTCTGTTAATTTATGAAGTGGTCTTGCAATCATCGAGAAGCCTTTGACAAATTTTCTGTAATAGGTGCATAATCCTAGAAAACTCCGAAGCTGGTGAACATCTGGTGGACGATTCCAATTTTTCACAGCCGATATCTTCCCTGGATCAGTCCGAACACCTTCCGCCGAAATGATGTGTCCAAGGTAGGCGACTTCATTGCGAAACAAATTGCACTTCGAAGGGCTAAACTTCAAATTAGCTTCCTTTATCTTTTGTAGCACCCGCCTGAGGTTGTTCAGATGTTCATCAAAAGATTTTCCTATGATTATGATATCATCTAAATAAACATGACATGCTTCATATGACAGCCCCCGGAGAACCGTTTCCATAAGCCGTTCGAAAGTTGCAGGTGCGTTACACAGACCAAAAGGCATTATCTTGAACTGCCATAATCCTTGTCCCGTTATAAAGGCGGTCTTCTCGCGGTCGTCCGGATGGATCTCTACCTGCCAGTAACCACTCTTCAGATCCAGAGTCGAGAACCAAGTGTTGCCCGCAAGTGTGTCGAGAGTGTCGTCGATCCTTGGTAGAGGGTAACTATCCTTTTTAGTGACGTCATTCAGTCGGCGGTAGTCTACACAAAATCTTGTAGAACCATCCTTGTTTCTTACTAATACAATTGGAGACGCCCAGGGACTTGTCGATGGTTCGATGACGTCATTTTCTTCCATATCCTTAATTAAATTCTGCACCTCTTCTTGCTTGGCAAAAGGTAATCGTCTAGGGTGCTGTTTAATAGGAGAGTGATCTCCCGTGTCAATTCGGTGTTGTGCCATTTTAGTTCGTCCAAAGTCTTCAGATGTTTGGGAAAATAAACTTTGGAATTCTCTAATTAAACTTTCCGCAGCATCCGTTTGACTTGGATCTAAGTCCGTATTTTGTAACAAATCATTGACTAAATTATCTCAAGATTTCTCAGAGTGACTGGAATTTTGACTTATGCACGTCACAGGAGCACATGACGCTATCACCTCTCCTTTCTTGATAGTCCTCGTCTTATCACTGATGTTAGCAATTCTGACTGGAATGGTCTTCCTCGAGAGGTCCACCACAGATGAAGCCACCAATACTCCTGCTTGTTTACTTTTGTCCTCGGGATAATCTATATGGCCAAATCGATAATTAGTTTCATTTTTAATTTCAGCTGGAACTAAAAATTCTGTTCTTGGACCTAGATTGATGTCTTCTTTGGCTATTACTGTTTGTTTACATTCAATTTCATTATTTAATCCAAAAAGACTTATTTCTTCAAATTTTGAGAGCATTTTGTTATTTTTGAAATCAAGCTTGAAGCCAAACTTCTTCAGAAAATCTAGCCCGATTAAGCAAGGATCTGTTATGTCAGCCACATATGCCGTATGGTAATATTTCGTTTCTCCAAAGTGTATGGTTAAATTGGCCTTTCCATATATGCCAATCTTGTCTCCCGTCACAGTTTTCAGGGTAACGCAGGGTGGAGTCCAGATGAGTTTACATTTCAATTTTCGAGCCAAATCTTCTCTTTTTATTGTTACATTGGCTCCTGTATCCACAATCATACGGCATTGAATCTCATTAATAAATCCTATCGCATATAATTCATTATCGCCGCCACTCATTTTCGATATTTGAAGGATCTTCAGGTGGGGCTTTTTATTCTCTGGTCTTGAATTCATCTCACGTTCGTGGACTTTGGAGCAGTTTCTTCGGAGATGTCCTGTATCACCGCATCCCCAGCACCTGAGATTCTGTCTTCTTGAGCTTGTTCTTCCATATTTTAAAGTTTCCAGCTCTTGATTTATTTTCCTAATTTCTTTCAAGACGTCGCTGTCAGTGTCTGAGCTTTTGTTCACCGTTGCCCCTCGGACTGAATAACGATCTATTCGGCTGGCTTGTGTAGCTGCTTCCAACTTTAAGGCATATAGTAATGCAGCCTTTAAATCCTGTACATCTGCCATTCGTAACGCTCTCTGCACTTCTGGATCTTTTATTCCGTCTACAAAATATTGCAGTGAGAGCATTTCCCGTACGTTTGTTGGACAGTCAATGAATGCTAAATTTGCAATCCGTTCAATTTCCGAGGCAAACTCTTGAAGGGTTTCACTCGATTTTTGATGGCGGCTCTTCATTTGTATTCTCGTATAATCCTTGAAGAATTTTTCGCCGAATCTCATTTCAAGTGCACAACTTAGAGTCTCAAAATTGAGTTGCGTCATATCGGGCAGTGTTTGCAGCACGTCGGCGGCTTCTCCTCTCAAAGATGCTGCCAGTTGACAAGCTTTCACCTCGTCACTCCATTTGTTCGCTTCGGCTACTATGGTGAATTGGGTCTTGTAAACTTGCCAGGAACTCTTTCCGTCGTATGTCGACAGCTTAATGTGCACGGGAGAAGCAGGCGGATTCCTAAATTCTTCATAATTACCACTAGACGCTGAAAGCTTCTTCTCAAGATCTTCTACTCTTTTATTTAGCTTTACATCTACGTCAACTATTTTCTCTTCAACGTTACTTATTTCATTCTGAATTTTATCTTCTACTTCCTGTATTTTCTCTTCTACCGAACCTATTCTTCTCTCTACCGACGAGAACTTTTCTTCAAAAGTTTTCTTCATTTCTTCTTGGCCTTTATCAATTTTATTTGTCAACTGTTCCATGCTTTCTTCGTTTTTATTCATTTTATCCGTCAACTCTTCTTGGCCTTTATTCATTTTATCCGCCAACTGTTCTTGGCCTGTATTCATCTTTTCAGTCACTTCTTCTTGGCATTTATCAATTTTATTTGTCAACTGTTCCATTCTTTCTTCGTTTTTATTCATTTTATCCGCCAACTCTTCTTGGCCTTTATCAATTTTATTGGTCAGCTCTGTTCTTAATCCGTTAATAGCTTCTAACAGTTCTTTCAGTTGTCCGTCCATTGTTCTTGTTTTCGCCATAAGATCCCGACTCCTGACACCAAATGTTGCAGCGTATATGGGGTTCTTTTGATCTTATGGTTAGAGAACTTCAAACTCTTGTCTCTTAGAAAAGTAGAAAATAATTTATTTACAGATCTCCAGAACAACAGAGTCTTCGAAACTCACAAATATTGCTAGATATTCAAAAATAACTGCTCAAATCTATCGTACAAGTATAGCTTTAGATCCCAGAGACTCTTTATACAACGTCTCAACACTTAATAACATCCAAAACAACATAAATGAACTCAAGCAAACTCGCCTAACAAGCGCCTTGTTCACTCAATGACTAACTGGTAAATAATAACAACAGCTCGCATCGCTTCTCTTCTTATATAGGCTCGCTGCAGGTGCGGGAAATTTCTAGAACCATCTCGAAAAATCTACGGAACAACAAACAATGTATCAGTATATCTAAAGGGGGGTCACCATTGAGAGGAAAGGGTTACCATCGCCAACAATCGCAAAGTTTATCGCCAACTTGGCGATATATCGCTAAATTTGGCGACCAAAATTAGTCGCCAAAAGTGACGCCAACTTGGCGATATCTTTATTATTTCGCCAATCTGCCGTAGACATACACTGAAAATAATGGACAAGTTTGCTTGATAACAGAGACAATGTAACAAAAACTAATATTAGTAAAGGAATGGAGCTTAATAAGATTATTTACATTATTTTACAGTACAACCACTAACTATTTACAAAATTCGTAACAGTATTTTCATATGTTGAATGAAAATTTAAAACTCCTTTAACCGATAATTACTTAAAAAAGAATTAAAATTGCTTTAAAATTTTCGAAGATTTCAATTTCTATAGAACAAAAGAAACGAACATTTTCTTCTAATTTCAGAAAAGAATTTTACTTTCATTTCCTTCAAACAAATAAAAAAATTTAAAATCTTTAATTTAATAAATGGATTTTGTCAATTGCCTTAAATAATTTGAATGTGCTTGGCTTCCACTTGATAGAAACAAAAGTTAAATTAAGTCTCTTGAGATTGCAAAAATAAGAATACTTTGTTTTAGTTCCATTAACAAGATGGATACTTTCGCCTCGCCGATAAGGTAAAAGGATTTTTTTTAATCTATTCAGTTACAGAAAATGCATATATATACAATATATGTATATATATATATACAGGGTGTTTCGCTACCAGACCGACAAACTTTAAGGGATGATAGTACACATAAAGACAAACATTATTAAATAGGAAACCATGGGGCGCAAACGTCTTCTGTAGGAGCTAGAGGCCATTAAAGTTTAGGGTCCAAAACTTCAAACGATGATAGAAAACGGAAAAAAAGGGTCGATTCGTTTGCGGTTTTCACTAAAATTATTCTTTATACTACGATTTCTTTAGAAAAAAAAAATTAAAGGTTACTTTCCAAAATTATCGATAGAGGGCGCTTTAGACTTTAGAGTAACGAACAACTGCTTTTTAGCGTTATTTTTTGCATGGGATTGAGATTATTCTAAAGTTTAGAATTTAACTTAAATTTTAAATTCAAAATCGGAAACATTCGGATCGGGTAACTAGCGAGAATTTAACTGTGAAGAAAGAGGGATATTTTAAACGCTCATAAACATTGGACAAACGCTTCGATTTTATTGCGGTTTGCGTGTAGATCATTCCCTTGGTAATTATTTTATTCAAAACGACGTACAGCTTTGGTGTCCTGATTTTTTGTTAGAGGGCGCTTCCGACACATCTCCGACATTTCAATGGCATTACTCCTGGGTGTTTTACTACCAGACCAACATACTTCCAGGAAGTGTTAGGGGTGCAAAGACGATTCTGAATTACATAGGAATGTAACATTTAAAATGCCTTTTTTGCGAGTTACGGTTAAAGAATGCAGAGAAAAAAAGGCAACAGAAGCTGCAGAGAAAGAGCAACACGTTAATGTGACAGAAAGCAGTTTATTTAAATGTTTTACAAATTAGGTGTTTGAAATTACGACCAGAAGTAGTCCGGCATGCTTGACAGCGGCGTCGCATGGAATTCCTTACGCTTTGAAAGATTCCTGGACTCTCTGATATCTTTCTTGCAAGCTACAGAAATACCAGATGCGAGGTCTTTAACTGATGGTACGGAAGTCTCATACACCCAACTCTTCCTTTGATTCCAGCAGAAGAAGTCGATACATGATAGGTCCGGCGATCCGGCAGGCCACCGCGACCTATCCACCATTGCCCAGATGTTACTTTGAAGTGTCATCAAACGTCAATGGTAAAATCTGGAGGAGCTCCATCGGGCTGTTCATCTTTCAAATGCTTCATTCTGCTACCTTTGGAGCCGGTTCGCGAATGATCACTTCGAAGATCGAATGATCGCTGTTCACACGCATTACCATTTAGCACCATCTACCGCAAGGAAATCGCAGCGCGATCTACCGTCGCTGTTAAACTAGCCGTACTACACTGGTCGTTTCGAATACCTTTTTTTGGTAAAACCTTTAAATAAACTGTTTTCTGTCTCAGTAACGTGTTGCTCTTTCTCAGCTGTTTCTGTTGCTATCTTCTCTGCTTCCTTTAACCTTAATTCGCAAAAAAAGGCATTTCCAACGTTACATTCCTATGTGATACCGAGTCATCTTTGTGTTCCTAACACTTCCTGGAAGTAAATTGCTCTGGTAGTAAAACACCCAGGAGTAATGCCATTGAAATGTCGGAGATGTGTCGGAAGCGCCCTCTATCAAAAAATCAGGACACCCAAGCTGTACGTTGTTTTGAATAAAATAATTACCAAGGGAATGATCTACGCGCAAACCGCAATAAAATCGAAGCGTTTGTCCAATGTTTATTAGCATTTAAAATATCCCCTTTTGTTCACAGTTAAATTTTCGCTAGTTACCCGATCCGAATGTTTTCGATTTTGAACTTAAAATTTAAGTTAAATTCTAAACTTTAGAATAATTTCAATCCCATGCAAAAAATAACGGTAAAAAGTAGTTGTTCGTTACTCTAAAGTCTAAAGCGCTCTCTATCGATAATTTTGGAAAGTAACCTTTAAAATTTTTTTCTAAAGAAATCGTAATTTAAAGAACAATTTTAGTGAAAACCGCAAACGAATCAACCCTTTTTTCCGTTTTCTATCATCGTTGAAGTTTTAGACCCTAAACTTTAATGCCCCCTAGCTCCTACAGAAGACGTTTGCGCCCCATGGTTTTCTATTTAATAATGTTGGTTTTCATGTGTACTATCATCCCTCAAAGTTTGTCGGTCTGGTAGCGAAACACCCTGTATATATAAACTCAGAACTTTAATAAAATGTTTGTTTTTCAAAAATCCTCTAAATCTAGCAAAATATATTTTATAACATGATTAAAATATAGTTTGTTTTTCAGTGTACTGAACAACTCGAACTATGTAGTAATAACTGTTAGATGATAAAATATGCAAGCGAATGTAAATGATTTTAAAAACACCTTTCATAAAATAACTTTTTTAAATATAACGAAAAAACGAAAAATCATGCATATTCAATAAATTATGAAGCACTATTCTGTAACAAAACTGAACTTATTATACACGTTGACAAAACCTTTAAAAAAAATCTAGAATCCATTAAAAAATATGGGATCTACAGATATATTTTTCCTGAATTTCACAAAAAAAATTTCTTTTCAAGCTAAAAAGGCATTTTTTGTTAAAAATCATAAAATTTCATAAAATTTCATAAAAATAACGAAATGGATGCAGATGAAATGAAATAGAGATATGGAGATACTCCGTTATCTGCAGCAAATTTATTTTGAATTTTTACAAAACTGACAAGTCACTGCACAGAAATGGAAAAAACTACATGAAAGAATCCGGGCTTTTTTGTGAAACTTGTATCGCGCTGCTGAATTGCAACTGTATTGCTTTTTGTTATCGAGATTATTCATTATTATATTTCTTACCAACTTTATACTAACTTTATAATGGAAAGGTACCACTTTTCTAACGAAGTTTTTCCTTCTTTAATTAAACGAAGCAAAAATATCCTTACTTACTTGTTTATATGTATCGACTCTACATGAGAAACTTTCAAAGGAATTAAATTTTACATTATATGCACTTTATACGTTAGTATTAACATTAACTAAGAAAAAAAACAAAAGCATGCATAATATCAAAAAATATCCGAAAATTAAATGATAATGTTTCACAGACTGTAAAATTTATTATTAAGATGATTTGGACAGTTTGAAATATATAAATAGTTGAATTAGTATATTTTACTATTTTTATGGCTTTTAATTTACACCTTTTTTACAAATATATTTACAAAATATAATTGTTTTTTATATTAAGCTACAACAAATTTTGAAGAGTAAAAGTTATTATTCCAATGCTAAATCTAGTTTACTACGTTCTTATTATTTATATATTATATTGTAAATTAGTTATTAATAATATTGAAATTTTATATCCCCAAGCTGGTCATATTATGTCAGTTTCAATAGTTATGTATTCAACGCCAATGTAGAACATAAATGCCGAATTTTAATACCTTATTCATGTACATTTTCACTCCGCCAGACTATTATTAATAAGATATTTTATTCTTTTGTTTTGTTTTCTTATTATTGAGAAAAAATTCTTAAGAACCAGTCCTCAGTTTTTAAAAACTTCTATCAGCATGTCATAATTATCGTTGCAAATTATCGTTTCATAAAATATTTTACATTATTTTCGTTAAATGTTTACTTTAGCTAAAATCTAACATATAACACGTAAGAAAATTTGAAAGCTTTTATGTAGACTGAGTTTAAGTGAAATGCCTAGTTTATCCTTTTATTCTGAAATGAAACAAGAATTATTTTGGTTTGCTGATCCATATGTATGAAGACTCGAAATGTTAATCAATTTTGTTGAAACATCGTAAAAGTTACGTAAATTTGTAATTTTTATTGCATTTCCCATTGATTTGAGACTTTAACCGTCATTCTCGATAAACTTAATATTTTCTTATGAATTAAATATCATAGGATTTGCTTTCTAAACCATTGTGTAAAGTTTTAAAAATACTACTTTCTTTGATTAATTTATTTTTAGAAACATTAATTATTATTTTTAATGGTGATAAAATTTAGATTTTACTCTTTTCTTAAAAGCTAAAAAATCAAAAGGTTTGACATTGGTTTCTCGCTTTGTTACATCTTCAATTATTATTTCACCATTTCCATTTAAAAGTCGTATTTATATTCAGCTGTTATTGTAATGCTGTGCAATTGTAATTTGTAATTTTTATTGCGCTTTCATTGATTTAGTACTTTAATCACCATTCATTATAATTTTAACACTTCTTTATGATTTAAATATAATAGATATATTCTTTTATACCGGTGTAAAACTATAAAACTAATACCATTCTTTGATTAATTTATTTTTAGAGACATTATTATTATTATTAATGCTAATAAAATTAAGTATTTACACGTTTCTTAAAATCAAAGATTTCAAATGTTTAGTGCAGGATTTCCATTTTGTTTCACCTTGAATTATTATTTCACCATTTCCATGCAAATGTCGTGTTTATATTCAGCTTTTATTGTAATGCCGTGCAAAAGTCAACATTCCATCCTTTCTTTCTGGCAGTGTCTACAAAAGATAAAACTTGTCAAAAAAATTTATGCGACATTTTTATTTCCTGTTAAAGTTGCGTTTTTTCCTAAAAAATGTATCAACACTGATTTTTTTTTTTTTTTTTTTTTTTTTATCTCAAGAACCCATTTTGCATGAAATCAAGTATTCGGAAAGCGTTTCTCACTTCTAAAAAAACTCAAGTTCTTCGAATGAGTAAATATTTAAATAACACTTTTTTATTAGTGTAATAGAAAAAGAAAATGTTTGCATATTATATTTATCTTTTTTCATATTCTTAAGCATATTTACATTACAGTTTTGAATGTTTTTCGTAACACATATTTTATACAGTGTTATATAACTAAGATAATTTCATGGAAAATGAATTAAACCGAATAAAATGAATTTTTCTTTTAAATTTATATATATATATATAGATGTAATCTGAGTAATATTCTTAATTTTCATAATAAAAAAAATTCAATTTCGAAATTTCAATTTTGAGTAGTAAGCATGTTAATTCTGTGAAGAGTTCAGATGGATTTACTTTTTGTAACCAATAATAAACTCTTTTTTCATTTATAACCAAAATAGCGTGCTTTTCAGAACATAAAATTAAAAATATGTCTGAGTCGCTGAAAACTTTCATCCTATATTGCATTATTCAATTATTTATTGATTTTTTTTAAATAGCATCAAATGTCTGTCCACAGTCTAAAAAATACTTTAAGAATTACAATGTTTGATATTGTGCAATGTTAGATATTTTTATATAGAATTTATAAAGAAAGTAGTAAAAAGACTAATAAGATATTAAACTTTTAAAAAATAACATACAATGCATGCTCGGAAGATAAGTGTTATAGGCAAGATGTTGATTGGCAGATAAGTGACATATAATATCTTTATTTATCACAGTAACAATAAACATACTCTGAAATATAAATGATAAGATTTTCAAAAAATCAGGCATGATAACGTCTGTCTTTATTCCTAAATTATGCCTTTATCATAAGCAGATCCAGTTGTTTCCTCATAAGCAGATATTTCAAAAATAAAAACTAAAAAAAAAAAAATCTCAGGGAAAGTTCTATTTAAAACAAGTATTCAAAATGTTTTGAAAAATAAAATGCTGACAAAGTTTTTTATGTATATAACAAAGGATCAGTCAACTTTAGCGGTTGGATTCTAGTAGAAATTCTGTAAAAAATAATAATAAGTGCACAATAAGAAGTACATAATGCACCATTTTTCATTTAATTAACTATGTGAAACATTTTTAGCGATTTCTTGAAATGTATTTTTAGTTAATAAAACCAATTTTTAAGCTATTAAAAAGCCTAAAGAACTGTTAACTTTATTTAAAATATCACATCTTTTTATAAACGAATTACTGCTTAAAAATTCTAAACTAACTAACTAAATATATATACAGTGCTCAGCAAAAGTTTAGAAAGTGGTGTTTTTTAACCTTTGAATAAAAAATATGAATACTTGAATTTTACAAATGGCTATACTTTTTTTAAAATATATTTGAAACAATGTAGGATAAAAATAATGGTTATAATATAAGATAATATTTAATTTAACTGAAAAAAGTAAAATTTGCATTTTGCAAAAGTTTAGACAATTTTTTGATTTTTTGCCAACTGTTCATGGAAAAATGCAAATTTCTAAGTTATGATGTCACATGTCTAAATATTTAAGTATACCTCGATATAGCATCAGTTAGTGAAGATGCCGCGAGCTCAAAATATTCGGTTAGATGAGGCAATTGAAGTAGGAAGATAAAATGGAAAGGGAAGACTGTTGCAGAAATTTCAGCAGCATTGAATCGTCCAAAGTGGTGTATCTATGAAATATAGTCTAAGGGTGACTCCTTCAAAATAAAACATAAACCAGGAAGATGTTGTGTGACTTGAAAATGAGATGACAAAAAGATTCATAAACTGACATTTACACAAATGATGATTGCTAATCACATTAAAAGTAACTCAGGACTTTTTGTATCGACGGACATGATTCGTAGATGAATTAAAGAAACAGGTAAATCAATTTGCGTGAAAATGGTAAAACAATCAGCTATCTCCCTACGAATTGGCGAGAATGCAATGAACTTGCAAACATACGTCATATGGACTCAAATGGTACGCTATAATATTTAGTAACGAAAAAAAGGTGGAATTTGAATGTCCCAAACGGGTGAGCATATTATTGGCACGACTCTCATAAAGAGCCTGGGACTTTTTTATGTCGCAACAAGGAGATAACTTTTTAATGATTGGGTCTTCGATTTGCTTCAATGTCCGAGAATCTCTGGAGTTACTCTAAGGTTGCCAAGAAACACAAGATTACATACATACGTTGGAGATCAATTTTTAGTCATTTGAGGAATTTCTAGCTGGTCTAAAGTATGGATTTTAACAAGATAATGCGTCTATGCATGTTGCATACAAAGCAAGAACTTCGTTTAACTCTGAAAATACTACTGATCTCAACTGGCCGGCGTATAGCTCTGACCTAGGCCCAATCAAAAATCTTTGTAACATTATATGAAGTAAAGTTTATGCAATCTTTTGCTATACTTTTCTGTTAAAGAGCTTCGAGCTGCTGTTGAACATGTTTGGTATAAAATATACCCCCCCCCCCCAAGAGATGCAGCATTTAGTTTTTTCGATGAAAAGTCACATTTTTGCACTAATTTTAGATAATGCGTATGCAACTCGATTTTAATTTGTAGTTACTTTTCTGTAAATATACAAATTGTCTATACTTTTGCCACAATGTTAATTTTGTTTTTTGGCCATTTTATATTATGTAAAAGGTAAAATTTAAATTTATTGTTTGTGAATAAAGGATAAGTCACAAGTAATGTATGACAGATGAATTACAAAAATTCGATACATACTTCTGAGTATAGAAGCTTAATCGATCATTGTCTAAACTTTTGCTGAGTACCGTATAGACATATTTTCTTTTATAGAAACCTACGAACAGATTTATCCGTAACGCTTTTTCATAACTAGCCTAACTCGTAATTCTTGCAATAAAACTCTTTTTTTCCTCCTTTGAGTGATTTCTGCAAACGTTTCACATATATTCTCAGTTGACAAAACTGATTGGGGGGAGAGATACGCTCTACTTTGAGTTTACTGTTGGAGCAGTGACTATCTGTTGACAAATATTGCATCCAGTTGGTTATGTTACGCTGTTAAAAAATCTTGTCATAGTTTGAACCAAATTTTGATGCTAAGTACCTGCCACCATAAGATGGTGAAATATCGTACCAACATTTAAAATTTCCAATTTAAATCTCACTCGAGATATAAGAACTATGCTTCAACAAGAGCTTTAAATGTTGGCACAAGATTTCACCAACTTATAGTGGCAGCTATTTAGCTCTAAAATTAGGTTCAAACTTGGACAAGATTTTTAACATTGTATAATATTCTCACTGACACCTAACTAGGGATAAATGCATGGTGAAAGCAGATTGAAGAAGTTTCATGGAAAATAATCCTTTATAAATATTCAAAACTAAAGAACTAAAATAGAAAATTTGTTTGCTAAACGGAAGTTTTAAGTTATGCAAAATATTCCTCAAATGAAAATTCTGCTAAGACTGTAAATTAAATTTAAACTGTTGATTTACTGATGTACGAAAAGGCATATTTCAATTTTAATAAATTTATTTTGTTACCATTTTTAAGTATACCGCACTTTATAAGATATAATAAAATATTTTATACATCTTTTCCATACTTTTCCATTATACTCTTTTTCCATATGAGAAAGAAAAAATTCTTTAATAAATAGTATTTTTGAGTTGCGAAATATATTTTTCAGTTTCAGAGTGTTGAAGAAATAATAAATTATTACTTTATTGGTAGTTGACCTTTCTCTACAGTAAAAACAAAATTTAAGAAAAGTTTAGTATTCTACATTCTAAAGAGACTTTTTATTTTCTTTGAAAATGTTTAAGTGCCTAATTTTTCTATTTAATAATGTTAAGAGAAATATTTTTAAAATAAAATATTTACTGTATTTCTCTATAAAAAGGAAAAGAATTGTTAAAGCATTAATCAGTTATTACGATTCTGGTGATAAACAGTCTTTGAATGCTCATTAAAGTGTCTTTTTATATTTCTGCTTAACACCTTTGAAAACTTATTAGTCCTTTTAAATAAAGATAAAGTGTGTCCCAAAATACTTGAAAGAACTTAATTTTAATATAGACTTAAAATTAAAATAATACATTTTTTTATTTATTCATAAAATTGTAGAATTTATCAGTATGGGGATTATGCTTAGAATATCATAGTGCGTAAGTAGTTTTCATGGATTTACTGGTATACACACGTTTCAGTTAAAATTCTTCATGGCTGTTTTGCATAAATGTGGCTGCTTTTTGTTGATACAGCATTCAATTTACTCTTTTAACCACTTTACTGATAAATGTTTTTGAAAAAAAAAAAAAAACTTTTAAATGTCTATTTTCCTTATGTCTTTTACAGAATTTTTAATCTTTTTTTCACCGTTTTTGAAAAGAGCAATTTTTGCCTTTATTTATTAAAACGTTTTGAACGCTATTTAAACTTTTGAATTTATTTAAACGAACGACCTTTTAGGAAAGTTTCGTCCAACTTATAGAGCAACGTTTTTCAGTGGTCCTATAAATGAAAGTTTAATAAATTGCCATGATTAACAAAGCTATTAAGTATAGCAAAATAAACAGCATTTTTCAATAGTTTGAGGGTAAAGATTTAAGAACGGATAAGAATTATCTATGCGATATATTTCAAGTTGTAAGTTGACAAGTGGATGCTACCAAGCATTGGCAAGCAGAAACCTGGAAACGCCTCACATGCAAACAGTGACGTAGTTTGGGTGGGGGATCCAAACGTTCTTAATACCACTAATTTTGAAAAGTTCAGTTTGCCTTATCTAATCAGAGAATTTTCTGCTGTTATTCAAGACAAAGAAAACTTTAGAATATTTATGTTATACAGAGCATTTGGACTCCTCCCCAAATACGCCCCTGCATTCAATGTTGGTGACAATGTCAAACAGGAATTTGCGTTTATACAGGGTGTCCAGCGAATATGACACTGATTTCAAAATTATATTTCTTAAAATTAAAGATCGGTAGAATTATAGAATAAAATATTTGTTTATTATGTAAGCTGTAAAAGTTTTGTACAGAAGTTTCGAATGGTGAATATTTTGAAAAGATTGTATTCTGATTGCAAAGAATGTTTGATTTGCTTTAGATTGTTTGCAGAGAACGAATTTTTTTTGGTATACAGTGCTATGTTTTAACATTTTTTAGAATTAAATTTTTGAATTTTCGAAATTTCAAAAAATTAGGGCACTATATACAAAAAAAGCCCGTTTTTTGCAAGCAATTTGAAACAAGAAAAATGTCAAATCAAGTATTCTTTGGAAATCACAATCTTTTCAAAATATCCACCGACTGAAACTTCTGTATAATATTTTAGCAGCTTTCTAATAATTAAACCGTTTACCGTATAATTCTAATGATCTTTGTTTTTTATAAATTTAATTTTGAAATCAGGGTCTTATTTGCTGGACATCCTCTATATTGCATCAATTGATCTAATTCCACAATTGGAAAAAGTAGCTGAATTTATCATGAAAATTTATACCTTTCCTGGTTTAACATAAAATGTCAACCTAGCATTATTTAAGCATCACAACACTTTTTTAAAGCTAACAGTATATCAAATACTTGGAAGATGGATTTAAGATTAATGTTCAATGAACTCTACAGAGAAACGCCATTATGGTACATCCAGAACGTATCTTTCTGGGAATTATGTTTGATTCTAGAAAACATATTACATACCTGGCAAGCGAAATGATGAAAAAAACTCGACAAACCAAATTCAAAGCAAAACGACTAACCACGTTTGCAATTTCAAAGCTCGAGATGGATTCATTTGGTCAAAATTGCAGGACAGAAAGTACATTCCAAAGTTTGAAACAAAGTATTAGTTTACATCCGCATATGCAACTACAGCAGTTCAAGAATAAAGAATTAAAACTGTTCTGTATAGCGAAAAGTCTTTTTTTATACAGTTTTAATAAATGTAATTTAATATTTTTGCTTAATAAGCATATTTTTATGATGATTTATAGATGATGTATCATGACAACATGATTTTTCTTGCGATTTTTTTAAATTCATCATTACATTAATTACAAACCTCCTCTTGACTGCCACGACCGGATTTTTTCGCACACTAAGCTGCAGGTTTCACTGCAACATAAGCAATATTTAAGTTAATATATTTCTACAAATAAAACCCAGTTTTGATAAATTAAGTTACGATTAATAATCTCAAAGATTATACATTTAGACATAATAACATATTTTGTATCAGATTGGAAAAAACATCTTCTTTTAATATTTTTAATAAATTGCAGATAAAACAACATTACAATTTTACCCTTTTGCTGGGCAGTCAGGGTGTTAATCCACATTACCCTTGTTAGACTGTCATTACCAAAAAAGTGTAGCTTTTTTTTAAAGTTCAAAATGGATACATATATATATTTTTTTTACTTTAAATGGATTAGAAATGTGTTAAGAAATTGTCAAAGTTATTTCTATATTTAACTTTAATGTATAGCTTATTTTTATTATTAATTACTTGCAAATAAAAATGTAAATAGTATAAATAGTCGAACTTTTTCTACATGCAAGTATAAAAACAACTGTAAGTGCACAAGTACAGTCTGTCAATAAATCATTCAATGATTGTTTTCGATGAAAATATAGCATTTTTCAGTAAAATAGTAATAAATTTCTTTATATTTTTCTTTTTCTCTGATTTTACCAATTATTTGCTTTTTGACACTACGCTGAAATGCATTCATTCTAAGAAGATGACAAAAAGTTTCTAGATTTATCCATTCAGCGAAAAAGTACGGTAAAGAAATTTCCAGTCATATACTTAGGGCATATGTCAATTCCTTTAAATTGTCTCTTAATTGAGATAAGATTGATTATTTTTGCGTTAGTAAACATTTTAACGATAATTTACAACTAAGTGATTTTGTTTTTCTATTTCCTCAAGAATATAAAACTGAAAGTAAATTTCTTGTCATTTCATTGTTAGTTGGTTTATAATAACAGGCATTTCGTATTACAAACGTAAAATAATGTTTTAATACATTTTAAAGACGTAGTCCCTTAGTGGTCATAGCACCGAACTCCAAATTAAAAATTCCCGGGTACGATGCTCGACATCATCAAAGACCCACGGAGTGTTTGCAATGAACGCGCTCTTTAAATAAAGAGGTTCTGAATGTGCTGTGATCGGTTGTAGCAGTTACCATGGGTATTGATCTTTGGAGAAACCTTCCCTTCAGAAACATATTGAAATTTTGGAGGTGGCGACGTTTTGGTGCTGCCATTTTTGAGGCTTTGTTGATCATTCACGTCTTCAGAAGTGTGATTTCCAACCCCCTGGGTGCAGTGCAATGGAAGCTCCAGTGTCCCTCTTCCCTTCGAGCACACGTCAACAACAAACAATACATTGTTATTTTAAAGGAATATGCTTTCAGATTTTGTATCTGTTACAAACATAATGGATTTTCCTAACTTTTACGTTAGGGGAAAAGTGAATTTTTACTCTAAAAATGTAAATGATATTCCATTAATGCAACTTTCTCAATATGCAGGGAAAAAACCTGACAAATCTACAAGTGCGGTTTGTCAACAAACCATTCAAAGTTTGATTTCAGTGAAAATATTTTTTTTTCAGTAAAAGAGTAATAAATTTCTTTATGTGTATTTTTTTTTTCTTATTTCGCCAATTATTTGAATTTTGACACTATGCATTAATTCCAATAAGAAGAAAAAAAGTTTCTAGATTACTATCTTTCAGATTAATTCATTTAGCGAAAGAGTACAATAATAAAATTCCAATCCAGTACTTCGGGCATATATCAATTCCTTTAAACTCTCTCTAAATTGAGACAAGAATGATTTTATTTTTATTTTCGAATAAATAAACATTTTAACGATTGTGTTCATTTAAGTGATTTTTTTCTCAAGAATATAAAACTGAAAGTAAATTTCTTGTTATTTCTTTGTTTGTAATGATTTATAATAACAGGCGTTATGTAATGAAATAGTAAATTAATGTTTGAATACATTGTGCTTTTAACGGAATTTCCTTTCAGATTTTATATGTCTTATAAACAAAGCGGATTTTTTCTAACTTATACGTTAAGAGAAAAAGTAATTTTTCTCCTTTTGTACTTTTCACTATATCGAAACACATATTATTCTTAAAGCTTAACCGAAAATTCGTTTCCTTTTTCGCTTTCAGCTCAGAATCTGAGTTTTGTTAAAAATTCGTTTTCAACGAAATTTCTGCAAAAAAGTAGATCAGCTGAAATAGTTACATTTATTGCTGTATTAGACAATTTTTCTCTATACTAAATTGCTGAAAAGTGAAGAGATATATTTTTCAAGATTATGCTTTGGGTATTATAGAATATCACCTAGACGTCTGTTTCAAGACGGGTTTTTAATTTAAAAGAAATTTTTATGGGATATGATGATTTATAAAGGATGTACTAAAATTATCCATCAAATAATTTGATTATTCTTTTAAATTTCGTTTTTTCTTGAATTTTTTTCAATTTCTTTTACTTTAAACGGATTAAAAATTGTTAATAAATACTCAAAGTTTTTTCGTTACTTTTAAATCGCATTTTTATTATTTTTCATATGGACTTGCAAATAAAAATGTAAATTGTGTTCCATTTTATCAAAACTTTCTTTACATGCAAGTACAAAAACAACTGTAAATTCACAAGTACTGTCTGCCAATAAACCATTCAATTTTTGCTTTCGATGAAAAGATTTTGTTCAGAAAAATTGTAATAATTTCTTTTATGCAGATTTTTTTTTGTTGTTTGTTTCTCTTATTTCGTTAATTATTGGCTTTTTGACACTACGCTAAAATGTATTCATTCCAAGAAAGAAAAAAAGTTCTAGCTTATTATCTTCCCAGATAAATTCATTCAGCGAAAGAGTACAATAAAGAAAATTCCTGTCGAGTATTTCGGGTACATATCAACTGCTTTAATATGTCTCTGAATTGAGGCAAGATTGATTTTGTTTTTATTTTCGCATCAATAAACTTTTTAACGATAGTGTTCAAATAAGTGATTTTATTTTTCTACTTCCTCAAGAGCACAAAACTCAAAGCAAGTTTCTTGTTATTTGTTTTCTACACCATAAATAATTTTGGTTATTCTTTTAAATGATGGTTTTTTTGCAATTTTTTTTTTATCCGTTATGACCATATTACCTGCTAGATTGTTATTACCAAAAAAGTGTAATTTCTTTTTAGATGATAAAAATGGATTTTTTTTTAACTTTAAACAGATTAGAAATGTGTTCAGAAATCGTCAATGTTTGTTCTTTACTTGCTTTTAATGCGTCGCATTTTTTTATTATTCACTTACAAATAAAACTGTAAAAATCATTAAACATTCGTTATACACAAATTTTTACCATATACCAGTACAAAAACAACAGTTAATTCAGAAGTATGGTTTGCCAATAAATTATTCAATGTTTGTTCTCGATGAAAAGATTTTGTTAAGGAAAATTATCATAAATTTCTTAATGCGTATTTCATTTTCTGTTTCGCTTATTTCGTCAATTGTTTGATTTTTGACACTACGCTAAAATGCATTCTTTCCAAGAGGGAAAATAATACTTCTAGATTATTATCTTTCATGATTAATTCATTCAGCGAAAGAGTTCGATAAAGAAATTTGCAATCCAGTACTTCGGGCATATATCAACTCATCTAGATTGTCTCTGAATTGAGACAAGATTGATTTTGTTTTTATTTCCGCATCAGTAAACATTTTATCGATTGTTTTCATTTAAGTGATTTCGTTTTTCTATTTCCTCAAGAATATGAAATTGAAAATACGTTTTTTGTTAGGTTCTTGTTTCGGTTCTTGAATTTTGTTGTTGTTGTTACTAATGATTTATAATAACAAGCATTCTGTTATTACATACATAAAATAATGTTTTAATACATTGTTATTTTTACGGAACTTTCTTTTAGGCTTTGTACGTCTTATAAACATAGCATATTTTTCTAAATTGTACATTACAAGAAAAAGTAACTTTTCACTTTTTGTGCTTTTCAATAAAAGGAAACATTTTTTTATATTTTTTTAAGCGTAATATTTTATTAGCGTTATTTTTAAGTTAAGGCCGTTTAGGATTTTTTTTAAGTAAAGAAAAAAAACATTTCTTATTACTTACATTTGAAAGGTACATTATAGAGCTACTTCGCAACACAATCAGCGAATAAATTAAAACATTTATCATAATATACAGAAGTTTGTAACTCCATCTGCAATACATTTTGCCCCTTGCATATTTAAAACTCGAACTTTTAAATTTTATCTTGAAGAGAGTTTTTAATACACTTTTTGATAACATGTCCTAAAAAAATATACTACAAACTTATTTTTTGAAAACTAATGATCCTAGTAGAATTTAGAATAGTCATTAGTGGCAGCCACCGGCCGCTATTTTTACATTCCACTGGCATCATTATACAAGTAATAAAAATCGTGCATTAAGCATAGATTATGAAACACCTTCAAACACTTCCTGTAATCTTTAGCAAAACTTCATTATTTAGGGAAATATAGTCTTCTATTTACGGTTCTTCTCAAAATATTTATTCAAATACTTTTGAAGAACCGTGTATTAGATCTGTAGGTTGATATATATACCATATAATGGGGAAATTTAGTTTATTAATAAGACGCCTAGCAGGTTGAAATTACTCTTTCAGCAATTTTTGCTAATACATAAAAACATACTTGAATACTGTTGCTCAGCCCTGTAGCTTACCTACTACTTTTATTGTACGCCAATATTCGGAAAGAATATAGTATTTGAAATATTTTTTGTCCTTGTAAATGCTAGGAACTTCGTAATATGCATGATTATATCGTATAACATATTAATCTTTAGCGACATATATAAATTTCATTATACATGAAGTAATTTATTATAATTAAAATATGTCGCACACAATTATTTCTTTTACCATTATCCAATGAAAATCTTTTGTATTGCTTTGTAAATGAATAATAGCTATTTTTTAACATAATGTATTTTAGTGTATTTCGTTGATTATAAATTTTAATTCGCTTGAGAGGGTGTAACATCTTTAAAATTTATTTGAATCAAATTTTTCTCATAGGTCGTAATGTAACTGTAAACTTTTGACTGTCCCTGTGTATAAATTAATCATGATAGGAACTTCATTTGAAATAAGATTTGGTGCTAAGGTAAACGTCAATAATGTCCAAAAATTTCAGGAAATCCGAGTATATTTACTTGAGCGTGGACAGACGGCTGGACAAACCGAAATCATACACACTTTTTTATCTTTGTTGGAAAGTGTTAAAAAGAAAATAAATTTGTAGTACATTTTTCTTGAACAAGTTATGAAAATGTGTGATAAAAAATTCTGTTAGGAGAGAGTAGAGCGAGATAGAAATAAAAAACTTCCAATGTCGATTATGCGAGCGGCAAAATTTTATGTTGATGTAATTAACAAGTTGCCGCACATTAAGAAAAAAATCAATTTATATGGCGATTATGCTAAGACGTAGCTCTATAATGTTGGCTTACTATAAAAATACGCATCATATATTTAAAAATTGCAAAAAAATTTAGTTTTACTTTTCATCTCAAAGTCTGAGTTTTTCAAAATATTCGTATTTAGTGAAAATGCTGCCGAACAGCCAGTCTGAATGAAACTCGACCTAAACAATCTGCATTTGAAAAATCTCGTTTCTTCCTTCAAAAAAATTGCAGTTTGTTAAGCTGAATGGATTCAATAAGCACACTTTTTAATTATAGCCAAGAACACAAGTATTTATATTTATCAGTCATGACCGTCTCAGACGTGAGTACAATTTATAAAGCAAGCACTGTATACAGAGCTAAACTTTGAAGACATTTTCTCCATGCTCATTAAAAGCTAGTGAATTAAAAATAATTGAAAATTGTAAGTTTGAAATCTTAGTGTATTCCATATACTCTTTGCAAAAATTCTACTACAACGTTTATCATACAGAAAAATCATTAAACAAAATAAATAGATATGTATACCTAAAATATTTTTCAAACAAATGAAATTCGTATATTTAAAACACCATTGTCTGTCAAATATTCATTACTAACATTTCATTTTATATGACAGTAAAACGTTTTTGTCAGAGGGACAGAGAGATAGTCTTGGATACACCTATAATTATAAATATAATTTATTAATAATTGCATTTAATTATATGTCTATCAATTATTAGCTCAAAAAAATTGAACATTTTTGTTTTCGTTTTTGACTAAAAATGACTACGGATTACCAAAGTTCGGTTTCAGATTCGACCTATTCTTAATTATTTTACAACCATAAAGAATAAGTTTATATGCTGTACAGAAATTGTAAGAAAAAGGGAATTTAATTCTATGCATAGATTTTAAACGTTAAGTAGTAAACACAGCTCAACAACTATCAGTTTTAACCGAATAAGATAATATCATACAGAAAGCGCCCTACTATTTAAAATAAATTACTTTGCTTTTTTTGATACTACGCTCAATATGGGACTGTGCATATATAACGTTATTATTTTAAGGAGGAGGGGGATCTGGCACTTGATATATCTATAAAGGAAGAGTGATTTGTTTTGATATTTTACCATTTTCGAGACAACCAAATTTTTTAACATTTATTTATAATTTGTTTTTTATATCATTTTTTTTTTGTATATTTGTAACATTTTCTTTACATAAAAATACTCTGCAATCATTTTTAGTCATATCTACTTTTAAGGAAAATACAATAAAATTATTAAATGATTACAAAATTATGTAATTTCAAAATATGGAATAACTAATTGATTGTCATTACACTATTTTTCTCACATATGCGTATGCATATAATACTGTTCGACAAACTACGTGAGAAATATATTTGAAAGGATAATTTGTTTAACAGTAAAGGAAATAGACATAATATTGTCTGTCTGTTTTGTTGATAATAAATTATGTCTCCGAACTCCCTCCTCTCCATACAAGGGAAAATGCAAGAAGCTATTATTACTGTTAAAAGCATTATGTAACAAAAATCTATAATTGAATACTTTTATAAAAGTAACTATTTATTTAAAAAAATAAATATAAAACTATTTCATATATAAAAGTGATATTTTTTTGAATTATCTTAATTTGAATCAATAAAGTGTGAAAACAATTTACGTATAACCATTTCTGCATATCACTACAGACAATATATTTTAAGCTCACTGGATGTGGATGTATATAAATATATATATTGCCTTTTTTATTTAATGTATTTTTTAAAGTTTTATTATGCTTTTCTAAAGTTTTGTTTTAGGTAAACATTTCAAAATTAAATAAGTAACTTGGAATTTTTTTCGTTTAATATCTTACATTATAGATCTGAATGATTTTTGTTTTTTAAATATTGAAAAAAGTACTCTTAAAAATTGTAAAATTTTCAAAGTTTTTTAGTAAAAAGAAAAAATAATTTTATTTCTTTTATGCAAAAATGTAAATTGTTTCTTAATCTTCTCAAATATTATGTTTTATAACACCTTGAAAAAATTTAAGGTGATGTTTTCAACAGTTTTTTAGAAAAGTGTACCAAGATGATATATTGTTAAAAATATATAAAAAGTTAATTAATTCTTCAAAATTAATTTATGCATAAAATTAATTTCTTTTGATTTATATATGGCTATAATGTGTATATTTACTATAAAAAATCTATTTTTAGTTAGTTAAAATACATGCCGTTAAATATTTCGAAAAAGTTTATTTATTTTACGAGTCCAGACGTACCATGTTCCCTGAAACGTTGTGTAAATCCTTAAACGCATTTGTCGATGCTGACTGGATTTCAGATGTAAGCAACAGAAATTTGTATACAGGGTATATCTTCAAATATACCGTGGTCGTGGTGCTATATATTGTGAATCAAGAAATCATTAATCTGCTGCTTTATCCAGACCTGAGACACACTATATGACTTTACCAGAGGTTATTAAAGATACTCTAAATATTATACGGTACATAATATTTCCCATTGAAATAATTAATGGCTGCGCCTACTAAAATATTGTGTAATAACAGCCTGCCAGAAAGTCAGACGGTATCCAATCAACCATTTGTATTCAAAACACAAACATACACATTATGATTTTGTGTAAGAAATATATTATGGTGTTAAAATTTGTGTTAAATACTTAAGAGGCTAAACAAATGACACTATAAATTTTCGCTCTTGAACGTTTGAACTTTCAGAAGCTTACAGCTCTTAGGGCTTACATAAGATATGTTGTGAATTGATTGATCTAAAAATATAAATATATTCTGCGTTATTTTGTATTATTTTTTAAGTATAGTTATTTCTTTTAAAGTATAAATATGTGTTTTTAATTTTATTCACAATAATATTGTACTCTTGTAATTTTTATAAATAATTTTTTACTCTTAGAATAATGTTTTGTTAAAGAAATGTTGCTGTATGTGGGAGAATATAGCGCTCATTCTCTTTTTTCCGTAAGCATTCTGCACATGCGCACGGTGGTGAGACTACGAGACTACTTTATTAGAGAAAGTTTTGTTGAATTAGAAATAATCCTTTTTCAACTATGCAAGTATTTTTTCTTCGTTATTATGTTATTAAAGTATTTTATTTTGAATTTATCTGATTATTCAGCGTGCCTCATAAACAAACAGTTATATTAAATAGAAATTTATTATGATTTTTTACATTATTTTTTCTTGTATTTCTATTTCATTTTATGTACTACCTTATTTATAGTACAATTTTATGATTCTTAAAATCTTCAAATTTCATTAGAAAATAGATTTATTTCTTTTTCATAAATAAATAATAAATAAATCATAAATCTTAGATGATGAAAACATACTTCCGGATATCAAATGAACTTAAATAATACCTTTTAAAGCAAAAGTATTTATGCTAAATAAAACAAATTAATTCTTTATTCATTCATTATTTCGTTATTCATAAAATACATAAATTTTATATTTTAGAAATTTAACATAATTTAGTTTTTCAAATGTTCCGAAGTATGTCGGTTATTTTCTTTCTTAATCCATTTACAAGTAAATATTTTTATGCCTTCGTATATTTCTTTTAACGGATTGTATAATAATTTTTAAGCTATTGCATAGCTTTTATCGCGGGCTTTGAGCGCGGTGACCGAATCCAAAAATTCCGTAACGCGAAAAATCCTAACACATCGGTAACGAAAAAACCTAACACTCGGCTAACGTCGTTTCCTTTCGGAAAACTTCGGAACGGTATCCTTCGGTAGACTTCGGCAGACATTGACGGGGTATTTTTCAGATATTAGAATATCAAGTCTCAAACTTATGTTTCTTATGATCTAATTTTCATAGCGCGGCCAAATTTTGTTTGGTAATTTATTATGAGACAGTGTTTATTTTGGTGGTCTTATTTATTTTGGTGACAAGAGACCCCCCCACCGTGAGGGTCGAAAAATTTAAAATGCTTATAACTGACGATCTAACTTTCGTAGCGCGGCCAAACTTTGTTTGGTAATTTATTATGAGACATTGTTAATTTCTGGTGACAGGATACACCCCACGGTGAGGGTCGAAAAATTTAAAATGCTTATAACTCGCGATCTAATCTTCGTAGCGCGGCCAAACTTGTTTGGTAATTTATTAGGAGACAGTGTTAATTTTTGGTGACAGGAGACCCCAGACGGTGAGGATCGAAAAATTTAAAATGCTCATAACTCGCGATCTAATTTTCGTAGCGCGGCCAAATTTTGTTTGGTACTTTATTATGGGACAGTGTTGATTTTTGGTGACAGGAGATCCTCCAAGGTGAGGGTCGAAAAATTAAAAATGCTTATAACTCGCGATCTAATTTTGGTAGCTTGGCAAAATATTGTTTGGTAATTTATTATAAGACAGTGTTAATTTTTGGAGACAGGAGACCCCCCACGGTGAGGGTCGAAAAATTTAAAATGCTTATAACTCGCGATCTAATTTTCGTAGCGCGGCCAAATTTTGTTTGGTAATTTATTATGGGGCAGTGTTGATTTTTGGTGACAGGAGATCCTCCAAGGTGAGGGTTGAAAAATTTAAAATGCTTATAACTCGCGATCTAATTTTTGTAGCGCGGCCAAATTTTGTTTGGTAATTTATTATGAGGCAATGTTAATTTTTGGGGACATTAGACCCCCCCAAGATGAGGGTCGAAAAATTTTAAATGCTTATAACTCACGATCTAATTTTCGTAGCGCGGCCAAATTTTGTTTGGTAATTTAATATGAGACTGTTAATTTTTGGTGACAGGAGAGCCCCCACGGTGAGGGTCGAAAAATTTAAAATGCTTGTAACTCACGATCTAATTTTCGTAGCGCGGCCAAATTTTGTTTGGTAATTTATTATGAGACAGTGTTAATTTTTGGTGACAGGAGACCCCCCATGGTGAGGGTCGAAAAATTTAAAATGCTTATAACTCACGATCTAATTTTCGTAGCGCGGCCAAATTTTGTTTGGTAATTTATTATGAGACATTGTTAATTTCTAGTGACAGCAGACACCCAACGGTGAGGGTCGAAAAATTTGAAATGCTCATAACTCGCGATCTAATTTTCGTAGCGCGGCCAAATTTTGTTTGTTAATTTATTATGGGACAGTGTTGATTTTTGGTGACTGGAGATCCTCCAAGGTGAGTGTCGAAAAATTAAAAATGCTTATAACTCGCGATCTTATTTTGGTAGCTTGGCAAAATATTGTTTGGTAATTTATTATAAGACAGTGTTAATTTTTGGAGACAGGAGACCCCCCACGGTGAGGGTCGAAAAATTTAAAATGCTTATAACTCGCGATCTAATTTTCGTAGCGCGGCAAAATTTTGTTTGATAATTTATTATGGGACAGTGTTGATTTTTGGTGACTGGAGATCCTCCAAGGTGAGTGTCGAAAAATTAAAAATGCTTATAACTCGCGATCTTATTTTGGTAGCTTGGCAAAATATTGTTTGGTAATTTATTATAAGACAGTCTTAATTTTTGGAGACAGGAGACCCCCCACGGTGAGGGTCGAAAAATTTAAAATGCTTATAACTCGCGATCTAATTTTCGTAGCGCGGCCAAATTTTGTTTGGTAATTTATAATGGGACAGTGTTGATTTTTGGTGACAGGAGATCCTCCAAGGTGAGGGTCGAAAAATTAAAAATGCTTATAACTCGCGATCTAATTTTGGTAGCTTGGCAAAATATTGTTTGGTAATTTATTATAAGACAGTGTTAATTTTTGGAGACAGGAGACCCCCCACGGTGAGGGTCGAAAAATTTAAAATGCTTATAACTCGCGATCTAATTTTCGTAGCGCGGCCAAATTTTGTTTGGTAATTAATTATGGGACAGTGTTGATTTTTGGTGACAGGAGATCCTCCAAGGTGAGGGTCGAAAAATTTAAAATGCTTATAACTCGCGATCTAATTTTTGTAGCGCGGCCAAATTTTGTTTGGTAATTTATTATGAGGCAGTGTTAATTTTTGGGGACATTAGACCCCCCCCAAGATGAGGGTCGAAAAATTTTAAATGCTTATAACTCACGATCTAATTTTCGTAGCGCGGCCAAATTTTGTTTGGTAATTTAATATGAGACTGTTAATTTTTGGTGACAGGAGAGCCCCCACGGTGAGGGTCGAAAAATTTAAAATGCTTGTAACTCACGATCTAATTTTCGTAGCGCGGCCAAATTTTGTTTGGTAATTTATTATGAGACAGTGTTAATTTTTGGTGACAGGAGACCCCCCATGGTGAGGGTCGAAAAATTTAAAATGCTTATAACTCACGATCTAATTTTCGTAGCGCGGCCAAATTTTGTTTGGTAATTTATTATGAGACATTGTTAATTGTTGATGACAGAAGACACCCTACGGTGAGGGTCGAAAAATTAAAAATGCTTATAACTCGCGATCTAATTTTGGTAGCTTGGCAAAATATTGTTTGGTAATTTATTATAAGACAGTGTTAATTTTTGGAGACAGGAGACCCCCCACGGTGAGGGTCGAAAAATTTAAAATGCTTATAACTCGCGATCTAATTTTCGTAGCGCGGCAAAATTTTGTTTGGTAATTTATTATGGGACAGTGTTGATTTTTGGTGACTGGAGATCCTCCAAGGTGAGTGTCGAAAAATTAAAAATGCTTATAACTCGCGATCTTATTTTGGTAGCTTGGCAAAATATTGTTTGGTAATTTATTATAAGACAGTCTTAATTTTTGGAGACAGGAGACCCCCCACGGTGAGGGTCGAAAAATTTAAAATGCTTATAACTCGCGATCTAATTTTCGTAGCGCGGCCAAATTTTGTTTGGTAATTTATAATGGGACAGTGTTGATTTTTGGTGACAGGAGATCCTCCAAGGTGAGGGTCGAAAAATTAAAAATGCTTATAACTCGCGATCTAATTTTGGTAGCTTGGCAAAATATTGTTTGGTAATTTATTATAAGACAGTGTTAATTTTTGGAGACAGGAGACCCCCCACGGTGAGGGTCGAAAAATTTAAAATGCTTATAACTCGCGATCTAATTTTCGTAGCGCGGCCAAATTTTGTTTGGTAATTAATTATGGGACAGTGTTGATTTTTGGTGACAGGAGATCCTCCAAGGTGAGGGTCGAAAAATTTAAAATGCTTATAACTCGCGATCTAATTTTTGTAGCGCGGCCAAATTTTGTTTGGTAATTTATTATGAGGCAGTGCTAATTTTTGGGTACATTAGACCCCCCCAAGATGAGGGTCGAAAAATTTTAAATGCTTATAACTCACGATCTAATTTTCGTAGCGCGGCCAAATTTTGTTTGGTAATTTAATATGAGACTGTTAATTTTTGGTGACAGGAGAGCCCCCACAGTGAGGGTCGAAAAATTAAAATGCTTGTAACTCACGATCTAATTTTCGTAGCGCGGCCAAATTTTGTTTGGTAATTTATTATGAGACAGTGTTAATTTTTGGTGACAGGAGACCCCCATGGTGAGGGTCGAAAAATTTAAAATGCTTATAACTCACGATCTAATTTTCGTAGCGCGGCCAAATTTTGTTTATTCATTTATTATGAGTCAGTGTTAAGTTTTGGTGACAGGAGACCCTCACGGTGAGGGTCGAAAAATTTAAAATGCTTATAACTCGCGATCTAATTTTCGTAGCGCGGGCAAATTTTGTTTGGTAATTTTTTATGAGACATTGTTAATTGTTGGTGACAGAAGACCCCCCCCCCCTCATGGTGAGGGTCGAAAAATTTAAAATGCTTATAACTCGCGATCTAATTTTCGTAGCGCGGCCAAATTTTGTTTGGTAATTTATTATGAGACATTGTTAATTTCTAGTGACAGCAGACACCCCACGGTGAGGGTCGAAAAATTTGAAATGCTCATAACTCGCGATCTAATTTTCGTAGCGCGGCCAAATTTTGTTTGGTAATTTATTATGAGACATTGTTAATTGTTGGTGACAGAAGACACCCTACGGTGAGGGTCGAAAAATTAAAAATGCTTATGACTCGCGATCTAATTTTGGTAGCTTGGCAAAATATTGTTTGGTAATTTATTATAAGGCAGTGTTAATTTTTGGTGACAGGAGACCCCCCACGGTGAGGGTCGAAAAATTTAAAATGCTTATAACTGGCGATCTAATTTTCGTAGCGCGGCCAAATTTTGTTTGGTAATTTATTTTGAGACTGTTAATTTTTGGTGACAGGAGACCCCCCACGGTGAGGGTCGAAAAATTTAAAATGCTTATAACTCACGATCTAATTTTCGTAGCGCGGCCAAATTTTGTTTATTCATTTATTATGAGTCAGTGTTAAGTTTTGGTGACAGGAGACCCTCACGGTGAGGGTCGAAAAATTTAAAATGCTTATAACTCGCGATCTAATTTTCGTAGCGCGGCCAAATTTTGTTTGGTAATTTTCTTTGAGACTGTTAATTTTTGGTGACAGGAGACCCCCACGTTGAGGGTCGAAAAATTTGAAATGCTTATAACTCGCGATCTAATTTTCGCATCGCGGCCAAATTTTGTTTGGTAATTTATTATGAGACATTGTTAATTTCTGGTGACAGGAGACACCCCACGGTGAGGATCGAAAAATTTAAAATGCTCATAACTCGCGATCTAATTTTCGTAGCGCGGCCAAATTTTGTTTGGTAATTTATTATGAGACATTGTTAATTGATGGTGACAGAAGAAACCCCACGCCGAGGGTCGAAAAATTAAAAATGCTTATAACTCGCGATCTAATTTTGGTAGCTTGGCAAAATATTGTTTGGTAATTTATTATAAGACAGTGTTAATTTTTGGTGACAGAAGACCCCCACCACGGTGAGAGTCGAAAAATTTAAAATGCTTATAACTCGCGATCTAATTTTCGTAGCGCGACCAAATTTTGTTTGGTAATTTATTAAGCTATTGCATAGCTTTTATCGCTTGCTTTGAACGCGGCGACCGAATTTAAGAATTCCGCAACGAGAAAAATTCCTAACAATCCGGCTAACGAAGTTTCAGTTTGGCAGACTTCGGGAAGGTATCCTTCGATAGACTTCAGCAGACATTGACGCGGTATTTTTGCATAAGTTGATAAAAAATGCTATGCAATAGCTTTACCGCGGCAGTCCCCGGGTGGCACACATATTTTTTTTACTTATTTTATATTGGAAATTTCTTACAGATATTTTCTCCTACAGCACATCTAAAGAACGCAGCGTACATTTGAAATGATGTCATGACATATGCTACATGACATCTAATATATATAAATATTTAAAATATTTTATATGTATGGTTCGCGACTTCAGTGTTTTAGAGATTTCAACTACATTAAATATTGAGACTAACAACAACAACAACAATAATAATAATAGATTTGACTTATTCAGCCCTACACATTTTTATACTCATAATGACAATAACTTTTTTAAATAAATAATCAAAAGTATTCGGTTGTCTACAAAGTTTCTTTCATTTTTTGACCAAAAATAGCCCAAGCAGATTTTGAAAACGGCGATATTTTATTGAAGAATATCTGTGAAGTTCTGTTTGGCAAACTTTCTTCTACATTTCCAAGAGTCTTAAAATGCTTCCTTTCAAAAAATAAATTATTAAATAAATAAATGATTTGGTTTAAAAATACTTATCGAGGTGACTTTTTATGTCATTCAAACTGTTAAGTTATTTTGGTGAAGAGAATTTTTGAGTTAAAAAAAGCAAATAATATTTGGATAGCGCAATGTCCAAAGCTTAAGGAATGTGCATCATAATATTTAAGTCGAACGCAAAGATTTTCCAAAAGTTTTTTTTTTTTTTTTTTTGTTATTTCATGTGCTATTTTTTATTTTACCTGGCATCACTTTTTAAAAACAAAAATATTTTACTCACATTTTCACAATATTTGAAAAAAGAAAAAATCTGCAACGCGGGTCTTTAAAAATGGCAAGAAACTATGGATCGTAATTTCAACATTAAAAAAATATATTTTTGAAAAATTGATTCCCATTAACGAAAGCTGGATATTTTATAACAACCAAGAACGCAAACAGTCCTGATTCAGTCACGATAAAATTACCATTCCCGTCGCTAAAGCTAGACTCTTAAAAAATTTAGTTTTCATACGAATTGGATATTTCCAACTGAACGAAAAATTGACCAGGCCGGGAATCGAACCCGGATACTTGGCTTACAAGGCCAGTGCTTTACCTGTTAAGCTAACCGAACGATAGCCGGTTGGGATTTTTCGCTCAGATAACCTTATTGGCCAAAACATCTGGCCTGTCATTTAGACAGCTCGGCAGAATTAGTTTTGGTTTCTATTTGGCGAAATGAGATACACCACGAACGAATTTTACGAAACCAGAGCATCAATTTTGAAAATTATTACTGACAACTAGACAAACAGAAGATATCAATAGCCATGAAACATCCCGAAATAGCAAACAAATGAGGTATTATTTCCCATTATGACGACTTTATTCCACATGTATCTTTGTCTGTCAGAAACAAATTCTTTGTATTCGATTGGAATATTCTGACCCACCCTCCTTATTCTCTAGACACTGCGCCGTTAAACTACTATTTTTCTCATTCACTCAAAAATTCTGTTCACTAAAAAAGAAAAAAAGAAATCTTTGAATGACGTAAAAAATCACCTCGGGAAATATTTTGGCCCGGAATCAAGAAACGCTTCGAAAGAAGGTGTTATTAGACTACCGGAAAGATAGAAGATGGTTTGTTCAGCAGATTAACTTAAGTGTTCTCCAATGAATTATTGCCTTTGTCAATTTCCATTGTTTATTTTTTGAAAAAAAAAAAAAAAAAAAAAGAAAATAAGAAATAAGAAACTTTTGGAGCAACCTTACATTTATAATATGCCTATAGATCATGGAATTTTTCTTACTCTATTCAGATAAACATCAATGTTTTCTTAGAGAAAAATTCGACTTTTGCAATCGAATGATTGTATATCTCAGGTTTTTCGGTAGAAAATACTGGTATTTATGATTAAAATGTACAAACCCTGATTTAGTTACGTTTTAAACAATTATCTATATCACGATGAAGATTTAAAAGACTTTTTTCCATATAAATATAATAGTTTATTAAAAACACTTCTTTTAGCATTTTTTAAAAACTCACATTTAATATTTTGTTAACTGAGAAATATTTTATAACATTGTAAAAAAAAACTATATATACCTACAATAAAATTTCGTCAGTTAGAAGTGCATTATGATGTTAAATGGAATTAGAAATGTAGTTTTTTTCACTTTAAAAAATTTATAAAATATAGTATACTAATTTAATAGTATATTAATTTAATAGTTATATAGTACATTAATTTAATCAAGAAAATCATATCAATTCTTACTTCATTAGAACAGAAAAAGTATTTTTAATGAATTTAAAGCATTAAACTTTTTTAAAATAAAAATCTCTTGTCGTTCATTGAAAATCATTTCTAAATTCTATGTCAATAAAAACGTAATATAAAATTTTTATTTGCGGTCTAAAAATTACTATTTTTCGTTATCTGAGTATCGGAAAACAACGGAACCAACTTAGGAGAATTGAGTGCGCTGAAACATCTGGGAGATAACTGAAGTAAATCAAACAAAAGATTCTTGATGAAAGATGAGTTCTTGATGAGATTTCAATAATATGCAAACATGTCTATATCGGTATTTATGAAACTTTGTACTCAGTATAAGTATCTATATAAAGCGATTTATTTTAAGACGAATTCCACATGATGCAATTTGATCAATTTCAACAAAAGGTTATTTGTACATGAGTAATTTTAAACATTTCTCGAATTGAACTGTTTAAAAAATCTTTTTTCGATATTTTTACAAGTATATGAATTTCATGAATTTCTACATAAAATAATGTAGATTTTTGTAGGGAGAAAATGTAATTTTAATTATGATATCATGTTAATGAAAAAAATTAACTGTTGCTTTGTTTTTAAAATTGAGTAAAAATCACTCAATTTTAAATAAGCCAAATACTTAAAATTGATCTTATTCATAAGTACTTGAAATTGAAAAACATTTTTGCTCACTTTCTTTGAATTTTTAGAATTAGAGGACGAAATTTACCACTTCTGCTAATGATAACATAAAATATGCAATTAAAGAATAAATAAGAGATTTCATTCCTGATTGTATTACGTCTACCGTGGAAAGGCCGATTGATATTGAGATTTTTATGAGAAAAAGATCAAAATGCGAGTAATGATTTTTTTAGATTGATGAAATGTAAAAAAGAAAGATAACTGAAAATGTAACAAAATGTAAACAAAATAGGTACAGTACATATGTAGTAAATGTCTAGTAAATACCTAGACTCAAATATTCAGTATGTAATATTTTTCAGGACAATGAAGTATTAAACTAATGTATCTTTATTTCAACAGAGTTCAATTCTATGTCATTACAACATTTTTAACGATGAATTACGTCCATGATGTAACTATTCTGAAATTTAATTAGTAATTTTAATATACATTGTTACAAGGTGTAAAGTCAAAAGGGTAAAACTTATCCAAACCAGGGTTAATATCCGGCACATTATTTCAGTGCACCAGTGCTCTGTCAACTGAGCAAACAGGATTCTCAGGCATAATTATTCCTTTAAAAAATGTAATATACTTATAAATATCGATGCTGAATTAATTTAGATTCGGAGACCACTGAACAGGCCCATACCTACCGGGATTCTACCCAGTTTAGAGGGTTTAAGTTGCTTGGACAGCGGGGCGGAATTTGCCTGATCGCCGTATGGGGCGATCTACGATGACAAGTGCCTGGGCCGACTGTTTAAGGCCTGCTGTTCTGAGTTGTTTATTGCCTAAGTTAAATAGCTGTGTTTCCACTCCGCACACGTCATGATCGATGGAATGGGGCTGGAGCTAATTTGTTCGAAAACGGTGTCACTAACTTAGAAGAAAACAGGGGGGAGAGGGCTATTTTGAGAGAAGTTAAAAAAAATCAAAATCAGAAACTAAAAATGGCCGAAATGCTAAGTAGTGCCGGAGAAGGGAAAAATACCTTACCGAAATGTAAAGCAGTCGAATCGCCGCTGGTGATAAAGAGAATCCGTCTTTCTACCGTACCCCACCGCGTAAAAACTGGCTCCGTGGGCTGTCCCATCAGAGCTGGTCCGGTAGCTTGTGTGGACAGAGTCCAGTTGCACCTAGTAAAGAAACAAACTGTCAACAAAACGAACACGTTTTGGACCGCACACAGTCCTCTGAGTCTGTGCGTCGATGAGGTCAACATGTGCGGTTCGGGTAGAGTGGACTTAAAGATTGCTTCCATTGCTGTTCGGACCGCACAGTGTCCCTTGGGTGTCTTCGTCGATGAGGTCAACTTAAAAGCTGAGAAGCGTTAGTCCACGGGGGTGTGGGGAGGCTCCAGGACTGTGTCTGGCCGCGCTAAGTCTCTTGGGACTCAACGACGATGAGGTCAGCATGTGCGGTCCTGGTGCAGCGAACTTATTATGCGCTTACGAATCTCTTACGACCGCACAGGGTCCCTTGAGTCCCTGCGTCGATAAGGTCAACTTGAATGAACTTGGAACAGCCCTTTTAACTTAAAAATTAAAGTAAAATATAGTGGCATTTATTTTTTATTCAAAGTTAGTAACAAGAAACGTTTAATTGACTATTTATTAAGTAAGATAGCAAAACTATTAGAAAAATACTCAAAATCGAAAGTTTTTATAACAAGAGCATTATTTGAAAGCACTTTAAAATTATCTTAAATTACTGTGCATAATTTAATTATCGTGTATATTTTATTAATAAAAATCGGCTAAGTTTGAAGATTACGCGCGCTGTGCGTGAGAGCTCAGGAGGCAGGGAAATAGAGTGGGCTCTTATCGCCGATTCGTTTAGTACTCGCTACTGGGATACAGGTACTTTAACTGTGTGCTTAATAACAGGTTGAGAACAGATCACGGATTTGATTAATTGCGGTGCTAATTATAATATATTGGATATAAAGGTAAGCTCGATGGCCGAATGGTTAGAGCGTTGAGCTTGTAATTAGACTTTATGAATTTGAATCCTTCTCGGGCAGAAAGTCGGTTTATGGTTTCTTTTTATTATTGTTGTTTTTTTATTAATAAATAAGAACATTTTATTAAAGATAAATTTTATATTAATAATACAGAAGCACATGTATTTCTGTTATAATAATAAAATACTTATTTAAATACGAGAAAATAAGATGTTTTGCGGAGAAAGTTTTATATCTGAACCCCTTTAATATTATAAGTATCGTTCCAAAATGATTTATATATACATTAAGCAAATAAAAAAAAGTAGTCTGCGAAAATATCCATATACACTTAAAATAATTCCTTAATTTATTTTATTTTATTTTATTTATTTATTTATTTTTTTGAAAATTTTATAAATGAGTTTTTATTGAGATTAGGGCGCAAATATTATGCATGCGTGAATCAAAATGGAAAAATATAAAAGCAAAATGCAAAAGATAAATTTTTTAAACTAAAAATATCTGAACACATATTTCTTAATGAGGTGAAATATTTGGTGTTTACCTTCTAGTTTTGTAATGAATGAAGTATGATTAGTATATTTATACATTTAATATTGAAAGTATAAATAAGTGTTTTGCTTATACTAACACAATTTCGGAAGTCGTTTGTCTCTCATATCTTATGATATATTGTGGCCTATTATCCACACGGTATTAAAATATACAATGATTAAATAAGAAATATATAAATACTAAAATTTTCTCTGAAAATTGTCCAACTAACAGTACAAATTCCATTTAAATATTGCATAATGTGGATATCTTATCGTTGGTTCATTAAAAGCATTCTATTTAACACAAAAAATAGAAAGCAACTGATAAATGATTTTTAAATAAATGAAAAGAAAAGTATTAAAAAATTTAAGTCACCAATTGAATTGTTAAATTTATCAGTCAACCTACCCAACAAAGCGCAACCAATGACAGATAAGCACAAAACGTACAATCACGTGATCAAATCTCCCAGCAATTTTTTTTTCTTTCGTTGCGCACCAGTTTTGACCAGGGTTGGTGGTCATATTCTAATGTTTATCGGGCTTAATTTGATGAAATATGTCACGTGATACTTTTCCGGAATATTTTAGGTTTTATTTGAGTGACCACAGGTATGTATTTCTGTTACGAGAATCGTGTTTTGGAAGGATAAAGGGATATAGTATTTGTGTTTACTAATTTTGAACCATAAAAATAATAATTGAATAATGCAATAATTGAATAACTTTAAAATTCCCTTCATCGAAAACACCCACTCCATGCAGAATCTTCTGAGCCCGCGCGCGCGCAAAAAGGGTTTCCCTCGAACACGCCCATCTTTTATGCCGCCATGAAGGAAATAAAACAATACTAGTTACAAAATAATTATTTGTTTGGATTTAATAACATGGTATGTTGTAAAATTGAGAAAGCAATGTGTTAATTTTTATTCAAACACATTCAGTTCTATACTACTATTTTTCAGCATTTCATTTTTTTTCAGTGCATTATTGACAAATATATTGAATACCTACAATGGAGATTACATTTGCGGGAGCATTAATTTTTCTATACAGTTTAAATAGCACATAATAGTTACATCTGAGATAATCGTAAAATATACCACATTCTCTGTTTTAATTTATTTTATAAAAGATTCTTTTAGGCAATTAGAAATTTAAATAAAATAAAAACTACTTTAAGGAATTCTGATGATGCCCTTTTAATCGAAAAAGAAAGAACCGAAATTTTTACTTCAGAGCAAGAAACTAAGTTTATTTCCTCGATCTTAAGGCCAAAACCGACAGAAGAAGTTTTTAATATAATCAGTGAACTATTCTGGAGAGTTAGGATGTGTTTGGCTTCCATTTGATAGAAATGAAAATAAAATAAAGTTTCTTGAGATTGAAAAAAACGTTACTTTATTTTTATTTAATAGATGGATACTTACTCTTCTTTCATAAGACACACAAATATTTAATTTTATCTCTTTAAAATCTAATCTAATTATCGAAAAATAATGGAATATTTGAATTCGGAATTTAAATTATTTAAATGTCTTTTAAAATAAATTGAACAATGTTTTAGAAAATTTTCACTGTGTTTATATTAGATTTTTTTCTTTTTTTATAGTTTAGCCTAATTGTGGAAGAAATTAGAATAAAGGCCTATGAGCAGAGATGGAATAGTGTTCTTCTAAAATAAAATATCCTTAAAAAAGTTTTATTTCTATATTTTGAAGAATTATAACCAATATTTAAACATTAATTTCAATATTTAGATCAAAAGCAAATATTGTTAAAGATAAAACGGGAATATTTATGATAAATAATAATAATAATATATAACACATATTTTTAGCACTTTGATAAGTAATATACATGAAATTAATAAAGATTAACTTTATGTTAAATCGATATTTCTCACAGACGAAAAAAAAAAGTTCAAGTGCTTACAAGATACTTTTTTTTTGTCATTTATAGATTTTACGTACAGTCAATATTCCTATAATACGCTAAACTGAATATTGACAAATATTAGCGAATATTGACAAATATATTGAACACCTACAAAAGCGACGGCTACTGCGTATACGGCGAGTAATTAATTTTTTTATAGAGTTGAAATAGCACATAAAAGTTACATTTGAGATAATAATAGAATACAACACATTTACAGTTTTATTTTTTTTTCAATATTCATTTGAGGAATTCACTAATTTATATAAAATAGAAAATATTTTAAAATTTTTGCATTTTACCCTTTCAATCAAACAAAAGAGACGCGTATTTTGCTTCAGAATAAGAAAATAATTTTATTTCCATGACCTTAAAGCAAATGTCGACAGACTAAGACTTTAATATAATCAATGAACTATTTTTGATAATTAGGATGCGTTTGGTTTCTATTTGATAGAAATGAAAATAAAATAAAATAAAGTTTCTTGAGATCGTAAAAAAAAGGTTACCATTTTTATTAAGTACATGGATACTTTCACTTCTTTGATACTGCACAAAGATATTTAATTTTATCAATTTAAAATATAATCTAATCATTGAAAAATAATGGAATATTTGAATTTGGAATATAAATTATTTGAATGTTTGCTAAAATATATTGAACATTGTTTTAAAATTTGTGCACTATGAATATAGTAGATTTTTTTCGATTTAGTTTATTGAAAAAAAAAAAAAAAGATTAAAGAAACACGAACAGCGATGAAACAATATTCTTCAAAAATAAAAGATCCTTTGAAAAAGTTGTGTTTGCAAAATTTAAAATGGCAATATTTAATCAACCAATATTTAAACATTAATTTCAATATTTAGATGAAAGAAAATATTGTCATAGATAAAATGAGAATATTTAAATAAAATAATAATAACAATAAGTAACACAAACCTTTAGTAGTTTGATAAGTAATATAAGGAGAGTAATAAAGGTTATTTTCATGCTAAATCGATAGTTAATTTTCCATAAACAAAAAATTGGTTCAACTGCTTACAAGGTACTTTTTTGTCATTTAAATGTTTTGCATGCAGTTCAATATCATTATAATACGCTAAACATTATTGACAGGCATATAATGAATACCTACAATAATTATTTACATTTATGGGACGTAATAATTTTTTTTAATATAGCTAAATTAGTACAAAAAATTATATTTAAGATAATAATAGAACATTCGAAATTTTCGTTTTATGTATCTTTAAAAAAATTTTCTAGGCAAATAATAACTTCTTTAAAATAGAAATTATTTAAAGAATTCCGTATATTGCCCTTTAAAAAATAACAAAAAAAATGAATATTTTGCTTCAGAGTAAGAAAGTAATTTTGTTTCCATCACTTTAAGGCAAAAACGACCGAAAAAGGTTTTCATTTAATCAATGAACTATTTTGGATAGTTATGATGTGATTGGTTTCCATTTGATAGTAATGAAAATAAAATAAAATAAAGTTTCTTGAGATTGAAAAAAAAGTTACTTACTATTCAATAGATGAATACTTTCCCGTCTTTGATAAAGCACAAAGATATTTATTTTTTTTTCAATTTAAAATCTAATTTAATGATAGAAAAATAATGGAAAATTTGAATTCGGATTTTAAATTGTTTCAATGTCTTCTAAAAACAATTGAACATTGTTTTAAAAATTTTACACTATTAATGTAATAAAAACAGATTTTTTAAATATTTATTTAGTTTTATTACAGAAGAAATGAGAAATGAAAACCACACGAACAGCGATGAAACATTACTCTTTCAAAAATAAAATATCCTTTAAAAAAATTTTGTTTGAATATTTTAAATGGTTATATCTGCCATTATTTAAACATTCATTTTAATATTTATATTAAAAGAAAATTTTGTTAAAGATAAAATAGGAAAATTTCTATTAAAATGTAATAGATAACATACACCATTAGAAGTTTGATAAGCAATATACATGAAATTAATAAAAAAATTACCGTAATTTCCCGCGTATACGCAGCTTAGATAATTCTTCTTCATACCGGAAATTTTGTTTAAAAAATTTAGTCAAATAAATGCTAACCAACAGCAAGTCACGTTTTATTTAAAGTGAATTTTGGTCGGAAATCGAATTATCTAAAGTGCGGTGTATACGCGGGAAATTACGGTATTTACATTCTAAATTGATAGTTAATATTCTACAAACAAAAAAAAAGGTTAAGGGGGCTTAAAGGTTGAATTTTTTTCAAAAAATAATTTTTTATGATCTAATTTGATTATTCATTGAATTCTTAACTCAATGCAAAAAACCGCATAAAAATATTTGCATTTTTAACGGAGTTATAAGCATTTATGTATCAACACTTTCATAGCCGCATCCATATAATTTCAACTTTAAGTCGCGTTTTCTCAAAACTTGATTTTTGATGGCTAACACCAAGATAAAAAAAAACGAATTTAATATATTTTAGATAGTTAAATAGTTAGATAGTTTAACATATTTTGAGTATTTTTAATGGAAAAAAGTCGTGTTTTTTAGGGGTTTTTTTAAAATTTCCAACTTTGAGAGACTTTTTAGTAATGTTTTTTTTAAGTGATAGTTATATCCTTTATTCATAATCTAGATAATTATGTTATATGCATGCAAAAAAAATTAAGCCATTCCATCAAATAGTTTTTTTAATCTTGGTGTTAGTCGTCAAAAATCAAGTTTTGAGAAAACGCGACTTAACACTAGAACGCCGGGAAATTTTACGCACGTTTTGTAAAATATATTTGAAACCAGAAAAATAATTTGAAATTATTTAGTTTATTTGTTTAGATAATTTCATAGCAACAAATATATGACTTATATCTTTGAAATTATTTAGTTTATTTGTTTAGATAATTGCATAGCAACAAATATATGACTTATATCTTTAAGATTTTTCTGGTTCATATCAACAATTAGTCTAGTGATCGGTGTCAAATTGACACCTTCCCGGCGTTCTCGTGTTAAAGTTGAAATTATATGGATACGGCTATGTAAATATTGATACATAAATGCTTATAACTCCGTTAAAAATGCTAATATTTTTATGCGGTTTTTTGCATTGAGTTAAGAATTAATTGAATAATTAAACTAAATCATAAAAAATCGATTTTTTGAAAAGTTTTCAACCCCTGAGCCCCCTTAAACTGCTAACAAGGTGCTTTTTTTTCAGTTATATGTTTTATATGCTGTCGATATTCCCATAATACGCTAAACATTATTGAGACATATATTATATAACTACATGGGTGTTTATGTTTGCAAGTGTTTTTTTTTTTTAAATAGTTGAAATAGTACATAAAAGTTACATTTGAGATAACGATAGAATATACCATATTCTGAGTTTTAATTAGTTGCTTTAAGCAACTATAATTGCAAAAATTGCTTTAAGCAACTATAATTTAAATAAAATGGAAATTACTTTAAGAATTTCGCATGGTGTCCTTTCAATCGAACAAAAAAATAAGGTATTCTTTTGTTTTTATTTGATTCAGAGTAAGAAAATATTTTTATTTCCATGACCTTAAGGGAAAAGCGACAGAAAAAATCTCTACTTTAATCAATGAACTATTTTGGATATTTATTATGTGTTTGGCTTCCATTTGATAGAAATGAAAATAAAATAAAATATGTGTTTTAATATTGAAAAAAAAAATACTTATTTTTTATTAGAAAGTGGATGTTTTCCCTTCTTTGATAATGTTCAAAGATATTTTATTTTATCAATTTAAAATCTAATCTAATCATCCAAAAATAATGGAATATTTGAATTAGGAATTTACATTATTTAAATGACTTTTAGAAATTGTTTTAAAAACTGTACACTACAAATGTAATAGACACGGGTATTTTTTTCTGTAGAAATATAAAAATAAAAATAAATAAAAAATAAATCAGGAACAGCGATGAAACAGTATTTTTCAGAAATAAAACGTACTTTTGAAAAGTTTTATTTGATTTTTTTAAATGGTTATATAAACTAATATTAAAACATTAAAGTGAATATTTAAATTAAATTAAAATATTTTTATAGATAAAACTAAAAATTTGTACAAAAAATAATTATAAATAACGTACTCCATTAATAGTTTGACAATTATCTAAATGAAATTAATAAAGATTATTTTTATGCGAAATCGACAGTTAATTTTCTACAGACAAAAAATAGTTTAATAGCTTCTAAAGTACGTATGTTTATTTTATTTATTTATTTTTGTTCACTAAAAATTAACTAGCGATTTTCAAATACTGTCTTTTATAATTATTTCAAGTTCCTTATTTCTTTATGTGTTATTAAATAAATTATGTAATATACATTAAGCTATATATGCCTATTACAACTTATATGACATACTTTTTAAATTTTTTATGTTTTATTTTAGTATAAATGATGTAGTTTTGTTATTACATATATAGAATAGTTTTCAAACTTTTAAATTTCTCCTTTTTTGCATTTTTTTAAAAAATAACTAGTAATTTTAATAAAATACAATTTACTTTAAGAATTTTGTATGATACCCTTTCAATCGAACAAAAGAAAAGAAGAATTTGCTTCAGAGTAAGAAAATAATTTTATTTTCATGACCTTAAGGTAATAACCGACATAAAAACATTTTAATTGAATCAATGAACTATTTTTGATACACTCTAAATAAAAAGGAGTGAATAGTCACTCCAGAATAGTGAATACTCACTCTATCGCAGACTCAAAATATGCCGAACCTCTTTAGAGTGACTATTCACTTTGGGCAAAAGTGGAATCATTGACTCTTTGAAAGAGTGAATACTCACTCCTAGGAAGTGAATATTCACTCTACACAGGGGTCAATAATCACTATTTCTGAGGAGTGACTATTCACTTTTCCTAAAGGAGTGCGTTTTTTCACTCCTAGTAGGAGTGAGTAGTCACTTTTTCATAGGAGTGAATGCTCTTTTTTTTTTTTTTTTTTTTTTTTTGCAATGAATTCCTTTTTCTATTGCTATTATGGGCATTTTAAAAGAATCGTGTCTTTTAGAACATACAATTAAAATAAATACAAACGTGGTAAAGATTGGAATAAAATACTTTATTGACAATATTTATTTAATTCAAAGTATGTAACATTAATTGAACTTTTTAAGTGAAAACGTAATTAAAGTTACACATGAATTAGATTATTGACAGAAATAAACTATTTTATTCCAATCTTTCTCCTTGTGTTTGCTTTCATTGGTAGTCCCATAAATATATGATAGTTTTAAAATGCCCATAAGCACAAGTTATTAAACAGTTTTAAAATATTAAACATATTTTTTTTTCAGATATACCCATTAAGATTTGCATAATAAATCCATAATGCACGTTATCTATGTTTTTTTTTTATGTATAATTAAAATCTTATTTCTTAAAAAGATATATTAATACAAGCCGTATTTATAAAATGACATGGTAAGTCATGTTTAATTTCAATTTTTTATTTCCGTATATGGAGTAGATGTGCATGTAGTACCTGCCGGCGAAGACACTCACGAGCTAATGCTAATCCTATGGGGAGAGATTTTTCTAATATCTCGTTTGCATTTTGACATTTTATTTATTTATTTTACATTGAATAGCTGAGGTTCGTCTCTATATCGCCTCTTTTTTACTTTTTCGATTTCGGTCTCAGATATTTTTATAAAGTTTCTTTTACTTTCAAAACCGGTACCAAAAATGAAAGTGTTATTTAAAAAAATATCTGCAGACAAAATTGAAAAAGTAAAAATAAACAAATATTTAAGAGAAAATGGTGTTTTTGACGACTTCTGTAACTTAAGTGTTTTTATTTAAATGGTGAACGATTAAGCCCTATAAGCCCCTCTTTGACTGTGCCCTTAAACATTTTTTTCGGCTTCATGAGCGGTTTGATTGCCAGATTATAAAATAGGCAAAACATCGTTAGATTTATTTTTAAAAAATAATAAAATGAAGAAGATATTGAAATTTTATAAGTCACATTAATATAACTTAAAAACAACTATTTCTAAAAATTTTAGTGTCATTACATTTTGGTAAGTGCAATTTAAAAATTAAAATTGATTACTTAAGTTTTTAATAAAATCAAAATATTTTATGCACTATAAACATTACCGCAATAGATTTTTTAACAGTGCCTATATGAGGTGTACGTTACTGGAAAATCACTATTTAAGTATTCCAGTAATAGACACTCCTCTCAAAACTTAAAAATTAATGAAATTTTATAAACGATATTAAATACATAAAAAATTCAAAGCTTTCTTCAACTACAAAAACAAAAAAATTGGAAATTTTGCAATAAAATAAGGAATACATAAATTTATTAAATGAAGCCAGCTCTTAGTATGATTTTCAATGAAAACACGATTTTCAATGAAAAACAGTGAAACTTAAAAACATTATTTTGTGCTTCCTGATTGGTTTAATTAAGAGTGTCAACAAAAGTTCTAAATTATAAAATATGCAAGGGCGAGCTACGAAAAAAAAATAAATAAAAGCTAAATTTTTATTAGTTATTATTATTTTTTTTATAAACCAAAAACATTCAGGTGTGTACATTACTGTTACATCTACCCTATAGTATTCTATAAATGTGAGTTAAAGTTTTATAAAAGTATACTCATGTACGAAAAAGAAAAATAAAGAAAATATAAAATACAAGAAATGACTACATATGTATTATTCTTACTATTGGAAAAACAATTTTAATGAGTTATTTATCTCTAATAAATAAATTTCATCTAATATAAGTCATACTGCAAACTTTTAAAATTACTATAGCCGTTCATTTATAAACATCAAGGATAAAACACAAATCTTTGCGTCAGCGATTTTTTTTCCCTCCACGCACATAAAGATAGCAGAAGCAGACAGCTTCCTGTTAAAATAAAACTTTAACTCTACATTCTATAGAAGTTACATTCGGAAAATAAAAAGTTGAAATTAAAATTGACTTACCGGTTTTTTTATCCCTTGTTTGATGAATAATAATCCTTTGTTTGATAAATAAGATATGTGCAGTGCAACATCTTCGTCACTGAGTATTAATGGAGTATTATTGCTTTTTACTGAATTATTTATTCTCTATTTTGACTCCAGATCAAGAAACTTAATCTATGTGGATTATTTTGAATCATAAGATATCGGAATATATCATTCCAAGATCGAAATTTAAACTACTTTTCAGTATTAATAATACAAATTGAAGATCCACATTTGTAGACCGAGGAAACGACACACAACGGACACGATAAAATGGCGGAAACATTTTTATCATCACAACTGAGAAGACGATTTCTGATTGGCTGATGCGTAATACATATCTAAGTCACTTTTTAAGAATGACCGTTGACTCTATCGAAGGAGTGACACTCATTTTTGAAAACGAGTGCATTTTAATGGCAAATAAGCGTAATTTTATAGGTTGTATTATAAATTGTAATTTTTGAAAAGTAAGAATTGACATATTTTGGTACTTTTCATTGTTTTACTCCATATATTGGTTCAAAGTTGAGTGGGGATTTTTTTCAAGCGTATAATGCCGGGCTTTCACTCTCGTTGACGGAGTGAGATTTTTCACTCTCGACCATGGAGTGAAATATTTCACTCTCGAGAACGGAGTGAGATATTTCACTTTTTTTTAGGGAGTCGGAAATTCCACTCTTTAAAGAGTGTATTTGAATAAAGTTCACTCTAAAAAGAGTGAAAATGCAAATCACTCCTACAAAAAGTGAGCTTTTCACTCCTCCCAGTTTTAGAGTGTAGTTAGGATGCGTTCGGCTTCCATACGATAGAAAAAAGAATAAAATAAAATAATGTTTCTTGAGATTGGGAAAAGCATTTCTTACTTTTTTTTCAATAGATGGATACTTTCCCTTCTTTGATACTGCACAAAGATAATTTATTTTTTCAATTTAAAACCTAATATAATCATCGAAAAATAATGGAATATTTTTATTTGAAATTTAAATTATTTAAATACTCACTAAAACAAACGGAAGAATGTTTTAGTCATTGTACACTTTGAAAACAATAGATTTTTTTATAATTTAATATATTGCAGAAGAAAGGGGGGTAAAAATACACAAACAGAAATAAAATAATACTATTCTTAAAAAAAAAAAAACTATTTTTTTATTTTTATTTAAATATTTTGAATGGTTATATCAACCAATATTTAAACATTAATTTTATTTTCTTTATTAAAAGAAAGTATAGTTATAGGAAAAACGGGAATATTTATATTAAATAATAATAATAGTAAATAACACATACTTTTAGTAATTTGATAAGTAATATACATGAAATTAATAAAGAATATTTTCATGGTCAAAGGATATTTAAACTTTCACAAACAAACAAACAAAAAAAAAAAAAAAAAAAAAAGGTTAAATTGCTTTTTTTTTTTTTTTTTTGTCAGTTATAAGTTTTATGTTCAGCCAATATTTTTAGTGACAAATATATTGAATACAGTAAAACCTCGTTAACATGAACACGCTTAACTTGAATTACTTTTAACATGAATTGTTTTCACAATCCCTTATATAAATTAATACAAAGGTTTGATACTGTTAACATGAGCAAAATTTTGATTCCTTTGAGGTTCATGTTATCGAGTTTCAACTGTAGTGGAATGTTGGATAAAACCGGGTAGGTGGATAAAACAGGGAACCAGGCTTTATGGCTTTATTTGCGGCGGTATCTAGCCGAAACTTTTAAAATAACTTTTAGACGAGCGGCATGCCAGCTCCCAGTAACCAAAAGTCGTGTAGACGAACTCCTTTCGCAGTGGTGATTTTTTAAAGATTTCACGTGAAGGTGTTAAAAATTCGACGTCTGCAATACTACTTTACCAATCTTAAATACTTAAAGATTTAAATTAGGAAACTATAACGTATGATATTCTATTATTTACTGGTTATTTTAACGTTATCTACGAGTTATCTGAACAACGCTAAAGTAATATTTCATCAAAATGGTATGATCGGACAAAACTGGGATGCAGATGGTCGGACATAACCGGGAAGTTTCCGATTTTGGACAACTCTTTTTATTTGCGTGATTGAAATAGAATTAACTTGTTTATGCATTGTTTAATGATTTATAAATATATAAATACTATACAAAAACTATTTTTTAAATTAAGTTACTATATAGAAGGTTGTTTTTAGTCATTTCTATTGCGACATCTATCCTTATTTCAATGCCCTAAAAATTAGAAAACATGAAGAAAAAGAAAAAATGGAAAAACAAGACAAGAAGACCCTGAAGCGAAACTTTCCATGATGACAGAAATGAAAAGTAGAAAAACTGATGTGAAAAAGAAAAGTCCTGAAGAAAAAAAAATCTTGACATTAAACGAGGAAGAAGATGAAAGTGAAGCACGCGTCTTTTGTAACGGCTTACATGAACAATCTAAACCTAAGGAGAGTTGGATACAGTGCCTTTATTACAGAGGGTGGGCACATGAAGCATGCAGCAATGCAAATGAGCCAGATCGAACTTTCATTTGTGATTTTTGTGCCTAACAATTTTATCTCTTAAAGCATAATTTAACTCATTTTTATTTTATGTAGATTTGCTATAGCTTCACATTCTACAAGTATAATATGACAATTTTCCTTTGATATACAGTATTATTGCAAAATTACAATGTGCTTTTAATTATTTTTTCCAGTTCCCGGTTTTATCCGACCTGTCGGACAAAACCGGCACATTTCTAAAAAAAGTGTTGTTATGATCTCAATTTCTGTTGTTCGTTACTGAATGAATACTTTTTTCTTCCTAAGGAATCAATTTATCGTTTTAATACAAATTTTGATTGTTTTGTTCCCATAGTGCACAATAATAAAAATAAAAACATTAGGGTTCCCGGTTTTATCCGACTTTTCCACCATTATACAATGGAGAATACGTTTACGGACATACTTATTATTATATTTTTATGTAAAATTGAAATAGCACATAAAAGTTACATTTGAGATATTAATAGAGTACACCATAATCTGAGTTTTATAACTCTTTTTTTAATTTCTTTTTAAACAATTAGTAATTTTTATAAAATAAAATTATTTTAAGAATTTCGCAAATTGCCTTTTCAGTCCAACAAAATAAACGAATCTTTTTCTCCAGAGTAAGAAAATAATTTTATTTTCATGACCTTAAATCAAAAATCGATAGAAAAGGACTTTAATTTAACCCGTAAACTATTTTAGATAGTTAAGATGTGTTTGGATTCCATTTGATAAAAATGAAAATAAAATAAAATAAAGTTTCTTGAGATTGGAAAAAAATTTACTTATTTTTTATTCAATATATGGATTCTTTCCCTTCTTTAAGAATGCACAAAGATATTTAATTTTATCCACTTAAAATCTAATCTAATCATCGAAAAATAATGGAATATTTGGATTCGGAATTTAAAGGACTTCTAATGTAAATTGAACATTGTTTTAACAATTGTACACTACAGATGTAAGAAACATAGTTTCTTTTTCTTTTCTTTTCTTTTTTAGCTTATTTTTGTAGAAAAATTAAATAAATAATTAAAACACATGGAAAACGATGAAACAATATTATTCAGAAATAAAATATACTTTTAAAAAGTTTTATTTGTATATTTTAAATGGTTATATAAAATAGTATTTAACCATTAAAGTAAATATTTAGACTAAATAAAAATATTGTTATAGATAAAACGTAAATTTTTTTATAAAAAATAATTATAAATAACGTACTCCGTTAGTATAGTTTGGCTGTAGTGTAAATGAAATTACTAATCTTTATTGTTATGGGAAACGACAGTTAATTTAATGTTACAACTGTTGTTAGCTTTCGTTTTTTCAAAACAAAAAACTAAAACAAAATCACTTCAACTTTTTCATTCACGTATAAAAACATTTCATATTTATTTACTTAGAACAGGTGTCACAAATAAAAAGTAAATTAAAAAGTTGACATGTTTCGGTTCATTCATAAGAACCGTATTCATAACACATAAAATCAGTAGAAAACTAAATGACACTGGATATAAATATAATTTAAAAATTAAAACACAAAACATTGCGCCCCCTATGATCGTGAATAGCCATTGCCATCGCGGCATATAAATATAATAAATTTTGATCATATATTAAATTTAATATGTATAAAATTAATGTTAATAAAAGTAGAAAAACTAAATGACACTGGTTATAAAGGTAATTTAAAAACCCCAAAACACAAAATATCATAGAGGGCGCAATATTTTGTGTTTTTAGATTTTTAAATTACCTTTATACCCAGTGAAATTTGGTTTTTCTACTTTTATTAATATTAATTTTATACATATTAAATTTAATATATGATCAAAATTTATTATATTTATATGCCGCGGTGGCAATGGCTATTCACGATCATAGGGGGCGCAATGTTTTGTGTTTTGAATTTTAAAATTATATTTATATCCAGTTTCATTTAGTTTTCTACTGATTTTATGTGTTATGAATACGGTCCTTATGAATGAACCGAAACATGTCAACTTTTTAATTTAATTTTTATTTGGGACACCTGTTCTAAGTAAATAAATATGAAATGTTTTTATACGTGACAGTCAATTTAGCACAGACAAAAAATAGTTCTTTTGCTTGTAAAGTTTTTTTTTTTTTTTTTTTTTTTTTTTTTACTAAAAATTATTTATTCTACATTGCAGTTTTTCAATAATCATTTCAAGTTTTTTATTTATTGATGGGTTATAAAAGAATTATGTAATATACTTTAAGATATATATATATATATACATATATATGCATATTACAACTCATATGACATAGTTTTTTTTTTTTTATTTATATAAATATATATGATGTAGTGTTTTTATTACATATGCAGAATGTTTTTTTAATTTTTAAATCTCTCTTTTTTTTCAATAACATACAAATTACTTTGAGAAATTTTATGGTTGCCTTTCAATCAAAAAAAAAAAAAGCCAAATATTTTGTTTCAGAGTAATAAAGTAATTTTATTTCTATGACCTCAAGGCAAAAACGGACAGAAAAAAGGCGGCTTTAATTTAATAACTGAACTATTTTCAATAATTAGGATGGATTTGGCTTCCATTTGATAGAAATGAAAATAAAATAACATTCTTGAGAATGAAAAAAAAATGTTACATACTTTTTATTCAATAGATGGATACTATCCCTTCAATGATAATTCATAAAGATATTTTATTTTATCAATTTAAAATCTAATATGATCATTGAAAAATAATGGAATATTCAAATTCGGAATTTAAATTATTTAAATGCATTCTAAAATAAATTGAACATTGTTTTAAAAATTGTACACTACAAATGTAATAGACATAGATTTTTTTTTTATTTCTTTCATTAGAAAGTAGAAAAACAAAGAAAAGCCATACACGAACATCGATGAAACAGTATTATTCAGAAATAAAATATACTTTTAAAAAGTTTTATTTTAATATTTTAAATGGCTATATAAACCAATATTTAAATATTAAAAGGAATATTTAGATTAAATAAAAATATTGTTATAGATAAAACGGAAAAATTTGTATAAAAATAATTATAAATAATGCACTCAGTTAGTATTTTGACAGTAAAGTAAATGAAATTAATAAAGATTATTGTTAAGCGAAATCGACAGTTAATTTTCCACAAACAAAAAATAGTTCAATTTCTTGTAAAGTACGTATGTTTATTTATTTATTTATTTATTTATTTCTGTACACTAAAATTAATTAGTTTTTTTAATTAATTTCAAATAATTATATATATATATTTATAATCATTTCCGGATTCTTACCCCTTGATGTCTTATTAAATAAATTATGTAATGTACATTAAGGTATATATGCATATTCAACACATATGACATTTTTAAAAATTGTTTATGTTTAATTTTAATAATATATGATGTAGTTTTTTTTTATTAAATATATAGAATTATTTTTTAATCTTAAACCTTTTTTTTAATTTTTTAATAGCAATTAATTTAATTGAAATTGAAATTACTTTAAGAATTCCGTATCATACCCTTTTAATCGAGCAAAAGAACCTAATAATTTGCTTCAGAGTAAGAAAATAATTTTATTTTCATGACCTTGAGGCAAGAAGTGACAGTAAAAGGCTTTATTTGAATCAATGAATTATTTTGACTGACAATGAATTATTTTGAATTATTTTCCTGCTAAATCGATCTTTAATTTTTCAGAGTAAAAAAAAAAAAAAAAAAAAAAAAAAGTTCAATTGTTTACAAAGTACGTTTTTCATATCGAGTTGTTTAATCGCATATGGTTTATTCTTTCATATTCTAATCGAGTTCTGTCAATTCCTTGAATTTCAGCCGTCGTCTTTTGGTATAATTGGAAAATTTAAAAATTTAAAAAAGATCTCACTCACATATATAACAAGAAAGCTATGAGATTTTGAATTTCTTGAATTACTCAAAAGGTGGGGAAAATACTTTATGGGAGTGTTTCCTGCAATGTTCGTAGACATGCTGGCAGGTAAAAAGTTTTATGAGTTTCCTATTGTTATATTATTAGGCTAAGACTCGTTTTCTATATACTGGATCAAGGTCGTATTCATAATAATGGATATACACATAAAGTTACTCAAATTAGCCATAAAAAATTGATGGATATACAATAATTTCATACAAATGAATGTCGAGAAAGCTATTTCTTGATTTTCTTGGGTTTCTTGAAAGGTGACAAAAATACTTTGTGCGAGTCTTTCGTGTAATGTTTGTGGATGAACTGCCTAATAAAGGGTTCTATGAGAACTCTTTGGTAATAGCATTAGAAAAAAAATCGTTTTCTATGTGCTGGATTAATGTCGTGTCCATGCTAATACACAAAAATAAAATTAAAATTACGCAATTTTTTGCTGTTATTCAAAACTTTATGCGGCTGTATTTCTGTAAACAGTTTGCCATTAATAATAAAAATGATGATGATTATGATGATTATGTATAACTGATTGGGAATAAGTATATTTCATATTTTTGGTGCCTAAAATTTCATGTTATTACTTTCTTCTATCTTCAATAGTGTGCAATTCACAATCTACAAAAGTGTATGAAGTTAGTTATAGAACTGAACTAAGTTTTTTGTATATGATTATTTTTTGGTATGGCAAGTAGGTCCTCCCTGAATATGAAAAAATCTGCCAATCATTCTATTGTCCATCGGCTCATGCAGAGACAGAAATTCGTTTTTACTCCGAGTAGTTGACTGAAGCAGAAATTTAAGATGAAAATCAAAGTTGGTATGGTATTGAATTAAAATCATTAAAGCATTAAAATGAGTAACTATTTTTTTTTTTAATATTAAAATGTACGTATGAGATGGAAGAAAGATTTGGGATTGGCACATCCAACTAGCTTTTTAAGATTAATGTAAGAAATTAATTATTTAATCAAAGAAATATATTTACTTATTTATTGTACGTGTGAAGTTTGTTGCTTTTGATGATTAGGGATATCTACCCACATAGATTTCTAAAACTTTGGATAAGGATAGACGAATTCAGGCCTGAATGCATCCGTCATTAATTTTAGACGAAATATTAATTTAAAAACCTAATGAACAAATTTAAATTTTCTGTAGTTCACTGTCGTTAAAAGAACTTTCGCACTTGGAAAAACATTTTTGTTATTTCAAGCAGATGAAGAAAAAAAAAATCTATCTTTACTGCACTTTGTAACTGTTCTAGTGTTTCAGAGATGGATGTAATAATAATAATAATAATAATAATAATAATAATAATAATAATAATAATAATAATAATAATAACCACTTCTGCAGAATATTTGAGGACTTACGGATTAATGGTATCTTATGTTTTAATTGTTTTACTACACACTACTTTAAATAATTCTTTTCTAAACATTTATTTCATGGTAAGTATCAAGTTTTCCAATTTTTCTGCACTTTGAAAATGCCATCACTAATACGTGGGTGAAAGTATGTTCATATCTGGAGAATCTTACTGGTAACTCAATTCATGTCTTGAAAGAATTGAGAATCTTACTGGTAACTCAATTCATGTCTTGGAAGAATTAAGCGAGGATGGACTACTTTGACTTGCTAAACCTGTTGTTATTTAACATTATATCACAAATTAAAACAATATAAGCGATTTCGTCAAGTTTTTTTTTTCTTTTTGAAAAAATACTTTTTTAAAGAGAAGAGATGAGTTAGATAAGTTACATCTTTTGTTGTAATATACATATATATATATATATATATATATATATATATATATATATATTGCTTTGATACATATGACCAGAATTGAAAGCATAATGTATCTAAATACGTTATTACTATAACAAGTCACGTTATATGTTTAAAATGATTACCGAAAAAAATACACACACACACACACATATATAGACATGAATATAAAGATTGTACGTATACCGTAAAAGAAATAAAAATCTGTATGGTGTTTAAACATTATCTTGGAAATTGGGATTCCTAAAACTTTTCCAGAAACGGTAACAGCAAAAAATCATGTAACTGATTCTATTACATCCATTTTTACTTTTACCATTACATAAATAGTTAGAGGTATTCCAGTTTCCAAGAAAAAATTTAGTAACCGTACGAATTTTATTTTTTACAGTGCACCCTACCAAAGATAGTGTTCATCAAATCTAGGCACATTTGACTAGATTTTTATTTAAAATTGTAAAAAGTACAGCAGTTTTAAAACCATATAAAATTCATGGTGTATTCTGCCAAAGTAGTAGAAGTTTCAGCTTACAAAGTTTATTTGTATTTAAATATATACTACTTTAAAACGTTTAATTCAATATCAATATTTTTATTCCTTTTTAAAATATTACCGATTATAAATCAGAGACCTGCATAATGACATACGCTATTAGTATTTGATTCAAAATGTTCACATACGCTTTTTAACAAACTGATATCGGAAGGGGGGAGAAAATAAATGGAACAATATGATCCACACCTTTCTATTATATTATCTCGGTATAGGGTGACTCTTAAATAATAACATTTTCCTACTTGATGAATATCGGTCGTACTATAGAGTTAATTAGAATTTTTTGAAAACAAACAATTAAAAGAATCTTGATTTATGCATTTTTTCCCATATCAAATAAGAACTCTAGAAATTAAAACAGCACTTCTTCCAAGATAATTAATGTCATTTGTAATTCCAAATACTTTTCGTTGTTCTTAGATTTTCTGAAAATATATAGAACAGTGTTATTTTTATTTTCTTTTTTTGCTTTTGCAAATATATTCCAGCAAATTTTTTTGTATGTTTACAAAGTTTCTTTTTCTATCATTAAAGTTAAATTAAAAGAATGTTAGTGAATTTTATATAATGGATGATAGTGGAAATTCTCGTAACCAATTCTGTCACGTGAATTTTTACTGTTACCATTACATAAATAGCTATAGGCATTCCAGTTTTCTTGAAAAAGTTCAGCAACCGTACAATTTTGTTTTTACAGTGTACAGTGGCCAAATTTAGATTCGTTTCGTTAGATTTTTATTTCAAATCATAAGAAGTATCATAGAAGTTATAAAACCATAAAAAACTGATGGTGTGTACTTCCAAAGTAGCAGGATTTGCAATTCGAAATCCTTCTTGAACAAAAAAGTCTCCAGTTAATATTGATTTTCATGTAATTAAGGGTATTATATCGGACCTGCGCAACGCCGCGACGGTTGAGTCAGACAGTTTTTCATTAAACTGATTATGATGTGTATTTTTCTGGCAAGAACAACAATCGTTAAACATAGTTTAATTGTTTTTTCAAATCTATACGACTTTAAAATGTTGAAATTCAACATCAATATTGTTATTCATTTTTAAAATATTACTGTTTATAAATCAGTGACCTTCATAATGATATACGCTAGTAATATTTCACTCAAACTGTTGACAAATGCTTTGTAACAAATAACATCTGAAGGTTGAGTCAGATAGTTTGCATTGAATTGATTATAATTTTTTTTTTTTTTTTTTTTTTTTTTTTTTACAAAAAAGATTCTTTAAACAGAATTTAATTATTTTTTCAAATCTATACTACTTTAAAATGTTTGAATTCAACATCAATATTGTTATTCATTTTTTAAATATTACTGTTTATAAATCATTGACCTTATAATGACATATGCTAGTAATATTTTACTCAAACTGCTGACGCATGCTTTTACCAAATAACATCTAAAGAGAAGAGAAAATAAATGGATAACATGATCCGTATCTTTCTATTGTAATACCTAGGAATATGGCGACTCCTAATTAATAATATTTTCCAAATTCATGAATAGAGGTCGTACTACGTAGTTAATTAGATTTTTTTAATAAAACAAACTACTAGAAATAACTTAATTTACGCAACATTTATTTTTTATATACAAATTTAGAACTCCAGTAATTAAAACAGAATGCACTTCTTTAAAGATAATTAATGTCATTTGTATGTCCAAATACTTTTCCTTATTCATAGATTTTCTAAAAATATATAAAATATTGTTAAAAAGTTGAATTAGAAGAATTTTCGCTAATTGTGTGATGTACGAGACCTTCAAATGACATATACTTGTGATATTTCATTCAAAGTGTTGACATATGTTTTGTAACAAACTAGTGTCTGAAGAGAGGAGAAAATAAATTGAGCAACATGATCCATATCTTTCTATTGTACTATCACAGAATAGGATGACTCCTAATTAATAATATTTTCCAAGTTCATGAATAGAGGTCGTACTACGTAGTTAATTAGAGTTTTTTAATAAACAAAGTACTAAAAATAACTTAACTTACGCAATTTTTTCTTATGCCAAACTAGATCTCTAGAAATTAAAACAGAATGCACTTCATTAAAGATAATTAATGTCATTTGTATTTCCAAATACTCTTCCTTATTTATAGATTTTCTGAGAATATATAACACAGTGTTAAATTGTTTTACCATTGCAAATACTTTCGAGAACATATTTTTCTCCGCCGTTTACAAAGTTTTTTTTTCTACCATTAAAGTTTAATTGAAAGAATTTTAGTGAATCACATGATATTTTGAAAACGAAGATATTTTGTGATAATAAGGAGCAAAAAGATATTTTCCTTATTCTCTTTAATGAAGAATTTTTTTATCTACATAATTCACATTTGGTTCAAATTATTCAAGAAAATTTTAAATTGGAAAATATTTAATTTTTCATAAAAGTATTTCTTTACTCTGTGTAGTTTTTTTTTTTTTTAAGTTTTTTAGTTTTTTAATGAAATACGAAATAAGAATGACATTTTCTGTCAGATTTCTACTCATGGTTATACATGCTTTTAAATTTTCATTGTGTTTTCTTGTAAAATTTTCTGTCAGTGTGGTAGAATTCTAAAAAGTTCACGAAATGAGAGAGGAAAATAATTTGCTCCTATGATTATTTCGGTTGTTCATAAAAAAGAGAATGTCTTACAAATTTTATTTTAATGTGTGAAAATGTCTTAGAATTTTTGAGTTGACGCGTTTTTCTTTTTTCTTTTTAAAATTTATCTATTATTTAAATTTTATTTATTTTTGTTACAATTGTTTTAATTATTTTTTTATTTACGAGACAAGGTCTACCTCAGATTTATTATTTCAAACGATTATCGATGCTAATATATATTATATCACATATGTCATACATAGAAAAGCAGGAATCACACTTCATGTATTGAGAAGAAATTCTAATATGTTGCATACCAAGTGAAATCTGGTTTTTCGTTTATAACTTAAAATTTAATTGAGATCTTTCAGCACAATTTTCAACACATTAACGCGCTTTGTTGAGTGTCAGTCTCTTACTGTCAACTATATTCACAATTATTAAATGCTTTATGTTTTGTTTTTTTTTTTTTCAAAAAAATTAGGCTCTGTCTTTCTTCTTGAGAAAAAAAATGTCAAATTTCTGCATTCATGTCGGCAAAGTGGATAAAAATATAAAACGAATATGCATATCAGTCATCCACCTTGTCCTTATTGTCGCTTATAAGAATGGTTTCAGAAAGATATTATCTAGAAAACCGTTAAGTTTCGTAAAATGATGTTTTATTGATTACTTTCTAATTTTATTTCTTGAATTACAGTGAAAACTCTCTAAGCGACCACCTCCGTGAACGATTATTTTTTCAGTAGACGAAATTTATTCCCATAAGCTCTATACTAATTTTACCTCCATTCAAAAGACCATCCCAGTTGAGCTACCTCCATCAGCGACTAGTTCTTTTGAGGAAAATGAATCAAATTACGTTTTTACCTGTTCGCCTGTGGAAGGTTAGAAAAATAATTCCGGAGTTAACATTTTTCATCAAACTTTTAGGATAAGTTTAATTTTTTTTCGGTAATATTTAAGGGAATAAATCCTAGTTTATGCTATGAATTCAACTCTGATGGCGAATTAAAAATGACGGTTAATAAACTTCTTTGCCCTGTTCTGTCAGGAAACTATCGATGAAATACATAAAGTTATAAAATCGTCTTTAATTATTCCATCCAAAAAGTAATTGCGTTTATTTACTGAACTTTCAAAAGACTTAAAAATAAGAGTTGTAAAAGATAAAATCAAAGCAAACGCTAATGTTTTAAATTTTTTAAACATTGCAGTGATATTCCTATATATGTAATTTACTTTTATTTTCGTACTGAAACTTTTTTATGTATTTTTCCTGATGTGAAAAAAATATTGAAACATTAATTGTTACCTTTCTTCAATAATTATAATCTTGTTTTTAATATTACCTCGATTAAGACACCACCTTTTGGAATGACCAATTTTATTGGAACGGAATGTGATTTCTTTTTTCTTTTTTTTTGGGGGGGGGGGAGTTATGGTACTTTTAAAGAAAGTAAGACTGCTCACTTTATATGAATACTATACAAAGTATAATTTAATCGTTAATATAAGAACGACCACATAAAAAGCAACTACCGTCCTTCGGTTATTCAAAGTCATTTACTTTTTCATTCTATAGTTGTTTGTGTTTTTCCTAATAACTTTTAAATGAACTTTTATTACTTCCTATATTTTTCCCGCTGTGAAAAATATAAGACTGAACTCGTAAGATTTCTTATAGCCTAGAAAATAATATGTGGATACCTACACCGCTATACAAAATTACAGTAACGGTCATTTAATCCACTAAATAATAAAAAGAATTATGTAATCTGTACACGAACAATGTAAAGGAATATTATTAAATTAAAATATCACATAAACGTTGCAAAAACATTTGATATAGATTGTTATTATTTTAATATAATTTTAATCTATTATCACTGGATGTGCAATCTGCATTTGAAGCTCACTGATAAAAACGAAATAGATTTTTCTAGATTGCAAAAGCATTATATATAAATTGTTCTTTTCTTGTGTTAAAAATTTTATTCCAGAGCTGTGACATTGATCGTACAAATTTCAAATTATCGAGGTTACCAAACACTTCACACTTCACAAATAACAAATTTGAATTTTGCTTTCGACATGATTATATGAACATTTTTCGGTAAATATTGCCCATTTGCCCATATGATTTAAAGTTACAGAAATCTCTTTCCTTACTGTTGACCAATGCTACTTTGAGCCATTTTTTTCTGGCTTTATTTACATTTCCATTATTAAAAAATATTTTATATAATTTTTCAACGTTGAAACTGAGTTGTGAACAATTAACATGAAACAATGAAACAATAAAGCAAATTGTATGGTTTCAAAGGAGAAATTCTTTATTATTATTACTATGTTTAAGTATTTTTAAAGATTTGAAACGAAGTAGTGCCTGCTGGGGGCTTCTTTGCTGTATTCACTTAGTTTCATATAAAATGAATACATTTTTATTGAAGGCCTCTTGAAGTAACATCTGCTAATGAATTAGCACTGCAAACTACATAAACAAATGTTTTTTTTTTTTTTTTTTTTTTTTTTTTTTTTTTTTTTTTTTTAACGTTTAAACACATTGAACCAACTGTTAATATTAAAGAAAACAGAAACAGTTTACGTCATGTTATTCTCAACAACCGGAACAAAAACAATCAATTTAACATATTGCTAGAATAACATTTGAAAACAAAATGTTACTTGAAACATTTTTTAAGAGATTTGGTTGCATAAAAGATATTTCTAAGTAATCGGGACTATTTGTGGACCAAAGAATTCCTGGCAAAATGTAGCCCTGAAAATAATGGTTTTCATATAGGCTTTATATACACGCAAACATTTTCTGTCAACATAAAAATTTCAACAAAATAAGTCCTATGATCATGGCTCATTAGGATACTAAAGGTAATATTTTGGCATTTATCTTATTCGTAGTTCATATCTAGGTTGTTTCACTGTAGAAAGTTTGGACAGTTAAAATCTACACACGAAAACAGTTGTTAACAAATTCATCCAGTGTTGTCACTAAAAATAAATAAATCTATCCCAAACTATTCATAATTTTATTTTTCAAGAGCGAAAACTTCATATTATCCTGTATTGTTTGTCCAATGCAAAGTATAAAAACATTTTTTATGGAATGGATCGAAATAAAACCGCTTTAAATTAACACCAGGTTGACGTTACTAACATATTTTTCTGTACATTTTTAAAAAAAATGTAAATCTAGAAAACTAGTTTTTGTAAAGTCTAAGAAATTTGTAGCTTTAAAAAAGAATCTACTTCAAATTCAGTAATCTCACTAAAACATTATATGTAACCCGGGTTACAATTAACTAAAGTTCTAGCCATCCCTATAACGATTATTTCGTTATATATTGGTTATTTTCTTAAATTATTCCTTCCCCCCGTCTCTTTTCAATTCAAAATCAGTTTTAAGTGTCCTTCATTCACTTTCCATTTTTTTCCCTCGCCTAGTTTTCTCTAACCGAAAAATCGGCAGCTGCTTAACTTTGTCTGTGAGAAATACACTTACATATTATTCAACCGTTTAAAACATTTCCAGATGTCTGCTATTTCCGATCGAAGCAATTCTGCATTACCTTATATGGACATCATCTCTGTTTCGCAGTTAAAATTTATGCTTACGCTTCTTTTCCTTTCTCGACAAAACCCTATAAAGAATTTAACATCTGCGCAGTAAAATCTCATGTCCCTTCGGTGTGCTTCTTTATTAGACAAAACAACACGTGTAACATTTTATTGTTTGGCAACCTTTTCCTTTCCCATCCCAGCTGGGAAACTAAATTGAATTCTTAGCTTGCCGGCTGCATTTTAACTGTATTTGGCGTATACTATCCATTGTGCATGGGCGAACTTTTGTATGTTGGCGATTTTCTATCATGCCAAAAGTGGCAATTTGTTGCTATGTACGAGGCACTTGACTCTCTGCGCTCGTCTTGTTAACCTGCTATTCTTCGTTCGGAGATTTTCTCCGAGAGCTGTAAGTGTGCCCCCCCTTCGTAATAGATGTTAAAATAAAGTGTAACTTTGCAATCATCGTGGGGTTTTTTTGTACATCTGAACCTGGATACATGATCATTTCGTTCTTCTAAATGCCTTAACTAATATCTGCAACCACCAATCTCCCTTACAATCCCAGTTTTCCAGTTTAAATTAACATCAGGTTGACGTTACTAAAATTTTATCTGTACAATTTCAAAAAAAAAAAAAAAAAAAAAAAAAAAAAATGAAAATCTAGAAAACTAGTTATTGCGAAGTCTCAGAAATCTGTAGCTTTAAAAAAGAATCTACTTCAAATTCAGTAATCTCACTGAAACATTATCTGTAACCTGGGTTTCAATTAACTAAAGTTCTAGGCATCCCAGTTTTCTAAAACAATTCTTAATAGCCTTATATATTTTTTGATTTATAGTGCAAATGTTTCTCTCTTCAAGAATTTTTGTTGTTTCCGTTACATAAGTTCTAGAAATTACAGATTCCTTAAAAAATTTTAGTAATTTTACAGATTTTTATACATGTAGCGTACTATAAAACACCAAATTTTCCATGAGTTTACACAGGAGTTATTGGTCAGCCAATCACGTGTGGGGAATCATTGGTCAGAGCCAATCACGTATGGGGAATCATTGGTCAGCCAATCAAGTGTAAGGAATTACAGGTCTGTCAATCGTATTATCTTATTATCTTTAAGTCATTTTTCTGTGTTTTTTGTAAAGAGAATTGAATATGTCATTGTCCTATTTCATGTGTGGAAAATGGGCCATTATCCTTTCGAAGGTCATGGCAGTATGAAAAAAAAAAAAAAAAAAAAGAATTGAACTACCGAAATTAAACTTCTTCTCAACACATATAATTATTTTTGACCGATTCATTCCGTTGCTTCATATGTTATAGTTATTTATTTATTGAAATTGAATGTGGTCTTTTTTATGACCAGATCATAAACCCAAATAACGCCGTCGTTTTACTTATTTCAGTACTTGTATATTAAGTTTCTCTGTTTGTTTGTTATTCTTTAAATTGTCCGTACAAATTCTAATGTCTACATTTGGTTTCGAATTTCTTTTGTTGTAATTCTCTTGCTTGCGACTGAATTAACATTTCGGATTCTTTCGGAAGATTTATAAATATTCTTGTAAAGATTTCAGCACCATAACTAATTGGGAATCGGCAAGAAATTGTAATTTAATCAGCAACTTTTTGAAATAACTTTAGGATAGCATTTCCACTAGCTGATTTACTAGAAAATGCTTTTCCTACAAAATAGGAAAGATTGGAAATGTAGGGCTATAAAATGATATGTATAATACTCTCATGATGCGACGTCAGATGAATAACGCGAACACCATTAAGTTTAATTTATCAAAATTAGCTTCTAATAGAATGTTTTGTTTTATTAACCCTCTATCTACCAAATTATGAATTCATGAAAATTTTATATTCTAAAGCATTTTACGTAAATTGTTTTAATTAAAAGATTTACATAATTATTTAATATTTTTTGAAGGATTTTAGAAGGATTAATTAAATTTGAATTTACAGGGATTATCTGCAATATTTATAACCCCACTCAAATCTTTTATTTTTAATTGTTTTCTAAGTATTTTGTAGAATTAAAAAATGTACAAATATGATCTTAATATATGTTCTTAATATATAAATAGAGAAATATTTCCGAAATGAACTCCCCCCCCCCTCTCAGCGCCAAGAATGATGACAAGATACAAAGGCAAAAGAAATAATGTTTTTAAACATATTTTTGTTTTGTGTAACCAATAATACTTTTGCAACAAAATAAAGTAATGCATATATAAGTCTTTCTAAATAGTATTACAAGTAATTTACGCACTAAAAGAATTTTATGATAAGTAATTTTTAATGGTATTTATAGGTACCGTCGGTGCGTAAAGGTTTAAATATGTTCCTCATTTCATTGGTCTATTTTAGGTTTTATTCATCCTAGCATCACAAATCCTTTCGAGGTTCAACCAACTTTTCATAGCGATATTAAAAAATAAATCATAATATCCACCCCATTAAAAAAATAATTTCCTGCCAAACATACAATATAATATCATTATATTTTAGAACACACGCTGTTTGCTGAATAAGTTTTTTTTAAGTATTATAATTGATTTTTGCTTTATTTTATAGCACACTGAGCTAAAATAATTTGCTTTAAATCTGAAGCTTATAACACGATTTTTCGGTAGTAATATTCTCGTTTTATTTTCTCTATTATTTTATTCGTGAAACAATGTTTCTAAAGAAATAACATCCGAATTTTATAAAGTATATAGTATTTTTTCTTCTTAATATAATTCTTTGTATTTACAGTTTATTACAGGATATAAAAAAAACGAATATCATTCTTTCTGAAACAATGACAATTTTAGAAATAAAATATATGAAATGGCTAAACTATTGATTTTTAAGGAGAACATAAATACTCTTTGTTTAAGAATCGAAATGTTATTTAGATTTCATAAATATTTCAAATAAGTAGCAGATTCGATTTTTTATAAAACACTTCTACAAAAAAAATCTATTTTTTTTCAAAAAGTATTTTTAAAATTAAATAGTTTTATTTTTGCTTCTATTTGTTTCAGAATCTATTCAAAATAAGAAAAAATTTATGAGGATTTATATTCAGAAGAGGTTTGCTTTGTAAATATCCGTGAATTTTATAAACAAAACATATTTAATTATTTTTTTTAATATAATTTTTTGAATACAAAGTATGCTACAGAATATAAAATAAACCAAAGCTTTTTCTTTTTGAAATATATATATATATATATATATATATTCCCAGTAGCCAAACAATATTGGACTATTATTGGTTACATCTTGGAGCAATATTAGCACATTGGTGTGATACTGGCATCAAATATTGTTCGAATATTGAGGTGTTTACATTTGGCCCTTTTTTAGCTAATATTTGCAGCCAATATTATACCAATATTGAGATTTCATTAGAAATATTGCCATTCATTGCCATTCATTGGAAATATTTCCAATGAAATGCCAATATACAATCAATATTGGCATTTTATTAGGAATATTTCTAATAAATGAAATATTGGCGCAACGTTGGACCAATATTGGTTTGGTACTATGGGTGTATATATATACACTGGTGTCCAAAAGTTAAGCATAATTGGTAATTAAGTAATTATTTTTAAGTAATGAAAGAAATATGAATCGGAATGTGCTGAAACTCCAGGTGTGTAAACAAAATAGTACGCGTCACATATTTTCGCGAAGATTTTCCCGCGAAATCGAACAGGGGACCGTCAACAAATTGAAAAAGAACGAAGATCTTTTGGATAACCCTGTCAAAACTAATGTAGCAAAAGCGTTCAAACTGCACATTATGATTAATTGGTTTATTTCAATGTACTGTGTTAATTTTTACAAGGATAGCATGTATACTCGTAGAGAAATTAGAGTTTTTATAAAAACAGTCCTAAATTTTTCCAAGTTTTTTGCTTATAATTTGCAGAGTTCTTATTATAAAATAATGTTCTTTTCTGAAAATATGACAAAAATCATTGTACACAATACCCTGCCATCAGAATTTAAAAATAATAAAAATTGTATGAAAAATGAGTATGTTTAGTAAATAATTTTTCATTGCGCATGCGTCAACGATATCAAAATGTCATTTGCATATTGTGTTAGCTAAATGTATAGAGCAACTTCTGTAAAAGTTTCAAAAACATAGCTTGAAAATTCTGAAAATGGGAGATTATAGAATCAACTCAAAATCCTTTATTCCCTAAATGAAGCAAAAAGATGAGGGGCTGTATCCATATTCCATTGTTTAGTGCCTACACAATATTGCACGTGCAACTATATTTAGGTAAAACCCCTGATTTTTTTTGCTTCCATTAGGAATAATGAATTTTGAGTTGATTCTAAAGGCTCCCATTTTCAGAATTTTCAAGCTATGTTTTTGAAACTTTTACAGAAGTTGCTCTATACATTTAGCTAACACAATATGCAAATGACATTTTGATATCGTTGACGCATGCGCAATGAAAAATTATTTACTAAACATACTCATTTTTCACACAATTTTTATTATTTTTAAATTCTGATGACAGGGTATTGTGTACAATGATGTTTGTCATATTTTCAGAAAAGAACATTATTTTATAATAAGAACTCTGCAAATTATAAGCAAAAAACTTGGAAAAATTTAGGACTGTTTTTATAAAAACCTTAATTTCTCTACGAGTATACATACTATCCTTGTAAAAATTATCACAGTACATTAAAATAGGCCGATTAATCATAATGTACAGTTTGAACGCTTTTGCTACATTTGTTTTGACAGGGTTATCCAAAAGATCTTCGTTCTTTTTCAATTTGTTGACGGTCCCCTGTTCGATTTCGGGGAAAACTCTTCGCGAAAATATGTGACGCGTACTATTTTGTTTACACACCTGGAGTTTCAGCACATTCCGACTCATATTTCTTTCATTACTTAAAAATAATTACTTAATTACCAATTATGCTTAACTTTTGGACACCAGTGTATATGTGTGTGTGTGTGTAATAATCCAATTTTTTCGCCATTTTCCCGTTTAGATTTTGTTCCAAATTCTTATAAAAATCTACTTTTACATATATTTCAGAAATATTCTAAATTTTAATTACCATCTAAATTGCCTTGTTCCTTAATTCGACGTAAACTGCTATTTTATTCTCTAAAAAAAACTCAATTGTATTATTAAAATGCCAATTTTTTATTTCGAACTATTAATCTATTTTATTATTTCATTTCTCCTTTTTAGAATAAAAAAATATTCTTTCGGAAGTTTTATTTTTACTATTTTATTAAATATCGCCAGCAATCCTATTATCCTTTTTGATCTGTCGAACTGTGCACTTTTTTCATTTTGTCAAGCTTTCGCAACATTAAAATAGTTCTGCCATGATGCCCTACTTTCTAGGCAATAACGTAATTTGTTCCGCCTTCTCCACCCCCTGACGCCGTTCATTAGCGTTCGGCGTTAAGAATGTAATATTCAGTGAATTTTTGTAAAAACACACTTACGCAGGCATAGAATCCAGAAGTCGTCTTATTTTTAAACTGTTAAAGTAAACTTGTTGCTGGAAGTCTCAAATTAGAATGTTTTTGTTATTTTGTTTTTCAAGATGCAAAGTGTGATCATTCCATCTTTCTCAAGTAGCGGATTATTTGAGATCAGATTCTATGTGGCGTAGCTTGCTGAAATTATACAACAATAAAGTATTGAGGGCGTTATATATAATTTATTGGGAGAAAACACATTTCATTTCATCCTGCCCGAGTTCTCCAACCACGAAATATATGGAAGGTTCGTTTGTTCAGCTGTGGTAAATAATTTTCATATCTTCCAACCACATCATGCGTGTCATCATTTTCATTCCGTCATATCATCGTCTACCCCTCTGGGATAGCAGGATTTACGTATCAAACATATATGTATATACAGGGTGTATCTAAACTACTGGGCAAAACTTTAAGGGGTGATAGTACACATCAAGACAAATAATATTATATGGGAAACTAAGGGTCCCAAACGTCTTCCGAAGGAGATAGGCGCCATCAAAGTTTAGGGTCCAAAATTTGAAATGATTATAAAAAACGGGAAAATTGGTCAATTCCTTTGCGGTTTTCACTAAAACTATTCTTTATGTTATTATTGTCTTGAAAATAAATTATGAAGATAAATTTCAAAAAATGACGATAGAGGGCGCTTTAGACTTTCGAGTAACGAACAACTATTTTTTACCGTTATTTTTTGCATCTCATTAATTTTTTTTAGAAGTTTAGACATAAACTTAAATTTTGAGCTTAAAATCTGTGGTTAAGAAGCGGAAACTGAACTGTGTTCAATGGGAGTGGGTAGGTTCAAATTTAAAATGATTATAAAAAATGGAAAAATTGGTAAATTTATTTGCGGTTTTCACTAAAATTATTGTTTATGTCAGTATTGTCTTGAAAATAATTTATAGAGATAAATTTTTAAAAACGTCGATAGAGGGCGCTTTGGACTTTGGAGTAACGTACAACTATTTTTACCGTTATTTTTTGCATCTCATTAAATTTTTTTAGAAGCTTAGACATAAACTTAAATTTTGAGCTGAAAATCTGAATCGTTGACAGTGGTTAAGTAGAGCAAACTGAACTGTGTTCAATGGGGGTGGGGAGGTTCAAATTTAAAATGATTATAAAAAAATGTAAAAATTGGTCGATTTGTTTGCGGTTTTCTCTGAAACCATTCTTTATGTCAGTATTTAATTGAAAATAAATTTTAAAGATAAATTTCAAAAAATTCCGTTAGAGGGCGCCTTAAACTTTAGAGTAACCAACAACTACTTTTAACAGTTTTTTTAAATCTAAATAAATGTTTTTAAAGCTTAGACTTAAATTTTGAGTTCATAATCTGAATCGTTGTGAGTAATTAAGTAGCGAAAAATTGAACTGCATTCGTAGAGTGGGCAGGGTAACATTTCAACTCCTGAACACAGTTCAGTTTGCGCTCATTAACCCCTTCCAACGATTCAGAATTTGAGCTCAAAATTTAAGTCTAAGTTTTTGCAAGCATTTAATTAGATACAAAAAAAAAAAAATAACAGTTAAAAATTGTTGTTGGTTACTCTAAAGTTTAAGGCGCCCTCTAACGGAATTTTTTGAAATTTATCTTTAAAATTTATTTTTAAGGAAGTACTGATATAAAGAATGGTTTTAGAAAAAACCGCAAACAAATCGACCAATTTTTCCGTTTTTTATAATCATTAGAAATTTGAACCTCCCCACCCCCATTGAACACAGTTCAGTTTGCGCTACTTAACCACTGTCAACGATTCAGATTTTCAGCTCAAAATTTAAGTTTATGTCTAAGCTTCTAAAAAAATTTAATGAGATGCAAAAAATAACGGTAAAAATAGTTGTACGTTATTCCAAAGTCTAAAGCGCCCTCTATCGACATTTTAAAAAATTTATCTGTATAATTTATTTTCAAGACAATACTGACATAAACAATAATTTTAGTGAAAACCGCCAAATAAATTGACCAATTTTTCCGTTTTTTATAATCATTTGAAATTTCAACCTACCCACTCCCATTGAACACTGTTCAGTTTGCGCTTCTTAACCACAGATTTTAAGCTCAAAATTTAAGTTTATGTCTAAACTTCTAAAAAAAATTAATGAGATGCAAAAAATAACGGTAAAAAATAGTTGTTCGTTACTCCAAAGTCTAAAGCGCCCCCTATCGCCATTTTTTGAAATTTATCTTCATAATTTATTTTCAAGACAATACTGACATAAAGAATAGCTTTAGTGAAAACCGCAAACGAATCGACTAATTTTCCCGTTTTTTATAATCATTTCAAATTTTGGACCCTAAACTTTGATGGCGCCTATCTCCTTTGGAAAACGTTTGGGATCCTTAGTTTTCCATATAATATTATTTGTCTTGATGTGTACTATCACCCCTTAAAGTTTTGCCCAGTAGTTTTGATACACCCTGTATATATATATATATATATATATATATATATATATATGATACGTAAATCCTAGTGAAGTTTGGAATCTATGCGCATTCTTGTACTTAATACATGAATCGGGCATTGATTTTTTAAATATTCTGTTTTTAGCAGGAAGACAGCAGGGTGGAAAGTGACCTCATGGTTGAAAGTGTTGAATTCATGGGGGAGGGGGGCCCAGGAAGACATACCCCCTCGAAGCAGTGAGATGTTCCTACGAAAAAGTTAAGATTTTGTGTTTTCAATGGTCAAAAAGTGCAATTTCCCTCGCGGAAATCAATAATGTTCCTCCCGGAGCTACAGAAAATCCTCCCGGAGAAAAATATCTGAATTCCACTCTCTTGGTTACGCTTGATTTAAAATGGGGAAAACAGCATTAATTTAACAATGAGTATTTGTTGTAAAGTACTAAAGGCAAAGCCACCACATTAACGCCAATTGTTAACCAACTTGGCAAAATATTGCCAAATTTGGCGGTAAAAATTAGTTACTTTAAATGAAACCAACTTGGTGATGTATGGCTAATGTAGCAAAATTGATATTTAAATTCATTAAGTTTTCACATCTAGCTTAATATAATTTATTTTAAACATTATGCATTTAAGATTTTTTAAAAAGCCTTTTCTACTTTTCAGTAAAAAAATGTATTTTCTAAATTTTTGGGGAATTTAATGAAAGCATGTTTAAAAAAAATTACAATTCATTATTTTTTATTTATTTTGTGGTATTCTTTTTTTGCGAAGTTGTAACAACGACACAAACAATATAAAATTTCAATTAAGGGTCTACAAATCAATGCCCATCTTGCAGCACTTTTCAAGATTTTCTTTTGTCTAAATGTCAGAAGGCAACTCTATTAACTTAGAAGAATTAGGTGTGTTGAAATGTCTGGAAGATAACTAATGGTTTGGTAAATAAATGAAACAAAAGAATCTTGAAGAAGAAAGAAATCTTGATTCGATTCAATTAGTACTGTTGCAAATATGTTACTGTCTGTATTTATACGACTTTCAACAATGTTTGTACTACATATAAAGAGATTTATTTTAAGGAAGATAAATTTATTGAAATAACAAATCGAACAACTTAAACAAAACTTTAGCCGATTTATTAATCATTTAACAATAAAAATATATGTAAAAGGCTTTTTTTACCCTTTAAACGTCGTAACCATATGCTACATTTTTCAAAATTTAGATAATTTGTTTGGCACCAATTTTTTGAAGTGAAAATATTCCCCATATTTATTACAGATAAAATTATCCAAGAATAAAGCGAATAAAACTATTAAAAAAACTGTTTAAAAACATACAGTGTGAATGAAATAAGGTAGGCCACATTGCCCGTGAAATTTATAGCCACGAGAATTAATGCATTAAATAATATTATAGGTTCGGACAATTAGGGCTGACATGAGACAAAATTCTAAATTTTTCCAGCTCATCTTTGATATTGTCTTCTTACTGACACTTATCTGCTTCAGCTGATAAATAGCTGAAACTATTTTAGCTTGAAATGTATACTGCACTGTGTACATTTTATGGTAATATTTACAAAATATATTACTGTAATTATTGTAAATTATGTTTTTCTTTTCTTATTATATATTTTAAAATATAACTTGTCATAAAAGAAAATGTAAAAAAATTAAAACTCTGTCTCATAGCAGCCCCACCGAAGGGTCTAATATAACTTTGGTAAACTAACTGTTTTCTAAAGCACTATTTTTAAAAAATATATTCTATAAGCATATTATAAAAATATGTTACTGTAAATCAGCATAGTGGAGAAGTCTGATTAAAAACTGCAAAAAATTGAAGTATGTTAAATTATACAAACAAACATAGACATTTTCAAAATTAAATTAAAAGTGTCTTAAATGCATATTTTTACAGATAATCCAAGCTAAAAGTTACAACAATTCAACTTTCAGGTGTAAAGAAAAGAACATGGAGAATTATAAATATATGACAGATAATCCAAAAAAATATTTTTATTAAAAGACATAAAAGTTTACATATATAGTAAAATGAACGTGAAATTTTTATTAGGATGAGCGAAGCGAATCCTCTACTAGGCCACTTAAATTACATTTTGTCGTACACTTTACAAAAAAAAAACTATTCAATATTTTAACTTCAAATTAAACACAAAAATAAATTATGATCTGTAGATTTGCACAATATAATTTTTTACAGTAAAACGATAAAAAAAATTATTATTTTAATTAATTATATTTTACATGCATTTCCAATGCGGACGCATTTTAGCAAATAAATAAAAAATGAAACGCGTATATTTTCAGAAAAAAATATATAAATCATGGAGAAAGTAATTATAGATAGAATCATGATTAGTTTAATAAATAAAATATGTTTTCATCATTCCGCAAAATCGTTTGCACAGATGACACTTAAACATTTTAAAAGAATTGTATTATGGATTTTTTAATGGCAACAAAAGAATTGTAAACAAATAAAATTAATTGTTAAATTTGTTATATAAATGAAAAATTAAAAGAACTGCTTGAAGTTGTTGCCTCGATTCAAACTCTTTATAAATGTATTAAAGCAAAGTTGGCCGATTCAGAAACGACAAATGGACTTTATCCATTTCTTACTTTATCATTTGGATTTAAAATAATGTTACGTTTTTGTTTGTGGGCCGAAAAAGGTTTAGTGAACGGGACTTAAGACTTTGTTGTAAGTATTAATGAAAATCACAAGCCACCAGACCAGATATCGCGAATAATCATGGATAAATTTGAATACTACAGTAATTTAACTTATAAGAATTGGTGCGAACCAATTCCCCCAATAATTAAATTCTGGAAAAATGGAAGCATAAATTGCTCAAGGAAAGAATTTTTTCTGCAGTTAGCTTTTCCTGTTACAATTCATAAATCCCAAGGTTTAACATTAGATGAAGCAGTTGTAGATATTGAGGATATATAGACACCAGTTGGCTTAAAAACGTACGTAACGTTGTCGAGAGTGAAAATCCTTCAAAATTAAGCATTCAATAGAAAATTTCCTTACAAAAAATTCTACAATATCAAAAATTCTCATATTCTAACAGGTATAAAAACGAAGAAATTAGAACAAAAAGTTTTACAGTTAAAAATGCATAGCATCAACGAGAGCAGATTTCAAATGTTTTTCCAGAAAATAGGATTTTGAAGAAGTAACTTTCTTCAAGCACTCTTCAAATATATTATTCTAAAATAGCTATCAAAGGTTATTTGATGTTAATTACAACGATTGGAAACATGCATATTTCAAACAACGTTAAAAAACACGAGTGGCTACTGGAAATTGTAAAAACATCTTTAAAAGAGCTTTTAGTTGAAAATTTAAAAATATTTTGTAAAAGTGTGCTTCGAAAATATTTTGTTATGCCAGTCTTACATCATAAATAAAAATTCAAATGTGCCAAAACATAGAATAACGTTTTTGTTTAATAAAAATGTAAAAATAATATTAAAAAATATTGTTACTTTCAAATATCTGTTTTATAAAATAATGCTTCGCGAATCCAAACAAAGCATGGCTTTTGCTATTTTTGATGCCAAATTAATATTTATATCTCGATATTTTTCTACAGTAAAAGAATATGGATTAAAATGTCTTGTCTATCTGACTAGCGGTTACTTAAAATATATACTTAACATATAAATAAATCACCTATTTGTTATAAAACACTGCTTGTTTATATTTATCCGAAATTGCACATTCTGTTATAATAATAATATATAATAATATTTTATTAACAAATCAGTCCTTTTCAATGTAATATCAAAATGAATATATATATTAAACAAATCAATTAATTATTAGAAAATAATATTATACTATATTTGTGAAATTGATAAATAAAATAATTAGTAAGATATATAAGTGAGAACTGCATCATAATTGAATAATAATAGAGTTCCATCTTTTCATAGATATGATGTTAAAGACCGAATACATTTTTTAAACATCGCGAGTAAATATCTTGAGTATCATAGGATAGCTGAGTTCATCTAGAAAACTGTTGCCATTACTCTACATTTTAACATAATATTGTTTTTAACACATTAAACTTTTCTCTCACTTTTCACCGAAATGAAAACAGCTTAATCTGGTGGACTTAAAATCTACCAGCTAAACATAGCATTACAAGTACGAAAGTGATTTAAATTATTACTATCCCTGTATATATAAAGTATTTGTATCGGTTTGTGCAGTGGTCGAGTGGAATTTCGAAACCTAATATGTTATATGTCTATATATTCAATTTCATAACCGTAGCTGATATATTGACATATTTTTGGAAGAAGGGGTGAAAGGGTATGGGTTGGGGGTAAAAGACTAGTTTGGAGCATATGGAGCTAGATTTGTCGCAGTGGATGAGGCGTGGCTACTGTCGTTTCGACTCCTGAGCATAGTGATGTAGCCACATCTCATTCACTGCCCCAAATCTAGCCCCATTAGCTCCCAATCAGCGTTCCCCCCCTCGCACCCCATAAAAAATCCTTCAAAAATAAGTCTTTAATACTTTACCCCTACCTAAAGAAATATTTGTTAATATAGCTGCTACGGCAATAAAATTGAGCATATAGGCATTTAAGATATTAGACTTCGATATTGCACATCAACCATTGAATACAAATATCAGGGCTCCCAACATATTTTAGTCCTTTAAAAAGGGGGGAAAGGGGAACATTTTTATTTAAAAAGAGGACTTTGGGGGACCATTTTTGCTTAAAAAGGGGACTTTGGGGACCAATTTTATTAAAAACGGAAACCAAATAAGGATTATATGGGTGTAAAAATATAGCACAAATTTTCCTAAATAAGAAAGTAAATTTTTAAAATTACCCCAGTAAATATGTTAGATGGTTATCTTTATAAGATTTCATTAAACAGTGCACACAGTTTTATTTGAGAACATTTAAATATCCTACTGAAAAAGTATATAATCTGTAAATATCTGAAGTTTGATAAAAATCTCTGCATTGGTTCTGGAGATTGAGCGATAGCAGAAATCATGAAAAATGCTGCATAGGAACGCCCATGTTGAGCGATTTACACTAAAAACTAAACAACACCATTTTATAACGGCAGTCAAAAGTTTTCTGTCAGCATAAAATTTTACTTTATTTTCAAAGTATACCCATATAAAGAGGAATCTCAAAGTGATACTTATACATTTTATTGGCATAATAGTTAGGAACTTATTTATGGAATAACAAATGAATACGAATAAATACAACTGACAAAATTGATTGCAAAGAAAAACGCATGTATTCAAAAGTTATCGACCATCTTGGAAAAAAAAATTGTTATGAAAAGAAAATCACTGTGATCAACTAGATTTACAATTAGTATGTTGTCATACCTTTAGCAAAATGTACCGAGACACAGCAATAAACATTTGAAAATGGTCTGTGGTACTTTTTTCCACTCATCTTGAAATTCATGGGAAAATTCCAGCCATGCTGAATTGGACGTTTATTATTTTCAAACATGTTTCTAAAGTTCATTCCAAAGATTTTTTATAGTATTCAGATTGGGTGCTTGGGCTGGCCATTTCAAAAGCGAAATATTTTTGTGTGAAAGCCATTGCTTGACAAGCTTTCATGTATGCTTTGGTTTAATATTATACTGAAACTAATAGTTGTGACCAAATTTTTTCCTTCAATAAGGCAGTAAATTATCTTGCAAAATATCCTTATATATTGCATCATTCATCTTGCCGCAGACTTTAACAGATGGACTAGCATCTTTTCCATAAAATGTTCCTCATAACGTAATGTATTTTCCACCATGCTTAGTTGTAAGAATAACACATCTGGAATCATGTCTTTTGTTGTTAAGTCATCGAGCATACTGCCTGCCATTATTCTTAAAAAGATTGAACTTCGATTCATTGGAAAATTCTTCTTTATTGCAGTTTTGAGAGGACCACTATATATATTCTTTGGAAAATGCCCATCGGATCCTCTGATTTTTTTTAACTTGTGAAATTTTTTTAACAGATTCTTCCATAAAGTACTTCATCACATATGTGTTTTGATATGGTAGACTGAATTATTTCAGCTATATTTTCACTCTATTGCAGATGATTGCAGCAGCATTTTTATGCGAGTCATCAACTGCTTTTCTCGTCTACGATTATGTGCTCACGAATATTTGTTTTCCAGATCTCCCAGACCATGGCAAGTCCAGGAGGCCATGGCCTTCGCTATCTTAAAAAGATATATGTCATTTGCAGTTGGTTTATCGATTGATAACTTTGCCACAATCGCCTGAGAGAATTGGTCTTTTTGCGGCAAACAACTCACTCTTTACAAACAATAATTGTTGAACTTTTATTTTAAAATTTAGATTGCGGTATTTTTGTTGATTAATTAACAAACATGGCCGAAAAAGCATTTTCCCAATAGCAAAAATAAAAAAAATGACGAATGGCCGGAAATTTTTGCACACACAAAATTTCGTTTACCTCCCTTTTGCACCAATGTCTTCAATATTGTATCAAAATGATCACGTGGTTAAGGTCCTTTGTATTTTCCTAACTTTTAAGGGTAATTATGCTTCTTCACTGAAATGTTCCAGAAAACAATTAAAAAAAACTAACTGGCCGGAAACTTTGACTGCCATTGTATAACAAATATTAAATGAATATAAATTTTTATTAAACTCCATGAATTAGTTATTGAGATAAAGTGCCCACAAAATTTGTGCCACATACAGATATTTTGTAAAAACATATTTTTCACGATCTCTGATTCCTAAAACATGCAAGTCTGTTGAAAACCTGAATTAAAAAATTTCATGAATCTAATACTTTTTTCTTCTAAAGATAGAAGGAAAGATGTTTCGCTTTTAACGTTTTTGCAGACAGGAAATGAAATTGGACAGCTTTTTTTTAGCCCGTTGTGGACTGGCCCTGCATATGCTATTTCTTTAGACATTATAAATGAATTTATTTTTCTAATAAGGCATTAGATTTTGTTCTTTTAAATTGAAATATGCATATGCATCTGTATATAAATGACTGAGTAAAAAATACAAGTTAAATGTACATAGAAATTTTAGCTTTTTCTTCAATGAAAAGAATACGTTTAAGCTAAAGAAACATGTTATGATAATTTGGATGTTTAAATATGTAATGCAGCATTATTTTTATTTATAAATTGACACCATTAAACAATTTTAAAATGGTATGAAAAATACATAATGAGAATGCAAAATATATTTATAATTTTTGATTCAACAGAAAATTTTCTGTAGAATATACCTTCTTATTTAAAAGAAATTGCATTCCAATAATTAACTAGTCAGATGTGGCAATCCCAAAACTTTTACCTATCTCATATTTTAGTAATTCCTGAAAAATGAAACTTAGCAGTACCACTAATTAGATGGTTTACACCAAAATCTAGTCAGGAAGAATTTATGTCAATTTATAACAGAATCTGAAATTTGATGAAAATCTGCGCATTAGTTTCTAAAGCTATTTCAAAATATTAAAAAAATCTGCATAAAAGCATCACTTTGATGGGGTATAAAAAAAAAACCTAATCAGGATCAATTTTAATTAGGTAATAACTGAATCGGAAGTTTGATGAAAATCCATACATTTGTTCTAGAGATATAACTATTACGATATCGTGAAAAATGTTCCATAGCAGCGCCATTTGTTAGTTGATTTACACAAAAAACTAAGCAAGAATAGTATATATTCGGGAGTAAAAAAAATCGGAAGGTCGATGAAATTTCATGAATTAGTTTTTGAGATAAATCATTCATATGCAGCATGGCAGTGCCACTTGTTAAGTTTTTTATATCAAAGGATAATATACACCAAATTAGAACAGAATCTGAAGTTTTATGAAAATCTGTTCATTAGTTCTTCAGATAGAACTATTATGAAATTGTGAATAATTCAGCATAACAATGTCCCTTGTTGAGCAATATACACTAAAAACTAATCAGCTGTAATTTATATCAAGGCCTAAGTGAATCTAAAGTTTTGTGCATTAACTGTGCATTAGTTCTTGAGATACCACAGAATTTTTGCCACATACAGATATTTTCTAAAAAGCACCAAATCATGTTCAGGACCTTCTAAAATGTATAAAACTATTGAAAACTGGAAGTCGAAATTATTTCATGAATTCAATGTTTTCTTTTTGTAAAGATTAAAAAAAGTAAAAATATGTGAAAAGGCATTTTACTCCAATCATTGTCTTTAATATGATTCAGAGTTGTGAACTTTAAATTAATTTTTCTTATTTCATCTAGTTTTAATCGCCTGTTTCCACAGAATTCAATGATTCTTCCCATTAAAAAAAGCTTCATTTTTTTAGGGGAAAGGGGGGGGGGGAACATGCCAAGGCACGTTATTGAAGACTGATCAAGCAGTAGCTTACTATAGTAAATTCGTGTTCTGCAATTTTTTTATTTTTAAGAATTTTAATGAGATTCTTAAAATTTGCCTGCATTCTGTGGGGATTTTTTAACATTTAGATTCATGAAATAATTTCAGTTACAATGCTTTTTTATACTCATTGTAATGCTTTTTTTATGCCCACTTTCAAAAATTTTCTCTTTTTGGATTTTTAAGCTTTTAGTGATTTTCAGAATTTTTTAGGTAGATTTCGTAAGAAATACTACCTATTGCAATCGCACCAGTTTATCTATCTATCTATCTATCTATCTATCTATCTATATATATATATATATATATATATATATATATATATATCACTTTTTTATGGACACGATAGCTTCTATAATTCTTCACCAATCTCCACCAAACTGGTACATAAAATCAAAGGGGTTAAAATCTTGGCTAAGTTCGTTAATGGGCAAAATCGGACCAAGGGGGTCGGAATAGGGGGCTTTTTTGTGAAAACCGAAAAAACGCTATAACTTCTTAATTAAAGTATTTATCGAATCGGTTTAAAGTTTATATTACTTCTTAAAAATGGGCCAAAAGTATATGCATAACAGATTTTTGATAAATTTAGAAGTGGACTCAAGGGGGCGAAAAAAACAGGGATTTTGAGAGAAAAAAATTCATAACTTAGTCAATTTTCAAGATATCAAGTCCAACTAAATTTTTTGTACGTGTTCTTAAAATTATCTAAAACATTTGTACTTACAAGTTTTTGATAGGACCAACTTTTACCGATGAAAAAAATTAAAAACGAAAAGAAAAAGGGCGCTGAAAAAAGAGAAAAATCCATAACTCCGTCAATTTTTAAGATATTAAATCTGATTAAATTTATTTTACATCTTCTTAAAAATATCTACAACTTTTATATTGACAAGTTTTTCATAGGACCAATTCGTATAGCAAAAATAAATTAAACAAAAATAGGAGTTGGAGAAAAAACCTCAAATCCAAACTGCTTATATCCTGACTCACTTTTAAATTCATTTTTGATTTTAAACGCATCCAAAGGGTAGATCCTCTTATTTAGAAACTGTATAAAGTGACGCATTGGTCAATTTTCTGATGAAGACAGAATATATTTCAAAAAAGGCTACCAAAAAGGGTATTTTGAACAGAATTTCCGAAAATCATCGGGACTGAAAATTGAAGGAAATATTCAAATATGAAATTTCGTTTTTTTCTGACTCGTTTTTAAATCAATTTTTTTTCTCAAACGCATCCAATTTACAGATCCTCTTATTTAGGAAATATATAATGCGATGCATTGGTCATGTTTTTGATAAAGACGGAATATATTTCAAAAAAGGCTACCAAAAAGGGTATTTTGAACATAATTTTCCGAAATCATCGTGACTGAAAATTTAAGGAAGTTTTCACATAGCAAATTGCGTTTTTATGACTCGTTTTAAAATCCATTTTCGCTCTCAAACGCATCCAATTTACAGATCCTCTTATTTAGAGACTCTATACTGTGACGCATTGGCCAGTTTTTTGATAAAGATAGAATATATTTATAAAAATGCTGTCAAAATGAGTATTTCGCACAAAATTTTCCTAAGCAATCATGATTAAAGAATTAAGGATGTATTCAAACAACAAATCGGTTATTTTATGACTCATTTTTAAATTAATTTTATTTCTCAAATGCATTCAACTGACAGTTTTCTGTTATTTAGGAACTGTATAATGTACTGTTTTGGTCGATTTTTTAATAAATTCAGAATCTATTTCAAAATATGTTGTCAAAATGGGCATTTGAGCTGAATTTTTCTTAAGATGATTCTGATAAAACCAGTTTTTGCAGAAAAATGAAATTAAAAATTTTTCATAAACGGCCAAATGAAGTTGTTATTAAACTGGGTTTATATCTAATCATATATTTTTTTGTTTGAAATTAGCACTCTTCGAAATCTACCTCCGCCTATAGGTCCAGCCGACAGGGATTTTTTTTATATTTTGCGGCGATTTTTTTCAGACACGGAAAATGGGACTTGGGGGACCAAAATACAAAAAAGTGACTAAAGGGAACCATTTGGGAGTCCTGAAATATTTTATGTATACTAGGACACTAATAACCTTATTACCAACTTTATGAAAGCATGTAAGCGAGCCGATCGTCAAATTAAAGAAGGTAATCAGTAAAGGCTTTTATAGAAGCAATCACTGGTGCACTCTTATCTACTCTGTTAGAAATAAAAACTTCGAATATGCAACTGCACCTTAAGACTTGTTAACAGAAGTTATATTTCGAATTCATTGGAACACTTATATTCATTGGAACTTCACAAATCTGACATAAGTATCTTATATTTCTAGGAAGTGGGCTATTGCAATTTCTAATTTTGTTGGTACACTTTTTGGTGCACAGACGAGGAATGTGTAAATAGGACTGGAAAGAAATTTCGTTTAGTAAGTTGGTCTAATTTAGTGAGAAGTTTGATTTCTGGATTAGAACGTATGTATAATGATTTCTTGTAAATAATTTAATATTTATTTTCGTACTAGTGTTCTCATTATGTGAAATTAAGCTGTGTTTTGTTAAATATACTGTCTTAAATAATTCTTATCATTGAGATAAATACAAAGTTTTAACACAAGAAAAACTACTGTATAAGTTTATAAGTAGAAAGAGATTTATTCAATGAATATTTTGTTTCAATCAGACGATGCGTTGATATGTTGATATGTTAATACATTCATACTCTACAATATAATTGCGAACAATAATGGCTTTTTCCAGAAACGTGAAAAATATTCCAAATTCAGTGTGCCACGAAGACCTTTAAACTCAAATGTTATTTCTAATAAAAACATAATTTTGTATTTCTTTCTAAAACTGATAATTTTTAATACTGATCTAATTTCTATTCTGAGAAACAATTATATGTATTAGAATAACAAAGTTAAATTCTTTTCTGTTTTTTTTTTTGTTGTTTTTTTTTTGTTTTTTTTTTTTGTTTTTTTTTAATTTTTAAATGGACATTTTCAAGTATAAGTTTTAGATTTAGCATTATTTTATTTCAAATGGGGAAAAAAGAATAAGAAAACTAATTATATATTATAATTCCTATTTCGAACTGTAGAATCTTTCATTCTCATTATTTTAACTTTTAGTTCCAATATTACGCACCATCATGAATAAACCTACACTAAAATATTTATAGTGAAAAAAAAAAAAAAAAAAAAAAAACCAGTTTATTTCCTTTGATTAATTCTAAAGCCACTTACTCCTAGCCAAATCATTACTGTTCTGAAAATGATTTGTTTATTCTCATTAGCAGCAGTAAACACGTTCCTTGCACGGAGAGAATGTAAAATAAGTACCTATTAATCCTAACCATATAAGAATGTTACGCTTCAAATGAAGAGTATAGAATGTAAATGTTTATTCGTAATTTCTTTCATAAAAAGAAAATATACTAAAACGGTTACTTAAAAACTACGTTCTTTTAGTTTTTATTTTAAACTCAGATTATAACGGTGAATCAGAGAGATATTTTTTAAAGTCTTTATTGGGCAATAGTAATATATTTACAACTTATTTTTCATTAAAAACTGATTGGTGCGTACCGGAATTTTTACTGAGATAATTTTTTTAAATAAAAAAGAACAATTTGACCAGACGTAAATTATTCTTTTTATTTTAAAATAAATTTGTTTATAGATTCTGGTGGAAGTGAACCTAGGGAAGTGAGCCATTCTAAGAAAAGAATTGACTTGCCAATAAAGAGTTAACACTTTCCAACACAGCTGAAAAGAGTTTTTGAGTTTGGGTCTATCTACCATTTACTTATCGTCAGTTTTCGTTATGTTGAAAGAATTGTGGGTGCAAACCTTGAGTTCTGAATTGTTCCTATATTTCTGTTGTAAGGAACAGCATTGTATTTGTACATTTCATCATTTTATAAAATATTTGAAGAAAGATTTTAAACTAAAAAGAAATTGAATGAAATTATAAATGTTGCGCAAGCTTCCTATAAATACAAATTAAATTAATTAATTTTAATTGAAAAAATCCTTCTGAAACTTATTTATTCTATGAACCTTCTAATTTAAATTAAAAAATTCACGAAAAATGCCTTAGATGTTGAAAGTTTCATGTGTTCAGGATTCGGAACATATAGTTGTAAAGATATTTTGGCAAACTATTTAGCCAGCATTCATCCCATACCTTAATCCTTTACTGCACGGCAAAATCCTTCTAAAAAGTTACTGCAAAATGCTTCTGAAACTTATTGATTGCATTAACCTTCTAATTTAGTTTCAAAATTTCAAAAAAAAATGCCTTAGATGTTGAAATTTCCATGTAAGGTATCCTGGGGTAATAACACCACGTTAAGGTTCTACCAGTTGTCATGGTTTAGTTTTAGATTGTATTTTTCAAAGAAATGTAGGATTTGATGCAACAACTCATTGACTACTTACATATAAAAAAATAATTTAACAAATATGCATTCTTAAAATGTAATAACGTGATTTCTTGACCAATGCTATTTGGCTTTATTACCCACCTATATGTGTAATAACGCCATGCAAATAAAACTATAAAATAAGATGGAGTAATGCCATGTAAATTGCCCAATTCTAAAAATACAAACTCTACAGCTCTAGAAATTTACAAATTGTATTTTAAGCGATTAGAAATGTTCAATTTTTTTGTGAAAGCGTAAGAAAAAGAATGGTGTGTGTGTGTGTGGGGGGGGGGGAGGATGATGCAAAAGGATATCAGATTCTAAGCTACCTTTAGCTTAAAAAGGACCGTTTAAATAGAATTATTAGAAACATTGCACGGTTTTAACTGTGTTCATTTGAATAAGTATTTGTATTGCGATATATGCATTTTATGCGATAGAAAATATTCAATTTTTTGTGAAAGTGAAAGAAAAATGTAGTAGGGGGGAGCTTATAGAGAATATAACACCCTGTGAAAAATAACAACCGTAAGTCTTGATTACGTCCATTAGTAACTATATCGTAATACTAATAATATATATTCTACATAAAACTATAAGAATTTATATAATACAAATCATTTTGCTTCTAAGACGTTGCATAATAACAAAAAATTTGAAATTTATTAAAACATTTTTATTTACATGTTTCAACTCATTGTTAATAGAGTCATCCTCAGAATGTAAATAGAAAAATAAAAATTACAAATACAATGAACGAGAAAATCGGAATAAAGAGTTATTGAAAATAAATAAATTAAATGTAAAAAGCGCGTGATACATTTGTAAATAGTTTTTAACCGATAACTCCACACTAATGTGGATTCGCCAAACCTAAAGTTAAATTGTCAGCGTTATATAAAACATGTTTTAATAATTTTTTAATTAATTAAATAAGATTTTATAAAAAATAATATCCCAACGTGATTTCTTATTAAATTTCATACATGATTCATTTAGTTATTTATCATTATCTCTATATTAGCTACAAAATTAACCTTTAACTGCTGTCAGCAATCTCACTGAACTCTGCCCCCCTCCCCAAATTTTAGAGTTTAACTTGTAATTTCCAGTTTAACTATAGCTACAATTGAAATTCTCTTTCGTATGGAGCCTTCGTACTATTGTTAGAAATATTTGAATAGATTAAATTTAATTAAAATTAATCTTGTCAAAAAGTTTAGTGCAGAAACAGTATTTTATGATTCATTGATCGCCTTTTAACCTTTAACTAATGTTACCGGTCTCTCAGACCACTGTTTTTCTATTAATTTTTATAGTTTAACTTGTGATTTTCAGTTTAACTATGAATACTACCGAAATTGTGTTTCATTTGGAACTTTAGTACAATCACCATAGACTTTTAAATAGGTGAATTTTAAGTATAATATTCTTGTATAAAAAGTTTTGTACAAAAACACAACCTTGTGAGTTATTCCCACCGTTTATTCATCTTTCAATCTTGCGGTCTCACCAACCGCTTCACATTAGTTACGTTACAATTTCTGTCACATCGATTAAAGGTTAAATTTGTAAAATTTTGAAAAACTGAACGCTGAGAAAGCGGACAGTTAAAATATAGAACTCAACTGAACAATACAGTGGGAATTTAAAAGAAACCTGATTTTGAAGATGTACGAATTAGAATATCGAAAACAGATTTTTTACATTACTATTGAAAAAAAAAATTACAGAGATAATTTTCGGTATCGGACCCCTCCTCCTTAATCTTACCATTTCAACAAGGATAATGAGGCTTCCCCATGTTAAAAAATAAACCCCCTTCGGATGTAGTTTGACCACTGTTGGGAATCAACCGGGGTAATAACGCCAATCCTTGGCGTTATTACCCCGGTATACTTATTGCACAGTACATTTTAAACTACAAATTATCTCGAGAAGATATCCAAAATCTCCTACAACATTTTGAAAGTACGTGAAATGCACTACAAATTAATATAATAAACAAAGTATTTCCGGGTAAAAAATATAGTCTTCACATAACAAAACGTATCTCGCAACTTTTAGAACAAGCGTTAATTTCAGGTGCTTGTGAAAGCAATAAGGCCTACAAACGGAACAAATTAACTTTAAGCTATTTTTTGCGATTTATATGACTCAAAAATTTTCTGCGCAGAGCACATGGGGGTCATTTACCGGATTATTTTATAATTATGCGTAATATTAGCACTTGACGTTATTACCCCACCTTCCGTTATTACACCCGAACACCTTATTAAGAATCCGGAACATAAAAGGTAAAGGGCATTTTGGCAAACTACGCAGTCATCATTCATCCTATAATTTAATTCTTCACTGCTCGGTCCATCTGACATATACCTAAAAATAATATAATTATTGTTATATGCCATGAATTTGGACAATATGGTTATTGTAACTGATGAAGAACAGTCCAAGGAATGCGATAACACTTATTTTGTCCATGTGAGATGGCTGCATTTGATAAAAAATTAGAATTTGTTCTTCGAAAATAAACAAAAAATCGATAAAACTATTAAAGTATAATTTACTTTAACTATTTTTACTAAATACTTAAATATAAAGAAAGTTCCTGAGTCTTAAGCAGATAAAATTATTTTTTTTTTAAATTTAGCAGTGGAGTATTTAAAAATTCTAATTCTTTGTATACGGTACAATCCATAAAATAAATAATTTTAGCTTAAAATTTGAGGTAAGTTTTTTTCTATTTTTCTTATTATTCGTCTAATTTATGGATTTAAAAAAATTCTTAGGTAGAAAAAAAACTTACAGTGAAGGGTTAAAATATCTTCACAGCCTTTAGTGTGGTTCCTAACACATGAGCTTTTCATAAAAAAATAAATGTTCAATTTGCAATTTAGAGCTATTTCTCTATATTTTGTTAAATTATTTAAGCATTGTGTTACATTACTTCTTCCATTCCAAATCTTTTTTAAAAAATATAATGCATTGAATATGCCAATAATGCACTTCATAAGAAATTACTTCCGGTTCCTTGGATAAAATTAATAACTAACATATGAATACACAATATCAATCTTTTATTTGTTACGCATGATTGATTTTAGTTTAATAAGACTATCTTTGAAATATTTTTTACAATTTAAAATAAAAAGACGCTTTTTTAAAGAAATATTTTAATTCTAGGAAATTTTAATAATGAATCAAGATAGCAAACAGAATTAATAATTTTTGCTGTTTTATCATATTACAAATGTATTTGTTGTTAAACTAAGACATAATGTTGTCGTTAACACCAATTCGTTTTTAAATGTTTCGTTTAAAAAAGCATTGCGATTGACAAATGAAGTTAAAAATATCAACGTATATTCGCAAAATAATCTTTTTTCTCTGTCTATATATGCGTGTGTTTGTTTGTGGTCAATGTCTAGAAAATTTTATTACACCTAGAATTTTGCAAATGCAAAAACAAATCTAAGGCTGATTTTGTGTTTTTTTTCCTTTTCTTATTTTTCTTTTTCATTTGATTTGATTTCATTTGATTTAATTTTGATTTAATTGCTAAATATTTATTTATTTTTATTTTATTTATTATTATTATTTTATTTCTTGTGTGCGTGTCGGAAAGATTATCTGAAATAAATTCGGATATTTCCAAGTGCTCATAAGGGCAGTTAAATTTTAACATTTTTGCCATGCATAGTAAGTTTTGCCATCTTTGTAATAAAGCTTACTAAGAATTTATAAAAGTATTTTTGAATGTTTCTAGGGTTTTTATTTTATTACTTTTATTTTTTTAAGTTTTTAATTTTTTGAACGGGAGTATGCAGTTTTTATAAACGAATGTTTCTATCAACGAAATATATAAGAGTTTTAAGGAAAGGATACACTGATTCAAACTTTAAATGTTTTTTAAAATCTTTTTCTCGCATTTAAAAGGTACAAGATCCATTAAGATTATTATCCCGGGCATTAGTAATACGGAGCAATTGATCAGCTAATAAATTTTTAGAAAATGTAACTCTTCAGATCTTGGCTCAATAAATGCAATCTTATGCAAAGATCCATGGATACAGAATTTATTATGGTTATATACATATTCAGTAATATTGAAATAATATGACTCAACCTTAAACAAAACGCTATCATCCTGGCATCCTAGAAACATTATCTATCAAGTGATATCATCGAATTAATTACATATGATGAATTCAATAGAAAAGAGAAGCATTAGTTAATATGTATCTTTCTATCTTTTGAATCGGTTGTAATAAAATTTGAAATTAATAATGTCTGCAACGATTATATATTTTAAATTTCAGACCGTTCAGTCGTGTAGTATTCAGGCTGTTAAACGTTGACATATTGACAGAGTAACAAACGTACGAGACGACGAATATAGATGCTTCGTATTTATGTACATGTCGTATGGTCAGAATAATCGAAGAGCTCACCACACAAAACCCTAAGTCATCGAGCACAAGAAAAAATCCTTTATATTATGAATGAGTAGTCATAAGGAATCATGATCCATGTATGCCGGAAGCAAAATGGTTTATAAGCCAAAAATGAGTACCACTAGTGGTTGAATCGTAGACTTAGCATTATGTTTTCCTGTACCCTGTTTTCCGTGTTTTCATTCTTTTGATTGTACGGCAAACACAATTGATATATCTACGAGTGAGCCACTAGTGGTATTAATTTTTGGCTTATGCTTCCAATTCACTTCCGGCAGGCAGGGATCATTAGATTTCCCTATTACTAATCTTTCATAATATGAAAGATATTTTCTTGAGCTGGATGACTTCGGTTTTTTTTCGGTCGGATCTTGTACTAACAGGGCTCCGAATCAAAATTACTTAAGTATGAAAATCTGCCTACACTCATTTCTGAAAACATGCAGACACTTAAGAATAAAACATCATGTGCTCATATTGGAATATGTCCATGTTCCGAAAATGAGTATGAACTGAGTATGAAATAAATAGCTCGCAACTAACATTAACCCTTTATCTACCGAATTATGAATTCATGAAAATTTTACATTCTAAAGCATTTTACATAAATTGTTTTAACTAAATTAAAAGATTTACATAATCATTTAATAATTTTTTGAGGAATTTTAGAAGTATTGAATCTTTTATTTTAAATTGTTTTCTTAGTATCTTGTAGAATTATAAAACGTACAAATATGATATTCTTAGAATATAAATACAGAAAGATTTCGGAATTGAAAAATCCCCATATCCCTCCCTCAGCGCCAAGAAAGCTGAAAAGATACAAAAGCAAAAGAAATCATCCTTTAAAAAAAATTTGTTTTGTGTAACCAATAATGCTTTTGCAACAAGATAAAGTAATGTATCTGTAACTCATTCTAAAGAGTATTACAATTAATTAACGTATAAAAAGCATTTTGCAAGAAGTAATTTTAATGGTGCTTATAAGTTCCGTCGGTTGATAAAGAGATTACAAACAGAGGGGAAAAATCTGAATAAGAATTAGATTTCATATATGAAGTATAAATTTAAGCTCCAAGTAAATGTAAGTTGATTACGTGCGTACTGTAGTCTAACGATTATTTTTATAAGAAAAAAATGCATGTAAAATTTGGTAGTCAAAATAACAGAATGAATGCAGGAAGACAAAAAGATTGAAGCTAAAATTATCAAAATGAAGAATGCGCAACATCATGCATAGCTTTTCCTAATCTTAAGGACCCAACAGTAGCCGAAAGGTTCTGACCTCTTAACTGGTTGACGGCAGATAATGGGTCCGAACCCAATCGAGACCTTAGGCCTAATCGTTCGGAGTTTTCCGTGGTTTTCTTCGAAACTTGAATTTCCTTGGGTAAATGTGATTAGGTTCCCTCAGAAAAACCCTCCATGGAGGACACTCTCCCCTGCCTTCGGGTCTATATCCCACGTGTTGATAATCGGTCGTAATAAAATAAACCAAATCAAACCTAACCTTAACACTAGAATGCCCGGAAGGGGTCGATTCGACTCCGACCATGTAATTAAATTCCGATTTGAACCAGAAATTTTTTCTTGAAATAAGTTAAATTTAAATCACGTAGATTAACGTTAAATAAATCAATTAAATAATTTTTAGTAAAAATTCTGATGTGAAATATCATTATGAAAATTGAGTAAAAATTTCAGGGCGTTCAATTGTAAAGCTTTTTTGTAGAACAGAAGTTCGCTTACAATATAATACGGTACAAATTTAACGCACAGCTGCATTGACGAAGCATGTGACCTCGCGACAGATCATTATGCAGAAAGATGTGATTTGGTTTATTAAATGTATAAAAGTGCAAATTGCACCCCCCCCCCTCAACAATACAATTCCACAAATGCCTGTTTGGATCCCTCGGGGGCGAGCAACCTATATACGTGCCGGTGTTTAGATTCCTTGATTATGTCCACCGGTAAAATTTTATTGTAAAATTTATGTTATTTATTCCAATATTTTCTCATTTCAGTTAGTCAAAAATTTCTATTTTAAAAAACCAGTGATAAAGGATTAAAAATTCTAAAGAAATCACTCGTCTCGAAGACGTTAAGCTCACGTGGAACATAAAATGGTTCAACTTTTTGAGTTTTTAAGGGGTCTCAGGCGTCTTACTTGTTACCTAGGGGGGGGAGGGCTGTGCAATTTAGCAACATATCACATTTTTTTTTCTCTGTCTCTATAAAACATGAATGCATAAAACTTTTATTATAGACAACTTAATATCCCTTCTATTTTAAATTTTTTTTTAATATTCTTCAGAAAAAATTTACTTTATTTTTTGTAATGTTTAATTTTAATAAAAATTTCAAAATTGTTTTTTGATTTGCATCCACTGTGAGCAACATATCTGAAAAACTAATGAAGCAATTTGCATAAAACTTAGTATCTTTATTTTAAGTTAAAGAATAACTTATACCTCGAATTTAGTATTATAATTGCATTGATAATTTAAAATAAGCAATTTATCAATAAAATTGATTTTTTTTCAAAATTTCATAATTAAATTTAAATTTAAAATAAATAAATAAATAAATTGTTTTGAAGTATAAGTTTTAAATACATCCGTTGTACATCATTATCATTATTTGTCGAACTCTTGAATCAATGGTTTTGCTACACTCTTGCGTGCAGTTGATGAGAATGAAAAAACATTTTTTTTTAAAATCAAAATAAACATAAATAAAATAAAATAAAATTTCAATGTAGAATATTAGAAAAATTATATTAAATAGAAGAAATATCAGGTTGTCTACATTAAACACCTTATGCATTTATGATTTATAGCGACTGAGAAAAGAAACCTTAATGTGACATGTTGTTGAAATATCACCACGAGATAAAAAGTGAGACTCCTGTGAAACTTAATTTTATCCTAAGAAGTAGTTAAAAGATTATGGTTGTGGTGGCAAAATACGATTGCTACCCTTTTATGATTGGCCGTGATCGCTGTTCTACTTTGTGTAGTACACCAGGTCCATTTTTAAATTTTCTTCTGGAACAGAATAATATAGGCATTTTGATAAAGAAAACCAGTTCTCAAACATCTTGACTAATTGTCTTTATTTTTGCAGAATACGAGAATATGAGCACATATAAACAGCATGAAATCAACATACCAAAACACACGTTCTCAAACATAACAAAGAAACATTTATCCTTTTCGACATCTGCTAACATGCGGATTAACCTGTTCGCCACAAATCGTAATCTGAATAAATTTTCACATTGCAGAAACGCCAAGAGAAAATAACTTGGCATAAAATAGATTCCCAAGCCGGGCTCAAAAACGTACAAGTAAAAAGGACCGTTATACAAAAGCAATAGAAAAAATTTAAAATGAGTGTTGTCAAGAATAAAACAGTTATTTCCTGTGGCGACAAAGCGCGCAACGCACAGTAACCCTACAACAAAGTGCATAATTAGTAAAAATTAAGTTCTTTATACAAGACAAATGAGATGATAGGAAATAAATATAGCAGTTATTTAAAACAGAAAAAAATATTTAATTCGTTTGATATTTAAACAACTGAAAAGCACGAAAAAAAAAAAATACAGAAATGATAACTAATCAATTATTATTTTTTTTTTATGTGCAATCTGGAGACGAACACTCAATAAAAATACCTATTAAAAATGCCTTTCTTTTAGAATTAAATTCTAATATTAATTTTGGTGCTAAATGATTATGCATCCAAAAGATTATGGTGCTGTGAAACTTTCAAATAATATATTTTAAGCACTGTCGGTGTGTATCCATATGCTTATTTATTTACTTTTGCCTTTTCTACCAATGGGTATTCTTATGCTTTGCCACACTTTTCTAATATTCTAATTTATGTAAACAAAATGAAACTTTTAAAAATTAAATAACTAACTTGTTTCTTTCTAAAATTTTTAATCAGAATGAAAAATTCTTTAAAATAATGAAAAATATGTTGTTAAAACTTTTAGTATTTTCAAAGTTTTTAAGCAAAATATTATGTAAATTTATATTTATAAATTTTATTCCTTTTAAGCCAAATGAAAGTGTTTTCTTGTTATTTGCATATAATGTTTTCTGATACCACAACAAATTTTAAAGTGCTCTTCCATGTTTAAAGTCATTCCATGGTAACTTATGTTACATTTTGAACTATTTTCAGGAATTTTAGTAATACAGTGAAACCTCCGAATAAGGGACACCTATGGGACCGGAAATTTTGTCCCTTAAATAGAGGTGTCTCTTATTCAGAGTTTTTATTACAGTGAAACTTTCAAATAAGGGACAGCTATGGGACCGGAACTTTTGTTCCTCAAATAGAGGTGTCCCTTATTTGGAGGTTTCACTGTATAACACACAAAAGAAATTATTCAAAATTTAAATTTGACATGGTTTGCTAATTAAGCTCATTCAAAGCCCAATTTAGATGAAAATTACTTAATTTTAATGTTTTTTCTTAAATTTCGGTAGTTATATTTACTATGGTAACTGCCATTGTTGAAAATTGAGTGTAAATTATCATATAAAGTGTAATTTTCAATATCATTTTTAAGTAATTTTCATCCAAATTGACATTTAGATAGGTAACATTGACAAATCATGTTAATTTTACATTTGAGCGTTATATTTTTAGTGTTATATTAATAAAATTACTGCAGTAAATTGCTCCAAATGTAACTTAAGTTACCATGGAATGACCCAATAGATTTTTTTAATCCATTGTACAGACATTATTTAAAAAATATATATAACAAATTTATTAATTAATGAAAAAAATTATGCATGAAATTAATTAATTTTGATTTGTACACGGGCTGTAATGTGTATATTTAACTTTAAAAAAAGGAACTTATATCACTATTTTTAAGTAAAAAACGTGATGTTAAATAATTATAATCCTAAAAGAATATGATTCTGTTAGGTTTTCAAGTAATATATTTTAAACACTGCCGTTGTGAAGAAAACAATCTTAAAGACAATAAAATAACTTAAATTATGCATAAACAATTATATTGATCGGATAATAAGAGATATTTATGATCTGTTTTCCACACTCATTGATTTTTCATGACACTGGATTTCCTTCAAATTTTAATTCAAAGATATTTTTTAATTAAAATTGAAACGCGGTAAATTGTTAGTTAATATAATTATTATTTTTGGAGTTATAAGGATGCTTCTTTTACGCAATTCCCTGTTACTTGGTTTTATATTAATATTTTATAGTATGCATATTCATGTTGTGTAAGTATTACGATGCCTCCCCCCCCCCCAACGACTAGCTCTTCGAAATGCGCTTTTTTATATACTTTCGTACATTTTCATAAAATTCAATGTTATGTAAACAAATGAAAATTTCCAAAATTGAATAGCTAACTTGTTTCTTTCTAGTATTTTAGATGTCAGTAAATTCTTTAAAATAATGAAATACGAGGTGTTAATTTTTTTTTAGATTTTCAAAATATAAGAAAAATATTTTTAACTTAATTTCTTTTAAGTCAAAATAAAAATCGCTTCTTACTTCCTGATGTAACATGTTTTCTGACAGCAAAACAAATTTTAAGGTGATATATCCGATAGATGTTTAGAAAAGTGCGCCGTATAGAGATATTGTTTAGAAAATATGCAAAAAGTTTATTAGTTATTGCAAACTAATTTATGCATGAAATTAATTTCTTTTGATTTAGATATGGGCTGTAATCTGTACATTTACTTTTTAAAAATTTTTATTTTTATTTTTATTTTTAAGACAAATACCTGATGTTAAATAATTCGCAAAATCTTCTTCATTTTACGTCGACATGTTCTATGTGCCTCTAACAATAATTTTAGATAAATTTTAGTTTATTATTTCGAACACAGACAACACTGGCTTTGTATCTAATTCATTATATAAGTTATATATAAAGAGAAATTCGTTATTAATAAAAGTCATCTGACATTAAAATATGTACTTGATTCATCACAGGTATTAATATTTCATCATTTCTTTATAACCGTGCTTAAAGAGGAATGCGATTGTAAGCGATATCTAATTTATTATATAAAATATATATAAAGAAGATTTCGTCATTAATAAAACTCATTTGACATTAAAATATTTACTTGATTCATCACAGATATCAATATTTCATCCTTTCTTTATGACCTTGCTTAAAGAGGAATGCGAATGGAATATGAACTTTCCGAAATAACTTTCTTTTCTCTTAAGATATCATATTCGCATGGGAAAAAAATGTATTAATGGAGGATTTTTTTCCTGTCTCAAGTGGCTATTTCGGATTAAATCAAGAACTGAGAAAGGATTTTTTAACTTATTAAAGTACTTAACTTCTTTGGAAAAGTAAGTATTTAAATACACTCTATTTATGAGCATAAGATAAAAAGTTTTTGTATAAAATATTTGTTTTGGGGTATTCATAAGCATACTTTTGAATATGCTTCGTGACACTTATTTTATACATTGTAATAAGGCTACACAATACCCTTAAAAAATTTTTTTCGAGACAGTTACATTAAAAGTGAATAACGACTTTGTTCTGGATTATAAAATTAAACTGATTATATTAAAAACATCATTTGAACAATCACTACTTCTTTAAATAAAAATTTGTTGGAATTTTTGAAGTTTTTAAAAAGATTTTTAATTTTTAATATTTTTTAAATATTTTAAGTGACACTAATTTTTGAACACTTAACAAAAATTATTCATTGATCAGTGGGAACAAAAGTTAATATAAAATTAACGATGTAACTTTTATTTAAATGTAAAAAAGGTTTGTAGCGCGAAACCTGACAAAAACACGGAAAATTTGGAAACATTAACTTTGAAAACCTTAAAAAATTAACTATAACCCTCAGATCCAAACCCATACCAATTACTGTAGTACATATAAGTGTCTATTCAATATACTAAGGTACCCTGGGGTAATAACGCCAGGCGGGGTAATAACGCCAAGTGCTTATATTTTGCATAATTATGAAATAATCAGGTAAATGACACCCATGTGCTCTGCGCAGAAGAGTTTTGAGTCATATAAATCGCAAAAAACAGCTTCAAGTTAATTTGTTTCATTTTTAGGTCTTATTGTTTTTACAATCAACTAAAATTAACGCTTGATCTAAAATTTGCGAGATAAGGTTTTTGATGTGAAGACTATGTTTTTTATCCGGAAATACTTTGTTTATTACATAAATTTGTAGTGTATTTCATGTACTTTCAAATTGTTGTAGAAGATTTTGGATATCTTCTCGAGATAATTTGTAGTTTAGGATTTACTGCGCAATAAGTATCCCGGGGTAATAACGCCAGGGATTGGCGTTATTACCCCGGTTGATTCCCAACAGTGGCCGAACTATATCCGAAGGGGGTTTATATATTAATATGGGACAGCATTATCATCATTGTTGAAATGATAAGATTACGGGGGGGGGGGTGCCCAATACTTAAAAATAATCTCTCTATTTCATTTTTTATTACATTATTATTATTTTTTTTTTTTTTTTACTAATGTAAAAAATAATTTTTAACTCTTGTAAATAAAACTATATCAAAATGTTTTCGAGATTCAAATTCGAACATCTTCAAAATCAGGTTTCTATTAAATTTCCACTGGATTGTTCAATTGAGTTCGAAATTTTAACTGTCCGCTTTCTCAGCGTTCGGTTTTTCAAAACTTTATAAATTTAACCTTTAACTGATGTGACAGAAATTGTAACGTATGAATGTGATGCGGTTTGTGAAATCGCAAAATTGAAAGATGAATAAAAGGCGGGAATAACTCATAGGATTGTGTTTTTGTACTAAACTTTTTATACAAGAGTATTATATTTAATATTTACCTATTTAGTATCTGGTGATAGTACTAAAATTCCAAATGAAACAAAATTTCGGTAGTGTTTGCAGTTAACTGAAAATTACAAGTTAAACTAAAAAATTAAAAGAAAAATAGTGGTCTACGAGACAAATAACATTAGTTAAAGGTTAAAAGGCGATCCATGATTAAAAATCATAGAATACTGTTCCTGCGCTAAACTTTTTGTACAGAATTAATTCTAATTAAATTTAATCTATTCAAATATTTCTAACAATATTACGAGAACTCCAAACGAATGAGAATATCAGTTGTAACTGTAGTTAAACTGGAAAATACAAGCTAAACGCTATTTTTTTTTGGGGGGGGGGAGGGGGCACAGTGTTCAGTCAGATTGCTAACAGCAGCTAAAGGTTAATTTTGTTGCTAATATAGAGATAATGATATATAACCATAAGAATTATGTATAAAATTGAATAAGAGATCTCTTTGGGATAATATATTTTAATCAAAAATTTTATTCAATTTATTAAAAATTTATTAAAGCATGTTCTTTAAAACGTCGACAATTTAACTGTAGATTTGGAGAATCCGCATTAGTGTGGAGTTATGGGTTAAAAACTATTTACTAGATTACTATAATAGTATTAACTCTTAACTGCTGTGAAAAAATTGTTGCATAACTTACTGTGAGACCGCTAAATCTAACGATGAATAAAATGTTAAATTAACTTTTAGAATATTATTTTTGTATTGAACCTTATATACAGGACTATTATAAATAAAATTCAGCTATTCAAAGTCTCTAAAGATAGTAATAGGACCCCAAATGAAACAAAATTTTCCCGGTATCTATAGTTAAACTAAAAATTGCAAGTTAAACTCTGAAACTTGAAAAACTCAGCGGTATGTGTGACGCTAACAGCAGTTAAGGTTTAACAAAAATATTTATTACATATAACTCTAGTTATTATAAAACTTCACAAGATTAAAATATTACATTATGAATGGTTAAAACCATGCAATGTTTCTTATAATCATATTTAAGCGGGGCTTTTTAAGCAAAGAGAGACACAGGGTGTTATATTCTATTGAAGCTCCCCCTCACTCCTTTTACTTTCACTTTCACAAAAAAAATCAATATTTTCTATCGCATAGAATGCATACATGGGAATATAAATACTAATTCAAATAATCCGTGCAATGTTTCTAATAATTCTATTTAAATGGTCATTTTTAAGCAAAACGTAGCTTAGAATCTGATGTTCTTTTGCCTCCTCCCCCCGCCACCACCATACCTTTTTTTTTTTCTTTCAGACACAAAAAAATTGTACATTTTTAATAGCTTAGATTGCAATTTGTCAATTTCTAGAGCTGTAGAGTTTGTATTTTTAGAATTGGGCAATCTACATGCCGTTATTCCATCTTATTTTATAGTTTTGTTTGCATGGCGTTATTACCCATATAGGTGGGTATTAACGCCAAATAGCATTGGTCAAGAAAAAACGCCATTACATTTTACGAATACATATCTGTTAAATTATTTTATTTTATATAGATAGTCAATGACTTGCTGTATCAAATCCTATATTTGTTTGAAAAATACAATCTAAAACTAAGCCGTAAAAATTGGTAGAACCTTAACGTGGCGTTATTACCCTAGGGTACCTTATAAAAGATTTCAGGACTTAATCAGCAACAGAAAAAAAGGTCTTAGGGAATAACTAACACTAACATAATCAAAAATAGATGTCTGGAAAAAAATGCATTTCAAGTTTGTAAAGGCATAAAACCAAAACTAAAAATGTTTTAGAATGTTTTTTTTATATGTTATTACCCACTTATAAGATGCACTAAAACGCATTATTATATTATTGAACTCAATATAATCAAATATTTATTTTCTTATTCAAAATATGTTTATGTACAATATCAATAACAATGGTAACGACGATGATGGATTAGCTAATATTTAGCTAATATTTTCATAAATGTTGTAAAGACTCTTATGAAAATATTGACTCTTATACGAAATAATACTAATAAATACATTGATAATTATAATAAATAATGCAAATTAAAAATAAAATTATTTTTTATATGAATTGTTTACATTATTATTATATTTTGTATAATTTCTTGTTTATTATATATATAACATAAATACTACATAATTATAAAAATAATTATAAGAATATTTGCTTTAAAACCAAAACGAAACTAAACATGCCAGTTCATCTGTCAAATTTTGAGACTGAAAACACTCCGAAAAGATCAAAGATCTTTATAAAATTATTTGGATTTAAGATTTTAAATCTGGGGTCATGATTCACAACCGTATAGACCACTGAAAAATTCCATAAAAAATATTCTTTTTTTTTTGTCATTTTTAGGGTACTGTGTAAATTCAACCGCTTTAACATGACAGACGATGAAATATAAATAATAAAAATAAGCTTTATAAAATATTGACATGTAGATGAAGTCTAAAAAAAAAATCGCAGTTTCACTTTTATAAATAATTTTAAAAATTAATCATGAAACTTATAGAAATAAGGTAGCTCTTAAATTATTACAATCACATATAGAAAAATGTTTTTTGCATTTTTATGTATTTACTTTAAAAAAACGTCAACTTTTAAAAAGTTTAAAATGTAAAATTTTTCAGCTCCATTACGAACTAGTCGGATGTGGAAATTCCAAAACTTTTTTCTATCTCATACGCTTTAATGCTTCAAAATTCGCTGCAATTGCCAAATGTAAATGATAATCTATGCTAATTTTGAGAATTCCAAAAGCATGAAATTCCGCTCATTAGTTGTTGAAAAAGGACTATTAAGGATATCGGTTAAAATGCACTATTAAAGTGCACAATTTTGTCGAATCTAATGCTTTCTTCTTGCAAAAATAGAAGAAAGTAAAATTTCTTCAATGAACATCTTCTATAAATTTCTTTTAGACATATATTGTTAAATGTAGCTGAACAACCTAAGTAGTATGAGTTGAAAAATTTTAACTTGGTGAAAAATGTACGGGATAAGATCAGACTACGGATTCCTTGCTGGGTAAGATCAATCGGGTTAGCTGGCTGAATTAAGACTTTTAGATTCATTCGGGATATCTCAATGTGCAGTGAAAAGCATTTATCCTCCTGACTGCCGCAAACTGATATGTCCGTTCACTAAGCTGCAGGTTTCACAGCAAGATTAGCAATATTTAAATTAATATAATTCTACAAATAAAAGCCAGTTAAAAAAAAATAAATTAGGAAGATTACTCTTAAAGCGTGTACACCTATACATAGTGAAATATATTGTATGAGGTTGGAAAATCCATCTTTTTTTATATTTTTAATAAATTACAAGCAAAACAAAATTACATTTTTACCCTTTCCTCAGCGGTCATGAAGTTAAATCTTTTAGAAATTCTGGTTCAAATTCTGACCCAGACATTTTCGCCTAATTGGATAATGAAAATTTAAGTAATTTGTTTATAAATTAGAGTAATTGTGTTAAAAAAATCTAGTGTATATAAATAGTGTTTTCAAAGTTAAAATATTTTTTTTTATCATTGTTTGGCGTCAAAATTTTGCTCCGTATGGCCCTTCGGTGGAACAAATTTCTTTTCTTTAATAATAAAATACTTTTGTGTGCTTGTAATAAAAAATGGTTAGATTTTATTTTAAAATCATGTGTATATTATAATAACATATTATTTTTGTTTAAAAAATTGTGTGTATGCTCATACTTAAATTTGATTGTGTTTCATAATAAAATTATGTATATCTTTTAATAACATTATATTCGCTTTAAATAAAATAAAATTATTTTACTATTTTAGACCTTTGAGCAATATGGGAATTGAGAAACGGATTTATAGATAATCATAACAACGTTTTTCATCCCCTGTGTGACTACCTCACATGCACCTCATTGTCAATAAATGTGGGAAAAATGATGGTCACATGCTAAATAAAAAACACATTGAGATATCCTGAATGAATCTAAAAGTCTTAATTCAGCCAGCTAACCCGATTGATCATACCCAGCAAGGAATCCGTAGTCTGATCTTATCCCGTACATTTTTCTCCAAGTTAAAAATTTTCAACTCATACTATTTAGGTTGTTCAGCGAAAATTTAATGTATTGTGTATCCTCGCTTGTTGTATGTGGTCTAGAAAAAGATTATGTTTTCCTACAATGTAAAAAAAAAAAAAAAAAAAACCTTTTAAATTTAAGACAAAAACTGCTGGCAGCAACGTTGCCAGTAATTATTGCCGTAAAAATTGCAATAAAATTAGATGCAATTGTTCTATAACGTCTAATTTTACTGCAATTTTACGGCAAAAAACTGCTGGTAACATTGCTGCCAGCATTTTTTGTTTTAAAATTAAAAGTTTTTTCTTTTTTACAATGAAACAATTATGCAAAAAAAAAAAAAAAAAAAAAAAACTTTCTGAGAAAAAATGCTTTGAAATATAGTACGTCAATTTTATAAGGAAAAAATTAAAACAAACTGACGTACCACCTTATTAAGTTTAAAAGGTAATGTAAATGTGCTCCAACAATGTTAATAAAGAGCTTAAATGAATCATTTTAACACATTTAAAATCTTATAGATAAATCTTAGTAAGTTTTCTATGTTTAATAAATGTTTAAACAACATAATTTTGAATAATGTAAACAAAAATTATTTGAAAAGTACTTTTAATAAGGGAGTGATATTTAATAGAGGCATGAGTTATCAAAATGAACATATCTCTATCCAACAAACAACAATTTGCCTGTTACAAAAAGTTTGATATTAACAGTTAATCATATGGCTGTCAAACAATCTCTAGCAGAATTTCTTAACAAATTTTAAAAGTTTAAAATTAAAAGAATACTGAATTTTGTAAGGCCTTTTAAAAGTACTAAATTATTATGCGTGTTAATCCATTGATGCAAATTGAAATGGAATATTAATTAAAAACACAAACTTATTTGCTTGTAATTACTTTGTTTATTTTATATGTAATAAATAAAATGTATAACAAAATAGTTATATTTCTTTTATCAACCACTGAATTTTACTATGATATATATATATATAGTCGGATGTGGTAATGTCAGAAATTTCTTCTGTCTCATACATGTTAATATTTCCAGAAAATTGAAACATAACAGCGTCACCGGTTAGGTAATTTACACCAAAATATAAACTGCAACAACTCCTTTCAATTTTTAAGTGAATCTGAAATTTGATGAGCATACGTGTTTCAGTATTTGAGATGCAGAAATCTTAAAAAAACTGGACAAAAGCGCTACCTGTTGAGCGATTTACGCGAAAAACTAAAAAATACTAATTCATATCAGAGAATAACAGAATCTGCAGTTTGAGGAAAATTTTATCATTAGTTCTTGTTATAGAGCTATTTTTATAATCATGAATAATGCCGTATAGCAGTGCCACCTGTTGGGATATTTACACGAAAACGTAATCTGAACCACATAATATCAAGGACTAACAAGATCTGAAGTTTTGCGACAATCCGACCATTAGTTCTTGAGATACAGCTATTGTTGAAATCGTGAAAGATGTAGCATATAAGCGCTACCTGTTGGGCGATATACACGAAGAACTATTCAGATCTAGTTTATGTCAATATCTAATTGCATCGAATGTCTTGTAAAATTCCGTGCATTACTTTATGAGATAGAGCGCCCTCAAAATTTATGTCCTACACAGACAGGCAAACATATTAATAGACATTTTGTCAAAACATGTTTTTTTTTCCTTTTTTTAGAATTTTTGATCTCCAAAGCGGGCAAATCTGGCGAATCTCGGAAATTTTCACGAATCCGATATTTTATTTTTATAAAGATAGAAAAAAGTAAAAATGTAGCTTTTATCTGGTACCTATTGTTAATTCATAATAATTTATCAAAGGGATTTCTTCTATTCCGAATTGCGAAAAGAGAAAGATTAATTTATTGTGTTGATTTCAAATATATACATTAATATTGAAAGATATTTGGCTTTCCAAATGACGTTAATTGTTTCAAGTTAACTATAATTTTTTAATTACAAGAATTAGCGTTTGACTTTTAATAATTTATTATTTAATAATTTATTATATTTTTTATTGTTAATTACATTTAGTTACTTTTCATAGTTTATTAATTAAGATAAGATGTTAAATAATTAACTAGAGGTACTTGACTAATGATCCTAAAAATTTATTTTGAATTGGAACATTATTAAATTTACTTTATCTCGCAGTAAAAAAATAGAAATAAATTGATTTTAAATTTGTACGTAACAAATATATATCTGTATAAGATATAAACATGAAGTATTTAATTTTACCCTATTAAGTTCATTACCACCACTGATACTTATTTTGTGATAAAAATCACATTACTTATCTTTAATTAAGTATAAGTTGTATTAATTTAGGAGAATCCCCATTTCATGCAGAAAAAATAATTTAAACGTACTTAACAACATTTTGTTAATTGAAAAATAGCTATGATTAATTATCTCTTGCGACATGAATAATAAATTGATAAAGTGTTAGGTATTGAAAGTCACTGATATTATGCATTACAAAAAAAAAAAAAAGAAAAAAAAGATACAGATCATGTTATATAATTTAATTTCAATTCTTCTTAGGATGTTGGCTGTTATACATCATACGTCAACACTACATCAGAAATATACTTATTATTACTAAAGTATGTCACTTAAAAGTCTATGATTCCAAATGAAGAAGAGAAACACTAAAACAACAATTAATGGCAATTATGAAGACATATAATTCTTCAAGGTGATATATTATACTTAAGTTATAGCAAATATACATTTTAGCTTTCATCTTGTTAAAGGAATTAGACACTTAATTAGGTAGTAAGATCTGAGGATTATTCAAAATATTAAAATTAAATTTACTGGTGGTAAATTCATGCGAATGAGTGTATTAATTCTCTAATTAAACATTATTAATGCCTTTTTTATGTTAATCTTGAAAGTAAAGTTCGGTTATAATTTTCAAAAAGTTAAGAACACAACATTATTTCTAGTTTTAAAAGATCTAATAAAGCATCGATTGATGGACACGTATGAAATTTTTGAAAAGAAGGATTTAGATTTTACAATTTCGAAAAAAAAGAGGGAGAAAGGTAATTATTCATTATTTTTAATCCAGGTTTGACTGTAATGAGACACTATGAAGATGGTGCAGCTTTCTGTCAAAAATACATTCATTAATTCCTAAAAGTGAAAGTAATGAAATTTAAATCTTGAGATGAGCTTGTTAAAAAGTAATTAATGCCCGAAATTAATATTTTCTTACATCTTGTTACATTTCATAAAATATTTCTTCTTAAAAAATTAAGAACCTTGGAATTTGTATGCTGCATTTCAAAAAATGGCTCTTTTTTATTTCACTATTAAAATTCATTATTTAATTCATTAAAAGGTATTTTGCTACAAAAATATAACAGATAAAATATTTTGCTTTGTATAAAAACATACACTATGGTCATTAGAAAAATTTGTTCTATATCTCTTACAAGGAAAGTCTCCATTGGGGGCATACTCAGAATTTTTTGAAAAAAATACGAATTAAATTACTCATGTAGGTAATAAAGGATCAGTGAAAATTAGCGACGGAATTACATTATTAGATATGTAAAAAAATAAAATAGTTTGGAATAATTGGCGTGAAAAGCTGAAAGCGACGCGGGATTTGGCGAACAGTGCATTTCCTTGCCAAAAGCAGGCGATTTTAACGAATCTGAAAATTGATTTTAATTGACTTCACTGTTAAAAATCTTCAGAATTTACTGCAACGTCACTCCACAACTTTTATAGAATATCTCTCTTCTGATCAATGAGAATGCTCCATAGCACGGTGAATTGACCGTGTCATACACTGTTAAAAATCTGCTGCATTTTGTTGCAACGCACTCCACCGCTTGTATATAATATCTCTCTTCTAACCAATGAGAAAGCTCCATTTCACGGCCAAGTAACCGTTTTCTATACAAGCAAGGGAGTGCGTTGCAACAAAATGCAGCAGATTTTTAACAGTGTATTTTTCAATTTGGAGCAATTTTAATAAATTTAAATTGTGTTTTAAATGATAAAATATATTAATTTCATTTTGTTATAAGTACATAAAAACATATATGACAAAATTAAACTTAAAGTAAAGTAAAAATGCAAAACTAAAATTACTTAAAATAAACTTATTTAAATAAATTGAACATAGAAAGTTTTTCTTTAAAAAGTATTCGAAGCGTAAAAGCGTATTTTTCAAAATTTCGTTTTTTCGCCAACCGGAGATAACGCGCCAAATAAACGAAATGTTTATTATTTTTTTACGAACGTTATAAAAATGTTCCGCCGAAATTTTTTTATAAATATATATAACTATATGAGAAGAACATTCTGTAATTTTTACAGATTTTTCTGAGTATGCCCGTATGGAGACCTTCATTGTTAGTATATTTGAATCCACACTACATGGACAAAGATGACCGTCCACTTGCAATTTTTGACGTTTTGTTGAATATATAGAAAAGTACATGAGGAATTATCCTAAAACTCTTAATGTGTAAACATAATACTGCAAGTCATATATTTCCGTGAAGATTTTTTCCCGAAACTGCATAAGAGACCGTCAAACAATTGAAAAAAACAAATATATTTTGGATAACCCTGTCAAGAATAATGTAGCAAAAGAGCCCAAATTGTAAATAATGATTAAGTGAATCATGCAATTAACTGTGTTCATTTTTAAACCGATAGCATGTATATTTGTAGAGAAATTAAAGTTTTTATAAAAACAGTCCCTAATTTTTCCAAGTTTTTTGCTTATAATTTTCAAAGTTTTTAATATAAAATAATGTTTTTTTTCCGAAAATAAAACAAACAACATTGTACACAATATCCCATAATAAAAATTAAAAATAATAAAAACTGTATGGCAAATGAGCCGATTTACTAAATAATTCTTTTCTGCGCATGCGTTAACGCTATCAAAATTTCATCTGCATATTATGTTATCTAAATGTATAGAGCAATTTTTGTAAAAGTCTCAAAAACATAGCTTGAAAATTCTCAAAATAATCGTCGAGTGAATGCGTTAAAATCCGTAATTCCTAAAATAAAGCAAAAAGATGAGGGGTTGTATCCAAATATAATAGTACATGTCGTAATGTGTATGCTATATTGGCACTAATCAATGGATAAATGGATACAACCCATCTTTTCGTTTTATTTTGGAAATAACGGATTTTTAACGTATTATCTCAATGATTATTTTGAATTATTTTGAGAATTTTCAAACTATGTTTTTGAGACTTTTACAAAAGGTGCTCTATACATTTAGCTAACATAATATGCAAATGAAATTTTGATGGCTTTCACGCAGCCGCAACGAAAAATTATTTAATAAACGTGCTCAATTTTTATACAGTTTTCATTATTATTATTATTTTTTTTTTTTTTTGATTGCAGGATATTGTGTACAATATTGTTTGTCTTATTTTCGGAAAAGACCATTATTTAATACTAAGAACTTTGCAAATTAAGTAAAAAAATTGAGACTGTTTTTATAAAAATTTAATTTCTCTACGAATATACATGCTATCGGTATAAAAATGAACACAGTTTATTGCAATTATTTACTTAATCATTATTTCTACAATTTGGGCGCTTTTGCTGCATTATATATACAAAATAGATTCGTTATTCAAAAATTATTCCTTTTTTTCAATTTTTTGACGGTTCCCTATGAAGTTTCGAGAAAAAGTCACCACTGAAATAGATGACTTTTACTATTATGGTTACACATAAAGAATTTTAGGATAATTCCTCATGTACTTTTCTAGATATTCCACAAAATGACAAAAATCGCAAGTGGGCGGTCATCTTTGGCCATGTAGTGTAGATAATTTTATATTTGGGGAGAAAACATGAAAATAGCGACCACAAATCCTAGCTAAATAAATTAATATGAACGAAGATTATGAAACCTGTGATGAAACTTACTACTAAATATAGTGTTGACATTGATTTCGTAACTTATATTGACAGTTATTTTCTTTTAGGAGAAAGTATGCGAACGTTATATGTTTTGAAAATAGAATTAATAAGCATCTATTGATATTAAAGGATTTACATAGCTTTATTAGAAAACGATGTTTACCCTTATCAGTGTCATAATTATGGCAGGATATGATAATTATTAGTTATCAGAAATAATTTGTAATAATTTAGAATAAGGAAACATTAGAACATATATATTTTATTTATTTAAAAGTGTTGTTATTATTATTTATTCTTTTTAACGTGAAATATGATACTGATAGTGAATGCATTTCAAACTGCAGAAATTAAATGGATTGTACAAATTAATACACAAAATGAAAAGAATTTGACTATTTTGTGATTTATTTATTTATTTATTTTGATTCATGTGAGGATTAAGGCTATAAATAATTATTATGAATTGTAACATTTATGCAGAATCGGTAAGCATGTGGTTTAAGTAAGATTTGATATATTTTAATTAATAAATAGTGAAAAAAAACTTTCTATTAAAATGCAAGATAATTTAAAGCTACAAGGGGCTACATATAAGAGCCTTTTAATGCAAGAAATTTGATATAAGTAGTATATGGTACCTACTATGGAACACTTTTTATATTCCACTAAACGCAAATATTTAACGATTTTTGTAAGATTTTCATCAAAAAGTTTGTCTGTCTAAATATAGAGGATGTAACTATTTTAGTACGATTTATCGAGTAAATGATGATAAAAAATGCATGATTTGCATTGGTTGGATATTTTATTTTTTCTACTAAATTATGTAAAGACGAAGTTTTAAGAAAGGGTTATGGAATAAAGAATCATGATTATAAATAATAACGTAATCAATTGAGATGAAATATTTATCAATTTTAAAAGCTAATATTTAATTATTGTAGTGATGAAAAAATTTTGCCTGACGCCCTTAGTCTACCAAATGGTAATGAACAATCTTCCTCTAGGATAGTCTTGATAGGAAAAGCAAAGAGCTGCATTGTATAATATTATTATCAATTGCATTACATTGAAGTCTGAAATAAAAGTTAAATGCTTTTTATCATATGTTTTTTAATGTGAATATTATTTTGATACTTTCATAGTTCAATAAATGGTATTGAGTAGAATCCATTTGATTATTGTGTTATCAGAAAGTTCGTCAAATAAAGGATATAATCCTTCGGCTTAAAATTGAAATTTTATTTAAAAACCATTTATATATGATATCCATTCCCAATCAATTTTATCTTCAAATTCTTTTAAAAAATTATGGGATAATATTTGACGAAAGGATATTCCTTCCCAATCAACTTTATTTTGAAATTCTCTAATAAAATCTTCTGATAGTGTCTGACGAAACGATATATAATACCAATTAACTTTATCTTGAAATTCTCTAATAAAATCTTCTGATATTTTTTCATTCTGTGATATACAATCCCAGTCAAGTTTATCTTTAAATTTTCTTATAAATTCAATGGGTAATTTCATAACTTTTTCACTTAAATGAAAATTAATTTTATTGATATATAATGAAATAAATGTGTAAAATTCTTTACATTGCGATAATTCGACAAATAAATCTTTATATTTATGAATTATAATATCGTCTAATCTTTGAGCCAACACCATTTTATATCGAAGCAATTTTATAAACACTTTTATTTTTCGTCTTTATTCAAAAGTTGTCTCAATTCATTAATAAATCGTATTAAAATATTTTTTAATTCGAAAATTTCATCCATTAATTTTTCTCTGTTCGGTAGTTCTTCTTCGTAATAATGGCCAAATTTTTTATTTAATTCACCCAGTTGAACGGAAAGAATTTTTTTCCATTTATCGTTGTAAAAATTATCTGGTAATTGATCAAACTTATATTCAATGAGATTACAAAAATCTAGTTTATGCATATACTTTTCTAAAAATCTTTCACCAAATGTTTGAAAACGGGTTATTAATAGCCAATTAAGTCCTTCTTCCAATGTGCACATAGTATTTTCTGCAAGCTGTTGAAATTGAGATACTTTATGTAAATCTAATTTTTCATGATAGGTTTGAATAAATTCGTCACTTAAGGTTTGATATTGAGATATAACAACCCAATTTATATAATTCGAATGTTTTAATATAAATTCCTCAGACATCTTCTGATTTTTACAAACTAAATTCCAGTCTAATTCTTCTTTATATTTTTCTATAAATTTTTCCGAAAGTTTTTGAAAAATGCATATAACATTCCATTCGATATAATCTATGAGTTCTTCCATAAAACATTCGGATAATACGGAATATCTACAAACTAACTTCCAATTGAGTTTATCCTTCAAATTTCGAAGGACATCTTCGGATAAATTTTTCGTCTTAGAAAATTCGTCCCAGTTGATATCCATTTAATAATGAAATATTTTTAAAAAGGAATTTTTTCAATATGCATCCAAGGTTTTAAGGTGACTGGAAAATTACTTTTGGATTTTATCAAAAATGTAATCATGTCACCACTTTTTCCATAATCAAAACGAGTTACGGAATAATCATCAAACATTTCTCCGCTTAAAATTATTTTATCTTCGATTTTTAGTTCTATCACTGTAGCCCTATTTTTGCCGATTAAACTATTATATATTAAATATATAGTAATTTTCATATGCATATCTGTAGATAATCGCATTTCTTGATCCAGTAATTTAGAACTCATTAAGTCAAAATTTACTTTGGTAAATTCTTTATCTGTAAAAGTCTGAAAATTATCTTTTATAGTAACCCAGATATCTTTACTGTCAATATATATTTTATTGACTACGTCTTTATCGTTTTCGGGTTCTGAAACATTCGTAATTATTTTATTTTTGGCATCAAATTTATCATTCTTTAATATTAATGCATTTTTTTCTAAATATCGTTTATTCACAACATTTTTATCATCTTTCGGATCTGCGACGTTTCCTATTCTTTTTCCTTTGGCGTCGTAAGCTTTTCCGTCGATTAGATGTAAAGTATTTTCATCGAGTTCTTGTATTCTCTTACCCGTTTCTTCTGTGAAAGTTAAAAAATTACTATCGTAATTAATATTATTTTTCTGTATAAAATCTCTTAGTTCAAAATGATTATTTTCTATTTTATTCAAAACGAAACGTTTAGGGGTTAAATCTAAATCATCGATGGGATCTGAAGCATTTTTTAATATCTTATTATCCATATCGAAATTTCCATCCGGCGTTAATTTAAAACCTATACCGGGGGGCCCGATAGGGCCTTTTCGCCCTGGATTATCATACGGCGGATAATAAACAGCCATTTATAAAGACTAAAAAATGTTATTCTCCTAACGTTTTAATCATAGTAATTTCTTTTTTATTCATATTTAATATACATTTCTTTCTTACTTCTAAAATATAGTAAAATACATATTCTTTGGTTGTTTCTTTTTCTAATTTCCAATTGAATTCTATTCTCAAATTTTCAAGAGTGGTATAGTTTACATGATTTGACAAATCAAAATGAATTATGGGATATAATTTACCAAAATCTGAATAATTGACCATACAACCGGTTTCTGTATTTAGATTATTGAGACCTGATTCCAGAAAAGATTCATATAATCTATTATATTCCTTTTTATCAAAATCCATAGTATATCGCTCTGCAGGTAATGGCGATCTGTTAATCATCAACCAACATTCGATCATATCCAAATTATCAAATATCATATTATTTTTTTTAGGATTTTCATTTCTTTCGAAATATTGCGGTATGACGAATAATCTTAAAACTTCATCGGATGTAGCTGATATAGAATCGGAACCGCTTTTATATTTATTAATAGGACTAGATCTGTTAATTTCATACTGATTCCAGTTTATGTCTATATCCGTATTAGATAATTTTAATTCATTATAGAGAATCTCCGCTCCATTTTTAAAATCGACGTATCTCACCCAGAGCGCTATGTCTTCAATTTCTACTTTATAATCTGGATTTGCAACGTCTGTGTAAATCATATTTCTACTATCGTCTCTTTGGAATTCCATTCTTATTATGAAACCAGAAATGGCTTTTTTATATTCTGCGACGAAATCAAAAATTTCCTTTAAAGGTGTCCATGTTGTAACTGAATTACTATTTTTCGACAATTCCCATCTTTTTTTAAATCCTTTATTGTAGTTTTCATTTTTTACAATTTTTAATTTATTGACGATATCTGTTACAGAGGTTGTAGCCGTTATCGTACCATCGCTTTCAAGTAAACTTTTATTTCTATCAGCACTATCACTGGTATCTGGATAAAAACCTATATTGGTGGCCTCTGATGTTGAATAATCTCTGGTATAATCCTTCAGTCTCTTAACCTGCAGAATGTAGGAGTGATAGTCTCCAACTGATTCGATTATTTGTTTACCTATCTGAAGTTTTACGCCTTTCATAGAACCTACAGCTGCGACATTATCGTCGTTTATAGAATCGCCATTGGATTTTATAATTTTCCACTTTGTCTCCAGATAACTCTCCGATAATGAAATAGGATCATTGGTATCTGTAATTTCGAAATGAAACGTAGTATTTTCTTTTTTGTCATTATGGCTTGTACTAGGCAATCTTATTTTTTTTAATTCGCTACTTTTTATATCGTTATTATAATAATAATGAGTATCTCTCAGATCATAATTTTTTTCCATTTATTTAGGAAGAATTTTCAGACCTGTTCCTTTCATCTTTTTTGAAAATATTTCTTTCAATATGTCAGCATCAGTCAATTTGTCAACAACTGTCAAATCTACTTTTTTAGATTTAAAAAATCCTTTTCCTTGAATTCTTTTACTTTTCCTATATAATCTGTGTTGATTCATTTATTTATTGAGAAAATTTAGTTAATATCAATTGATATATTTTTTCAACATAGTCTTCTTTTTCCTCTACGACTCTAAAATTATACTCAATTAAACCTTTATTTAAATCAATTAATTCGCCATTTTGATTCGTAACTGTCATCCTTATTCTACGAATTGAATCCCTATTTTTCACAGGATAATATATTAAATTATTGAATTCTTTCGAAATGATAACACCCGGTACATCTCTCGGTGTAAAAGAATAAATAACTTCTGAATTATTCTGGTTGATTAAAGATCCATTCACTACATCACAATGAATATATATAATGTCGTTTCCGTTTGTTATATCCGCTATATTTTCACCTTCTATTACAGTCTCTTCATCATGACTTTCGTAAACTTTTTTTTCAAAGCCTATTAACTTATGAAAATCGCTTTTTGTTAAGTCGATATTCCAACCTTTAGTTAATTTAATAAGCATTCTTAGTCTAGATTGTATTCTACCAAATTTTACCGGAGGATCGTCTGAACCAAACGCTTTCATTACATCTATATTTAAATCTTCAACATTTTTATTACCATAAGGAATAGTGATAGATTTAACATTATTCTCATCTGTGTATACGTCAAATGTATTAGTTTTATCTGTTATGTTAAACCATGAAACTGTCATAGTAAAAGATTGCAATGCTAATTTTTTTAATTTAAGAGGTTTTGGAAATTCAACAGTGAAATCCTCTGATTTTTCATGAATTTTTGGTTTCAATTTGATCATTTATTAGACAGAAAAAATCTTTAAAGATGAAAAACAAGCTTTTCGTTATAATCGCTAGGCTGTTGAGTAAATGAATTAAGTACACATTCTGGACATTTGCCTTTATTTCTTTCCTTTATATATTTCATACAAAATAATCCACAGTTTACAGAAGTAGGTTTTTGTAAAAAACTATCGTTGTGAGCTATATTGACTTTTTTATTGGAAAGTTTAAGAAATTTCATAATATTTTCAGGAATATATTTTTCTTTGAGTTTAATATTTTTATATATATATTCCCCAAAAGGATCGAAATATTCTACATAGTTATATTTCGGGTCATTATAGTAACAAACCCAGTGTGTTCCTGGGCCGGTGGAGATATCTAAATTAATAATCCCACTTTCAAACTTTCCAATCTTTTTAGGAAGTAAATCGGAAGTGAAAACATCCCTAAATCCTTTTTCATCTTTCATATTTTCTTTAATCGTTTTATCCGATATACCCCATTTTGTTATCGGAATTTTTTTTTTTTTTTAGACAGGGAAGCTGACGCTTTTAGACCAGATCCTTTGTTTTCCCAAGGCTGATAAACTCCAGATCCCGAAATTTTATCCAGGATTTTTTTAGTTCCCCAACCTGCTGCCCCACTCGCGGCACCGAGTCCTAGGGATGTTAAAATAGGAATTAAAAAGGGTAAAAATCCACCGTTTTTATCTAATTGAGTTTTGCTTATATTTATTCTTTTACCTTTACTAATCTGATTAATCTGTGTTTTAGTTAAATACATTTCATAATTAGGAGGTTTAGAATTGTCTATCTGCAGTGTCAGTTCTTCTTTTTTTCTAAGAGCAGATTTCAATTTACTAATCTGCCCGTCACTCAAATGAATCTTCTTTTTTACATAACTCATTTATTAGGCAGCAAAAAGCTGACGCTTTCAAAGAAGAAATTGGTTGTATAATCGTTCTTTATCTCCATTAGTTATTTTTTTAGCTTTAATGAGTTTGTCTATTAGCAGTTTGATTTCATTTTTTAATTTTTTCGACTTGCTACCTTGACATATTTTATCCAGCAATTCAGATAATAAACCTAATCCTTTACCGACTTTCATTACTTCGCTACCTCGAATTGTAGTTAATCTAGCCATATATTTTTGTAGCTCCCCTTCGTTATATTCAACTGCTTTATATTCAACCTTTTTCTGACTTAATTCCTCCTCCGAAAGATTTTTAGCCCTCGTAATTGTACTTTGTAAGTTGCCTTTTTTCCTCGATAATTCTTCTTTTAAATGCTTTGCCTTTGTATACATTTCATCTAATTTTTCTTGATTGTCTAGGAGTTTCGAAGGTCTGTATAATTGTACAGATTTTAAATAGCTTAGATCTAAATTTTGATCAACGTTATAAGTAAGCGGCGGTTCTTTATATAATTCTTTGACATCTTCGATCGCTTCAGGAATAATTCTAGATGATTCTGCAATAGGCTGTAAAGATATATTTAATTCGTCCAATTTATCATTGATAGCTTTAATATTTTCTTTTCTACTTTTATCCTGTTCTTCTAATTTTTTAGTGACAGGTTTATGAAATTCAGTTAAACTTTTGTCTATACCTAGCTTTCTATCACGCTGTTCTTCATTATTTTTTCTAATATCTGCTTGTAATTTGACAAGTTTTATTGCATTTTTTAATTCTTCTTTTTGTTTCTTATTTCGATTTTTTTCTAAATCGTTTATTTTATCCATTTATAGACAGTGAAAAGCTGAAGCTAATTAGAAGCGATAGCACAGACGTCTATTTTTACTGACAGCTAATATGTTTTTACTAGCAGTAATTTTATTTTTTACTAGCTGTAAACTTTCTCAGTAAATAAATGATTAAAATTAAAAATTACACAGAACCGGAAGAATTGCCGGACCCTAAACAACATTGTTTTTTACCCAGACATCCTTTTAGATTATTAATAATAGGCCCATCAGGTTGTGGAAAGACAAATTTACTAATAAATTTATTAAACGGTTTTGAGAATCCTAGTAATGTAAGATTAGATTTCGACGCGCTATATTTATGCGCAAAAGATATTTTCGAGCCAAAGTATTCTAAATTACAAGAAGATTATACACTGTTTGAAGGTGTTGAAAGAGACGATATTTTAAAATGTAAAAAAATAAATAAAAATAAAAAAACGGAAATATTAAAATTGTATGATAAATATAAAAAGAATGTATTATTTTCTTCAGATTTGAGTGAATTTATTACTGTCGACGATCTAGATTCCTCAGAAAAAAATCTAGTTGTGTTTGACGATTGTGTTACAGAGAAAGACCAGAAAGTTATAGTAGATTTGTTTATAAGAGGTCGAAAGAAAAATGCATCCATTATTTATTTAACGCAGTCTTATTACTCAACTCCTCCAGATATTAGAAAAAATTGTAATTACTTCATATTTTTTAAGCTACAGCCTAGGGAAATCAATCAGATAATCAGAGAAATAGACGGAAATCTAACGAAAAAGGAATTTCTAGAAAAATATAATTCTTGTAAGGGTAACTTCTTTATGCTAGACTTAGTAAATTCTGAAATGAGATACAGAAGAAATTTTGAACCTATATAAATATGGAAGAATATTTAGAAAAGAGATTATATGTTTATCGGAAAAGTTACAATTTGTATCAAAAGATAAGTGTTTCCTTATCTGTTAGCAAATTTATGCTAAGTGCTTCGGGATTATCAGCATTTGTTTTCATACCACTGGCTGCATTGAGTTTGACAGTTGGAATCGTAGAAGTTATTGAGAAATCTTTAAATATTTTAGAACGAAAAGAAGAATACAAGCAATGTTATAATTTTTATAAACAACAATTAAATTTGTTGAAAGCTAAAAAAATTTCAGAAGAAGAAGTGTATGTAAGAGAACAAGATTTGATAAATAATTTAGTATACTTCCCAATCGAAAAGTATGTGAAAAAAGTACAGTTGAATGGATATAAATATTCTTCTTAGAAAGCGTCAACTTTTTGCTGCCTAATAAATGAGTTGTAAATGTAAAAAATTTGTTGTGACGTCTTTAACTAAAAAGGGTAATTTTAAAGGTGGATGTTTAAAATGCGGACAAACGGGATCGGGTTTTCTGAATAAAGTCATTAGTAATTTACCTTTCGAAATGCATTTACCAGGCCATTCTTTTACCGGCCCGGGGACACAGTTATTATGGGGAAAAACACGATTAAATCCAGATTTAACGTATAAAAATTCATCTAAACCTGTTAACAGAGTAGATGTAATTGCATATAAACATGACAAATGTTATTTAGAAAATAAAGATACAAAAAGTAGAAATGAAGTATGCGATAAGAATATGATTGATGAACTAGATAATATTGAAAATCCAACGATTAGAGAAAGAATTGAAAGAGGAATTGTAAAACCGATTATTAAAGCTAAAAAATCTTTTGGTATGGGAAATACACAGATCTATTGTTTAAAATGTAAAAACTACACAGAAACAAAAGATATTAAAAATACAATGTCTAAAAATAACAGGCCAATGATGAAAGGTATTTGTTTAGATTGTGGTTCTAAAAAGAGTGTTTTTTTAGGAAAACCTTAGGTCCTAAAAATATCTTAGAAAAAATATATTATCATCCTGAAAGTGGTTATTGTGGGATCAATGAATTAAAACGGAAAACAGGTTTTAGTCAAAAGCAAATTACAGATTTTTTACATAGCCAAGATGTTTATACCAGACATAAGCCTTTAATTCGTAAATTTAAACGAAGACGCATTTATGTAAGTCATATCGATGATCAATGGCAAGCAGATTTATTGTTTATCAAACCTTTTAGTAAATATAATAACGGAACTAATTACTTATTGACAGTGATAGATGTATTTAGTAAATATGCTTGGGCTATTCCGATAAAAAGAAAAACTGGACAAGAAGTAACGGAAGCATTTAAAAAGATATTTAAAGAAAGAATTCCTGAAAAACTGCAGACGGACAAAGGCACAGAATTTTTAAATAAGTTAACTTTAAAGTTGTTTAAAGATCATAATATTCAGTGGTTTACAACTGAAAATGTTGAAATAAAATGTTCTGTAGTCGAACGTTTTAACAGGACAATTAATAAAAAAATTAGAACCTATCTAGCGGCCAACAATACTAAAAGATATATAGATGTTTTGGATCAATTAGTTAAAAATTATAATAATACCAAGCATAGGTCTATCAAAATGACGCCTACCGAAGCCAGTAGGGAAGAAAATGAATCCGAGGTTTATAAAAATTTATACGAAGAAAAAATAATAAGAAAACCAAAATTCAAGGTTGGCGATAGAATAAGAATTTCGAAATACCAGACTGCTTTCACCCGCGGATACCAACCCACTTTTACGGAAGAAATTTTCATCGTTTCAGAAATATTAAAGACTGACCCCATTACTTACAGAATAAAGGATTTGAATGGAAACGAAATAAAAGGAACATATTATGAACAGGAATTATGTGAATATAATAAAAAAAATAATTTGTTTAAAGTGGAGAAAATATTAAAAAAGAAAGGAAATAAATGTCTAGTTAAATGGTTAAATTATTCCGACGAATTCAATTCTTGGGTTGACGAAAAAGATATCAAGTCAATTTAATTTTTAAACGAGTAAAAAAACTACATCGTGATCTATTTTTAAAACGAGTAAAATATATGTATCGTGATCCTTTTTTAGAACGAGAAAAAAACTTCCGTCTATGCAGGTCCCGTCTAGGCGGGGTAATCAAGTATTAAAATATAAACATGGTAAAATATCAAACCATGTTAATAAAACAAGTCCATACTTAAAACTAATTATGTAGAAATAACTTTTCTTTTATATTTTCAGAAATTATTCAATTTTAAAAAGTAAATGAATGGCTCTGCTTTAAGTGACTTTTAGCATTTTAATTAAAAAAATTTCTATGATTTTATAAATAAAGAATAGTATCTAATTTTAATAATCATAAATATCTGCTTTGTATTATGTTGAATATCAAGTTCGAACGGTCGAAAAATATGTTTCTAAATACTCCGTAAGAAAAACGTAACTTAATATCTTTATCAGGAAGGCCACTGAATGAAAGCGTTGACCTATAAATGAAGTTCAAATTAGAGCGAGCGTCAACATTCGTACTCACCCGTTATATTTTGCACTTGGAAGGAAATGACGTCTTTGGTAGAAAAAAGGTCTGCTTTAATCGACGTATTGCTAGAATATAAGATTAAATAAATGAATTACGACTTTTTTAAAGACATTCTAATAGATGATAACGAATCAAGCTTATCACAAACTTTTGACAAAGTAAAAAAATATGAAATGCCTGAAAACTATCTAAAGATTTATGACCAGATGAAAAAATGTGAAATAATGTACGATTCGGACGGTGAATATTTTACCTATAAAAATATAGATGTTTTTTTAAGCGAAAGACGCAAATCCCGAATAAGTCGTTTTAAAGCATTGAAGTGGAAATTGAAGTTAAATATTCCATATAAAGCTGAAGAAATGTTTATTCAGTTTTTAGATTTAGTGTACTATAAAAAGTCGATAAATTACCTATATTTCATAAAGAAAATATTAGATTATAATAATATTGATAATAATTTGAAAGTAAAATTTAATAAGAAAAACGAAGACGTTTGGAATAGCTTTCTAAAAAATATTTCTTAATAAATGGAGCTGTCTAAAAGTTGTAAGCATTGTGAGATGACAAAAAATTTAGACCAATTTTATACTCGATTTCGTTACGGCAAAATAGAACGTTACGCTAATTGCAAAAGTTGTCATTTAGCTATGAAAAATAAAAAAATTGATTGCGAATGTGGTAAAAAATATACTCTAGCTCATAAAAAGAGACATTTAAAAAGCAATTATCATATCAAACGAACATCAAAATAAATTTATGATATTGTGTTTTAAATTGAATGTATTATACAGAATGTTGTGTTTTAAGTTGAAAGTATTACATTGAATGTTGCATTTTAGTTGAAAATAATATAGTCAATGTTCTGTTTTAAATTGAACGTATTTTTCAGTTGAAAATATCATATTGAATGTTTTTCTTGTTTAAAAAAAAGATCACGAAAGTTTTTTCTCGTTTCAAAAATAGAACACGATGTAGTTTTTTTACGCGTTTCATAAATAGAACACGATGTAGTATTTTTACTCGTTTCAAAAATAGAACACGATGTAGTTTTTTTACTCGTTTCAAAAATAGAACACGATGTAGTATTTTTACTCGTTTCAAAAATAGAACACGATGTAGTTTTTTCTTGTTTAAAATATTATATTGAATGTTGCATTTTCAGAAATATTGGACCTGATAGTTTCAAAATTAGAATTGTGAGGGAAAAAGTGTTCAGAACCATTTATAGAAAAGTTACAAGACAGAGTAGATTGGCATTTTATATTCAAATCTATCAGAAAAATTTTATTTAGAATTTAAAGGTGCCTGATTATGACAGTGATTTTTAGGCTAAATAAATGGGTAATTCAAAAAGTACAAAGATTTTGACAGGTAACTGTACAACTGAAAGAATAAATGTAGATTGGAATCATACCTTTAATGTTCATCCCAATGTTCATATAACACCTGTATGTAAATACAGCGAACCATTTTTCGTTAGAATAACAGAAATAGATAAAAACGGATTTCGATTTGAATGTTTAAAATTGAATGGCGAACCTGTAGAAAAAAATTTAGATTTCTTTCAATGGACTGCAATTAGTCCTTTTGAGTAAACGATCTTATTTCTGAAATATATTTTTTAATAGTCGTTTTCAGAAATTCTTCAATTCATTTTAAATCGCTTAATCTAAAATTACCTGCTACCGAATTTGGATTTATAGATAACTATTAAAAATGTGTAGCAAAAAGTATTCATAAAATTTCTTCTATATAAATGGAGGAAACTCTAAGATTGATATCTGTTTCAAAATTGAGACACACTGCAAAAGTTTTAAATATAAAACAACCCAAAGGTTGTAAAAAAGATGAATTAATTAGATTGATAATGAGATACATAAAAAGAACAGGCGAATATAAATATGTTTTGGTAGATTTATTAAATTTAGACGTCACAGATTATTTAAATGAAATGAAGAGAGAATTTATCAAAAATCCTAAGAAAAGAAATAAGTTTAAAAAAATATTCGATTCTTTTGATTTAAAATTTAACAATAACACAGCAGAATTTAATCCAAAAAATAACGAAGAAAAAAAGATAAAAACAGTGGTAAACCTTAAAAAATTATTTCCTGATTTGAATGAAAAATTGAAACAATTTATAAATGAACCGAAAAACCGTCCAAAACTTAAAAAACTCTTTGATTATTACGGCTTGAAATATAAAGATGAAAAATTGATCAAAAAGACAGAAAAAAAAGTCAAATTACAAGCAAATTTGGAAAATCTGTTTAGACCCGATTATGAAATTGTTGAGAAAGATAAAAAATGTGTAAAAAAATTTAATACTTATAGATATGTTTATAAAATAAGACAAATAAACAAACTCACACCTGGCCAGTATTATAGTATCTTAAAAGATTTATTCAGGAGAGCAATTGGAAAAATCGAAGGAAAGGTAGATATAATTGTATTCAATCCCTATTTGACACAGCCCTTTCACCCTAAAATGATGTCAACAAAAGAAGCCTATGAGACCTATTTAGATGTTTTAACGCATAAAATTGAATACAAAGAGTTGGATATTAAAGACTGTGAATTTATTTTTACAGTCGTTGATTTGCCTAAAGGTGGTAAACATTTGAAATTACTGAACGATAACGATGTTGTCGATAAAAGAAGTATAATTCAAATTAAAAATGACGATAATATCTGTTTGGCTAGATCCATCGTTACAGCCCTGGCTATTCAAAATCGTAAAATTTTATGCGAAAAATTGAATCTAGAAAAACTTACAGATTTAGATGTTAAATACATAAGAATGGGTAGAAAATTACAAAAAAGTTTAGCGATAAAATTGCATGAAATGTGTGATATTCCGTTAGAAATGTGTAATTTAGAGCATGTTAAACAATTCGAAATTTTTTTAGATATTCAAATAACTATATTTTGCAGAGAAAATTTTAACGAAAGAATATACAGCGGAGCCTATAAATCTAATTGTGTTTACATTTTAAAAAATAGAAATCATTTTGATGTCATTACAACGGTAACAGGATTTTTAGGAAAAAAACATTTTTGTGAATATTGTAAAGTAAGTTATAGTAGAAGTGATCAACATAAATGTTCTTTAAAATGCAATAGATGTTTTAGGAAAGAGAGTAATTGCGAAGGCGATGATATTCAGTGTAATGATTGTTTTAGATCTTTTAAAGGAAAAAACTGCTTCGAAAATCATAAAAATAAAGCAGTCTGTGAAACACTGTGGAAATGTTTAAAATGTAAGAGAAATATCAGTAGAAGCCAAAGAGAACCGAAAGATCATAAATGCGGAGAAAAACAATGTAAAAACTGCAGAAAGTGGGTTTTGGAAGATCATAAATGTTTTATACGTAGGAAAGAATCTAAGGGAGGAACTTGTAAAAATATCTGTCCCAAAAATATAAAAGATAGAAAGGAATGGTGTGAGAAATGTAAAAGATCAGAATTTACAGAAAAATATATGTTTTTTGACGTTGAAACGAATCAAGAGACAGGAAATCACCAAGTCAATCTAGTTATAAATCATGATTTTAACGGAAATGAAAAAATATTTCAGAATGAAAATGAATATTGTAAATGGTTATTCCAAAAGAAACATTGCGGTTATACTGTATTAGCGCATTATGGAAAAGGATTCGATTTTCAATTTCTAGCTAAATACTGCTTTAAAAATAAAATTAAAGTGTTTACAATATATCAAGGAAATAAACTCATATATATGCAAGCAACCGCATTTAATATAAGGTTTATCGATTCTATAAATTTTACATTGATTCCGTTAAGAAAATTTCCTAAAACGTTTGGACTAACGGAATTAGCAAAAGGGTATTTTCCTCATTTGTTTAACACTATGGAAAATCAAAATTATGTAGGAAAATATCCTGAAAAATACCATTATGGTTATGATACTATGACTTTAGATCAAAGAAAAACGTTTGATAAATGGTATAAATCGGTAAAAAACGAAACATTTGATTTTCAAAAAGAAATTATAAAATATTGCAGATCTGATGTTGATATTTTAAGAAAAGGATGTTTAGAATTGCGAAGATTATTTCTAAATATTGCTGATATTGATCCTTTTAAATATATCACTTTAGCTGGCGTTTGTATGGCTATATACAGAGATAAATTCATTCCAGTGAATACAATAGCGATAGATGAGGAGTGTATTCAAAAGGATCAATACAGTAAGAAATCGATCATTTGGTTAGACTATCTGTCCAAAAAACACAATATCAAAATACAGCATGCTTTAAACGGTGGTGAGAAAAAACTGAAATTAGGTGATAAAACTTATAAAGTAGACGGTTTTTATAAAAATACCGTTTATCAGTTTCAAGGATGTCATTGGCACGGTTGTCCTCGCTGTTTTACAGAATCCACTGTCAATCTTCAAAATCAGATATGTATGAAAGATTTGTATGAAAGAACTCAAAAAATAAATAAAAAAATAAAAGATAAAGGATTTGAATTGATTGAAATATGGGAATGTGATTTTGATAGTGACAAAGAAATTAAAAAATATATGAAAAATGAATGGAAAAGAGATTTTGTAGAACCATTAAATCCTAGAAACGCATTCAGCGGAGGTAGGTGTGAACCTACCAAATTAATATACGAAATGAAAGAAAACGAAAAGGGTAGATATATCGATGTTTGTTCACTTTATCCAACAGTGAATTACTTTGATTACTATCCTGTTGGTCATCCGATAAAAATTTATAATCCGGAAAAATATGATAAGAATTGGTATGGTTTGATACAATGCAAAGTACTTCCACCTAGAAAGCTCTATCATCCTGTTTTACCTTATAAAGGAGAAAAATTAATATTTAGTTTGTGTAAATTATGTTCAAAACCTATAAAATGCGAAAAGAAACAATGTTATGAAATACAGAATAAAGAATGTAATCATACGGATGAGGAGAGAAGTCTTACAGGTACGTGGACAACTACCGAAGTTGAACTGGCTATTGAAAAAGGTTATAAGATTTTAAATATCTATGAAGTTTGGCATTTTGAAAAAAAATCTAATACATTATTTAAGGATTATGTTAAAATGTTTTTGAAAATCAAATTAGAAACAGATGATAAATGGTCTGAAAATTTCAAAACTGAAAAAGAATATAAAAGTTGCGTAGAAAAGAAATTGGGTATAAAGTTAGGAGAAATCAAAGAAAACCCAGGAATGAGATTTATATCCAAAATTTGTTTAAACTCTTTATGGGGTAAGTTCGGACAGAGAAAAAATATGAAACAAACAGAGAATGTAACAGAATTGGCAGATTTTTATAGAATTATACTGAACGACCGCATTAAAGACTTGAATATGATATTTTTAAATGATGAGTGTGTGCAAATGGATTATAAGATGAAAGATGAATATGCCAAGAATAACTTTAATACGAATATTTATATAGCGGCTTTTACTACCAGTTCGGCTAGAATAAGATTATATAAAATGCTAGATAAATTAGGAGATAAAGTAATGTATTACGATACAGATAGTATTGTTTATATCGATGATGGATCTAATAAAGTAAAAACAGGTTGTATGTTAGGGGAATGGACTGATGAATTAGGAGAAGATAAATATATGAAATCATGGATATCTGGAGCAAGTAAAGATTATGGTTATATTCTGAACGACGGTTCTGTAAAAGGAAAAGTAAAAGGATTTAAAATGAGTTATGAGAGTGAAACTAAGCTGAATTTTGACAAGAGAATGAAAATAATAACTGGGGAAATTGACCATATACATGTAGAAATAAATCAATTTCAGATACAAAAAGACAGAAATATTAAGGTGAATAAAATGAATAAAAGATATATGTTTGGATATGATAAAAGAAGAATTTTAGATAACTTTGATACTGTACCATTTGGATTTTAAGCCGAATTTTTTAGTTTATAAAAATTGTTTTCTAATAAAATGGACGATGTCACCCTTATCATAAATGTTCAAGGTTTTATACTTCCGTTCAAATCTATAGCGAGAGAAATAAGCTGGGTTCATTTAAAAGAAGGAATAGGTGAAACTATTTCTGTATTTACACCTAACTATGAATTAAGTGATCAAGACCATGGAATAGTTCGTAGATGTACTAACGATATCCATGGTTTAAGATTTAAAAGATATTCAGATAATACAGGCTTATGGATTAGTAGTGACAATGTAAAAGATTATCTCTTACAATTGCATCAGATATACGGCGGCACATTTGCTTTTAAAGGAGGAGTTTTTCCGAAAAGTACCTTTGAAGAATGGGGAATTCCTATAAAAATATTAGAAGTACCGAGATGCGTAAGAATCCTAGGACCTGGCTGCTCTATGTACAGATGTCTGTACTATAAAAATTGTCTTTCAAAAATTCTTTCTTAATAAATGGAAGAATTCAACAGTCTCAGATCATTCCCTGTAACTCATAAGCTAAAAGATTTAGAGACAGGGAAATACAAGCTGATTTCGTTGAAGAAAATTCAAACTAAATTTGGAAATACGACTATTGCAAGATTAGAAGTTAATGATGTAGAAAAAGATTATTTTCTTAAAAAGAGTCATGGAAAAATATCTGAAAATGCAATAACAAAACTGAATGAAGGTGGTTATATCTTTCATTTTAAAGGAAAAAATAATGATGGCTTTTATGATTATGAATTAGAAAAAGCTTAATCATAAAATTTGTTTTAAATCTTACAATAATCGAATGGGCCATTTATCGATCTATGAAAATTTCAAACCCCTAAATAAAATTTACTGAAATTCAAAATAAATTTCTTGCTGTCAAAGATGTGTTCATTTCGACACAAACTATTTTTTTTAATTTTATCGAACTATGAAAATATCAAACTACCAGATTAGTATTTATAACTATAAGTAAAAAGAATTGGTTATCTATTAAAACATAGGATAAAAAGCATTTAACTTTTATTTCAGACTTCAATGTAATGCAATTGATAATAATATTATACAATGCAGCTCTTTGCTTTTCCTATCAAGACTATCCTAGAGGAAGATTGTTTATTAGCATTTCGTAAACTAAGGGCGTCAGGCAAAATTTTTTCATCACTACAATAATTAAATATTAGCATTTAAAATTGATAAATATTTCATCTCAATTGATTACGTTATTATTTATAATCATGATTCTTTATTCCATAACCCTTTCTTAAAACTTCGTCTTTACATAATTTAGTAGAAAAAATAAAATATCCAACCAATGCAAATCATGCATTTTTTATCATCATTTACTCGATAAATCGTACTAAAATAGTTACATCCTCTATATTTAGACAGACAAACTTTTTGATGAAAATCTTACAAAAATCGTTAAATATTTGCGTTTAGTGGAATATAAAAAGTGTTCCATAGTAGGTACCATATACTACTGATATAATTACTGTACATACTCGCGTATATACTGTACATGCTATACTATACTGCACATACAATGTACATATTCTCTCCAATTTTAAAGCAAAATTTTGAAAAGAAAAAAGAAGAAAATTTCTGCATAAATCGAACCACATTGCTGGTAGTACGTTGAAAAATGATTTGCAATCGAGAATTTAAAAATTATTATTATTTTTTTTAAATATAATGGTTAATAATGGAATTTCCTATGAATAGGTATAAGAAAACTACATAGCAGTAATCTTGATGACAATACATTAAGGTTATGCTCAACGCAGCACTTACCTCAGCGGATAAAATTTATAAGATTGTTAAAAAAAGTTTTAGCTACCACTGCTATATATTAAAATATGTAAGGTAAATGCACCAGTAGTAGGCTACTTAAGGACATTTACCTAATTATTATTAAAGTATTGGTGAATTTAAAAAAATATATATTTTTTAGCCTAGTCCTTACCATTATATATCAGAATAAATATTCAAATTTTTAAGATATATTCTCTAGAAAAAATGAAAAATAAAAAATGTAACCTTCCTCTATGATCCACTAGTGGGCATAGTAACTTTCTAATGCTCTAGTAGGGCCCCCGCCTAGAACTGGGCCATTCCATTCTTGAATTTAATATATACTGTGTAACGTTATATGCACGTTGGGTGTCATTTGTAACGGTTGGTTGATCGTGCTGGGGGTTAAATGCAGACATACTCAGTAATTAAGATAAAACAACACAGTTTATTAAAATGATAATGGTTCAAGGGAAGTGGAGCAAGTCTTAATTTTTCACAACTGAGAATACTACGAAAATCTAAACGCATACTCACAGGCTCCGGGCTAGCTCAATCGTGGCACCTTCTATTACTTCTCAACTATCTTTCGGCTAAGCTGCTAGATAAAGCTTAATTAGACAGCCCGTGGCTGTGTGTAATTCTTTATTCACTTTCAAATAATCAAAATGTAATTACTATGAATTTTCTTACCACTGCCAACTCTCAAGTCGAATACCGAAACTCCTTTACAACTCACTGGAGGCTCAATGCTACTCTCAATCTGCTAGATACGCTCACTCCTGGCTGGCTAATGCCAGAGACACTCTCTCGCTGGCTAATGCCAGAGATACTCTCCACACACTCAAACTCCAAGCTTTTATATGCTGCAAACTGAGATACTTCACATTAACATATTACTAATAACCGCGAGCTAACTGCAGAACCCGAAAGAGACACACACACTCTAGAAAGTTAAAGTAAAAGAGAGGATAGATGTCGCTTTTACGCTTACACATGTTAAATTATTGACGTCACGATCTCAGAAATACTAAAGTGCCTTTATGACAAAGGTCACTCCCTCACAACCCCCCCTCGGATTCCACAGAGAAAAAGGACTGGGCCAAATGCATGCCCAGGCCTTTTTCTTGTTATAAATTTCAAACCGTAAAAAAAACACAGTGATGGGTGAAATTTAGCGCCGAAACATAACTTTAAAAATATTAACTTTAACCCATCACAACCAAAAAACCTCAGTTTGCCTCAAATATTCACATATTCAATCCAGTCATCCTTTTATCCTAAAAATAGCCTCCGTAAAACTTCCAAAACTCGTAAAATTTTCAAAACTAATTACTTCTTTCAAAACAACGCACTCCACTGGGAGTGCTAAAATTCCTCAAAACACTAAACTTTTTTAAACAAGAAATTTTCCTCAATACTGCAATACAATCGTAACTTTACAAAAAATTTCTCCATAAAATTTTCCCAACATTAGAATTTGCACCAAATCCAAAAAACCTAATGCGCAAAAATTTTCCTCACCAAAATTCCGCACTCATCTAGAATTAAATTTACTTCATACTAAAATAACTCTGCTACTACGTAATACCTACATACCCATTAGCCAATGAACTAACTCCCAAAATTCTTCAGAACTTAACTCCACTTTCACAATAATTGGGGCACATACGTACAGCGTCACGTCGCTGTGCTTATGCAACAAAAAAATATATCAAATTTACAAAATGACGTCATCAAGTAACTCTTCATCTGTATTAACTAAAAGAAAAATAGCAGAATCAATTTACTAGCAACACATACAATACATAACACAGGTATACTTCCCTGCAAGAAAATCACATTAACATTCAATTTTAATACAATACAATTTCAAATTCAAATGCAACTTAAAATTTCGCAACTTGCGGAAACCATTCCCAACTAAAGTACAAACGCAACACATAAAACACGAACGGTAAGAAGAAAGTTAATTCATTAAATGTTAGTATAAGAGATAGGAACGCGTGTCAAGGACTTCTTGACCGCAAAACACGTGCGCGCCTGACTCGCGCGCGTGTACAAAATAACCCAAATTACTATCTATTCTTTTCTGAAAATTAAACATACATTAACATACATTTTAAAACACATGAACAATATAACAATATAATAACATTTTAACAATTAACATAACAACTTAACAATAGATACAGAATTTTTAAAAGCAGTTAAGACCAAAATTTCAAACATACATAAAACTAACAATTTTACAAACTAATTTTGAACACAATTAAGCACTAATCGTGAGTCCGTCAAAAAATTCCAAAAATGGCCAAAAATACAAAACAGTCTCTCTGCTTTTTATTCCTTCACATTGCTACCACATATATGCACTCTAATAGAAATTTAATAAGGAACATTATCACCCAATCATAGAGATGATTCGCTGCTAGCCGGTTTCATACTACAGGATGGCTTTCTCCTCTTGTCCCAAAAACCTTGAACGAAGGATCTTTCGTCATCAGAACTGTACGGTGACGCCACAGTTGATTGTCGTGCCTGCAGCCTGGTCCTGAATGGATGCCGTGGGATACTTGTAGGTTCCGCTCGACGACTCCGCTCTAGCCGGTTCGTTGGGGTCACTCCATGGCGAGATTCACTCTGCTGATGCCGGTAATCTGCATGTTGTCTCCTCTTTCTCGACGCACCCGAAGTTACTGAAGATCCTAGGCCACGTTTCTTTCCGGATCTATGCTGTTTCTTATTGGGCAAAAATTCGGAATTAAAAGTTCTTTTCACAGTTTGACGAGTGTCCATATGAAATCTTTTCCGGGGATTAAGTACCGAAGATGTTGAACTATTGGATAATTTGTGTTTCTGAGGTTGCTGTCTAATAAGTGGAGGAACGGGACAGTTTATGATCTTTTTTCTTTTATGGCACACAGAGTCTGATGTATTTGACACAGCCTTTTTATTTTTATTATCATACTTTGCTCTCGGTCTAATAGACTTTCTACTGTCAACAACAGTTTTAGGAGCTGTTTGACCAAATTTTCTTTTTGTATACTGATGAAAAGAATTAGATAAAGAAGTGCTGGACTCGGGACACTCATTGGATCGGAAATATTGCGAAACACCACTCGACACATGAGAACCTTCACTACAATTTTCTCTAAACTTATAAACTCTAACCTGATCCAAATTAACCGTCATTCTTTCACCATTGACATTTACAACCAAATTATTATTCCGAACTTCCAAAACTTCAAACGGACCTACAAACTTCAGACCAAACTTAGCTACTCTCTTTTGACGACTTGAACTTAACCAATGCTTTTCTACTAACACAAAATCTCCAACTTTCACTTCTAACTCCCTTCTACGCATATTATAATACTGAGCTTGCTTTTCTTGCGCTTTTCCCATCTGAACTTGAGCTTCCTTAACCAACCTCTCAATATCCTTGCACATAAACTGACTTTCCGCATCTGACACCATAACTAGCCTTTGGAATGGAGTAATGACTTTTCTACCCAAACACAATTCAGCCGGCGTTTTACCCGTCGACTCCTGAACTGCTGTACGGAGTGCGTACGCAAAATGCTGAAGAAACTGGTCCCAATTTGCATGATGAGAACCAACATAAGAAGAAATCATTTGAATTAATGTACGATTTACACGTTCAGCCATATTAGACTGAGCACGATACGGAACAGTAAAAGAATGATCGATCTCCAGCTTCTCACACAGAGCCTTAAATATATTAGATATAAAATCACAACGAAATGGTTTACTAGCAACAAGTGCGTCAAAACCAATATGAATTTCATTCGTTAAACTCGGTTTATCTGAAAAGACTTCCCCAAAATCGACCAAAGACTTATTAAACTCCTTTTTTCCAACTTCACTTAAACCCAACTCTTCCAAATCAATTGACACTGAAACAGGCTCTTTCTTACTCACATTCTCATCATTATTCACGATTAACGACTTTTTAAAGAAATCCAAACTAATTCCTCCATCCTTCATATAATCCACACCAACTATACACTGCACTGTTAATCCATGCAACACACAAAACTCCCAACATGTCTTAACCGAACGAATTTCAACTTCCAACTCTACTGAACCTTTATTATCACAAGCTACTCCCTGTGCCGACTGAACCACCAGACTTGACCTCTTCAATTTCTTATACGAAAAATATTTCCGATAACAATCAAAAGAAATGAACGACTTATCTGCCCCTGTATCGAAGACACTTTTAACGACAATACCATCTAACAGAATTAACACTTCAGGTAACTCAACCGGATTAATAGTAACTTTATTTAAACTCACCGAAGACTTTTCCGACCTCTGAACACATCTGTTTTGCATTGACCTATTTTCAAAATTCTCATCCGAAGTTAATCTCCTTACTTGCGAAGAAACATTCCTGTCCCGTACTCCCCCTCTCGGATCATAACCACTATTTTGTCTATTTCCATACATATGCCTATCACCACTTCTAAAACTATTAGCACCACCCCAATTCCTATTACCATGACCAGTATTCGACATATTACGACCAAATCCATCATTTCTATTACGCAAATTATTATCCGGAAATCGCTGTCCCCCTTTCAAAAAATTATGTTCCCTTTCATTTCTCAAATTACTATCCGTGACAGGTCTCTGACGAGGGCTACGCGAATCCCGTTGATCCGAGCTATGCCGAGTCTCATACTTCGATAATATCTGGTGCATTTCTGAAAAATTCTTCGGTGCTCTAACTTCAATAAAGTCCTGTATATTCGGATTAAAAAGAGGAAAAACAATGTCCAACAATTCCTCAAATGTGATATCTAAATCCAATTTATTTTTTAGTTCAAGCTTACGTAGATAAAATTTTGACGCCGATTCATAAATATTCTGCTTATTGCAATAGAATTCTTTTCTTAAAATACTTTTATCTTTAACGGGAGGAAATGCCTTCTTTAACTCAATCACAGTTTGCTCAAATCTTTTACCTTCATCATTAATCAGAAATTTTCCTATATTCTCTAACCACAAAAGTGCTTCGCCCTCCAATGAGCATTTAAGCACTCCGTATCTATTTTTCTCAGATATATTATTAAACAGGATATAATCATCTAGTTTGACTAAAAATTCACTAATGTCACCCTCACCGGTGAAATACACACGTGGCACAATCTCACAATGTCCGACATTTCGTTGGGCGCCATTTGTAACGTTAAACACACGTTGGGTGTCATTTGTAACGGTTGGTTGGTCGTGGTGGGGGTTGAATGCAGACATACTCAGTAATTAAGATAAAACAACACAGTTTATTAAAATGATAATGGCTCAAGGGAAGTGGAGCAAGTCTTAATTTTTCACAACTGGGTATACTACGAAAAAGCTAAATGCATACTCACAGGCTCCGGGCTAGCTCAATCGTGGCACCTTCTATTATTTCTCAACTATCTTTCGGCTAAGCTGATAGATAAAGCTTAATTAGACAGCCCGTGGCTGTGTGTAATTCTTTATTCACTTTCAAATAATCAAAATGTAATTACTATGAATTTTCTTACCACGGCCAACTCTCAAGCCGAATACCGAAACTCCTTTACAACTCACTGGAGGCTCAATGCTACTCTCAATCTGCTAGATACGCTCACTCCTGGCTGGCTAATGCCAGAGACACTTTCTCGCTGGTTAATGCCAGATATATTCTCCACACACTCAAACTCCAAGCTTTTATATGCTGCAAAGTGAGATACTTCACATTAACATATTACTAATAACCACGAGCTAACTCCAGAACCCGAAAGAGACACACACACTCTAGAAAATTAAAGTAAAAGAGAGGATAGATGTCGCTTTCACGCTTACACATGTTAAATTATTGACGTCACGATCTCAGAAATACTAAAGTGCCTTTATGACAAAGGTCACTCCCTCACAACTGTACAGAAGTTATAATTTTTTTTATATTTCTACATTTAAATATACACAATAATGAAATCATATTTAGAAGTTTTGATGATTACGTAAAATAATTTTAGCTTCTCTTTAGTTTTTTCGCATAGTCTTTAAAAACACCATTTCAGCTCAAAAACTATGCGAATACTGAAGTTGTCCCTTTACCTAATAACAGATAAGGGTTCCAGTCATTCAGCATTTAGTTTGTTATCTGACAGGGGTGACTAGAAAACTTGTTTTTCAACTTTGAAAACCGGTGGTCCAGTACTGGTGCACTTACCCTACGTAAAAACCATAAAAAAGAAAAAAATAATAATATTTTATTAAAAATGAAGAGATACCATAATATAAAACATCAAAATCTACATACATTCATAATTATTTGCGGAAAACGCATCTTTATAATTTTAATGCTAATATAATACCATTAAATGTAAAACAATATATGAAACATTTAATACAAAATTACCACATTGAAACATGGGAAAAAAATAAATGAATATATCAAGATATTGAATTTACCATTCAAAATAATTATTACAACTTTATTTCTTTTTTGACAAAAGTTATTAATATATATTAATCATAAACGCACGCCTCTTTTAATTTTATCTTTTTAATAAATTTTATTATATATATTTTTCAGCAATTCGTAAACATCCTCCATAATACTGTTTATTTTATTTTATTTTTTTCATACATATACACTGGTGTGCAAAACTTAAGGACGAAGGGATTTTCAAACTGTAATTTTCACGGGAATATTCAACAGGAAGTAATATAATTCGAATAATTACTATCCCTGCATAACAGTTAGTCCATATAACATCTCATTCAGGTCATACATGGTCACAAGAGTCACAGTCACTACGGCGAAACAAAAAATAGGAAATTCCATGCGTCTCTGTTATGAGTCTCAAATGACTACTATATGTGACTCCACTGTCAGGTCACTGCGACTGCTGTTTTGTGACGAGTCACCAGGTGATTTTACAGTGTCATTTTATTGAGACTCTCATGTGACTGTCATTTGGAGGCTCAATTTCAAAGTCATTGTGAATGTTGCATTATTATAAATAAACAAATAATGACACATTAAAGTCACACGGTGAGTTTCTCTCACAAGACTTTGTCAAATGGTAACAGAGACCCTACTGTGAAGTAACCACTGTTAAAAGTGGTGAAAACGCACCATGTGACTTTAATGGGACATTGTTTGCTGATTTATCATATTGCAACATTCACAATGGCTTAGAAATTGAGCCTCCAAATGACAGTCACACGAGAGTCTCAATAAAACGACACTGTAAAGTCACCTGGTGACTCGTCACAAAGCAGTACTCACAGTGACCTGACAGTAGAGTCACATATAGTAGTCATTTGAGACTCATAAAACAGACATATGAAATTTCTTATATTTTTTGTCTCACCGTAGTGAGTGTGACTCTTGTGACCATGTGTGACCCGAATGAGAGGTTATATGGACTAGCTAGGATAGTAGTTATTCAAATTATACTATTTCCGTTTGAATATTCGCGTGAAAAGCCCTTGAAAATTGACATTTTGGGACCCCGTCCTTAAATTTTGCACACAAGTGTATATACCAATACTGGGAAAAAAAGAAAAAAGAATTTTAAGGTATGATCCAAGCTTAAATAAATGAATCTGGATAAATATAAAAACAATGCTAACTGTCTTAATTTAAATATATTAGGTCATATGAATTGCGAGAAACAAAAATGATTGATATGATGACTTATGATTAAGTAAAATCTTTCTGTAAACTGAGATATGTAAACAGGATTTGATGTTAGAAAAAATAATTACATTAAATAGTTAGTCGTTGCGTGCCACCGTAATATTTACCCACCATGGATATGCATACTATAACATATAATATTAAAACATGTGTAAACAATTTATAAAATGCAATGCAATTCCAAAACAAAATTCAAACTTATATTTAAATATTTTTAATATGCATAGTAATGCTCTATTAATGAATTGCTGATGAACCAATTTTGACAAATTATATAAAACGTCAAACTACTCAAATAGTAACGAACTGCGTAAAAGAAACATCCTTATAACTCGAAAAATAACAATCATATTAACTAACTGTTTACGGCGTCGAATTAAGTGTCTCATTTCCAGTTAAATTTATCTTTGAACTGAAATTTATATGAAATAAAGTGTTATGAAAATTCTAAGAATGTGAAAAACAGGATTACAAATATCTCAGCAACTAATCACCCGATCGACATCGTCCTTTATGCAAAATTTCTGTTACCTTATTTCCTTTTACGTCCTTGCCTTAAAAAATCGAAAAAGTTTACATACCTTTCATCAGAACGAATTTTTCGAGAGCTCAAAAAAAAGTTCCATATAATCGAGGTTACTGATATTAAATAGGCTTTGTTCCATTTTTACATTCGACACACCTTTGAAACCGAGATAACGGTAGAAACAGATCTGTTGTGTGCTAGGTCCTAAAGATCTTCGGGGCAGTTAAAAAAAAACATTAGATGATATGTATACATGCTTTTGTGCACCATGATAATGTTTTTTATTCGTAAAAAATATGTAGAAAGACATAGGCATCTGGGGCGGATTTTGAAAAATGGGGTAGCAGCAAAAGTGGAACAGAAACAGCAAATTAATTAAGAAAACAAATTAATTAAGAAAACAGAAACAGCAAATTAATTATTAAAACACATTTTATACTAAAAATTATTTGAGAAAAATATTTCCTTCAACAATTTTAAATATTACAGCTTTTGTTGAAATAATGATTTAAAATAATATTGTTATTTTTAGAAATGTTTTATCCAAATAACCCTTTTTTGCGTATTTTCAGTCTCATCCTTGAATTAATGATTTCACAACTTATTATTTTTTTAAAAAGAATATTGTAAAAATTTAAATATATTTGTACCAAAAAATATATTTAATGTCAATGTATGCAATGTGCATATTTGTAAAACTTTATGATTCTGTTTTAATAATAACTTCAGAGCATGATTAATATACATATATACATATATATATATATATGGAAGCAGGACGTTTCGGTCCCGCCATTTCGGTCCCGCCGTTTCGGTCCCGAGACATTTCGGTTCCGAGACTTTTCGGTCCGGAGACATTTCGGTCCCTGGCCATTTCGGTCCCGAGACGTTTCGGTCCCGAGACATTTCGGTCCCGAGACATTTCGGTCCCGAGACATTTCGGTCCATGGCCATTTCGGTCACGAGACATTTCGGTCCCTGGACTTTTCGATCCTCAGACATTTCGGTCCCTTCTCCAGCAAGCTGAAATTTTGTACTCGGGAAATATCTGACATAATTTTATAGGGAACATTTTAGAGTGTTGAATTCAGGGGCGGGTCATTCCCCCCAGAGCTATCAGTGCCCCCCCCCAAAAATTTTGAGATTTTGTGTTTTCAGTGGTAAAAAAGTGTAATCCCCCCAGGACTCTATTGAATCCCCCCGGAGCCACAGAAGTCCCTCCCGGAGAAAAGTGTCTGAATTCAACACTGGTTTTTTAACTGAAAGCCACATAAAGTTTTAGTGTAATGCGATTAATTAGAAATAACAAGTACCCCAAAACCGCTTACACGTATAACTCGGATCCAAACTCAAACATATTGCAGCGAATCCAAACGCCATGCAAATTTCATATGACAGAAGTAACTGTTTTCAGGATTGAGGGGAGGATTGTTCTGTGGATTTATATAGACGTTCCTCAATCATGAAGATCTGGTAATTTAAAAACACGTATAAGTCGAATTTAATTTGCTTAATCAAATGTCCATGGCCTACACATTTTCAGTTGCATATAATTTGTACAATATGTGTTTAATAAAGAAAAAAAAATCTGCAAATAATTTTAGAAATCTTTATTTCATCCTATTGTTTAACGGCACATCATTTTTAGATTACGGCATTTTACATTTTTTTTTTTTTTTTTTTTTTTTTTTTTTTTTAAGGGGTTTTTAACATGGAATTGTGTTAAAGCCACATTATTTTTTAAGTTCTGCATCGGGATTGACTAAAACATTTTATTTTTTAAATAATTATTTTATTTCGCAATTAAAAAAACTATTTAAAAGTTTGCGTTAATCTTTTTACATATAACAACTACTGCTACGACTACTTTTTACGTGTAACAACCTTTTTACATATAACAATGCAGGAATTACAAATCCTTTTTAATACATTAAACACTTTTTATGCTTATTACATTCAAAAACTACGAGCGAAATAAACACAAGTCAAATCTGGGAGGTCCGTCCGCTCCTGAGTAAAAAGGACATTGTATTATAGAATGAGGGATTTCATCTGACAAGTGTATAAAGATCAAGATAAGTAGAATAAAGCTAACCACCTAGCTTTTCTAGCTATATATATAAAGCTGACTATAAGCTATAAAGATGACTATTTGTTCAGATGGGCGTTGACAATTGATTGACATGCAGAATTTTTGCTTAAAAGAGGTTAATAGTAGTACTTAGCTGGTACTTATATGCATATATTTCAAATTTTATAGGAACACCAACATAAAAAATTATAAGTGTTTAAAAATTCCCGGCACTCGGTTTTGATTTGTTTCTTACTTAATGTTATACATTATTTTATTAAATGATTAACATAATCTTAGAAAATTTTAAAGCATTAATAATTATGCTGTTAAATGAAAAAAAAAATTAAAAAAAAATTATTTTTATCAAACATATTTATTAATAAGAATTCAAAATTATTTTAACTATTAATTGTTTAAGTGACATATTTATCAATTACTTGTTTAAAATCTAGTTTATAGCTCTTATTATAGCAAAAAGGAAATTTTTTTTTTTTTTAATTTCAGCTACTATAATGTTATTAAGTTCATTAGGATATATAAAAATTATAAGGATTCTCAAAATAAATATGTTATTTATTCATTTATTGGATAGTTTATGATATTTCTCTTACTCTTTAAAAATAATTAATATATGATTGCTTTTTGCGAACTGTAAACTATAACTTTGTTTCAGAAAATTTAAATCTGCATCTGGATAATAATGTTACCTAACACTGTTAAGAATTATTTTTACGCATTGTTACAGTGTTGCATTATTATGTTTAATTAATTATTACGTTACGTTACTGATTTTTTCACTAATAATAATAATAATAATAATTTCCTTTTTTGAAATAAATAATAATTTTTGAATAAAAACTCATGGTGATGAATAATTGCTATAAATTAAATCTCAAAACAGTTAGTGATTTTAAAATTAAAATCAAATTAATATTTTATTAAATATATGTATTTTTAATTTAATGAATCTTTATTTAATTAAATTGATAAAATTATTAATACGCATTTCGAATTTTACTTTAAATAAACTCAATAAATAATCTGTTTTATATTCAATTTATAATAATGTTTTGTAGTAGTTATAAACCGAAACTTATTGTTTACCTGTTTATTTATTTTATATTTAAAGTTACTGAAATTTAAAACTATTAATTCAATCAATAATAAAACTAAAATAAGAATTGTCAATTTTTTTTTCTGTGAAAGTGGGAGCGAAAAGGTAATGCAAATAAATAAATAAATAAATAAATAAACGATAAATTAAAAAAGCTTAGTTTTGTCAGTTAAAATTTGAAAATAAAATTATTTAAAATAATAATTACATTGTTATATAAAATTGAAAATTAATCATTTTATTACAAAGAAATAAGCCCACTTTCAATAAAATTAATTCACAAAAATTGTCTTCATGAAGTGAGAAAACTGTGAAAAAAATAAATTGCAACCAATAAATATTACATAAAAAAGGTCGTTGGAGCATTTTTATTAAAAAAAAAAAAAAAAAAAAAAAAAAAAAAAAAAAAAAAAAAATCCGTAGCACGCCTAGTTAGGAAATCACTAATTTAAAGATTCTAAGAAAGTGTGCTAAAACAATCAATAAAATATGTATTTTAGTTTTTTGTATAGATAAAATACCTAATACAAAGAATATATGATAAAACTTAAAATATTCATTATGTTAAATAATAATAATAAAGACAGTGTAAAATTATATAACATTATTTAATCAAATTTTCAACTTGCTGTGATTTTTTTATCACGTGTTACAATAGATTAAACTTATTGGACTATTATATTCAGCTTTGTATAAAATTTGAGGGAAGGGGGGCAGGAGAATAAAAATATTTAAAAAAAGCCAGAACAATGTTGAGCTTACAAGCGTTTAGTAGGCCTTCATCTATCAGAAACCAAGTTATAAGGTGGCCGGTAAAGAAATAGCAAGGGACCGAAATGGCAAGGGACCGAAATGTCTCGGGACCGAAATGGCAAGGGACCGAAATGTCTCGGGACCGAAACGGCGGGACCGAAATGGCGGGACCGAAATGTCGTGTACCCTATATATATATATATATATATATATATATATTATGAATATCTAGCTAAAAAACAAACAAACAAATATCAGTCACAAACATATTCTGAAAAAGCGGCTTAAGAGGTAAAGGTTGGAACATTTAATTTTAACATACCACTTTAATAGTCGCATTTATCTAGACACTGAATTTTTTTAGCCTTTTCAAATATCTGTTATTGAGACGTTTTTATTTCATTTATTAAAATTATCTTTGTTAAAATGATAACAAGTGGCATTTACATTTGTAATTACTTCCATTGAAACGTTTGATTTGAATAAAGTAAGAACATAAAAATTTAAAACAGCGTATTATAAATAGAATAATTATAACAAAGCAAATTATAGTTATAATTTACATGAACTCATGTTTTTCTTTATATTCCGTGATCTAATGCGTTACCATAAATAGAAAATTTGCGATACACGTATTCTATGCTAAAAAAATATTTTACCTCAAAATTAAGGAAGAACGGTATAACTTTAAAATAGTAACTAATTTTAGTAATAAGGAAACGAATAGATTTTATCCTACATGAAATATCAATTTAGATAGCTTTAAACTGGTTAAATTATAGTCTCTGTAACGTCATGTTTCGAGAATAATTTTAATAAATGGCTTATTTTGAAAGTTTAACACCTACGGTATCCATTCATAAAAACAATTTATAATAATTAAATCAAATTCCTATACAATATAACTTTCTAATGAGTATTTAATAGCAGTGGGAATATTCATTTTGCTGTTATAGTCTATTAATAATCAATCACTTAATGTATCTGACTCATGACCGTCGTGATGCGATACAACTGAAACAATAGTTACATAAGTTATTACTTGCAGTTTATTTAACATACAATTAGGACATCACTTTCAACAAATGTGTTTAGATTTCTCAGAATGCAATTACTAGACTCAAGTGCTATTCGAATATATTATTCCGTATCCTAAATTGTAGTCCAGTAACATTGTAGTGGAAGGTATTTTAGTGAATTTATGAATTGAAAACCCATATCCTAAGTCATTACACACGATTTACATGTTTCACATTTTGCGTACGTTGTCATTAAAACAGATAGGAGAAAGTAGGTGAATTAGGACCACTTCAAATGCTTACAGGTGTATGTCACTTTATTTTTGAAAAATAGACAAAATATCATTGCACGTGGTCAACCTATTCATCTACCAACTAAATAAATCTTTAGAGAAGTATTCTTTTGAAAATCATAAATTTTACTTTAATTTCAAAAATTTATCAAAAGGTGTTCAAATTCAGCGAATGGTCTCCTAAATAGGAGCAAACAATATTAGGTATTTTAATGAGTAGAATATATAACTGAATTTATTAAAAGCAAAATTTGCGATTAATGAAATAATCAAACAATTCAGCAGGAATGAAATTATATAATAAAATCAAATGTCTGCAAGTAAGAGCAATTTTTAAATGGAAATCTCTTTTCAATATAAGCAAAATTTATAAGTATTAAAGAGTAGAAATCCTGGAACTGATTGCTAGTTAGAGGGAACTGGGGCACATTGATACGGTTTTTTCTAAGAATTTTTTTTGGTGTCCAGAAAGTAGAAATTTCAAGATATTTTTCCATGTAGTGTCAATAAACTTGTGTAATGTTTTATTAAAATGTACAATCGTTCTTTTATATAGTATTTTTGCATGTAATTAAAAAAAATTAAAAGTCATTTGTATCAATGTGTCCCATCCTAGGGGCAGATTGATACATTTCATGTGGCACTTTGTTATGTTTCGGGAAAATGGAGACAAAATAACACCAATGCATATCTTTAACCCGATCCCCGGTGCAGAATCATACACTTCATGGGGCACTTTGATATGTTTAGGAAAAATGGAGACAAAATAACACCAATGCATATCTTTCATAGAAAATGAGTTAGCAAACCATTTTATATTTTTTTACAGAAATTTAAATCACTCACAATTTATTTGTAAGCAATGTTAAAGCAATCAAAATTAAATGTTTAATGATTTGATGTTCTGGCTGTTCCTTGTCTAATTGTTGGCTGTGATAACTGTGTCATATCTGGCGCTTCAACCCCAGCATTATCTTCTTTCGTAGGAAATATGAAAAAATTACTAGGTTTTCTTTTTTTAAATCGATTTATAAACATAAAATAAAGGATAATTATATTAAAAATTATGTTTATATTATAATTATAGTCTGCTGCTCTGCAGCTTGTTTCTCTTACTTATCATTTCTCATTTCAAATACTTTTTTCTATGGAGAATCGATATAAATTCTAGATTTGCCAGGTTATCGTCCTTTTTTTGTTAGTTCTACTATCACTAGTTCTTGAGTATGTACGTACGTCTTCTGTTTGCAAAAATACTATAAAATGTTCAAAAAAAAAAAAAAAAAAAAAAAAAAAAAAAAAAAAAAAAAATTGGAGCTGTTTCTCTTCAATAAAAACTAATATTATAATTTTTTGGCGGGAAGTTGTTGGATTAAGAAGTGTGATAAAACAAATAATGAAAAATAATGAAAAAATGAACTAGAAAAGGATGCTGCTATCATGAAAGAACATTGATACGTATTAATGTGACCCGACATAGACTGTATCAATGTGCCTTATACAGCCATTTTAATAATATCAATCTTAAATCCAACACTTTGTAATTTACCTAACAATGATAAATGAGTAACTGATAAAGAGTAACTTTACTTACCAGGGAAAATGTTATTTTTGGTTGAAAATACTGGAACAGTTGTATAATACCATTACAATTTTACAACTCAAATTTACATTTGACCTACAAAACAATAAAGCAACCGTCCCATTTCATAAAACTACAGAATCATGTCAAGACGTTCTATATGTAGTTGTTTACACTAGCATCCTTTTTTGAGGCTATTGTGAAACTTCAGGTAATGACCTTGTGACCTGTAGAGGGAGTGTATCAATGTGCCCCATGTATTAATGTGCCTCATGTATCAATGTACCTCAGTTCCACCTACATAATGTGAGAAGTGATGCAATATTTACATATTAATCTATTTTGTTCAATTTTTATTCCAGCACACACAACGTGTAACTACATATATCAATTTGAAAACTGAATTATTTATGTGATTTTATTTTTCTAATAAATTAGGCAAAACCATTCATCACAATCTTGATTTTTGTCTTGAGATTCTGAATAATTAAGCTTTTTTTGCCTGAAGTTTTCTTTACCTTATGCCTGTAGTTCTTACATTTTATCATTTTCTTTCCAATCGAATTGCGATAATTTTTTAAAACTTGTTGTTCTAAAGGCTTTTATACTTTCAGAGTTTATTTTTTGTACTTTATTTGCTTTTTTTTTTTTTTCATTTCAAGCTTTACTTTATATGGCAATAATGTTAATACATATGTTTCTTTGGATTTTACTCTACTTTGACTAAACTAATCTTGGTAAGAAAGATAACAGTTCTAATGATTCTTTGTCTTTCATGGAGGAAAGGGATGTAGCTGCAGCTTTCTTGCGGGGTAATTTCTTCACAACTTACTCTTTTCTTTTCATTCCCTATTTCTTGTGCAATTTTTGCTGTCACTCATGTTTTTCTTAAGGTGTATTTGTCTATATTTTTTCGAAAGTATTCTCTTACACTTAGTTGGACAAAATTAGATAAAAACAGAGATTTTTTTGTTCAAATTGTTTGAAAATAGCAAGTGAAAGTCAGGTGCTTTTTTAATACTCTTTTATTTTCATTTCCTATGTCTTGTGCAATTTTTGCTGTCACTGTTGTTTGTTCTTAAGGTCTATTTTTCTATATTGGTTTCAGTTTTTTACGAAAGTATTCTCTTACCCTTAGTTAGACAGAATTAGATAAAAAAAAATTATTCAAATTATTTGAAAATAGAAGGTGCCTTTTTTTTAATACTCTTTTCTTTTGATTTCCTATGTCTTGTGCAATTTTTCTGTCACTGAAATTTTTTTAAGGTCTATTTGTCTGTGTTGTTTTCAGTTTTCAAGTATTCTCTTACGCTTTGTTGAACAAAATTAGATACAAACAGAGATTTCTTTTAAATCAAATTGTTTGAAAATAACAAGTGAAAGGCAGGTGCTTTTTTAAATTATAACTCAGTAGGATTTTATCAGTACATGGATCGCTCTCTGTAATTATTGGTACAATTGAAATGGTCAATTTAAAGAAGTAGTTCAAATATAGCTAGCTACTCTCATTATTAAAAAGGGTCATTTAATAAATAAAATTATAAAACATTTAACGAAACACTTTTAGTTTAAATTTGTAAAAGATTTTTTAAGTGTATACAATCAGGTTTTATCATTTAGATTGTCTTAATAAGTCTTTATATTATTAATATGCAGGTGGACGTGAGTTTCAAAACTCGCCCCTTTCAGAATTTTATTAAAAAAATTGGGTCTTTGATATCAATATATTATATTAGTAGACATACATAAAAAAACAGTACAATCCGAAAAAGAAAAATTATTTTAATTATGTATTTCTGGAATTTTAAAATCTTGGTTTACAGTGTAAATCAATGAACGTACTCAGAGGGTTTTCGCGGTTATACATATATATATATATATATATATATATACTAGCGGACCCGACGGATGTTGTCCTGACACCGACTCCGAAAAATCAAATAAATGTACATAAATATAATAATACGCACGATAAATAACGCTCCTAATTTAATTTCTTATTACAATTATATAAGGAAATTATTTTTCACTTTGCAGTAGTTTTTGAAGTTGGTTCAATTTTTGATAGAAAAGTTTTTTTTTCTCCTTTTAGTTAAAAGTTAACGATTTTCTAAAGTCGGTTAATTAAAAATATACAGAAAAAAATAGTGCAAATCATACACGTATGTCAGGAGTGGGGTTCGAGCACACGATCTCTTTCTTTAAGAACCAGAGCTTAGATCTGGTGCCTTAGACCGCTCGGCAATTCCGTCCGCACTCTATTTGGCAATCTTTTTTCAACACTTTTAAGTAGCGAAAAATCACTAACTATTAGTTTTTGCCTAATTACTAAAAAGTATTGAATCAATTTCGATGAAATTTGAATCTAAACCATTCTCGAATCCACTGAAACACACGCAAAAATTTCCTTAAAATCAGTCCAGTAGTTTAGGAGGAGTTTAGTGACAAACACACACACACAAGGTTTATATATATATATAAAGATATATATATATATATATATATATATATATATACATGTATATATATATATTAATTTGAGTTTCTGGACAAAGCGAGTTTCGAAACTCACATGTTCATGTATAAACAAATATACAAAAAAATAAAAGTGCTGAATTTACAAGTCCACTCAGATAGCATTATTTTTTTAAAACACATTCGAAAAATATTTTTCATAAAAATAGCATCAATAAAAAATAGTGCCATTGGTTTAAAGTAGGAAAATAGCAAAAAATATATAACTTCAAATCATCAAAATTCAGTGCATCTTTATTCGTAGTTTTAAATGTCGTCCATAGACATAGACAGTAATTTTCTAGCTGTAAATAGGAGATAATAATTTAAACAAAAAAAATGTTTTCTTCAAATTTTATTACACATTCTGCTCAGCATTAGAATAAATGTCCTAGATATCTACTTATTAAGTATATTTTTTTCATATGGAATTATTTTTCTATCGCTATCATTTTAAGAGATAATCCTTTGTATTTTTTATTACTCTGTGTAGTATAATTCATCATTTTTTTCTTAAATATTTTATCAAGCTTCTAAACAAGAACTTTTCACGTTACTTAAAATATAAATTATTTATCATATAAAAATAGTTATATCAACAGCAGTTAAACAAATAACTTTACTTATACAGTGTAAAAAGTTTACAATAAGTGCTCGATGAAAAACAAATCCTTGATGAATGTAGAACAGTTGAGTTCAATATTTCCATCCTCTGTTTTGTCAAAAAAAAAATAATATATATATATATACATACATACATATATATATATATATATATATATATATAGAGAGAGAGAGAGAGAGAGAGAGAGAGAATATTTGGTACAATACATGCATACACACATGCATACACTTCAGTGTAAAACATGTGGGAAATTACCATTTTCAATTCACACACACATATATATATATATGCATCTTTTCTGTTATACAATTGCCAATCCAATGTAAAACTAGTCGTTGGGGGCCACCGTAATACTTACCCATCATGGATATGTATATGAAAATAAAACATGTGAAACTATTTATACAATGCATTGCAATTCATAAACAAAATTTAAATATTGTTAATAGACATAGTAATGCTATATTAAAGAACTGCTGATGTACCAATTTCGACAAATTACATAAAACGCCAAACTACTCAAGTAGTACCGAACTGCGTAAAAGAAACATCCTTATAACTCCAAAAATAATACTTCTATTAACTAACAATTAATTGCGTCGGATTAAGCGTCTCATTTCCAATTAAAATATACCTCTGAATTGAAATTTGAATGAAATACAGGGTCATGAAAAATCGAAGAATGTGGAAAACAAGATTACAAATATCTCGGCAACTAATAATCCGATCGACTTCGTTTTATATGCAAAATGTGTATTATTTTATTGCCTTTTACGTCCATTCCTTAAAACAAAAAAAAATCGAAAATTTTTATATACCTTTTATCAGAACGAATTTTTCGAGAGTCCGAAAAAAATAGTTCCGGATAATCGAGGTTGCTGATATTAAATAGAGTTCGTCCCATTATTACATACTAACTACATACAAAATTTCAAGTTTCTATCTCAATTTGTTCGGGAGATAGAGCGTTTACAGACGACAGACAGACAGACAGACAGACAGACAGACAGACAGACGGACGGCAAATTTTTTTTTCTAAAAATATGTTTTTCGGAATCTCCACTATCTAAAACGTGTAAATCCGTCAAAAAATTTTTTCGATTTTCAAAACGATTGCAAGACTTACCCTATACTACGTATGATGGGTAAGTAAAATGGCTTCAAATAAAACATGAATAAAAATAGTTACAATATTTAATGCGAAATTGATCACTTAAATAATATGTTTCAAAATTACGGGCTTTTGTGAGCTATTTTATGATGTCAACATAAGTGTACACTTAAAAAAAAAAAAAATATTATATAGAGAAATAATGTAATAAAACACAATATAAAATTCAGACATGAAATTGAAAATGTTTCGCACCATTTCATTTTTCGAATAAAGATTTCGCCATACGAGTTTTACGTGATAAAATTGTGAATAATGACGCGCTTTTTTTAATTTATTAGGTAAAATAAGATTTACATTTGTGGTTTATTATGAAACCTTCACAGACGTCATCAAGCAAGAAACTTTCGTATCATAATTTTGATAACCCAAAATAATTGAAGTTTCTATATCACCAGGTAGCTGCCAAAGGTAAACACTCTTAGAGTAGCAAAGATTCTGTTTTAAAATAATAAAAATATTTTTAATAAAAAAATGAAACTAAGGTATTTTGCACAGTTATGAATAAATGAAATTAGTCGGATGTGCCTATCCTGGACCTTTCTTTTATGTTATACACGTTAATACTTCAAATTTCCTAATTAGATGACAAAAAATAAAGGATAACCTATTCTCAATATGAGGATTGTAAAAGTATTAAATCATACAAAAAAGTGCATATAAAAAAAGATGTAAGCATCGAATTAAAAATAATAATAATGAATTTTGGCGTTAAACTTCTTAGAAGTCTGTATCTAAAATTTCCAATCCAAAGATATAAAAGCGCTGTTAGGAAATATTCTCCTAAGGACTTAGTTATATGAAAACTCAACATAATATGAAGCTTAATGAAATTCTCTGCATTTGTGTTTTAGATATAGTTATCCCAAAATTGTGAAAAATACAGAATAGCAGTGCTACCTATTATACATTTGTAGGAAATCCTAATCAGCAGCAACTTATGTCACTGTCTTATGTAATAAGAAATTTTACAAAATTTCGTACATTTCTATTTTTTCTATAATCAGTAAATCCCGGAAAAAGCTGTATAGCAACACCACCTGTTATGCAATTTACACCAAAACTACTTATATCGGCGTATAACTAAATTTGAACTTTGATATAAATCTGTGTATTAGCTTCCGTGATAGAGCAATTGCGTTAAAAATCTTTAAAAAGATTTATCAGCTCGAAGTTATATAAAAGTTTAACTAAAGCTAATGTATCTTTAAATTCCATGCTTTAGTTTTTATGATAAGGCACCAACAAACATTTTGGTAGATACAGGCTCACAGACATTTTATAAAAACAGTCAATTCATATTCGGGATCTTCTAAAACATGTAACTGCGTTGAAACCCAAAAGTCAAAAATTTTTACGAATCCAATACTTTCTTCTTATATAAAAAAAAGGATGATTTTTTTCATAAATAGCGAGTCACGTTCAGCACTGTTCATAATAAAAATAATTTGCAAGGGCACATTTAAAATAAAGGGTGCATTAAACAAAAACTCGTTATGATGTAAGGTGTAACGAAAAAGTGTCAAACTATTCTAAAGCTTCATTAAATTCCAAGTTTCAATTCTTAACACAAGCGCCCATAAATTTTTAGTAGATACAGACTCACAGACAGATATTTTATAAAAGCAGTCAAATCGTATTCTGGTTCTACTAAAACATATAAATTTGGTGAAACTCAGAAGTCGGAATCTTTAACGAATTCAATCCTTTCTCATAAAAATAGAAGAAAATAAAAAAACAAAAATCACATCCCTGTAATAGCGAGTAACGTTACTTAGCACAGTTTGCAATAAAAATAATTTGCATGTGCACATTTAAAATAAAGAGTGCATTAGAATACAAATTGTTACGATGTAGGTGTAACGAAAATGTTCCAAAATACTTTTCAAAAAGAAATATATATTGATTTTAAATAAACTCATCCTTCTTCCTCATCACTAAATTTAAAAGAAGATTTTCAGTATAAAAGTTTTTAGATCCTTTCAACATACTTTCTGAAAGAAACCAGAAACTATGCATTTATCATAGGAAGTTGACATATCGATCAGAACGACAAATTGGAGACAAAGAAAAATTACGAGAAAGTTACATTTTTTAAAATCCGCTTTTATAACTATGGAAAAAGTTATGTTTAACTATTTTTTTAGCAGTTGCCAACAAAATTGAAAAGTGCTTACGCATTCGGTTTGTCTGCCCGTTTCTCCGTCTGTTCACGTTCTAACTCTTGTAAATATTCACGGATTTTCATACAATAGATAAAACTTATTAAGGGTCACTAAAGCATGTCTGGTACTGCATTTGATGTATGATCAATGGTTCATGTTGGGGGACGCTCAAAAGAATTCGATTACATTATGGTATATGTTGAATAATCATTTAGAGAGTATTTTTATGGCATTATGTTATTTCAAGTGTTTTGAAACTGTTATACATCACTGAATTTAAGTACGATAAGAATAAAAAAGAGCATTCATAGCATTTTTTAGAAATTTACAGGGACAAACAAAAAAAAAATCGATACTGCCTTTGCATAATAATTGCTGGAGAATAAAAATTTGGCATTCCATAAGGTGAAATGAGACGTAATATTTAAATTTTAAAACAGTGCAGTTTTGTTACATTATTCAGAATGTATTGGTAAGTGCTTCACAATCTATACTTGACGCATGATTTTGTCTTTCTTGTTTATATTTTATACTCTGCACCCGACTTTGTTTAAATTATATTGTGACAATATTTAATGTTGATCACGCTAACAGATTTAAGATTAAAATAAGATGTGGCCATATAAATATTTATTTACAATGCTTAATAAATTTAATGAAAACAACTGTATGCATATAATTCTTATAAAAAAACATAAGTTATAAATAGTAAGATTTAAAATATTCATTTAAATACATGCATCGCTATATCCAAATATAAGTATGACTAATGTTGCACATATAATAATTTCTTGTGACCGGAGGCTTTTTTCGGAAAATATTTAAAAAAACTATTGCGCGTAAACATATGAATATTGGTCATTTTATAGCAAAATGCTCGATAAATACTCTGAAGTACAGGTGATTTTAAATTTAATAATTAATTTAACCAGATTTAAATGTTAATGTTAATGTCGGTCAAAATAATTTCTTTAAAAATGTTTTACAGGGTGAAATATATACATAAATTAACATTTTAAACTTTTACATACTTGACGTTTGTCGGAGGCGGCAGAACCTCTTAGTTATATGAAGGAAGTTACATCATAAACCATTAAAAACTATTTTTTCAATCCTGTAGAAAAAAGCTAAATGCAAAGAGAAAAGGTAAATGCGGAAAATATATATGCGTACATGCAATAAGGCTTCGTATTTAACCACGATTATAGAAACAGTCCCGGGTTTATAATATTAATACAGATTATCTATATATATATATATATATATAGTATGCTAATGTATTTGGCACAAAAACCACGATTATTTGTTAATTGTTTAATAGCAACATACAAATGAAAACACATCTTATGGGTTACTATGCAAAAGTCTTTTGGTAAGATTTATGCTGTGGTAAATTGGATTTATTTATATTTTGTTCCTCCGCTGCAATTATGGATGTTCAAAATATCATTATTTTTATTTTTTTCTGTTATTTTTACTTAAAAAAATAAATAGAAGTCATGACTTTATAACTTTTTAGTTTCGAATTAAATTTATGCATTATAAAATATATGAGTGAAAGGATTATATTATTATATTTTAAATAATTATTGAAATACGAAAAAATGCCATGGGTACAATATTTGGCGATTTATTATTTGTGCCGGGCTAGTATAAAAATACTGTGTTCATGATTTATCAGAACAGATGTCATATATGCACCACATTGGCACGTTATTTTTCTGATGCCCATTTGGCGAAAATTCTGTTTTCAAATACCAGTTACATGCATATTTTTAAACTAATTTCTATTATTTTAAAATAAAAATAATTTAAAAAAAAGTTCAGTTAATAATTATACACTGTAAAAAATATCCGTTAATATACACAAACTTTTCCCTAAAATTTTACGGAATAGTTTGATTTTTCCAAGAAAACAGCAGTATTTCCGTTTTTTGCTATATTGAAATTAAAAATACAGTAACTGTTCCGTAAATCTCACCGCAAACAGAATATCTTCTGTATGACAAATAGAAAAACATAGCAACATTTCTCTTATTTTTTTCTGTTTTAATTATAAAACGATGGCATATTTTTACAATATTAAAATAATAATAATAATTATTATTATAATTAATTCTTTTTAAGTTTCAGATAGTTAAGGAAAGTTTTTTTGTTTTTTCAGTTTAATTTTTTTTAATTTATTTATATTATAATATTAAAAGTGCGTATGTTATTTAAAGTAGAAAAAAATCTACTTCTAATTTTAATATATATATTTTTTAATCTATTCAAATTAAGAAGTTTACACATAACATTTAAAATATATTAAAAAGATAGCATATTTTTACAAATTAAAAAAAAATAATAAGATTTATAAATTCTTTTTAAGTTTGAGATAGCTAAGGAAAGGTTTTTTTTTCAGTATAATTTTAAATATGTTTAATTTATTTATATCATGATATAAAAAGTGCGAAAGATATTTTAAGTGGAAAAAAATCTATTTTTAATTTTAATATATACATATTTTAATATATTCAAATTAAGAAATTCGCTCTTAAAATTTAAAATATATCGAAATATATTACCGAAATTATTATCATTTTGGCGATTACCTAAGTTATAAAAATCAATAAATGTAATTAATTTTAATAACCCATAACCCATAGTAATTATTTTTATTGAGTTTACAATAGCTCGTCATACAAAATATTTTTTAAAATACATGTTTTTTTTAAAGTGTGTTAGTATCCTTTTATAAAATAAATAAATAAATATGAATAAAATAGCTTTAAAACTCTTCCAAAAAAGAAGGAAACAAAATTTTTTAATACTTTCATTTATGCATGTAATATTTTAAAGGTTAAACTTTTTTTTTTTTTTATAAAGCTCAAATTAAAAAGCTAACTATTAGAAATTATAGAAAAAAAATCTGTAAAACTTGATTTAGAACTGTCCGTTCAATAAAAAAATATTATCTCTACAAAAAAAGCCCGCGTTCAAAAATCTTGTCTTTACTTCATGAAATGCATCCGAAATAACTATAGATATTTGAAAAGGTGCTATGTGAAATCATAGCGTAATGGTATTACACTACCGGCTACGACAGACAAGGTCATGAGTTCAAATCCCATGGAAGGTTAGTAACATTTCTTCGCTGTTGTTTAAATTAAATGTATATAATGATATTAACGTGCCTTTGTAAAGTAAAGAATAAAAATCACAAAAAAGTTAGTTTGTCCTTGAAAAATTCTTTTAACTTTTCAAACGAAAATTTTTACATAAGGAAATATTAAAAAACGGAAATATTTTGTGAAAAAACGGAACTATTCCTGAAAATTTTTTCCGTTAAAAAACGGAAGTAGTACTGGCGTCTAGATTACCTGTACTATTTCCGTTTTTTAACGGCAAAATTTTTTACAGTGTAGAATAAATCAATTTATATCATTAAAAAAATAAAAGCAAACAAACAGTTTATTATTAAATAAATAACAAAAGCCGGGTTCCTATGTAAGGCACATATAATTGCCATTTTGTTGCAATCGTGCCAGTGTGGTGCGCATATGGCATCTGTGTCTAGCAGAATCTTCTAATTTCGCAAAAAGGGGCAATTAAAATAAATTATGAATAAAAGAAATATGATTTAATGCTTAGTATACATTCAAGGGAGACCAAACTGGTCGCTAAGTCGGCTAGTTTAAAGTAATTCGCTATCAGACCTTCAAAACTCATCGTCTGCGAACGGTTAACATAAAACTTTTATTTGAAATTTGAAATTTAAATTAAAAAATTATTCAAAAGCGAATAGATAGTAAATAACAAAATTATGCATCGTAAAATTATCCATTTCCGAAATGTCGTCACTATATCGGAAAATGAACATTTTATTTTAAAAAAAATTAAATTTAAATAGGTTGAATGAAAAAATATTTTTTGGCGAGCGTTAACTCTTCAACCTGCCTCATTCTATAAAATATGAAAAAAAAAAAACTATTTTTTTAAAAGGAAAATACATTTTGTTCATAACACTTAAACTTTTAATATGTTTGTTTCAAAACAAATGATTTTTTGCCCATTAGTATAGATATTAAGGTTCAGAAGCTCGAAGTGCAGGATATACTTTTTAAATCGTAATTTGGAGACGTTCTATTCATACCACCTTTCATTTATCTTTAAAACAAAAACAAAAAAAATATTTTGTCATTTTCAAAAATTGCGTTTTTACACATTTTTTAAAAAATCTTATAGGATAAAATGGATACGTAAACAAACTTCCCAAATGTCATTTAAAATACTTGTAGTAATAATATTCTCTCTACGCTGTTTTTTCGCTTTACGAAAACACATTTGTCAATTTCAACTATTTTTACATTAAGAAAAGTATTTTATTATCCTTAAAATTACCAGAATAAGTAGCGCTTCAGAATTTCAGAATTTCATTACATAACAACGTGTTTCCTTTGAATCTTATAATGTTGAGTTATTTTTTAGTGTCATAAACATTTACGTAATTTAGGAAGTTGGATGTTACACAAAGTTTGTTAAAAAACAACTTGCAAGGCTGACATTAAGGCTCGTGATCTCCAGATTTACTCGTTTAAATATCGAAACTATATTTGTTTCTGAGGATTATTCTGATTTGCACATTTTCGCAAATGGTTGTTTGATATTTTCCAAGATTTTTAAACGTTGGTATTTTCTCTCCAACGCAAAAAGTGTAAAAATTGTATAGTGTTTACTAGCTCAAACAAAAACCTCTTATAGGTATTAATATATTATCCAGTTTCATATTTTCTCATACAATCTTTGTAAAATTGTAGGTTCTTTTGGATTTATTTTGATTATGTATGCACTTAAATACAAAACACATGACTTTTTTTATTTGCTATTAATATATAAAATACAATACTTTTTATAAAATAACAATTTGCTAAATTTTGAATATATCATTCGTTTTCTGTCCTTTCTAAATCAAAAATAAAATACTTAAGAATGAATAACTGTAATTAATTTTTCCTTGGAATATTTCCTGATACAATGAAGATCTGCTAGCCATAAGCAAAAACACTGGTTCCATTCAATGACAGTTTGATTAAATTCAATGCATGTCTTCATACATTTTTCGATGGTATAATTGAAAATTGCACAAAAACCACTATTACAGCGCCACCTTCTGGCGGAATATTTCTAAATTATAGAAATACCTGTTTTCCACAGCCAAAATCATTCACAAAAATTTGGTTCAATTCTGTGCTTATCTCCATACACTTTTCGGTGGTACAATAGCGACACACGAACTGAAAAGCAGATATTTTGTATAAACAAGTTTTTTGGAATCTCTGACCCCTAAAACTTATCAATCCGTCATAAACCGTAAGTCGAAATAAATTTGATTATAGTAGTTTCTTTTATTGAAGAGAAAATATTAAAGAGATTATATGTTTCTCATAGACAGTTGATACTTCAATTGTAACGACATCGTGAAGGAAAATTTAAATGAATTTATAGTGAGATTTTTTATTTTTTGTGCTTATTCCTGTTAGAAATATAGTTACATTCTTTCTATTTCATTTACGTTTTACAATATTGTTAGCTTTTTTTTCACACTACTTAAAATAGAATTAATGAATCTTAAAACAATGAAACAAAATTTATTAATAAATACATTAGGTACTTTCTAATTTATTTTGATTTCTTTTGTATACACTTGAATACAAAATGCATAAAAAATTTCCATTTGCTATTAGTATGTAAAAAACATTTTAAAAAATAACAATCTGCTGTTTTGTGAATAAGTTAATCTCTTTCTGTGTTTACTAAGTCGAAAACAAAATCTTTCAGGATGAATATCTTTGAATGCAATTTTTTTGCTGAAAGAGAAATACAAAAAATCATATCTTTTTTACAGACAGTTGATATTTGAATTGTAACAACATCGTGAAGAAAAATAGAAATGACTACATAGAGCGATTTTTCTTCTTTTTTTCCTTATTACGATAAAAAATGTTCTGACTTTTTTCTTTATTTATTTTACACAGTTTTCGACTTTTTTCTTTATTTATTTTACTCAGTTTTTGTTACCTTTTTGTTTTTCACACCACTTAAAATATAATTCATGAGTCGAAGAATAGAATTCAGGAATTCAGGAATAATGAGCAGAATAGAATTTAAGCTATATTATATTACAGCAGAATAGAATTCATGTATTATTTAAATACGTGATTGATGTATATGAAGATTCATGGTCGCTAATCGCCACTTGGCGAGTAAATTTTCGGCTTTCGACACTAACTTTTGGCGTCTAAGTCGCCATGCTTCTTATAGAGATGCCCCTTTTTCGCCCAACAATTTTAGATTTTTTTTTCTTATGAGCCGCAAAATTATGTTTCCTCTACAAGTCCACTGTTCTTTTTCCATTGTCCATAATTAACCCGTCAGTATTCGCGTGTCGGTCTTTTCGCCGCCTGTATAACTTATATTCTCCTAAATTGCATCACATTACAAATACAACGGGGATCTACCATGTAGCTGACTTTGAAGCTTTCTCGACCACCTTAATGATGTAACAGGACACCTCTGTTTTTCTTTCAGGTATATTTTTAGAAACAAAGTTGAAATTGGCGAAAAAGTCTACGTAAAAATTACAAATGTCAGTTAATTTTTACTTTTTCTAATTACTCCAGATCTCATGAATAAAATGCATAATTTAAGAAAACTGCAAATTTATATGTTTGTTGTAATGTTATTTTCGTATATTAGGTGAAAAATATTTCTTATTTTACATATTTGGTATGCGGGGGGCCAGCGGCGAAAAGATCGAGCGCGACCAATGACGTTGTGAAAAAAGTCGCGACTACTCGCGGGTTAAAAAATAAATTAAACATGGATGCTATATACCTATGTGAATTAGTTTAACATCAGTGATATACCACAGTTAATTTGCAACAACACGACGCATAAAAAAATGAATCCAGAAAATAACATGTTTGGGTCCCACTCAATAAATTCGTAGCTCTAGGATTATACACATATGTTCTTAACACATTCGCTGCCGCTCACGCGCCAGCGCGTGATATGGCGCCAACGTTAAGGGGTCACTCACGTGCTAGCGCATAATGTGAGGTGATGTCCAATAGCCAGTCACAAGCTGGCGCTGGAAAATCCTTGACTGATTCTTTGTTATAAAAAAGCGCATCGGCTTCTCTGAAAAACCCACTTGTACAGTGCGGCATTAACTATCATCACGTCTTCATATAAGCGGTAGCGAAGGTGTTAAAGGTAGATACCAGATATCAGAAAGCGATTCTTCTGTGAATCAGCAGAATTCCTTGAATTATTATTTGTTTATTTAGAAGATTTATGCAGAATCAATTTGTCAATCGGTAATCAACTTTGTAAAAACCGTCATGGGAAAATCTAGTAAATTTCAACGAACGCTTGGCAAATAAAACAATGTATTTCATCAATTATTCACGAAATAAAAACGCAAACTTTGTCAATAATCAAAAGAGTTTAATTTCGTCAACCGGTCGGATCAAAAAACGAGAGTATCGCCTATTATTTTTCGAGAACATTTGAAAAAAATTTTGAGAGGTTTTCTATCTTTATTTGACAAAATTTATGATTTTCTGCAATCTTTTGACAAAATTCTTGCTGTTTTTGCTATTCTTTGACAAAAGTAGCATTTTCCGCAGTTCTTTTTGGAAATCAGTGAAGTTTTTTGGAAATCTTTGAAGAAATTCGCAGTTTTTCACGATCCTCTGACTAAATTACGCTTTTTCTCGGGATGCTTTCCAAAATTCGCGTTTATTTATTTATTTATTTATTATTTTTTTATGAAATTTGAATATTTTTTCTTAATTTAGAAAACAAGAAACAAAAAATTCTAGATTATTTCATCTCTTCATTTTAGATGTTTACACCATTCGCATAGTTCAGATATTATAATTTTAGATAAGGGGTTCAGAATATGACTAATTATTCATTGCAGGTGAAAGTCTTATATATTTTTCTCCCAGTATTCGCAGGGACTTGAAATATTTTCTGAAATAGACAGATTTCCTTCTCCCACAAACTCCGTCTTATGGAGAGTTTACTGTAAAAACTTCCAAAGTTCGTCACTTATTTAAATATAATCATAAAAGTACATTTCAAAGTTTAACATAAACAGATTTTAAAACTTCCAGCACTTTTGCTTTCATCCACAATGTTCGTCAGGGAGACGTTTTTTCAAACTGCTGTTTCATTCATCCAATTGCACCTCTACGTTTTAGATGTAGGAGTTGGGTATTGTTTAAACTGGTTCAATCTCCAGATTAAAATTTATGTATGCAAGAGAAGCTTTATGTTGGGTAACTAATTTTTTTATTGTATTTTGAACTGTTTAAATATAAATCTGGCATATTATGTGATATTTCATTACTACATAATTGCTTTTACATATAAACCTACAAATTTACTGAAAATATAGGTGTACTAATTAGGGGTGGGGTGTATATATTTCATTTGATCCAAATTTAACATGATGTTATGTTTATATTTAACATATGAACTATTTTATTCATTAAAATTTAATGCTGCATATTTAATTTTAATACCAAACAAGTAATGTTAAATTTCAATGATATATATCAGATATATGACAATCAGAGTATATTTCACGCGAATTAGTTTGCGGTCACATAAAAAGGCACACATAATTCATAAGCACTTTGCAACTTGTAAATGAAAATGTAAAAAAAGGAGAATAAAATAAATACGCTGAAAAAAAATACATATAATCCTACAAATGTAAAGTTGCCGAAGTCTGTACGTTTACTAACATTTTATTTGTACACAGAAAATATGTAAATTTTACATATTTAGATCTGAAATTTTAGATTTTACAAGAAAAGGTGGAAATGAACAAAAATAATTTTTGTAAATCTGCAGAAATCTGTAACTTTACAAACGAATCTACTAAAATTATAGTTATCTTACTAAAATTTTATCTGGAACCTGGGTTGCAATTATTCTACACTGTAAAAAAAATTCTGTAAAGGTACTAAACTTTTTCTAGGAAACTGGGATTCCAAGAACGTTTCCTGTAAAGGTAACAGCAAAAATTAAAGTTTCAGAATCGGTTACATGAATTTTTCCTGTTATCGTTACATGAAAATGTTTAGTACCTTTACAGAATTTTTTTTACAGTGTAGGCATTCCAAGCTTTCTAAAAAATTCTTTGTAACTTTACAGGTTTTTTGATTTCCAGTGCAAATCTGTATCTGTTACATAAAAAAGTTCTAGGAATCCCATTTTCCTAGAAAACTTTTAGTAACTTTACAGATTTTTTTACAGTGTACAGGGAATATCGGGGATAAATCCATTCAACTATGAAAAACGTACTTATCTGATAAAGAATGGCTCATAACCGTCCCGTCCTATAAAAAATTCCTTTTTTTCATAAAAACAAAAGTTAATGGAAATATCAGATCACCGCTAAAGTAACGTATACATTTAAAAATGGTTCTATAAACGATGTTTTACTATATTTTTTTTCTGTATAATGTTAAAATAGTCTACAATGCTTACTACCTGGAAAATACATCTGCTATAAATATTACATTCCGAAAAGTTCCAAACATCTCCATACCCTATCCTTCCTTTCAGTTTGTCAAAATAAAAACATATTGTAGCGGATATTTTCTAAACATCAGTGTAAAATATGTAATATATTTCCACTTCGTACTGATAAATGAAATACTTTTTGAAAATAACAATTCATTATTTCTAAATCATCATTTTAGTCATCCTTTTCTTACATCGTCGAATTGAAAAAGTGTTTTTGAATATAAATCTTTCAAAACATTTTCAACATACTTTCTTGACAGAAGAAGAAACTCGAGTAATAATATATTTGTCATAGGCAGTTGATACTTCGATTGAAATGACATCCTGAAGAAAACAAATAAAATGAAGAGGAAGTATTGTTTCTTTTATCTTCGAATTCTATTGCTGTGAAAAGATTTATCAGCTTTTTTGCATTATTTCTTTACTTTGTAGAGATGTTATTCGTATTGTACAGTTGTAAGCAAGCACATTAGCACATTAGCATACATACATATATATACATATATATGTATATATAGATATGTATATAATTTAAATTTATGTGTTTTATTGCAGAGTTTCGGTGCAATTCACATGAATGTATATTGTTTATGATTGATTATTTTACATATTGGATAAACTACTGTATTTTAATAGTCTGCAGCTTTTAGCGCAATACTGGAATACATTTGTTGTTTTTATTTTTTGATTTGGCTTTGGACTAGCTCAGTTTCCTCATACTTTTTGTTCATATTTTTTGTTTGTGCAATAAGCTAAAAGCTTCAAAAATTCTATATACTACCTCTGACAATAAAGTTCGGTGAATAGTCCTGTAGCATTAATGTAGATGAAATATTAACGATAGTTACCATACCATCCTTCAAAATAGTCATCTCCTATAACTATGCACCGCTGAGATCTACTATACATGACCTGGGAAATTTGCAAGTAGCCTTCTTTTGGAATGAAGTTCAAAAGCTTCCTCACGTTTCGTTGGATGTCAGCAATATGGTCAAATCTCTTTCAAAGAGAGTTTGAGTCGTGAAAATAGGAAGAAGTCTGAAGTATTGAGATCTGGCGAATGTGGCAGGTGTTCAATTTGTACCATCCCTCATGAATTTCTTTCACTGTCTTGCAAAGCTTAAAACCAAACTTTAAACTGATTTTTTATTCGTTCATTTTCCTGTTCTCAGTTAAAATCCAACACACTGAGCAAGCACTTAGTAAAGGACGTCTTACACAGAACATAAAAGACGCTCAACTGAACAACGGTGGGGAAAGATGGTCTACACCTGCCTCTATGCAGGTGCAGAGTTTTGTTTCCCGAATGTTGCCAGATTGGTCGTTCTGAAGTCATTCACTGAACTTTATTGTAATTATTGCATTTATTGTATTTATTGCATTTATCTAGTAAAGATGACAATAATTCAACTTTTGAAATTAAACACTTCTTTACACATGATTTTCATATTGTAAAAATCCAAAAATTAGAGCTGATTATTGATGATCCTTTCCGGTTAAGGTGTGAAAGCTAGCGTTGCAAAGGTTAGAAAAAACCCGGTTTAAACCCGGGAATAAACCGGTTTTTCAGGAATAAACCTGGAAAAAATCCGGGATTTTTTGGAATAACTCGGTTTTTTGGGAATAAACCTGGTCTACTGGAAATAAACCCGGGAATAAACTGACTTTTTGCAACTCTAGTGAAAGCTTCTATATTCTTCGTTTAAAATCTCTGTATCCTTATGGATTGAACACTAAACTAAATTTTCGTTCTAAATATTCTTCATGTATATACAGTCTTTTCTCGTCTGTATATATTCTCTCATTTCATTATAAAAGAGGTAAATGTGGTAAACACACAGATAAGCTAAAGCAAAATAAATATTCTGACATAAACCCATCTGTTGTTCTGCGAGACCTTTGTAATTTATTCTGTAAAAGCTTCAATATTAGATAGATTAAAACCGTTTTATTTAGTTTAAATTTTAAAATACTTCAAATATTGCAACAAAAAATTGAAATTTTTAACTGTGCAAACTCGCAGTTTAAAGATCTGATTAATGATATTTTATTATATAAAATTGGTAAACGCAGGTCTCATGATATGGAAAAAGTTTACTTTGTATGCTCTTTTCAGCAGGAAAGTTTTGATAATCTACGTTTAAGTTCTTCGATTTTGCGTCATAGTAGTTTATTTAATGTCAAAGATATTGTCGTAATACCACCTTATACAGTGCTCAACAAAAGTTTAGACAATGATCGATTACGCTTCTATTTTCAGAAGTATGTACCGAATGTTTGTAATTCCTCTGTTATATATTACTTGTGACTTATCCTTTATTCACACACAATAAATTTTGAATTTCACCTTTTACATAAAATATAATGACAAAAAAAATAAAATTAACATTGTGGCAAAAGTATAGACAATTTGTGTATTTACAGAAAAAAAAACTACAAATTAAAATCGAGTTGCACACGCATTGTTTGCCGTTAGTAAAAGAATGTGACTTTTCATCGAAAAATCTAAATGCTGCGTCACTTGGGGGTCTATTTCGTACCAAACATGTTCAACAGCAGCTCAAACCTCATTAAAAGAGAATTATAGCAAAAATTTGCATAAACATTACGACATATGATGTTACAAAAGTTTTCGATTAGGTCCGGATCAGAACTACACGCCGGCTAGTTGGGATCAATAGTATTTTCAGAGTTAAACGAAGTTCTTCTTTTGTATGCAACATGAATAGATGCTAAAATCCATACTTCAGATCAGTAAAAGTTCCCCAAATGACTAAAAATTAATCTCCAACGTATGTACGTAGTCTTGTGTTGCTTGGCAACCAATGTATAACTCCACAGATACACGAACATTAATGTTAAGTGAGGACCAAATTATTTAAAAATCACCTTCTTTTTGTCGACTTAATAAAGTCCCAGGATCTTTACTTAAGTCATTCCAATAGTATGCCCACTTGTTTGGGCCATTCAAATTTCATTTTTTTTTTCGTTACTGAATATCATAGCGTACCATTTGGGTCCATATGACGTATATTTGCAAGTTAATTGAATTCTAACCATTTTACAGAGGTATTTTAAAGCTAATTGTTTTATAATTTTCATGTAAATTGATTTACCTGTTTCTTCAATTCATCTACGAATCATTTCCGTCGACACAGAAAGTTTTGACCGACTTTTAATGTGATTAGCAATCATTACTTGTGTAAATGTCAGTTTCTGGATCCTTTTGTCATCTCATTTTCTCGTCATACAAGATCTTCCAGATTATGTTTTGTTTTGAAGGAGTCTTCCTTAGACTATACTTCATAGACAGACCACATTGGACGATTCAATGCTGCTGAAATTTCTGCAACAGTCTTCCCTTTCCATTTCAGCTTTCCTACTTCAATTACCTCATCTAATTGAATAATTTTAACTCGCGGCATCTTCACTAACTGATGCTATATCGAGGTATAATTAAATACTTCAGATATGTGACATCATAACTTGGAAATTTGCATTTTTCCATGAACAGTTGGCTAAAAATTAAAAAAGTGTCTAAATTTTTGCAATATGCAAATTTTACTTTTTTCAGTTAAATTAAATATTATCTTATATTATAACCATTATTTTTATTCTACATTGTATAAAATATATTTGAAAATAAGTAAACTCATAAGTAAAATTTGTAAAACTCACGTGTTCATATTTTTTATTTAAAGGTTAAAAAACACCAGTGTCTAAACTTTTGCTGAGCACTGTAAATATAACAAAACACTTGGAAGTATTCTATTTAATTATAGAGAAGTTTTCCAAAAACTTGATTCCTATATACATTTGGGATGCAATCGCGAAATTTGTGATACTTTGTTATAATAAAATTGGGAAACGCAGGCCTCGTGATTTGCAAAAGTTTACTTTGTATGCACTTTTCAGCAGGAATGTTTTGATAATCTACGTTTAAGTTCTTTGATTTTCACCATAGTAGTTTATTTCCTGTCAAAGATATTGTAGTAATACCAACTTATAAATATACCAAAACACTGGGAAGTATTCTATTTAATTATAGAGAAGTTTTCCAAAAACTTGATTCATATACAGGGTGTATCTAAACTACTGGGCAAAACTTTAAGGGGTGACAGTACACATCAAGGCAAATAATATTAATTGGGAAACTAAGGGTCCAAAACGTCTTCCGAAGGAGACAGGCGCCATCAAAGTTTAGTGTCCAAAATTTGAAATGATTATAAAAAACGTAAAAATTGGTCGATTCGTTTGCAGTTTTCGCGAAAACTATTCTTTATGTCAGTATTATCTTCAAAATAAATTATAAAGATAAATTTCAAAAAATGCCGATAGAAGGCGCTTTAGACTTTGGAGTAAAGAACAACTATTTTTTACCGTTATTTTTTGCATCTCATTAAATTTTTTTAGAAGTTTAGACATAAACTTAAACTTTGAGCTCAAAATCTGTGGTTAAGTAGCGCAAACTGAACTGTATTCAATTGGAGTGGGTAGGTTCAAATTTCAAATGATTATAAAAAACAAAAAAATTGGTCAATTGATAAGCGGTTTTCCCTAAAATTATTTTTTATGTCAATATTGACTTGAAAAGAAATTATACAAATTAATTTCAAAAAATGCCGATAGAGGGCGCTTTAGACTTTCTAGTAACGTACAACTATTTTTTACCACTATTTTTTGCATCTCATTAAATTTTTTAGAAGTTTAGACATAAACTTAAATTTTGAGCTGAAAATCTGAATCGTTGAGAGCAGTTAAGTAGCGCTATCTGAACTGTGTTCAATGGGGGTGAGGAGGTTCAAATTTCAAATGATTATAAAAAACGGAAAAATTGGTCGATTCGTTTGCGTTTTTCTCTAAAGCCATTCTTTATGTCAGTATTTCCTTGAAAATAAATTTTAAAGATAAATTTCAAAAAATTCCGTTAGAGGGCGCCTTAAACTTTAGAGTAACCAACAACTATCTTTAACCGTTATATTCTTTTTACCTAAATAAATGTTTTAAGAGCTTAGGCTAAGATTTTGAGCTCAAAATCTGAATCGTTGTGAGTAATAAAGTAGCTAAAAATTGAACTGTGTTCGTAGCGTGGACAGGGTAACATTTCAACTCTTGAACACAGTTCACTTTGCGCTTTTTAATCTCTCTCAACGATTCAGAATTTGAGCTAAAAATTTAAGTCTAGGCTTTTGCAAGCATTTAATTAGATTAAAAAAATAACAGTTAAAAATTGTTGTTGGTTACTCTAAAGTTTAAGACGTCCTCTAACGGAATTTTTTGAAATTTATCTTCCAAATTTTTTTTCAAGGAAATACTGACTTAAAGAAAGGTTTCAGAAAAAACCGCAAACGAATCGACCAATTTTTCTGTTTTGTATAATCATTTGAAATTTGAACACCCCCCCCCCCCCCTCCATTGAAAACAGTTCAGATAGCGGTACATAACCGTTCTCAACGATTCAGATTTTCAGCACAAAATTTAAGTTTATGTCTAAGCTTTAAAAAAGTTTAATGAGATGCAAAAAATAACGGTAAAAAATGGTTGTACGTTACTCCAAAGTCTAAAGCGCCCTCTATTGACATCTTTTGAAATATATGTTTATAATTTATTTTCAAGACAATACTGACATAAAGAACATTTTTAGTGAAAACCGCAAATTAATTGACCAATTATTCTGTTTTTTATAATAATTTGAAATTTGAACCTACCCTCTTCCATTCAACACAGTTCAATTTGCGCTACTTAACCATAAATTTTGAGCTCAAAATTTAAGTTTATGTCTAAACTTCTAAAACAGTTTAATGAGATGCAAAAAATAACAGTAAAAAATAGTTGATCGTTAATTCAAAGTCTAAAGCGCCCTCCATCGGCATTTTTTGAAATTTATCTTTATAATTTTTTTCCAAGACAATACTGACATAAAGAATAGTTTTCGTGAAAACCGCAAACGAATCGACCAATTTTCAGTTTTTTATAATCATTTCAAATTTTGGACCCTAAACTTTGATGGCGCCTATATCCTTCGGAAGACGTTTGGGACCCTTAGTTTCCCATTTAACATTATTTGTCTTGATGTGTACTATCGCCCCTTAATGTTTTGCCCAGTAGTTTAGATACACCCTGTATAGATTTGGAATGCAATTGCGAAATTTTTAAAAATTCACCTTTTCTAAATGAAGCCAGTCAACATATTATGACTGGAGATCTAAATATTAAAGAAAATGTTAAGCTACGTAATCTTTTGAACTTTGGTACTAAATTTTGTATTAATAATAAATTAAATCCAATAAAGTCATTCAATACTTTTAAAGCTGATTTAAATGCTTTTATATTAAGTTTAAATTACAGATACAATACACCTATCCCTCTCTTTACAGATTGGAAATTTCATATTTTAAATGATTTTAAATCTTTTAAGAATCTTTTCTAAAAAAATTCATTTTATAATTATCATTATTTTAATAAGGATATTAGAAATGAAATATCCAAATTAAAACAAAAAATTGTTTTCTTCAAGTTGATAAGGCCGCCGGTAACTTTGCAGTAATTTGAAAAAAGTTTTATGCTGAAATGTTCAATGCAGAGGTAAATAATAGTGTAAAATTTGTAAACCTTCTATACAAACAATTACCAATAAACATCTGGCTTTCTCTAAACAAACAAATATTCCATTCCCACGTAATAAAAATCCGCCATTTCCATTTTTAGGTAGCTTTCATTACAAAAAGTAAAAAGCTACCTATTGCAGCTGTCCGGAGGAAAGCACTTCCGGAAAATTTTGGTATATTTTCTCCGATCATGACCCCCAGACCCCAAAACCACCCTCCGTTCAAATGTTGACATATATATATATATATATATATATATATATATCTGATTTTTGTCATGCGATAACTAACGTATTTATGAACCGATTTGAATGAAACTTGGTATGTACATAGTACATACAAATGTCTCGACCGAGTTCGTTGGTCAGCATCATCCGCCATTTTGTTTTAAAATGGCGGCCATTTTAAATTTTTTAAAAAAAATTTAAAATTAAAATTAAATGCGAAAAAATTAAAAGTTGAAAAATATTTTTCTTTTACGTGTTAGAACTTAAAACAAAGATTCCAGAACACTTTTCATTTTGTCTATATCTAACAAAATGATTGAGTTATAGCATTTTGAATTTTTCTTATGGCTGACATTTTGAAACGATCTGATTTCTGTCACGTGATAACGCGCTTATTTATGAACCGTTTTCAATGAAACTTGGTATGTACATAGTACATACAAATGTCTCGACCAAGTTCGTTGGCCAGCATCATCCACCATTTTGTTTCAAAATGGCGGCCATTTTAAATTTTTAAAAAAATTTTAAATTTAAAATTAAATGCGAAAAAATTAAAAGTTGAAAAATATTTTTCATTTACGTGTTAAAACTTAAAACAACGATTCCAGAACACTTTTTATTTTGTCTGTATCTTAAGAAATGATTGAGTTATAGCACTTTGAATTTTGCTTATGGCTAACATTTTGAAACGGTCTGATCTGAACGATCCATCATGCTGCTTTAAAGTGGCATACACTTCATGATATCGTGGAATTTGGTGACTCTCTAAATCGCTTAAAATAAAACCAGGTTGAATAAAAGATGACTAATTTCTAAAAATTCCTATTAATATTCAATACTGACAAAAACTAGTATTCAATCTTATAAAATCACTAATTTTATAAGATTATTTCCACTAATTTGAGCTTAGTATTTTTGAACAATGTACTTTACTTTAAAATAAATAAATAAATATATAAGTATATGAAAGCTACCTCTTCCTCCCGGCATTGCCGGAAGGACTTTTATTTCTTACTCCGAAATTCCACAAAGTACCGACTAAATGCAGGTTCATTTGCAGTAATGTCAGTAGTATAGGTAATAATTTTAACAGGAAATTTGAGGATTTAGATAAAAAAATTTTGAACATGCTGAAATATAAATATAAAGACAGTAACTGTTTTTGGATTATTTCAAATAGTTTTGAAGTTGTTGAAAAATTAAAAAGCGATAAAATTCATTCTATCCATACATATGATTTCGAAAATTTATTTACCACTATTCCTATTAGTAGCTTAAAGGATGTACTCTTAAAAACAGCTGAACTGGTACTGATTTTAATTCGAACTTGTTTTATAAATTATGCCAGTTTTGCCTTTACAATAATTATGTTTTTACAGGTTCTAAAATATACCTACAAATTAATGGGATTTGTATGGGTACTAGCTACTCATCCACTGCTGCTAACTTATTTTTATTTTTTTATGAATTTCAATATAGTATTAATTAAGCCGATGTCAAATTTTTTACTTACCGATACATTGATCATTTGATTGTTTTGAATATTAATACTGACTTTAATGAAATTTCTCAAGAAATTTATCCTGATACCTTAATGTTAAAGAAAACTAATGAAAATAGTTTGGAGGCTGACATTTTAGATTTAAAAATAAAAATTTTAATAGATAACAAAATGCAAATTTCTATTTATGATAAGCGTAGAAGTTTTTCTTTTACTGTCAATCAGCTCGTACACTGGTCCTCCAATATTTCAAAACGAATCTACATTAACATAATAATTAGCCAAAATTTTCGTTTTTTTAGAATCTGTTCAGAAAAAAAACTTTTTCATAAGGAGCTTTTTCAATTTAAAAGTAAACTTCATTATAAAAACAATATACCTCTCAATTTCATAAAAAATATTCTGATTTTGCGGATTCTCTACATTATTGATCGTTTGCTACTCGGTGACAGCTAATGACTTGTATTTCCTAAAGCCTGTTTAAGGGCGGTTTTAAGATAATGTGCTGCATTGAGTGGTAACTTACCTGGATAGTTTTTGGATTGATTTGGAATCGGTTTCTACTTTGTTCTGTTTAATTTTGTTTTGGGTTGTGGCATTGCATCTAAGTTGGGGATGTGGTTTTTATTTAGAGAACATATTTTTGCATCGTTTACAATGTTCCAGGTGAGAAATTCGTTTACTACTGTGGCGTAGGGTCCGGTGGGGGAGCGCGTGAATTATAGCCATCGGGTGTTTTAACATCTGATTTTTGCTATTAACCGTTCTGGCCGAAACCCACTGCCACTTAAATAAATTTCGTTTTGTAAACTTAAATGCTCGGCTGCTTTTGTGTAATAAAACCCTGCGCTGACAAGGCTTGCAGCCTATTGTTTTTGTATTTTGATTGTTGAATTTTTAATTTTAAGGGAGTTTTGTTTTGTTAGGGGGGGTGTGCTAGTCCTTTGCTAAATAATTAATTTTGAAAGTATATATGTTTATATATATATATATATATATATATATATATATATCATCATCATCATCATCATCATCAACCGTTTTCGATCCACTGCTGGATGTAGGTCTCCCCCAGATTTTTCCAATGTTTTCTGTCAAGTGCTTTCGTCATCCAATTTACACCAGCCACTTTTCTAATCTCGTCACTCCATCTTACTTGCGGTCGTCTTCTTGGTCATTTTACATCTCTGGGATACTACTGTAGTATATTTGTGCTCCATCTGTTGTCTTGTCTTCTTGCAATGTGCCCAGCCCATTTCCATTTTAACTGTTTGATTCTTTTAAGCATGTCAAAAACTTTTGTCTGACCTCTTATCCAGGTTAACCTCTTTCTATCTCTTCTAGTTATGCCTAGCATACATCTTTCCATACTTCTCTGTTTTGTTTGTAGTCTTTGTATCATCCGTTTTGTTAGTGTCCATGTTTCTGCTCCATAAGTTAATGCAGGTAAAATACATTGATTAAACACTTTTCTTTTCAAACAAAGAGGCATATTACTCTACAGAATAATATTGTTCTTCCCAAAAGCACTCCACCCATTTTTTACTCTTCTATTGATTTCATTCATGATACTATTACCCGATGATATTTCCTGTCCTAGGTACACATAACTTTGCACTTCTTTAATCTCAGTTTTCTTGTAGACAATTTTCTTTTTTGGTGTAAATGAATTAAACATCACCTTAGACTTTTCTAAATTTATTTTTAATCGCACATTGATGGTAGCTTCTGCAAGCTTTTTTAGAATAATTTCCAATTCTTCAGGACTGTTACTGAAAATTACAATGTCGTCAGCGAACCGGAGATGACTTAAATATTCCCCATTTATTCTAATATCTTTGTTTTCCCAATCCAGCTTCTTGAAGATATTTTCTAAGACAGCATTAAAACGCTTAGGTGAAGTGGTGTCTTCTTGTATTACTCCTCTTCCGAGCTTGATCTTAGCTTTTCCTTTATCTACACGGATGGTTGCTGATGCTTTCTTGTAAATCTTCTTTATGATATTGATGTAAGGTTTGTTTATACCAATGTGTTCCAGAGATTAAATTACTGCTAATGTGTAGACGGAATCAAATGCTTTTTCATAATCAATAAAGGCAAGGCAGAGAGATAAATTATATTCTTTATGTTTTTCTACGAGTTCCCTTATTGTTTGGATATGATCCATTGTGCTGAATCCGCTTCGGAATCCTGCTTGTTCTCTAGGCTGAGCTGAGTCCAGAGCTGATTCAATTCTTGTCGTTAAAACTTTGGTGAAAATTTTATAAATCACTGACAGTAAGCTGATCGGACGGTAATTTTTAATGTTTTCCTGCTCTTCTTTCTTATAAAGTAGCACCATCACAGCATTATTCCAATCTTCAGGAACATCTGAATTCTTGAGACATTTGGAAAACAGTAAGGATAGCCTTTTTGGAAATTCTTCTCCAGCTTCTTTGATAAGGTCAATTGTAATTCCATCTTCTCCAGGGCATTTACCTTTTTTCATAAATCTAATAGCTTGTAAAACTTCATCTGTCATCACTGGGATTATCTCTTCAGTTTCTGTTAAGATTTCTTGTTGATCGTGTCCGTTGATTTCCCTCTGATCTTCACATTTATATAGATCATTATAGAATTTTTCAATATAGAATTTTTTGGATATTTTAAAATTTAAATATAAAAATAGTAATGTTTATTGGATTATTTTAAATAGCTTTTAAATTAAAAATGAATTGACTAAAAATGACATACAAAATATACAAACTTTTGATTTTGAAAACCTTTTTACTAACATTCCTATTGCAGAGTTGAATAGTATTTTATTTAAAATTATTGATTTGATCAGTGGTGACATCGATATGGATCTTAATTTATTTAGATTATTGTGTAATTTTTGTTTATATAATAATTATGGATATACAGGCTCTTACATTTATTTACAAAGTAATGGGATAGGAATGGGGACAAGTTATTCTTCCACGGCAGCTAATCTCTTTTTATTTTTTTATGACGATCAATTTTCAAGTGTAAATAAAGATTTTAACTTTCTGGCTTTCAGATACATTGATGATTTAATTATTTTGAACTGTGAGCGTAATTTTTTGGAAATTTCATCCGATATTTATCCTGATATGCTGGTCCTAAAAAAAACTAATGAAAATAATAACACTGCTGACTATCTCGATTTAAAAATCCACATTACAAATGATTTGCAAATTTCCATATATAATAAGAGAGATAATTTTAATTTTGAAGTTAATCAGTTGGTTAACTGGACTTCAAATATTCATAAACGTGTTTACATTAATATAATTATTGGTCAAATTTTTCGTTACTACAAGCTCTGTTCAAATAAAAATTTATTTTTAAAGGAACTTCTTCATTTAATTAATATTTTACAATACAAGAATAATTTACCTCTAAAATTTATTAAAAAATATACTAGTTTTACTGACAGTCTGCATTTTTAAGTAATTGCTATATGATTGACAGTTAATGATTTGTATAACTTAAAGCCTTTTGGACGGTTTTACAAGGATGACTGCAATCGTGTGGCAACGACATGGAAACGAATAAGGATTGATTTTGGATGCTGGTTTTTAGTTGTTTTGTGTGGCTGTTTCTCTGAAGCTTGGGTAATACAACTTTATTTATTTCTGTTTTAAGTTATATTACATACTTGTTCATTTCGGCAGTATCAATTTTAAATGTGTTATATGCTGTTTTCTGTGGCGTTTGGGTCCGGTGGGGGAGTGTTATGATTTCAAATGTTTTTGTACATTTGATTTTTTTTAAAATTGTAGCCCTCTGATCGAAACCCACTGCCACTACATTATAATAGTCCTTTTCCATATCCATTCATATGTATTTGCTGTGTTTTAAAACTGCCCACCGCTGATGAGATCCACAGCCTTTTTATATTGTCTTTATACTGTTTTTTCTTACTCGTTTTTATTTCCTTTAAAGTTTAATAGTTTGATATCATTTTTCATTATGGCACGGGACTTTGGATCTGCCGTTACACATTATTCTTAAAGTGCTATATATATATATATATATATATATATATATATATATATAGTATATATATAACCATTAATTTTATTACAATGTATGAACCACTGAATTTTATAACTTATACCATATTGAACATGGAGGAAAAAATAATTAATTAAATTGAATACAAATGGAATTTGTTGAAACAAAGCAGAATCCTCAGGTTCCAAATACTTTGAAGCTACAAATGAAGTGTGTGGTTTCATCTTCGTATTTTCCAAGAAAAAGCAAACTAATAAGAATTTGGGACTACCAACACACATAAAACCGAACTTAAATGAAGAAAAAGCATCAAAAACAAGGCACATCTAATTACTAAATTGGATAGAAAAATAAAATGGGAAAAAAATAAAAATAATTATCGTCAAAATAAAAATAATAAATTAATTAATTAATTAAATTGGAGTAAAGTGATAACAGAAAAAACTATACACTATAGTTTACCCTATTAAGATTTACAACAAAATCATTTAATTCGACTATGCTAAGCTAAACTCGATAACTTACTATAAGATGATTTAAGATTTAAACATAGATAATTAATGTTTTTACCCTATACACTTAGAAATAGTATTGCAGTTCTCCAATTTATTAGAAGTTAGGTACAATTTAATCATGTAAATTAATTAAATTATATTAATAGAATCAATTGATGTAACTACACAATTATCCATACATTAGTATCAATTAAATAGCTATTATAATATGTTTTTCAATTTAACAAATGCATTTTCCACTCTCTCATATATATATATATATATATATATATATACAAATACTTTTACAAATATAACCAAAGTAACTTAGACCAAAGTAACTTAGTCAAAGTAACTTAGTATGTAAGTATATAACCAAAGTAACTTAGTCATCCTATTAAACTCACTGAAGTGTGAAGTGATATAGAAGGCAGATTACCAAAATTATGAAATGCAAATGGATAAATACACTGTAAAAAAAAAAATCAAGAGGTTACTAAAATTTTTTTAGTAAATTTGTATTTCACAGAATTTTTTAATAACCATTACAAACGTTTTTTTTTTGCAAGTGAAACAAACATTTCTTTTGTAAACTAAACAAAAGAATTTTTTGTATAACTAACTTAAAACTTTTTAGTATGAGCCATCAAGCAAATTTTAGCAATAGCTCCAAAATTATTTTTAGCAACAATTACTGTGCCCGAAGGGCAGGAGCTTCCTTTGAGCTGCACCCAGTGGGTAAAAAAACAGACTTCGGAAACAGAAGATTTATCGGTAAAACCGCAATAGATGGCAGCACCAAACATTGCTACCAGCTCTATTTTGACATGTTTTTAAAGGGGAGGGAAAGTTCAGAGATCATTACCCATAATAACTGCTACGACAGGATTTTCATAATTCTGTTTTTATTTAACAAGTACTTACTTTGCATACATTCGGTGCATATTTGGTGGCGTTTAGAGTCGAACCCAGGTACTTTCAGCCTGGAGTTTGGTGCCATGACCACTAGGCTATCTCGGCCACACCAAGTGAGTTTTAGTAATAGCTATTAAAAATGTAAAACTATTAACTCTATTCGTTGCTAGCTTTTTTCTAGTAATTCTTACAGATTCCTTGTAACCGAGTAACATTACTAAAATTTTTTTAGTAATTACAAGTATCACTAAAAATTTTTTAGTAGATCGACACTTTTTTTTACAGTGTAGACAGTAGAAGGCTCTCTTATTAAACCACTCATCAGAGATGCATGGTTTAGTAAAAAAGCAAAAACATCCAACCAGTTTATGTAATAGGTCATGCTATATATATACATATGTATAAATATATCGCAGAGGGGTAGACCATGACGTAACGGAAAGGAAGATACACATGATGTCGATTGACGATATGAAAATTATTTATCACAGCTGAACAGACGATCTTCCCATATATTTTGTGGCCGGAGAAATATGGTATACGGAGTTGAAATCAAAGGTAGTTTCTCCTAATAAATCAAGAGACAATGCCATTAATATTTTATTGTTGTCTAATTTCAGCAAGCTACGCCACATCGCAACCGGCTCTCAGTAAATCCGCCACTCAAGAACGATGGAATGATTAAACTTCGCATCGTAAATATAAAATAACAAAAATATTCTATTTTAAGACTTCTATCGGCAGGTTCACTTTAGAAGTTTAGAAAGCAGATGCTTTCTGAATTATAAGCCCGCGTCAGTGCATTTTAAACGGGAAAATACACGGAATATTACATCCTTAATGTCGAACACCAATGACAGCGCCTCAGAAGGTGGAGACAGGGCGATTCCAATTACGTTATTGGGTAGAAAGCAGGACATCAAAGTTCGAACTACTTTCAAGCCGCCACATTTTGCCAAATTGAAAAGATGTACACCATCTAAAAGATCGAAATGATTTATGAGATTGCAAAGGATATTTAATAAAATATTAAAAATAAAACTTCCGAAAAAATATTTTTATTCTAAAAAGGAGAAATGAAATGAAAGGTTGTCATTTTAAGAAAATAATTGAGTTCTTTTTAGGAAAATACGTAGCAGATCACGCCGATTTAAGGAAAATGAGAATTTAGATGATAATTAAGATTTAGAATATTACTGACACATAAGTAAAAGTAGATTTTTATAAGAATTTGGAACAAAATCGAAATGGCAAAATGCCGAAAAAAATCTTTATTATTACATATATATATACAGGAAAGAAATGGTCATAAAAATGTTGACTAGCAAATGAATCTCTAGAAGCCGGTACGTTAAATCGATCATGGTGTGATTTCAAGAGTAATTATTTAGAGGTATAAGCTAAGGATTATGTGAATGTCAACAAAGAAACACTAATGGTTGCGGTTATAAGTACAGAAATTTGAAATAATGGAAATCTAACTAAAACAATTTAGAAGTTTTTATTAGAATAATGTTAACATAATTATTCTAATTGGTAATGAAATCACATGATTTTTAATATTAAAACTGGATAAAAATATGACTGGACCAGGATTCGAAATAGAGATCTTGCGATTGAAGAGGAAAATGATGTGGCAATTTAGTTATTCGTGACAAATCTGGAGGAATTGATAATTGAATTATAAATAATCTAGTGCAATAGACGCTATCAGTGAAGATGTCACAGGCAACTCAATTTCAGATCAACTGCAAATTGGTTGAAAACAAACAACAAAGTTAAAAGAAAGATACGCAGGAAGTGTGTCTAACATTACACAGGCTTAGATGACTGAGGTCGATCGAGAGATCTCTTAGAGGAAGCTAAAATTACAATCGTGAAACAGCTGAAGAAGGTCATAATTCGGGCTGAACATTCCGACTGGATATATAATTTTTTCCTAGTCCAATAAATTGAGATCTAGTTCCATTACTTGTCTTATTTTTAACAATATTTGTGTTTCTTATTGCGAATGGTTTGATGATACAATGCATCTCTAATAGACTTTGAACCCTATGGGTTTATTGGCACCAATTTGCAATTGATATGCGGAATTGAGTTGTCTGTGACTTTACACTGTTAAAGTCTATTATCCAGCGTTTACATGAGTTCCATTACCTGCTATTTATACTGTTCACGAGATTAATATATCAGACCAGAAGCTGAGATCTTTAAAGGTCAACTGGGTGAATTAGGTCTCCTGATTTGTTTTGGTTTCACTAGTTAGCAAAGAATTTTCAGATTCATTTAATACATCTATGGATCGGGTATTTTTTGCTAAGTTAGAAAATTACAACTAATGTAAAAGATATATCCTATACATAATCTTTTAAATTTTGCCTAAAAATCGATGCTATATCTGTGCAAATTTTTCATATTTAAACTTGAAAAAATCAATTGTAAATGTGAAATTTAAGGAAACTTTCCTAAGCTGTCATTAATAGCAGGCATTTGAAACGCTGCTGTTACAAATATGCCCCAAAATCAAATGGAATCTTCTTTAAATCTTATTTGCTATGTAAACAGACATCTTTTTTATCCTGTATTATTCAATGTGTTAACAAAATATGCCAAAACTCGCTCACGATATTAAACTCTATGTATTATTGACAGCAATCATTTAGCTCTAGTTATATAGAGCTATCTGATGTTAAATAAATAAATCAGATACAGTAAAACCTTTATAAAGGACACTCCCGAATAGCGGACACCTCTATTTAACGGACAGTTTTACAATCCCCTCTCCCAAAAAATAATTTTTCGTATGTTTACCCTCTGAATAACGGACATTCCGAATAGGGGGCACTTTATTCGGCGATAAAGGATGAAAAAGTATTTTTTTTAACAGAAAAAAATGAAAAAAAGGAAAAAAAAGCTTCTGAATTTATCAGGACAACGTGTCACAAATTTTGTGATCACAGTTAAATGTAGATAAAGTGCTGGGAAAAATCCCTCCCCCCCCCCCAATATTCAGTGCTAAATTCAGGGAGGTTGCCCGGGAGAAATAATCACCCAGAATATTGAAATGTCATCCGAAAACATTTTGAGATTTTATGCTTTTAAAGATCAAAAAGTGCAATCCCTCTCTCCTCTCCCCGAACTCTAGAGCGTCCTATAATATCACACACAAAAACTAATTACATGTAATCGCAAGCCAAAATGTACGTTTGTAACAGATTTTTTTCAGAATAATATTATAAGCAGTGGATAAAAGAGTGCACGATTTTATTTCAATTTTATTGCTAAAAATAATTTTAATTTCTGTTTAATTATATAATTGAGGTTTTAGGACACATAAAAGTAAATTAATGAAACATTAAGCATTTCTTAGCGTTTTTTGAATCACTGAGGATTTCCCAATAGCGTACACCTCCGAAAAGCGGACAATTTCTGTGTTCCCGAGGTGTTCGTTATTTAGAAGTTTTACTGTATATCAATTTAGTAACAATCTGATAGAGAGAACTAATTACTCGAAGTTATATCTTGATACATTTACAAATGATTTCTAAAAATTCCTTCTTACAGGAGTTACAAATGAAATTAAATCTGGCAGAAACAGAATAGAATAAATAAGAAAAGTAGCACATCAATAAAATATAAATAAGAGACTATAAATATTGTATTAACCTTCTCGCCACATTTATACTGCTAATATCCGTTACACTGCAGCATAAAATTATGAGAATCAATTATAGTTACAGGGAAATTAAAATAACATTACATTTTTATAGCGATATCATTACCGATGTGGGTAGGGGAGGATGATGATAACGTATGAAATCGATAGGGGGGGAGGTCGTCAAAAATTATCAAAAAATTTATAATGTTAAATTTGCACAGCCCCTTACCCGAAATTTTCAAAGGAAAGCTTTTGGGAAATCTGAAGTATATCTGAATCCTTTTATTGGTTGAATTACGCAAATTATTTGATTTTATTCGTTCCCTGATTGGTCCAAGTTTAATGTCCAAAAATAAAATACTTCTGTTGCCACGATGATAAAAAGAGTAATAAAAACTTTAAAAAAAATTAATAATTTAAAAAAAACTTGTGATAGAGATTTCAAACTAATTTAATTAAAAATTAATTTGCTTCTCTATGCAACGGCGTAGAAATTGAAAACGTGCGATGTTTAGAAGTTTAAAAATTTAAAAATTTGCAGTACCAAAAATTGTAGAACTGAATTTTTATTTAAAAATTGTTTATGATGGGTCCACGAATATTAATGTTTAATCCATGCGATACGTAATATGAGGTGTTCAGAAGTCAGTCTGATTAACTCCATCAAATAAAAATGCACTTTTTAAATAGTTAAAGTTGTCTATCTATAAATTACTGTTTTTCATCATTGGTCCAGGAATATTAATGTTTAATGCACAGCGTACGTAATATATGACTCATTATAATCATCCTAAAATTTATGTTTATTATTAATATTAATTTAAATATAACAAAATTGTAATTTAACAAATTCAAATAGCCGTTGTAATTTGTTAAATTACAATTTTTTATTGTTATATTTATGTTTTTTTCATAAAAAATTATTTCTAAACGTGATATTTAAAGAAACTTTACCTTTAGCAGGCATTTGAAATGCTGCTGTTTCAATTATGTTAAAGCATGAAATCGAGTCTTCTTTAAATCTTATTTGTTATGTATACGTACCGGGTGTCCCAAAAATGACTGATTAATTTTAAAATTCAATAATTTGCAAACGGTGACGGCTATTTAAAAAAAAATTGCAGCAGGGTTATGTATAATGTCAGGAGTTTTTTTTTTTTTTTTTTTTTTTTTTTACCGTAAATTTTATTTTAGTTCACATCTGAAACAATAGGTGGCGTTGACGGCGATTGAAGGCCACGTGATCAGTGCTGAGTGAAGCGTCGACCTGGCCTTCAATCTCCGTCAGCGCCACCTATTGTTTGAAATTCGAACTAAAATGAAAAATTACGGAAAAAAAACTCCTGACATTATACATAACCCTCCTGCAAAAATTTTTTAAATAGCTGTCACCGTTTGCAAGTGCCCCACCAGTGGCCGAGAGGTTCTGACCTCTCAACTAGTAGACGGCCGGTGCTGGATTCGAGCCCAATCGCGGCCATCGGCCTAACCGTTCGGAGTTTTCGTGGTTTTCTTCGAACCTTGCGTAAATACGGGTTAAGTTCCCTTAGAAAGACCCCCACGAAGGGCACTCCCCCCTGGTCCTATATCCCTAGCGTAGATAATCGGACGACAAAAATAAACCAAAACCGTTTGCAAGTTATTGAATTTTAAAATCCATCATTCATTTTTGGGACACCCGGTATGTCTCCCTTATTCTGCATTATTCAACTTGTTAAGAAAATATGCATAAAAATCATTCACGATATTAAATTCAAAGTGTAATTGACAGCAATTACTTAGCACTAATGACATAGAGCTATCGGATGTTGAGTAAGTCACATGTATCAATTTAGCGGTAATCTGATAGAAAGAACTAATTACTCGAAGTGATATCTTAATACAATCACAAATGATTTCCAACAATTCCTTCGTACAGGAGCTACAAATGAAATTAAATCTGAAGGAAAGAAATTAGAAAAATAAGAAAAGTAGCACATAACAAAAATATAAATTAGATATTATAAATATTGTAATAACCTTAACGCCATATTTATGCAGGTAATATCCGTTACATTACAGAATAAAATTACGAGAATCAAACATAGTTACAGAGAAATAAAAAAAAAATACATTTTGATAACGATATCATTATCATCATGAGGAGGTGATGATACGGTATGACACCAATAGTTCGGGACAGGGGTCCAAAATTACAAAAAAAAAAAAATTATAACGTTAAGTTCGCACAGCCCCTAACCCAAAATTTTTAAGGAAAATTTTTGAAAAGTATAAATTTCCTCCCATAGTGTAGTATGGGTAGATATTTTTTTATTGTCATTTTTTATAATTGACACGATTGCTACATTTTTACAGATGTATATATATATATTAAGCAACTATAGGTTTTATTTAAATTCATCCCAAATTTTTAATTTGATATCAGTTAAAAATGGAATTTTTATTAAACTCCACGAAAGAAAACGAAAACTTTGTTAAGTACTGCTCATCGAAAATCCCAAAAATATAGAAATAACAAAATTTTATAAAAGGTTTAAGGGTGGTCTTAACTGCTCGGCTCAACAAGCGAAAAACGTTTTGACACATTTACAAATTCATTTTTTAACAGAAAGGTACGAAATTTGAATGCCTGACTATGGAAGCGATTTCGAATCGAACCTATTTTTCCATTTTATGATAAATAAATTACCTATCCAGTTCTAAGCTTTTCCGATCAGGAGATCACCCGTTTTTCTCCTGTTTTCGACCGGTTTTTCTGCTTTCGTCGGGAAATGTGCTCAAAAGTGTCATCTTTGAAGGCTTGTTATGAAAAATCTATTGTGTTTTTAAAAAAACCTGAACATTGAGTGCAATTAGGTAGCGTCTGAATAATAACACCTGCTATTTTTATGCATTTCCGAACAAAAATAAATTAAAGCATGTGTCACAAAGTTGCCCTTTTTGATTTAAGAACACTCTTAAGAAAAAGTTTGAAAAATTCTTCTAACATCAAGAAAAATGCAGGACTCAATATATGCGTGTATTGAAAATGAATCTGCAAGTTACCTTTTCGTATTATTATGAAGCTCAGTAGTCCGAGGATCCCTGTTCCGAATCCTGGTTTGATCATTTTTTTGCCACGTTGGAAAATTACAACTCATGTAAAAACATATTTCCTGTACATAATCTTTTAAATTTGACCTGAAAATTGATATTATAGATGCACATTTTTTCGTATTTATTTTTTTTTTCATAAAAAATTATTTCTAAACGTGAAATTTAAAGAGAATTCACTTAGCAGGCATTTGAAACGCTGCTATTACAATTATGTTCAAACATGAAATGGAATCTTTTTAAAAATCTTATTTGTTATGTAAACATATATCTCCCTTGTTCTGCATTATTCAATGTGTTAACAAAATATGCGGAAAACTCGCTCTTGATATTAAATTCAATGCATAATTGACAGCAATTACTTAGCACTAATGACACAGAACTATCGGATGTTGAGTAAGTTAGATGTATCCATTTAGCAGTAATCTGATAGAGAGAACTAATTACTCCAAGTGATAGCTAAATACAATTACAAATGATTTCTAACAATTCCTTCGCACAAGAGTTACAAATGAAATTAAATCTGAAGGAAAGAAATTAGAATAGATAAGAAAAGTAGCTCATAATAAAAATATCAATAAGATATTATAAATATTATACCAACTTAAACGTCTTACTTACGCTGCTAATATCCATTACTCTCGAGAATAAAATTATGAGAATTAGACATAATTACATATAAATAAAAATAATATTAAATATTGGATTTTTATTGAAAATTCTATGCCTCTAACACATATTAAATACGCAGCCAGTGACATCCAAATGTCAAAATCACAGTTTTTATGTAAATTGATAGTCAAATGAAAAAAAATGACCTACGTTTGACTCGGTCTGACAAGCCTAAAATAAGTGGCCTAAAGCAAGCGGTGAGAAATTAAAATGTCGTTTTCCAAGGACGATGATTTGTCGAGGGCATTCAATAGCTTGGCCATTAATATTGTCAGATTTCTCATGTTTGGACTTTTTTTCCTGTGGAGTCATATGAAAAGCGAAATCAAGGAGCGCCCGATTGAAACCGATATGGATCTAGTCGACAGGATTGCCGTTGTTACCGGTAATATTCAGGAAATGCTTAATGTCTCGTCCAATTTTTACCCCTTAACAAATTTTACTCTGTGTATATGGATTCGCAGCGACATGAGAACACTTTAAGCTATTGCATAGCTCTTATCGCGGGCTTTGAGCGCGGAGACCGAATCCAAAAAATTCCGTAAAGAGAAATATACTAACACATCCGTAACGAAAAAAACCTAACACTCGGCTACCGTCGTTTCACTTCGGCAAACTTCGGCAGACATTGACTCGGTATATTTCAGATATTTAGAGGATATCAAGTCTCAAACTTATATATCTTATTTCAGTTACTATAAATCTATAGTTTCAATAATAAAAATTACTGATAGAATGTGTATAGAAAAGAATCGTCTTAAGATAAAATAAGGTAGGATAATGTAGCTTTTGGTGAGTGGAGACCCGCCCAATGGTGAGGATCGAAAAATTTAAATGCTTATAACTCGCGATCTAATTTTCGTAGCGCGACCAAATTTTGTTTGGTAATTTATTATGAGAGAGTGTTAATTTTTGTTGACAGGAGATCCCCCCACGGTGAGGGTCGAAGAATTTAAAATGTTTATAACTCGTGATCAATTTTCGTAGCGCGGCCAAATTTTGTTTGGTAATTTATTATGAGACAGTGTTAATTTTTGGTGAAAGGAGACCCCCCACGGTGAGGGTCGAAAAAGTTAAAATGCTTATAACTCACGGTCTAATTTTCGTATCGCGGCCAAATTTTGTTTGGTAATTTATTATGAGACAGTGTTAATTTTTGGTGAAAGGAGACCCCCCCCCCCCGGTGAGGGTCGAAAATTTTAAAATGCTTATATATCGCGATCTAATTTTCGTAGCGCGGCCAAATTTTGGTTGGTAATTTATTATGAGACAGTGTTACTTTTGGTGCAAGGAGATCCCCCATGGTTAGGGTCGAAGAATTTAAAGTGCTTATAACTCGTCATAAATTTTCGTAGCGCGGCCAAATTTTGTTTAGTAATTTATTATGAGACTGTGTTAATATTTAGTGACAGGAGATCCCCCATGGAGAGGGTCGAAAATTTTAAAATGCTTATTACTCGCGTTCTAATTTACGTAGTGCGGCCAAATTTTGTTTGGTAATTTATTATGAGACAGTGTTACTTTTGGTGACAGGAGACCCCCCACGGTGAGGGTCGAAAATTTTAAAATGCTTATAACTCGCGACCAATTTTCGTAGCGCGGTCAAATTTTGTTTGGTAATTTATTATGAGACAGTGTTACTTTTGGTGACAGGAGACCCCCCACGGTGAGGGTCGAAAAATTTAAAATGCTTATAACTCGCGATCTAATTTTCGTAGCGCGGCCAAATTTTGTTTGGTAATTTATTATGAGACAGTGTTACTTTTGGTGAAAGGAGATCCCCCATGGTTAGGGTCGAAAAATTTAAAGTGCTTATAACTCGCGATCTAATTTTCGTAGCGCGGCCAAATTTTGTTTGGTAATTTATTATGAGACCGTGTTACTTTTGGTGACAGGAGACCCCCCACGGTGGGGGTCGAAAAATTTAAAATGCTTATACTCGCGATCTAATTTTCGCAGCGCGGCCAAATTTTGTTTGGTAATTTATTATGAGACAGTGTTACTTTTGGTGATAGGAGATCCCTTATGGTGGGGGTCAAAAAATTTAAAATGCTTATAACTCGCGATCTAATTTTTGTAGTGCGGCCAATTTTTGTTTGGTAATTTATTATGAGACTGTGTTAATATTTAGTGACAGGAGATCCCCCATGGAGAGGGTCCAAAAATTTAAAATGCTTATAACTCGCGATCTAATTTTCATAGCGCGGCCAAATTTTGTTTGGTAATTTATTATGAGACAGTGTTACTTTTGGTGACAGGAGACCCTCAACGGTGGGGGTCGAAAAATTTAAAATGCTTATACTCGCGATCTAATTTTCGCAGCGCGGCCAAATTTTGTTTGGTAATTTATTATGAGACAGTGTTACTTTTGGTGATAGGAGATCCCTTATGGTGGGGGTCAAAAAATTTAAAATGCTTATAACTCGCGATCTAATTTTCGTAGTGCGGCCAAATTTTGTTTGGTAATTTATTATGAGACTGTGTTAATATTTAGTGACAGGAGATCCCCCATGGAGAGGGTCGAAAATTTTAAAATGCTTATAACTCGCGATCTAATTTTCGTAGTGCGGCCAAATTTTGTTTGGTAATTTACTATGAGACAGTGTTACTTTTGGTGACAGGAGACCCCCCATGGTTAGGGTAAAAAAATTTAAAGTGCTTATAACTCGCGATCTAATTTTCGTAGTGCGGCCAAATTTTTTTTGGTAATTTATTATGAGACTGTGTTAATATTTAGTGACAGGAGATCCCCCCATGGAGAGGGTCGAAAATTTTAAAATGCTTATAACTCGCGATCAAATTTTCGTAGTGTGGCCAAATTTTGTTTGGTAATTTACTATGAGACAGTGTTACTTTTGGTAATAGGAGATCCCCCATGGTGAGGGTCGAAAAATTTAAAATTATTATAACTCGCGATGTAATTTTCGTAGTGCCGCTAAATTTTGTTTGGTAATTTATTATGCGACAGTGTTACTTTTGGTGACAGGAGATCCCCCATGGTTAGGGTCGAAAATTTTAAAGTGCTTATAACTCGCGATCTAATTTTCGTAGCGCGGCCAAATTTTGTTTGGTAATTTATTATGAGACTGTGTTAATATTTAGTGACAGGTGATCCCCCATGGAGAGGGTCGAAAATTTTAAAATGCTTATAACTCGCGTTCTAATTTACGTATTGCGGCCAAATTTTGTTTGGTAATTTATTATGAGACAGTGTTACTTTTGGTGAAAGGAGACCCCCCACGGTGAGGGTCGAAAAATTTAAAATGCTTATAACTCGCGATCAATTTTCGTAGCGCGTCCAAATTTTGTTTGGTAATTTATTATGAGACAGTGTTAATTTTTGGTGACAGGAGATCCCCCATGGTGAGGGTCGAAAAATTTAAAATGCCTATAACTCGCGATCTAGTTTTCGTAGTGCGGCCAAATTTTGTTTGGTAATTTATTATGAGACAGTGTTAATTTTTGGTGACAGGAGACCCCCACGGTGAGGTTCGGAAAATTTAAAATGCTGATAACTCGCAATCTAATTTTCGTAGCGCGGCCAAATTTTGTTAGTAATTTATTAAGGTATTGCATAGTTTTTATCGCGGGCTTTGAGCGCGGCGAAAGAATCTAGAAATTCTGTAACGTGAAAAAAAAACCTAACACTCCGGCTAACGTCGCTTTAGTTTGGCAGACTTCGGCACGGTTTCCTTCCGTAGACTTCGGCTGACATTGTCGTGGTATTTTTCAGATATTTTGAGAATATCAAGTTTTAAACTTATGTTTTTTATTTCAGCTACCATAAACGTATAGTTTGAATGATAAAAATTCCTGATTAACCTACATGTATTGTAAGATAATAAAAATATTTTAAATGATATTAACTTCTCATTTGTTAATTACAAGAAAAAAATTGTTATCGGTCATCACGCTCAAAATGTTTAACTTGAATTAATATCAAAGACAAAAAAACTGCATAAATAAAAAATAAGTAAATAATTATAATTGCATAAGTTGATAAAAAATGCTATGCAATAGTTTTACCGCGGCACTACCCGAGTGCCACACGTATTTTTTCAGTAACAAGATTTCCGTCTTACATTGAGTACTCTTCACATAGAATTTACTATACTTTGAAAATTGATATCAGACATATGAGAATATAAAAAATAACAAACTTCATTATATTTTGAAATGACTTCATAATATATATGCCATGATATATAGAGCAATTCCATCTCAGCTCAGGCAGGGCATGTCAATTCACCATCGCAGGTTTTTTTCAAAAAAATTCAGTAGTTAGAACTAAGTGATTTATAAAATTTCTTAAAAGGATTTTTCCCTAAAAAATTTATTTCTCTGTTTACAGTACTTTAAAGTTCATGATAAAATTGACAGTTTTCAGAAAAACTGAAAAATTTTCAAATTCATTTGGAAATGAACACAATACCAAAGATATTCAACATATTCAGTCAATTTATTTTTTATAAACAGTTATTAAACTGAATTTTACTTTGATATAGTTTTAAAAGATATAGTGAGATTTTTACTTAATTAAAAAAATTAGTTTTTAAGTACAAAAAATATAATTATTAGTGAAATTAAGATTTTTTTCAGAATGAAAAAAAATATTTTAAAGCTAAACATTGATGGCAATCCAAAGACCTTTAATGGGAGTTTTAAAGCAAATTTTATTTTAACTCAAAGGTGCTTACAACTTTTGTAATTCAATTTTAAATTATGCAAAATTTTGTAAAATCACTACCTTTGAAATGCAATTTCTCATTTTTTAAAAATCTTTTAATATGCTCAATTGATACCTTATTAGTCTCTAATAAATACCTTACAAGCAAATCGTGTGTTTTTGCTTAGAAAATTTTATATGATTTTTTGAAAATAACATGTTGTGTTTATTTTTCAACAGACCACAAAGTCAAGCTCTCCCTTATTTAACCTAATTTGTAATGTAATTAATATTTCAAACTAAAAAAAAACCACTAGTACATAATTATTACTGTAAAATTACAGCTAATCATTTGCTTAAATTTAAAATTGCGTAAAATACAATTAATAATAAAATTAGTATTGATCATATGTCATTTCATTCCATACTCATAAATGTGTTAAATTTATCTACAGTGTGTTAAATATTTTGTTATATAGTATGGATATAATATATTAATATGCAAATACATACATTACAGCTGAATTAGATTTTTTTCAAGTTTAATTTTTTTCCAATTAGGTTTTTTTTTCTTCAGAAAACTTAACCAGAAGATTAAGCTTTTTCTTATTTCTCTGAATTTATAATATTATTTTTTAATGAAAAAAAAATAATATGCACATTATTATGGCAGATAAATATAAGCTAATCTTCAAAAATTCCTATTCATAAAATGAAATAAGGCAAATCCCTTAAAAAAATCTGCGCTTGTGATGCATTTTGACTTTGCTGAAAATTCCTCACTAATACTGCCAAATGAAGTAAAGCTTCCACTGGCAGAATACTCAGATATCGTTATTTACCTGCACAGCATATTTTAGAGAAGAAATAAAGAGTTTTATCATAGTTTCTGATGATTAACTCATGATACAGCTCATGCTGTTTGTGACATAGAAAAGTAAAAAAAGAATTATTTAAGTTGTAGCAATTACAAACACTGGAATCACCTGTGTATATATCAGATGAGCTGGAACACATTTTAAAAACAAGTATCAGTTTTATGAATTGCACAAAAATAAAATTGTACTGAAGTAATGGATATTTTCAGGTACTGGCCATGTTAGAAGTGCATGTGATGCTTTTGGAGAGTGAGACAAGCACTATGCAACAAAATTTAATCTCCAAAAGGAGCCAATAAAAGCTATCAAAGATTCTGTCTCATTTGTTGCTAAACTATCTTCTTTGCTGAAAAATATCATTCTAGTCCATCCAGACAGAAATATTATTCAATCCTATAGAACTAATAATTAGAAAGAATATGCTAATGCAAAATCTATTGTTGGTATTAGATCTAAACATTATGGGGTGATTGTAAATGATGAAAATTATATGGAACGAGCAAGTAAAAATGAATTGACAAAAGTTCAAACCTTCAGCCAAATGAAAAGACAATATTCAATACATAGTTTCCAAATCGGTGATTTCATTGGATGCATTTATGAAAATAATTGGTGGATAGGACAAATCAATGGTACATCAATCACAATAACTAAATGAAATTAAAGTATCATTCATGTACCCAACATGGTCCATAGCTAAAGCATTCCAGTGGCCAAAAGAATCTGGATTGAAAAAATATGAATGTGCATTACCATTGGAAAATGTGCTTCTAGAAACAGAAAAACCACTTACAATAGGTCAATCTGAGCGACTTCATACCTTCAACGATAAGGAGTTGAATTTAAGGTGTTTAATTTAAGAAACCTTCACTACCTAATTCATCTGTTATGTATGTATTTGCATATTAATATACTATATCCATACTATATAACAAAATATTTTACACACTGTAGATGAATTTAACACATTTATGAGTATGGAATGAAATGACATATGATCAATACTAATTTTATTATTGGCTGTATTTTACGCAATTTTAAATTTAAGCAAATAAATAGCTATATTTTAACAGTACTAATTATGTACTAGTGATGTATTTTTTAGTGTGAAATATTAATTACACTACAAGTTCGGTTAAATAAGGAAGTTTGTTTGTATGTATGTCGGCCGATTATCTACGCTATGGGATATAGGCCCTATGGGGTGGGATGCCCTCCGTGGGGGTCTTTCTAAGGGAACCTAACCCGTATTTACGCAAGGCTCGAAGAAAACCACGGAAAACTCCGAACGGTTAGGCCGACGGTCGCGATTGGGTTCGAACCCAGCACCTACCGTCTACCAGTTTGAGGTCAGAACCTCTCGGCCACTGGTGGGGCTAAATAAGGAAGAGCTTGATTTTGTCGTCTGTTGAAAAATACACATAACATGTTACTTTAAAAAAAAAATCATATAAATTTTTCTAAGCAAAAACACACGATTTGCTTGTAAGGTATTTATTAGAGACTAATAAGGTATCTATTGAGCATATTATCAGATTTTTAAAAAATGGTGTTTTTGAGAAATTGCATTTCAAAAGTAGTGATTTTACAAAATTTTGCATAACTTAAAATGCAATTGCAAAAGTTTTAAACACCTTAGAGCTAAATTAAAATTTGCTGTAAACTCCCATTAAAGGTCTTTGGATTGCCATCAATGTTTAGCTTTAAAATATTTTTTTTCATTCTGAAAAAAAATCTTAATTTCACTAATAATTATATTTTTTGTATTTTAAAACTAATTTTTTTAATTAAGTAAAAATGTCACTATATTTTTTAAAACTATACTAAAGTAAAATTCAGTTTAATAACTGTTTATAAAAAATAAGTTGACTGCATATATTGAATATGTTTGGTATTGTGTTCATTTTAAAATGAAGCGTTTTTCAGTTTTTCTGAAAACTATCAATTTTATCATGAACTTTAAAGTGCTGTAATCAGAGAAATAAATTTTTTAGGGAAAAATCCTTTTAGGAAACTTTATATATCACTTAGTTCTAACTACTGAATTTTTTTGAAAATAATCTGTAATGGTGAATCGACGCATATTAGTACTGTCTGCCTGAATGGAGATGGAATAGCTCTATATATAAATAGATGTTCATTGATATGTATCACCAGACCCTACTTCAAGGCTTTATAAGAAGGAATATTGAAGATAATTTTACTGTATATACTTATATATATAAGATACAAACGAAAATTTCGGGTTTTCCGCTAACTCCTCCTTTTCTACTGAAGGGATTTTTGATGGAACTTACACTGTTAGATAGATATTATTTTAAGGAAAGTTTCGTATATAGTACCTTGTTCTACGTAGAATATTTGTAGAATTATGAAAAAAAATTCTGTTATTTTGAACAAAGAGGTTACTATTGGCGTAAGTTTACGATTTTGGCGACGTCATATTACTATATCATTTTGTTAAAAATAGAAAAGTGCATATCAATTAGAAATTAAAAGATACAATTAGCTCGAAAAGTAAAATGAAAAACTATTAATGATTTTATTTGAAATTTAAAAAATGCAGTTTTAATGGGAAATAATATTATTTAAAAATCTAAATTTCAAAGTCGACACATTGGAGCAAGATATGGTGATTTATCCTATTTTTTAAACTAAATTTGGTACCTGAATAAGTAAAAATTAACAAAAAATTAATTTAATTTTTTTTCTTTATAAAAGTATGTCAAGATTTTTTTTCAATATTTTAGGATATTATATAATAGGCTATATTAAGATTTTACTTTTGTCTCCTTTGTAGCCAAGTTATTTGATTTTAAGCAAAAAAGCCATAAGTATGGCATCGGTCCAAACTATATTCACGATAATGAAAAATTTTAAAATGTACAACAACATTTTGAGTAATTTCTTACACTGAAATGTAAATTATATAAATAGCAGATAATATTACGAAAATAGAGTTACATATTTAAATTAATTCTAATGTAATTTAATTGTAATGAAAATTTCGTTTCTGCTGTTATAATTCGAGTTTGGCTGAAAGGATTTTAATGATTTATACATAGTAGATAATTTCTCATGGAATTTCAGTATGTAACATAACATTATGCATTGATTTTTTATATAATTCTAGTAAAAATTTCTATAATCAGATGAACTTGATTATGAAAATTTAATCTTTTTAAAAGATTTTGTGAAATGGATTTCAATGGATCTTATACTGTTAGCTATGCTTTTTCCCCGGAAAAATTTACTATCCTATTGTTCTGCATTGCTTCGTTATAGGGGAGGGGGGGGGGGGAATCTGCAATCAGGTAAACAATTTTGTCAAATATTAGTCTTTTTAAATAGTTCTACTAAATGGTTTTTGAAGGGAATTGCACTGATAATTTGCAAAAATAGTTTTTAGTATATAATATATTGTTATTACATTGCTTATTTATAAAGCAATTCTTGACCTAATTTTGACGCCAAACACGGCTATTATTTAATAGTATAGACGTCGGGCTGATATCTGTTTAGACCATCAAAACTTCAATACACAATTTTTTGCTTTAGATTTCTCGGTACAGATGTTATCGACGCACCAAGTTGGCACGATTGCAACAAATTGGCGATATTATGCTTCGCATAGTAGCCCGGTTGTTTTGTTTCAACAAATTATTAAAAAAAGAAACAGTTGAAAATAAATTGTTGAATAACAGTTGTTGAATAAATGTTGAATAACATTTGCAATAAAAAGAACAATTCTAAATAATAAACATAATAATAAATATAAAAATCACAATAAATCGTAAATATTAACACTTAAAGCAATATTCAAAAACAAAGTGGCAGCAGTGGTTTACCAAACTGGTGGTGGAAAAAAATCGCGCCAACATGGTGCGTATATGATGCCTGCCCCCATTTCTCTTACAAATGTCTTAGAAACCTACTATGTGGAAACGTTTTTCCATACATTTAAGTAGCCCACCGCATTTCTTGCCAATAGCAATTTTGTACGCGACAGTAGCAGATTTATTTTTCGCACAGGAAAATTAGAAAAATTACTTTGATGATGAAATTGTTTTGTTTTATAGTGTTATTTCTGATTTTCATTCTTTCGTTTTTTTAATGATATGTTTAAAATTTATATATTTTATATGTTTGCAATATGTGTATTATACGTGGATGTATTTTAAATAAAATGTGTGGAATGTTTATATTTTAAAGGAAACAAATGTAATAAGAATCATGGTGGTCAGAACAATATTTGGCGATTCATCACATGCGCCCAAATAACATAAAAGTACCGCTTTACCTTGAAATTGTTGTAGTAAAATAATCCCTAAAATAATTTATAAAATATATTGGTGCTCCCTAGAAAAGGTCCGTCCCGAGAACTTAAAATAATGACAGAAATATTAAATATCATGATAATATTTCTTAAATGCTTAAATTAAAATATAGTGATAATGAAAGATGTATTTATATGTAGCTGTAACCACTGATCCTGATTGGAAAGTAGATGTATTTTATATCATCTGCATTATATAATAGGTTTATCGTACCAAGCGTGGTTTGGTACATACTGAACTTTAAAAAGGCTTTATATTGGTTTTAAGTCTTTAAAGAAATCCTATTCTACACTCGATGGCAATTCGATTCTTTACTCAACTTGGCAATAAGTTTAGAAATCTGTATAATTTAGCAAAATTGGTCGACAGAATAATTAAATGGTACCGGGAAAGATTACATTATGCGTGAGCGAAGCCATGGGTAAAAGCTAGTATAACAATAAGTCAAGCATAGAATAGGCAGTGAATTGTTCATATTGGCAAGAAATGACATATTTATAGAAGTGACATTGTCAATCTGTAGCTTTTCAACAACCTTCGAGTTCCGAATTCAATATGGATACAACCCCTAAAGTAATCCCGTTTTGAACTAGTTAATTTCTCGTAAACTAATCTTACGGATTTTACGTACATTTATATTTAGGCAAATTGAAAGGTGTTGAATTTATTTCTTACCTCCAAATTTGGTCTTGGTATTGAAAAACCACAGTTTTATTTTATTATGGTATGTAAATGATTCCTTAAGCAAATTTTATATACATCATTTAAAAGTACACATTATATGCATCGTTTGGAAGCAGTAACTTTACAGCACGGTAATTTCTTGCAGCGCAAGTAAAGGGAGTTAACTTATCTGCACCTCCTCAGCGCTCCTCAACAATTTTTTTGAATGTCCGCAAATCGAATGCAACGGAAAGATACGCTTTTCTCAAAAACTACGTGCCCTAGGATAATCGATATACTTATCCTGGAAGGTTTAACCATTAACTAATGTTACCGGTCTCAAAGACTACAGTTTTGACCACTGCTTTTTTCAATTTTTATAGTTTAACTTGTAATTTTAAGCTAAACACTAAACACTACCGATTATTTTTTATTAGGAACTTTATTAGTGTCCCCATAGACTTTTAAATAGTAGAATGTTAATCATAATAGTCTTATACAAACACTTTAGTACAAAAACACCATCCTATGAGTTAATCGTATCTTATAATCAACTTATAATCCAATAGACCGTTTCACTCTAGTTACGTTACAATTTTTGTCACATCAGTTAAACGTTAATATAACGTCAACTAATTCTAATTTTCTCTAAATTTTAGTTTCTGTTGATCAAGAACTGTATGGGGGAAAACAGTTTTTTGCACTGCATTTTCAACGGTATCTTTGAAAATATAATGCCTAAAATTCAAACAAATGTATATTTGGATTCTGCGTTACGTAAGGTTTCGCACGATACCACAAATGATACTAAATTATAATTTTTTTTCATGTAACTTAATTAACCCCTCCACATTTATTCTAAGCATATTTTTGAATGTTTAATAATCTAAAATTCGGTGGGACTGATGGATGATGTCTCTGATAGACAGGGATTGTTTATACTTTTTAAGTACGAAAGCTTAAATAGTGATGTTTTACTAAGAAAACACACCTCTTTATTCTTTCAAAAAATGATGACACAATTTATTGTGAAGAATAACATAAATTACTAAATATGTTTCAGCTAAATACATTTTTTAGTAAGTTATGAACATATTTAGACTCTTCAATTTCTTTTAATTAAAAATTTGATAAAAAGGAACTTTTTTCAAATGAATTTGAATAGAACCAACTAATAAGTACTTTTAAGGAATGTGAATAGTTTCACAGAAACTTTTAAGAAGTTATTTCAAATTTTCTTCTCCAGGAAAATCTACCAAAAAGCATATTATTTCTTTCTCTTTCATTTACAGATCAAGGAAAATTCTAGAACTTCCTGTATTAAATGATTTAGAAATAGGATTCAGGAACAAACATTTGTTTGTCAATCACGAAAATACGATAAGTAAAGTGTTAAACTGTTTTAAAACTTTCCAAACTTTTGACGCTAAGATAAACCCAGAAACCAAGAAATTTCTCTTAGATCTCTGTGATTGCATTCAGTATAAAAATCTATAGGATATTTAGTTTACTAGGAATTAGGTTCGTATTTCGTATTTAAGTATTGCTAAGAACTTTTTAATATAGATTATATATATATTTACAGTATTTATTTTATTAATTTATTGTAAGAGAATGGTGAAATTTTACATAATACTGACACTTAGTATTTTATTCAAAGGATTCACTGTGTTTCTTTGTTTATTTGCATATCGATATCACTGTATTATTTTCTTGTTTTAAATGTACACGGTTAAAATTGTCAGAATGTTTTTTTCTACAAAAATATACTGTTGCAGCGTATATAGGGTTCTTTTGATCTTATGGTTAGACAACTTCCAATTCTTGTCTCTTAGAAAAGTAGAAAATAATTTATTTACAGATCTTCAGATCAACAGAGTCTTCGAAACTCACAAATATTACTAGATATTCAAAAATGACTGCTCAAATCTATCGTACAAGTACAGATATAGGTCCCAGAAACTCTTTACACAACGTTTCAACACTAAATAACATTCAAACCAACGTAGATAAAACTCAAGCAAACTTGCTTAACAATCGCCTAGTTGTTCACTCAATGACTGACTGATAAATAATAACAACAACAGCTCGTATTGTTCTCCTTATATAGGCTCGCAGCATGCGCTAGAAATTTCCACAGGCTTCTCGAATATTCCAGAAAACCACGGAATAACATTCAATGTATCAGCATACCTAAAGTGGTTACCATAGGGAGGGAAGGGTTACCATTGCCAACAATCGCCAAGTTTGTCGCCAACTTGGCGATATAACGCCAAATTTGGCGACCAAAATTAGTCGTCAAAAGTGATGCCAACTAGGCGATATCTTTAATATTTCTCCAATCTACCGTAGACATACACTGAAAAATAATAGACAAGTTTGCTTTATAACAGAAACAATGTAACAAAAACTAATATTAGTAAAGGAATGGAGCTTAATAAAATTATTTACATTATTTTACAGTACAAACACTAACTTTACAAAATTCGTAACACTACCCCCTCCTCAAAGACTGCACGTCCCGGGCAGTGCAATCCTTGAGTTAGAGGAAAACACTTAAAATAAATAAACAAATAAATAAATAAATAAATAAATAAATAAGTTTTAAATAAATAAGAACTATTTAACATTTACATATTTACAAAAAGTGTCTTTCATGACTACCCAGCAAGCACATAACGTTCGGCATACGATCAGACCGGAGCCGTCGATGTCGGTTAAATGCCGGTAGCAGGCTGGCAACTGAAACTTAAGAATGTGCTATTTTGACAGCCGGTTACGGTAATCGGTCCACATTTGGTTATATATCGGCAAGCGACTTATACCGGCAAGTGATGCAGGACCGATATCTGAGTTCTGATAGTGGACCGATCAGATTTGCCAACATCGGTCCGAAATCAGTCTTAGCCGATTTTTTTTTCATTTTCTCAATTTTATTCGAGTTTGAGTTTTAATAAGAAATGTATATTTCATGCATTTCATTAAAAATTCTGACAGTGATAAACAGAAAATGTGACAAAAATAACATATATTTATTTATTTAAAAACATTGTTTTTTAATTAATTTCTAAAATGACTTACAATTATTTTAATCACAAAAGAATTTTTAAATTCTCTTTTTTAAATTGTTATTCACTATTAGAAACTTAATCATAGAAAAACAGAAAAATACTTTATAAGGTATTTGAATTCATTTTCTATTTATCAATTCATTTTAAAAGCAATAACTCAGTTTCTTATTTTATTTTAATATGAATTACTAAAAAGTGCTTGAAATTATTTTACAAGGTAAAACATATAAAAGAAATCTACCCATTTTTTTAACATAAAAAAATGAGATATTTTTTCTAAAATATTATCTCACAAACGAAAAATAAATTAATATTACTATTTTATTTTAAGATTTAAAAATTATTATTGCAACAATTATTGAATTGATATTACAACATAATAAAAAAATATTCTGCATTAAAATATGAAATGACTTAAAGGGAATTCTCATTCTAATTAAAAGTGATTAATTACCAGCTTATTTTTTTTATTAAATTATTTATTTTCTGTTACAAATTTATTTTTTTTACGTTATTATTTACTTTATTATTACATTTCGTTACTTTATAATTCCAAAAAAGAAAATTGCATTAAGAGAAAAACCTCTAAAATTCAATTATTATATTCAATACTTAAGAAGTTTTAAATTTATAAAAAGGAACATGAAATATCTCCTATTTAAAAAAATCTGTGTATAAAAAATAATATATATATTTAGAATATATATGTTATTTTTATTTTCTTTTTTACTTAATAAATATACATAATCAACAATATAACATTGCAGCATAGTCGTAAAACTTAAATACTAATTTAAATCATCAAATGCCATAACATAATTTTTTAATCTCTTTAAAAGTTGATTATTACCAATTTATTATTATTTAAAATAAGTTTTTCTACGTTAAAAATACACACTTTAGAAATTAACGCAAAGCATGTAATTATGTTATAGTTTCTAATAAAAAATTTTATTTATTTCGCAATACTTCTGAAAAAAAAATATTATTTTTAATTTCTTAAATATAGTACATAATGATTCTAAAATTTATAAGAAAAACAATTCGTTTGTTTTACTTAATTTGTTAATTCATTAATTTAAATTTTAAGTTCTTTTTTAAAATTAGGCGCATAAGACAATTACAAGTAAATGAATAGGTAAATAAAATAAAAAAATTCAATATTTCAATCTGTCATTTACGTCAACGAGACTTGCCATTCAGGGAGCACTTACTGAAAAGCCACACCCTTATTACCACACATAATCCTCCCTTAACCAGAATTGACTTGTCCAGTGGTTAGGGCGTTCACCTTCTGTGCTAGGGGTTGCGAGATCTGTTCCCGCACTGAAGTATTTTCATTGGCTCTCAAAATAGTTCTTGGAGTGTTTAACAGATGGCGCCACCAGAGATTTTTTTTGCTTATGCCGGGCTTCAGCCGGTATTCGTGTGGCTAGCTATCGGTATAGTTTTTGCCGATACCGGACCGGCTGCGTGCCTCATGAATCGGGCGGCATTCGCGCGGCGTATCGAAAAAGATACGGAACCGGTAGCGGCAACTGGCATCGGTCCAATACCGTTGGCAGTGGCAAGCGGCTATCGTCCGATTGCTTACCGATAGCTCTGTGTTTGCTTGGCACGGTCTGAAATTCTACTTTTGAATTTCTAATCACTCTGGCCAAAATAAGGGGCTAGCCGGTTATAATGTACGACCTTGGAAACTTTAATTTCTCTACAAATATAGATATTATCCTCATAAAAATGAACACAATTCGTTACAATTAGCCACTTGATCATAATCTGCCGGTCGAACGCTTTTTCTACTTTAGTTTTGACAGGGATATCCAAAAGATCTTCGTTCTTTTTTAATTTGGTGATGGTCTCTATCCCTGTGGCAGAATTTTTTAACTGTGTCTGCGACAAGCCTCATTAATATCCAACTCTGTCTGCAACCGCAATGCAATATTTTCTTCTAACTGTATACACATTTACACATCATATGTTTAGGAAAAAGAAAAGACACTGTAAAATGAATATCTCACAAATCAGGTATTCTACATATTTTATGTATAATATTCTTAACTACTTCATAAATGTATGTAAAAAAAGGTCAAAAAACAAAAATTAATAAATCAGCATTGGAAAAATTGTCTAGCATATTTACTGTAATATATAATAAATAAATTGTCCCAAAATTCTGTTTAGACATTTGATAATTGAGTATGAAGTTAAATTGCTACAATTTGTAGCAATATATCACAGATTTAAAACTATAATTAGATCAAAGTATTGGGTAGGGGAGGGGAGAATTGTACACATATGCTTAAATATTTCTAAAATCGTATTTTTGGGAGTATGCGCCGCACCAACCGTAAGCGCCGCATCTCCGAAAATACATTAAAATAAAACAAATATTCGTCAGAAGCACCGCACCAGCGTAAGCGCCGCACTTACGAAATACATCAAAATGTTAAAAATTGCGTTATATTTAGTGTATTTTTTCGCGTTTTGCGGCGATTTTTTTTTTTTACATTTGTGAAATGAATCCAATTTCAAACTGTTTTTACAATATGGTATATTTTGTATATTTTTTTGATAAAATTTAATTTGAATTCGTGCAGCCATTTTTTGTGAATTTTTCAATACGATTTTTATAGTTTTTCAACCATTTCACGGAAATTTTCCGAAATTCGAAACACAAATCCTGTTTAAAGAATAAATCTAGAACAGTAATTATGTTCTCTGCAATTTTCGATTTTTTTTAAAATTTAATTTTAGCTTTTTTATTGATTACGTTTTAATTCCCTCCCCCCACCACGAAATAATAATAATAAAAAAATTATTTCACAATTTGCAGTGATTTTTTATATTTATGAAATGCGCTAATACTAATTATAAAAATTACTATTACTATAACTACATCATTATCTTATCCCATATAGCAAATTTTGTCCTTTTTTCAAAAGTTTCTCACATTCATCAGCGATTTTAGACATGTTTCGTGGTAATTTTTAATGTTTATAAAAGGAATCCAATTTAATTTTTTTAACCTAACATTTTGTTCTGCAATTTTTGAATTTAAACACTTAAAAAAAAAAATCGCGGATTTTTTTTTTTGCAATTTTAAAATTTTTTGTTGTGATTCCCGAATATTTAAATTTAAGATATTATTTATTGAAAAAAATAACACTTTTTTTAATTCCAAATCATTTGCGTACTTGTGCGAATTGTATTCTTTTAAAAGTAAAAGGAGATCCCAATAAGTCAAAAAGTTTTGCTTTGTTGAAAAAAAAAAAATCAAGCAGCAAATAGAAAAAATGAACTGAAAATGAATTTCTGTTCTTCTACTTACTTTAAAAAACGAAAAAATATTTTATTTTCGTTATGAATTGACCGATTTTGTTCAAATTTTCAGCAATTCTCAATAATAATAAATTAGGCTGTATACCAAATTTTTATTAAAATATAATAAATTTTATGAAAATTATACATATCCATGAAAAAGACCACTCTTTAGATTCACTAGATAAAAAAAGTATCATTATCATGACATGGTTGTTTATTTAGCTGCGAGAACTCGGACCTGACTGCAAGCACACACGATTACTTTTTACGGTTAGAAGTCGGCGTGTTTTAAGTTCGCTCGCAGGTGGCGTGTTTAATGTATAATGATTTTTGCAGTTCAACTTCAACCACACTGTAGGACTCTTAAGTAAGGTTGAGATAGTTATCTCCTGTACCATTGTAATACGCCCGTATCTTATTGTCAATAAATCGCAGAAGAAAAGAGAAGAAAGGATTTCTTGGAATTCAGTTGAACTTGAGCAAAATATACGTGTGCTCCGAGACGCCGTGAAAATCAGATAAGCTTCGTTTTATTGATAAATGTTTTGCTATGCAAAAAAAGAAACAGTTTAAAACAAAATATTTCGTGAAGCAAAATAGAAAACTATTTAAAACAAACTTTTTTTTCACAATATTTTATATTTCATTAAATTTTCATTCAAATTTTCTTTTAATGTTCGTTTGCGTTATAATGAAAGAATAACTTTAAAGAATGAAATCCTGAGGAATTTAGATAAACATTCTCGGGTGATTTTCCAATTGAAAATACAATCGGTATCAGTTATTTATATGAGAACATCCGCATGCAATATAATATAAAACATTAAAATATATATATATGTAGCTGGCACTTCAATATTATACTTCAATTTTGTTCATTTTATTTATATTTGCATTAGCTAGCGGAGATCGATTTTTACAAAGGCCGCTTTTTACTTATTCGATTCCCCTGACAGGGATACTTTCACTTTCGAAACCGGTTCCAAAAATAAAAGTTTTCAAATAAATAATTTAAAAAAATCTTGTAAACTAAATTGAAAAATTCTATGTAGAAATTCACGTTTTTTCCCCTCGATCTTTTGACGAAATACGCATTTTTCCACGGTCCTTTGAGGAAATTCTCATTTTTTTCTGTGGCCCTCTAACGAAATTTGCTTTTTTTTTTTCTCTCTTTTTTCTTCCCCATGATCCATTGATGAAATACTTTCCCCTCGGTCTTAAGACGAGATACTTTCTTTTCATAGAATCCTTTAACAAATTTCATGTTTTTTTTTTTTTTTTTTTTTTTTTTCTTTTGAGCGTTTTCAAGTTTTGGACATTTTTTTTTTAATTTTAGTTAGTGCAGCAAAAAGAAAAGTGTCCGACGATTGCGGACAAAATTTGTCCGACAGTTGCGGACAAAATTTGCCCGACAGTTGCGGACAAAAGTGTCCGAAAGTTGCAGACAAATTTTTTTAATTGATTTCATTAGTACAGACAAAAACTGTCCGCCATTCTAAGCGCATGCTCTACGGAATGACAGTTGATCTTAGCGGCCGCACCGCAAAACGCAGAGCTCGTATGCTCTCGGAATGCGCAGATTAATGAATTTAGAGGCGGGAATTTGGCGCCCGGATCAGGAGAACAGATGCGTAAGGCGGCGTGCGTACTGCCGGGGGGAAAAGTTGTCCGCAAGTTTTGGACAATTTTTTTTAATTTTTCGTTAGTGCAGACAAAAAGTGTCTGACAATTGCGGACAAAAGTGCCCGAAAGCTGCGGACAAATTTTTTTAATTGATTTCATTAGTACAGACAAAAACTGTCCGCAAGAGATTTTCTGTGTCCGCGACTATGTCGCCGTGTCGCCGTGTTTCTGCCACGGGGGTCTCTATGGGATTTCGCGAAAAAAAATCTTCGTGTAAATATTACTTGTACTACTTTGTATACACACCTGAAGTTTCAAAATAATTTCTTATGTATTTCTCTTTACATTTAACAAAAAGTCTAAAATTTTAAGTTTCTGGTAATTAATGGTTATATAGTGTCTAATGTTGCCATTATGTTGATGTATTTCCATAGTTTTGATAAGGTTGTAGCATTCAGTTAAATTTTGTGGTTATTCTGCACATTTCATCTCTTGACCATCACCTCCCATGTATTTTTAATGTACGGATTTTATTGTGGATTTGTTTTGCATTTTATGTATTGCTTCATTTTATAATTAATCACTTGTATTTTTAAAAAGCTAAACAGGATTAAAAAATATCATAATAAACAAGAAATTGAAAAATAATTTATTTACATTATCTTAAAAGTATGTGTCTGTGTTTTTTACGAAGAAACACATATAAAAAAATTAAACAGCTTTTAAAACATAAATAGGTTTTTGAGGTATAATCCGAATACAAGATAGATATTTAAAGTTAATTTCGTTGCTAAAGTTATAATAAAAATCATGTAATTTTGTAAAACTAATCTGCATATATATATTTAAAAAAAAATAAAACATTTATCAAATTCTTTGAGATAAAAAAAAATCACATTATCTTAAAATTCTGTCTGAAGAAATTGCCTGGACATAGTACCTACCGAAAAACGATTAATAGAAAATTGGAAATCTTGGAAATCAATATGTAGTTTAGGATTTGTTGGTTACATTAACTGCATAATTTGTAGTTTAAAACATTCTTAAAATTTTGGGTCATTAATCATATTTTTGATCATCATCAATTCTTGTTTGACGTTAAAATTATATACCTGGGAATTTTTTCTTTGGATTTCCAACCAGTTCCATCCATAATGGGTATTTGAGAAAAAAATTACAAAGTTAGAAAAAAACATCTACAAAGAGATATTATGTTCGAGTGAAAAGATAAAAAATGAATGTATTATAGCTAATATTTTCTTTAATGTTCGTTTATGGGTCATGTAAGTCTGAATAAAATAAAAATAAATTAAAACCAAATTCACCTTGCTAGTCATAAATCAGTATTATTGGTATATGGGTAATTTTCTACTTCAATTAAGTTTATCGGTAGTAGGATAAATATTTCATTCATAGGTTATTTTTTTCACGAAGCAAATGTGATTTTTTTTAAAATTTTATTTTAACAACAATTTTAATATTATATTTATATATGAAGATTATTATAGATTAATATTATGTTTGTATTACTTCTACAAGAAAAATGTAGAATAATGATGAAATACATTTAAATGTTTTTGTTCGAAATACAAATATCCTTTTAAAAAAGATCGTTTTGAATTAAAAATCTTACTTGAATTTTAATGCAATCGTTGAAAAAGAAAACAAGTAAGAAAAATAAGGCGCTAAGCATAGAATATGAAACACTTTCCAACGCTTCCTGAAGTTTTTAAAAAAAACTTAAGGGAAATAAGACGCAACTGTCCATAGCCAAATGTGTATTGAAATACTTTTGAACAGCCATCTATTTGATCCGTCGGTTGATATATATATAATATAATGGAAAATTTAGTTTAGCAAGAAAATGCCTAACTGGCTTAAATTTCTCTTGCAGCACTTTATTCTAATAGAAGTAAAATACTTCAATACATTTGTTCAACCCAGTAATTTATCTAGTAGCCTTACTACACGCCAGTATTTTTTTAAAATTTACTTCAAACAAACACATTCTTAAAGCTACTTAAATCACATTTCAGAAATTATCACATATAGGTGACTGTGCAGCTAATTCTTTGCGCGACCGTGTATAATTTTTTATCAATATTCTACAAACATTTCTTAGTAAACGGAAAGCAGTTTAACTTAAAAATGCATAACTATCACATTTAAGTTAATCACTCTCATATTCAGTAACTCTTAGGAGCTCTTTTGTGTAACCCTGTATATCAACTATAGCATTTATATACACCGTATAATTTGCAGACATTTTGTAAAACTTAAAAGCGCATATCATAATTAAAAATGCATTTCAACCATCCATCAACTATTATCGATAATACACAGTATTTCGGATAAAAATATAAAGTTTGAAATATTTTGTGTGTCCCTGTAAAAGCTATGTCCCATATTATGCGTTAAATATAAAGTCTCAGCGGCTTATATCAATTTTATGATACTTGAAACTGTTTAACATTATTAAAATATATCTTAAACTATTCCCTCCTTTATTATTGTGTAATGGAATTCTTTTGAGTGGCCCTGTAAATGAAATATAGCTATTATTTTGACAGCATATTTTACAGAATGCGTATTTTTGTGCATTTTGCGAATCCATGTAAATTTTAATAAGTTTAACAGAGTGTAACACCTTTCAAATACATTTGAAACGATTTTTTCCCATTGGCCGTAATGTATCGGAAAAATTTTGACAACCCCTGTAAATAAAATAATCATAGTAGAAACTTTATTTTCAATAGAGTTCGTGCAAATGTAAACATCAATAACATATAAAAATTTCAGAGCAATCCGAGTATATTTACGGGAGTTAGAGCGCAGACAGACGGCCAGGCGGACAGAAAAACAGAATGCATAAATACTTTTCAACTTTGTTGGAAAGTGTTAAAAAAAGAGAGAAATTTTTATTTTACAATCGGAAGTTTTACTTTCAATATCAAAAGAAAAAACAGGTTAAAAATTGAACAACAAGCGTTCAAGTAAAACATAATTTTGTGTTTGAGAAAAATAAAGAAAATTACATTTAGTGATATCGTATAATTAGTGCATAACTGTGAAATGCATAGTGAATTTATGGAGTTATGTGAGGTTTTTTTTATATCCATTTGACATTTTTTATTGAACTTTTAGTAATAATGTATTATGTGTCACGTATGTGTAATAACATTCATTTAAAGGTCTTGAAATATGTTTTTGTTCATATTAATATCAGAGGAGGTTATAATAACTTTTGTTTATACTGCTTGCAATGTGCTCGACGGGTTTTTTTCTCTATATTTATAATTCGTTCTTTATTAAATCTAGAAACTATTAAAAGGCTTATAAAAATTATTAGATTACTGAGTAGTTGTTTTTTGCAATGTAAATAAATTAAAGTATAATTTAAAATTAATATTTCTAAGTGCGTTATTAATTACATAAATACGTAGCACCAATAGTTTCCATTCATTTAACCCCACATAACAGCACAAAAACTACCCATATGAAATGTTTGAAATTTAAAGCACATATAATCGTTGCAATTTTAAATTTTACGATAATCGAATCAAAAGTCTTAAAGATATTAATGAAAGTTTTTTCATTCTAATAATTCAGTAATTAAATGAGTGATATCCCATGATAGGTAATAATTTTGCGTTGCAATGATGATTACGTCTTAGATAAGATAGAGTTAAATTAATTCCCTATGCTTAAATTACGCAACATAAATTAGGAATCATAAATTAGGAAATAGTATGTGATCATAAATTAGGAAGATTTCGTATGAAAGACTACCCATTTGAGGTGTTTCTTATATTGGAATTTCTGAAAAAATTTGAAGATCTACAACGATCATGATCCCCTAGACTCCAAAACTGCCATCAGTAAAAAACTTTATCTCACTGTCTATTTATATCTATCTATATATACAGGATGTCTCAGAAGTAATGGAACAAACTTAAAGGGGAGGTAGGGGACATTATAAGGATTCAGAATTGCATAGCAACCCATGGTCGGAAATAATTTCCTGGCGCGGTAGGGACGACACAAAACACAGGAAAGAAAGGACAAGAACAGGGAAAGAAAACATGTTTATAATTCGTAGTGCTGCAAAAATACTGAGACAACGCTGAGAAGTGCTGTGGAACTTGTTACACGTATCGTGGCAGCTGTTGTGGATATTCGGGACATTTTTGGTGTTTTCAAGATCATTAGAACATTCGTGCGCGGGAGATGCGCTCCGTGCATCACGGTCCGGGGTCGTAATATTAACACCTGTTTGTATGACGATCGTTGTCTCTTTAATGTTATTTTTTCTTAGTTTTTTGCTGCATTAAGGATAATGAACATGTTTTCTCTTCTCCTTCGTCCTGCCGGTCTTTCTTGTGCTTTGTTGTCCCTACCGTGACAGGAAACCGTTTCCGACCATGGTTTGGTATGCAATTCTGAACCCCTGTGATGTCCCGTATCTCCTCTTAAAGTTTGTTCCATTACTTCAATAATTTAGCAAGAACTAGCACACCCCAATCCCAAAAGCATTTTCAGTTGTTATGGGTGTTTTCAAAATTACCTAATTGTTTGACCTTGTTTTGATTAAATGCACGTAACTATTTTTATAATTTATTACATGCTGTTCAAATAAATATTTTTTTATTGATATAATTTATTCCCAGAAATATCCAGTTCAGTTATGCGTTTTAAATTTTAACTAAATTTTAGCATGCAACAGCAGAGACTAGGAATGGTTGACCCACTTTTTACTGAATAATTTTTAACTTTTTAAAATTTCAAACTAGAACAAAATTCTATATATAGTTTTATTTGTTATTCAATCAGCTATCAGAATAAAATAATGACATAAGTATGACAGAAAAGAAATTTTAAAAAAGATGGTTTTTAATTATGAGAAAATAAAAGGTCAAGGATCCTCACATATGGGAGGATTGACCCACTGTATAATAGGCTTGACGCACTATATTTTTTATTAAAATATTGACAATATTAAACAAATATAAAAATAAAATAAATTTTAAACTGCACAACACTTTTACTATACAAGGTTTAAACAAATAAAATAAGCTTAAGAAAAACAGAATGACTTTTTTCTACAAGGTTTAAACACATAAAATAAGTTTAAAAAACGCAAAATACCTTTAAGCTACAAGATTTAAACAAAGTTTTTAAGTAACTAAGGTTTTTAAAACTTATTTAAAACCCAGAAACTTTTATGCTACAAGGTTTAAAAGTTAAAAAACTTTAGAGTTCCTTTAAGTTGCAAGGTTTAAACAAATAAAATAAGTTTCAGTAACTCAGAATATTTTTATGCTACAATGTTTAAAAGACCAGAAATACTTTTATCATTTAATTGATGTTACCTGCTAGAGGTCTGCACGGGCCGGGCTCGGGCCTTATTTCTGAAGACTCGGGCCGAGCCGGGCCTAGTCACTAATCCTTTAGGGCCGGGGCGGTAAATCCTTTAGGGCCGGCCGGGCCGGGCCTAGTCACTTATCTTTTCGGGCCGGGCCGGTGCCTTAATTTTTTTTGCTGGAGTATCGGGCCGAGCCTAACTTTTTTTTTCCGTACGAAGCCGAGACTGATTCCATTATTCCTAGTTTTCATGGACCAAAATAATCAGTTCCTATTGAATCTTCCTATATGAAAATCCTTTTCTCGACTTTTTATAAATCAGTAAGTAATATTTGGCTTGGTCCAAAAATTTCTGCAAAAAAAAGCATATGCTTTTAAGCCGTCATTATTCTATAATTGAACATTAGAATTTAATCCTTTTAAAGAATCGTAGATTACTAGGCGTTTTAAAATAGAATTAAACACACACACACACACACACACACACACACACACACACACATACAAAAAAAAAAAAAAAAAAAAATGATTATGACGGAATTTTTTTTAAACTGAAAACTGAAAGTTTCTTTTAAAATGTTCATCCATGCAAAATGAATACAACAATACGGCAGAAAAAAATATATTAAACATTTACATCTGTTAAGAAAAGAATGCATTTTTTTCCGCTCCAAAGTGGTGATTTCGTCTTTGGAAATTTTACCATATACCGCTTTTTCGATTTTTTGTCTCCATTACTGGGAATATGGATTAATAATACTAGTGATAACTGAAACGTTTACATACAACAAATAAAGATTCATTTAAAAGCATAAATATCGCAGCCTACGGCACTTCTGCATAAATGGAGATTATAAACATGAAAAAAAAGACTAATATAATTTTTTTTGGTCAGAACTCTTCCGTAAGATTAAAGATCAATGTTCTGAAGAAATTCACTCGAGCCGGGCCGGGTTCGGGCCGAATTTTAAACTTTTTCCGGACCGGGCCGAGCTCGGGACGGGCCGGGCCCGGGCCTGGAAATTTCGGCCCGTGCAGACCTCTATTACCTGCCTCACAGACCGCTGTTATTTTTTCAATTTATATAATTTAACTTGTAGTTTTCAGTTTAGATATTAACACTACCGAAATTTAATTTCATTTGGAACTTTAGTACTATCACCATAGACACTTGAATAGGTGCTTTTAATAATAGCAGACGTGTACAAAATTGTTAAGTACAAAAACAATATCCTATAAGTTAATAGCTCCTTAAATTCACTTTTAATGGAACGGTCGAACATATCACTTCACAGCAGTTATGTGCCAATTTCCGTCTCATCAGTTAAAGGTTAATTAAAAAAACATTCCATTGTTTCGCTCTTGTAGCTTTTTAGAATAAATTAAATATTTTTTTAGAAATACAGATATTAACATTTTATCATATACCGACTATAATAAAAAGATTTCTAAAAAACTTATGGGAGTCATTACCATGGGCAGTTAGCTCTCCCTCACACTGACTAGGTCAAGCCTCTCCACATGGCCATTTTATAATGAATAACAGATAGTCATTTTAAGCCTTATTTACTGTGCAAACTTCATGCCTATAATTAAAGCTCAATATTTGTACATTAATTATAATCTACTTTAATTTATATGACAAATTTTATCTGAAAAGCAACTACAAAATATTTCTAAAAAGCTTACCCTTTATGTTGAAAACACTTCACAACTGATTCTGTCTAAACCTAGTTCTATTATCTGCATAAAACGAAGGTTGTTGTTCGATCATGCCGTTAGCTTTGATTATTAATAAAATAGCAATAAAATATAGCAATAAAAGTTTGATACATATTTAAATATGAAAAGTGACGGGTGAGTCAAGCTTCCCGTATGGTCAACCATCCTTAGTCTCCCCAACAGTGTGTTCACTCTCAATGGTGGCAAATAACAAATTTCTAAATTGTTAGTCATAGACATATAGTTCCATCAGATGCAAAAATATTTATAAGAAGGTAAAGAAATATTTTTAAGCAATTTGAGTCCAATAAGTGATATTTAGTAAATTTATACTGTTCTAATAAGTATGAGAAAAAAGTATCATTCCTATGCGATTAAAACTGACAGAGAAATAGCTGTTTAAATTGAAGTATCTTTTTTGCGGTAAAATAGGGATCAGTCACAAATTTACTGGAAACAAAAGTAAACGCCAGATATAAAATTTAACATCAACCATTGAGAGTAAAATATTTTTACAATATTATTTTTAAATTCGTTGATATTTACATATTAAAGCAAAATATACAACTTGTACTAAAATTAAACGTAAAAAGCAGAATAAAAAAAATTAAATTAAGAAAAACAACAATCACAATTCGTTGCAAAAGGATACATATTTAAAATTCTATTAGATTACTTAACCTAATAATACGTGCCTAAAATCGTAATAAAATCATGAAAAGAAATAGCTGCATTTCCTTAAAGATAAAACATATGTAGAAATACAATTGCGGATGTGAATTTCAAAACTATAATTATCGCCTTTGTTTTCTTTATCAGTTTTTACCAATCTGCACTAATGTAAATATCTCCACATCTATAATGAAACCCAATGGACGCATTTAAAGATTTTTCGCGATTTCCTAAAATTTGAATTTTTCGATAAAGAGAATTTTGAAGCTCACGTCTTCAATATTCTTAACCAATCTCAAGGTCAATTAATAAAAATTAACACTACCGTAAAACTTATACGTGGCAGCACCTTCAGTTAAATCGCATTAAAAATATTACTTTACCTCATTTAAAATATTTTTGTATTTGGGATCATACGTCTGTGACAAATTGTTTAGAAATAATCCCTCGGACAGCGTTGGGAATGGTCGTCCTTTATAATATTTTGACCACTTAGTGTACATTCCGTTAAAACTTAGTCCAACGCATCCGTTTTCAGTTACAGAAAAATGGTATAAGTCATGAAATTTAGATTTTCATAGCTCGGTCATTTTAATGTAATATGAATAAGAACTATTTTGTATTGTTTGTTAGAGTGGTGGAAACTTTTTACTAAATATCACTTTTTGGACCGTGGGACCATATAAAAATTTCATTTTCGTGAATTTTTAATCCTTTTTTTTTTACCTAAATCGTTTACAAAACAGTTTTTTACCTTTTTTAAAGCATTTTTTGCAATTGGAACTATATTTTTATGAATAACAGTTTAGAAATTAGCCATTGGTCATCGTTGAGAGTAGGCATACTGTATATGCTAATCTATGGATCATATGTGCAGGACTAAACGAAAGTATTGAAATATTTTTTGTTTGGTAATTTTTAGAATTGGTTTTTCAAATGCATTATTAGTGTTTCAGATTGCTTACTTGAATGTCCTTTTTCAGGTTTTACTACAATGACGTTTTATTGCATTAATTTAAATTGTTTGGAAAGTACTTCATAATCAAATTTTGGCGTGTGGTTTTTATTTCTTGTTTGCATTTAAAATGAAGTTTTATTATTCGATATATCGATATCTTTTATCGATATCTATTAAGTCAACTTGATGTTATTACTTTAGTGACATACCCATTTCTGCGTTTTAAAGAAAATTAAAAATTGGGTATCAATTTATTTTTAAATGCTATAAGTGATCAATTAAAAATAACACAAATACCTTATAATTTTACATGTTTCATTGCTCTTACGGAAACTTTTTCGAAAACAAATGATAAAAAATATTTTTAATTTAATTTTTTTAAATTAAAAAAAAAAAAATTTAATCATTTATTTGTTTTTGATAAATTTGCCGTAAGGGCAATGAAACATGTAAAATTATAAGGTATTTGTGTTATTTTTAATTGATCACTAATAGCATTTAAAAATAAATTGATATTTTAAAGTGATGTTTTATATTATATGTAAATATTGGGTATTTAGAATTACATTTTTTCATTAAATAATACATACAAAATGTAATTACTCTTTTATCGCAATATTCATACTTATTTCAAGGAACGAACTTAATTGCTTTCTGAGCTTGAATTTTTTATACTGATTAGAAATTATAAATTCATTCTTAGTCATGAACTATAGAGCTATCGTTCGTAATTAAGTATGTTTTTATTAAAATATACACAAAATAATTTTTTGAGTTACTTTTACCTTGTTAAATGACTTATACCAAAAGTTTGTCCTTTTTTTTCCAGCTTTACTTAACAGAATTAATAACTCATACAAGCTATAGCATATTTTTCACCATTGACATGTAAATTAATAAACTCATCGTATTTCAGTCGGAATAGTAAATCATCATTTTATTCACTGATAGTTTAAAAAATAAATTTTAAAATTGAATATAAAACTGATTTTTTTTTCAAAATTCACCCAAAAAATTACACATTAAAAACTTATTTAAAACTCATTAACCACAGATTGAAAATTTATTTTAATCAATTATGAATTTTCTAAATAACATTTCCATTTACAGATATTTAATAAATTCACCGTCGCATTTAAGAGGAGTACGATGGTGGACTCCAAGAAAAACTTGCTAATATTATATGAAAAGCTCCGGATTTGAAAGTGGTAAATGCTTGTGTCAAAGAAAATTCTTTTAATTTGTTAGCACTCGTGTAAATTCAATAAAAAAAGCATAATGTCTGACTACTAATGCCTACAAATTAATGAGTCATTACTAATAATATAACTAATATTTGATGAGCCAAGAAAAAAATGTTAAGTTTGACTGTTATATGTATACAACGAATCAAAGGTAGAATGCAGCGAGGAAGTTTTTAGAATCTATAATGTCGTAGTCAAATGATGCCATAGCGGAATATAATGAGTAGTTAGAATCAAGCCAATGGACGCGCAGAAATTATTCGTCACAAAATGTTCATATTTAAATTATTGCACAAGTTTAGCCAGAAAAAATGCTGCATAAAGATCATCGCACAGCGAATAAAATGTCGTTGTCTGAGTTGCGTTAAACAGTTATGGTATAAATATTTTTACTTTCTTCTATCTTTTCAAGAAAAAAGTATTGGATTAGTGAAACTTTTCGAAATCCGGTTTTTGATGGATTTACATGATTTACGGGTCAAGGAACCCGAAAAACATATTTTTACAAGCTGTCTGTCTGTATATGACAAAAATTTTGGCCAGTATATCTGAAGAACTAATGCATAGAATTTTACAAAACTCCAGATTCTGTTAGACCTTGATATAAATTAGATCTGATTAGTTTTTGGTGTATATCGTTCAACAAGTGGCGCTGATATGCACCATTATTCACAATTACCATAATAACCATATCGCAAGAACTAGTGCATGGATTTTCCTAAAACTTTATATTTAGTTAGTATTTAATATAACATAGTACTAATTACGTAAGTTGTTACCAGATTTTGGTTTAAACCACTTAATCGGTTGCACTGCTATAGTGCGTTTTTCAAGAAGGTATAAACATAAGATAGAAGAAAGTATTGACATAATAAGGATTGACTGATTAGTTTTTTCAGTATTTTAAAGAACTAATCACAATAGTTTAAAATTTGCAACATGATTCTGATCAACTAGGACCAATATCGAATGCAGAAATCGCAAACTAAATAATTATCTTTTAAATGTATGTATAGTAATAACATATAATTATAGTGTATACTGCGTATAGTGTATGTATCATGCATGTATAATATCTAAATATGTGTATGTAAAAATGGTATTTGTTAACTTGTATATGTTTATTTGAATATTATTCAAGATCCATTTCACATTTTTGAAGGAAATTTTAAGTTTAAACTGGAAGTTTATGGCAATCATATTTCAACATAAATTCAATCTCTTTTAAAAGCCTAACATGTTTACCAAACAGATTTATGCAAACAGATTTTCCGTTTAAGTTAAAATAATGCAAACATGCTTTTAAAATCATGCATTTTTCTTCTCGTATATATTTCCTTTTGTTTATTTTTTTATCTTTTTATTTAATTCAAAATTGTTTTCGTATGAAAAGATAAATTTTGTCATTAATTTTTAGCTCATTTCCTGATTTGCTTGAATTACACAAATTTACGTTCATAAAAATGTTTCCGGTGACAACACAGTAATTTAATAATTTTAGCAATTTGATTATCAATTAATGCATTAATTATAAGGCATTTGTTTATATGAGTTAGCCCGAGAGGGCTGATAAATTGCCAACTAGCAGAATGTATAAGTATTCGTGTTGAAACAAAAAATAATTTAATTATCTGCCAATAAGCGCTGCTCATAAATATTCAAAATGGTTGTGAAACAGCAAAAATGAAAGATTTTAAATATTAAAAGTAAGGAAAATCATGCTTTAAGCATATATCATGAAACACTTTCCAACTCTTCCTGAAGTCTTTAAAAAAACTTTGTTATTTAGGGAAATAAGACGCTACTGTCCATAGTCAAGTATGTATTCCAATATTTTTGAACAGAGCTGTGCTTGATCTGTCGGTTGATATATATGTATATATATATGTATATATATATATATATATATATATATATATTAAAATGGGAAAATTTAGTTTAGCGAGAAAATTGCCTAACTGGTTGAAATTTCTCTTTCAGCACTTTATTCTAATAGATGAAAAATACTTCAGTACTTTTGTTCAGCCCTGTAATTTACTTATTACCTTTATTACACGCCAGTATTTTGTTAAAATTTAGATCAAACAAACATACTTAAATCACATTTTCAAAAATTATCATTTATAGTTTACCATGTAGCTAATACTTTGCGTGACCATGTATAAAATTTTACCCATATTTTACAAACATTTCTTAGTGAACTGAAAGCGGTTGAACGTAAAAATGCATAACTTACTTAAAAACCACATTTAAGTTAATTACTCCTATATTCAGTAACCTTTATGAGCCCTTTTGTGTAACCCTGTATATCAACTATAACATTTATATACACCATATCATTTTCAGACATTTAGAAAAAATTAAAAGCGCATATCATAATTGAAAATGCATTTCAACCATCCATCAGCTGTTATCGGTAATATACAGTAACTGGGATAAGAATATAAGATTTGGAATACTTTGTGTGTTCTTATAAATGCTATGCACTTCATATTATGCGTTAAATATTAAGTTTCAGCGGCGTACATAAATTTTATGATACTTGAAATCATTTCACATTATTAAAACATGCCTTAATTAATTCCCCTCTTTATTATTGTGTAATATATTGTTTTATAATTGTGTATCTTTTGAGTGGCCCTGTAAAAAAATAATAACTGTTATTTTGACTGCGTATTTTGCAGAAAGCATATTTTAGTGCACTTTTCGAGTTCATATAAATTTGAATAAGTTTGACAAGGTATAACACCTTTAAAATTCATTTTAAATGATTTTTTGCTATTGATCGTAATGTATCGGAAAACGTTTGACTATCTCTGTAAATAAATTAATATAGTAGAAACTTAATTTTCAATAGGCTGCATGCCAGGATTTATATCAATAACATATAAATGTTACAGGCCAAACCCGATTTTAGGCCAAACTAGATTGGCCTAGGCCAAACTAGTTTATCCCATCGCCCATCGGATAGACTAGTTTTTCCTAGGTCAAACCGGTCTATCCTAACGCCCATCGGATAAACTAGTTTTTCCTAGGCTAAACCGGTCTATCCTATCGCCCACCGGATAAACTAATTTTTCCTAGGCCAAACTAGTCTATCCTAAGGCCCATAGGACAATCTAGTTTTTCCTAGGCCAAACTAGTTTGGCCTAACTCTTATAGGATAAACTAGTTTAGCCTGCTGTTTATTGGTCTGAACTAGTTTCTCCTAGGCCGATCTAATTTATCCTAGGCCAATTCAATTTGGCGTGATTTTATTGAATTCAATGACCGCCACAGCGCCAACATTCTAGTTTGTCCTAGGCTGATCTAGTTTATCATAGGCCAATGTAATTTTACGTGTTTTTAGCTCACAGGAGTCAAAGCCTGGGAAATAATGGAACTCGCAAGTTCTGTAAGTATGCATGTACGCATGTATGTACGTATTTACGTACGTATGTACGCAACGCGATAACTCGTGATAGAAAGATCAGATTTGCTTCAAATTTTCGATGTGCGTTCATGATATAAGGTACTTTTCTGACTAATTTTGGAAATTCATTGGATAAGAATAAAGGGGAGCGAACGGGAGGCTAATCCCCCACCGTTAATTTAGAGAAATGGATTTTTCATGCAGAATTAACAGTTTTCATTTAAGATTTTAGATATATATGATAATTCTGACAAGGCGCCTCCATAATTAGTTGTGGATGTTTATTTTTAAATGTAAAAAAAGGGCAATGTAGGTTACCCCCCATAATTTAGATAAATGATTTTTGACGCAACTTATTTGCTTCAAATTTGTATATAGGTTCTTTCAGATTAGGGGATTCCCTAAATAGTTTTGGGGGTTAATGGTTAAGTATGAAAGGAAAAATGAAGGATTACCCTCTTTCCTATAAAAAACTAGTTTATCCTATGGGCATTTAGATAAACTAGTTTGGCATAGGAAAAACTAGTTTGTCCAATTGGCGTTAAGATAAAATAGTTAGGCATATGCTAATCTAATTTGGCTTGAAATCGTGTTTGGCCGGTAAAAACATATTTATCACTAGAATAAGTATAAATGTGTGTTAAGAGTCATTGCTTATAACATGAATGCAGAAATTTAACATGGCCACCTTAGAGACATGATGCATTGAGCATGGTGTTTGCTTTTTTTTTCTGCAGACTCGTGCCAATAGAGATCAGACTTGCATTTATTATTATTATTATTATTGCAAATTCAAGCCAGATCGGAGATGAACATAATTTGGAATCGAACAGCGTTTACCATTTTTGAGAAATTAAGTACCTGTCGACATATAAGCTATTCTTGTCACGGCGTCTTTTTTTTTTTTTTTTTTTTTTTTTTTTTTTGTGAATTCGCAACCGGAAATTCTATTCAAAACGTATCTTTAGTATTTTCTCAAAAATACATCGCTTTTATGAAAAAATGGTTTTCGCCATTCGATTACATATTACCTGAATCTATTAACCTTATGCATTTCCGAAAAGAAAGAAGTTCATAAATGTGTTAGGATGTAGCTCTTTAGGATTTGAGAAAAGCCTTAAGGAATGACAGAGAAATATATTCACAAATCTACTTTTTACTGAACGGATTCAAAAGTTATGATATTTATAACTCTCATTTTTTTCTTTTGTTCTAAACTACATTGATTATTGAATGAATCCCTATTTGAATACTGAAACGTCTAAGAATGTAGATAATCATTAATACATTGTGTATTTTCCATTCTGCGAACACACCATAATTTAAAAATACATTGTAAATTTATCCAATAAGTATATAAGCAGTATTTTTTCAAGGAATCTTAATTGTATGTGAAGTAAAACCTGAATTTTTTGCAGAAATTGAGTATGGCCTGATCGAGCCGGACTGAGTCTTTTTTCACTGATTTTTGTACAGACAGAGCTCTGCCTGTACAAAAGTAAATAATATTAAAGTAAATAATAATAATTTGCTTGAATATGCAAACACCATGGCCAATGCTAGAGGTCTGCACGGGCCGAAATTTCTAGGCCCGGGCCCGGCCCGGCCCGAACGAAAGAAATATTGGCCCGACCCGGCCCGGCCCGAACGAAAAAAATAATGGACCGACCCGGCCCGGCCCGAAAGTTAAAATTTCGGAACGAGCTCGGCCCGGTCCGGAAAAAAGTTTAAAATTGGGACCGAATCCGGCCCGGCTCGAGTGAATTTCTACAGAACATTGATCTTTAATCTTATGGAAGAGTTCTGACCAAAAAAAAAAAAATTATATTAGTCTTTTTTTTTTCCATGTTTATAATCTCCATTTATGCAGAAGTGCTGTAGGCTGCGATATTTATGCTTTTAAATGAATCTTTGTTTGTTGTATGTAAACGTATCAGTTATCACTGGTATTATTATTCCATACTCCCTGTAATGGAGACAAAAAATCGAAAAAGCGGTACATGGTATAAATTTCCAAAGACGAAATCACTTTGGAACGAAAAAAAATGCATTCCCTTCTTAACAGGTGTAAATGTTTAATATATTTTTTTCTCCCGTATTGTTGTATTCATTTTGCATGAATGAACATTTTAAAAGAAACTGTCAGCTTTCAATTTAAAAAAAAATTCCTTCATAATCATTTTTGTGTGTGTGTGTGTTTAATTCTATTTTAAAACGCCTAATAATCTACGATTCTTTAAAAGGAATAAATTCTAATGTTTAATTGTAGAATAATGACGGCTTAAAAGTATATGCTTTTTTTGTAGAAATTTTTGGACAAAGCAAAATATTACTGATTTATAAAAAGTCGATAAAAGGATTTTCATATAGGAAGATTCAATAAGAACTGATTATTTTGGTCCATGAAAACTAGGAAGAATGGAGTCAGTCTCGGCTTCGTACGGAAAAAAAAGTTTGGCCCGGCCCGATACTTCAGCAAAAAAATTAAGGCCCGAGCCCAGCCCGGTCCGAAAAGATTAGTGACTAGGCCCGGCCCGAATGCCATTATTGAAAATCGGCCCGAGCCAGGCCCGCGGGCCGGACCGGGCTCGGGCTTCGGGCCGAGGCCCGGCCCGTGCCTATGCATCTCTCTATGCACCTCTAGCCAATGCATCATGTCTCTAAGGTGAACATGTTAAATTTCTGTATTGTTGTTATAAACAATGATTCTTGACACACATTTATACTTATTCTACTGAAAGATATGTTTTTATAGGCCAAACCCGTTTTCGAGCTAAATTAGATTAGCCTCGGCAAAACTATTTTATCCTAATGCCAATTGGATAAACTAGTTTTTTCTACACCAAACTTGTTTATCTAAATTTCCATAGGATAAACTAGTTTTTTCTAGGTAAGAGGGTAATCGTTCATTTTTCCCTTCATACTTAACCATTAAATCCCAAAAACTATTCAGAAAATCGCCTTATCAGAAAGAACCTAAATCCAAAATTTGAAGCAAATCCGTAAATTCTGCGTCAAAAACAATTTATCTAATTTATGGGAGGGGGGGGGTTACCTACATTGCCCTATTCTTTACACTTAAACAATAAACATCCACAACTAGTCACGGAGACGCCTTGTCAAAATGTTCCTATATCTAAAATTTTAAATGAAAACTGATAATTCTGCATGTAAAATCCATTTCGCTAAAGTAACGGTGGGAGATTAGCCTCCCGTTCGCCCCCCTTTATTCTTATCAAATGAATTCCCAAAACTAATCAGAAAAGTACCTTATCAGAATGTACCTATACCCAAAATTTGAAGCAAATCGGATATTTCTATCACGAGTTATCGCGTTACGTATATACGCACGTACATACGTACGTACATTCGTACATACATACATACATTCATACATACAAAACCTGCGAGCCCATTATTTCTCAGGCTTTGACGCCTGTGAGCTAAAAACACGTAAAATTAAATTGGCCTAGGATAAACTAGATCAGCCTAGGACAAACTAGAATGTTGGCGCTGTGGCGGTCATTGAATTCAATAAAATCATGCCAAATTGAAATGGTCTAGGATAAACTAGATCGGTCTAGGAGAAACTAGTTCAGACCAATAAACAGCAGGCTAAACTAGTTTATCCTATAAGAGTTAGACCATACTAGTTTGGCCTAGGAAAAACTAGATTGTCCTATGGGCCTTAGGATAGACTAGTTTGGCCTAGGAAAAACTAGTTTATCCGATGGACGTTAGGATAGACCGGTTTGGCCTAGGAAAAACTTGTTTATCCGATGGGCGTTAGGATAGACCGGTTTGGCCTAGGAAAAACTAGTCTATCCGATGGGCGTTAGGATAAACTAGTTTGGCCTAGGCCAATCTAGTTTGGCCTAAAATCGGGTTTGGCCTGTAACATAAACATTTCATAGCAATCCGAAAATATTTACGGGAGTTAGAGCGCGGACACTCGACCAGACGGCCATACAGAGAGACAGAAGGAAAGACTGCCATACTGATAGACGGACAGACGGCCAGACAAACCGAATACATAAACATTTTAAAACTTTGTTGGAAAGTGTTAAAAAGTAGAAAAGAAACGGATTCGGAAGCATACATAGAGATCGATACGAAGAGATCCTGTTTACATAAAAATATACTAAATGATTATTCTTTATGGAATAAAAATGGCGCTGAGTAGCATAGTAAATGCAACTCTTGCAAGCTGAAATATTTCGAATTATTTAATGTACTGAAAACCTTCAATATTGTGAGCTGTCTGTGAGATCGCACAACCTGTTTTAAGCGACTTATTACACATTTAAACACCTTATTATGGATATTGTTTTTTTCCCCAATTTTCTACTTTAAGTGAAGTGAGCAATCAAATTAACATTCCATGTATCACTTGTTAGTTACCTAATTTTATTCATTGATCGTACCTTATGAAGTTTGGAACTTTGATAATAGTTAATGATTAGTTTATGCTAAAACCAACAGGCATTGAGCATTTCAGGAAAAAGCAATTTCATGGCTTATCTTCAAATTAAAATATTTTTTTAAACATTTTTTAAATTGTCACTTTTGAATGGCGAAATTCTAACTGATAAAATTGATTAAAATGAAATGATGGCAGCAATATATTATATTAGTCTTCTGAGACATTTGCCCAAACAACGACTTCTATCGGACATTTTGATTGTTAGCGAATTTAAATTAATGAATTCTTAACAGCAGTATTTCTTACTGAAGAATGAAGCTTACGACAGAGAGATCAAAGCAAATAATAATTTGTCATTTCAGTGTTCTATTTGAGGTTTAAAAAACGCTATTGACGAGATTCACCCTCGCTAACATAAAAAATTATCCAATTGCTTTTACATCATTTTGGAACAAACAAGAAATCACCAAGTTACTACTTGGTTATCCCGTCAACCAATTTCGCCAAATCATACAAATCGACAAACTAATAGTCAAATTACGCATACTCACATAATTTTTATTTTAAATAACAAAAGCATAAACAAATTAGTAAAAAATTAAAAAAATAATAAAAAGTAGAAATAAAAATTACTTGATGACGTTTTATATATACGTATGAAGGGTGGCGAGCGGTCATGGAAAAAACAGACTGAAAAAAAGACGTTAAGTCCCTATATTTTACTACCGAGAAATTTCCCTTCTTTAATCCCTTTACATTGTTTTGAAAGTTAACCATGAAATATTATGAATAAAAAAATCGTTTCAGTTGCAAAATTAAGTTCAAATGAGCACTGTCGATTTAACTTTGTTGCTATGGAAACAAAAACTTCTCCAATATTGAAATGCATTACCGCAGCATTCTTCACCTTTAGATATGAAATTATTTTTGCAATGATAAAATTTTATAACTGCACCAAAAAGCAACATAAATATGTAATACAAAAAAAAAGAAGAAAAACTGTGTTTAAACTCCTTAATTGTTTAAATTTAAATTTCATTTAAATTTAAATTTAATTATCATTTAGACGAACTTTAAAATCTGTTGATAAATAATTTTTAGTTACATAAATTTTTTTTGCTTTTGGCGAGGAAATGTGCTGCTTGCCAAATCGAGTGAATTTTTCATCTTTTCACGCCAAATATTTGAAAGTATTTTATTTTTTTACAGACTATCGACTGTCGTTTCGCCGCTAAATTTGACAAAACGCCGCTAACATCTTTCTTACGTACATATGTAGTTTAGTTAGTATTTTTTTTTCAAAAAATTTTGAGTATGCCCAGTATATGAACCTTCTTTGTAAGTATCACACATTTTAAATTTTTATACTGTCGTCGTGTTGAAAAAGAAAATATACTTTTAAATGGAATTGGTTTGAAAACTGCATCACAATTTATTTTTGAAATATTAAATTTTTAGCAGTTTTTTAAGGCCATTTCCTTAAAGTAAGTAATTGAATTACTCCCTTTTTGGAGAAAATGAAAGATTATTAGTTCGGAAATAATACATTATTATATCTTTTGTTGCTATTTTCTAGAAATACTTGCTATTTTGGAAAAATGTAAATAAGTGATTTCTAATAAAAACATGGAGATATTATGAACCATATTTAATATTAATTATCTATAACTTTACAAACAAATGTAGGCATATGAATCATTATGGCATATAATCTACAATATATATAAATAAAAAACCCTTTGTTTTTTTTTTAGATTTTCTTGAACGACCATCGTTTGTTGCTTGATTTGTGTATTATTCTGCGATACTGATGTTATATGAATACTTTTCTGTAGCTATTTCTTATGACTAGATTATAAAAATGGATTTTTTAGCGGGTGTAAATGGCGTCATTTTATATAAAATAAAAGTTTTATGTTTTATATCTTAAAACATAAATACATTTTATAGGATTGAAATTTTTATTTTTATGTTTTTCTTCATTGTTGGCGTCTTTATATTCAGAACAAGCAAGAAAAATCATGCGCTAAGCATTGATTATAAAGAACTTTCAAACACTTCTTGAAACCTTGAAAAAAAATTTTGCTATTTAGATAAATAAGTTTTTACTAACTACAGCCAAATATGTATTGCGATACTTTTAAATACACCTGTATTTGTTTTAACCTGTATTTTTTGTTATATAAACACATCTATAAATATACTATATGTGGAAGTTTAGTTTAGCAAGAAAACGCCTAACAGGTTAAAATTGCTCTTTCAACAATTTATACTAATATATGGAAAAATACTTCAATACTTTTGTTCAGTCCTGTAGTTTACCTTTATTACACTTCAGTAATTTGTTAAAATTTAGCTCAAACAAAAACACTTTTAAAACTACTTATATCATATTTTCAGAAATTATCATCCATGGGTGATCATGTAGATAATTCTTTGTATGACCCTGCATATCATTTTATTTATATTCTACAAACATTCCTTAGTGGACTGAAAGCAGTTAAAAAATGCATCACTTATTTAAAAACCCTCTTTAAGTAAAATACCCTCATATCCAGTAAGGTGTGCGAGCTCTTTTGTGTAACCGTGTACATCAACTATAGCATTTATACACACTATATAATATGCAGACATTAAGTAAAACTTAACCCCTTCACGACGGGAGCATTTTACGAAATTTTTAATATTTTGTCACCGGTTCACAAAAAAGGAAATTTGTGGCTTTTTAAATCGAGAAAATGCTCCGATTAAATAAGTCAAATTTTACAGTTAATTTTACTGGGGGGATAAAGAAAAATTCTTAAGCCTATTTGCGTCACGTCTACGTGTCGCTCGTCCCGAAGGGGTTAAAAGCTAATATCACAATTGAAAATGCATTTCATACATCCATCAGCTAGCATCGATAATATACAATATTTCGGATAGAATATACGATTTGAAATATTTTGTGTGTCCCTGTAAATGCTATGCACATCATATTATGCGTGAAATATTGAGTCTCAGACGCGTATTTATGATATTTGAAATCGTTTAACATGGTTAAAGTATGTCGCAAACAATTCCCTTCTTTATTATTGTGTAATGGAATTTTTCTGAGAGGCCCTGTATATGAATAATAACTATTATTTACACTGCATATTTTAGTGCACTTTACGAATCCATATAATTTCAAAATGTTTGATCGGGTATAATTCCTTTAAAATTCATTTAAAACGATTTTTCCTATAGGCCGTAATGTATGATAAAGCTTTTGTCTATCCCTGTAAATACACTAATCATGTCAGAAACTTCATTTTCAATAGAGTTCGTGCTTGTGTAAACATCAATAAAATGTAAACATTTCATAGTAATCCGAGTATATTTACGGGAGTTAAAGCGGGGACAGACAGCCATCCGACCAGACGGACAGACAAAACGAATGCATAAACACTTTTTAATTCTGTTGGAAAGTTTTAAAAGCAGAATTTCTCTTTTCTAGTTTTCTAAATTTCGATTTTATAAGTTTCTAAGGGTATATACTTATGAATTTTATACATTTACTTTATTTTTTATTTACAACGATCATTCTTTTTCACGTTGCACAAAAATTGCTTTTTCGTAAAAATCAGAAAGAAATTCATTCAGTAATTCAACGAAATAAACTTTTTCATGTAACAGCTTTAGAATATTTCTTAAATTAGCATCTAGATATGTTTAACAGCACCATTTTTAACAATAAATTTCAGTAACTTTCATATTTGTTTAAAAAAGATAAAAAGTTATTTTGCTTGAAATATTCAAATCTTCTAATATGATGAAAATAAAGAGGTTTTAGAACATATATCAGAAATAAATTATGAATTAATTTATTCATAATTTAAATTCATTCTTACCGTTATTTAAATATCAACTTATATGCAAAATAGCTTTAATCTAGGAAAAATTAAATTCCTGTATTAACTGTCTCAATATTTGAATTTTGAAAGACATGACTTTCAAAACAATTTTTATGTACTAGCATCTGGTCTTTTTCTCTTAATAAAAAAATACATTTAAATAACTTTTTAGTTCTCTGTTTTATCAGTAAAAAGACAACATATTCATTTTTGCGGTTTGCGCTAATAGAAAAGTTAAATAATCTATTTTTTTTTTTTTTTTTTTTTTTTTTTTTTTTTTTACAAAAAAAGTGTAAACTTTAAATTACAGTAGAGTGCCGATAATCTGGACGCGATTAATCGGATTGTCTAATTAACCGGATCGATTAAATACCATGCTCTTCTGTTTTTTTCGTCTTCCCAAAAAAATTTTAAATGAAATTGCTTTAGGCGCAGTAGTGTAAATTCGACTGGTTGTCACGAAAGTTAACCGTTAAGTACCTTTTCCTAATCGTGAAATAATAAAATTGTCAAAACATTCAAAGACAACAGTCATAAAAGCAACTTATTCTAGAACCTAAGAAGCATATATAATAAGCCAGAGGGGAGGGATACCAGGAGACAATATAAGAAATTTTTTCGGACACCTTCAGAGAATCTGGAGATAAAGAGGGAATCTTGGGAAAGAGAGATACCAGGAGATAATATAAGCAATTTTTTCGGACACCTTCAGATAATCTGGAGATTAAGAGGGAATCTTGGGAAAGAAGGATACCAGGAGATAATATAAGAATATTTTCGAACACCTTCAGAGAATCTGGAGATAAAGAGGGAATCTTGGGAAAGAAGGATACCAGGAGATAATGTAAGTAATTATTTCGGACACCTTCAGGGAATCTGGAGATAAAGAGGGAATCTTGGATAAGAGGGGGGGGGAGTGGGAAATTTCCCCCAACAAGAATCTTAAGATTCTATAAAGGTGACCAAACAGGAATTAGAATTTTGAAAATAAATTCGCAGGGACTTCTAAATCATTCTGAGTTAGACAGATTTCCGTCTTACACAGATTCCACTTATTAATATGTGTAAATTGTAGAATTTCTTACTTTTGAAATAAATAAATAATAAGCAGGAAAAGAAATTGTGGAAGAGTAAAAGTTTATCAAGTTTATACAGTAAAATTATAAAATCGAATTACACAAACTAAATATTTTTACAATCAAACTTATTTACTAATTTTGCCATAAAACTAATTGTGTATTATGAATATTTAATTTCTGAAATAATTTAAAATATAAAAACATATCTTTATTTTTTACGAGATTATACTATTAAATAACATTGTGCTTCAATCACATTAATACGATTACAATACGATTTTTTTTTTCATATTTAATTTTGCACTAAAACTAATTGTGTATTATGAAAATTTAATTTCTGAAAAAATTTAAGAATATAAAAACATATCTTTATTTTTTACGTGATTATACCATTAAATTACATTGTGCTTCAATCACATTAATACGATTAAAATATGATTTTTTTTTCGTATTTAAATTTGCACTAAAACTAATTGTGTATTATGCAAATTTAATTTCTGAAAAGAATTAAGAATATAAAAACATATCTTTATTTTTACGTGATTATACTATTAAATAACATTGTGCTTCAATCACATTAATACGATTAAAATACGATTTTTTTCATATATGAAATTTTAAAACATACGAACAAAAGTATTTTAAATGAAAATATATACAAAAGGGTAGCCTAAATAAATATTAGACTACAATTATTAGAGTACTACAAAATATTACAAAATATTACAAAATATTAATATACTACAAAATATTAGAGTAAATTTTAATAAGGTTATTACAAGTACAGTGCCCTTCAAAAAGTTGATTTATGTATAATTACTATGCACATTGTAACACTGATCCCAGCGCAAAGGAAGGGAATGCAGGACTTTAGTGAAGAAACGTGTAGATGGATCCAGTTTTCCACGGTGCTTTGCATGTCCTTGTGAATCTCTGATCTTCACTTTTTACTTTGTTTTATTTTATTTTATTTTAAAGAGCCCACATTACTGAATGGAAAAGACCTGGATGATATTGTTAAGTCTATGGGACGTTCTTTTCAAATATCTTGCTCACATTTTAATATTTTTACATTTTTTTTTCATAGGATAGCTGAGGACAAACTACAAACGGGCCAGTTTTTAGTTTCTCGATTTTGGTTATACATATTTTATATTATGATAGTTTCAATTTCAGAACCAGATCAAACCAGTTTCGAAAGTTATTTTATATATATATATATCTGTCACTTTTTTAAAGACACGATAACTTCTATAATTCTGAATCAATATCCACTAAACTAATACATAAAATCAAAGGGGATAAAATCTCGGCTAAGTTCGTTAATTGACAAAATCAGAACAAGGGGCTCGAAATAAGGGTCATTTTTCTGAAAACAGAAAAATCCCATAACTTTTTTACAAAAATAGACATCGAATGTTTAAAGTTTATTTTCCTTTTTATATAATGGGCCAAAAGTTTATGCATAACAGATTTTTGATAAAGTTAAAAATGGGCTCAAGGGGCGAAAAAAATATGGTTTTTCGAAGAAAAAAAATCCTAACTTTGCCAATTCTCAAAATATCAAGTCTAACTAAATTTTTTATAAATGTTCTCAAAATTATCTAAAACTTTTGTATTTACAAGAAAATTTTTGATAGGACTAATTCTGACAGGTAAAAAAATTAAAAACGAAAACAAAAAGGGGGAGGGGGGGGGGCTGGAAAAAGAAAAAAATCCATATCTTCATCAATACTTAAACCAATATCGTATCTATTCCTTGTGTGGCCAGTAGTTGAATAATAAATGCTCCTTATGTGGCATATTCTAAAAAATGTATATTTTAGTGTCATTCATAAATGCATATCGATTTCATTATGTTCGAACTGGTGTAACATCATTAAAAAGTTCCTGAATTTATTTTTTCGTACCGTCCGTAATGTAACGGAATACTTTTGACTGTCCCTTTATTTGAGCTATAAATCCTGTTTGGATGAAATTTGAAAGGACTCGACAGAATTCTTCAACATATATATATTTAAAATTTCACGCGAGTAGTTTTCGTCGGGTGATTTTTGTACTGTAATATGTGGACTGATTGACAGACGGAATGACTAGATAGCGATTGTAAGTGCCACGTATTTATATAATTGCGACGGCTCATAAAACACAGTTAAATTTAAAGCGTATGCCGAAATTGAAAAAGCATTACCAATAAAAATTACTTAATGACAGTATTGTAATAAATCCCTTTTGTGTGTCCCTCTAAACGAACGACAAATACTTTCAGTTCCCTATACCATCGTAATCATTTTGTAATGAAATTCAGTGATTTCTATCAGTTTCAATATAGTTGAAATAGTATAATGTCGTTAATTAAATGTCAGTAATAACTCTGCAAACGATTTCCACTCCATAGACAATAATGTATTGGATGTCCCTGTAAATGAACTAATATACCCCCATATTTCATGTACAATAGTAAACATAGCTACGTAAATTTAAATAAGTTTTAAAAATTGCATTAAATTCGAGTACATTTACAGCAGTTAGAGAGTGAACAGACGAACAGATAAACCGAATGCATAAAGACTTTTCAATTTTGTTGGAAAGGGATAAAAATTAATTACTGCGGCTGAATTTCGAAGGAGTAAATGCAAATTTTCAATATACAGGATGTAGCTAAACTTTTGGGCAAAACTTTAATGGGTGATAATACAGATCAAGACAAACAATATAAAACAGGAAACTAAGAGTCCCAAACGTCTTCCGAAGGAGATAGGGGTCATTAAAGTTTAGGGTCTAAAGTTTCAAATAAACATAAAAAAACGGAAAAATGGTCGATTAATTTGCGGTTTTCACTAAAACTATTCTTTATGTCAGTATTATCTTGAAAATAAATTATAAAGATAAATTTCAAGAAATATCGATAGAGGTCGCTTTAGACTTTTGAGTAACGAACAACTATTTTTTTGCCGTTATTTTTGCATTTCTTTAAATGATTTCGGAAGCTTAGATTTAAACTTAATCTTTGAGCTAAAAATGTGAATAGTTGTGTGTGGTTAAGTAGCGCAAACTGAACTGTGTTCAGAGGTTCAAATTTCAAATGATTATAAAAAAATACAGAAAAATTCCTCGATTCGTTTGCGGTTTTTGCTAAAACTACTCTTTAAATCAGTATATATATATATATATATATATATATATATATTAAAGATAAATCTCAAAAATGCCAATAGAGGACGCCTTAGACTTTGACGTAACGTACAACTATTTTTTGCTGCTATTTTTTGCATCTCATTAAATTTTTTCGGAAGCTTAGACTTAAACTTAAATTTTGAGCTCAAAATCTGAATAGTTGGAAGTGGATAAGTAGCGCAAACTCAACTGTGTTGAGAGATTCAAATTTCAAATGATTATAGAAAACGGAAAAATTGGTCGATTCCTTTGCGGTTTTCGCTAAAACTCTTCTTTAAATCAGTATTTTTATAAAAATAATTTTTAAAGATACATTTTTAAAAATGCCGATAGAGGGCGCCTTACACTTTGAAGTAACGTACAGCAATTTTTAACCGTTATTTTTTTTTTAATCTCATTAAATGCTTGCAAATGCTTAGACTTAAATTTTGAGCTCAAAATCTGAATCGTTGGGAGTAATTATGAAGCGCAAATTTGAACTGTGTTAGAGGGGTGGGGAAGGTAATATTTCAACTCATGAACACAGTTCAATTTGAGCTTCTTAACCCCTTCCAAAGATTCAGAATTTGAGCTCAAAATTTAAGTCTAAGCTTTTGCAAGCATTTAATTAGATACAAAAAAAAAAAAAAAAAAAAAAAAAAAAAAAAACAGTTAAAAATAGTTGCTGGTTAATCTTAAATTTAAAGCGCTTACTAACGAAAGTTTTTGAAATTTATCTTTAAAATTTATTTTTAAGAAAATAATGACATAAAGAATAGTTTCAGTGAAAACTGCAATTTTTCCGTTTTTTTATAATCATTTGAAATTTTGTACCTTCTGCTACCCCCCCCCCCCCCCCCGCGCTTGAACATAATTCAGCTTGCGCTTTTTAACCACTCACAATGATTCAGATTTTGAGCTCAAAATTTAAATTTATGTCTAAGCTTCTAAAAATGTTTAATGAGATGCAAAAAATAACCGTAAAAAATAGTTTTTCGTTATCCTAAAGTCTAAAGCACCCTCTATCGACATTTTTTGAAATTTATCTTTAAAAATTATTTTCAAGAAAATAGTGATTTACGGAGTAGTTTTAGCAAACACCGCAAACGAATCGACAAATTATTCCGTTTTTTATCATTATTTGAAATTTCTACCTCTGTACACAGTTCAGTTTGCGCTACTTATCCACTCCCAACTATTCAGGTTTTGAGCTCAAAATTTAAGTCTAAGCTTCCGAAAACATTTAATGAGATGCAAAAAAAACGGCAAAAAATAGTTGTTCGCTACTCCAAAGTCTAAAGCGCCCTCTATCGGTATTTTTTGAAATTTATACATATAATTTATTTTCAAAAAAAATACTGACACAAAAAATAGTTTTAGTGAAAACCGCAAATCAATCGACCAATTTTTAAGTTTTTATGTTTATTTGAAATTTTGTAACCTAAACTTTAATGGCGCATATATCCTTCGGAAGACGTTTGGGACCCTTAGTTTCCTGTTTAATATTGTTTGTCTTGATGTGTGCTATCACTCCTTAAAGTTTTGCCCAAAAGTTTAGATACACCCTGTATTTATCAACATTCCCCATTACAGCAGGGTGAATGTCTCCATTTCCCGGTATAAGACAAAAATAAAGATATTTCAAAAATATTTTGGGAATACAAGAAGCGGCTATGTGAATGTTGACACTCTCCAGATTTCGGTCTCTCGCAGTAAGTTATACAGATAGAGATTGTTGCCAAAAACATTTAATAGATGCACATAACAATGCAAAGGATAGAAGTACTATTACGATTTTAGATAGACATTGTCAAAATAAAATTTAGGATTTTTCTCTTACACACGTGTTGTAAAAGTTTTTCTTTTACAATTCAATTAATAATTTGATTTAACATTTTAAATAAAATTCCATAACACAAACGTGAATCATTTTAGACAAACAAGTTTAAAGAATTTCATAAAAAATAAACAAACAAATCAATTATCTCTTTATGAACCTGTGATAAACACGTTCTTATATACACAATAAATATGTATTTTATTTAACCCTTTATCTACCGCATTATGAATTCATAAAAAATTTACATTCTAAAGCATTTTACGCAAATTGTTTAAACTAAATTAAAATAAATACATAATCATTCATTTGAAGAAATTTTTAAAGATTTAGAACGATTATTTAAATTTGAATTAACATGGATTTTGTGCAATTTTTATAACCCCACTCATATCTCTTATTTTAAATTGTTTTCTGTATATTTTGTAGAATTATAAAATGTACAAATATGATGTTCTTAAAATATAAATATAGAAATATTTTCACTTTGGAAAATCCCCAACCCCCTCCCTCAGCACAAAAAAAGCTTAAAAGATGTAAAGGCAAAAGAAATCATCCTTTAAAAGTGTTTTTGTTTTCTGTAACCAATAATGCTTTTGGAACAAGATAAAGTAATGTATCCGTAACTCATTCTAAACGGTATTACAACTAACTGACGTATTAAAAGAATTTTATAATAAGTTTTTTTCATGGTACTTATAAGTACCGTCGGTAGGTAAAATATTAAATCTATCAGAAACACTTGTTTTTGACCATGTTTTGTCCAACTGAGATTCTTACAAGTAAAATAAATAAATATTCAATTGTATGTCGATTACGATACTCTACTCTGTACATTTTCGCACATAATTCAACAAACGATAATCAAGTAAAAATGATATGCTATTTATACAATTACAGAGAAAAAGCTAGACTTAATAAATGAGAATATGCATTTTCTTCGGTGCATGTAAAAGAAAAGTTTATGATTTCACTGACAATACGAAAAAAGATCATTCTAATGATGTAGCATTTAGCGAAAATATATTTCGTATTGTATTTTTATACATATTATAAGATAATAATAATTAAAAAAAATTTCCTTGGGAAATTGTGTTACTTTAAGAATTTCAACAGAATCAGCAATAATTGTCTTATTGGGTAATCTTCCGCTATTGGGTTCATAGGCAATATCACTAAAATCTCTCTAAAACCAATGAAATATATGACTAACAATATTTTAGCAGGTTGATATACCTATATTTTATCTTTCCAAGTGTGTGTATTCTAACCTTTCCATCCTTTTTTAACCCCCTTATTCTTTCAGTGATTGAATCTCTGAAATACATTTTAGCTACATTTTAATAGATTTGTTATTCTGGATTTTACGCTTTTACGTCATACCGCTGCTGTAATTTGACTGAAAATTTCCGATTCTCTATTTCACAACCTTGATGGCTCAATTTCTAAAATGGCTGAAATAGGTCTTTAACTATATTTCTATTAGATTTTTTTCTTATGGTTTTTTTACACTTTTTCTTAAAATTGCTGCTGAAAATGGCAAACTGTTCCAAAACTTTCGACCCTTCATTTCATTACTTAGGGATGTATACTCAAAAATTATTTTTAATTACTTGTTCGAGTTATAACAGCGATTTACAGACAAAATTTCGTGACTTTAAAAGTTTCGGTTATGCGTAGGTAAGTCAGTCAGACAGTTATGAGCTACCTCTTTATCATCTGGAATATATAACAGAGGTACGGATAATGCACAATACAGAGTACAGATGTCATATACATATAGCGGTATATAACTGGTGTTGCTTGATATAGTAATCCGGGTATTGATGGTTATTTATTCATAAAATATTTATTTGAGTTTAAATTTTTTTGAAATTACATAAGATGTTCTGTTTAGTAATTAATAATATATTTTTTTTAATTTACTGTTAAATCCCTTTTTAAATATTTTAAAATAATTAAAAAAAATGTATAAAACTGGTGTTTATAAATGCGATTTTCTCTAAATTGACGATAGAAAAAAAATCGTGCCAAACCCGGTGCCTATATGACATTTGTGTCCAATAAAGTAACTAGTATAGTTTTAAGCTGGCACTAAGATGGTAATATAACGTTTATTAAAATATTTTTAAAAAGAGATGGAGAAAAGTACTGATAGGAAAACACATTAAATCGGCTTATTTTACAGAGAATGTTTTGGTACAAAATTACATAATTGTTGTAATAATGAATATAGATCTAAGTACTCGAACATACAGTTGAAATGTTTTTAAAATTATTGAGCAAAGCTAACGAGAAATAACCTGCAGCTCAATAAATTTTAAGTATCGATATTCTTATCACTCTATCAGATTCTGCTATATAATATATATATATATATAACGAAAATGAAAATTTCTTTTTGGCAGCGTATGCCCTACGTTCTGCTGAATGGATTTTAACGAGACTTAAAACGTTAGTTTTATCTATTTTAAAGGAGTTTTAACAGATGAAAATTTGTCTGCGCATTTGAAAATGTAATAGGGTAATGGCGTTCATATCGTGTCAGCAATGGAAAAAAATCCACATAAATGTCCATTTTGCTTTAAGTCACAAGGTCAAATTCACTGATTTATTTTCTTTGATTCATTGTTTATTTTGATAGACAATGACAGATATAATTCAGAGTAACAGGTGAAGTCTTCTAGTATTAATACACTGTAAAACCTTTGTGTAACGTTACACCATAAAATGGGTAGCAACTTTGCTGCCTCCCATTTTATGGAGTGATTTTTTTTTCACCTGTATAATGGTGGAATGTAAACATGTATTACTGGTGTAGCATTACAATGTTACACCGGGTATATCTGTTAAAATACTACTTAAAAATGGAGGAAGCAAGGTTACACCAAAAAATAAGAAGCAGCAAAGCTGCCACCCATTTTGTGGTGCAACGTTACTCAAATGTTTTACAGTGTATAAATGACTAATAAACATTTTTGTATAGATTTTTTTAAAAAATATATGAATTTGTTAAAATTATTTGGCTCTTTCATGTACCCATGAGAAATCAGGAAAAAAATAAAACCCACATAATTTATTTTCTACAATTGGATAAAAACTGCTATTTAATTCACAACTTTTTTTTCTACATTTCTTTCCTTTATTTTCCTAAAGAGCGTTACATTCTCATGATTTTTACGAATTTCACTTAAATGAAATTGTTTATCTACATGTTATTCATAAATAAGGAAAGAATATAATTTGAAAACATTAAATAACTATAGAGCAATCTACAAATGCGGAACAAGAAAATTCCAGTTATCAGTTTTTAAAGTACTGTTTAATAATCCAATTTGTGTATAATAAAACCAAATGAAGCTAGATAAAAGCTGGGTTAAGTTAGGTAACATCAAAAACATTTTTTGAAATGGTGTTTATTAATTACTTTTTGATTAATGTGTAATTTAAGAAAAACTTGTGTATTGAATAACATATTGTATTATTGTATGTAATGTATGTTATTTTTTATTGTATTAGATAGTTTTTTATCCTGGATTTTACACTTCTACCTAATACCGCTACTGAGATACGACTGAAAATTCCCGATACTACATTTAATACCCTTATAATTTATACCCTTGGTGTTTCAATTTCTAAAATCGCTAAAATATGTGGTTTGCTATTTTTCGTTAATTTTTTTATGGAATTTTAAGCTTCTTTTTAAAACTGCTGCTTAAATATGACGAACTGATCTAAAAGTTTCGACCATCTATTTAGCCTCTTAAAGGTGTATCTTCGAAAATTGTTTTTAATTATATACCTGTGTCATAACAGCGATTTATAGTCAAATTTCGTGAATTTAAAAGTTTCAATTCTGTGTAGATGAGTCAGTAAGTCAATCATGAGCTATGTCTTTATTATATCAGAATAAATAACTTACATCACGTTTTTATAGGTTTGTTAAAAATTACATGAATGTGTTAAATTATTTAATATTCTTATGCAATTACTAAATATCAGAAATTAATAAAATCACCGAATTTATTTTCCACAATGAGATAAAAAATTGCTAACTAATGCACAAGTTTTTCTATTCGTTATTCCTTTATCTTCTTAAAGATCGTTACCTTCTTCTACTTTTTATCAACTTTACGTAAATAAAATTGGTTATCTACCGGATATTAAAAGATTAAGAAAAGAATATAATTCGAAAAGATTAAATAATTCGGATAGGCAGCAATCTACCAATGCGAAACAAGAAAATTCCCATTATCTTTTTTTAGTACTGTTTAATATTCAAATTTATGTATAATAAAAAGAAATAAAGATAGATAGAAATTGAATTAAGTTAAAGATTAAAACATTTTTTGAAATGCTAGTTATTAATAACTTTTTGTTTAGTGTGTTATTTAATAAAATCTTATGCTTTGAATTATACATTGTATTTTTTTATTGTTGTTTATTATTGTATTACATATTGAATTATATCTTGTGCATTGATTATAACTTATGTAAAAGTTTAACGAGTCCACATTATGTTCAATATTATTTTTATTGCCTAATATTATTTCTCTATTTTGAGTAAATGTATTTAAATTTACAGAATTTTCTTAAAAAGTTTAAAAAAAATTATGCTTTGTACATAGAATTTTCAATTTAATTTCTTTTTAAATATAAATGATGACAAAATAAGGTAACCATAATTTAACTTGATGTAAAAAATGACTGAAATGTACAAAGGAAAAACTATAACTATACAGGATGAACTAAACGCCCTTATTACAAATATTTATTGTGCTCAAATTACTAAAATAAGACAGATACTTTTTTGGGTTTATTGTAAGAACTGCTATATTTTTTTTATAAGACCACGTACGTCAGTATATTTCAACCTGTACCCCATTTTCCTCTTTGGTAGCTTCAGGGAATGTCTAAGCGGCATTCAAATACATGTTTAACTATTTTTTAAAAGATTTTTTATTCTAGATTTTACCCTCCTACCTTACACTGTTACTGAGATGTGATAAAATCACAGAAAACATCTAATTTTCTATTTAACACTTTTGGTGGTTCAATTTGTAAAATAGCTAAAACATGTGCTTAACTATTTTTCTACTAGTATTTTTTATTGCAAATTTAATGCTCCTGCCTAAAACTACTGCTAAAATATAGAAAAAAATAACCTATATTTTCCGATCCATTATTTAATCACTTAGGGGTAGATTCTCAAAAATTCTCGCTTATTACTCGCCTAAGTAATACCTTGTGTTACAGTACACATAGCAGCTTTAGCAGCATATATTTGAAGATAGCGTGATGCTTCACGAGTTGATTGAACATGATTCCATTGTAACGACTGACCAACACATTCATAGTTGCTTCCCTCACATTAAGCCTACCCCTTCTGAGAAGATTATTAACGCTTCTTGTTTATTTAAACCTGTTATATCATCGCTTTACTGATTGTGTAGAAGAAGGGTTGCGCTCTTAAGAATGTCAAAACGTTCGATTTAATTTCGGGAAAACAAAGCAGACTTTGAGCTTTATCTTGAATTGACACCATTTTGGCCAAAAATGTCTTCCTTACAGAGTCCTCTTTCCATGAGAAACAATCTGGCCATCTGTTGCACAAAGGAAAAAAACAAGTTACATTATTATATAAAGGGTCAATTTGTAATGATTTATTGTAATCAGGATAAGACTCTTGATTCACCCTGCATTATAATTTTAAGGACTGCGGTCGTATACTATCTATATTATAAAAGACAAACGTGTTTGCTTGTACCACTGACATCATTGCGACGGTTCAACAGCAGGTGTTTAAATTTCTATTCGATTCTAATTTTTTTAACTTCAAAATATGGCACATTTAAAATTTTTACATCATCGAATACGGGATAAAATGTACTTTAGAAAAAAAAACAGTATCCCATTTTTTAAAAATCTGTATCGCTATTTAGTGAATTGTTATTATTTTTTTAAATATTTTTGCGTTTAAGCTATAATAAAATATAAATATTATAAAAGAAATGCAATTAATATAAAAAGCTCTTTTTAGCCGACGTTCCAAATGAAATTGAAACATTCATCAATTGATAAATGGAAAAGTAAAATAGAAAAAAAAGTACAAATTTAAGATATGTAGTCTAACTACTAACTCTTTGACGTGAGCCCTTTGGTTAATATTTATTCTTTTAAACGGTGTTTGAAAATAGAAAATTTTCTGTAATAAATTTGCGAAAATACTATGATAAGTAAGATGAACTTTAAAATAAAAAATAACTGGTGGGAATAATGAAAGATGTTGAGCACCTTAATTGGCAAATATACTGGTCGCTTGTCCCCAAAGGTTTAAACCAATAAAATGATTAGAATAAAAATCCCTGATTGTACAAATAGTAATCTTTAGAGATTTCTTCAAAATCTTTAGTCCTGGCAAGAGGCTCACACTCATATATATATATATATATATATACTATTTAAACGGTTTGTTTGAACATCCTATTTTTTATATAGATATGATTTTTCATTTTTTTAATAGATATTCTAAAAAAATAAACTGTATTAAATGCAAAGGATCTAAGAGTTATAATTTTCTTTATGTCGGCATATGTACAAGGGGTTTATCCCCATGCCCTTGTAAATATAAAAAGCAAGTGGAAATTTCTATCCTGCTGCTTATAACTTAGTTCTGCTAATTCCATTATGATGGAACATGCATTGTTAGTTTGATTGTTTTGAAAGAAACATTTTAGTGTATAAGATTCTACTAAGATATGTGATATAAGAAAGTGTAAGATTCTACTAAGTGAATTTTGATGAGATTTGTAATGTTAATTGCATGAATTTTAAAAAAATGTTTCAATATATTACAGATCGTGAACCTTTGCATAGATATCAAATTATTAAAAAGTTCGATAATAAGGTAAGTGCGATTATTGAAACAACATGGCGCGTCATGTTCATGGAAAGGCTCCATGCTCAATGGCCGCTACTGATTACATCTGCTTAAAAGTAGGATCATGTTCTAAGTACAGTAAGCTGTTGAAATTCTGCTACCTTAAATTTACATTTTCTGCGTTGCTTCCGGCAAAATTTTTTTATTTATTTATGACAACGCGCCTTCTCATCGCGCAACTTGTTTTCAGCTCTTTCAAGGAAAAGAGGGTATCTATCGTATAATGAGAGAAAAACATTCATTTTATTTTAAAATAATAAAAAATATATAACATTCTCCTGGCAAGGTCTTACTGGTTGACCATATCCTCTGAAAAACAAATCCTCCATCATAAATACAGAGAAATTGAGCGACTCAGTTCTCCTCAGAACAACATGGAAAGCGTCAATCAAAGCGTTCCACGACTTCTGTGATTCTACATTACATTGTAAAGTCGACCCTTACTAATATGATTCTCCAGATTCCCAGTCACAATTACAACGATTAATGAGTTTTCGTATAAGAATATTTTAATTGTTTCTTGTCATAACTAAACTCAGGTCTTCTAAATCTTACGACGTATGATGACATGCTCTGTCCTAGAATTTACTGATGTTTGGTCAAAGTTCAAGTCTTGAGACTTGTTTAATTACTCATAAAGCTTTAAAGGATTGTTAATTTCAATTACCGCTTAAAACTGTATGCATAAAAAGTGTGTAACGAATTAATAATGAGTCATTTATTCCAGAATTACTTAAGAGTTGATGCTTATGAAGAATAATGTATTTTACGATCTCAAAAAGGTTAAATAAATATTTATTGACGTAATTTAATTTCAAATTCAGAATAAGAGAAGAATTGTAAATCATTTAAATTACTGATAGAAAGAATCTTTCTAATAATTTAAAAAAGAAATGATAGAGTTTGTTAACCGTCTTTTAAAATGGAATTCCCTAATTAATGTTGCCCAATGCAGGTCTTTCACAGAAAGCCAAAAAAAAAAAAATTGAGGGAAAAAAAAAGGTATTTTATGTGCATTGAATGAATGACATAAAAAATAACTATATTGCTTGCTGAAAAGACCTTTCCATGTATCTATAACTTTTACTTAAATTTATCAATACTACAGAAAAGTTATAACTACATTAAATAAGTAAATTACATGTCATGGAAAGTAAAATGAATTTTTGTTTGTTTGTTTTTATTTTTAATTTATTTTTATTCATCAATATTTTTAATTTCTTCTATCTTTGCAAGAAGAAAGTATTGGATTCGTGAAAAGTTTCCATTTTCACTTTTTGACGGATTTATACGTTCTAGAGTTCAGAGGTCCCAAAAGACTCGTTTTTTCGAAACACCTGTCTGTGAGTCTCTGGTTCTGCCAGTCTGCCAAAATGTATGTACCATAAGTTTTGCATACGTTCTATCTGAAGAACTAATGCACGGAATATAATAAAAATATATATTAAGTTGGTATATGATGTAATTAGGTGCTGATTAGTTCTTGGTGAAAATTGCTCAGCGTAGACAATACTAGTCTTTATTTTTCATGATTTTTACTTTGGGTGTATCTCAAGAACAAGTGTTCAAATTTTCGTCAAACTTCAGAGTAATTAGTTCTTAATATGAATTGGTGCTGATTACGTTTTGGTATAAATTCCCTAACACGTGGCGCTGCTATGCTGCATTTTTTACGATTTCCTCAATAAATCTATTTCAAGAGCTGATGTACTTATTTTCATCAAACTTCAGATTAAGGTATAGCTAGATAAATATTGGTGTTCATTATGCTTTGATGTAAATCGGCTTAAAAATGACTGCAATACTTTTTTTTTTTTTTTTTTTTTTTTTTACAATTTTTGAAATTGTTCTGTCTCAAGACATAATGTAAGAATTTTTATGTAACTCCAGATTCAGTTAGACGTTGACATAAATTGTTGCTGACAATTTTATATTATTTTAATGTCAATCAACCAGCATGAGGCGGTACATTTGGTGGAATTTACCTACTTTGGTTATAGTCATATCTGCAGAACTAATGCACTGAATATCATATGTTTAGATTCTCATAATAGGCATATATTATCATTTATATTTGGTGCTGTGATAAAGTTTTGAGACTGACACACCGGATTAGTTTATTATTTATTTATTTATTTAGTTAGTTAGTTTGAAAATAATTCTGCTATTAATACAAATGAAAATAAAAATTCTAAAGGTTATTTCTTTCTTTATCTTTTTAAACACACATTTCATGTTTTTTGACATTCCTAAAAATTAAAGATAAATAATTTCTATCTTGTATTTTAATTAAACAAACACATTAATTAAACGTGCACATAGTTTATTTGAACACATTTAAAAATATTTTTAATGAACAGATTTAAAATAGATATTTTAGTTAATCTATTAACCCTTTCGGGGTCGAATTTCTTTTTCAATTTTAAGAAAAAGTTTCTTTTACATTAATAACTTTAACACTAGATATCCAAATAGATTAGATAGTGTTTAACAAATATCTCATTGTCTGAAAGATAACGAATGTTGTTGTTTTGCATATCATTCAATTAATATTCATATGACAATAAGCTTAGGAAGAATTTTTGGAGTTGTTTGAAAAACATTGTATTACAATAAGATTTAACTTTTATTATAATTTTCTAATATTTTTTTCACTTTATTACGCATGATTCTTTCAGAAAAGTAACTTTTATTTTAAATTTAAAGAGTGAGATATATGTTTACAAGAAAAGAATCGCAAACGGCGCAAAGAGAATTAAGAAAATACTAATAACTATAATCATTACTAAAGGCCTAAACATGAATGATGTTATATAGTAAATGCATGAACATATACTCATATTATTACATGTAGATAGTAGCAAAAATATTTCTTAAAGCAAAATAATACTCCGTTGAAAGTCATGTACTATTAATAGTACACCAAACCCGAAAGAGTTAAATAGAAAAAAAAATCGACTTTACTCCAAAAACAAATAAATAAGTAAATAAATAAAAAATTTATAAAAATATAATATTATATTTTACATTAAGCAATCTACATAGAAATTATTCTGGTTCATATTTCATCTTATTTTAATAGTAAAGTATCAAAATCCAAACCACAATCTCATTGAAGGTGAAAGCTTCTATCAATTAATTTCAAAATTCACAGCTTTTTAATGAAATTAATCAAGCATCTAATCCATCAAGCAAATGTGTTTACTTTAAACTGCTACACAATTGTACAACTGGAGCCGAGTAGTTAGAGTACTGGTCAAGCAAAGATAGCTGTTTCGATACCAAAATCAGCTATTTTTATTGCATTCCCATTTTTTTTCAATTGATTCTTGATTGGCAGCATTTTACTTTCTGTAACAGAGAAAAAAAGTCCTTTTGGTATATGTCCGGTGGAAGAGGTAGTTTTCATATTCGTGCTGTTTATGTATATATATAGATATAAATAGAACGCTGCATTCATTTTACTTTACAATTTTTAATATTATAAAAGTTTTTTTAAAACTGTATGTTGACTTTTTGTTTTTTAAGTGTTTTAATATATTTTTTAACTTATTGTTTTGTGTTGATTAAGTTAATTAATTTTTGTTTTTAGTTTGTTTTTTATTATATAGGGCATTTTTGTTTTCAAAATATTATTTTTGAATGCAGGTTTGGTAGGTGTTCAGAAACCTGCAGCAATTTAAAATTTTTTTTAAAAGGGGGTGGGGTTAGACTTGCCTGTCCTCCCCCTAATGAAGAAAAGAGCACCTTTTTTGCCTGTTTCATGTTTTTGTTTATTGAATTTTTTCATAGTTAATTGTTTTACATATAAATATACAATCTTTTCCTTGAATTACTTTACTTGCATTTTTATATGTGAAATAGAAATAGATAGATAGCTTAATTTATTCAACCGCCGAAGCTAAGATTAGTGGAACTCGATTAAATGATTCAATAAAATTTCCTTATTTCTTCTTTTTTTAAAAAATCTATAAATTTTACTAAAATTTTCAGAATCTAAAATGCTGTGAATCCAATAAAAAATATTCGTCAATACATATTTTGAATGAGAATTGCACCAATTTAGTTAGTTATAGATATGTTGACATCACTTATCGATGCTTAGTTTTGCTCGTCAAATTTGGCGATATTTGACTAAGTGTTTCCAAGCTTAGCGAGAATTTAAAGCTAACGTTCAGTAACACTCGCAAATTAATGCCTGATTTTCCTTAATTGTCTTCTTATTATCTAGTCAATAAAATCCGTTGAGGCATTGGTACGTACTACGCATGCAATTCATCTCATTTAAACCAGTTTATAAATAAGAGAATTATTGTATGACAAATATCAGATATATATAGAAATTGTCCTCCTCAGCTCATTTAATAATATCTAGTTTTTTAATTTTTGTAATGAAAGCTACTTAAAAGAAAAGGATCTTCATTTATTAACGTAAAAATCCTTATAGGAACCCTTTTCCTTATCCTTATAGGTATCTGTCACTAAATTTCCGGAAAGGAAAAAATATTTCTCTGTGTGTAAGCTGCATGAAATTAAAAAGAAGTTTTCGGATTTGTATTTTTAGCCGGTTTTTATTTTTTATACATTTTCTTTTTAAAAGTTCGTCTAACGTAAAGCTGTAAGAAAAGTTTATAGTTACGTTTTCAAACAATCGTAAATGAAATCAACTATAAAATTTTTAAAGATTCACAAATTAAAATATTTAAATAGTTAAAAGTATACAAAATAAAGTAAAAAAATATATTTTAAACATATTCATATAAAGTCTTCTAAACTCTAGTTTCTTATACAGCAAGTGTATAAACGAGTATTTCAAGATAAATAATCAAGATTCGAGAAAATTCATTCAAGATTCATTTCAAGAAAAATAGATTTAACCATGTTTTCGATAAAAAGGTTTAACAAGTGGAAAAATAAACGCTTTTATAAGGCATCTGATACAAAGTTGATTTCTAATCCTTCTTTAATGATGTGGAGATTTATAGTTAATAATGGATATGGGTACATTACCTGTAGATTCAAAGTAAAGTAAAACACATGAAAAACAATCTTTTTACTTACCCAACGTACGTAGTACAGGATAAGTCTTTTATTCGATTTAAAAATCGAAAAAAATATCGACAAAGATACTCGTTTCAGGTACTAAAGATTCCAAAAAACATAAAAAAATGACGTCCGTTTGTCTGTTTGTTTGTGTGAGTGACTATAAACGCTCCATATCCGGAAAAAATTGGGGTAGAGACTTAAAATATACTTAGTATGAAATAATGGAAAGAAGCCTATTGAATATCAGCAACCTCGCTTGTCCAGAACTATTTTTTCGGACTCTCGAAATATATCGTTCGATAAAAGATATACCAAAAATCTTCTGAATTTCTTATTTTTAGAGGCGAATTTAAAAGATAATAAAATAAAACATAAATTTTGCACAGAGAATGAAGTCGATCTAATAGTTAGTTGCTGAGGTATTTGTTATCATATTTTTTACACGTATCAATTTTTCATAACCCAGTATTTCTTTCCGATTTCCGTTCAAAGATGTATTTTTATTAGATATTAGATGCTTAATCCGACGCAATAAACTGTTAGTTAATAAGATTACCATTTTTACTTTCTTATATTGTCATTAGAAGAAAGTATTGTAAACGAAATTTTTTCGGCTTCCGATTTTCAGCGGATTTACACGTTTTAGGGGTCATAGTATATTCATGATATCAGAGATAGATATCAAAACATGTTTTTACAAACTGTCTCTTTGAACGTGTGCCTGTGTGTCTGTCTGTGTGTCCGTATGTCGCCATTCTGTTCAGATGCCAATCTCTCAAAAGAAATCGCTCAAAAACACCCCAATGATGATGTTAAGTCAAGAGGAGAGGGAGTATTTTCATTTAATTTGCTCAAATTTTAATACTTTACATGATTTATTTGCTTAGGATTGCTGAGGAAGTAATTTTTCAAGAAAAATATGGAACCAAAATAAAAATAATAAAGTCTAATATGTTGAAGATTGTCTTCAGCCATCCTATGAAAAAAAAACAGACAAAATATTAAAATTTGAGCCCGATATTTGAAAATAATGCTCCCATAGGCGTTACATTATCTTAAGGTCCTTTTTGAGTTATTAGTGTGGGCTCTTAGATTAAAATAGTTGAAAAGTTAAAATAACAGAAGTTAATGCAAAAATGTTTTTTTAAACATATTCTAGTTTCTAAAAAGCAAGTATAAAAACGGACATTTCAATTAAGGTAAGTAGATTTAACCATGTTTTGGGGTAAGAAGTTATAACAAGTGGAAAAATAAATTCCCTAATAAGGCATTGGATACAAAGTTGGTCTGTAATCCTTCTTTAATGATGGGAAACTCTTTAGTTAATAAAATATCGTAAGTAACCTGTAGGTTCAAAGTTAAACGAAACACATGAAAAACAATCTTTTTTTTTTCAAAGCAATTCGTAATGGTATATATCTCAGAACAATGAAGAATATTTTTAGCAATCTGCATAGAATTTTATTACACGATTATATTTTTGTGAAAAAGGTGTAAACCTTTTTCTATACTTATGAAAAAGCTTATCACAATTTTGTGAATTTCAAATTAATAGCTTCAGATTCCTATTTAAGCAATTGAAATTCATATAGTTTGATGTAATACAGTTTAAATAAAAAAACACACATCTATATTATATAAATATGTATATTATAATCTGATTACATTATACGTTTAGCGATAATCAATTTGCCCTGGGTTAAAAAAAATAATAAAAAAAAACAAAAAAAAACTGAAATATCTATAATGGAAATGTAAGCGAAAAAATTACCTTGTGTAGTAAAAAAGAAATTCGTTAAATGTTAAACCAATCGGTAAGTATATTTTACAGTCGCAAAAAGGTCAAAGCTTCCAAAAATTCAAAAAAACATGTTTTTTACAATTTTTCTGAAGTTCACATGTTGTAATCCGTTCTCTGTCTAGTTCGCAAACTTTAGCAGCTGCTTCATTGACCTAATCTTTCAACTGATTATCCATCTTTCGACTGATTTAGAGTGATAATTGAACTTATAACAGCTGATATCTTTAACCGAACCTCCCAGACTCACCAGTATTGTAAGATCGTCAGTCGATCTCACTATCGATCGTCTCAGTCAGTAAGATTTGACAGCTCACTCAATTCCTTAGTTTACAGCATTATCAGTCGATTAAATCGGCACAATTTTTAACTTCAGGGATTATGGCTTGAATGACAAACTGTCGGACCACACTATTCGAATATACAGAATTTCCTGGGTTTTTTTTTTGCAATTCTCTTCACGGTTAAGATCCTAATGTCCTCTTCTTCACCTTTTAGCATTTCAATAAACATATGGTATTGATTTGTGAAATAGGCATTTTATGAAATATACGACTTATAATACTTAGTAGATGGGTCTTGCTAGTAAAGAAAGTAACTAACAGAAAGTTCACAGATTCTGGGCACCGTGGATTAATTCTAATTGTGAAAAAAATGATGCAGCAAATTTTAAGGATGCTCTCAGTTAATATGGCAAATTCAGAAAAGGGTTTATCTGTTCTTACGTACTCTAAAAATTCGATTAAAAGTAGTGATCTATATTGGTTGAGATTATTGGTCTAGTACTTCAGTTACCCTCATAGCATGCATAGTCACAGTGACGCCTCAATGACGTCACTGTGAGTCACTTTTGTCACATCACATCTGTGACCAAAATGCCCCCACTCAGTGACGTCACATTGTGACTAAGATGTGACTTTCTTAAAAATCTTTTGAAAATTACAAATATTCGTCAAAACATGTTATTTACTTTAAAAAACATGTTTCTGGCAATTTAAATATCGTCGCTTTTGTCGCAGTTTCGTCACAGTGTCAAAGTAGTCTCAAATGACACATTTTTCACATTTTGGTCACATCGTGACTTCACAAAGTGGTCACAATGTGACGTCACAAACGAGCTCTAAAACGGCCATAACGACTTCACATTTTAATCACCGTGACTCACATCGACGTCACGTGATGTCACATTGACAATCGGTGGTCACAAAGTCACAATGTGACTTCACAACAACGTCGCAGTGACGTCACCATGACTTACAGGTAGAAAGATCATTTAAACACTTGCTGTTGAAATTGCTTGTAATTTTTCAAACATATACTTCTGCTCATTTGACAAATATTCTTTACATACAGCTCGGAGATTAATTGGCTTAAATTTGGAAATGGTAATTTTACGCCAATCGCAATGCGTTTACTGAATGGATTACAATATGACAGCAAATCCGTCATCTGTTTTTCAAATTGTTCGAAAATATGTCTCAGCTAAAACTTATGTAAAATATGGCATGAAGGCCACTAAAGTGGTTATAACTTATTCTCAAGAATACGTATGGCACAGCCTTTTCCTTCTGTATTACAGAACAGTTCCATCACGTCCGCTTGGAATTTATTTTGAAATTTAAAAATGTGTGTCTTCAAAATGTGCGCAATTTAAATGTATACAGAAGTCTCCTTGACAGATGATATGACAAATAATCAAAAGAATAGGATACTGGTTCAAATATCATCCTACTTCTTGTATCTTGGTCCTTCTTTGATTTCGAGACGATGAAAGTTTGCCCCCTCTTTAGCGTGGCAGAGAATCCTATCTTTAGAGCCAACTAAATACAGAGTATTTATAAGAAAAAAAAGCACAAACTTACAAGGAGGTCTCCATACTGGGCATACTCAGAAAAATTAAAAAAAAAATACTAATTAAACTACTTATGTATGTAATAAAGGATCAGTCAAATTTAGTGGCGGAATTACAGTAAAGCTTTGTAAAAAAAATAAAATGCATTCGTATATTTGGCGTGAAAAGACGAAAGTGACACGTGATTTGGCGAGCAACATTTCAATTTTCCTCGCCAAAAGCAAACGACTTTTAATCAACTAAAAATTATTTGTTAACCTCCTGACTGCCGCCACTGGATTTTTTCGCACACTAAGCTGCAGGTGTCACTGCAACATAAGCAATATTTAAATTAATATAATTCTACAAATAAAACCCACTTTTGAAAAATTAAGTTAGGATCAATATTCTGAAAGATTATACGTAATAACATATTTTCTATCAGGTTGGAAATAAATTTAATAAGTTTTTTAATATTTTTAATAAATTAAAGAGAAAACAACATTATAATTTTGCTCTTTTGCTGGGCAGTCAGAAGGTTAGTAGATTTTTAGAATGCGTGTAAATAGAATTTGATGAATTTAAATTTAAACATTGAGAAAATTTAATATGTACATTATATTGTATTATATATATATATATATATATATATTGCTTGTTGTAGCACTTATTTAATTTTAATACTGTAAAAATAATTATATATATATAAAATATATTCATATTGAAAAATATATTTTCATATATTTTAGCGTACTCCAAAACAAAGACTAGATGAAGAATGCTACAGTAATACATTTCAATATCGGATAAGTTTTTATTTCTACAGCAATGAAATTGAATACACAGTCTCAACTGGACTCAATTTTGAGATTGAAACAAATTTAATTAATTTAATTTTCGTTTTAGTTCATAAAATTTCACAGCTAATTTTCATAATAAATATAAATATGACAAAACTATAGTAATAACAAACTAAAACCGAAAAAAAATAAAGTAATTAAAATAGATATTTTTACAAATAGTTCAACGTTAAATATTTTTGCCTTAATAAATATAAGACAAAAAAGTATTTTTTTTTTTAAATTTTATTTAATCGCCAACCGGTGATACATTGCCAAATAAACGAGATGTTCATTATTTCTTTAAGAACGCTCTATCATGATTGCGCCGCAATTTTTTTATAAACATATCTACCCACATGGAAAGAACATTCTGTATTTTTTAGAATTTTCTGAGTATGCCCGTATGGGGACCTTCCTTGTTAGTGAAATATGGATATCTATCAACGAGATAAATATTAAAAGAAGGCATCATTAAATATTTCAATCATAGAGGTGAATTTTTTTGATAGAATTACAGCGTTTATGCTAAAAACATCTGTGTGAAATTAACAACTAAAAATGTTTTTAATGTACGTTATAAATGTAAAAAATATAGAAATATTACGAAAATTTAAAAAAATAAAAAAAAACGAAATTTTTAAATTTTTAAGGATTAAAAACAAATTGGCCTGTAAACGGCAATAAAAAGTATGATGCTACTATACGGAAATTTTACCGTTACATTGCTAATATATATATTGTTGTGGCTATTTCGTTTTATTAGAAATTCTTTTACTATATATTTGTGATAAAAAATGAAAAAAAACTTGATTTTTTTTTTTTTTTTTTTTTTTTTGCAATTTTTTAGAAATTTGATTTTATTGCGGCGGTAAAAGTTATTAATTGACAAGTGAAATATTTTAAGATTTTTTTTTTTTATTACAAAAGACAACTTTTCTGCACTATTACGTTTCGATTATAAATATTTCGTTTTTTTTTCGACCCGACCTAATATACATATATGCAATATGCAATAAATTTATATTATAAATATATACGTATGTTATTTACAGTTGATGCATTACTGGATAATATGCTGTCTTGGTGATTTAAAACTGTTTTCAAGGCGGAATTTATTTTAAGATGATTAGATTATTTATTATCTATTTTTTTTTAATTTAATTTAATTTAATTTATTTCTTTATTTGTACGAGAAAAATATATATTTATATATTTGTTATGTGACATTTTTTGAGACATAACATTTCGTGTGACGGGATCTCTTTTAAGATTTAAAAAATGTATATGATGAATCCTTGAATCCTTCAAAAGAGCAAAAATCTTCTTAAACACTCCTCTGACTCCTAAAATGAAACGGAAACAATTTTTATTTAGATTTTACAGCAGATATATAGTTATTGTCATTTATTCTAGTTTGATTATACGCTATCGATTATCCTCGAGAAAAGTAACATATCTCGAGAAAATTAAATTTCACAGGTGATCCAAAAGAATGTTTGGTACTACTCTGTCCCGTCGATCAAAAAACTATCGCCAAATTATAAGATTAAATGTCAATAATGGATGATCGTGAATGTCAATTGAATGACGACCAAGCTTGATACAGCCAAAAACATTCACAAAAAATTGGTTTAATTCTATGCATATCTTCATTAAATGTTTGATAGTAGAATGACGACATACGGACACACAAGCACACAGCCACACAGCCACACGGATACACAGACACACGGACACACAGACATTTTGTAAAAACGTGTTTTTTGGAATCTCTGACCCCTAAAACGTGTAAATCCGTCGAAAACTGGAAGTCGAAAAAAATTTTCGATTATAATACTTTTCTCTATTGAAGATAGAAAAAAGTAATATTTCGTACAACACAGGAACGTGTCTGTGTTTCATTCTTGCTTGGCGAAAACAAGCACTGAACTGTAAAATAAATCATAGCGAAAAGCAAATAAATAAGAACGATTTTCCCCTGGATCTGCTGACAAGATTGACTACTGAAACAATTAATAATGGTTCAAAGCCTCAGGCCATGTTATATGTGACCCCAAAAAATTAATTATAAAAGAAAACAGATATCCAGTAACGCAGCATTAGCAGTTAAAATGATTAGTTTTTGAATATAAAAAAAAGATTGAAACAAAGTTAAAAGCATTTCAACACGAAACGTGAGAAGTATTCTCAATGTCTTTTAAAGAGCATAAGAAAAATCCAATTACCGCGCATGTGGCTCATCTTAATATATTATAAATGTTATTTGTGTGACGAAATTTCATTTTCTAAATGAAGAATTGATTAATGACACCGCAATTTCAGTAATTGCACAGAGATTTTTTATATATGATGACTTATCAGCAATGTTTTCAAATCTGGAATTACAAAAATTTTATAGCTCATAATAATAAATAGTTTATAAGATAATAACAGTGAGATATAATAAAGAGATATTACTTTAATAAGAAATAATTTTATATCGTATCTGGCATTACATTAGCCTTTACAATTAAACGTATTAATATTTTTAAGGCATAAAGTTATTATATTGTTAAAATTATGTAGATTTTCATTTGTGTGTTATTTTTTAATTCTACTTATACTCGGAATGCATACAAAACAGAACATAAAATACGATGTACGTAATTTTTGTAAATTGTAAAAAATAATTCTGAAGAAAAAATCAAAGAAGATAAGTTTAAATCATATGATAAAGAATTTATCATAATTGCTTCTTGTATCAAAACTGTAAAAAAGATAAAAAACACTTTATTTTTTCAGTTTGGTTAGTTACTTTCTAAACTATTTTCATTTCGCATAATTCTTAAGTAATAAGATTTTAAATTTCCACCACAATGACGTTTTTTTGCAATAAAATTAATGCTAAAGCATAAAAAAATTGAGATGCTGAAATTCCTGTCTCCCGGATAAGGTGTCGAAATGCCTATTGATAATAGTACATTGCTCTAAAATGTTTGCAGTGGATCGGACTGGTTATTTTGATTCCTTAAATTTACTTTTTAAGGTATTTTTATTTTTCGCATTTCTTATAATGAATCTAAAGATATTAAATTTCTATTACAGTAACTTTTTTCAATAAAAATGATGCAAAAATATGAAATTTTTTTGAGATGCAGAAATTTCGTGTGCCCTGAATCTGAATTTAATATACACATATTCACAGAGTGACTAGTGTCAATACTGCTTCCTGATTGGCTGTTTACATTTGTTTTTCGTAACGCAATTCTAGTTCTACTGCCTCTTCTGAAATATGTAAACATTTGGTACTCAAAACTCCCTCGCCCTCCAAAAAAAGAATAATAGTTACGCAAAGACAATTTTTTACAATTAAGCTATAAATTACAATTGTAATCAGAAATTATTTATTTATATGCTATTGCTCTACATGCATAAGAATAAGATTAAAATATAACATATCACATACGTCGAATCCTTTAATTCACCTTATTTATATAAAACCAAAATAAAATACTCACATTACTTAAAGGTGTTTTTTATTAATAAAATCTAGTACTTTCGAGCATGTCATGCTCATCATCAGGGTAGCCTTCGACTTTTACTCTTTTTTTGTTATTTTAACCCTGATGATAAGCATGACATGCTCGAAAGTACTAGGTTTAATTAATAAAAAACACCTTTAAGTAATGTGAGTATGCATAAGAATAACATGCATTGGCGTGCATTTCGTGTCATCGATAAACAATGCAGTTTCATTTCTTAAAATATTCTGAACAGAAACTTTTTTGATGGTTTAAAATTAAAACTCTGCTTTTCAAATAACTTTTTAAAACAAATATATTGACATATATTGCGATTCTGGCTAAATGTTTGATAAAGATTAAATTATTTAAAATAATAAAAGTAGTATATTATCATCTGTTCAAAAAAAAAATCTTCTCGTTAAACAAAATCCCACATTATTTTACTTACATGAAATTGGGGTTTTATTCATATTCGTTTCACTCATTTCTTATTAAATGTCAATTATTTTTTTTTATTTGGTTCATGTACTGGTTCCGCTATCTACTGTGTAACATCTCAACTAACAACGAACGAATAAAAAAGAGAAACTCTTGTTCAAGATTGAATTATTTTTTATATTAAAAAATTACCATTATGTGTTTATTCTTAAAAAATAGATTTTCTTGTAAAAGAATTAACAAACAAACAATCTTCATTATTTATAGTTATGGATATAGTTATATGTATCAGATAGTTATAACTATATATTTATTTAGTTATATCATACATAGGTGCCAACCTGATTATCCGTAATACGTGCGTTAATTTGACCCTGGTTTAATGAGTTTCGAACCAGAAATTTTTCAAATAAATGAAATTAAGTATGTTCCACTAACAATCTTGAAATTAAATAAATAAAGATTCATGAAATATATTTTCTGGTTTGAAATGACGTTAACCTGGATCAAACTAATCCAGGTATTACAGAAGATTAGTTGAAAGTTGGCAGCTATGTATCATATTATCAGTTAAACAAATATATTTTTTTCGAGCTTGCATTCAAATTGGCTCCTTTTGCTTTACTTAACCTTCTCTCTCCCCTCTATTTCTTTATTTACTGCACGTGACTTATTTTATTAATTGCTATCTTAAAATCATTGATTACATCAAAGTAATGTTGCTTCGATAAAGAGTATGTTATTTGAACCTCTAAGCATATATGCACAATTGCAAATCTGGTTGAAACGTTGCATCATTTTAGACCCACTCCCTTCCCCACCGCTTTCATTATTTATTTATTTACTACATGTTATTCACTCGTTTAATTGCTACCTTTACATAATTAACTAAAATATCTTGTTTTGATGCAATATATTATTTGAATCCTTTAAGGTTCCATACAGATTTACACTCAGTTTTGAAAATATTTCTCTCTTTAATTACTATTAAGGACAAAGGGCCGCTTTTTGGATCAATAGTGTAAAAAAATATATTTAATAAAATACATTAACATTTTAAAAGTATTTACATTATGTTTATCAAAATGGCATGAAATGTATTTTTTTATTATCTTTATTATTTATTTTATCCATACATGATAATGTCATCTTAATACATTCACTTGCACAAAAAAATTCAGAGAAATTCTTATTAACCATACGGGGAAATAATTATGATTTATAACGCTTTACATGCATAGTAAAAGTTCTTTTTTTTTCAAAATAACTGTAAGAAAATATAGAAAATACCATATAAAATTTATCGAACATTTAATTTCGGATCATAGTTATTTTTTAATAGATTTCATACATTATATTCAAATTAAAAGGTTTTTCTCCACTTAAATCAAAATTTTATGTATACGAAATTTTAAATTATTATCTTTATTAATTATTCGACTAAATCACCACTGACACCTTGAAAATTATATTTAACTTCTGCCATAGTGTAAAAATAAACGAAATACAATCATTTGCCTGGACTTCTTGTACATTTGTCGGTAGTGAAGAAATTCTTGCAACCAATCAGAGGGTCTGTATTCACTCTGGCAACTCTGTGAATCTTCATATGTAAAATTCGTGTCCTGTTGTAGAGGTCAGAATATCCAGCTAATAATAGTTCACACTCGTCTAAATTGTTTCCTATAAGAACAAATTCCAAACTGTTTTCTTTAATCGCTTAAAGTTACTTTCTAAAGTATTTTCAGTTCCGATAATTATTACAATGAATTGAAAATGTAAAATTTCCTTCACAATAACGTTTTTCAATAAAATTAATGCAAAAGCGAATGAATGTTTTGAGGTGCTGAAATCTGTCTCTGAGATAATGTTGATTGGTCTAAATTGCTTATTACAGATTGGATTGTTTCATTTTCTTCTATCTTTACAAGAAAAAAGTATTGGATCCATGAACATTTTCAACGCATTTATATGTTTTAGGGATCAGGCATACCAAAAAGCATATTTTTACAAATTATCTGTCAGTGAATCTGTGACTATGTCTCTCTATCTGTATGTGACACAAATTTTGCGGGCGATCTATCTCTAGATCTAATGGACAGAATTTCATAAGAATTTATATTCTGTTATTCCTTGATATATATCGATGCTGATTAGTTTTTGGTGTACATCTCTCAGTAAGTGCTGCTGCTGTGCAGTAGTTTTCACGATTACCACTATAGCTCAATTTTTAGACATATTGCACAAATTTTCATCAAACTTCAGATTCAGTTAGCCTTGACATAGATTGATTTTTTCTGCATTTTGTTGTAAATCGTTCAATAGCTGGCTCTGATATGCTGCCTTTTTGCGATTTCTGCAATAGCTCCATCTCAAGAATTTATGCACAGATTTTCACCAAACTTCAGATTCATTTAATCCTTAATATCATATGATGTTGTTTACATCTTCTTGTAAATTGCGTGGCAGGTGGCTATACTAAATTTTCCCAGATTTCCGCAATTGCCCTATCAAGAAATAATGCACTTGTTTTCTTCAAACTTCAGATTCAATTAAATGCTGCATAAGTCGTTACGGATGTTTCGGTGTAGATAACCCAACAAGTGGTCTTTCTATGTTGCATTTTGCACGATTCAAATGATTATAACAATAGTCATATCTCAAGAACTAATGCAAGAAATTTCATATTATTAGAACGTCCATGATGGACATAGATTGTCATTTAATTTTGGTACAATTATAGTGAGTTTTGAAGTATTAACGTGCATGAGATAGATGAAAGCCTTAGGATTGCTACCTCTGACTAGTTTTCATATACAGCATCTCCTCAAAAATGTGGCCTCAATGGGATAGAGAAAAACTAAGCCGGAGTTTTCAAAAACCAGGATTTCTGAAAGAATATCGAATGTTTTTCTCATATTGTCAATGTTGCCCTTAGTAATAATTTAATTCATATCCAAAATACATTTATGTCAGAAAAAGAGAAAATTATAGTTAAATTTATCACAAAAACAATTTTCCTGCATATTATGTCTCATGTTTCCATGGTTTGTTTTAATAAAATGCTTAAATAAGTAAAATGTGCGCATTGATTGACATTTATTTTTTCCCCTTTCAATAGTAAACAATTCCAATGTTATTCAAAATACACAAATAGTAATGTATTTACATAGAAGAACTTACAAGAATAAAATTTAATAAAATTATTTATAAAATTATAATAATTAATAAATTTACTAAAGAAAAAAAAATAATTTCGGATTATTCTCTTTAGCATTCACCCCCCTCCCCTCTATCGCTTATACGCACATACACACTAACAAAAGAATATTACATATCGGCTGGTACTTTCTCGGTCTAATTAAGAAAGCAAAAATTTTTTATTCAAATTTCATTGGTCTATTATTTGGTATTTACAAAACTTATTATTATTACTCGCGATATTATTATATTGTTATTTAATATTAATAATATTTTTACTTAAATTTATTTATTATTAATACTCAAGATATTATTATATTATTATTCATATTATTATATAAAATCATTAATATTATTGAGTATGACTACTAATTACTTATTATTATTACGTACTTATCTTATTTGGTCTGCTTTATTTCGTCAAAACAGCTTCAAACAGCTTTCGGAATCATCGACTGGTTGTTGTTTTTGGTCTACTGTTAACACACGTGGCATCCAATTCGAAAACAGCTTTCTCATAGACAAATGTTCGGGCAAAATAAAGCTTAAACGTTCATTTGACATGTTTAGAGCGTCAACTATCTCCTGCAACTTCATTTTACGATTTTCTAAAATGATTTTGTGGACTATATGTTTTCTGGTGTAACCATCTCCTTTGGGCGACCAACGCGCTGCGCATCATCGATGTTTGTACGATCACATTTAAATTCAGCAAACCACACATTAATGGTCAATTTTCCAGGTGCAGAGTCCGGATAACATTTATTAATCCAACCTTTGGTTTCCACGTTGTTTTTCCTCATCAAATAACAGTTTTATCGAAACACTACTTTTTTTTTTTTTTTTTTTTTTTTGAAAATTACAAAAAGTTGTTTAACAAAAAACACTGTAACTTTTGAAGCAACCGTCAGTCAGACCGTCATAAAATTATTACAGGTACGTTTTTAAGATTAGTACTTGTACTAAACAGAATATTAATTGTGCATTTGTAGCGCCTTTTCTATATCAGACCGAGAACTTATCAGGCGGAGTGTTGCATATTCGTTATTAACCGACTTCCAAAAGGAGAGGAGGTTATCAATTCAACGCGTATGTATTTTTTTTTATGTATGTTCACCGATTACTCCGAAACTATCCAACCAATTAACTTGATTTTGGTGTTAAATGAGAGAGCTTGCTCTCGAATTGGTACCACTTCCGTTTCATAGAAATTGGTTTAGTACTTTTTTAGTAATTAGGCAAAAACTAATAAAATTAGTGATTTTTCGCAAATCAGTAGTAATATGGATGTCGGATAAATTTACCGATGCCAGGATGGCCGAGCGGTCTAAGACGCTTGATTTAAGATCTGGTTTTCAAAAGGCAGCGTGGGTTCGAACCCCACTGTACGTGTATACGATAATCTTTTCCGTATTATAATTTTTAAATATATATTTAACAAGTTAATTACTAATTATGGTATTAGGAATATTTTGTATTTAACCGTTACCACAGAGTATCAGAGATTTTTTATTAACTCAATACTTTATCAGTGAAAGAGTACTCAAAAAGAGAATAGACTTGCGAAAAGTGACATGACATTGAATAAGTTCTCTGAAGAGAATGAAGTCCGGACAGCCGAGCGGTCTAAGGCACAAGATTTAATCTCTGGTTTTGAAAGAGAGTGTCGGTTCGAACCAAACTCCTGACATATGTGTATAGTATACAAAAACAATTTCCATGTTAGTGACTTCTAAAAAAGAGAGGATGTTATCATTTCGGCGCGAATGTATTTTTTTTTCCTATGTATGTTCACCGATTACTCCGAAACTATCCAACCGATTAATTTGTTTTTTGTGTTAAATGAAAGAGGCTACTCTTCCATTGGTATTTCTTCCATTTCCTTGAAATTGGTACAGTACTTTTTTATTAATTAAGTAAAAACTAATAAAATTAGTGATTTCTCGCAAACTAAAAGTAACATGAACGATGACTAAGCTCGCCGAATGGAATGCAGTCAGGTGACTGAGCGGTGTAAGACAGCAGATTTGATTTCTGGTTCTTGAAAGAGGTCGTGGGTTCGAACCCCACTCCTGACATACGTGTATGGTTTACAGTGATTTTTACCGCATTATAATTTTTATTAACTGACTTCAAAAAATCGTTAACTTTTAACTAAAAAGAGAAAAATAAACTTTTCTACCAAAAATTGAACCGACTTCAAAAGCTACTGCAAAGTGAAAAATAATTTTTTTCCAGAATAGTATTAAGAAATTAAATTAAGAGCGTAGTATTTATCATGCGTATTATTATATTTATGTAGATTAATTTGATTTTTTGAAGTCGGTGCCAGCCAAGCCAAGTTCAAAATTAAAATTAATTATCCAATGCAAATCGTAAAAGAATAAAGTTAAATTTTTAACTAAATATTAAATCGTAAAAAAAACTCGTAGATACTTGGATGCGTGTCTATTGGAAAATTACTTGTAACTTGGCTTGGCTGACACCGACTTCAAAAAATCAAATTAATCTACATAAATATAGTAATACGCATGATAAATACTACGCTCTTAATTTAATTTTTATAATACTATTCTGGAAAAAAATTATTTTTCACTTTGCAGTAGCTTTTGAAGTCGGTTCAATTTTTGGTAGAAAAGTTTATTTTACTCAAAACATTCTTGGCCCCACCCAATAGCTTTGGAAATCGGGAGCTACTGTTTACCATACACTATATATCCAAAAATTATCATAAAATACTATTGAAACGTTTTTATCTTGCGCGAAAAGGCCAAAATATAACACGTTGAGATAAATCATTTTGATGTTTTCTCCGTGAAAACTTTCAACGTTTTGTGTTGTTCTTGAGACATAAAATGAAATCCAAAGAAGTTTGTGTCCTAAATTTTTGGCCTTTTTTTGCTGAAAAAAATACAATAAAACTGCATTTTTTGCTACACATTAAACTATCTCAGGTATTAACCGCTTTCCTGATTTGCCCGTACGTCATATGGGCAACATGTTTTTGTCAATCATGATTTATTATTGTGATCAGTAAATTTTATTGTAAAATTTGCTTTATTAAATGAGAACATTTTTCTGATTCAATTAGGCAAAAATTTCTGTTTTGAAAAATCGTTGTTATAAGAAGAAAAGGTACTTATGTATTAACGCCACCGCAACAGAAGTTGCACTAATGCGCCAATAAAAAGCAATCTTGTTGATCGCACGCGCACCCTGTTATCTTTTTGATTCCTTGTTGCCTTGTTGTTTGTTGATTTTCGAAGCCATTTTTTAGTGCTACGAAAATGCGTATTCAGGATTTGCCAAAAACAGAACAAGATGCAATAATATTTTGAATTTACGTTAAACTCTATTTCGGCCCATTTTCCACTGAAATCCGACTGACTGTTTTTTTTTAAATAAAGTGTTTTGAATTTTGAAAGTGTTTTGATTTTAAATAATGTGTTTTATTTTATGATTTGTCGCAAAAATTTTAAGTGTAGATTGGTGGTACTTAAAAGCCGCCAAATCTGTAGTTGCGGTGGCATTAATACATAAGTACCGAAGAAAAATCTGTAAAAGACATGAAAAAAATTGGCATTATTTTCAAGTTTTTTCAGGAATATTGATCAGTTAAGTGGTTAAGGTATGAATATTCTACAATTTAAATGTAAATATAGTTTTAAAAAAACTCCATATCATTTCTTACATACTTTTAATGAAATAAAATGAAGAAATCAACATCTTCGACTTTCAGCACTTTTCTTAAGATGTAAAATACAATATAAAATCTTTCTTATAAGACAAAAAGGTCGCAGGTTTCAAACTTTATTTACATATCAAACATTTCACAAAGCTTGCTTGAAAACTCTTTCATGTGTAAAGTATCGTTAAGGCATTTAATCGTAATGACATATTGAAACTGCATACGTGCAAAGTGAAGAGAAAATGTTATTTACCTTTTAAGAGAAACGGGAGAGACAGTATTCCAATAATTTTGTCGTGTAGACAAATAAAAACAACACAGTGCAATCGGTAAACAAAGCGAAACTCTGATTTAATAATTACATTTAAGATTATACTATTTAACTTACGCTGCTTGTACCAATACTCTTAAGGTTACTAATTCTATTTCGGATTTTCTGTTCTGAATTCTGAATTACGCTGTCAAAGAATTTCAGGAAGTATTTGCTAAACGTATTGAAGCAAAGATAAAGTACAAATAGTTCAATATAGAACTAGAACAATGTTGTTAAATAAATATACTATCTATTAAGCTTAAATAGCAATAAATTTAAAACTAAACTCATATTTCTAAACTATTTAAAACAAAATACTTTTAAATTTTTTTAATGTAATCACAAATTCGCACTATAATTAACTCATTTGTGTAAATGATGCTTTCATCATATATGCGGTAGAAAATATTAAGTTATAGAATAGACAGTAGAATATAAATAATATACAAAAAATATATAAATGTAAAAAGTATTGTGAGAAATATGTCTGTAATTTATTGTGTAAAGTAATAAAATGTAAAAGTACGAAATCAGATTTAATACGTATATTTATCTTTTCTATATATCTACATTTTGGAAGAATATTGGAAGGGAGAAAGTTTTATACTGCTTTTCACTGCGCTTTTGATTGCATATTTCCTTGTTAGTTTAAAATACTTTTTTAATCTCCAGAAAAAAATTGTACCTATCTTAAAGGATCTTAAACAAAATGTATTTAAGTGAGAATAAGAGAGACAGGCGCTTTAAGGATAATGAAAGAGGGCAAGTTTAAGATAATGAAAAATCATTCCATAAATTGTGAAAAGTAAATCGGATGATATACATGTATTATTCTTGTAAGGTGATGTGGGATGAAGGCGCTGTTTTTCTTTTCTTTTTGTAAATGCACAACAAAGTAAAAACAAACAATCTAAATACCAGGAATCACTAGTCAAAGTCTTTAGAATCTAATTTTTATGCTAAACAATTTTAAACCCTTTTAATGAAATAGATATAATCATTTTCACAAACGTCCATTTTAAATTTCATTTTTATGTACTAGCACAGAGAGCGCATAAAGAAAAAAGTTTGTTTAATTTTTTCAAACAAATTACATTTTTAGTTTCTAAAACTGCATAAAAGAAAAATAAGTAGCAGTATATCAATAAATAAAAACTTTGTTAAATCACCATAAAAAGATAAAATAAACAGGACGCGTTTCGAGCTGCAAAATTATTGCTCGTCATCAGCTGATCCAAACACGTGTCACAACGGACAGAGTGGAAATAACAGTGAAATAAAGAGGGAGGAGATTACACAGAGTGCGACAGGTGGCGCTGCTTGTCAGAGCCAAGGAGAAAGAGAAAAGTAAAGATAAACTCAAAGAAGGAGGGAGGAGATTACAAAGAGTGCCCCAGGTGGCGCTGGCTAAAAGAACACAGGTGGCAGAGAAAAACTAATAAAAGAAAAGAAAACAAATAAAATAAAAATAAATAAATCAATTAAAATCTATACTAATAAAAGAACAAAACGCTCTGTCTGTCTGTGTGTGTGTGTGTCTGTGTGTCTGCGATAGCTAGCAAAATCTACAGTACGTACAAAGCTCAAAATTTTTTTGAGAGTAGCCCAATGTCTCTCCTGATGCACCTGAAGCTCAGAATTTCAAAATTCTATTTATTAACTGAGTAATTAATTAAATTCCAAAGCTCACTCTCATAAAAAATCGCCTTTTTTCGCTTTTTTTTCCATTTCATTTTCTTATGGTTGATTGGTTGCATAAAATTTTCGCAGAAATAATTAAAAAAGCTGGGACAGACCTTTAAAATTCATAGACTGGCAAAATGTCAGTTTAAATGAGGATTTTTTTTTAATCACAGCTGCTGTACACCATGGAGAAAAAGATAGGTGGAGGCGAAGTAAACCGAAAAAAGGTTTTCAACACGGAGTAAGAAGTGTCTTACTCCGTGGTTTGCAATATTAAACCATTTATCGCTGAAATTTTAATGTCTCAAACAAAAGCACGAGGAAGGAATTTTGTATTAATAAAACGAATTGAAAGAAACGAATTACAGCTGAAGCATATTTTACGAAGAAATAGTAATTTTTTAAAATGGTTTTTTTCTATTATATTATTTAGGTTAAAGTTAAATTGCATTTATGTTATGGATAGAATAAGGATATGTTACAATAAAGTGAATACATTTATGCTTGGTTACATTTCTGTTATATTTAATTTACGGTAGGGTACTGTTAAGTCGCTGTTAGGTTACAGACAGGTTCTGGTTACGATATAAAAGTTTAAGGTTAGGAATTTATACACAGAGTGAACATATACGCAAAATTTGATTAAAAATAACACTTTTAATAACCTACTTTAATTAAATAACTTACTTTTGTTAAATAGCTCTGAAATTATAGTACTATATACCAACCTTTTAGCTACCATCGTGTATCGATTGCATTCATGATATAGTCGGATTTAAGAGTGATATAATTAGTTCAAAATTCAAAATATTTCACTTGGGATTTGTATGTGAAAGTAATAATTAGTTACGTGATTTAACAGTGATTTTTACGGGTAAATATCAACTTTTTTACACGGAAATCATGCAATCGTTGGATACATATTCCCTCCCGCATTTTTCATTACTCATTTTGAGTATTTTTAGAGCTTAATATTAGTTGTTTTTAAAACCGATTTTTCACACAGTCAGGGGCTACGTATTTCAGACAATGCATTTCTGCATGTAACGAGTTAATGATAAAATCATACAAATTTCAAGTTCGTTTAATATTGTTAATACGGACCCGGGCAACGCCGGGCGGGTCAGCTAGTAAATAAATAAAAATCACAATAAAATAAAATTAATTAATTAAAAATAATATAATAAAAAAAAGAAGTAATAATAATAATTAATTAAATAAAAAATTAAAAATAATTATAGTAATAATAATAAACTACAAAAGTAATTTCCATGCAGGAGAAAGGGAGAGTATTTTCGGTGTTTCTCAATATTGTTTAAGTAGCAGTATGCTTACAAAAATTAAATGTATCGCTAAATTATGAAAAATTCAACGAAAATGTAATCTCCAAAAAAAAAAATTAGACAAGAAATGAAAATGAAAAGTAAAACATTTGAATTTATATGAATGAATAGCATTATTACTGGGAATAATTGACAGCATAATTAAAAAAAAGATTCAAATCATTGGTTTGCATTCAAGTGAATGTTGCAATTTGCTCTTAAATTAAGAATTAGTTCTTTTCTAGTTAGGTTTTAGACTTTTCTGGCCTTTCTTCATTTTCTTTCATTTGTATTTCCACTTACCCAAAATCATACTACATTTCCCGTTGAAAGAATAAAGTTTGTTTCATGCAGTCATCAATTTTATTTGATGCACTGAATGCTGTTTGCTTTAGATTGTCTTGCTTGATAAAACATAGATACTCAGCACATTCAGAACCGTGAAATTTTAATCCAATACTGCAATTAGAATCCATAAGAGGAACACTTTGGTCACTGCAGAAACATAACTCATATTTTATTTTATTTGTCAAGTGAAGTGTTTTTAAGTTGATCTTTCCTTTCGTTTTTTTACTCAATTTACTACCGCCAAATTGTCAGTATTTGACGCTTTTTGGTTTTTTTTGCTTTTTGTTTTCTTCTTTTTTCTTGTTAATGAATTCTGTGCTTGAGATATTTGACACTTTCTGGTTTCTTTTGCTTTTTATTCCCTTCTTCTATTTTCTTATTAATGAATTCTGTGCTTGAAATATTTGACGCTTTCTGGTTTCTTTTGCTTTTTATTTCCTTCTTCTTTTTTTTGCTAATGAACTTTGTGCTTGTAATATTTGTATCCTTTTGCTTTCGTTTACTTCTCTGTATAGGAGTTTTGACTATTAGAGCAGGAAACGTTTTCTTTCACAAATTAAATGGTGACAATTGCATTTTTATCTACATTTTTTTTAATCACGCATGGAGAACCAACATTTTTGCGCGGAAAAATTTGATAAGTAGGAGTATGCACTGAATTCAAGTTCATATAACTGCAAATTCTATTAAAACTGCAGCAATGAATTTATGAAATCGAAAAACAAAAATTTATTTTGCGGCATGTGCTCAACAGATGTGGGTAAAATGCGAGCCGCCTTTTTGTGTCATCTGATTTACGCCGGACTAAAGTAAGCGCATGCTGGTATTCAACTAAGATCTTGTCCACAGTTTCAATCAGATTTGGGATGAAATATCTGATAATTTGACTTAATATACACTGTTCAAAACAATTAAAGGATATTGCAGTTTTAGGTGGATTTTGTATCTGGGAAACTTTTTAGCTGATTGATACATGGTCGACAGACATAGTAGGTTATATGAGAATAAATTACACATGTTTGGCAGAAAAAAATGCATTTTATTGCGCATTTGTGTACAAAAGGAAAATAACACAATTTGTGCATATGAGAAAAAAAGGATAAGAAAAGGTGTTTTCTTCAAAGAAAATCATTTTTAGTAGGGGGTATGGTTTCCACGGGCGGCCAACAACGTTGAACACCTTTGCGGCATGGACTCAATGAGGCTATTAATGACGAGTTGGGGTATTCTGCCCCACTCTTCCACAAGAGATCTTTCCAGTTCTTGGAGAGTTTGTGGGAGTTGTTGGCGGCCAGAAATTCGTCTTCCTAGAGCGTCCCAAACGTGCTGGATTGGATTCATGTCTGGAGAACACGCTGGCCATTCCATTCGACCGATTCCTTCTTCGAAAAGGAAATCCTCCACCAGGTTTGCAAGACGTGGCCTGCAGTTATCGTCCATTAAAATGAAGTTATCTCCGATTGCTGCAGCGTAAGGGACTATTATAGGTCTAAGGATCTCATTCCTATATCGGCGACCAGTCAGCGCTCTATCTCGAATGATGTAGAGGTCAGTGCGCCCGTCTATGGAAATGTCACCATACACCAACACTCCTCCACCGCCAAATCTGACACTTCCGTGCACGAACGCAGGATTATTCCTACTGCCACGGTCCCTCCAGATGAAAATACGCCTATTATTCGGATGCACAGAAAAACGGGACTCGTCAGAAAACAGAATATTGCTCCATTCATTTCTCCTTCAATTGACATGCTCGGTTGCCCACTCCCTGCGGTCGCGACGATGCCTTGATGTTAATCTAACACATACCATCGGTCGGCGAGCATACAGACCTACAGCATGGAGCCGGTTTCGGACAGTCTGAGTTGAAATCGTGGTGCCTGTAACCGAGCGAAGTTGTTGTTGGAGAAGAGTAGCGTTCATGTTTCGGTGTCTCCGAGCTGTTAACGCTAAATACCGATCTTCATTGGGCGTTGTTACCCGTCTACGACCTTGCCCTGGTCTTCGGCCTGCACATCCATTTTCCAAAAAACGGTTCCAGATCCTGGAAATGACACTTTATGACACTCCAATGGCTTGCACTACTTCGGCTTGAGTTTGGTCCCCTTCTAACCTACCAACAATTCTCCAAGCTTCTGAATCTGTCAAATGACTTCGCTGAGACATCGTACTCATCGAAACAAAGCAATCAGTGAATGCAGATCATCCTTGTCTTCATTCTCTTTTATCCAGTTAAAAGTCAAATTTCATTCGTTGCCGCTGAAACGACGTTTTTGACGTCGAACTCAAAATTTGCATACTCCAGTTTGATAACCAGAAAAATTTGCATTTGTGATTCTCTTCTTCTATTTTCGGCAAAAAAAAATTTCTTTTATATCTTTATTTTATATAAAACTTCAAATATCCTTTAATTGTTTTGAGCAGTGTATTAAATAAAACGTACAAATTTGAAGCATAAAAAATGGCATAAATATGTAAATACTGACAATTAATCAATAGAAACGCATAAAACACAGCACATAGCAAAGAGGAACACCGTGAACCCCTTAATTTAGTCTGGGTATTGCTAATGTCATCCACACAATATCTGAGGCATTTGTCCCACCACGGCGTTTGTATCCACTTATATACTCGCTACGTACATCTATCTTCTGAGAGACTATCGGGACGGGTGGGGAATTGTACCACTATTGGTAATATAATATTGGTATTAAATATATTTTGAAATCTTAAAAAAAATATTTTGTGCGTCGCTTGGAGAATAATAATAAACATATAAATATGAGAGGATAATAAAATGCAATCAATTTAACACATTTAAAGAGGGTAAGTTTCAGTAAAATGAATTTTTTTTTATAAGAAGCAAAAAGTAAATTAGATTTAATACGCATATTTCTCCTTCACATACAAATATCGATTGAGAGGATATTCTAAGGGGGTGGAGTTAGTTGACACTTTTTACTGCTTTATTCATTACATTCTTCTGATTCATTTGAAATACATTTTTAAATCTCCAGAAAAGAAATGGTGCATTGTGAAAGATTTTATCCAACATGTAAAGGAGAGATGATAATTGAAAATACGCAGGTTTAAGTATGATAAAAAATTACATCAGAATCGTAGAATAAATAAATTTCAATATGTATATATTTTTTTACGTATATCTGTCTTTTAAGAGGATATTGTATGTGTGCATTTACAGATGGGTGGAATAGAATGACATTTGATTTCACTATTATTTACAATTTTGATTACATAATTCTTATTAATTTTTAAATATATTTTGAAATCTCTAAGAAAAAAATCTTGTACTTGTGTTGAAGGATTGTAGACAACATTAATTAAGCGAGGTATGTAGAAAGAGAATAAATGTAAGAATAAAGAATTAGGGTAAGTTTCAGGAAAATGAAATTTTTTCCCATCAGAAGCGAAAAGGAAATCAGGTTTTATACGTATATTTTTCTTTTACGTATGTATCTTTTGAGATCATATTGAGGAGGGTTGTATCACTATTAAATACACTTTTGCTATCATATATTTTATTAATATTTAATATCATTTTGATATTAAATATCTTCATTATCATTGATATTAGAAATCTTCATTAAAAGATTTCGTACATGTCTTGAATGTTCCTAATCAAAATTTAAATAAGAGAAGGTAATAAAAAATAAGTAAGTGTAAGATTAATAGAAAGCAGATATTTTTAAGAATGGTGAAAAATGAAAAAAAAATCGTGTAATGCATATATTTTTATTTTGCACATATGTCCTTTCGAAGAAATTGCGAAGTGTTGTACCATTTTTTACTGTACATTTGATTACATAGTTGTAATCAATTTTTAAATACATTTTTAAATTCCCAGATTTTTTTTTCGAATAGTTTGAAATATCATAACCAAAAATTAACCAAATGAGAGCATTAGAAAATAATCAAGTTTGAAGATTATAAAACATCTTTAATCAGAATGAAAAGTCAACCAGATGTAAAACTTATATTTTCCTTTACGTATCTATCTTTTAACAGATATTGGCAGGGGAGAGGTGGTTACTACTTTTGATAAATTTCTTAATAACTTTTGAGTGCTACATTTTTAATTTGAGATTGCGTGTATATCTGGAAAGATCGTAACCACCATCTAACTATGAAAGAATAACATAAAACAAGTAAGCATAAAAATAATGAAAAATCCTGTATCTGAAGAAAAAAATTAATCAGATGTAATTAATATATTTCGCCTTTACACATGTATCTATTGGCAGGATATTGTGGATTTTATCACTTTTGAGCACTCTTTATTTCAGATATCACAACTAATCGTCTTATCATTAAAAACATCAATATAAAACTTAAAATATGATATTTAATTATTGTCAATTACAGCATAGATACTAAAGTTTGATGTGTCATAACAAACAGATAAAGTCTAAAAATAGAAAAATCATTTTAATGAAACCTTATTTCTTTAATATTAATACAAAATACCGTATATGGTTAATTTATATGACCATTGTTACGAAAGAAATGAAAAAAAGAGGTTTACTAAATGGTTTAAAGTCAATCAAATTTTTTACGTTAACATTTTTCAAAAGTTAAAACTGAAAGACTACAGTTCCTAATATGTTTCTTTAATTGTTTGTATACGAAAGTGAAAAAATGTTTTATGATAACCACTAAAACTTTCATAAAAGTAACGTCTGAAAGATAAGTTATTAAAACTGTGTTTAGGATTAGTTTACTTAAGCGATATGGTATGTAATGACAATTCACTTCCAAAGTTACAACATTTATTTCAGTCGTACTATAGATCGATGGAGAGATTTTTCGGAAATATTTTAATACTGTACATTCAATCACCGCTTCACATGAAATCCCCTTTTTTTTATTAGCATATGAAAGAAAATGTACTTATTTTCTTTCTTACGCGTAAACTAAATCCTCAACATCAAATTTCAAAAATTTATAAAAAAGTAATACGATAAAGGAAAAGGGAAAAAATATCGTAAAAATATATTTACAAATACGAATATTGAAGAAATTCTTATTCAGTTTATTTAATTTTAAATACATATCTAGCGGCTCCATAATGGTTCAATAACGGTATTTAAATTCAAAATAAGTATATCAGTGACATGTTCTGAAATTTATATACGAAATATTTAAATTTCTTTAAACCAGAACTCGTATTTACGGAAAATAAACTGCTTGAAAAATAGACTTTTAAAAGATTGATAGTCTTAGGAATGCTGTTTTGAAAAAAAAATGACACAAAAGAATGTTATTAAGTTTAAAAAGGTATACATTATGCAAACTATATATCCAGGGGTAACCGTTCATTTGTGATTTTTTACGTTTGGTTAAACATCTAGAAAACTACATGAGGCATTATCCTGAAACTCCAGATGTGTAAATAGAATATTAAATGTGATATAGTTCCGAGAAGGTTTTTTTCCGAAACCCAATAGGGGGGGATCAGCAAATTGCAAAATTATGAATATCTGTCATAACTAATGCAGTGAGTGCTCCACCATTTGAAGGATCGAGTCATACTCGACTAACCAGACCTCAGATACGATTGCATTATTAAATCACAACAATGCATATTCTCACACGTTACTCGCCACTGCCGATATTTTGGTTAATTTTAATTTGGAAATAGTGCCGAAAGCCTTGCATAGCCTCGACCTCATTCACAGGGACATTTTTTGCACCCCCAAATCAAGGCAGATTAAACTGGATGCAATGATTATTGATAAATAAAAATAAATAATGTTTATCGAATTACATGTTACCGAACATGTTGCATTATCAGAGATCTTCAAAAAGTTTTCCGAAATTCAAACACAGGGTTCAATGTCATAGGTAGTATCCACCTAAATAAAGTTATACGATAAAGGACATTCTTAAAAAAAGAAAAACAAATTTAAAGATATTTTGCTAATGAGAATACCGAGTACATTCTAATTCAAGGAATCTATATTTGTAAATATAACTCTCGCGGCACTATGATGACTCTATAATTCAAAACATGTATATCAGTGACATGGTATGAAATACATAACGAAACATTTAAATTTCTTTCACCTAGAGCTTGCACATTCGGAAAATAAAACTGCGTGAAAAATGTATTTTTATAAGATAGGTAGCTCCAGTATTTGGATAAACAATGTTATTCAGAGAATATTTGAAGCTAAAGAATATTATTAAGTATAAAAATGTATACGTTATATATACATTTCGAAAGTACCCATAAAAAAGAATGACATTTCTGATACTATAAAGTAAATTTTATGTGTTGTCTTGATATTTTAAACGACTTTAGCGATTTAAATAATGTTTAAAAAAGCGAAATTCATTTACAAGAGAAATTCAAAACAGAAACAATAAATTTTATGTGCATACTGTTAAGATAAATTGACCACAAAAAGAAATGCAATGTTTATTGTGAAACTGATGCACTTCATTTATTTTGTGCGATAGATAAAATCGGTACATAAATATTAGATTATTCACCCACAGAAACTTTCGGAAAATAAATTCATTCACATGCTTTCTTGTTACAGATAAAAGTATAGATAAAAAGCAATTACTTTTTTTAACACTATAAAGTAAATTTAACGGTTATCGTAATGCTTTAAACGACTCTAGTGGTTTAAATAATGTCTAGAGAAAGGAAACACACAACGAAAAATATTTCAAAACCGAAAAAAACAATTTTTATGAACATACTATTTAGAGAAAATGGGCCCAAAAAGAAATGCAAAGTTTATTGTGAAATTGAATCACTCCATTTATTTTGTATGCCCCATAAAGTATATAGATAAATACTGTAAATAAAAAAATTGAGAACTAGTGTAAATTTATAAACAGTTTAGCGTTTTTTTTTTTTTTTTTTTTTTTTTTTTTTTTTTTTTTTTACAGAAATTTTTAACAATGTAAGTAACAATCAAAACAATGGAGACATAATTGTTCTCCCCCATTGCAGAAGGCATTGTGCATGAAATCAGAAAGAAAAGTTTTGATGTCATCTCTTTGGATGAGCTATTTAGTGTACTCGAAACTTCTGGACCGAGTGGATAAAAAATCCTTTAAAAAGACAAGGTTTGTTTAAGAAGAAAATTATTTTACATGATAACAATGAATATTCATATACAAATGTGGTAATAGTGGTAAAAATGAATATGCTGAAATATGATCTGTTCCCTCAACTATCTTACTTTGGCGCAGCATGTCCTTAATGGGACTTGGTGCCATAAAATCACACTCAATCAAGGGGCAAAACAACCATCTACTTTACTCATTTAGTTTGGCTCGTTCAGACTTCCATATGTTCTTATGATTAAATTTTTTCTTCGGGAAAAAGAATTTTTTTGAAATAAGAAGAAAAAGTATCTGTCGACAATTATTATGGAGTACTTGAAGTTTAGCCCTTTCATGAAGGCAGAATAGCTTTAGAACATTATTAAATGAACTTCATTAAACTTAAAAGAGGTTATGTAAAAAATAAAACATATTTCAAAATAATGAGAAAGGAAACTTGGATTAAGGCTTTTCCATTTAACCATTTCATTCCCAGTGAGTCCAAATGGCATCATGACATTATTTATTTTATTTCTATATTTAATTCGGATATTTCGAATTCATACCAGAAAATTAAAATAGAAATACATGTTTTATGTAATAGCAAAAATTCCATAATTAAATAAAGAGAAATTTATCATTGAACTTTTAAGGTGTGAATTCAGATTTTTTGAACTATGGATTTTCTAGAACCTATTTTACCATGGGAATGAAAATGCATCTCACATAAGTCGATGTATCTTCTACTAATTAATCAATATTTAGACTTTTAAAACAAGATCTGTATAAGCAGTATCCCAAAAACATTGTATGGACTCTGGAAATTTGTGGTTGAGAAATGAAAAAAATGATATATTTAGAAAAGCTCTTCTTTGTTGGAAATCAACATGTAATGCGAAACTTCATTAAAAGCTTGAATATATTAAAAAAATAAAAATCTCATCTTTATTTGTAAATATATAAGGTGTTCTGGTGTAAAAACGCCAGGTTGGGTAATAGCGCCAAGTTCTAATTTGTCAATTTCTGGAGCTGAAGAGTTTGTATTTTTAGAAATTAAGAATCTACATGCCATTATTCCACCTTATTTTATAATTTTCTTTGCATGGTGTTATTACCCATATAAGTGGGTAATAACTCCGAATAGCATTGGTCAAGAAATCATGCCATTGCATTTTATGAATACATATCTGTTAAATTATTTTTATAGATAGTCAATGAGGTACTACATCAAATCAATATTTGTTTCAAAAATACAATCTAAAACTAAGCTGTAGAAATTGGTAGATCCTTAACGTAGCGTTATTACTCCAGGATACCTTATATTTTATATATCGTCACAAAAATGTGTCAAAGCCCTCACAAATATATATAACAGTATACATTTTATTTATTTTCAAATTTTAAATACTAAACCATTTATTTTTATAGCACTAAAAATAAAATCTATATGTTACTTTGATACTAAACGACTCTTGTGATTTTATAGAATATCTAGAGAAAAGCAATACTAAAACAAAATACAGTTAAAATAAAAACTATAAATTTTATGTGTCTACTGTTAAACGGAAAATAGCCACAGAAAAGAACTGAAAAGTTTATTTTGAAACTGGAGTGTTTCATTTGTAAGTTCAGTTCATAAAACTGACAGATAAATATCAAATTATTGGTTTAGAAAAACGTTTCATATAAAATCAAGTAAATGTTTTCGAAAAATAAGATCGCAAATATTTTCAGTATCTTTTACTCAATTGTTTAAGAGAAAATGGAGCATATTTTTGTATATACTTTTAATGAATTTTAAAATGTTTATTAATAATCGACTTAAATATTTTTTCATAAATAAATAAATAAAATGATTATTGTTATGAAACGTTATTATACAAAAATAAATAAAATCATATGAGGGAACAAAATTTCCACCTTGTTTTAAACATAAAATGTATAATATAAATTTTAAAACTTTCACTGTTTTACTCACAAGGTTTAAAATAATCAAAGATTTGTTAGTTTGTGTTTGTATTGGCCAATTATCTACACTTGGGATATAGGCTCTAAATTGGCAGGGGTTCTCTCCGTGGGGGTCTTTTTAAGGGAACCTAACCTCCACGCAAGGAAATTCAAGGCTGGGAGGAAACCATGAGAAAACTCCGAATGGTTAGGCCGATGGCCGCGATTGGGTACGAACCCAGCAACTGACGTCTACCAGTTTCGGAGGCAGAACCTCTCGGCCACTGTTGGGGCCAATAATCAAAGATATGTTAATGGTTAAACATATAGGCTGTATTTGAAAATATCTTAGTGCTTATAAGCCTTATCCAGACTTTTTATCAGAGAATATTTGTGTAATATTTAATTTAATTTAATTTTATTAAAAAATAATTTTAGTTTTTTTTAATTTTCTTTTATTTATTAATTTATTTAATAAAATTTATTTTCTTTTTATATTGTTATAAAAATGTTTTCTGAGATCCTGGGATGCAAGAACTAAGATATTTTTAAATAAAATGTACATGTTTAACTATTAAAATCTCTGTGATTATTTTAAACGCCGTTTAAGTGAAACATATTTAATTTCATATTATATACTTAATATCATTACACTTATTCATTTACTCAATTGTTTATTTGATTTTTGTACGTTATTCTAAAATGTACTTATCTACAATACAATCTCTTCAAAAATAAAGACTTCGTTTATATGAAGTCTTATGAAAATAAAACGCAGATCAACATTCGATCATTTTTTATGGGTGTGACATGCCAGTTCGTTTAAAGTCTGGTTACCATCAGGTAAATATCATGCACCAGACAGAGACAAGGATTCTTTCATTTGTCCTTTTGGTAATTTCCACTTATTGCAAATGTTATTTGGGTTGGTCAATGCGCTAGCCAGTTTTCAGAGTTTCTGAAAAAGAAAGTGTAATTTCAAAATATATCTGCAACCAAAATCAAAAAAGTAAAAAAAAAAAAAAAAAAATATATATATATATATATATATATATATATAGAGAGAGAGAGAGAGAGAGAGAGAGAGATGGACCTCATCTACCTAATGGAAAAAATATTATTTAAAAATGTCGAAGTGCAAAAGATATTTTAGAAAATGTCCTCCCCTGTAAGATAGTATTTTCTTGCGAATGCCTTCGCTACCAGGGACAAGAGCCTTAAACAAATTTTGTAGATACACAAAAGGACATGAAGTAACTATTACCTCGGATCACCAGCCACTCTAATGGTCGATGAATTTTATATGGCCATCTGGCACATTGGCTGGATAGGCTCAACAAATCCAATCTTACAACCTGAAGACTAAATACATTCCTGGTAAAATGAATGTTAATTGAAATAATACACTTTGTTAAATTCACCATAAAAATAAAGCCCAATTCAGGACGCATTTCGATCTAAAACAATACAGCTTGACATCAACTGAAGCAAACACATGTCCGTATAAATGCACAATGTCAAAGTTGAATTGAAAGAAAGAGGGTACAGATTGCAAAAAGTACACGTGGCGCTAGTCGAAAGAGCAAATACAGAAGACGAAAGTGATGTCAAAATAACAGAAGTGAAAGATATCTAAAAAAGGGGAAATAATTATGAACGGAAAAAAATAAATGGAAAATAAAAACAAATAAATAGTAAAGAAGATTCAACAATAATAACAAGAAGATGATGAAATAAAATGAATAAAATAAAAATAAATGCAAACATAAATAAAAAAATAATAAAATAAATAAAAATGAAATAAAATGAACCATTTTTTTTCAAATGAAAATAGACAAGAGACGTGAGAAAGGTAATTTCCACGCAGGAGAAAGGAAGGGAAATGATGAGAGATCATTGATAGAATTATCAGAGTTATTATAAATAAAATGGCTTCATGAACATTTAAATGAAAGGGAGAGGCAGAATAAGAAATAATGGTGGGCGTAGAAAAATTGAAAGTATGACTGGAAGCCCAACAGTAAGAAGCAATCGAAAATTTAAAGATTTCTTGATTTTCAATGTATTTCAGATGCTCGCCTAATCTTTTTTTAACGCTGTCTTGATTTAAACAATACAAAAGTAAATTATATGAACAAAGAATTAAATAACTATCCTACCGGTTCTCAGTAGGAATAGAATCTTTTAAAGAGGAGAATTTGATTTTATTTATAGGTTTGAAGATTTTATGACGTTTTATAAATTTGCTTACAGGTCACTAAGCATTTTTTCTGATTTATCTTCTCTAAAAATGAAGTTAATTATTTCAAATCTCTTGCCCTTGCTCGTAATTATAATCCCTCTGTGACTTAGAAAGCTCTGCATAAATTAAATAAACCTAAATGTCATCTTTTTGATTCTAATAATCCTCTTAATTTCAAATCTATTGTTTTACCGTTCTATTTTCTTCTCTGTTTGAAAATTGCTAAAATATTTTCTCGTTTCAATTTTAAAGTCATCTACAAATTCGGTGTGTTTTCGCTAGAATGAATGTTGTTGCTGACGAATTGTCTTCTATCTTTTTTTTTCTTTAAAATTAACCTACTATAAATCAAAAATGTTTTCTTAAGATTTAATTTAATTATATCCTACAAATTTTCTACATATACAATAGTATTTTTTTACGTTATTTCTTTACGTTGTTAAAATTTGTTAATTTTTAACACAAGTGGATTACTTGATGTAATCTAATTTAATATCAATTGCGTGTATAAATGGCGTACATGAAGAAGGAAAATGTTTAATATCGTAACTCTATTCATATAATTAAAATTACACCTGATTAAAAAATTATTTTTAACTTTATAAAATCCGTCATATTCTAGTAGGCAAAATCAACTTTCACTCAGGATATCTTAGAAATTTTTTGATTTGTTTTCTTTTCTTCCTTTTTTTTCTTTTCTTTTTATTTCTGACTTTGAAAAAAAATAAATAAAGTGATACAAAAATACACTGTAAAAAAAAATTCAAGAGGTTACTAAAAATTTTTTAGTAAATTTGTATTCCACAGAATTTTTTAGTAATAATTACAAACTTTTTTTTGCAAGCGAAACAAGCATTTCTTTTGTAAACTGAACAAAAGAATTTTTTGTATAACTAACTTAAAAATTTTTAGTATGAGCCACCAAGCAAATTTTAGTAATAGATCCAAAATTATTTTTAATAACCATTACGTGGGCTCGAAGGGCAGGAGCTTCCTTCGAGCTGCATCCAGACTTCTGGAGCGGAAGATTTTCGGCAAAACCGCAATAGATGGCAGCACCAAACATTGCTAATGCTCCGTCAGGATATTCACAATCCCTTTAATAACGACTACTTACACTGCATACATTCGAGGCGTATTTGGCAGCGGCCAGTATCGAACCCGGGACCTTTTAGCCTGGAGTCCGTTACTATAACCACTATACTATCAAGGCCACACAAACTGTGTTTTAGTAATGGCTATTAAAAATATAAAATTATTAACTCTTATTCGTTGCTAACTTTTTTCTAGTAATTCTTACAGATTTTCTTGTAACCGACTAAGATTACTAAAAATTTTTTAGTAATTACAAGGATCACTATTTTTTAGTAGACCGGCACTTTTTTTTTTACAGTGTACTCTTGAAGTCGGAATGCGCGTCAATAAATATTATATATAGGGGAGAGTGGGGATACTTGAGCCACCCCTATTATCTCTACAGTTGATTAATTTTTCTTTCTAAAACTGCCAATATGATAACATTTTTATAGTTCTGAACATGTAAAAAAGAAATCACACATCTTGGTACCATTTTGAAAGTATAGTGATTAATAGTTGTCTTTTCCCTATCTGAAAAAAATATTTGGGTGCAAGGTTTTTTTCTTTTTTTGTAATCAAAGTTTTGTTTAAAGTTGCAACTATATACATACATTCAATAAGCATAATTTCAATTGTATTTTGAGTCTAAAATAGTTCTAATTGCTGCATGCTTTATTTAGTAAAACTTTGGGAAACAAAAATAGTGATAGTGGGGATACTTGAGCCAATGAGAGTGGGGATACTTGAGCCATGTCTTAACCATCCTCACTAGAAATTAAACATGGGTGAAACAAACAAAAAATAAAATTCCATCCTTATATTCACTAATAGATATTTTTCTGGAGAAAAGGGAGAATAATTTTTCATTTTATTTTTTTTTCTTAAAAAAATAAAGACCTAAAAATGTTTAAAAATGCATATTTTTTAAATGAAAATGTCTATTTTATTTTTCGATTTGTTCGATTTGACAAACGACCAAAATTCGAACAAAATAGTCTGTCTAGATAAATGTAAACATAGTTTTCAATTTAATTTTCATTAAATGAAAATAACTTTTTAAAACGGTTTTACAGGCTATAATCTCTAATACTTTAATTAGTTAGGTCCAACATAATAAAATATTTATTTTTTAATATAACATATTAAGATTAGTATTTTATATTGAAATCGTAACCTCTGTTGCTGTAACTTTTTTTTTAACTAAGAAAATTGAAGAAAAATTGGTAAAAAGAGCGCACAAAAACAAGAAAAGCAACAAAAATCCCAGTTCAAACTTACCTACATGGAGCCAAAGAGGAAGACAAAATCTTTTCCTGTGAAATCAAAAAAGTGTTTGAAATAGTAGAATGATGCATCTGGCTTAAATTTCGACAGCTACTAAACTAAAAGCATGAGTTCGACAATATCATTAGAGGAAAATTCTGTCAATGATGGTGATGATGTGAAAGAAAACCTTCTATTGATGGTTGGTTACTAATAAAATATGCCAGAAAGAAAACTGTAAAAATATTTGTTGGATAAGTGCTTAATATTTTGAAAATGAAATTTGCAAGAAGAATTGCAGATTCCAAATTTAAATGGCTCTGAACTGAGGATGTTTCTACCGTCGTTATAACTGAGGTTCAAATTATCCTTCGACAACCAGTTTTAACGACAAAAAATGATCGTATTACTAGCTTTGTTTTCTTAATTGGTTTTGAAACACTTTACGTTTCATAATTTATCATTCTGTAAAATATTTGTGCAAAAATAAAGCGAAAAAAATTACTTTTGTAGGTATTTTTCCGTAGTGGCTCAAGTATCCCTTCACTATGGCTCAAGTATCCCCGCCATGGGGTTACTTGAGCCATGATGTAAAACAAAAAATAAACATTTATTATGCATAGAAAAATAGTTCAAAATTTATTGAAAGTGGTTTTTAGTTGAAGGAAAAATATCAAATTTTCATTTTCAATATTTTATTTTATTCTAAAAAAATATAAAAAATTTAAAAACAATAAAATTCAAAAAATGGCTCAAGTATCCCCATCTTCCCCTACTAAGACATCCAATATATATTTATACATATTATCTTAAATTACGTGTATTGATGTAATTTTATAGTGCTTAATATTTCTTACATGAATCAGGATTATATTTTTAGCATTAGAACATTAGTTTCGAAATAAAGGCATTTTAATTATCGAAGAATCTATAAAGATGTACAGTTTTGTTTTTAATATTTGATCAAAATCCACATAAAACAAATTAAAATAATAAAAAATATATGCCGACACAATAATTTTATGCAGCAATTTAAATTTGTTGCCATTCGATACTAAAAAAAATATTTGAAAAATTACGATTTATGTTTGCGCTTTCAGATTTCAATTAAAGACTATTGATATACCTTTATATAAACTGTTATTGCTATTGATAAACATTAGATAAGCACATACTCACATGAAATAAAGCTTAATTTAAAAAAAAATCAGTCTCGTAAAATGTACAAATTTACATACTTTAACTTTTGTATTTATTTGTGGAGTTTGATAATTTCTTACCTAAATACAAATAAAAGAATATCAGTCATGTGGAAAAACTAAGTAAAAAATAAATAAAAAACATACATTAGAAAATGAAATAGATATAGTTATAGCTGTATTATAAATATTAGCTTATTATAGATTACTTTCAAGCACAATTAAAGTATTTGAAGTCATATTTAACAATTGAAAATGAACATAAATACAATGCTATTATTTTGATAAAGTTAAATTATTAAATAAAATGATAAATGCAAGATTAAATGATACATGTATTTTTGTGCGAGTGTAACCATTTTTTTATTTAATTTATTATTTCAACTATTGTTAGAAGTCCTTTTTGAGCTTTCTATTGCGTAAACGATTTCGCTTCATAATGTTTATTTTATCGATAAAACACTTCCAGCTACTTTTTTAAATTAAAAGATTTCTTTTCATGTAGATCTGGTTTTCTTAGGTTTTAAAATATGAAAATAAATAATATACTAATTTAATAACAATGAAATTAGTATAGGGGGAACTGGGGTACATTGATACTTGGGGTACATTGATACTTGGGGCACATTGATACAGCCCCTGTACAGCACACAGGGTCATTACAGGAAGTTTCACAACAGCTCCAAAAGGTGATACTAGTGAAATTAACAACATACAGAAAGTTTTGGAATGATTCAATAATTTGATGAAATGGGATGGGTGATTAATTGTTTACGTAGGTCAAAAGTAAATTTGAATTGTACAATTGAAATGGTATTATACAACTGTTCCAGTATTTTCAACCGAAAAGAATACCCTCCCTGGCAAGTAACGCCAATCGTTATCCGTTCCTCATTCTTTATTGTTAGATAAATTATGAGGTGTTGGATTTGCGACTCTTTTTATTTAAAATGGCTGCATGGGGCACAATGATACAGTCTTTGTCGGGGCACATTGATACAACCTAAATCATTTTCTAGTTCATTTTTTTCATTACCTTTTATTTTTATTTTTACCATACCCTCCTTAATTCAACCATTTTTCGTCAAAAAGTTCTACTATTAATTTTTATTGAAGGGAAATAAATCTAATTTCTTTATATTGGAACATTTTATAGTATTTTTGCAAATAGAAGACGTACAAACTTACAGAATATCTAATGCTAGTAGAATTAACAAAAGAAATGGACGGCAGCCTCGCAAATCTCAAATTTATATCGATTCTCCAGAGGAAAAAAAGTATTATCGACATGAGAAATGTTAAGCAAGAGAAACAAGCTGCAGAACAGTACATGATAATTATATTATAAACATAATTTTTAATATAATTATCCTTTATTTTCTGTTTGTAAACCGATTTATAAACAGAAAACCTGGTAATTCTTTCACCTTTCCTAAGAAAGAAGAGAACTCTGGGTTTAAAGTGCCAGATATGACAAAGTTACCACAGCCAACAAACAGGCAAGGAACAGCCAGAACATCAGGTCATTATACATTTCATTTTGATTGCTTTAATATCGCTTACAAATAAATTGTGTGCGATTTTAATGTCTATAAATATCTATAAAATGGTTTGCTAACTATTTTTCTGTGAAAAAAATGCATTGGTGTTATTTTGTCTCCATTTTTCCCAGACGTTTCAAAGTGTATCAATCTGCCCCGGGGATGGGGCACTTTGATACAAATTACTTTTTTTGATTTTTTTAAAATTACATGCAAAAATAATATATAAAACAACGATTGTACATTTTTTGTAACACACAAGACAGGTTTTGCTGACATCACATAGAAAAATAACTTGAAATTTCTGCTTTCTAGACACCAAAATATTTTTTTGTAAAAAGCTGTATCAATGTCCCCCAGTTCCCCCTACTATTTTTTTTAGTGAACTTACATTTTAATTAACTTACAAGTTAGTGAATAACAATAAATATGGAATTTTAATTTAATCTTAAAATATAATATTCTAACCATTCGTTTCTAACATTGTTAAAGATACAGTTACATGAAAAAAAAATGTACTTTAAAAATACATATGTATATATTTATCTTGAAAATCAATATTAAAATTTCTATGATGAAAATATATTATCATTGGATTTAAAAATAAAAAAAACATTTTGTTAAAAAATGGATGAGTATCTTAATGGAATTTTATTCCTCATTTATTTTATTTCTTAAACATCTTCATTTATATTAAGCATTTTTTTTTAAATTTAAAACAGAAAACACCAATTACTCTTGATTTTAAAAATTATATAATTTCATTATATCGTATGTTGTTTATTATGTGCTAAATTGAGAGGATGTCTTGGGGGGGACATTACCCCTCAGTGCAATGAGACTCCGCCCTCCCCCCCCCCCAAAAAAAAATTATCTGAGATATTGTGTTTTCAATGGTGAAAAAATGAATCACCCTCCCGACGGAGTTACAATAATCCCTTCCGGTGAAAATTGTCTGAATTAAACACCGATGATATTTTTAAGAAACAGCTATGCACATTTATGCGTAATTCTTAGAAAATGACTTTAACTATTGAAGTTACACTTAATTTTCACTGTTTATTTTCCATTGAATTTGTTTTCAAATATTTACTTACAAAATGTTGTCATTCAAAAATTCTTAGAGCTAAAATTTCCCAGAAATATTTTACGATTTTCAAAAGGATGTACGAAAAAGTTTTTTTTCTGGGGAAACCACCTCGTCAAATAAACAAGAAGTGATAGATATAACAATAATTATTTAAGAGATACTTTTAATTTCATAACTGTAAGTGACAATAAAATATCAGAAACAATATGCTCTTAATAAATTAAGAAGAATACAGGAATATTATTCTATTGCTCTCTATTTCCATTAAAAACCAGCAAAATCATAAAGCTTTCTTTACATTAAGTTATCATTATTATTCCTTACTATGGTATAATAAATTATTTCCCAGTTACAAAGGGCAGCTCTACAGGGTGATAAAAAAATGATGACAAAATGATATGACGTATCAAGCTTACGAAAAGAATAAAAAATCACATAGAAACATTGGATCGCAAACCACGTATTGAGTAACAAATACAGGGTTTTGGGTTGACACTAATAAATTTCAGAAAAATGAAGTACATTATAATAAAAGATTTTACAGACATTCTTAGCTTTGTTTTAAATGCGATAACACCAAAAAAAAGTGGTAGAAGTTTGCATCATGCTCGCCAGCAATATGCACTTGACACCTCACATTTTGGACTGTGATAATCCCTTTATATGGTACCATCGATTGTTTGAGCTGAATATTTCTTTTAGATCTTTTCGTAGCGATATCACATTTTACACAAAATAAGGTACAAAATCGTTGCATTTTCATTGCAATGTTTTTATGTTCCTCGAAATTATTACTTTCAAACCAGTTGTAGTTAGAATGAAACACCCTGCATTTTTGACTCTAATAATAGTCGTTGAGCCAGGAGCTTGTGTGGTTTCATGTCTGGGGACTTGATAAACTATATATTTTTGGATTCACTACAACAACAGCACCTCATTTATCCATGATACTTTCAAAAGGAGGGTAGCTTTTGGGCGCCATATTGGAAAATAGCTGCCGTCGTTGTGTTAAGCGGTCGTGTGGTTTCATTTCATGGACATGTCGAACATGGTAAATCATACATTTTTGGATTCATCAGAACATCAGAATCTCATTTTTCCATGATACATTCAATACTAGGGTAGTTTATGAACGCCATATTGGAAAATAGCCGCCTTCTTTGAGGCAGGAACTCTTGTGATTTTATGTCAATGGACTTGTTAAACAATACTATTTTGGATTCACGAGAACAACAGAATGACTTTGATCCATGATATTTTCAAAATAAGAGTAGTTAATGGACGCCATATTGAAAAATAGCTGCCGCCTTTGAGCTATAGGCTCATGTGGTGTCATGTCAAAGGACTTGTTAAATTATACACATACATTTTTTTTTGGATTCACCACAACATCAGAATGACATTTACCCATATTTACAAATCCAAGGTAGCTTATGGGCACCATATTGGAAAATGGCCGCCGTCGTTGAGCCAGGGGCTCGTGTATTTTCTTGTCAGTGGACTTTGTAAACCGTATATTTTTGGATTTACCACGACATTATCTACAAAATGACATTTATCCATGATATTTTCAAAAACAGAGTAACCAATGACATCTTATTAGAAAATTCTTCCGATCAGCACAATGATAGAAAAGATTTTCTAGTTTTTAAATGCTGTAAAATTAACAGGACGATTAAAGAGAGAATAAGTAAAGATACGCAGGGTCAAAAGCTACAACAAAAATCAGTCAAAGACCTGCCGCTGTTAAAAGATATTTTTGATACCAGGGCAGAATTTCTTCACATGAATTGTGAAAGAACTAAATTCAGTTCTTCAGAAAAATCTAATCTACATCCAGATCGGTCTTTGAGCAATATCCAGAAAGACGAACATGATATCTCATATTTACAGAATATGATTATCAATAAATAGATAAATATAGACAGGCTAATAGAATCAACAAGAGCAATTACAAATCCAGAAATTGTCGAAGACATAATCAAAGCTCATGAGATATCTGAAGAAATTTACGAAACTTCCAAGAGAGAGAATATTCGCCTGAAGACTTAAAGGCTGAAGGCTATTTCAAACCTCCAATAAGCTAAATACATTTTGTGACTTGAATAAAAAAGAGAATTTGAAATTAAAGACGTCAATGTTTGTTGCCATGACAAAAGGAAATCTGTATTCTCAGATGACGATCCTTGCAGAGCTAAGAAATTTTGATATGAGAACTGTCTTTTCCTACCATCTAGGGCTTCTTCAATAATTCTTAGCAACACTTGATGGTTCAATGTGAAAAACTGAAAAATCAAACTGATAGATGATGCAAATGATAGTGTTGTTAATATAAATGTCAGAATGTGCTTTGTTCAAAGCTTCCATAGGAGCTACAGTCATTTGGACAACTAGCAAAGAATCTGTTTTTTGAGATAATACGTGATTATACATCCTTTCAAAGAACAGATGTTGTATTTGATATATACAGTCAGTTGTCAATAAAAATAAATGATCGATAAATATGAACTGTTGGTGATGTTATAAAAGTTACATATTCCTAGACAAACATTATGAAAATGGAAGCAGATTTTATCTGATGAGGAGAGCAAGAAAAAACTTATGCATTTCATTTCTAAAGAATTCAAAATAAATTCAAGAAATAACTAGTTGGAGAATCCACTAAATTAACTTGCTTCCAAGAAACGGTGGTATAGAACTCATATTTTGCATACACCATGCTTTAGAATCTGGATTTATAAATATTATCATTATCTTAACACTGTTTTCTTTACAAAACGATTTGAAATACTAGGAAGGATTAATATTTGTAAAATTTGGATCCAATGACAAGGTAAAGAATAAGACTGCAATTTGATTGAGATGCATGGATTTGTAGGTAAAGAGTTATATAATGCATCTCTTGAAATGCATTCACTGTTAATGCAATAAGTGCTTTTGCAGGCAAGGGAAAATGATGATTTAGAACACAAATTTCGAGATGCGCTTAAGGCGTTTAATACAGAAGCTGATTTATCAGAGGAAACAAAGAAACAGCTTGAGTCGTAAGTTTACCATCTCTATAATGGAAAGCAAAAATACTCAAACATCAAGGAATTGCACTATATTCTATATATTTTTTTTCTGTAAAACAACGAGTCCGTGGAGTCGCATTGCCTTTTATCATGTAGCAATACACTCAACTTATAGGTAATGAGAGCTAATCACCAGTGTCTTGTTCAGAAGAAGTGCCTACAGGCTGATCCTGACCTTCTATCCCTAGATAAACATGGTCGGATTTTTGAAATAGCAAGTTAGGGAAAGGGCTCTCCACAGATCCAGTGGAATGGCAGTCCTCTTGCTCCTGAAGCTGCTTTGGAAATTTTGTCATATTCTTGTTCAAGAACATGTGCTCTGCGTGTCTATTTAATAACTTAATGTACAAGCATATGCAGAACATAGAACTGTTCTATGACGATTGAAGTTAATTGGATACAGCAATGTGAACCAATCATGATAGAGGTACAGAAGACTAAGATTTTTGTTATTTATTAATTCGTTCGAGACGAGCATCTTTTACAACAATTTAATTCAATTGACACCACTTTTTGTCAAACAATTAAATTTAGGTAAGCAAACAAGATAATGTCTTAATTAGATAAGGAAATTTTACTTTTTTTAATGGTATCAAAAACAAGCGATGGAAGCACGTTTTGAATTAGCATATACGCACCCGTGGTCCCGAAAGGGTTAATTCTTAACAGACTAAGTACAATAGATTCATCAGTACTACTTTTTTCTCGAATTGCTGGATCTTATCCACATGAAAATAATATGCATTAAAATGCAAAACAATATTTCGATTTTCTTTAATCGCAAATGTCTTTTGATCGGTTTATGGAATTGAAAATATTAATAATCATAATAAAATAAAATTTTAACAAACATACAATTTGTATAACGTTATATGTTCAATAATATTTCTTCTCTGCATTTTTTCATTGAAATTAATTATGTGGTAATAGTTAAAAAAACCCTTTTATCTATGTGCGATAGATGGCGCTCATTTTTTAATAAGGCGTGTATATGCTACTTCAAATTTAACAGTATCATCATAAAATGAACTCCTTGGATCATTGTGAATCCCAAAAGATATATATCACCAAGTCCCCAGAGATGAAACCAAAAACCCTAATTTTGGTTTCTTGCTCAAGGAGTATAAGTAGTTTGTGACCCTTTGTTCCTATGTGATTTTTTATCCTTTTGTATGCTTGATTTTTCATATCATTTTGCTAACGCTTTTTTTTCATTCACCTCTCTATCTTTCTCTTTCTTTATATCTATATATATATGTGTGTGTGTGTAATAAATAAAAAAAATTGCGCCATTATGCCCGCGCTGAGTTCTAATTCTAACGTTTGTGGAACATACTTATATTCTCAGTTTCCGTAATGTATTAATATTTTAACAGCTAAAGTTCTTTTATTTTATTTAATTTAACTTATTAATAATCTAGTGATTATTTTCTTAAAAAGAGCAGGCGTGTTATTGCGAAATCTTTCTTTCATTACACAGGTTCATTTTCCTTTTTGGAATATTTATCGAGACTTTAATTTTGTTTTATTATTTAATTAATCGTTTGCTGGAGGATGTTCATGCGCCTTTGCCTGTGAGCAGGTTGTGCTATTACGCGGTTAGGTAGTAAGTTTTTACAAGGAGTCACGCCCAGCTACCAATAGGAGATTGTGAGTTGGGTTTTCTTTGCGTTGAAAATAATCCTAATGGGTCTTCAAATTTCTTACGTGGAAAACGGGATAGGCTAGTTTTGGCTTGAAATTTGGGAGACTCATTTTGCGGGACGAGAGCATCAGAATGCAGCTAATCTTTCAAATGTTAGGAGGCCCGTCTCATCTTGGCATAATTTCGAACGTCGAGAGGATGCAGTCTTAAGAGCGAGTTGACTACAGTTAATTTGTGTGGAATAATGAACTGTGGAGTAATTTATGTTCGTGCTCTAAATAATAAAGGATTAGAAACTGATTTTCTTGCCTTTTATTGGTGAAAATCCCAAAGGAACACAAATCCATGGTTTACAACGACGACTGCTCAGCTTGTTTGTTATTTTCAAAGTAAAAGATTCTTATTCTTATAACAAAGATGGTATTCCATGAGAACTGATAAATTATTACAGAAAATCGTCTTATTATTTCATATAACAAATTAATAATCTGCATCGTAATTATTTAAAAAATTACAATTGGTTTCTAATACGTAAATATATTTTTGGAATAAAAAAGAAACATATAGTACAATATTTAAATATTTTTCTGAGTAAAACTTACTCTAAACATTTTTCAGATGTTTTTTATGATCTCATTATGACTCGTGTCAACCTTTACAATATAAATTTACTAAAAAAACCTAAAAATCTACAAACTAATACTCAAATGGTAATTACTTTTTCTAATCCAATATTTAATAAAATCAATATTAATTCCATATTAAATGATAAAAACTGTCAATTTCCTATTAATAATATTCATATTTCTAAAACCTTTAAGTATCCCATATCTATCGGCAGAACGATTTTTAACTATAATTCTTTCGCTAAATCTTCTTTTGATGCTAGTACTTTACTCTGTAAATGCAATGACCCCTCTCTACAAAAATATATAAATAAAGATCATGGACATATTATTACTGGTAATCTTAATCTTGTAGATGATTTACAACTTAGAAGAATTATGGGTTATGGGACCAAGTACAGAATTCCATCCAAATTAAACATTAAATCTATCATAAAACAATTTACATATGATATAGATATATTTATTTATAAACTTGCAATTTATTATAATAAACCCATTGAATATTTTAATCAATGGAAAATATTAGTTATCGATAAATTAACCAGGTCCTTAAAATATAATATTTCACACCCAGAATATGTAAATACACAGCATCTGTTTAAGCAAATCAATAAATTACAACAAAACTTTGTAATAACTTATGTTGATAAATCTCCTAATAATTATGCCATTATTTGTAAATCTTATTATCATCAACTGCTTAAATCTAGTATATCTAATAATAACACATTCCAAAAAATTAATTATAACTTACTTGCCCATAATCGTAAAATTAAAGGATTCTATAAATTATTAGACATTAACCCTACTAACTTTAAATATCCTTATCTAGTCCTTATACCCAAATTTCATAAGCATCCTGTTAAATTCAGAACTGTTACAATTGGTTGCAATACTTATAATAATGCTGCTAACAAACTTCTATTAGTAATTCTTAATCAAATATATAATATTACAAAAAAAAGTGATAATACACATTGCATAAAAAATAGTTATGAACTGGTCCATATTATGAAAAATCTTAAATGTATAAAAAATATCACTACCTATGATTTTAAAGATTTATTTAATAATATCGATTTATCGGATTTACATAATACCATAAATGAGCTTTTTAAAAAATATCAACACGAATTGGATATATCACATAATATCGATTCTGATTACTTTCATACCTTAACTAATTTCATTATCTATAATAATTTTATCATGCATGATAACAATATATATATTCAAAATGTTGGTATACCACAAGGTGGTAGTACATCTAGTGTATTATGTGACTTATACTTATATTACTATGAACGTCATTATTTAAATAATACAATACATTTATATCGATATATAGATGATATAATTTTAATTGATACTGATAACACCTGTTTATCTCAATTCCCTGTTGATTATCCTTCTAATCTAGAACTTTCAAAAAACCTACTTTTTAATAATACAATCAATTTCTTAGATATTAAAATTATATTAAAAGAGAACAAATTTATAACTGATATTTATGACAAAAGGAAAGAATTTAATTTTAAAGTTAATACCTTTACTAATTTTAAATCTTGTCTTCATAATTCTGCATATCGTAATATAATACTTAACCGTTTATATAGAATAAAATGTCTATGTTCTTCCCATTTAATTAATAATAATATTAAAAAGCTTGTATATGATGCTATAAATTATGGTTATCCTTAAAAATTCATATATTCTTTAATTTATAATTAGATATTACATGATCTTATAATTAATTCTTTGCGTAAAAAATGTATAAAAAAAATATAAAACATAAAAATAATAATAAAAAATTAAAAATGTTAAAAAGTAATAAAAAATATATATATAGGTTGGTTGGGTGGGTAGATGTTAGAGTACGGAGGAGGGTGGTGTTGTTTGGATAAAAACGCAAAGGTTAATTATTTATTTAAAAAAAATTGAGAGTGGGTTATTTATTTTAACATAATTTTTAAACTGTTTAATTTACACCAATATATGGATATTTGTCTAGTTATATCTATAATTAAATAGCTATATTTTAATTATCAAATTATTTTTAATGTTATTGATATAATTTTTGGTATTATTATTAATATTATTACTATTATTATTATTATTATTTTTTATTATTATTATTATTTTTTAATTTTTATTATCCTATATTAAGATAATGAGTTTTTAGCATGTAAAGTCACAATAAATGTTACTGATTAAAGTAACAATAATGTATTTTAAGTTATATGTTAACATGAATGTTATCTCTTAATTCTAATTTTAATCATTTTATTAATTTAATTTTATGTTAATATCGATTATTAATTATTTTTCCGGTTCAATTATATTTCCATTCTGCTTTATCCTTTTTGTTTGTTATGGAAAACTATTATTTTTACTTACTTTCAACTCGTTTTTGTAAAATATCTTTGTTCCTTGTTTAATAATTTGGTTTTTGTGTGTTGGTAGTCCCAAATTCGTATTGTTTTGCTTTTTCATGGCAAATACGAAGATGAAACCACACACTCCATTTGTAGTTCCAAAGTATTTGGGACCTGAAGATTCTGCTTTGGTTCTACAAATTTCATTTGTATTCATATTATTCTTTTTTCCTTCCATGTTCAATGTACTATAAGTTATTAAATTCAATGGTTAATTTCAAATGGTTAATATTGTTTACTATAATTCAATTTAATTCTTTTATTGATAAAATCCATTGGTGAATCTTGTCTACTTTTAATGGTATTATATATATATATATATATATATATATAGGTTTTGTTGGAAACAAAAATAACTCAAAACAATCTATGAGCTACCAATAATACTTTAGCATAGTATTTACCATGAATATATAAAATAACATACAACTTTCTTAATCCCAAAATAATTCAAACGTTTTGTGTTATGTACCAAAATTATGTGACATACGTTCAGCAAAGAAAATTGCTGAGTGTCCTACTTTTGAAACTTTAGTATTGTTCAAAGAAGGTGAATTATGCATTAGTCATGCAGAGCAGATTTTCTTATGCACAATTCTATAAAATATGTTACAACATTTATAGGAGCATTACACTTTTCAGACAAATAAATAAGACTTTTGTTATGTACATCACACTGAAGAATTTCTTACAGCAAATATTAGTATTGATGATTTTTTTAAGTTAAAGTCTAATGCACTTTATATTCAGCGCTCACATCATGCTTGATTTTTTATTTTTACTTTTTTAACCTGAATTCAAATATTATAATCCGGAAAAACCAATAAAACTTTTGTGATATACATCACACTGGAGAATTTCGAACGACAAATATTTGTATTCATGATTATTATTTTTTTAAGTTAAATGATAATGCGCTTTATATTCAAAGTTCGCATCAAGCTTAATTTTTATTTTTAACTTTTCAAACAAGAATTCAAAAACCAAAATCTTAGTGGAATATTTTATTGAGAAATGTTTAAAGGCACGATCACACTTTCTAAAACGTAGTGATGTAAAAAGAGCACAAAAATAATTTTCTTTTAAACCATTATTAGCATATTAAAAAATAATTATTATTTTAAGAAGAAATATTCTCGTATAGATTTTCATAAAAGGAATAGCAAAAACGTATAAAATATAACGATAGTTACGTACAATTTTTATTTTTTATTATATTCGGTCATAGGGTAAAATAAAACAATAAAAGTTTTTCGTAGCTGATAAAAAAAGCTAATAGTTTTTTTCTTTTTGTTTCATCAAAATCTTATTTATCGCTGTCTTCTGTCAGTCTATCACAGAGTTCGTACACAAAAACTGTACAAGTCAGGGATATCAAATTTTGCATACTTACAACTGAATACCTTGTGTTCCACGACAAGTCATAAATTTTTGAAAAAGTCAATTATTTTAATTAAATTAATTTTTTTCAATGCCATCCCTTTCTTTTTGAGATTTAAAAAGGGAAGCTTAAATGTCGTATTTTTCCGACTTAAGATTTATATTATTAGATTCCGTTCATCTGACAATCATAATAATATATTATTTATATTTTATAAATGTGTATTTTATTTGAATACTTTATTTTATATTTTATTTTATAATTTGTATTTATATTTTATAATTTGTTGTATGCTTGTATGGGTGATTCAAAAAAGCGTTGACGTAATGATATGACAAATCAGCTACACGACAAGGTTAAAAAATCACATAGAAACAGGGCAAACCACATATTGAGTCACAAATAAGGGGTGTTTCATCCTAACCCAATTTGAGTTGACGATAATAAGTTTCAGAAAACTGAAGTATGTTATAATAAAACATTTAACAGACATTCCCACCTTTGTTTTAAATGAGATAAAACCAAACAAAAGGGGTAAAATTTTGCATTGTGCGTGGCAGCAGTATGCACTTGACACCTCACATTTTGAACTGTGATAATCAGTCTATAGGGTATCATGGATTGCTTGAGCAATATGTACTTCCAGATCTTTTCGTAACGTTACCAGTTACCACATTTCACTCAAAATAAGGCACATATCGTTGCATTTCATTGCAATGTTTTTATTTTCCTCGAAATTATTACTTCCAAACTGGGTGTAGCTAGAATGAAACACTCTGTATTTGTGACTCAATAAGTAGTTCCTATGTGATTTTTATCTTTCTTGTATGCTTGATTTGTCATATCATTTTGTCAACGATTATTTGAATCACCCTGTATATTTAAATAATTGTAAGTTAAAAACTCCATGAAATAATTCAGGTAAAAAATTAAGAAAGTCTTCTACTATTTAAATCTATTTAAATCAGAAAGTGGAATATTCAGTGTAGATTTTCGCTGAATAAAGCATGCATAACGAGCATTTTAGAATGATTTTTTAAAGGTAAACGGTATGGGAAAACCCAGACTTGAAATTCGTTCGTTTGGGAGGTAAGTTGATCGAAGTCAATATGGCCGAGTGGCATAAAAGGCAAGAAAAAAATAGGATTCTCCAAAGCGAATGTGCTTTTGAACCCTGCTTCTATCGTAGAACTATTCTCTGGTTTTGCTAAGTGGTCTGAATCAATTACGATTTATTTAATGAATAAAAATTAAAATGTTCGTTTTTTTTGTTATTTTTATTAAGCGAAAATTTTTATTGTCAATATTTTGTTAATTAATTGTTTCTATTTTTTATTTTAATTTTTAAGCTTTTACAATTACCGATCAAATAAGTTGTTATGTTCTACAAGTTTTGTTATACTTTTTGTTTCAATTTGAAAATAAGAAATATCCCTCACATGGGAGAAAAATGACATATCTCGCAAAAATTTATTTTCCATTTTATTCCACTAAAAGGTCTGTTATTAGTGTGTCTTGCTACACAAGCAGTTTAATAATTATAGTTATACGGAAAATTGCTTTATTATGCTATATGTCCATTTGTGACTATAGGAGACGGATGGATTGTGTGGTGAGGTAAAATTACCCAGCTCTACAAATCACATCTTACGTCTTTATTCTTAGGAGTTTTATACTCTTATACTCACTTTTATTCCTGCAAGCAGAACTAAGAGTTGCAATTTCATGAAACAGTAAAATCCTGCAAATTTCCTTTTGCCTTTCCTTTAAAATTTACTTTTGAGGATGTGTGTCACTTTTTTATGGGTGAGAGATAAATATTCAGCTGATTTCACCCCTCCCCCCCTCTTAAAAAATATAAAAAATGTCTTTGTGTATATAAAGCCATATAACGTCAAATGTTTACATTTGAGAAAAACAATATAATTTTAACTTTAAAAATTTCTTTATTTAAAAATGCTAAGATAAATACACATTAACAGTTTATTTATTTATTTATTTTTCGATTTTAAAACAGAATTCTCTAAAAAAAAATATATGTTATGTTTTGACTGGTAGAATGTAGTTAAAGTTTAAACGAAATATCACTATTCATAACAATGTTAAAAACAAAGTGAACACATATCTAATACAATTTATGAAAATTTAAGCAAATAAAGGTTTCTTCAATTTCTTGGACATAATTCCTAAAGTTTTGAATATAACCTTGAGAAAAATTGAGAATTTCTTTCTTGAAGTTTTACCGAAACATAGCAATGTGCATGGTAATATATTAAAGGTTAGCAATTTCCTGATAAAATATTCATACTTCTTTATCCATTTATGTCTTTCAGTAATACAATTGAGAAAGTAGAACAAATATCTTTAGCACGGAAATTTCAATAACTTTGACAGATTGCTGTTTAATTATTCACGTGAAAATACGAATTTTAAATTAATTAACGATCCATTAATCTTTCTGATTAGTTGGTCTATTGAATGATTAATAGAAAATTAGATAATTCATCAACTTAGAGCAATTTTAACTCTTTGAAGAAAGTTCTCGGATATAATTTCATGTTAATTAGAGTTGAAAATCTTGCTTGTTATTTTGTATTAACTTACTTTTAATGAATTTACTATAAACTTTGAAAAATAATGTTTAAAAAAATTCTGAGGCAATTTCTTTCATTTTACATTCTATGTACTGCACGATATCGAAATTGCTTTTAATTACATTTTCATCAAAATTAGGTTTAATTGATGTTTTCAGAAAGTTTCATTTAAAAATCTGTATTAAAATTAAAAGTCATAAAAAGTTAATATCATTAGCAAATAAATTTGTAAATATGTTGATATATATTTTTTATAAAGATTTTTTAAAAATGCATCAAATTATGTTATTTCAAAAATATTTTGATTTAATATAATAAAAACTAAAGTTGTTTCATGCACGTTATTAGACAATTAACGTCAATTTTAATCATTTTTTTTCTAAAAAAAATAATAATTTGGTATTTACAAGTCAATTAACATAATAGTTCACAAATATTGCCAAGTATAAAATCAGGCTCACTGTAGATAAACAGTGTAATATACAGATATAAAGTTGCCGAAATCTGTATGCGTACTAACATTTTATCTGCACGCTGTACCAGAAAAGATATGTCTACAAAACTAATTTTTTAAAACCAAAGAAATCTGCAACTTTACAATCGAACTACTAAAATTGCAGTTATCTTATAAAAAGTTTGTCCGTAACCTAGGTTGCAGTTACATAAAAAAATCCAGGGATCTCCGTTTTCTAAAGAAATCTTAGTAACCTTGCTGATTTTTTTTCAGTGCAAATCTATATCTGTTTAATATAATTTTTGCTGTTGCCGTTACATGAAAAGTTCTAGGAATTCCCTTTTTCTATAAAACGTCTTGTAACATTACAAATTTTTTTACAGTGTACTTTTCCACTGTAACCTTTGCAAGATACGTACAATGATTTTCGCTATAAAACAATTTTCTCATGTATACATTATGGCAATCTATTCACTGTTTCATATAAACAAACACTTTTTCAACACTTACACACAGTTTTTTTTCTCTCGCTATATATTTTTTTATATACAAATAAAAATAATCACACATAAAAATATGTATATATACATAAATTAAACAATATATATATATATATATATATATATATATATATATATGTATATTAGTGTGAAACAATATTTATAAAACCAATTCTTTAAACAAATAGAATGTCTGTAACTAGAATTTTTTCTGTTACATAAAAGTTAAGATGTTTACTTTTAAGTTTTAGTTTGTATAACAATAGAAAACAAGGCCAAAGTAGGAATAAAAGCGCACCAAAGAAATTCACTAGGGGGAACGACGATACTTTTAAAGTATTCCTTAAAAGGATTCTGTCTATTCCACCCAACTTCATTCCCAAAGAAGAAATCGAAGAATATTTACCTATAGCGTGATTCAAAGAAGTAAATAAAGATACAATATTTTCGTATATTTTATATATAACCTTACTGTATATGCATTATATAGAAACAAAACTACAATTCAATCTAAAGAAATTTATCAATTTTTCAGTGATATTTCTCAGAAGAAAATAATGGTCCTACATATTTTTTAAATAAGATTTTAGTATATTGTATATCGTTCATCAAAACATTAAATCTGTTAATTTATGATCCATTGAGGATCTGAGCCTACAGTTCCCAGCACTGTTTACATGACACTGGGCTCTGAGATGCTAACATATGTTCGGACCAGGAGACCAGACTAACGGCTCTCAATATTTAATTCCCAAATTTGTTTGGCAATTTATTGACTTCAAAAGAATGAATTGTTTAGTGAATCGTGCTGAGCCAGGTATCTAACACGCCATCTGTAGTGTTGCAAGCAGGTTTGAAGAACACTAGGCCGTTGGGTTTTGCATACCCAACGGTGCCATTTCATGGCACCCAATTTGCCATTTCATGCACCCAACGGTGCCAACGGTGCAACGGCCATTTGCATGGCCGTTGGGTTGTGCTGCGTTGTTTAGTTATAGAACTACGGTGGAAGATTTTATAATCACATAAATTCTATTATGGAGAATAGCATTTTTAAATCTTCTATTGTAAGTATTTTGATAAGACTAGCATTGATGTTAGGTCATTTTTCAGGGATGAATATAGTATAATGCACATCGCTCAATTGCTCATTACCAAAATATGTTGCCAATTTTCAGCTAAACAATTTCGTCTTTCGCTGCCTTAATTTTCACACAATAGAAGTTATAATAGCGCAAAGTCGTTCACAAGGTCGCATTTACCGACATATTTTGTTTAAACAGGTCGTTTGGAAAATCTGAAAGCTCCACATTTTTGGGGATCCTTGAACCATTATTCTCTCATGATTTAAATCAATCATTTTGAAGTTTCTTATATATTACTTTTATATGGTTATTTTATTTTGATAACTGATTGTTTAACGAAAAATAGGCTACATGAAACTATATTCTAGGCTCAATATTAAAAAATAAAGAACTATTTTGAAAAATTATGGTCAGTCCTCACCAGTCTCTCTTATACCATAATGAATTATTTTGTGTGCCCCTGTAAACGAACTGAAAATACAAACTTCATTTTTATCATCAATCCTTTGTTACTAAATCTCTGCAACATATAGAAATTACATGACTAAATGAATACTTTTAAAGGAATTAAGTATCGGACAGACAGGCAGACATGCAGACGGACAGATAGCCACAACAATTTTGTAAAAAATTTTCATCGTTTTTGGAAAGTGTTAAATATGTAAAATTTCGATTTCCATAGTTCATGATATAGCATCACGAAAATACATAACAATAATATATCATGATAATATAATCATTGTTTTATCTGTTCAAGCGGTCTACATAAATATCCAAAAAATATTATAAGTCAAAAATTCTTTAATTCATAATTTAAAAAGAAATTTGCTCGAAGGCTTTTAATTTAATTGATAATAATTTAAAAGTGTCAGGTTAAATTAAAGTAACTTCATCGTTGTAATTAGATCTAAAAAGAATGAAAGAAAAATAATAATATATCATGATAATATAATCATTGTTTTATCTGTTCAAGCGGTCTACATAAATATCCAAAAACAATATTATAAGTCAAAAATTCTTTAATTCATAATTTAAAAAGAAATTTGCTCGAAGGCTTTTAATTTAATTGATAATAATTTTAAAAGTGTCAGGTTAAATTAAAGTAACTTCATCGTTGTAATTAGATCTAAAAAGAATGAAAGAAAAATAACAGTATGGTCAAATTGTTATCGTAGAGCAGCTAATAACATCTAATAATTTCAAAGACTAATAATCTAATCTCGCTTTTGGCATCTAAAATAAAATTATTTGTACAAAAAATATTAACTCAAACTTAATAAAATTACTTATGTTATAATTGCTGTATTTTAAAGATAAAAAAATATATTATAACTATACTTTAATTTTTAGGAAGTACGCAAAAAACAAATTATAAAAATGCAATTCGTTACATATGTGTTATTTTAAACTGCTATAAAAAATAAAGAACTTAATTTTTCGTTAGAATGTCGTCAGTATGTCCTGCAAAAAATATAGTCGAGAAAGTACATTTGATAATCTTAAAGACTAAGCTTTATTTTCTCTATCTCGAGTCTTTTATGCACCTATATGGAGACGAATATCAATTCCACGCGTGAAATCTACGCTTTATAGAGAATTCTAGACATAAAATTAATTTTTTTTATTAAAAAGTGCAACTAATTGCTAAATTGTCTCTCGGAAAAATACTTTTACGTGTTCTATTTCTCCCATAATGTAACGGGAAGTGAATTTGCAATTAAACCTTGGTTACTGACTGTTACAGTACACAGGAAAATTTAGCAGATTCCCCTAATTAAAATCATATGTTTCAAATTATGCAAGAAATCATGTGCTGCCTGGTGTAAATTTAATCTTTTTACACTGATATCAGGGGTGCCAGTATTATACTGTGAAATCAGCAATTTTACCGTTAAGTAACTATAACGAACCGAAAAATAAAAAGTAATGTACCACTAGGTAGCAATATATGATATATTTCTTCATTTGCATTTATAAAATGGTGTACTACTTTTTTTACTGTTTATAAGGTATTTGTACCCTATATGGACAGGGCTCTCAATATGGACACCCCTAATATTTTTAAAGGTAATAATTTTGATCGAGAGATGGCTAAACATTTTCGCGAAGAAAAGCAGTTGAAAATATAATTAAGTCTGGAAAGTGTAAAAAAGCGCGCTGTTCTCCATTTAGGAGAAAACTTGTTATTTCGAGATGTGCTGATCTTAATTACTTGTAAGCTTAAATTCTTATTAGATATGGGAAAATTACATTAAATGTTGAAAGGTGGAGTATTTTAGAAAGCTAATAAAATATGTTTTCGATTGCTATTTGATATTTTGCTTAAAATAATTTTCCTTATTCATTTGGTACAAGATTTAGGAAAACTACGCCCGGTTCCCAATATGGACAGCTTATGTCCCCATCGACTACAACTGCGAGAAAGAAGAAAATTCAATGTTGCCAAGCAATAACTTGAAAAGTCATCAAAGTGGTAAAATCTTTGTTCAACAAAATGCTATTTGATCAATCCCCCCAAAACCTTCTTCCAAAAAAGCCTTGCTGAAAAATAAAAAGAAGCTCCCTCCTTCAGTAGGATATCTGTTGGCGAAATCGTAGGTGCCAATGGTATGACTTTCTCAACAAAGGAGAGTTGCCACTGCTTCATTTGCCGTATTGGTGCTTTTTCATGCATCACCTGTGGCAGATATGTTCATAAGGATTATGTGGACTTACTTACCATGGTGAAAAAGTTTCTATTTGTCTATGCTGTGAGGACTGACTAATAACAGATTTAAATTCGCAGACAGATGCAATAAAGCTAAGCAAAACCAACAATATTACTTCATAATATTTACTAGTTACTAAGAGGCTTTGCATGGATCTTCGAAGGGAACTTCGAGTAAAAACCGAGAATGCCCTCCCCTTTCTAAAATGCATGTTCTGAAGATATTTACTGTCCCCCCTCCTCCTTGGAATACTTTAAGATACATTTTTTTTATTCCCTCTCCTCTAAAATCCCTTGGAAAAGTGACTCTTCCCTACACACAGTGTAGAAAGTCAATAAGAAAACACCTATCCATAATAGGGACAGGTAATTCCTTATATAAACACTTGTAAACATTTTTGTTTTTGTTTTTATCATTTAAATTAAACAAGACTAATTACATGGTCGCTAATTTTAATAATGGTAGTCAAGAGTCCAAGGATAGTGGTCACATATTTTTGGAGTCCTATGACTTGTACATGGGGGTGAAAAAAATACATTTTTGTTAGGGTGTCCATATTGGGTACAGGTACCTTAATTGTTTATTTCACAATATGATACTGGCATCCAAGTTGCCAGTATTGTATTGTAAAATCAACAACTGTTTTTTTATAATGCAGAAGCGTTTTCCCAAAATTCCATTTGACTGAATATATAAAAGCTCCCGCAAAATTTAGTGAATTATATAATGTATAGCATTGTGTGGATTTCCCATGACATAAAGAACTAAGAACGAAAAATCATGTGTTCAGCATAGATTATTAAAGGATTTTCAACACACTCTCTTATACTCTTACAAAGCTTTACAGTTTAGGATGGAACATATTTAAATAAACAATTAAGAAAATGCTCATCGCATATGAGAACCAATTTCTGCCGTAATACTGAATAGAAGGGTAAATGTCCCATTTTGTTTTTGTGAAATGCAGTATTTAATGTACAGATTTGTATGTATATTTAACAGAGTATGCAAGAACAATTAAACACATGGCATAGTAGAAATTTTTTATTTCGCAATTTCTTTCAATAGATGGGAACACACTTGATATTTTTTGCGCAGCCCTATACATGATTTACCGAATTTATACACACAATGTCAAAATGATTTTAAAAAATGTTGAACCTTACTACGCCTAACACAATTGAAAATGCATTTCCATGAATGAGTCTTCATAGCCAGTATTGTAGACAAAACCTTTTGTGTCTGCCTGCCAAATGAACGATAAATTATATGCAAGTAAAGTTTGTAGTAATCTCCTGGTAGTATATATCAGTGATATACAGAGATGTCAGTTCCAAATATCACTTCCATAGTCAGTTCTTGTAAGAAGGAACAGGTGTTTAGGTTGCACACTACTAGAAGGTAAATTAGCCATGATTTATTTAGAGTTACAAGCAGAAATACAACACAATTTGTACAATTATTTACAAGCTTCCTTACAACACATCTGCCTCTTAAAATCTAATATTTTTGTCTGATAACACAAAATAACAGGAGGAATATGAAGGTTTGATAAATGAAAATAACTCATAATTAACACACAATCACTCTATGATATTTTGGTAAAAAAATGGATGGATTTGATCTTTTGTAAGATTTAAATGAAGAAAACATCTTTCCACCCTGGGTATTCCTCCTTCATGAAGGCTTGGAGAAAGATTGATCGGTTTCCTATTGAAAGGAAAACATTTGCCAGAAATCATACATTTACTGTCGACAGGAACTGATGAAAGTTACTTTTTGAAACATATAAATGAGAATGTGTAAGAATTCTTAAACACCAAAAAATTACGCGTTCTAGCACTGTAAATGATGGTATATTTCTGAAAATAGGCATTTTTTTATGAGCTGTAGTACAAAATAATTTTTTCCCTAATAATGGGCAAACCTCTTCCTAACTGTGTTTCTGGAGAGGTGAAAGTTGTATTTTCATGTTAACTGGGATCATGCCAGCACGAATCATGTGATGATAATTCTGATGGTGAATGTCCACTTATGATGCATAATATGCAGGATTATGTTTTCCTTTTATGTAATGACAGCACTCCGGCGGAGCAGTTTGCTGTATTTCCACAATAAAAGTTCGCCATCTTTTTGATTCTTTTAACAGATAAGAGAGAACTAATATTGAATCTGTCAACAATTAATTTTAGCGATGTCCAAGGGCAATGAATCTAGAACAGTTTTTAATAAAGGTGGTGAAAGCAGAGCAGTAATCAGTTTTAATTTAGGCAGATACTGTTTTTTAAGTTAAAATTCTTATTTTTTGCAATTAATATATTAAGTGATACAATCGAATTATCGGATAAGAATATTAAATAAAAAAGTACGCCATATGCCATTAAAGAAACGTGACTAACTGATTGAATTTCAAATATGTTAGCTGATGGAATGATGGCATATATGATATAAATGATAAACATGCGAGTTCTTTTCAAATTTTTATACACCTATTTTTAATGAGTAGTAGAACAATATTATTCCATGCCAGATGCAGATTCTATAGTTTCTGAAGTAGAATTATTGCAGAAATTACAAAGAGGTAAATCCAACCAAGTGAATCCAACTTATTGGCTATATCTGACAATATAAATCTCTTTCTAACTTCTTTTAGTTTTGGTTCTATGTTTGCATTAATTTTTTAAGGCTTTGCAATTTGAGTCCAATTTTAATTATAGCGCTTTTATTGATCTATCTTTAACAATTAGTTAATCAGATTTAGTATAATTAAATTAGTCGGGTTATATTTTCAAAAAATCCTTCTGGCAGTACCGAGAGGAAGAGGTAGTTTTCATTTACCTTATTTATTTATTTATTTATTTTAAATAAAATTATATTATTCAAACATACGAATCTATAATTAGTGGAATTCGATTATATAAGATTGAATAGAAGTTTTTCTGAATGCTGAATATTTATGAGAATTTTTAGAAACTAGTCATCTTTTATTTAACCTGTTTTTTTAAGCGTTTTACAGGATCACTAAATTCCACGGTACCATGAAGCGTATGCCATTTTAAAGCAACATGATATATAAAACAAATCAGTGAGCTTGGTCGAAATCTTAATTCATGTGCGATTTATAGGGTCGCCAAATTCCACGATATCCATTTTAAAGCAGCATGATGGGGAAAAAAAAACAATGAGCTTGATCGAAATCTTAATTCATGTGAACATGCACACTCACATCGAAATCGATTAATATACACGAGTGTTGTCGCGGGCAAATTGATTTTTAGAAAAAGTCACCCACATTAGAAATTCAAACTGCTGTGTCTCAAGCGTTTTTTAAGGTAAAGACAAAGCAAAAAATACTCCGGAATTCATTATTAAGATCAAACATTTTAGAATGAGCCTTTTTTTCAATTTCTATTTTTGTGTTTGTACATCATTATCCATTTAAAAGAATTTAATGGCAGCCATTTTGAAACAAGATGACGGATGATGTTGGCCAACGAACTCGGTCAAGACATTGGCATGTACTATGTACAAACGGAGTTATGTCCAAATCAGTTTATAAATATGCTTATTATCACGTGACAAATTTCAGACCGTTTCAAAATGTCAACCACACTGGAAATTGAAAGCGCTATAACTCAGCCATTTTTCAAGATATAGATGAAACAAAGAATGCTCTGGAATCTTTGTATCAAGGTGAAATACTCAAAATTAAAATCTTTTAGGTAGCTTTCATTACAAAAAGTAAAAAGCTACCTATTGCAGCCGTCCGGAGGAAACCACTTCCGGAAAATTTTGGTATATTTTCGCCGATCATGACCCCCAGACCCCAAAACGACCCTCCGTTCAAATGTTGACATATATATATATATAAATATACATACAAATATATATATATATATATATATATCTGATTTTTGTCATGCTGTAACTACCGTATTTATGAACCGATTTGAATGAAAACTAGTATATACAATAGTACATACAAATGTCTCGACCAAATTCGTTTTCAGCATCACCTGATTGTTTCAAAATGGCGGCCATCTGATTTTTTTAAAAATTTAAATTTAAAATTAACTATGAAAAAATTGAAAGTTGAAAAAATATTTTTCTTTTTTGTGTTAGAACTTAAAACAAAGATTCCGGAACACTTTTTATTTTGTCTATATCTTAAAAAAATGACTGAGTTATAGCACTTTTAATGTCTAGTATGGCTGACATTTTGAAACGATCTAATTTTTATCACTTGATGACACGCGTATTTATAAACCGATTCGGATATAACTTGGTGGGTAGATAGTACATACCGATGTTTGGACCGAGTTAGTTGGCCAGTTCCATCCCCCATCTTGTTTCAAAATGGCGGAATATTATTTTTTTTTATTTTAAATTTTAAAATTAGGTGCAAATATTAAGAAACTGAAAAAGATTTTTCTATCGTGTGTTTGATATTGATACAAAGATTCCAGAGCATTTTTGTGCCATCTATATCTTGAAAAATGGCTGAGTTATAATACTTTAAATTTCCAGTGTAGTTGAAAATTTGAAACGGTCTGAAATTTGTGAAGTGATATTAAGCATATTTATGAATTGATTTCGTTATAACTCCGTGTGTACATAATACATAACAATGTCTTGACCGAGTTTATTGGCTAACTTCATCCGCCATGTTTTTTTTTTTTTTTTTTTTTTTTTTTTTTTAAATGGGGGCTATTTAAGTTAGTCAAAAACCTTTTAAATTTATAATGATGTACAAACAAAAAATTAGAAATTGAAAAAAGGTTCTTTCTAAAGTGTTTATGATAATGAATTCTGGAGTATTTTTTGCTTTGTCTTTACCTTAAAAAACTACTGAGATATAGCAGTTTGAAATTCCAGTGCGGATGACATTTTTTTTAAAATAAATTTGCGCGCCCGGCTCTCGTATATATTAATCGATTTCGATGTGAGTGCATGTGCACACGAATTAAGATTTCGACCAAGCTCATTGGTTTGTTTTATCCATCATGTTGTTTAGAAATGTATACACTTAATGATATCAATTTCGCGACCCTATAAATCGCTTAAAATAAAACCAGGTTGAAAAAAAGGTGTAATTTTTAAAGTTCCCATTAATATTCAGTATAGACAAAAACTAGTATTCTATCTTATATAATCGGGTTCCATTTAATTTTTATAAAAAAATTAAATGGCCGCCATTTTGAAACAACATAGCGGATGATGCTGGCCAACGAACTCTGTCAAGATATTTGTATGTACTATGTACATACCAAGTTTCATTCAAGTCGGTTCATAAATACGATAACTTCAGCATGACAAAAATCAGATAGATATATAGTTATGCACACATATATATAATACATATATGTCAACATTTGAACGGAGGATGGTTTTGGGGTCTGATAGTCATGATCGGTGAAAGTATACCAAAATTTTCGGTAGTGCTTTCCTCCGAACGGCTGCAATAGGTAGCTTTTTACTTTTTGTAATGAAAGCTACCTAAAATGTGTCTTATTACACTAATGCCATTAGAAACTCCTCTTACACATTTATAATTTTGTAAGTTACGCAATTCCTTTTAATCTGGAACATTTTATTGATTCTTGTAATTTGGATAATAATTTAATAGCTTCTCCAGGAAATGATGAACTTGTAAGTAAGTCATCGATGTAGAAATCACGTAATACAACATCTGAGGATCATGGAAAATTTAATTTTTCATCCATCCCGAATTTATGTAAAACCTTAGTAGCTAAATATGGATTAGATCCATAGGGTAAAGGGCAAAGGGCATAAGGCATAGGCTAGCATAGGGCATAGGGCATAGGCTAGATATAGGGCAAATTCATACTGCAGTGAGTCGATATTCACTTACATCATTGGAAAATGTATTTTTCCAGAGAAATCGTTGAAAATCTTTATCTTCAGAAGCTATCTTTATTCGACAGAACATTGTTGCAACATCAGTTTTAATACTCAAAGCGTGTATGCGAAATCTTTACAAAATACAAAATAAATCTTATTGAGCCTTAGAGCCTACCATAAATTCTTATTAAGAGAAGCAATATTTGTAGTTTTGCACTCCCATCAAACACACTTCTAAGACGGGTTGTTGTTCCAGATTCATTGATGACTGGATCATGAGAAATATTATTCATTTGTGGAATAAACTTCATTAATGTGATTTTGAATTTGCTTCTCGATATTTTCTCCATGTGTCTCGTATCAACATCTTCATTAATAAATATGCAAGAACTTTCATATAAACCGGATTCTTTATCATATATTTTTTTATGCTTTGAAATATTTTCATAGCTAGTTATTTTGATTTCTCAAATTGTTTACATTGCCTTTTAAATGACAAACCCATATTACATCTTCATTTAAATCTCGTGACTTAATCGAGATAATAGAATATCTTCGCATAATATTTTTCTTAATTTGCGTACATTTCCTTCGCAGGGATATTTTATAACTCCCAGAGTATTTTTACATAAACTGTCTCAACATTTAAGAAATTAATAATAATATCTGGTAATTTTCTGAAAATGTGTCACTATCAACCCCCACACCAGTAAGTGGGAGTATCGTTATCAACCACCATAATTTAAATTTACTGCAAAAAGAAGTCTTGGATTTTTAGTTTTTTTTTCTCTAATCTTAGATAATGATAGAACACGCCAAAGAATAAGTTTATTGGTCTTGCTTTATTTCACTTAGGGTCAGCTCCTCTTATGTTCCTTAAATGACTCAATGAATTAATTTCATATGATACAACTGGTTGATTATGCGGTATCTTTTTCAAAGCATAAAAAATATCGAGTTGCGTGTTTTGTTTATCAAAATGTTATTCCAATCTTTAAACGCCACGAGTCCCTTTAGAAGAGCCCATTCCCAAATATTTAATTTGTAAATTAGCTGATTTTTTTTATCCATAAGAATTGTATCGCACGTCCACTTATAAAATTATTGGTATTTCCAAAATCAATATTTCAACACAACAATTTATGGCTTCCATAATTAATTTTAATATTAATCAGCGCAGTTGCAAGTAATCCAAATTATTTTGAGTTTATTTAAATAAGGGAAGGTTATATTTACAAGTTACATTATTAGATGAATCAGAAACAGTCTCACTATTTTCATTCGAGAATTGATGCATTACATGTTTTTTTCTGGATATTTTATTTCTCGCCTTTTAAAATGTAATAAGCTATTAAAATACTTCAAGTTACATTTCTAACAAACTCCTTTTAATGACGCATATTTAAATAACGAATACATCCTTCCACCCTGGATATGACATTTAATTAATAAAAGTTCACCAGATAAACGCCCAAAATAGAAGTTTTTATTTGTTACAAATTACACTCTTCCGCGAACAGATAACTTTAGAAATTCTCTGCATTTAAATATTTTATGACAATGTGTAGAAGATTTTCACATTCCATATTAGTAACTAAAGCAGTCGTTGCAGTTAATTTAGGATAATTGTTTTTCTTATAATTCATATATTCTTTAGCAGATTGCAATGAACTATTATAAGCTTTCAAAAAAATTATTATTAGTAGTAATGTTGAAAAACATTCATTATTTAGCTGACGTTTCCAGTATCATCCAGTTTTTGCAATATTAAATAAAACAACAGTGTTTCTAAAAAGCCACTAATTTCGATCCAAGATATCACATGAATGGAAACTTTCATTTGTCATATCCTCCTAATTGAGTATTGCTGCGGTAGCATCACCTTATACAAATGAAAAAAATATAATTTCCTAAAACCATTGTATATCAACACATGGTTATTAGATAATCTTTCAGATAATATTTCCCACGTGATGCTGTATTTCGAGTCTTCAATTCAAATTGATTTTCTTATTTTTAAGGAATCACCATGACGAAACAATTTCAAATATTGCAACATCCGGTGATATATTTGCATTTTTATGAATACTAGTATTAAATAAGTCTTTAAAATTCAACCATTCATGGATATGACAGCTAAATGCTGGCAGTGAAAATTTCGGTAACTTTATATCATTCACTTACTTCTTTGAATTATCAAGATTTATTTTTCTAGAGCTAATTGCACGTAATTTTTATATTAATTGTACCATCTAGTCTCGAAAAAATAAACTTTTTGGAGAAAGCTAAGTTTTTATCACATTTAACCAAATTTAGATAGGATACGTTTAGGTAGGAACCAAAATTATTTAGTTTTATAATTATTAGGGCAGTGATTTAAAAACACGGACTTAGGTTTCAGGGGTAGGGGGAACTGGGGTACATTGATACTTGGGGAACATTGATACACCCCCTGTACAGCACACAGGGTCATTACAGGAATTTTCACAACAGCTCCAAAAAATGATACTAGTGAAATTAACAACATACAGAAAGTTTTGGAATGATTCAATAGTTTGATGAAATGGGATGGGTGATTAATTGTTTTTGTAAGTCAAAAGTAAATTTGAGTTGTACAATTGAAATGGTATTATACAACTGTTCCAGTATTTTCAACCGAAAAGAATACCCTCCCTGGCAAGTAACGCTAATCTTTATCCGTTCCTCATTCTTTATTGTTAGATAAATTATGAGGTGTTGGATTTGCGACTCTTTTTATTTAAAATGGCTGCATGGGACACAATGATACAGTCTTTGTCGGGGCACATTGATACAACCTAAATCCTTTTTTATTTCATTTTTTCATTACCATTTATTTTTATTTTTACCATAGACTCCTTAATTCAAGCATTTTTCGTCAAAAATGTTCTACTATTAATTTTTATTGAAGTGAAATAGCTCTAATTTCTTTATATTAGAACATTTTACACTATTTTTGCAAACAGAAGAAGTACAAACTTACACAATATCTAGTGCTGGTAGAATTAACAAAAGAAATGGACGGCAGCCTGGCAAATCTCAAATTTATATCGATTCTCCAGATAAAAAATTATTATCGACATGAGAAATGTTAAGTAAGAGAAACAAGCTGCATAACAGAACATAATAAATATATTATAAACATAATTTTTAATATAATTATCCTTTATTTTCTGTTTGTAAACCGATTTATAAACAGAAAACCTAAGTAATTTAGTTAGTACTTTTTAGTTAGTAATTTTTTGTAGTTACACTAAAAGGAGTATTTTTTTAGTGTAAGATGAGTTTTTCTGACAGCGCGTAGTAGGGAACGAAATTGATAAAGATAAGCAATTGCGATAGCCCTACATGAGTAGATAAACAATATCACACTTGAAAATTTCTTAAAATAATATTATATTAAAGTCATGAAAAAATTTGAGATTTAAATTAAATTTGCTTAAGGGCTTTTAATTAAAATAATGATGATTTTAAAAAGATCAGATTAAACTGAATAAACTTTGTCTCCGTAATTAGATATTAAACATCAAAAAATAATAAAAAGATGTTCAAATTGTAGAAGAAAAGAGTAAGTTTTATTAGACGAATAAATTACACCTTCCATTCTGCATCTAAACTACAAATATTTGTTGAAAGGTTTTTAATAAAACCTGATATAAACACTTATTTTAAAATGATTTAATTTTAAAATAGAAAACTAATAATATTTTAATTGTTAGGAAGTACTTAAAAATAAAATATTTTCGTTTATCTGCAATAAAAATTAAAAACACATTTATTTATAATTAACATAAGATAAATGCAAAAAATGTTGATTGTTACTTTATTTTATTTGGATAAGCAATTTTTTATTGTTGTTTTTTCCTTTATTTTTGTTTTTTTATATTCTTTTGGCGCGCTTTATATCTCAATTCTAACAAATGTGTTATGCTTTATGTATGCAAGACATAAATCCGTATTTGGCACTCAGAAAATTAAAGCAAATACTCATCAACACAAAATATAGTAAGGCATATCGTTTTCCCTTGATGAAGTTCACATATCTGTATACATATGTATGTCACCTATCTGAAGACTGTATCAGTAATTTTATTCACCACTACCACAACTACTACTAAAAAAGACTACATTTGTATTACTGCATAATTGTTATGTAATTTAAATTGCATACGTAACTTTTATATAATATAAAAAAGCTAGTACGTAATAAACGCACTTATACAAGTTAAGTTGTTCGCGTTTTTTTAACTTCTTTGATTTTTATATTTAAGACAGGGAATTAAGAAAAATCCTTTTATTGGGGAAAATAGCAATTTAGGAAAAAAAAAAATTGGTTCGTACTACTACGCATATTTATACAATTAAATTAACTACGCAATTGTTCGATAATTTTAAAAAGCTACTAAGTAATTTTTATATAATTAAATTGTTTTCATATTTGATTATTATATTTAAGGAAGGACATTCAATGTAAGTAAAGTTACAACATTAAAATTCTTGATAAAGTAAACTAAAGGAAGGAATCAATGATATCGTAACATAACAGAGAGTAAAAGTACTCGCCTGAATAATCAAAGTCTTTCCATGATGTAAATAAAACTCTAAGAATATATATATATATATTTAAAGTATGCGTTTTTGAAATGGCTATTGAAAATTTAATTGAAATGTTCCATACTTTTCATTTTTAATAGTTTTAATAAAGACATTTTCAGTAAATGTAATACAAATTCATTTATGATATCTACTTATTTTATATTTATTAGAAATCTATAAAAATATTCTTTTCTTCTAGAGTTTCATTAAAGAATTTCTCTAAAATGTAATGTTATGTAACGGAAATAATATCTCAGAAATTTAAAATAATTCAAATCCATTCCTAATATCTGTTTATTTAATTTATCGTTTTTTTTTTTTATAAAAATCCATAAAAGAGATTATTGTATTGCAGAGTTGCAGTAATAAATTTCCATAGAACAAAATTTAATCTGTCGAAATTTTGATTTGATAAATTTAAAATAATTCAAATGTAACAATACTTCTTTATTTACTTTTGTCAAAGAAATTAAGAAAATAGATTATTTTTTGTAGAGTTACAATAAAAATTTTCAATAGAAAGAAAATTTATCTAGCGGAATTTTGATATTATAAATTTAAAGTAATTCACATTCATTCGTAATATCTGTTTATCAACTTATTTCGTTTTTGTTAGAAGTCTATGAAAGAGATTCTATTTCTAAAGAATTTGATTACTAACTTTCCATAGACTAATAATTTATTTATCGGAATTTTGATCTAGTAAGTTTAAAGTAATTCAAATTTTTTCATAATAACTGTATATTTAGTTACGTAATTTTTTAATAGTAATCCATAAAATATGTTATTTTCCTATAGGGTCACAATTAAAACCTTCCATAAAGTAAAAGCTTATACATTGGAAAATTGATATGATAAATTTAAATAATTCAGATTCATTCATTTTATCTATTTACCTACTAATTTCGTTCTAGAAAAAAATCCTTAAAATAGAGCCTCTTTTGAAAGAGTTAAATAAAATTTCATGATAAAATTTTAACTATCGCAATTGTCATCTGGTAAACTTAAAATAATTCAAATTTACTCATAATATTTGTTTATTTAATTATTTTTTCATAGAAATATGTAAAAGAGCTTAGTTTCTTATATAGTTTAAATGAAAAAGTTCCAAAGATTGAATTTTTTTAATACCGGTTATTTAGCCTTGTAATTTTAAATAATTCATATTTATTCATAATATCTGTTTATACACTCTACACTCTTTTCTAACTTTTTCTACTTGTTTTATTTTCGTTTAAAATTCATATAAAAAATTCCCTTTTTATACGGTTTCAAAAAATCTTTCCTATGAATGAAATTTTACACGATAAATTCTTTCATAAGGTTTGTTTGTGTAATTATTTCTTCTTTTTTTTAATAGAAATCTGTAAAATAGCTTGTTTTCTTATAAAGTTTTAATGATAAAATTTCAAAAAATTAAATTTTCATTTATTGAATTTTTAACAGATAAATTTTAATGAAAAGATAATGAGATATAATTTTTATGTCATAATATAAAAGTTTTATTAAGTTACTACTGACAGTAATTAGTAAGAATTTAGTAAGACTTAGTAAGAAATATAAGAGTAAATGCAATTTAGTAATATCAAATTGTTTTTTCTAAATACATTATAATTTGTAGTTCATACTTGATATAATGAAACAATATTCTTACTCCTATTCTTAATTTATATTTATCAACACTTATATATTTTTAAAACTTTCTATTTATTTGCCAACGTAAATTGTGTAATAAAAAATAAATGTAAAATAAAGCAGAGGCTTTAAATTTAATTATTTTATCAATATAGTTGTATTGATGTTATTTGTTATAAATTGATTTTTAAAGTATCAGTAATGCACAATACAACAAATATATGAATTTTATAAAAAGGAAAAATAATCAAACGAATAAAATTAAGGAAAAATATCATTTGTATACCTTTGCAATTTGTATAAACATGCAATACTTAAAAATAAATTTAAGACTTAATATGTGTATGTGTATGTCACTACATTCAAATTTGTTTGGAGTAAATTCAAAATATCAAGAAAACCTAATATCGAAAAACACACCTGTTTAAAAATATTTTTATCTGAAAATTATTAAAATGAATTAAAAATCACATACAATTTTTGAAGTATGGTTTATTTTGATGGATAAATTAGTAATTAATTAAAATAAATATTGTGTAAAAGTATTCATTAACATATTATTGCAATATTACATATTTCACATATTTTTTTAATGTAACATTATAATGCCATTTATTTAAGTCCAACGCATTTCAAAGACACGACCTTCAAGAAATAATTATAATACAAACAGCATTAAGATTTGTGACATTGCAAAATGAGACATTGTGATTACACTTATAGATGAAGTAAGACAGTAAAAATTTGTTTAATTAGATTCTATTTATTCAAATATTTATTTTTTTAAAAGTATACAAACGTGAAACTCATGTATTTTAATTGTTCATCTGTAACTTTTAAAACAAATCTTTTTTTCAATATCTTAAAGGTATTATACAATAATGTGATTATCTTGTGTGATTATTAAACTGAAAGCTAATGATTATTTTTAAATAATTAGTAATCGCATATAATCAATACAAATCGTTTTGAAATGATTTAATAAATCTACACTAGTAAGTTGTTTAAAAAATAGATTTGGCGAAAATAAAATGCTATTCATTTCATCAGAGTAAAACTATACTTCGTTGCTATAAACAAAACCAAAGCTTTAATACATTTATTAAAGTTACATACATTTATTGTTTATTTTACATAGCGGTTTCTGTTTAAAAACATACTCAATATGCATATACTATAATGTATTGTATGCGTATGTAGTGTATGTTTTTAAAAGTAAACGTCAAGAAATATTGTACATCATTTTTAATATTTTTAAGATGAATATTTGAATGCTTAGAAGCATATGGGGTAGCCTACAGCTTAAGCTAGAAATAAATAAATAAATATACATATGTAAAAAAATAAATTTATGTCAGTTATTAAAAATTATATATTAATAAACAAAACTATAATTTTCATACCTTTTTTAATATTGTTACTAAATAATTTGGTACTAATAAAATACGATTCATATACATAATAAACGATTACATTATTATTATTATTCTAAGTGCATGAGTATAATAAATTTACAGTACATAAAATTCTCCAATATCGTATAAAACACTCCCAGGATTACGGGTGTTTTGAAACAACGTGACTTTCTTATAAACAATTTTAGAACAAAATAAACGATCTTCTTCCTAAAGTATCCTTTTTTATCCGCGTGAATAAAACTTGATGCCATTTTTTTCCTAGATGTATCGAACATGTAATTTAACAAATGTTTACGTGAACAGAAATATAAGTAAAATGCTATTTGTAGCAGGGACCACAAATACAGTTTCTATAAATATGAGAAAATTATATGCTGTAAAATTATTCATTTATAGCATACACTTTTACATGCTTCATAAAAAATACATTTTAGCATCAGAAAATCATATTTTTAATATATATGAATCCCCAGGAGGACAAACTAATAAGTAAATTATGATGTGGTTGTGTAGTTTATGGATTTTCTTTTTTAAATTTATTATGAGTTCCAGTGTAACGAATAACAGTTTTTTTGCACATTTAGTTACTTATTATATGAACTAATGCATTTTTATCAATGAGTTTTGTTCTTACCGATTGCAGATTAAATACTAAGTGTTGCTATAATTTGTCAAATTTATTTCCCTTTTTCACATTTTTTCTACTACATATTTTCCATTTGTTATTGTCCTTTTTATATCAATTTTTATTTGGTATCAACCGCATATTAAAATGTTTAGGACTGTTGATATTTTGAGATTTCCTACTATGTTCTTATGACATTTAGCTATATTTTAGTGTATTTTAACACAAGGATTTATGTATAGTATTATTACTTGTCATCTTCTTTAAAAAAATTTTTAATATTGTAATTTGAATTTTTCAGAAAAAGGTTATACATGTGGGATCTATTCACAAGGCACCCAGCAACAGCAGTTGAACTTTGCACTGCTGAATAAGCACCTTGAGGCTCGAGATGACGAACCTACACTCGCGACTAACGAAAATTGTGATCAGCTAGGTAAGGTTTTAGGTAAGAGAGGGCAGATGCCAACGGGATTTCGGCTGCAGAGGACGTGTCGAAAAGCTTCTCGCACATCTCAGAAGAAAATAGGGTCAGACGGGCCTGCTAAAGATGTTTCGTAGCTGCACTGAATTCAGCAATTTATAAGGGACAGACGGCCTCCCATTATATGTCAAATCATGCCAACCTGCACTATACTTATGCTGCAATGTATATATATTCATGTAGTTAACGAAGAAAAATTATCCATTAAAGTAAAGATTCCTCTCCAAAGGAATTACATGGGTTTCTTCTTGAGCTCCTAGACAAACAACCAAGCCACTTAAAACTTTTCCTTACAATGTGTGGGTTTGTCCTGGATCAGCGCAAAATGTATCTTCGAGGAGAGAAACCTGTGCCCACCCCCTCTTAAACAGTCAATAAACCAAGACGTTGTGTCATCGATTCGTCAGTGAGGAACGCTTCGTATTGTGTTTTGTTTATCTTCGGGCAGAAAAATCTGTACCCCCCTCGAAAACAATTTCATCCGTAAGTACATCAATAAATCAAGAAGTGGTGTCGCTCGTGTTTCGTGTAGTGTAAATTTTTTAAAAGTCTGCTGTGTTTTTTTTTTTCGCTGACTGTTTTTTGCAACGCCTGGTGTCATGTTGAGTATTTTGTAAAAAAATCTGCTGCTTTTTTTTTCAGACTATCTTTTGCAGTATGTCAGTCCTGGTACTTACATACATAAAAAAGAGAAACAGTCACTTGGATTTAGTGAAAGTAAGCATTATATATATATATATATATATATATATATAAAAGAGATATATGGTAAAATATGTGTTGAAATATATATAAAAAAAGAAAAGAAATGCGTAAAATATATATATAGATAGATTGATTGATTCTAGATATACAGATATATTTGATTTTTGTTATATGTGTATTGATATACTTTAGTTTTATGTGTTAAAGATTATATAATTATGAATCACTTGATCAGATCAAAAAAGCTGAATTGATTACTCTGGTGATCGAATTGGGACTGAATCCTCCTGAGAATGCAACTAAGAGTGCATTGTCGGATATGGTTGTTAAATCCGATGGGTATGACGAAGATTTTGTTAAAAATTTGCTTAGTGGGTTAATTAGCGAGCGCGATGAAACGGAAAAAAATTAAAACAAAAGAAATGGAAGATCTCGAATACCAATTAAAGATATTAGAATTAGAGAATAATAATAATAAAAAAAAACAAATAAGTACTTCAGCGGCAATAGGGAAAGGTCCCGATGTTTTAAAACTGTTAAAAAGATACGATAATGAGGAGGAAAATAGTGTTTATTTGACTTTGTTTGAACGGCAGGCAAAACGTTTGGAAATTCCTAAGGAAGAATGGGTAACATATATTCTTGCATTATTACCGCTCGACATAGTGAGTTTAATAAATCGTGAAAGTGAGAAAAAATCGAACGAATATGATCACGTAAAGAAAATTCTATTAAGACGTTTTAAACTTACGCCCGAACAATTTCGATAAAAAATTTTCCTACATAAGAAGGAAAGTTTAGCATCGTGGAAGGATTTCTCGTTTGAACTTTCAAATTTTCTGAATGAGTGGTTAGAGGGATTACAAATATCAATTTTTTAGGAATTTAAAAATACTCTAATTATTGAACAAATTAGGAGAAAGTTGTCATTTGAAATGAAACAATATTTTTGCGATGAATTACCCAAAGTTACAAATTTAGAGGAATTGACGGGTAAGTTGGATGATTATGAAACTGCCCTGATTAATTTGCGGAAAGATGAAACTAAACATCCAAAGACGGAATTTAAGAAACGCCTAAATCAGGGTATCGAAAATAATAGAGTGTTCCACCGAAATGATATGAGTCGCGTATCATATGAGAAACAATTCCCAAGTGCGCAGAAAAATTCAAATGAAAAAATTCGCTGTTTCAATTATAATGAATTATCTCCCTTATCGAAATATTGTCCCCGAAGAAAAGAAGGCCAGATTTGCTGGAAGTGCAAAACACCTGGTCACAGATCTGACCAATCTGACGAATGTACATATAATTCCGCAAAAATTGCGAATGTAGCCGTAAGCAATACCCCGAATTCATTAGATAAAATAAAGAAAAATGTAAGAATTTTTGATAAAAGTATAGAAAGTATTTTCGACACAGGCTCCGATGTGATCATGTATAGTAACGATACTTATATAGCTTTGGAATGCCCTAAATTACACAACAACGACTTAGTGTTATCAGGAATTGGAGGTAACCAAATTACTCCCCTAGGATTCATAACAGTAAATATTGAAATAGATGGCTATTCAGTGAATGCAGATTCATACATCGTAAAAAATTTGAATCACTCTATAATTTTGTGGAATAATTTTCTAAAACAAGTAAATTTCAATATTACAGAAAAGGGATTGCAAATTAAGGGGAAACGGAAGTTAAGGGAAGTGAGAGTAAATTACGTCACTGCGTTTCAACAAGAACAAGTCATGACAAAAATCAAGCGCGTCTGCTATATTGCACCCAGATTTCTTACGATGTTGCGGCCAGAAAAGCAAAACAGTCCCACGATAGAAAAGATTGCTTCGACAGCTGAATGGGTGGGAAAAGAGCAAATTAAACAGAATGAGACAGCTTTAAACTGTAGTGAAAGGGTAAACATGCAATCAAGCATTCATGAAAACAAATTGTTAGAAAGTGATCCGTGTTTAAACTTAACAAAATATACAGATATTTATTTAGCTGAAACAGGCGATTCAATTAATTTTCAGGAAGTTGACGTAAATCACATTTTAAACAACACCATCAAAAAAGAGTTAACGGAAATTATCTCTAATTATAAACCAAATAAAATTAAGTATATTGAGTTGAAATTAAACATAATATTAACGGATGATATTCCGATTGCACAAGATTGCCAAGACCGCGTAGATTAGCATTTACAAAACAGGAATTTGTGGACTAACAGATAAATGAATGGCTGGAAATCGGAATCATAACGGAAAGTAACTCCAATTATGCATCTCCTATAGTATTAGCAAAAAAAAAAGATGACTCTTGGAGACTTTGCATCGATTATAGACTCCTAAATAAAAAAATAATTAAAGTTAATTTCCCCTTACCGAGGATAGAGGACGTGTTAGATAGCATTGAGAACACAAAAGTTTTTACTACTTGGGATTTAAAAAATGGCTTTTTCCACATAGACGTAGCGGAGGACAACAGAAAATGTACACCATTTGTCACACATAACTCTCAGTACGAGTATCTGAAACTCCCATTCGGACTCTCACTTGGGTCTCAACAGTTTCAAAGATACATACAAACTGTTTTTAAACAGTTAATTAAAGAAAAAATAATTTTAGTTTAACTAGACGATGTCATAGTACTTGCGGAGACTAAGGCAGAGGCCCTTCTAAAACTAAAACGCGTCTTAGAAGTCGCATCAGATTACGGACTAGAATTTAATTTTGCAAAATGTCAACTCTTTCAGTTTTTAGTTTATATTATAGAGAACGGAACTACTAGACCTTCGGAAGCAAAAATTTTGGCAGTAAAGAAATTTCCTGAACCCCGCACCCTTAAACAATTAGGCAGTTTTCTGGGTCTAACTTCTTATTTCAGAAAATACATCCCACATTATGCAACTATAGCGAGACCTTTAAGTGATTTATTCAAAGCAGGAAATGCATTTAAATTTGGAATTATTGAAAAACAAGCTTTAGAGACGCTTAAAGAAAAACTAATGAACCCCCCAGTATTGCATACATTCCGGCGAGGTGCTAGGCTAGAATTGCATACCGATGCTAGCGCCATAGGTTTTAGCAGTGCCCTATTACAAGAAGATGATAACAAAAGTTTACATCCCATTTATTATATGAGCCGTAAAACTACCCCTACTCAAGCGAAATATTCAAGTTACGAATTAGAGACACTCACGGTAATAGAATCAGTTAAGAAATTCCGAAACTACTTATTAGGCACTAAATTTAGAATTGTGACAGATTGTTCCGCATTCCAAAAGACCATGGACAAAAAAGACATTACGCCAAAAATAGCCAGATGGGCTCTGTTCTTACAAGAATATGATTATGAAATTGCCCACCTATCAGGATTCCAAATGAAACATGTAGACGCATTAAGTAGAAATACAGTACTAATAGTCAGCCGATCGCATGATGAATTAACATTAAAAATAAAGAATGTCCAACAGGAAGACGAACACATACAAGCAATAAAAAAATTGATCGAAAAAAATGAAAATTCAGAATATGTTATAAGAAACGATATCGTATACAAATATAAAAATGACTGAGAACTTCTAATGATTCCTACTGACATGCAAAAGGAAATAATACGCAATATTTATAGCAAAGGTCATTACGCAGTAGTTAAAACCAAAATGATTTTAAAAGAGAATTATTATGTACCCCAATTAAGAAAACAAATTGAGAGCGTCATATTCAGCTGCACAGAGTGTATACTTTGCAATAAAAAGCAGGGAAAAGGAGAAGGTCTACTAAACTCGATTCCCAAACAAAATATACCTCTCGAGACTTATCACATAGATCACATTGGTCCCATGCCCTCTACAAATAAAAATTACAATCATATTTTTATCATTGTGAACGAATTCACTAAATTTGTTTGGCTATACCCGGTTAAAACTACAGCCTCTAAAGAAGTCATCGATAGGTTAACCCGACAATATGATATTTTCGAAAATCCTACGCGGATCGTCACCGACAAAGGTCCGGCTTTCCCTTCTGCCGATTTTGAAGAATACTGAAAAGGAAGAGAATATAGGACATATGCCAATAACAACAGGGATTCCGAGAGGGAACGGACAAATAGAGCGCATGCACAGAATTCTTATACCAATTTTAGCAAAACCTAGCATAGAAGACCCCACTAAATGGTACAAATTTGTCGCGCCCGTACAACGCATCAAAAATAGCACCGTATCGAGAAGTACCAAGTTCCCACCTTTCGAACTATTGACAGAAACAAAACTGCGGCAAAAAACCGACATGCAAATCAAAGCGTTGTTAGATGATGAGAATCTAAATTCATTCGTATCGGAAAGGAATTCGAATAGAGAAATAGCGAAGCAAAACATATTAAAAATACAACAGGAGAATGTGAAAACGTACAACAAAAAGCGAAAAAAGGCCAACACTTATAAGCTTGGTGATTTGGTAGCCATTCAAAAAACGCAGTTTGGGACAGGCACCAAACTAAAGCCTAAGTTTCTTGGTTCTTATGAGATCACCACAGTAAAAAGAAACGGTCGTTACAATGTGAAAAAAATTGGAGAGCATGAAGGTCCACTTATGACCTCTAGTGCTGCAGATCATATGAAACCTTGTAGTGCTACTAGCTAAAGCAAAGCAACTGTGCTTTTACGTAAATTTGTGTGTGTTTATTATTATTGTTTTTGTTGTTAGTATTATTTTGTTATTGTTATTATATATTGTGATGAGCGATAGACAATTTTTTTGGACTAAAATAAATAAATCAAGAACAGAATTGTGTCCAAGATACAAACAAGCAAGATATTAATTAAGAACTAAAAACTTTGTGTCATCAGTGTACAATGATTGATTTTACTATTATTTTGTGTGTTTTCTTTAGTTGGTTTTGTTTATATTTTGTTTGTAAGTATTAGACGTCTGTAAAAGTCATCCGGTACCTGCTTGGTTTTAAGAGCAGATGAAGAATGGGAGGACCCAGCCCGGTCAGGTAGGCCGAGTTGTGGTATCTATTCACAAGGCACCCAGCAACAGCAGTTGAACTTTGCACTGCTGAATAAGCACCTTGAGGCTCGAGATGACGAACCTACACTCGCGACTAACGAAAATTGTGATGAGCTAGGTAAGTTTTTAGGAAAGAGAGGGCAGATGCCAACGGGATTTCGGCTGCAGAGGACGTGTTGAAAAGCTGCCCGCACATCTCAGAAGAAAATAGGGTCAGACGGGCCTGCTAAAGATGTTTCCGTAGCTGCACTGAATTCAGCAATTTCTAAAGGAACAAACGGACTCTCATTATATGTCAAATCATGCCAACCTGTACTACACTTATGCTGCAATGTATATATATTCATGTAGTAAACCAAGAAAAATTATCCATTAAAGTAAAGATTCCTCTCCAAAGGAGTCACCTGAGTTTCTTCTTGAGCTCCTAAGACAAACAGCCAAGCCTCTTAAAACTTTTTCTACATACATATCTATCTATATATATATTAGACTATGATCCTAAGGAGCGATTATAAGGTACCCTGGGATAATAACGCCACTTTAAGGTTCTACCAAGTTTCACGGCTTAGTTTTAGATTGTATTTTTCAAACAAATATAGGATCTAATACAGCTACTCATTGACAATCTATATAAAATAAAATAATTTAACAGATATGTATTCATAAAATGTAATGGCGTTTTTTCTTGACCAATGCTATTTGGCGTCAATACCCACCTATATGGGTAATAACGCCATGCAAACAAAACTATAAAATAAGATGGAATAATGGCATGTAGACTGCCCAAATTTTAAAAATACAAACTCTACAGCTCTAGAAATTGACAAATTGCAATTTTTTCGTGACTCTGAAAGGAAAAGAAAGCTGTTGTGGTGGCGGGGGGAGGAGGCAAAAGAATATCAGATTCTAAGCTACGTTTTGCTTAAAAATGACCATTTAAATAGAATTATTAGAAATATTGCACGGATTATTTGAATCAGTATTTATATTCCCATGTATGCACTCTATGCGATAGAAAATATTGGTTTTTTTGTGAAAGTGAAAGAAAAAGGAGTGAGGGGAGCTTCAACAAAATACATCCTGTGTCTCTCTTTGCTTAAAAAGTCCCGCTTAAATATCATTATAAGAAACATTGCATGGTTTTAACCATTCATAATGTAATATTTTAATCATGTGAAGTTTTATAATAACTAGAGTTACATGTCATAAATATTTTTGATAAGCCGTAACTGCTGTTAGCGTCTCACATACCGCTGAGTTTTTCAAGTTTCAGAGTTTAACTTGCAATTTTTAGTTTAACTATAGATACCGGGAAAATTTTGTTTCATTTGGGGTCCTATTACTATCTCTAGAGACTTTGAATAGCTGAATTTTATTTATAATAGTCCTGTGTATAAGGTCAATACAAAAATAATATTCTAAAAGTTAATTTAACATTTTATTCATCGTTAGATTAAGCGGTCTGACAGGCCGCTCACAGTAAGTTATGCGACAATTTTTGTCACAGTAGTTAAGGTTAATACTATTATAGTAATCTAGTAAATAGTTTTTAACCCATAACTCCACACTAATGCGGATTCTCCAAACCTGCATTTAAATTGTCGACGTTTTAAAGAGCATGCTTTAATAAATTTTTAATAAATTGAATAAAATTTTTAATTAAAAAATATTATCCCAAAGAGATCTCTTATTCAATTTTATACATAATTCATATGGTTATATATCATTATCTCTATATTAGCAACAAAATTAACCTTTAACTGCTATTAGCAATCTGACTGAACACTGTACCCCCTCCCCCCCAAAAAAATAGCGTTTAACTTGTATTTTTCAGTTTAACTATAGTTACAACGGAAATTCTCTTTCGTTTGGAGTTCTCGTAATATTATTAGAAATATTTGAATAGATTAAATTTAATTAGAATTAATTCTGTACAAAAAGTTTAGCGCAGGAACATTATTCTATGATTTTTAATCATGGATCGCCTTTTAACCTTTAACTAATGTTACAGGTCTCGTAGACCACTATTTTTCTTTTAATTTTTTAGTTTAACTTGTAATTTTCAGTTTAATTGCAAACACTACCGAAATTTTGTTTCATTTGGAATTTTAGTACTATCACCAGAGACTAAATAGGTGAATATTAAGTATAATACACTTGTTTAAAAAGTTTAGTACAAAAACACAATCCTATGAGTTATTCCCGCCTTTTATTCATCTTTCAATTTTGTGGTCTCACAAACCGCATCACATTCATACGTTACAATTTCTGTCACATTAGTTAAAGGTTAAATTTATAAAGTTTTGAAAAACCGAACGGTGAGAAAGCGGACAGATAACATTTCGCACTTAATTGAACAATCCAGTGGAAATGTAATATAAACTTGATTTTGAAGATGTTCGAATTTGAATCTCGAAAACATTTTGATATAGTTTTATTTACAAGAGTTAAAAATTATTTTTTTTCATTAGTAAAAAAAAAAATAATAATATAATAAAAAATAAAATAGAGAGATTATTTTTAAGTATTGGGCACCCCCCCCCTTAATCTTACCATTTCAGCAATGATGATAATGCTGTCCTATATTAATATATAAACCCCCTTCGGATATAGTTCGACCACTGTTGGGAATCAACCGGGGTAATAACGCCAATCCCTGACGTTATTACCTCGGGATACTTATTGCGCAGTAAATCCTAAACTACAAATTATCTCGAGAAGATATCCAAAATCTTCTATAACAGTTTGAAAGTACATGAAATACACTACAAATTTATGTAATAAACAAAGTATTTGTGGATAAAAAATATAGTCTTCAGATCAAAAACCTTATCTCGCAAATTTTAGATTAAGGGTTAATTTTAGTTGCTTGTAAAAACAACAAGACCTAAAAATGAAACAAATTAACTTGAAGCTGTTTTTTGCGATTTATATGATTCAAAACCCTTCTGCGGAGAGCACATAGGTGTCTTTTACCTGATTATTTCATAAGTATGCAAAATATAAGCACTTGGCGTTATTACCCCGCCTGGCGTTATTACCCCAGGGTACCTTACAATGTTACACTATGCGATTCCTAAATTTTAAATGGCTTTATATGTTTGAAATTGTTACAATGCTTAACGAACTGCATGTTATTCAACTAGTTATGATACACTGAAAAATGTATTTTACTATTCTAAAAATTGAAAAAAATTAAGTTAAAAGAATATTTACAATCGAATTTATAGCTCACAAAACACCTGTCATTGCACACAATACATTTCTTTAAGTGTACGCAATAAAAACATAGATTTATAATTTTTGCTTTGCAATATTATTATGATAATGACAGTCAACTTAATCATCAATTCATCCATCAATCTTAATAATATTGATAATATTGATGGAAATAATAGTAATAACAATAATATAGATTTTTAAGCATAAAAATAGCATTTTTAACAGAATCAAAGCAAACTTAGTAGAAACAAATAAAAAATTTTATTATTATATTTAAAGGATCTTTTAGTCAATTTCTGTTAAACTATCTGTAAGGTAAAATGTATATTTATCAAATATTAATTTCACAATATATGTATTGTGAAACCTATCTCTGAAACAAATGTATATTCTTGTGAAACTAACCTATTAATGCAATGTAATTTTAACGATCGCTTTCGGGATTTGAACTTCTCCAAACACCAAATGCCAAACACTTCTCGAAAAAACAATCTGAGATTAGAGTTAAAACTCCAAAACTTGGAATCATCTTCAGAAAGATACTAAATCACGTATCTTTCGCAACCACCAAGAAAAAATTAAACCTTTCTATTCTACATTATTTATCCTTTAATAAATATACCAGATAATGAACATAAAAATCATTAAGTAAGATTCTTCATACATTTGATTGAGAATTATGCTACTGCAATACGAAAACAAATTTCCTTCTATTTCTGTAGCTTTCGCAACTAATATAAAGGTCACTTATTAAAATGCCAAAATCAGTTTAGAGTGAAATATATATGACAAGCATCTGGAAAAGTCGTGACACAATGACGAAAATATGATGATGAATATGATGAAAGCGTGACTATTGCAGTTCTAGGGAGAAATATATTGTATAATCTCAGTTAACCAATTGTGAAAATATTAATCAATCTTTTCTTCATATGTAATTTGGACTGTTTCAGATCTTTATAAAGATAATTAATAAACAAGAAATAAACATCATTGTTGCGTAATAGATTATGCAACGCTTTCCATCACATTCAGAATACTGTAACAAAACTTCACAGTCTCATCTCAATTAATCAACTGTGAAAATATTAATCGCTCTTCATTTCCTATAAATTTCGGACTATTTCAAAACTTTATATAGATAATTAATAAACAAGAACGAGAAATCATGGGTATGTAATATATTATGAAACGAATTCTAGCCTATTCAGACTACTGTAATAAAACTTCACTGTTAAAAGTCAAAATAAACAATTTTAAAAACACATAATGTCTTTGAAATCCCAATTTATTCTATTACTATAAATAGTCGGAAAAATGTACAACTTTTTTGTTCGGCCCTAATCAGGAACTATAGATATGTATGGACACCACTTAGTTTACAAAAATTTAGTTCAGTTAAACAAATAGCACATTTGAAAATTTACACTCAGCAATCTCTGCCAATAAAAGGATGTTAAATACTTTTGTACTACCCCATATATGATCTATCTAGGAATACCAAGGAATATTTTTAAAATACTTGAATCTTAAACGTTTAACAAAACTTTAAAAGCACTTTCAGCAATTATTTTTCACAGGTTTCAATAATTCAGTTATTGTTCTTTTCTCCTATGACTAAAATCTCTCGTATGTCTTTGTAAATAAATGATACGTTTTATGTCCAACCACGTTCTATTGTAGTAAGGACATTGTCATATACTAAATGACATATAATGGGTAAAACTGTGGCAAAAACGCGGCCATATGGCAACATTATTGCAGAAAGGGAACAACCCTTGCAAAAAATTTTCATCAAGGACCACTAATTGTAGATAATAGAAATGTTAATTTTAATAGCGTCTATGTTTACTTAAAGTAAAAAGTAATAAAGTTAAAAAGTTCTATTAGAAGCTTCTATAAAACTAAATTTTTTACTCTCTTTAAATTTAGGTTTTGGTTTTTTTTTCTTAATACATACCGTTTAAAACGCATAACAGCATTACATAAAAAATACGTATATGTGGTTAATGAATAATAGTTATTCGTTATTTTTCAAATCGTCTTCCGTACAAAATCGTAATTCATTTCTAATGTTAAAAATATCACACTGCAGAAACTATTTTGCTTACAAGGAGACTTGTCGCAGAAAACTTAAAAAAATTATGCCACAGTCATTGGTGATCAGTTAACAGCTGATTTATGAAAAAATCGGTTAATGAACATTTTTGTGAAAAGATTTGTACGTTCGGATAACGAATACATATTTGGTAAATGAACACCTCACAAAACAAGATCACAAAGAAGCGTTTCAAATATAAAGAGCTACAATTTATTGCAAGCTTTGTAGACTTACAGCATTGTTTAAGAGTTGTATATACATTGTCTAATTTACTCATGGGTTATCAAATGGGAAAAATTTGAGTTTAGGTCATCAAATTAGAGTCAACAGATGAGAAGCATTATTTTTTCTACTTTGTATCATTTTTTAAAGAAATGGTTTTAATTGTGAATTAGTTATTTAAATTAAAATTAGTTAACAAATTATTAACAGCCTTAAAATCTCAATTGAGTTTGTTATCAGTTCCTTAAATAAACACGATCTTTTGGAGAACTAAAAAGTTTTTGAAAGGTCAAAGTGATAAATTGTTATGATTTAATGCAGTAGCCAATGACTTTAATCCTAAAAGATTTTATACAGAACATGTCACCTCAGGAAATAGACAAAATCAATGAAATATAATGTACCCATATTAAAAAAAGACGTACGTTAACCCTATTATAAAGAGAAAATTTACATAATATTTTAATTTGTATTAACGATATACCGGATATTCTAGCTTATTTATTACCAGCTCTCTGTCGTATAACAGGCAGCAGTAATTTCTGTGTATATATTTTTATTTCAAGCATCCACTGCTGTATAAAACGTGTCTATTTTTCTTCATGAAAACATACCGGAATACCAATTTTCACCGCCTCAGGTAATATATTTTTTTCTTTGCGACATTCTAGCGCAATCTCTTCTAATCTGCTCAATTCCTATTATTTGGAATCTAAATAATCCGGCTCCCAAAACTTCGTGGTACAAAACGATAACTATCTGAGGCTAGATGAAAGCAACGGAGACGATATATATATTGCATTAAAGCGACAGTGGAAAAGAATATGCCGTTTATGAAAATATAAATAAGAACTATTACAACGAACCTTTAATGTTTTATGATAATAAAAATTATGTTTCTTAGAAAATATGTATTGTATGTTTCATTCTTTATGTAATATATAAACAAATTTAAATATGTTTCTAAAAATTTGGAATATGTCCTTTTTATGGTTTTATATCAACCATTTATCTTCCCGTGTATAACAAGCACATAGGAAATTAAAATTATTTTTAAGCGTTAAAAATGTGTGTCATACGCCAAGAAAAACGGTAATTAAATTTGCATTAAAATCTATTGTCGGTTAATGAACAATTCGGCTAATGAACACTGTTTAAGATGAATTACTTCGTTAATTGATCACCAACTGTGTATAAATTTTTACATTTTTAAAATAGTCTAATATCTTTAAAATATCCCACAAACGATTTTTCCACGAATTCCTTAATGTAACGGAATTCTTTGGAGTGGCCCTGTAAATGAATAATAAATTCTACAAATTTAACATTCAATATTGAACATGCAATAATAAACTTCAACAACATATATGGATTTTATTGCAATTGGACAGTATTTAATTGAGTAGGGCACAAATGGGCGAAAAAAAAAAAAAAAAAAAAAAAAAAAAAAAACGAATTTATAAAAATTTTTTCAATTATGCTGTAAATTATTAAAATAGTGCTGGATGACATTATTCAAAAGGGATATCTGCGATATATAGGATGCTGTCATTAAATTTTTTCTTATTTATTTTTGAATTTTTCATTGAAGTATTATGTGAAAATTTAACACAGAAAAATCGAAGAGATGCAAAAAACTGCATTACCTCATTCGTAGAAAGTCTCTGAAAAATAATCATATTTCAATTTTTTAGTAATCTGCTTATTAATAAAATCTGTAACATTTTTCCTAACAAGTGTACACTTATAAATATTTATTTTTCAAAGTTTTCTCCACTTAGTATTTTTGTAGATAAGAAATAAATTCTATAATTTATGTTGCATGACTTTATCTGATTTTATTCTTAAAACCATCGCACATTCTATCCCGAAAAATAAATTGTATAGTTATGTACATAGAATGATTGTAAAGTTATTTCTAGATTCATAAGCAAACACACATTTTGAAAGTCAAACATTTCATTCTTTTCATTTATTACTTACCCATCATACGTAGTATAGGGTAAGTCTTGCAATCGTTTTGAAAATCGGAAATTTTTTTTGACGGATTTACACGTTTTAGATAGTGGAGATTCCGAAAAACATATTTTTAGAAAAAAAATTTTGCCGTCCGTCTGTCTGTCTGTCTGACTGTCTGTCTGTAAACGCTCTATCTCCCGAACAAATTGAGATAGAGACTTGAAAATTTTGTATGTAGTTAGTATGTAAGAATGGGACGAACCCTATTTAATATCAGCAACCTCGATTATCCGGAACTATTTCTTTCGGACTCTCGAAAAATTCGTTCTGATGAAAGGTGTATAAAAATTTTCGAATTTTTTTATTCTAAGGAATGGACATAAAAGGCAATAAAATAACACACATTTTGCATATAGAACGAAGTCAATCGGATTATTAGTTGCCGAGATATTTGTAATCTTGTTTTCCACATTCTTCGATTTTTCATGACCCTGTATTTCATTCAAATTTCAATTCAGAAGTATATTTTAATTGGAAACGAGACGCTTAATCCAACGCAGTTAATTGTTAGTTAATAGAATTATTATTTTTGGAGTTATAAGGATGTTTCTTTTACGCAGTTCGGTACTAATTGAGTAGTTTGGCGTTTTATATAATTTGTCGAAATTGGTACATCAGCAGTTCTTTAATATAGCATTATTATGTATATTAACACTATTTAAATTTTGTTTATGAATTGCAATGCATTGTATAAATAGTTTCACATGTTTTATTTTCATATACATATCCATGATGGGTAAGTATTACGGTGGCCCCCAACGACTAGTTACTTACCCATCATACATAGTATAGGGTAAGTCTTGCAATCGTTTTGAAAATCGAAAAATTTTTTTGACGGATTTACACGTTTTAGATAGTGGAGATTCTGAAAAACATATTTTTAGAAAAAAAATTTTGCCGTCCGTCTGTCTGTCTGTAAACGCTCTATCTCCCGAACAAATTGAGATAGAGACTTAAAATTTTGTATGTAGTTAGTATGTAAGAATGGGACGAACCCTATTTAATATCAGCAACCTCGATTATCCGAAACTATTTTTTTCGGACTCTCGAAAAATTCGTTCTGATGAAAGATACATAAAAATTTTCGAATTTTTTTGTTCTAAGAAATGGACGTAAAAGGCAATAAAATAACACACATTTTGCATATAGAACGAAGTCGATCGGATTAATACTTGCCGAGATATTTGTAATCTTGTTTTCCACATTCTTCGATTTTTCATGACCCTGTATTTCATTCAAATTTCAATTCAGAAGTATATTTTAATTGGATATGAGACGCTTAATCCGACGCAGTTAATTTTTAGTTAATATGATTGTTATTTTTGGAGTTATAAGGGTGTTTCTTTTAAGCAGTTAGGTACTACTTGAGTAGTTTGGCGTTTTACATAATTTGTCGAAATTTGTACATCAGCAGTTCTTTAATATAGCATTACTAATGTATATTAACAATATTTAAATTTTGTTTATGAATTGCAATGCATTGTATAAATAGTTTTCACATGTTTTATTTTCATATACATATCCATGATGGGTAAGTATTACGGTGGCCCCCAACGACTAGTTTTTTAATGTAGTGCAATATATGAAACTGAATACTTGTTAAAGTTAAAAATATATAGTTAGAGATTGAGACGAAGATACTGGAAAGAATAAACATTAAAAGTTTAACAGGAAATGTAAAATTATTTTATTATTTTATCTTAATAATAATACAAGAATTTTTTTTATATGTGTCTAATCAATATAAATGAAATAAATAAATAAAATACAGAGTTGAAATAAAATTCTTAGAATTTATTTTTTTTATTTAGTAATTTTGAAGTAAAATGTAAATAAATAAATAAATAAACAATACTCAGGAATAAAAATGCAATTTAATGCCTATTCATAGAGTATTTTATTTTGTAAAATAAATACAAAAATCATTTTTTGTATCATCTTTCCTAAATTACGATCTTTTTTTATAGATCAGGTGATAAACGTTTTATAATATACAAATTATTTTGTTTAGAATCATATAAAATGAGTATTTTTAAAATATGTTATAATCTTTATTGGTAAACAAAAGAAATTTTAAAATAAATACCGTAATAATTCGTGTATAAACCGAGACTTTTTTGATTTTTTTTCTTCTAAAGTAGGGGAGTCGTCTTCTTATACACGCGTATAAAAAAAGTCAAATATCCATATTCTTAAATGAGAGAAAAAAGGAGATAAATATAAACTAGTCGTTGAGTGGCACCGCAATACTTAACCATCATAGGTATGCAAAATATAAATTATGAAAATAAAACATGTGTAAACTAATTATAAAATGCATTCAAATTCCAAAATAAAATTTAAGGATACGTTTTTAACAAAACGGAACCTTTTCAGATTACAATGAGAGTCGATGGGAATTTGGAGAAGTATCGAAAATAGATCCAAGTTATCGTCATTTTTTGAGAATAATATTTTTTCGCCAGATATGGCGATACATAATAAAGTTGGAAACAAACTTGACGGCATTTTTTTGGTTGAGAGAATTATCAAGTAGTACCAAATTGCGTCAAAGAAACCTTCTTACATTTTCAAAAATTATAATCATATTAACTCACAGATTACTGCGTTAAATTAAGCGTCTAGTTTCCATTTAAAGTATATCTTTGAATTGAAATTTAAATGAAATATAGGGTCATGAAAAATCGAAGAGTGTGTAAAATATGATAACAAATATCTCGGCAACAAATTATCTTCTTAACTTTCTTCTTTATGTGAAATTTACGTTTTTTTATTGCCTTATAGTCACTTTTTGAAATAAACATTTGAGAAAATTTTTATATACCAATTATTTTATCAAAAGGAATATTTCGAGAGTCCGGAAAAAGTAACTGCAGTTAATCAAGGTTACCGATATTCAATAGGTTTCTTTCCATTATTACATACTAAATACACACTTAATTTCAAGATTCTATTTCATTTTGCTTGGGAAATATAGCTTTTACAGGCACACAAACAGAGGGACAGAAATTTTTTCTTCTAAAAATATGTGTTTCGGAATCTCCAGTATCTGAAACGCGTAAATATGTTAAAAATAAAAATCGATTTTTAAAACTGTTGCAAGACTTATTCTTTACTACATTTTAACTAAGTGAAAACTTAAAAAATGCTTAAAAAATTCTACAAGTACCTTCTACAACTCCATTCTATTACTATAAAAAAAAATTGCTAATCCTCAATCATTATCCAAATTATTATCATAATTTCAAACCAACTCATTAAAATTGCTTTCTAGCAGTGATATATCAGAAAAAATATTTATAGTTCCCAATTCAAAATCATCTCAATAGCAGTCTTCTTTTAAAATGGCGATCTCTCCGGTTCCATCCACCGCATTATTGATGTAACAATTTTTGAAACATCAAACGATCATTGCTTGCGGTAATTCAAGCCGAAAATAAGATATAATTTTTTATGAACGAGTAAGTCGAATCAGAATGAGGGGGACCCAATTTAATAGATTTGGTAGCGGTCTCAAGTAGAGATTTTTTTCAATTATCTGTGTACGAAAAAGTTAAAATTTGGCTAAATTTTTCATCTTCACTTATATACGGCCTTCCAATTTTGGAAAAGTTTTCAATGAAAAATCGTATAGTCAACTTGTATTCGGATCGGCTTACACACAGAAATTACAGTAAATCGAAAATATAAATGTGTGTAATATAATTCTCCAAATTTATCGTTGTTTTATAATTTTAATGTCGCAATAAAAAAATTTAATCATTAAATAAAAAAACAATGCGTAGGAGTATATATAATATTTTCTAATGCCTTTCATATAATATTTTATTGTGTAAAATAAACACAAGAAATACATTTTCTATCATTTTTTCTCAAATATACTGAAAGATGGTGCATTGGACCATATCAAAATTATTAGAAATATTTCATTTCATTTTAGACGCATACAAAGTGAATTTTTTTAGATTATATTATTTTATTTTTTGTTATTTAATTTTTATTATTTTTTAGAACATGTTATGTGTTATAATTTCATGCTGATAAACAAAGAGATTTTTGAATATGAAACTCAGTTTTAGGAAAATATCTATTTTTTTACAGGAAAAAAAGCAACCCCACCCCCCTCTCCCGTAACAAACATTTTTTTTTTCCTTTTTTACAGGAATATAAAAATAAAACAAATGTAAACTACATATAAAATGCATTTTAATTCCAAAATAAAATTCAAACCCATATTTAAATATTTTAAATATATAGTAATGCTGGATTATGGAATTGCGGGTACTATTTGATTATCTTGTCGAAAAATGTCGACAAATAAGATAAATTGCCAAACTACTAGTAAATTATATAAATTGACATAACTTTTATTTTAAATAACGAAAAAATAAATTATTAACAGATTAATTAAAATGCAAATAAAACGTTGATTTTTTTTTTTTTTTTTTTGATGACAGAATAAACAAGTGTAATGAGTGTAATTTCAAATGTATGTAACGTTTACGGTAAGCCATTATTGTCATTTAATGTTATTGTTTGGCGATAATTTATTAGTCGATTGAAAAATAAAAAAAAATAGTTCCGAATTGCATAAAACAGAGATCATTATAACTTTATAACTTATGATTTTTTTAACTAACTGTTTACTTCGTCGAATTAAGCGTTTCATTTTCAATTGAAATATATCTTTGAATTGAATTTTGAATGAAATACAGGGTCATGAAAAATCAGAGTGTGGAAAATATGATTACAAATATCTCGGTTGCTAATTATCCGATTGACTTCATTTTTCATGCAAAATTATGTTTTTTTTTATTTTATTTTGTATTCACACCTTAAAAGAAATGATTTTTTTAATAAATTTTAATCAGTACGAATATTTTCAGATTCTGAAAAAAAAACTTCCCGATAAATGAGGTTACTGATATACAATAGGCTTCTTTCTATTACTACATAATAAGTACGCACCAAGTTTTAAATATCTATCTCAATTTGTTCGGGATGTACAGCGTTGACAGATACACACACGGACAGACAGACTGACGGAAGGACAGACAAAAAGACAGACGGATTGACAGACTAACAAATAGACGAACGGACCGAAAATTATTAAGGTGCCTGTGCCTTATATGGACACCCTAAGGAAAAAAAATTTCACCCCCATCTTTATGCAATAGATCTCCAAAAATGTATGACAATAATCACTGGACTGTTGACTATCATTATTAAAATTAGTGACCTTGTAACTATTCCGGTTTAATTGAAATGATAAAAACAAAATATGTTTACAAATTTCCATATAAGGAAATACCAGTCCCTATTATGGACAGGTGGCTCCTTATTGACCTACCACACTGGGTGTATTGAAGAGCCATTCTTCTATGGAATTTTAGAGAAAAGGAATAAAAAAAATATATCTTACAATATTGTGGGGGAGGGGAGGGCACAGTAAATATCTTCAGGACATACACTTTAGAAGGAAGGGTAATTTTCAGTTTCGGCTCTTCGAAGACTGATACAAAGCACCTCAGTTACTACAAAATATTATGAAATAATGTAGGTGGTATTGCTTAGCTTTCAATTTTTGTGAATCTGAAGATTCACCTGCTGTACTTCCAATGTGGACATAAAGTGTCCATATTGGGAATCGGGAGTAGTTTTATTAAATCTTGTAATAAATAAATAAATAAAACTTTTTAAAGCAATATAAACAATAGCAATCGAAACTATGTTTTAAAAGCTTTTTAAAACACTCCTATTTTCAATATTTAAAGTAATTTTGCAATATCTGATAAGAATTTAAACTTACCTGTAATTAAGATGAGCACACCACGAAACAACAAGTTTCCTTCTAAATGACGAACAGCTTACTTTTTTGTACTTTCCTGGCCTAATTATCTTTTCAATTGCTTTTCTTCACGGGCATGTAGTGCAATCTCTCAATCAAGATTGTTACTTTTAAAAATATTAGGGGTGCCCATATTGGGAGCACTGTCCATAATGGGTACAAGTACCTTATTACTTTTATTATTTATTTATTTTATTAATTTCACTTATTTTATTTATTTATTTATTTATTTTAAAAAATGTATTTTTCGGAATCGCCAGTTTCTAAAACGTGCAACATGGGAAAATATGTTTTTGATTTTCAAAACAATTACAAGACTTACCCAATACTATAGACGATGTGCAAGTAACAAAAAATAATTATCCTGGCGATATAAGTCACGTTTCATATTTATACCTTACAAAATAATAATTTTATGTCCTACATTAACAAACTTTTCGCTAGATAATGACATTAACAATGTAAAATCTTATAATTCGCGATATAGTTTACAATATTTTATTCAAATTTATTAGTTCAGGATATTATCTTCACTTTTCTGACATTAAAACTCTTCCTTGAAATAATTAGTTTGTATAGATAAATGATTAAAGCGGTAAACACATTACAAATTAGGTAGAAAACTTTAAAATTACAGACTAAATATTTAAGAGATGCGATAAATATGCTATAAAACCTCTTATGTTTAACGAAAAGATTTAAAATAAGTTCAAGATTTTAAATATGATTTTTTCATCTTAAATGTAGGCAGTATTTATGTAAGTTCTTTGCAGTAAATATATTGTATATACATATATTAGAATTCAAATTATGCTTAGCAAAAATATAATTTTATCATATTAAGATGTTAGTAATGAAACATTTATATTTGTTTCCAAAGTTTTAATTAAGACTGATTCAATGTTTTACCTGAAAAATGTCTGCATTATTAAAATATTGTCCGGATACCTCAATATGAATAACATTTGTTTTGCAAATTGTGGACTTAGATTTCTGCCCCGGTCAGGGTACACAGTAAAAAAAAAAGGAAAAATACAAAAGAATTTCTAGCAGAATTATATTCCAATATCATTTTATGCTATGGCAACAATAAAAATTCACGTAACAGATACAGATTTGCACTTTGAATAAAAATATTTTTAAGGTTACTAAGAAATAGTTTGGAAAATCGGATTCCCAGAACTTTTCATGTGACGGTAACGAGGATTATAGATAAAATTTTAGTAAAATTACCAAAATTTTATTAAATTATTTTGTAAAGTTACAGATGTCTCTAGTTTTGCTTACTAAGTTTTGTAGACTGACATCATTTTCTTGTACACTGTAAAAAAAATCTGTAAAGTTGCTAAACTTTTTCTAGGGAACTGGGATTCCAAAAACTTATTTGGATTTTCCTATAACGGTAACAGCAAAAATTTAAGTCTGAGAATCGGTTATACGAAATTATCCTGTAACCTTTACATGAAAAGTTCTTGGAATCCCAGTTTCCTAGAAAAAGTTTAGTATCTTTACAGATTTTTTTTTTTTTAAGTGTATAGTGACACACAACATTTTAGTAAGCATAATAGATTTTGTTTAATTTAGATTACTACGGTTACAGATTGTTTTTACAGTCTATTTCGCTCTGTTGAACTTCAATTATGTTACTTGAAACTTGAAAATTTATCGACTTGAAAACAAAAATATTTCGTTTATCATGACGTCAGTATCAATATGCACCAGTTTTGAGAAAAAAAAAAGTTTTTTTTCTTTTTCGAATTGAATAAATTGAATTGGAAATGTAAAATAAAACTGGTGCAGAATTTTAGAAATACCTAAACTCTCGGTACGAAACGGAGAAACGTTGAATAAACAAGGAAATCTCTTGAATCCTTGCCGCGGTATTCTGTTTACCTTTATGAAAAGCAACATTTGCTGAAAATAGCCTATAAAGTTTTGTAAACAGTATTACATGCTCTAGCACTGCACTTATAGCATATGTACTAGCCTAGTACTTATGAAAACTTCAACTTGCTTTAAAATTCCTTTCAAGGAATCATTTATGATATGTGAGAGTTGAAGAATGTGCAATATGTATATTTTTTTCGAAGCCAAAATAGACCCGTAACCGGTTAATACAATGGCTTAATTTCCCCATTTATTGAAGAAGCATCATGATTAAAATTCAGAGCAACTTCACGATAGCTAAAGATTTTTAACGAGTTTGCTTTTAAATAAAAACAGGGAAGTCTCATAAACAGATTTACTATCAATTTAATCAGTAATTATATAATGTTATTTATTTATTTATTTATTTATTTATTTATTTACATGTTGTAAGAAAAATATTTCCGTATATTGCATTGAATTTATTAGTGTTAGTTAATATAAATGTTAATTAATCAGGTGTATACCTATACTAATAAAAGAAAGTTTAGCTTTGTTTCTGTGTGTGTGTTCGTTTACGATGACTAGGGAAATCTGCAAATAACTCTCATTAAAAAGTAATCTCTGTACTTTCAAGTCGGAAAAAGCACTCTTGCAAGTCCAGAATTCTTATTTACGCATTGGAAAGAAATAAAGGCTTGAAAGGAGGAATTCTGTGGCAGTGTTGAATCCAGGTGTTGGCCCAGGGAGGGGAGAGGGGGGACACATACCCCCACCTCATCCCGAAACCGATGAAATCTCTAGGGAGAAAATTGTCTGATTTCAATACTCATTCAAGGTTATTTTGTTTTTATCATTATTTATTCACTTTCACCGACAAAACCGTTTAGAAAAGTAAGAAATATGCTATATTCTAAAAGACCGTACAACTAATTCTTAAATGAGGTAATCAATATGAAAAATCATTGGTATTAACCTTTTGGAAAAAATCAAAATTATTGACTTTTTACACTCGTTTCTCCAGATTGCACCTCTTCTTTAGGTGCAATTTCTGAGCTAGCAATTAAACAAAAATTCGTATATAAAGCTCAGATTTACTGTTTCTGACCTTGCAAGAATAAATTTTAATCCCTTTAAACTTTCCTCAAACGCAGGTCATTTTGCGGTGATCAGAGGTGCCAAAAATATGTATTTAGACTTTGTCATTTCAGAGTATCTTTGCAGACAATATTTACATCATCCAATATATTTTGAAAGCGATCGAACAAGTAGAAGTTATTAAAAAAAAATCCCTGTCGGCTTGGCCTATAGGCGGAAGCAGACTTCGAAGTTATGAGCTCATTTTAACAACAAAAAATAAAATATGATTAGAGATGAACTCAATGTAAACAACCTTATTTGGCCGCTTTTGAAGAATTTTCAATTTCATTTTTCTGTAAGCGCTGGTTTCTGTAAGAAAATAATAACTGATATTCGGCTTAAATGGCCTCTTTGACAGCATTTAAAAAGAAGACTTGATGAAAAAAATGGAACAATACGGCACATTATATAGTTCCTAAATAAGAGAAACAGACAATTCAATGCGTTTGAGAGCAAAATTGAATTTAAAAATGAGCACCTTTTACAATTCTTAAATTATGCAGCCTGTTAATTGAAAGGGTTTGAGAGCAAAATTGGATTTTAAAATGAGTCAGAAAAAAGCAGTTTGGATTTGAGATTTTTCCTTCAACTCCTATTTTTGTTTAATTTATTTTTGCTATAAAAATTGGTCCAATCAAAAACCTGTCAGGATAAAAATTGTAAATATTATTGAGAAGATTTTTATAAATTTAATCAGAATATATATCTTTAAAATTAACGAAGTTGTTATTTTTTTCCTTTTTCCCCTACCCTTCTTTCTCTATCTTTATTTATTTTTGCATTAAGAGTTGCTCCTATCAAAAACTTGTAGATACAAAAGTTTTAGATAATATAAAAAGCATCTATTAAAACATAGCTCGATTTGATATAATGGAATTGATAAAGATATGAATTTTTAAGTCGCAAAAGCCATATTTTTTCAATCTCTTGAGAAAATTTTAAAATTTATCAAAAATCTGTCACGCCTATCTTTTGGATCATTTTTAGAAGTAATAAAAATTTTAAACTGAATCGATATCAATTTAAATAAGAAGTTATGTTTCTTCTTTTATTTATTCATTTATTATTTTTTTGATTTTACAAAACCCCTCTCCCACCTCCAATTTCTACCCACTTCGTGCGATTTTGTCCATCAAGCAACTTGACCGAGATTTTATGCCCCTTGATTTTATGTGTCAGTTTGGAAGAGATTTGAGCAAAATTTTAGAAGTTATCGTGTCTATAAAAGAAGATATATATATAGAGAGAGTAGATAAATAGATAGATAGATACATCTCTCTCTCTCTCTCTCTTTCTTTCTTATATATATATATATATATATATATATATATATATATATATATATATATACTTTTTTATTAATGGTAATTTTGGGATTTAGCAAACATGATCGGTGTAGATCTGCAAAAAATATGAGAAATTCCAACATATGTATCAGCCGCAAAAGGTAGTATATGATACGAAATCTACGTAAGAAATAAAAAATACGAAAATATCGATAAAAACACTAAAAAAGACCAAGTGTGCGACTATGAAATTAATCATTTGAAAAAAAATTCACTTCCGAAAATGATGTACTCTGTTGCATGATTAATTTTACGTTCACTTTTATTAAATGGCATACCGTATTTTAACCAAACTTAGGATTTTGATATAAAGACAAATAGTTACAGATGAAACAGAGAATTTTTAAAGTTAATATAAATATTTCAGCACAAAAATTACGCAATTATCGGAAACATACTGCCTCTATCTAACTCCATTATAACCTATCGAATCCATTAAAAATTTTTGAGCAATTGTCACTGAAAAATAAAAATAAATAAATAAATAAATCGATTTTTCACATTATCAGCTGACACATATTTCTGACAAAATCGAGTTAAAGCTGTAAAATTATAAAAATTTCAGGTTTATTTCTGAATATTGTATTCGGCACTATCATCGCCGGTCCGGTCAGTTATTCATTTATAAAAACTCATTAATACATAAGTCACATTAAATTTCATTCAAAGAAAAGTTGTTCTATGAAAGCTTTTTTTTCCCATTATTTTACTTCCCTTATACTTTCCCTTATCCTTTTTTTTTAGCAATTTAACTTTTTGGAAATAATAATTTGTTATCCAAAGCAAAACTGAATTTCTAAAAAAACGGATTTAAAATTACGGGTACCAATCTAATCTATCGGTGATTCTTCATCGAAAAAGTGCTACTATCTGCAAGAAAAAAAAACTAGTTTTATTATGTATAACTGGAATGATAAAATCTTGACTGACAGTGAAAATCAATGGCTCTAGTCAGAGCTATTTTTCGCGTACTATTATGTAAATTTGATTTTATGGATGACAGGAATCATGAAAGTCACATCCTCAATTAATTATGCAGACTACATAAAAATGTTATTATTTAGAATATTTTCTGCTGCATTAATTTTCATTATAGATTTATGTTTTTTATGAACTCAAAATGCAAAAATATACTCAAAATGCAAAGACAGTAAGACGTAGCAGATCCTATATTCTAGTTTGTTTTTGACAAATTTTATGAGTCTTTTTTTCTCTGATTACAATTATATTTTTTCTTATACATAATTCCTTTTACTACACTGTAAAAAAAAAATCTGCAATGGTACTAATCCTTTTCTAGGAAACTGGGAATCCAAGAACTTTTCCTGTAACGGTAACAGTAAAAATTCAAGTTTCAGAATCGATTACATGAATTTTTCCTGTTATCGTTACATGAAAAGTTCTTGGAATCCCAGTTTCCTAGAAAATATTTAGTACCTTCACAAATTTTTTTTTACAGTGTATATTTAATTAATAATGGAAGTGATCAATGAATCTGAATAAGTGAAACATTAAAGAAAATTAATTTATTTTGTGAATACTTTATTAACCTTTTCTTTTTATGATTATAAAGAAAAAAGACTTACTTTTCTCGTCTTATGATAACAATAGAGTAATACATTTAGACTATATATATGTTTACACTTTTTATTATCTCTCTTTAGAGTTCAAACTATTTGAGATTCAATGCAGAAAGTATATTTAAAGTGTTACACATAGCAAAATCAAATTTACAGTTTATTCTGGCTTATTTTTCACGATTTTTTTTCTTTTATTACATTTATGTTTAATTTTTATACTTATCATAAAACACCAATAGTAAGCATTCCTCTTAATACAAGCCCCACCCTCAAATGCATTTCATGCATTTCATGTTTTTTTTTTTTGTTTCTTTGAAAAAGAACCATTCACAAACGATTATTTTTAGGATTAATTTTCTGGTGGTTTCAGGCCTTCAGATTTTTCTTGAAACTCTTACGTTTTATGTTTCCATGTCTAAAAAATGCATCTATCTTTATTCTATATATCTTCTAAATTAATTTTTATTTTATCTCTTTACACATCATTGTTACATACAATGGCATACTTCGCCGTGTGCCCTACTACAAAAAAAAAAAAAAAAAAAAAAAAAAAAAAAAAAAAAAAAAAAAAACTGTAATTTTACAGATGTAAAGTTGCCGTAATCTGTGTGGTTACTAACATTTTACCTGTAAACTGTAGAAGAAAAAAAATTAAATCTGCAAAACTAATTTTTGTAAAGTTACAGAAATCTGTAACTTTACAAACGAATCTACTGAAATTAAAGTTATATAACTAAAATTTTATCTGTAAGCTCAGTTGCAGTTACATGAAATTCTTGGAATTCCAGTTTCCTAAAAAATCCTTAGTAACCTTACAGATTTTTTTTATTTTTGGTGAAAATCTGTAACTGTTACATGGATTTTTGTTGTTGTCTTTACATAAAATGTTCTACGAATCCCAATTTCCTGGAAAACTTTTAGTAACTTTACAGATTTTTTTTTTACACTGTACCCGACTTTTGAAAGGAATGTTCCTTTCAAACGATACTATTAATGTTTTCATGTACTTTTATTCACTAAAGTTTGACAAATATTGATATTATATTTAAATTTTATAATTTTTGTTCATATTGCTTTGATTATTTTATATAATTTTGTTTCATATATTTATTACTTTTATTAATAAAAACCATTAATCTACACTGTAAAAAAAGAATCTGTAAAGGTAGTAAACATTTTCTAGGAAACTGGGATTCCAAGAACTTTTCATGTAACGATAACAGGAAAATTTAATGTAATCGATTCTGAAACTTGAATGTCTACTGTTACCGTTACAGGAAAAGTTCTTGGAATCCCAGTTTCCTAGAAAATGTTTAGTACCTTTGCAGATTTTTTTTACAGTGTATATGGAACGGAATTTTAAAATAAAAAATGCTGTTGTGAATTTATTTTGCAAATCTTAAAAACTTTGAGAAATTTTATAAATTAAAGATATACCACTTTGTTATCCCAAATTTTCCCGATATTTTCACAAAAATTCAAATTATAAGCCCGTCTTGAAATCATTATAGTTTTCTGTTGACTAAAATTGGGCTTAATATCGGTACTTTACAGTATATCATTTTTTTTCTTTTTAAATAATAATAGGCGTGATCAAAATATCTGAATAAATGAACCTTTAAAGATTTTTTTTATTTTATATATATCTGATTAACCATCATCTTCTTGCGATGATTAAAGCAAAAGTCTTACTTTTCTCGTCTTTCTTAACATTAGTGCAATACATTCAGAAAATATTATTTCTTGACATTTTTTATTACCTCTCTTAATTGATCAAACAATTACCGGAATTTTGGATATAGTAAATTATCATACTTTTGCGTAGAATACGTAAATAGTTTCGAAAAACCTGTGTGTATCAAACTTATTTACATAGTTAAACAATGTGGTAGAACATTCAAATACGCTGTCCTTTAATTACTTTCTTCTATACAATCTTTCATTATATAAAGGTGACACAAAAATTGATTAATTTAATCTAACGAATTATCAAATTAAAAGTACTCCTGAGACATTATTGAAAATTCCTTGTGTTTTCAAAGAATCCATCAGCTTCGATAAATTAATTACTTCCGCCTGGTCCGCGATATCTTATGTTCTAATTAATTAAAGCGATAATGTATCGAAAACTCTTTATTATAATATCAATGAAAGCTAAAAAAATGTCTTGTTATCTTGAAGATTTCGTGCTATTTACAGAGTAGATTAAATATCTAATTGAAACTATGACTTTCGATGTTAAGGAAACAAGTTTTCCTTAAAGTATTCTGATACATATGAAAGAATGCCGAAAAACTTTAGATAACCCACAATATAATACTACAACTTTGTGTTAAATAGCATAAAACAAAAACACATACAGGACGCGTTTTGGCGATGGAAAATTTATTAGCTCGTCATCAGCCAATGTAATCAAGTGTCCGTTTGGGAACAAAAAAAATTATTTATTTTTTATGTTTTGTTTTTCTTTCATTTTCTCTTTTAATTAAAAAAAATCGTCTATTGTTTTATACAGTGGGTGGTCAAATTATTAGTAACACTACAATTTTTCTTATTGCCAATCTTGGTTTAATGTTTTTGTGCTGGCAATGCTGACAAATGACATTTGACTGGTGTCTTCAATCGATAAGATATTCTTACTGCATAACGTGCGTTAGGTATGTTATGGAAAAACATGATGATTTAAATTTGTTCAATTATTTATGGTGACTCTTTATAGTATGGTAAAATGTGTTAAAAGAAAATATGACAAATTAAACAAAATTTATAGAAGCGTTGATTATTTCTTAGCATAATAATGAGTAATTAAAAAGAAAGCATAAATAAATGCATAAGTAGCAGGTTTAGAGGTGTACAATCCGTTAAACGGAGGTTCAACGAAATATTCAGAAATTTTTCTTGGAACATTTGTATTGAGTTTTTTCCAATAAATTTGTACTTTATGGACAAAAGTTTGTTCTTATTTATAAACTCATTAGTATTCAGCCCATGTATGCTGAAAGAAGTTTAACAATCCACCAGTAAACAACAACAAAACTAAGTTCCATGGCCTACTCAATTTAAAGTTTAGGCGTGTAATTAATAATTTGGCCATTCACTGTTTATTTATTCATTTTTAATTTTTATTTTAATATTTCTTTTTATTTCCTTTACTCTTTTCTTTTCTCCTAATCGTTTTCTTATTTTGGTAACACTTTCCTTTTTCGCAAGAGCGTCTGTGTGATTTATGATAATCTTTCATGTAGCACAACCCATGGTATTTTTTTAACCCTTTCTGGCACACACAAATTCTCTTCATAAAATGAGAATTTATTGACTAACATCGGGATTCGCAAACGACATTTTTAGAAATTACGAACTCCAACCCCCTGACAGCTGAGCAAGAGGGCAAAATTATAATGTTGTTTTCTCTTTAATTTATTAAAAAAAAAAAAAAAAAAAAAAGATATTTTTTTAACCTTATACGAAATATTTCATTAGATATAAGTGTATAACTTTTGAGACTATTAATCATAACTTAATTTTTCAAAATTTGCTTTTATTTACAGAGTTACATCAATTTAAATATTGCTAATGTTGCAGAGAAACCTGCAGCTTAGTGATATGTCAGTTTACGGCAGTCAGGAGGAATTTAAGCTTTCATTGTAAAAGCAAAATTTAATTAAAATATTCTTTGTACTGATTGCAAGTGTGGAATTAAAGTTATGTGTGTCCGAAGTGGGACTAGTGGGACGCAAGGGATTAAGCTCTCCTTTCTGTCATTTCGATTTTTCGCGACATATTCACTTTTTTAACATGTGTTTATATCGACTGATAAAAGGTTGTCAAAGTTTAAATTGTAATATACAAAAGTGTACGTTTTTGTATCTTCATCATGATACTAGAAATAAAATTTTACTAACCAGACAGCGGTGTACTATCTGAGCTCCAAACTGCCCAATCTTAATACGCCTTACATAAGCGGATATAGAAATTAAATTATCAGTACTTTTCCAGTATAGGGACCTTTGTGTCCGTTCACAATAATTGCACCATGATTTTCTCTTCGCATCACGAACTAATTTCTTATACGCGTTTCTTTGATTTATATATGCTTCTTTATAAGATGGATTGTCTAAATGCTTTCTATGACGTTTGTATAAAGCAGAGACATGGTTTCTAGCTTGTCTAATTTCTGGCGTTGTTCCAACATACCGTGACAAATGCGCCTTCAGTATCCAAGGACACAATCGTGCAATACTGTTTTCTGGTGAGAACATCCTTAACAATTTGCTTAAGTGTATCTAGTGCACTCACCGTTGAGCGACCCTCTCTGAATCCGAATTGCATATCTGAGAAAAAAATTTTAGATTCCAGAATGGTCATCGCACGGATTTTAATGATTCGTTCCAAGACTTTTCCAAAAATGGAGAGTAAAGTGATAGGACGGTACCCTCTGGGTGATTTAGCTGATTTGTTTCGCTTTCTGAAAAATATGACGACTCCTGCTTTCCAGCATTCCGGAAAATGTCCCAAGGCAATACACTTATTAAAGATAGCACAAACTAAGACTGGAAATTTATTGCAAATATTCTTGACAATTATAGCGTCCAAATTATCAAAGCCAGGTGCTTTAGCATTTGCCTGTTGGGATAAAGTAAATTTGATTTCCCTTATGTGAATATTAAAAAAGTCATCGTCATTTACATAATTTCTAGAAGAAATAAATTCATATATTGTATTTGGAACATCGTTTGTCTTAAAATGCTCAGCCATCAACATATCTGCGACTTCATCATAAGTAGTAAAAGGAAACGAACCGTCCAAGGAAGTAAATATCAGGTCTGAGAACTTTAAAGATTTTCCTGAAACGAATACCAATTTATTTGAAATCAACACTGAAGAATTATATGTCTAATAGAAAAATTGGTCTCCGTTATTCGGATGCCATTAAGTGGTTCATCGCCTTTCGTGGTTGTCCGTATGGTTCATGCCTTGATCCGTTCATCTGGATTATTTTTGCAAACAAAATTATTAAGGAATATAAGAAAAGACATTCTCACATTATATCGTATGCAGATGACTTTATAGTTATTAAAGGTGCGGATACAAGACGAGCTCTTGAGTTGTCAGTTAATGACTCTGTTAACACTTTTGATAGAATTTGTAACAGTCTTGAACTTAATTTAAGTGTTGATAAATGTTTAGCTATGATGATGGGATGATTCACGTTGGAGAACAGACGCCCAATTTTTAAGCTGAGAGGCAATTCAATTCCAGTTAAAGAACACATTGTATATCTGGGTTTTAATTTAGATAGCCGTTTCAACTGGTATCACCATCTGGATATTGTTCGAGAGAATGTTCGAAATTTTACATTTGGCATTAGAAAGACTGGTCATCGGGATAAGGGACTTGCCACTTATTATAAAAAGCAATGGTATCGTTTGGTAATTGAAAAACAGATTGCTTACGGTGCAGAAGTCTGGGTGAATGATTTGAACTCTAATGGTGTCCAAGGATTGAATTCATGTCAGAGAATCGGACTCATGTCAATCGTCAAAACATATCGAAATGTTTCCACTGAAGCTTTACGAGTAATAACAGGAATTATGCCAATTTTAATCACTTTGAGGTGTATGGCTAAGAAGTATGCTGTATTACATAATCATGATAATATTAAACTTGATAACGTAGTCATTAAGGGCAAGGATTTTATGAATAAATTAAAAACATTTGATTTTCTAGATTTTAACCATCTGCAGAATCTTCATTTTATAAAAGATGTGACAGACAGTGTTCCAAAATCGCTCTATCCAATCATATATACAGATGGTTCTCATATGTCAGAGGGTACATCAGCAGCATACACTGTATTTTATAACGGCAGTTTCATTATGGATTATGGTATCAGTTTAAAGAGCTATAATACTATATATCAAGCAGAACTTTCAGCAATCAAATTTGCGATAGACTGGTTTATGAAATCTGACTTCAACTATGCAATTTTATACTCCGACAGTCTGTCTTCAGTATGTGATCTGCAGAGACTTTTTCCGTCAAATATCATTATCAAAGATATATTTAATATATTAAATTCTAATCGACATAAACAGATTTTCATCGGCTGGATAAAGGCACACGCAAGTCTGGAGGGCAATGAACGTGCAGACAAGATAGCCAAAAATGTTATCTTAAAAGGGTCAGCGAACGTACATGCCTCTGTTCCGTACCCTATTTCTCTTTTGAAACGACATTTAAAACAAAAATCCATTGCAGACTGGCAAAATCAATGGCCGACAGCTACAGTTGGAAGAGATACGTATGCAGTTCTTAATAAAGTTGACTTAGATTTTCTTTGCACAAAAGAAGTGGTACAATTTTACCTTACAGGTCACGGAAGCTTTCCATCCTACTTATTTAATATAGGTAAAAGACCTTCGGATCTCTGTGATTGTGGCTCTATTGGTAACGTGAAACACTATATTTTCGGTAAATGCAAACTCATGATACATCATTTTAAATTTGATAGAGATTTATCTTATAGGCAGAATATGAAAAAGACTCTTATGAAATGTTTAAATTACCATAAACTTAAGGACAATTATAATATCTTGAATGGACTCTATTCAATTATTCGTTATAAGTATTGATGTGTCAGCCTAGTATTGATGTCAATGCTATGAATTTATAGTCAGCTTTCTTTATCTGTAATTTAAACTCAGTGGATTCAGTTTTTCTCATCTGTAAATATCATTATTCTTGTTGTAATTCTTTATTTATTTGTACTTTTAATTTGTCTTTCTTTATATATTTTTTTATTGTAGCGTATTGACAATGTTTGTATTAATGTTTGTTGCTATTATTAATGTTTGTATGCCTTGTTACCTGTTTAATTTTAGTTAATTATTATATAATAATTTGTCGAGTTGGCAGTTGGCGATGTTGTCTATTTACTGCATCTGTAATTTTTCCAAAACAGATTACTGTTTTAGTTGTAATTTTTATTATTCTTACTATTTTCTTGTCAGTTTGTGCGTTGCATATTGCCTTTGTGTTCGTTGGATGGCGGTAGGGACTTTTCCGTCGGGACGTAAAAACCCATAAACCTAATGGTTGGGGTCCCGGTGGGGTGTCTTCTTGTCTTCTTGTCTTCTTGTATAGGGACCTTGGCGAAATAGAGAAAATTGTTTTAGGAAAGCATATAATTTTAAAAATATTTTCTGGCGACCTAGTCACTGTTTCATTTTATATACACATTCATTTTAATCAATATATATTTATTTTATTTAACATAAAGAATACATTTATCACGTTTCATTTACAAAGAGAAGTAATTTTCACATAAAATAAACAGTCACGTGCGAGTATTACTTGCGCAGAGGGAGTTCCGTACAGTGTTGAATTCAGGCGGTAGCGCGGGGGGACATTCCCCCTCCGGAAATTTTGAGATTTTGCATTTTCAAGGGTCAAAAAATGCAATTTCCCACCCGGAACTCCATAATGCCCTCCCCCCACCGGAGCACAGATATTTCTCTCGAAGAAAAGTGTTTGAATTTAACACTGGTTCCGTGTAATAAAAATATAAAATATTAACTGTTTTAGGATTTAAAAACTTTATTAAAAGAATAATAAGATTCTCAAAAAAATATATACAATGTAGGATTGCGTATAACTAAATATAGTAGAAAAATATGAATGGGTACGCCATAAAAGTTCAAAGAGATTTGAAGTCTAGAAAGTATCAAATATTGCTATTTTCTATAACTGTTTTTTAATGACATCTTAACATGTTTATGATAAACTTAAACCGGTACTGACAATAAAAGTAGTTGATATTTAAACTTCATTTGTCATTTTATAAAATAAAATTTTATGAACGGAAAACCGGAAGTCGAAAAATATTTTGAGTACAGTACTTTCTTCTATTGAAGATAGAATAAAGTAAAGTGTAAATCGCGAGATATTCAATCAAAAGAATAAATCCTCAAATTACATATCAATTAGTTTCTAAAAATATCAGAAACATAATAAAGAAAGTAACAGGCATTGCAATCAATCATAATAAATTAGTCATTATGATTTATTTTCTCTTGACAGAGTGCAATACATCATTTTGCCCAGTTTGTTTAAAAATGTGTAACTTTCAGAAAAGATTTAAGAGTCGCATCTCACACATTATCTTATACAGATTACAGTTTATAAAAATAAAAGTTAACCTTCTGAATTTTTTAAAAATATTTAAATATTTGTTCATTCATAAGATAATTTTTAATTTGGACATCTGTTTAGGGCGATTCTTCGAAAAAAAAATGCTTTGACAAGATAATACAAGCTTAAATGAATATATAATTGCCAATATAACATGGTTTAATATATTCATACGTAAATTAACTCTTATATATCAACATTTATTTCATGGTACAGAATACAGTGTATCTCATGGGCACAATTATTTATGTCATATCTGTAGGTTTTTATAGAATGCTAAAAATTAACTCATATTTTAGAAGTAAAATCTAAATGTGACTTATCTGTGACTAATATGATTATTTTATTAAAAATTGCTTAGAAGTACCATCAAAAAAAATTTCTTTATTTCATGGAAAATTTACTGACAGCAGTGCGGCCGGAACAAATATCAATAGACAAATTTTCGGGGTTTTTTTCTATGATGCAAGAAGTACAATATTCATCAATAGAAGAAAATTGATAAAAAGCAAAAGACGGTGTATTCCAAACCGACACTCCATCGTTACGAGACGAAGACGCTAAAAGGGGGCTGTAGTTATACGGTGTAGCGAAATTGTTATGAAATGAATCTTTCGCTTCAAATGGGTACGACTTGATCAACTTCTTCAAAAAGCTTTTGAATATTTAATGTAAATAAGATAATTTCGGGAAATTTTCGTCTTTAATGAAATTTTGATTAATGCTTTTATACTTTAGTATTAATGCTGGATTAAAGTATGATTTTTAAATATATTTACGTAGACTGCTGGAGGTAAAGTATTAATGATATACTTTTATTCAATAAGGTTATTTTTTGAGTAAAATCGTTTTTTTTCCCACTTACTTTTTTAGCTAAAATATTTTTTAGATGCGTTCTTTTTATATGACAATATATTTTAAATGCAAATATTTTTTTTTATAGAAAAACAAGTTCAACTTTATTTAACTTTATTGAACTGATCCAGCATTAAAAATAAATTTTGGGTATTTTTAAATGAATGAAAAAAGTAATTTTTATTTATTTTTAAATTCGTAAACATTTTTGTTTTAACTAAATTAGACATCTTAATTTAGATAATTTTGGTGTATCATTTCAAAATAAATTATGTTTATAACTATAGACACAATAAGACTTTTTTAGACGTTCAGGCAGGGTTTACGGATCGAAAATGTTTCTAAAAATAAGAAATTATTTGTTTAAAAATAAAGAATAATTCAGTGTATATTGACCAGTTATTCTGACAGAGAATATATCTGTTATTAAACTTAATTGCTAAAAGATCTAAATAAAATCTACAAAAACACTAAAAATAAGATTATTAAGCTATTTGCATGCTTCGACTGTACTCAAGTCACTTAAAAAATATAATAAACATTAAAATCGAAAATTGCACGTTCTATAATGTCATCATTCAAATTTTCAAGCACTCATATTATCTATGTTATTTTCTGTACTAAACAAATAATGATAATCCATGCAATATATATGTTACTAAATTTAGAGTACATGTGTTATGAATGCTATACAGGTTGAATCATAAATATCGAAATTATAGGCTATCTCCTTAAATATTGCCCCTAGACCAAAACTTCTAATTGTAAAAATTCATTAAAAAAGGTAAACTTTTTGATAAGATAAGTTGCAACTCCATGAAGGGTCTATTTAAAAAAGTACGAAAAATAACTTTTTATACGTTCCCGTAGGATAAAAATTCCAATTGGGAAAACTTTCCTTATCCAGTTGTGAATAAGATACAAAAAGTTGCATCTTCATATCTTCAAAACTGACAGAGTTATAGCCGTTTGAATAATTCATCAGGTTCTAAGGGATTAGACAGAAATTGAAATGCGCGCAATTCAAAAAACAATGCTACTTTAACAGTTCTAGGAAACGTGTAAAAAAGAGTCTTTTGAGTTAAATCTTTTGAATTAGAATTTTGATTTTTTCTTTTTTTTTGTGATGTTTAGCCATATAATTTGTTAAGAAAATTAAATCCTAAAATTTATCATAAAATTTATAAAAATTTCATATGATTAGTAATGGTTTAAAGGGGATAATTAAAATTCGTTAAAACTCTAAACATTATTTATCGGATTTCAATTTCTTTCCATTTAATTAAAGATGAAAATCTGATTTTAGTTTTGTTTCTGGGTTTTTGTTTTTCAATATTAATTTTAAAACTATTAAAAATATTTATTGAAAAAATAATGTAACTTTAAAAAAATCTTATTTTCAAAAGTAAATAATTTTTCAATTTTGCCCGAAACAAACCTAATGTAAAATAATTAAAAATGACATGTTTCAAGTTTGTACATTTTTTCTGTAAGAATTCTTAACTTTAAATAAGGTCTGCACTGGACGAAATTATCAATCCCGGTCTCGAACAATCCGTATTAACATCACTGTCTCTGACTGACCTAATACGTGCATGAAATAAATAAAATTAGGTTCAATCAAATTTTTTACCAAAACCACATAGATTTTAAAGTCGCTTTTATTTTACAAATAAATAAATAAATAAAAATAATAAAATAAACACTTTAAAATTTATTTTTTTAGAATAGTATATTTAAATGCTAAAAAATTAAACACAATAAAAACAGAAAAAAAAAATCTGCCTATGACGGAATTCTGTATTAAACAAAAAAATGTGTTGATCCATGCAAAATGAATAGAATAATACCTGAAAAAAAACAACCCCATTTAACCCTCCTAGGAAGGGCATTTGTCTATTACGTATTTTTTCTTTCCTATTTGATTTCGTCTTAAAAGTTTTTACTGTATGACATTTTTCAAAGTCTCCAACGCACGGAATATGGATTAGCGATATTAAAATGTAAGTGAAACATATGGATATAAACAGAGATTTATTGATAAAATAAATGTATCACATACTTTGGCGCTTCTTTAATAATAAAAAGTATAAATATAAAAAATGAAAAGCTATAATAAGTATTTTTGGTCAGAACTCCTCCCCGCGAAACAATTTTTAAATACACTAAAGTAAAAAACTATGTAGAAATTCACGACTGAGCCGGGCTATGATTTAAACCTTTTTCCAGGCTGGTCTGGATTATGATTTTAACATTTTTCCATGCCGGGCAGAAATTTTTATCCTATGGGTCTGTTTGGGACCAGACTTTGATATTTTGATCCCTGCAGAACTCCAGTGCTAACGGTCAATATACTTTGAAAACAAGATTTGATTTAAATCAATACGCTGCTTTAATATATCCAAATAAGAGGCACGGTCTTGAATCGACACTTAATACGGATAATTAGTTGACGATCCCTCATTTGCTTTGAAAACAAGTCAAATATTCTTCATTTACGGGCATGGTAAAGTGGTGTAAGTGACGAATTTTGGAGAATTTCGGATTTTAATATCTCTGTCAGATTTTCAGATACGGAGATGAAATTTTTTGTTCAATTTAGGAATGGATGAGGAATAATTGGGAATTTTGCTCTACGGGGGCCGTATAAAAATTTAATTTTCGTATTTTTTCAAATAGATACAACTTAGAATAAATAGGAGTTGCAACTTATCTTATCAGAAATTTCACCCTTTTTTATGATTTTTTGCTATTGTAAGTATGGGTGTAGAGGCAATATTTAAGGAGATAGCCTATTGACTCACCCTGTATATTACTAATGTATATATTCAGTATATAAATTACTAAATTTAATTGCTAAAAGATCTTAATAAAATCTTTAAAAACACTAAAAGTAAGATTATTTAGTTGTTTGCATGTTTCGACTCTACTTGAGTCATTTCATAAATAAATCGAAAATTATACGGTCTATGAAACGACATCATCCAATTTTTCAAGCACTCATAATATGCATGCTATTTTTTTACTAAACAAAAAAAGAAAACAATCTATCCGAATAATTTTTTGCAAAAGTAAGATTACTTTCACTGTAAAAATTAAAGGCCCAAATTGTGTTGTAATATTTCTGCATATAGTTGTGTTCCTATAATAGTTAACCCAAAATAGTTCAAAATAGAGCAGATAAATAATAACATTAAAACAATCAAAATTTCTTAGATATAAATTATACGTTATCTAAGCTGTTTTAATTATTTTAATGTTATTAATGTCAGCCATATTTTGGGCTACAAAGTGAAATCTCCAATTTGGAACACTGCTGTACCCAGAAGACTTACAACTTAATTCAGGTCATTTGCTTTTACAGTTTTATTGTCTATGGTATCCATTTATTAAAAGGGAAGCAAAAGTGATTGTAAGACGTAAAAATATTAAAGAATGCAGTTTCATTTAACTTACTATATTTATGATTCAAACTACTCAAAGGGTAGAAAAGAAAAATAAATATCTAAGGAAAAACATAATGATAATGTGATGCATAGCATTGAAGAATACATGAAATATTAAATGATGTCGTTCCATAGACTGTGCAATTTAAGAAAATTTTGGTTTATCTGATTTTAAAATGACTTGCGTGGAATCGAAACACGTGAACAATAAAACAAACAAATTTTTGCTATTTTTAAATTTTTAATAGACGGTTTGGTTTGGTTTATTTTTGTCGTCCGATTATCTACAATAGGGATATAGGACCAGGAGAGTGGCTTTCGTGGGGGTCTTTCTAAAGGAACCTAACCAGTATTTACTCAAGGTTCGAAGAAAACCACGAAAACTCCGAACGGTTAGGCCGATTGGGTTCGAACCCAGCACCTACCATCTACCAGTTGAGAGGTCAGAACCTCCCGGCCATTGGTGGGGCTTTTAATTAACGGCGTTTTTAACTTCAAACACAATAGACCAACACTTCACTGCACAAGCCATCAGTACACCATGTTAGTACTGAATATCTAGAATACGACAGAAGATGTTTAGCATATAATAATTTAACCAATCTGCCTAGACATATCTTGGCGGATAATGTCTGCACACACCCTTTCTGTAGTTCATCGGTGGTTTATCGTTGTGTTTTTCAGGAAACCGATGTAATGAATGCATGGGGGACTGGGATATTTATATTTATTATCGGTGCAAAGCCAGTGGCTTTGTCGCCCAAATAATCCTGTCGCCACCAGGACTTAATTTCGATCAAAGATTAAGGAAGAACGCGAAACAACGGAGAAAGAATGCGAATTTCATTAAACAATCCCAGAAGAAAACCTCATTTTATCAAAGAATCGCAAAAAAGCTGCGATTTTCCTCAGATGATCTTGGAAGAAAAAAACACAATTTTCGTTACAGGATCGCTAAAAGTACTCTATTTTCATCTGAGGAGTGTGAAAAAAACGTGAGATTCTCGTCAGAGTATGAAGGAAAAGCGGAATTTTCGTCAAATGAACGAGAGAGAAAACACAAAATTCACAAAAAGAAGGTAAATTAGTGGACGAAAGTTAGTCGCCAGGTCAAAAAATTTAGTCGCCTTGTTGCGCGTGGTGATTGGGAATCTGCATCTATCCCTCGTAGCATGCATGGTCACAGTGACGTCACAATGACGTCACTGTGAGACACTTTGGTCACAACACGTCAGTGACCAAAATGCCACCACTCAGTGACGTCACAATGTGACTGAGATGTGACACTTAAAAATCTTTAAAAGCTTACAGATATTCATCAAAACATGTTATTTACATTAAAAAACATTTTTTTGGCAATTTAAATATCGCCGCTATTGTCACAGTTTCGTCACAAAGTTAATGTCAAAGTAGTCACAAATGAAACATTTTTCACAAATTTGTCACACCGTGACTTCACAAAGTGGTCATAAACGATCTCTAAAACGGCCATAACGATTTCACATTTTAGTCACTGAAACTTCACATCGACGTCACGTGACGTCACATCGACAATCGATGGTCACAAAGTCACAATGTGACTTCACAACGACATCGCAGTGACGTCACCATGCCTTACGGGATAATATTTATCAGTAAACCTCTGAAATTGGATTTACAGGTGTTTTCCCACAAGATATCTTTTTTCAGACTAATTGTATTTTAATATGGCAATCGAGTTTTGATCAATCCTAGAATTTTAGACGTCATCTTGATGAGGTGGTACCTTGAGAATATACCTCCTGGTCTATAAAGAAGGAATACTGTGTATAGCGTCGTTGGAAAGACTAAAAAAAGATAGAGAATTTTTTATTCTATTTTTATTCTACATTTTACAATATCGGATTTCCAAATGTGGAATTAATCTGACTTATCAATCGCGAAAACAACCATAATTTCTTACGACTCAGATATGATTGAGGCCGTGGTATTTGAAAAATATCCCATTCCAACGGAATAGCATTACAACCCGATTGCAGAAGATAACATCATTTATTATGATACTATCAACTAATCTTGCATAACATGGTTATAATTTTTAATCTGGGTACATTTCTATGTTTTTAGAATTTGAATTTTGAACGGTATTCCGTAATTCTCAAGGGAAAAAAACCCTAGTATATATATATATACAGGGTGATTCCGAATTTTTTTTACAATAAAAGAGGGGTGATAGTACACATCAAGAAAAACAATATTAAATAGGAGACCAAGGGTCCAAAATGTTTTCCTAAGGAAATAGCCGCCATGAAAGTTTAGGGACCAAAATTTCAAATAAACATAAAAAACGGAAAAATCGGTCGATTGATTTGCGGTTTTCACTAAAATTATTCTTTATGTCGGCATTTTCTTGAATTAAATTATAAAGATAAATTTCAAAAAATGCCGATAGATGGTGCTTTAGACTTTGGAGTAACGAACAACTATTTTTTGCCGGTATTTTTTGCATCTCATTAAATGTTTTCGTAAGCTTAGACTCAAACTTAAATTTTGAGCTCAAAATCTGTAGTTGGGAGTGGTTAAGTAACACAAACTGAGCTGTGTTCAGAGGGTTCAAATTTCAAATGATTATAAAAAACGGAAAAATTGGTCGATTGATTAGCGGTTTTCACTAAAACTATTCTTAATTTAGGTATTTTCGCGAAAATAAATTATAAAGATAAATTTCAAAAAATGCCGATAGAGGGCGCTTTAGACTTTGGAGTAACGAAACACTCTTTTTTGACGTTATTTTTTTGCATCTTATTAAATGCTTTCGTAAGCTTAGACTTGAACTTAAATTTTGAGTTCAAAATCTGAATACCTGGGAGTGGTTAAGTAGACAAACTTAGAGGGTTCAGAGGGTTCAAATTTTAAATATTTGTAAAAAACGGAAAAATTGGTCGATTCGTTTGCGGTTTTTGCTAAAACTAATTTTTAAATCAGCAGTTTTCTGGATCAATCAGTGTTTTCTTGGAAATAATTTTTAAAGATAAATTTCACAAAATGCCGATAGAGGGAGCCTTAGACTTTGGAGTAGCGTACAACTATTTTTAACTGTTATTTTTTTAATCTCATTAAATGCTTTCAAATGCATAGACTTAAATTTTGGGCTGAAATTCTCAATCGTTGGGAGTGTTTAAGTGGCGAAAAACTGAATTGTGCTCGAGGAGGACAGAGGGTTAAATTTTAACTCCTGAATACACTTCAGTTTGCGCTTCTTAACTCCTCATAACGATTCAGGATTTGAGCTCAAAGTTTAAGTTTAAATCTAAGCTTCCGAGAACATTTAAAATGCTTTTGCAAGCATTTAATTAGAACCAAAAATTAATGGTTAAAATGAATTGTTGGTTACTCTGAAGTTTAAGGCTCCCTCTGACGGAATTTATTGAGATTTATCTTTAAAAATTATTTTCAAGAAGATACTGACTTAAAGAATAGTTTTATTTTAAACCGCAAACGAATCGACTAATTTTTCCATTTTCTATAATTACTTTAAATTTGAACCTCCCCTTCCACCTTGAACAGAGTTCAGTTTGTGCTACTTAACCACTCCCTACTATTCAGATTTTCAACTCAAAATTTAAGTTTAAGTCTAACCTTCCTAAATCATTTAAAGAGATGCAAACAATAACGGCAAAAAATAGTTGTTCGTTACTCCAAAGTCTAAAGCGCCCTCTATCGGCATTTTTTGAAATTTATCTGTATAATTTATTTTCAGAAAAATACCTAAATAAAGAATAGTTTTAGTGAAAACTGCAAATTAATCGACCAATTTTTCCGGTTCTTTTTAATCATTTGAAATTTGAACCCTCTGAACACAGCTCAGTTTGTGTTACTTAACCACTCCCAACTACAGATTTTGAGCTCAAAATTTAATTTTGAGTGTAAACTTACGAAAACATTTAATGAGATGCAAAACATACAGCAAAAAATAGTTGTTCGTTACTCCAAAGTCTAAAGCGCCCTCTATGGGCATTTTTTGAAATTTATCTTATTTAATTTCAAGAAAATGCCGACATAAAGAATAATTTTAGTGAAAACCGCAAATCAATCGACCGATTTTTCCGTTTTTTATGTTTATTTGAAATTTTGGTCCCTAAACTTTAATGGCGGCTATCTCCTTAGGAAACCATTTTGGATCCTTGGTCTCCTATTTAATATTGTTTGTCTTGATGAGTACTATCACCCCTCTTTTATTGTAAAAAAAATTTGGAATCACCCTGTATATATATATATATATATATATATATAAAGTTAAATTTATCAATCAATGGATGTATTTTTCATCGAATCATTAAACAAAAGAGAAAATTGAAAAATGTAAAATAAAAGGCTGAAAAGTTTGAAATTATTTTTTGTAAATTTCAGTTTAAAAAGTTATAACTGAAAAACTTAATGTATGAGTTGATTAATAAAGTCAAGAATTTTTCTGTTTGCTAAAATAATTTCTTCCTAATTAAGTTTGATGTGTTACGCTTCTTGAAAATTTTCCTATCTGCTATCAATAATAAAAATAGAATAAAAAAAGAAAGAAAAGAAAAATTAAAGTAGAAAGAAAATTTTAAGGCTTACGAATTTCCGCTTTCACTTTTGGAGACTTCAGTCAATAACAATTATGTGTGTTTTTGTGTCTATTGATTTTATACAGTGCAGTGAAATCAAAACAATTAAAGAAAACGAAGAGCTACCTAATTGATTCTCGTGCGTATTTGCTTCCAGAAATACAGGGTATTTAAAATATATCGTTTCATTAAAAAAAAAAAAAATTAAAATAAACAATTACATGAACTTACGGTTTTTTATGTCCCATAATTTTTTTTGTTTGTTTTATTCTGATATGTTTTATTAAATGATTTTAATGCATGCACCTTTAGTCTCACGCATTACATATAGTTTATGAGGATGTTATAGTAGGACTCTTGTGTTCAGAAAAGTCAAAAATTGGAGATCGGTAACAAATGTTATATTTGTATTATAAAGGTCAAACGTAACTGTGCGTAACGCATACGTCATTTTGCGAATGGCAAAACTTTGAAATTAAAAATGCAAGTTCGTTTTTTTAATTTTTGCTACTGCAAATTTTAAAACTTCTAAATATCGCACATTTTTTTACATCGTCGTATAGGGAAAAATGTACTTTTTAAAGCCATTTGATTGAAAACTGTACCTTAATTTATGTTTCAAATATTAATTTTTTTGTAGTTTTAATACCGTTTTTCTAATGGTGGTATCAAAAGAACCCCATTTTTAGGTAGATTTCAGATGAAATACTACTTATTGCATTCTCTCCCATGTTGGAAGTCCTGAAAAATTATTGCAGATCTACACCGATCATGACTCTTAGACCCCAAAACTACCATCAGTAAAAAAGTTATCTATGTCGGTGTATATCACTTTCTTTTAGACACGACAACTTCCATAATTATGCACAGATCTTCTTCAATTTTTTACATAAAATCAAGGGACATAAAATCTCAATCTAGTTTATTAATGGGCAAAATCGGACCAAGGGGGTGGAAATAGGGTGGGTTTTTGTGAAAACCAAAAAAACTCGATAACTTCTTAATTAAAATAGATATCGAATCAGTTTAAAGTTTATATTACTTCTCAAAAATAGGATGACTAAAAGTTTATGCATGGCAGATTTTTGGTAAAGTTAAAAATGGCTCAAGCGGCGAAAAAAACAGGGTTTTGGGGAGAAAAAATTTCATAACTTCGTCAAATCTCAAGATATCAAATCCAACTATATTTTTTATAAGTGTACTTAAAATTATCTAAAACTTTTGTAGCTAGAAGTTTTTGATAGGACCAACTTTTGCCGATGAAAATAATTAAAAAAAGAAAAGAAAAAGGGGGGAGGAAAAAGAAAAAAAATCCATAACTTCTTAAGCAATCAAATATAATTAAATTTATTTTACATCTTCTCAATAATATCTACAATTTTTATATTAACAAGTTTTTCATAGGACCAATTCTTATAGCAAAAATAAATTAAACAAAAATTGGAGTTGGAGAAAAAACCTCAAATCTAAATTTTTTATATTCTGATTCATTTTTAAATTCATTTTTGATTTTAAACGCATTCACATGGCAGATCCTCTTATTTAAAAACTATATAATGTGAAGTATATGCCAGTGATTTGATAAAGGCAGAATATATATTTTTTAAAAATCCCTGTCGGCTGGGCCTATAGGCGGAGGTAGATTTCGAAGAGTGCTCATTTCAACAAAATATATATATATATATATATATATATATATATATATATATGATTAGAGATAAACCCAGTTTAATAACTTCATTTGGCCGTTTATGAAAAATTTTTAATTTCATTTTTCTGAAAAAACTGGTTTTATCAGAATCATCTTAAGAAAAATTCAGCTTAAATGCCCATTTTGACAACATATTTTGAAATAGATTCTGAATTTATTTAAAAAAATCGACCAAAACAGTACATTATACAGTTCCTAAATAACAAAAAACTGTCAGTTGAATGCATTTGAGAAAAAAATTGAATTTAAAAATGAGTCATAAAATAACCCATTTGTTGTTTGAATACATCCTTAATTCTATAATCATTATTGCTTCGGAAAATTTTGTGCGAAATACTGACTTTGACAGCATTTTTAAAAATATATTCTATCTTTATCAAAAAACTGGCCAAAGCGTCACAGTATATAGTTCCTAAATAAGAGGATCTGTAAATTGGATGCGTTTGAGAGCGAAAATGGATTTTAACACGAGTCATAAACTAGTTGGATGTGCCAATCCCAAAACTTTTTTCTATTTTATACGTACGTTTTAATATTAAACAAAAAATAGTTACTCATTTTAATGCTTTAATAATTTTAATTCAATGCCAGACCAACATTGATTTTCATCTTAAATTTCTGCTTCAATCCATTAATCGGAGTAAAAATTAATTTCCGTCTCTGCACGAGCCGATGGACAATAGAAGGATAGGCAGATTTTCTTTTCAAATTCAGGGAGGACCTACTTGTCTTACCAAAAAATAATCATAAACAAAAAATGTAGTTCAGTTCTAGAACTAACTTCATACACTTTTATGAAGTGCAATATTGAAAATGGCATAAAATTCGCTATTGCAGCGCCCCCTTCCGGCGGATTTTTTTCAAATTCAGGGCTATCCAAATATCCATAGCCATACACTTACACAAAAAAAATTCGTTCAATTCGATGCATAACTTCATGTACTTTTGGTCGGTACAATATTGAAAATGGCACAAAAATCGCGATTGCAGCGCCCCCTTCCAACGGATTTTTTTCAAATTCTAGGCGGACCAACTAGACATAGTCATACACATACACAAAAAATTTGGTTCAATTCGATGCATAACTTCATATACTTTTGGTCGGTATAATATTGAAAATGGCACAAAAATCGTGATTGCAGCGCCCCCTTCCGACGGATTTTTTTCAAATTCAGGGCGGACCAACTAGTCATAGTCATACACATACACAAAAAATTTGGTTCAATTCGATGCATAACTTCATATACTTTTGGTCGGTAAAATATTGAAAATGGCACAAAAATCGCGATGGCAGCGCCCCCTTCCGACGGATTTTTTTCAAATTCAGAACGGACCAACTAGCCATAGTCATATACATACACAAAAAAATTGGTTCAATTCGTTTCATAACTTCATATACATTTGGTCGGCACAATATTGAAAATGGCACAAAAATCGTGATTGCAGCGCCCCCTTCCGGCGGAATATTTCAAAACTGAAGGAGGACCTGCTTGCCACAGCCAAAAACATTCACAAAAAATTTGGTTTAATTCTATGCGTAACTTCATACACTTTTTGATGGTAGAATGGCGACATACACACAGACACACACACAGACACACAGACACACGGACAGACAGACATTTTCTAAAAACATGTTTTTTGGAATCTCTGACCCCTAAAACGTGTAAATCCGTCGAAAACCGGAAGTCGAAAAAATTTCGATTACATTACTTTCTTCTATTGAAGATAGAAGAAAGTAAAAACGCAATTTGCTATGTGAAAACTTTCAAAACACAAAGACTTCGGGAAATTCTGTTCAAAATACCCTTTTTGGTAGCCTTTTTCAAAACATATTCTGTCTTTATAAAAAAACCGATCAATGCATCACATTATATAGTTCCTAAATAAGAGGATCTGTAAATTGGATGCATTTGAGAGCAAAAATGGATATAAAAACAAGTCAGAAAAAAACGCAATTTCTTATTTGAACACTTCCTTAAATTTTCTGTCACGATGATTTCAGAAAATTCTGTTCAAAATACCCTTTTTGGTAGCCTTTTTTGAAATATATTCCGTCTTTATCAAAAAACTGACCAATGCATCATTATATAGTTCCCAAATAAGAGGATCTGTAAATTGGATGCGTTTGAGAACAAAAATGGATTTAAAAACGAGTCAGAAAAAAACGCAATTTCTTATTTGAATACTTCCTTCAATTTTCAGTACCGATGACTTTCGGAAATTCTGTTCAAAATACCCTTTTTGGTAGCCTTTTTTGAAATATATTCTGTCTTTATCAGAAAATTGACCAATGCATCACTTTATACAGTTTCTAAATAAAAGGATCTACCATTTGGATGCGTTTAAAATAAAAAATGAATTTAAAAATGAGTCAGAATATAAGCAGTTTGGATTTGAGTTTTTTTCTCCAACTCCTATTTTTGTTTAATTTGTTTTTGCTATACGAATTGGTCCTATGAAAAACTTGTCAATATAAAAGTTGTAGATATTTTTGAGAAGATGTAAAATAAATTTAATCAGATTTGATATCTTAAAAATTGACGGAGTTATGGATTTTTTTCTTTTTTCAGCGCCCTTTTTCTTTTCGTTTTTAATTTTTTTTCATCGGTAAAAGTTGGTCCTATCAAAAACTTGTAAGTACAAAAGTTTTAGATAATTTTAAGAACATTTACAAAAAATTTAGTTGGACTTGATATCTTGAAAATTGACGAAGTTATGAATTTTTTTCTCTCAAAATCCCTGTTTTTTTCGCCCCTTGAGCCCACTTCTAAATTTATCAAAAATCTGTCATGCATATACTTTTGGACCATTTTTAAGAAGTAATATAAACTTTAAACCGATTCGATATCTACTTTAATTAAGAAGTTATGGCGTTTTTTCGGTTTTCACAAAAACGCCCCCTGTTCCGACCCCCTTGGTCCGATTTTGCCCATTAACGAACTTAGCCAAGATTTTATCCCCTTTGATTTTATGTACAAGTTTGGTGGAGATTGGTGAAGAATTATAGAAGTTATCGTGTCCATAAAAAAGTGAGATATATATATATAAATAGATAGATATATATATATATATGAAATGGTGCTATTGCAATAGGTAGTATTTCTTACGAAATCTACCTAAAAGTCTGCCAAAAAGGGTATTTTGAACAGAATCTCCCAAAGTAATAGTGACTGAAAAACTGAGGATGTATGACAAATTGCGTTTTTTCTGAGTCATTTTTAAATCCATTTTTCATTCATCTCAAACGCATCCATTTTACAGGTTCTCTTATTTAGAAACTATACATTGGGACGGATTAGCTAGTTTTTTGATAAAGGCAGAATATATTTTAAAAAAAGCTGCCAAAATGAGCACTTCGCACAAAATTTTCCAAAGCGATTGAGGATGTATTTAAATAACAAATTGGTTATTTTATGACACATTTTTAAACCCAATTTTGCTCTGAAACGCATTCAATTGACAGTTTTTTGTTATTTAGAAACTCTATAATATGCGTATTCATCAATGTTTTGAAAAAGGCTAAATATATTTTAAAAAATCTGTCAAAGTGGGCACTTCGCAAAAAAAAAATTTCGCAAAGCGATCATGATTAAAGAATTGAGAATGTATTCAAATAAAAAATTGGTTGTTTTATGTCTTATTTTTAAATTATATTTTGCTCTCAAACGCATTCAATTGACAATTATTTGTTATTTAGGAGCTGTGCAATGGGCCGTATAGGTCAGTGTTTTGATAAAGGCTAAATGTATATATTTTTAAAAAAGCTGTCAAAGTGGGCACTACGCACAAAATTTCCCAAAGCGTTCTTGATTAAAGAATTGTGGATATATTCAAATAAAAAATTAAATTATTTTATGATTAATTTTTAAATCCAATTTTACACTCAAACGCATTTAATTGGCAGTTTTTTTGTTATTTAGGAATTATATAATGTGTGTATTGGTCGATTTTAAAATAAAGTCAGAATATACACTGATATCCAAAAGTTAAGCATAATTGGTAATTAAGTAATTATTTTTAAGTAATGAAAGAAATATAAATCGAAATGTGGTGAAACTCCATGTGTGTAAACAAAATAGTACGCGTCATATATTTTCACGAAGAGTTTTCCCCGAAATCAAACAGGGGACCGTCAACAAATTGAAAAAGGACGAAGATCTTTTAGATAAACCTGTCAAAACTAATATAGCAAAAGTGTTGAAACTGCACATTATGATTAATTGGCTTATTGTAATGTACTGTGTTTATTTTTATATGGATAGCATGTACACTCGTAGAGAAATTAAGGTTTTTATAAAAACAGTCCTAAATTTTTCCAAGTCTTTTGCTTATAATTTGCAGAGTTCTTATTATAAAATAATGTTATTTTCTGAAAATATGACAAACATCATTGTACACAATACCCTGTCATCAGAATTTAAAAATAATAAAAATTGTATGAAAAATGAGTATGTTTAGTAAATAATTTTTCATTGCGCATGCGTCAATGATATCGAAATGTCATTTGCATAATGTGTTAGCTAAATGTATAGAGCAACTTCTGTAAAAGTTTCAAAAGCATAGCTTGAAAATTCTGAAAATGGGAGCCTATAGAATCAACTCAAAATCCGTTATTCCTAAAGGAAGCAAAAAAATCAGAGGTTTTACCTAAATATAGTTGTACGTGCAATATTGTGTAGGCACTAAACAATGGAATATGGATACAGCCCCTCATCTTTTTGCTTCATTTAGGGAATAAAGGATTTTGATCTCATTCTATCAACGATAATTTTCAGAATTTTTAAGCTATGTTTTTGAGACTTTCACAAAAGTTGCTCTATATATTTAACTAACATAATATGCAAATGAAATTTTAATAGCGTTCACGCATGCGCAGTAAAAAATTATTTAGTAAACCTGCTCATTTGTCATACAATTTATATTATTTTTAAATTCTGATGACAGGGTATTGTGTACAATGATGTTTGTCATTTTTTCAATAAAGAACATTATTTTATATTAAGAACTCTGCAAATTATAAGCAAAAAACTTAGGAATGTTTTTATAAAAACCTTAATTTCTCTACGAGTATACATGCTATCCTTGTAAAAATTAACACAGTACATTACAATAAGCCATTTAATCATAATGTGCAGTTTGAACGCTTTTGCTACATTAGTTTTGACAGGGTTATCCAAAAGATCTTCGTTTTTTTCAATTTGTTGACGGTCCCCTGTTCGATTTCGGGGAAAACTCTTCGCGAAAATATGTTACGCGTACTATTTTGTTTACACACCTGGAGTTTCAGCACATTCCGATTCATATTTCTTTCATTACTTAAAAATAATTACTTAATTACCAATTATACTTAGCTTTTGGACACCAGTGTATTTCAAGATATGTTTTCAAAATGGGCATTTGTGCCGAATTTCGTTTAAGATGATTTTGATAAAATCATTTCTTACAGAAAAATGAAATTTTTTTATCAAAAGCGGCCATATAAAGTAGTTAAACAGGGTTTACTACTAATAATATTTTATTTTTTGTTGTTGAAATGAAAATTCTTCGAAATCTACCTCCACCTATAGGCCAAGCCCACAGGGATTTTTATTAAAAGAAAAAGAAAAATAGCCGAAAAAACACAGACGGAAGAGGAAAATGTATTTTAATGTTGCTATTTCATATGAAAAGTTAAAAAAATTAGATTAAAATACTTCCTGTGACAAAAATATTATTTATTATTGAAATCCGATGAATTTTGGTTTTATTTATAAAATTTCCTTTATACTTAAAATGATTTAGTATCGGTTTCAGCTAATAGCTTGAAGATTTCAAGTTTTGAATTAAAATGATTTCAAAATTATCAAATTAAAATGCCATTTAAAAAAATGAATACCGATATAAAAGGTGCATGTGTAGATCTTGATATGGTAAAAATGATTTCAAGTTTAGATTTCATGGGGAAAAAATTCAATGACTCAGTCAAAATGAAATAAATTTTTGCTTTTTTCAATTTTGGAATACTGCATAAAAGCCTTAATTCTAACTTTAATCATAATAACAGATCTATATTTTTTTTACTGCTTACATGTACGGCCCATTTTCACCCTTCGCTTACATTTCATGGTAACGGACTTGACAAGTAACGAATTTGACATTTGAAATAAAACTAAAAAAACTAATAAAGTGAACTATCTTGTATATTTTCGAACTTAGATAATAATATACATACCTTCTAAAACTATTTAACAAACTTACTTAGCAGCTTATATTTCATCCCTTACATTTCATGGTAACGAACTTCACAAGTAACGGACTTGACATTTCAAGTAAAACTATTAGAAATGAACTAGCTATTATTTATAACTACAATCTATAACTTAGATAATAATACACATGCCTTCTGAATCTATTTAGTAAACAATATTTAATTACAAAAGTGCAAAAATCGTTAGTTTAATATTAAAATTTAAGGTAACAAACTTGACAGAGAAGAAAATACTATATTTGATAAAAGTTTATTCTTGCCACTATGATATTGCTTCACAATTGAAGAGTAAAAAATGGCAAGTAGTAGTTGCGTGAATAGATAAACTATATCGCCGAATAGTTGATGCTAACTTTAAACAGCATTCGAAACCTATTTTGACTAAAATAATCACAAAGTAACGGACATGACAAAAAGTGAGGGACAAAAGATTTCTGGTAATTTCTTAAAGAAAATATCTTTCGTAATAATTTTTTTCATTAATATAGAACACTAACAGTTCATATTTAAAATAATTAAACCTTTTTATTTAAAGAAGTTAGCTTAAATTCAAAAAGAAAAAAAAACAGTTAAAAACATAAAACTTGGAATGGGACAGGCATTTTTGCTTAGAATCAAAATTTTAAAGATTTATATCTCAAAAAATTTTTATTTTTTATTTTTCATGTTAAAAATATTCACTATAATCTTCTTTAGCTAATGCATAGCTCAAATCAAATTTTAAATATTAATTTATGTTTGAATTTTCTTCTTTTTACTCTTGGATAGCATATGTAAGCGAAATTTGAAAATGGCCCATACGATTAAAGCTTAATTTTAACAATTTCTACATCTGAGTTTTACAGAAGTAGTACTTTCTTAACTTTTGTCTTAATATAGTTTGTTTAAGAGTTAGACTTACCAATATATAATGATTTTTTTATTGTAACTAATTTTGTAGTTTTAAAATAAAGCAATGAAACAGTTCCTTTTTAAACATTTTCTGTTGTCAAAATTCGAAAGGCTCTACCTCATACTAATAAAAAGGATACATAAAATAATAAAAATGAAGTCTAAAAGTGTTAAAATTGAAGATCTGGAGGGTTAAGATATATGGAACTTATCTGAAAGAACTGGAACATTGAAGGAAAAAAAATCTTTATAGAAGATAAAATAAGGTAAGTGCATATCATTGATTCATTTTTTTCAATTATTTTTTAGTTTGATTTATTTTTACAAGAATAAAATATTGGATACTTGAAAAACGTTGACTTTTCGTTTTTGATGGATTTGCACTTTTTAGAAGTTCATGAACACGATTTGATAGATTTAGAAAATGTCTGTCTGTCGCGCTATTTGTCACTCTGTCTGGTATTATGTGAAAACAAAATTGTGGGCAATCTATCTGAAGGAGTATTACACAGAATTTTACAAAACTTTAGATCCAGTTAGACCTCGATATAAACTAGAGCTGATTACATTTTGCTGTAAATCGCTTTAGTAGTTGCGCTACTTTTATGCATTGCTCATGATTATAGCATTAGCCCTTTCTCAAGAATGAATGCAAAATTTTTCATCAAATTTCAGATTCAATGTCTCCCTGATGTAGATTAGTGATATTGAGCTTTTGGTGTAAATCACAATTAGGGTGACGATAGTATGCTGTATTTTTTATGATTTCGTAATAATTGTATCTCAAGGACTAATGCTTGGATATTCATAAAACTTCAGAGTCAGTTAGTCCCTGACAAATATAGGACCTGATTAGTTTTTGGTATACATCGCCATAGAGATGTTGCTATTAGGAGGAACTTTAACCTTTAGCTTTCGGGGGGATTACCGTAGTCCCAAAAAAATAAATGTTGAAGAATACGGGGTTGGGATTATCGTTATCCCGAAAACTTCCACCCCTCCAACAGGCGGAAGAAGAAATCATTAAGGTCCTTTCGCTCAATAGGGGTCCGACTGAGTATCGAGCAAGGGAAATTCTGTAGGGAGGATGTTAATTATCCTAGGGAAATGCCGGGAAAAGAACTTGGCAAAAAAATAAACATTGTTTACGCAGACGACGTAAAGCTGTTTTTACCCCAGTTGCTGCAAGATTCTTAGATAGTTCTTGCTTGTGAGACATAATAATGAATGGATTATATTCAGGAAGTAGTTTTAGAGATTTAGTGTTGCTAATTTTGACTACACTTTTGCTATTAGAATGTAAAATGAAGCATTATTATTTTTTTTCTTACTAATGCACTAAATATTAGAAATTACGTGCGTAATTTTACGCACTGAATTGAAAAAAAAAATCAAATGTTTATAATTATTATTATATTTACGGAACTTATGATTGTTCTCAAGCCCAAAGGAGTTAGTTTTTGAAGCTTTTCTGAATTCATTTTTATTATTCAAAAACAGAAATTGTTAACATATGAAACATATGAACGAGACGTGAAATTCTTATTAAAAAATTACATAATTGAATGGCGTTTTTAATTTATTTAATAAAGGCAAAAGCTTTTCAGAAAATAATGTAAAATTTGGCGTTTTGAACAAAATTTCCGATTGCGAAATTTAGGGAAAGGTGGAAATTTGCTGGTTGTATTTTTGTTGCGGTAATGTCAATAAGTAATTTATTTATAACAAAAATAAAATGGAAAAACTGAATTCAATTCCCAATTCTATCAAAATCCTATCCTGTCAGGTCTGACAATTTGATGCCACACGTTAAGAATTATTCAGAAAGTTTCACATTAGAAACCAGCTTGATTTTATGGTCACAGCCTACTAAATAGTCATGCGCAACAATACCTTTTACATAAATGAGAATGGAATTATGCATTATCTGCTTCAGAAAATCGTCGAATTCTAGTATTATTCATTATTTCTAAATAACTTATTCATCGTCAAATTCAAATGAAATAATTTTTATGTATGCAACCCATAATATAGATTGCATTAATAATTTCTCAGTTATTTTTCATCTGACACCAAAAAGAAAAGGAAGAAGTTCTCAATTTAGCACTTTTTTGTTGTTGTTGTCGTTTTGTACGCTTATCAATTATTTCGAAACTATCCGACTGATTCATGTGCCTTTTTTTTTTTTTTTTTTTTTTTTTTTTTTTGTTTCATTGAAAGATTATTCTCTGCAATTAGTCAAGGATTGAATTTAAATTTCATGAAAATTGCTGCAAGGCTTTTTTTAGAAATTTAATAACAATACAAATAAATAAATTAAAATAAATAAACTCATTTAAAATATTTAATTTTTAGCGATTTTTATCAAATAAAGTAGCTCCCTTCTTCTTCTTCTTCTTCTTTTTTTTTTTTTTTTTTTTTTTGCTAGAAGGTTGCAACCACAAAATTTATTATTATTATTATTATTTATATACCTATTATTCTCGAATAAAACAAGGGAAAGCAAAAAAATAATGATTTAATTATTAAAAACTTTCATGGCGAAACAATTGTTAAAAAATATAATAAATAATAATATAATTAAATTAAAAGTAAAAGCAAAAGGTATAATTAATAATAATAATAAAGTCTAAAAAATTAGAAAGTGTTTAATTTCTTCAAAACTTCTGCGGCTCACTCGTTTAATTTGAAGAATCATATTTTTATGGTAGTAGGATGGTTACTCTAACTCAGAATGGTTCAAAAGTCTGAATTTCATATAAATTAATATAATTAATGTCTTTTTTTCCCTTCATTGGTAAATTTTGTTTAAAAAGCTAACTTTTACAGCTCCTTTCACAGTGTCTTGCCTTTACGGAAAAATAAAAAATACTATACAATCTCTTTGTTTCTAAATAAAAATACCATAAATTTCATAAATATGTATCTATATTATAAAAGCGATACATATCTGTGCGTAACGTATACGTCATTTTGCCAATGCCAACACTTTCCCATGCAATTTCGGTTTTGCAATGTTCACTACAACAAATTTTTTCACTTTTAACCATCGCACATTTTTAATTTTTATACTTTTGTATAGAAAGAAAAATGTACTTTTAAGTGCAATTTGTTTTAAAACTCTATCTCAATTTATTTTTGAGATATTAATTTTTTTTTATAGTTTCGAGTAACATTTTTGAGATTGTGGCAACAGAATCACTCCATTTTCTCTTGAAATAGAAAAAAAAAAAAAAAAAAAAAAAAAAAAGAAGAAAGAAACAAAAGAAAGAATGAAAGAAAGAAAAGAAAAGAAATTAAAATGCGTTTCCATGCAAATTCGGTTTTGCAATTTTCGATTATTGCAATTACACTTCTAAATATCGCACATTTTAAATTTTTACACATCGTATAGAGGAAAAAATGTACTTTTAAATTCATACTTTTTCTCCAGCTCCACACTTGATTCGCAGAAAAAAGAATGAATGCCCATTTTATTTATGAATGCCCATTTCATAAAAAGGAAACTTAGGAAGCCGATAGGGAAAAAAAATAGAAAAACTATAATATTTGGGATCCCTCTGTACATTAAATTATACGAAACGATCTATCGATGCAGAGTAGAAATATATGGATATTGTACAACATTTCTACTGATTTTTGCATAAATAGAGAGTATAATCAGGGAAATATAGCATTTTTTTAAGTGCAAAAAAACTGGCATGTTTTTTAGCTTATTATACATGGTTTTCAACCAAATTTAACGACAGTTTCAGAAAAACTGGCAAAATGTAGTTGAAAAAACATAGGCAATAGTAATATAAATAAATTAAACATTTTATGAAATATGAGTAGTTGTATAAAATAATTTTTGTCTGTGCATGTGCAAACGATAACAACGCTCTTTTAAGATAATTTAATAGTCAACTCTATGGTTCAATTCATAAAAAAAAAAAAAAACAAGTTAAATATCGTGAAATTTCATAAAGGTGTTGGCGATAGGAATGATTTGATTTTTTATTGAATCTAAAAGCAGCTGAATGATAAGTAATTTTCCATAAATTTTCAATTTCAATTTTAATATATATATTTTTTAATTTTTATTAATGCTTTAGTTCTTCTTGGATAGCTACTAGAGCGAACCTGTTGCATAATAAAAAGAATTATCAAAATCTGAGATTTGTCCCAAATCTTCTCATCATACACAATCTTGATAGTCAATAAACACTAAGTTTTTCTTAAAATTCGGCTAATTAAAATTTACAATTTGTGGAAAAACCATTATCCTTCACCTGCTTTTAGAGAAAACTAAAAATCAGCTCACTTCTATCACCGATATCTTTCTGAATTTTCCTAATATTTGGCTGTTTTTTTTTTTTTTTTTTTTTTTTTTTTTTTGTGAGTTGCTTTATAGAGTTAAATATTAAATCATGTAAAAAGATTGTTGTAACCATTCGCACGTACGCAGATAAAATAAAATACTTTATAGTACTACTCATATTTTATAAAATATTTAATATATTTATATTTCAATTGCACTACATTATTTCTACTACATTTTGCCAATTTTACAAAAATTGGTGTTAAATTTGTACAAAACCCTGTGTGATATAAGCTAAAAACAAGCCAATGTTTTAAAAAATTAAAACAAATTGCTATAGTTTAAAGAAGATCTCCCTCGAAACTATTAGACAGGAGGTGCTGGGTTCAAACCCAATCGCGCCCATCTACCAAATTGTTCGGAGTTTTTCGTGGTTTTCTTCGAAACTTGGATTTCCTCGTTTAAATACGGGTTAGGTTTTCTTAAAAAGCCTCTTAAGGGGGGCATTCCATTCTAAGAGCACTTATCCCTCGTGTTCATAATTGACCGTCATAAACACAACCAAACTACCAATCTTTGGTTTGTAGTAGAAAGTGTGATTCCTTGGAAATGATAAACTTTTTATATGTTGTATGCAGATATTTTCATATAGCTTATTGTACCTCTCATTTTCTACTTGTAATTTATATTGTAAATCACTGAATTTTTAAAAATAATAAAATAACAATAATAATAATAATAATAATAATAATATATGTGTCATTAAAAAAACTTTAAAGGAAATTTGCTTACTTTTAGGGCATTTTAAAATAAAAAAGAAAGAAATATTAATGTCACGTAATCAAGCCCTGACTATCGCACGGGCATCCAAGGCTTGTGCCCTGGACATGAAATTTCTGAGGGCACAATTTTAGATGATTTTATATTAATTTACATTTAAAAAAATCATAATTGTCAAAAATTGTTATATTTGATATATATTTTTTATCATTCCACATTATTAATATCTCAATATACGGTTAAAAGTACAATTCAGCTAATAATATAGAAATAAATATTTTATTTTTTTTATTCCTGGAACCATTTTTCTATTATCAGGAAAACTTCATTTTTTGAGGGCCCCCACCAGTGGCCGAGAGGTTTAGACCTCTGAACTGGTTGACGGCAGGTGCTGGGTTCGAACCCAATCGCGGCTGTCGGCCTAACCGTTCGGAGTTTTCGTGGTTTTCTTCGAACCTTGCTTAAATACGGGTTAGGTTCCCTTAGAAAGACCCCCACGAAGGGCACTCCCCCTGGTCCTATATCCCTAGTGTAGATAATCGGACGACAAAAATAAACCAAACAAAACCAATCATTTTTTGAGTTCACACTTTTCGGATAAGTGTCTGACATGTATCTTGGACTAGTATCAGTCAATAAACCAGACTAAGGGGGCACGAAAAATTGAAAGTGCCCTGGGTATAAAATCTTGCTAGCCAGCCCTGCCACGTAATGTAAAAAAATATTATGTTTAGAGTTATTATCATGGATGTATTTCTCTTTTTTTTTATTTTTTATTTATTTTTATTTATTTATTTATTTATTTATTTATTTTTTAATTAGAGAGAAAAAATCCATCATAACAATTCTAAATAAAAAAAAAATTACATCTAGTGAATTTTATTTCCACTATGATTTTCCATTCCATAACAATATTGAAACAGAAAAATTCTATATAATTTGCTGTAGCACAATGTTTTCTGATATTATACTATACTTAATAAAGCTGTGCATTGTTCTTTTTAATCAGCTTTATTTAGTTTGAGGAAGAAAGTTTGATTCTATGGAAACGTATAACTCTTTCTAAACTGTATTCATAAAATATATACAGTTTAATGATCCTCACACTTTCTACATGTAAATCCTATTGCAAATTATCAAAATATTAAAAAAAGAAAAAAAAAAGTTGGGGAGAGATGGAACTTTAAGGAAAATCTGGTTACTGTTTAACGAATTCTTAGATAAGGAAATATTAATGTCATGTAATGAAAATATTATGATGCTTAGAGTTGTTATCATTTATTATTTCTCTAATTTTTACAATTTTCTTTTGAAATTCTTCTGCAAATGGACTTATAACTACCTATATTTTAAATATAGTGAGTTTTATTCTAACTTTTATTTTCAATTCCATAAAAAATTGAAATTGAAAAAACATATGTAATATATTGTAGTATAATATTTTCTAACGTTATACTGCAATTGATAAAACTGGGTATTTACAAAATTGATCTTCTTTCTTTAGTTCGGAAGGTAACACCAGTGGTCGAGTAATTCTGCCCTCGAAATTGCTAGACGTGAGGTGCTGGGTTCAAAACCAATCCCGCCCGTCTACCTGAAAGTTCGGAGTTTTTTGTGGTTTTCTTCGAACGATGGATTTCCTTTCTTAAATACGGGTTAGACTACCATAAATGCTTATGCCCAGGCTTTATGAAACCACCCTACGGAAGGTAACAACCCCCTCCCTTTCGGCCCAGATCTCTCGTGTTGATAATTGGCCATGATAAACACAACCAAACAACCAACCTTTGGCTTGAAGAAGAAAGTCTGATTCCATGGAAATTAGAAACTCTTTCTACGATGTATACAGACAGTATATATAGCTTACTGTATCTCTCATTTTCTACATATATATATATATATATATATATGGTAACTTAAAAAAAAAAGAAAAGAAAAGAAAAGGAAGAAAGATGGCATTTCAAGTGAAATCTGCCTTTCATGTAGGACACTTTTAGATAAAAAGAAAGAAATATTAATTTCATCTAATGCAAAAAAAAAAAGTTTAGAGTTGTATATCATGGATTTTTTTTTTTTTCAATTTTTTTCAATTTTTTTCAATTGTCTTTTAAAGTTCTTCTGAAAATTGATTTATAACTCTTTATATTTTACATCTAATCACTTTTATTTTCACTATGATTTTCACTTCCATAACAAAATTAAAACTGAAAAATTCTGTATAATTTATTGTGGTATGATATTTTCTGATATTATACTGCACTTTCTAAATCTGTGTATGAAAAAAAAAATCTTGTATTTTTAGTTTGAAGAAAAGTCCGAATCCTTGGAAACGAATAACTCTTTCTTACCTGTATATAGATAATGTATATAGATTACTGTACCTTTCACTTTCTGTTTATAATTTATTTTGCAAGTTATGAAATTTGTCACTTAAAAGGACATTTCAAGGAAAATTTGCCTTTTTTTAGGGCACTCTTAGATAAAAAGAAAGAAATATTAATTTCATCTAATGCAAAAAAAAAAAAAAAAAAAAAAAAAAAAGTTTAGAGTTGTATATTATGGATTTTTTTTTCTATTTTTTGCAATTGTCTTTTGAAGTTCTTCTGAAAATTGATTTATAACTCTTTATATTTTACATCTAATGACTTTTATTTTCACTATGATTTTCACTTCCATAACAAAATTAAAACAGAAAAATTCTGTATAATTTATTGTGGTATGATATTTTCTGATATTATACTGCACTTGCTAAATCTGTGTATGAAAAAAAAAATCTTGTATTTTTAGTTTGAAGAAAAGTCCGAATCCATGGAAACGAATAACTCTTTCTTACCTGTATATAGATAATGTATATAGATTACTGTACCTTTCACTTTCTGTTTATAATTTATTTTGCAAGTTATGAAATTTGTCACTTAAAAGGACATTTCAAGGAAAATTTGCCTTTTTTTTAGGGCACTCTTAGATAAAAAGAAAGAAATATTAATTTCATCTAATGCAAAAAAAAAAAAAAAAAAAAAAAAAAAAAAAAAAAAAAAAAAAAAAAAGTTTAGAGTTGTATATCATGGATTTTTTTTTTTCAATTTTTTTCAATTTTTTTCAATTGTCTTTTAAAGTTCTTCTGAAAATTGATTTATAACTCTTTATATTTTACATCTAATCACTTTTATTTTCACTATGATTTTCACTTCCATAACAAAATTAAAACTGAAAAATTCTGTATAATTTATTGTGGTATGATATTTTCTGATATTATACTGCACTTTCTAAATCTGTGTATGAAAAAAAAAATCTTGTATTTTTAGTTTGAAGAAAAGTCCGAATCCTTGGAAACGAATAACTCTTTCTTACCTGTATATAGATAATGTATATAGATTACTGTACCTTTCACTTTCTGTTTATAATTTATTTTGCAAGTTATGAAATTTGTCACTTAAAAGGACATTTCAAGGAAAATTTGCCTTTTTTTAGGGCACTCTTAGATAAAAAGAAAGAAATATTAATTTCATCTAATGCAAAAAAAAAAAAAAAAAAAAAAAAAAAAAAAAGTTTAGAGTTGTATATTATGGATTTTTTTTTCTATTTTTTGCAATTGTCTTTTGAAGTTCTTCTGAAAATTGATTTATAACTCTTTATATTTTACATCTAATGACTTTTATTTTCACTATGATTTTCACTTCCATAACAAAATTAAAACAGAAAAATTCTGTATAATTTATTGTGGTATGATATTTTCTGATATTATACTGCACTTGCTAAATCTGTGTATGAAAAAAAAAATCTTGTATTTTTAGTTTGAAGAAAAGTCCGAATCCATGGAAACGAATAACTCTTTCTTACCTGTATATAGATAATGTATATAGATTACTGTACCTTTCACTTTCTGTTTATAATTTATTTTGCAAGTTATGAAATTTGTCACTTAAAAGGACATTTCAAGGAAAATTTGCCTTTTTTTTAGGGCACTCTTAGATAAAAAGAAAGAAATATTAATTTCATCTAATGCAAAAAAAAAAAAAAAAAAAAAAAAAAAAAAAAGTTTAGAGTTGTATATTATGGATTTTTTTTTCTATTTTTTGCAATTGTCTTTTGAAGTTCTTCTGAAAATTGATTTATAACTCTTTATATTTTACATCTAATGACTTTTATTTTCACTATGATTTTCACTTCCATAACAAAATTAAAACAGAAAAATTCTGTATAATTTATTGTGGTATGATATTTTCTGATATTATACTGCACTTGATAAATCTGAGTATGAAAAAAAAAAAAAAAAATCTTGCATTTTTAGTTTGAAGAAAAGTCCGAGTCCATGGAAACGAATAACTCTTTCTTACCTGTATTCAGATAATGTATATAGTTTACTATACCTTTCACTTTCTGCTTATAATTTATTTTGTAAGTTATGGAATTTGTCACTTAAAAAGACATTTCAAGGGAAATCTGCCTTTCTTTTTAGGGCACTCTTAGATAAACAAAGAAAGAAATATTAATGTAAATGTAAGAATTATTATGTTTAGTGTTGTATATCATGGATCTTCTTCTCTTATTTGTGAAATTTCCTTTTGAAATTCTCCTGAAAATTGACTTGTAACTTTTTATATTTTACAACTAGTAAATTTTATTTTCACTAGGATTTTCAGTTTCATAAAAAAAATTAAAACAGAAAAATACTGTATAATTTGTTGTAGTAATATTTTCTGATATTCTGAAATACTTGCTAAAACTGTATATTATTTATTTCTTTATTTTTAAATCTTGTTTATTTAGTTTGAAGAAGAATGACTGATTCCATGGAAACACATAACTTACTCTTTCAAAGCTGTATCCAGATAATATACATATAGTTTACTGTTCCTCTTTTTACACGTAATTTATATTGTTAGGTATGGAATATTTCATAGACACACACACAAATGGTATTTCATGATAAATTTGTCTATTTTCTATGGAGCTTTTAAATAAAACACAAGAAAATATTAATGTATTTTATTGTAAAAATTATTATATTTAGAATTGTATCATGGATCTTTTTCTCAATTTTTTGCAATTTTCTTATGAAATTCTTTTGAAAATTGAATTATAACTATATTTTACATCTACTGAATTTTATTTTCACTATGATTTTCAATTCCATAAAAAAATATAACTGATAAATTCAATACTCTTTTTGTTGTATAATATTTAATAATATTATATTTTACATGCTAAAGTTGTATTTTTATAAAAATCTTCTTTCTTATGTTTGAAGGAGAAAGATCGAATCCATCGAAACGCTCAGCTCTTTTCATATCAATGGTTATATATATATATACCTTATAATCATATTTAAGTACATTAAAACAATTTGTATATGCATAAAACATTTTCGTATATTTATATATCTCTCTCTATATAATATACATATTTAAAAAAGAGAGATCCCCTTTTTATTAAAATAATAATAATAATAATATGCATTAAGTAACAATTATAATGTTAATAGTTATTGTTATTATTTTAAGCTGAGATCTTAAATGATAATAATAATAATAATGTTTTTTTTTCTTCATTCTTTTTAATGATGCCTAGAAATAAATCTATATTATTTTTTTGTAAAACTGATGTGTAGTTTCTTATTTCCAGTTTTAAAAAACTAAATAAATAAATAAAATGTAAATTTAATGTAAATGTATGATTTTAAAGCATTCTTAACTGTCATGTATGTTGTATCTTTAATGCTTATTAAAAAAAAAAAAAAAAAAAAAAAAAAGGTATTTTGCTGAATTGCTAATCTTTGATTGTATTGAACGGCTAAGCTTTAAATGTTGTAGAAAAGATTATATATATATAGAGAGAGAGAGACTGTAATCTTTAATATTTCAAAATATTTTAATGAGGTAATATGCAACAAAACTTTTAAAAATGTATTATGATAAAAAATTTTTAGCTCATTAGGATAATTTAAAAGCAGTAAAAAATGTTACAATGGCTATATTGAAGGTTCTTTGAGATCAAATGTCTTCTTTGTTTCTTATTAATGTAGTTTAATTTTGTCACAAAAATTTCTTTAAAAATTCTTATATGACAAATTAAATTTTATATTTATCGTCTCTATAGGATTCAGGATTAAAAAAAAAAAATCAATTAAAATCAATATTGTATGAGATTTTTTAAGATAACATGAATTTTTATGAAATGTATGAATTGAAAAAAAAAAAAAAAAAAAAAAAAAAAAAAACTTGTTTCTTTGTTCTGACAAACAAAGATTGATTCCTTGAAAACTTCCAACTGATTTAAGTACAGTTCCAATGATATACACATATATACATATACATATAAGGTGTTAATTAATAAAAGGAAATTCCCCTTCCTTATGGTAATTTTTGACAAAAGAGGAAATGAAATTTTCATAAATTAACAATAACCATGTTTGGATTTAATCGTGATCAGTAACGACTTTTTCATGACACAAAATTGATAAAATAGAAAGTTTTATTTAAAAATATCATAGCATACTATTTCTCGGGATTGTTCATTCCTTTGACTGTCATATCCTATTATATATATATATGTATATATATATATGTGTATATATATATGAAGTCACACTTTCTTTCCAATATTTTTTACCTTTCTTTTCAATATTTAGAACTATATTCTGGATCATATTTCAAATTTTATTTTTAAACTTTTAACTGTGTATTTTAATGACTTTTGTGAGACTAACAATAAAAAAGATTTGTGTATTTATTTTGTATGAAATGCTTCAGATTTACAACAAAAATCATAATTAATATACAATAATAATACACTATTAATATGAAAGAGCAATTGAAAACAGTAGTATTTTGGAGATTGAAATGGAATTTTATATTAAAATTGGATTAAAATTTCATATTTACTGAATGAAAACAAATTACTTTTGAAAATAATTTCAAAAGTTAATCTGCTGATTTTGAATTTTTTTATTTTATTTTAACTAAACTGTGATGTCACATTTCTTTTTACCCCTCCAACCCATTTGTCATAGACTGTTACAATTTCATGATTCTCCCCCCCCCCTTCAAGCATGACATCAGTTATGGACAGAGTTTTATCTTAAGTGTGCTTTATGCCAATATTTAAGAAAAAGAATATACTTTTTTATTTTATTTTTCTAAGGACGAAAATTTAGAGAAAAACATAAATCAAGTTTTTCTGTCCTATAGAACATTTTGAACATTCTTCATTCTATATGCATATAAAATCGAATTTATAATTTATATTTAAAATAGGTAATAATGTGTAATATTCTATAATGTTTATATAAAGAAATCGAACCAAGTTAAAAAATTTTATCTGTTTTTCCTTCATAATGCTTATTACATTTCCACTAAATGAATAAGCAAATCATAAAAATAAAAATGAATTAAAAATGAATATATTCTTTCAGAAGTTTGAAATATCTTTTCTATAACGATGTTTAATCTTTGTGTATTTGAATATATTTTTAGCTTCGCTACTAAGCGTTTTAAATAATGATTCTCTCTAATATTTGCACTTATTCATATTCAATTGAAAATTCAAGTTGAAAAATTCACAATTAACAAAATACACTTCAAAAATCATTAATTTTTAAACTTTGTACTGCATAAAAAAAAAGTAGTTACAAAATAAATAAACAATATTAAAAAATTATACAGAACAACTTTTAAAATCTTTTATCAAAATTTTAGTAATCTAAATTATTTGATTTCTATTTACTAATTAATAGAACGTACCTTTTGTTAATTATTTTTACAGTGATAGTTTCTAAAACAATCACTTATGCAAAGTCCAACATTGCATTTTAAACAAATAATTGATGTTCGGCGCTCTTGACCCTTTTCTTGGCAAACAATGCAACGTCTACGCCGCTTTTTTTCTTGCTGTGGCCAGTGATTATTGTCATCAGTTTCTAAAAATACACGTTTAGATGTACTAGGTGATGTACATGGAGAAGTGTGTGTTGAAGAAATTGTTCCATGCAGCATTTGGCGTATAAGGTTCATGCGAAATTGTTTGTACTTAGTTCCGGGATTCTCAGTTTTATGCAAATAAAATGCGTTGAGTACAGATATATCAAGTAGATGAAAAAAAAGTTTTTTAGTCCACTTTAATGTTCTCCTACCGAATGTGTAGCTATTTGCCATACGATCACTCAAGTCCACATAGCCCATATGCTTATTATAATCCTGAATGATTTCAGGTTTGACATTCTCGTCGCTTGCAGAATTCTTTGCAGAGACTGGGGGCTTGTGGATATTCGTGAGCATGTGGACGTCTCTCTTGTCAGTCCATCGGAGTGCAGTCATTCCATCACCGAATTTTACACAAAGTTGTCCCCGAATACTTTTTTCAGAAAATTTTGGAAAATGTCTCCTATTTGCTCTGATAGTGCCACAGCTATTGATTTTTCTTTTTTCCAGAAGATCTTTAAAAAGATCTGGAGAACTGAAATAATTGTCCATGTAAAGTTTATGCCCATTTCCGGCAACACATTGTGATAATTTCATTACTAAAGCATGAGCAGAGTTTGTTCCTTGAGGACAGTTGGTTTTGTCTTTCCCAAGGTACATTTCAATATGATAAGTATAGCCAGATGTGTCTGATATTTTATACATTTTCATTCCCCACCTTTTATGCTTTTTAGGGATATATTGACGGAATATAACCCGGCCTTTGAACTTCACAATCACTTCATCAATAGCCAATTCTTCGGTCGGGTTATATGCTTGTTTGAAATTCGAATTCAACATTTCAAAAAATTTTCTAATTTTCCACAAACGGTCATAGTTTTCGTCATTTCTGTTAAGCGCCATACTGTTGTCAGCAAAATGTAAATATCTAAGAATCCCCATATATCTATCTCGAGCCATGATTTTATTAAACATGGGGGTTTCTATTAGTTCATCTCGAGACCAATATTCTAATATGTTGTCCTTATCGATATGACCCATTAGCATTGTAGCCGCCAAAAATTTCTTTAACTCGTCTACAGTTGTATCCGACCATTTTCCTGTGTGCGAACTATTTGAAATTTCGCTTTTAAGTTCTTCTAATTGCTTTGCGTAGGTATTTGTTTGAAGAACTAACTCTTCTAATAAATCACTTGAAAAAAATAGATGAAAGAAATTGATTTCTTTAAAATTGCTCGATACTGAAGACACATTCCGCAAACCTGGGGATCCTGTAAAGGCAAGTTTGTTTATTTCTTCAGAACCAGAAGGCGGGCTCCATACTATTTCTCGAGAAACATCTACTTTTAGTTGATCACCGATTGCTGTAATTGGTGCTGGTGGAGCTGTCATATTTTTTCTGTATCATCTAAAAAAGATACATTAATTTCGCCATCTTCATCACAATCAGAATCTGAATCGGCAAAAATCTCACTATCCGGATTTTCCATCAGCTCTTTTATCTCTTCTGCAGTCAAATATTTTGGCCTGTGCCGTTTAGACATTTTCAATAAATATAACAGATGAAATTAAACACATTAACTTTAAAAACTATAACTTTAAAAAAAAATATCTATCTATATACATATAAAATTAAATTAAAACACTAAAAAGAACGTGATATTTTAAAGAATAAATGCGAGTGAAAGTAAAACACAATTTTTAAAAAGTCTCAAGTACTCCAACTAACAGCGTAAAAGTGCCCGATACTTATTGTAACATTCCAGATAAAGAAAAAGATCAATCAGCCAATCACATGAGACATTTGAAATCCGCAGCGTGTTTTTCCACCACTCCCGTTAAAGTCCAACCCCCGATTGTCATCCAGTAGAATTAGTAGGGCCGTAACCAGCGTGTCATGCAAGGGGGGTTGTGAATTTCTTCTGGGGGACTGACATCTTCTAACAATCCATAACTTAAACAAACTAAATATTGCAAAAACAGATAAAATGGACCTGCCTATAGAGGAACCCGTCTAAAGTGTAACCTCTCTATAGCGGAACTTTTTCATAAGGAAATTATTAAATTTAAAATTCTTCATGATCATTGGAAAATGAATATAAAACATTTTTCTTTTATTTTTTGAAATAAAAAATAAAACTTTTTTCCAAAACCATTGCTAAATAAAAAATATTATTTTTACATAATAATTAAAAAGAAAATAAATTAAGGACATGTGTATTTACTATGCGCATTATTATATTTATTTTTATGTACATTAGTTTGAATTTTTGGTGACTATGCAAGTCAAGCCAAGTTCTATATAAGTATCCAGTAGATACACATCCAATTATCTATGAGAATATTTATGATTTAACATTTAGTTTAAAAAAATTGATCTTACCATTTTTGTAATGTTTTATTTACTGCTATAAATGTGTATATTCAAGAAACATTAGCAACTATAATTATGGTTAGAATAAAATTCGGTAAACGGAAAAAAAGTTATCGGAAAAAAGTGATAAACTACAAAATCGGAAAAAAGTGACACGGAAAAAAAGTGACAAGGAAAAAAAGTTACCGGAAAAAAAGTGACAAAGAATTGATTTTGGGGATTTATTATTGATTTTGGAAATTCATTGGTTAAGTATGAAAGGGGGATCGGGGGGGGGGGCTCATAGTTTAGTTAAATGGGTTTTTCATGCTGAATTAACTGTTTTGGTTAAATTTTTGGATATACGTTCATCCTGAAAAGACGCTTGCCTGATTAGTTTTGGGAAGGGACGATTACCCCCCCCCCCCCCATCCGTCCTCAATTAGATGAATGGGTTTTTACGCAGAATTATCCAACGTGTGTCAAATTTGCATATAGGATCTTTTCGATAAGGCTTATGTATAGTATAAAATGCCTGAAGAGATTCTAGGAGTTTAAGGATTAAGCATAGAGGGGGAACGGGGGATAACCTTTCTTAAATTAAATTAATGGCTTTTTACGCATAATTATCCGATTTGCTTAAAATTTTGGACAGAAGTTCATTATCATAAGACGTATCTTAGATTAGTTATGGGTTCTTCTGCTTATTATAAAGGGGGGGGGGGAACGAGCAATTCTCCCCCTCAAACTAGATAAATATGTTTTTATGCAGAATTATCCCATGTATTTCAATTTTAAATATAGGTTCTTTCTGGTAAGGTGAATTCCGGAATAGTTTTAAGGATTTAATGGCTAAGTATAAAGGGGAAATGGAGGAAACCCCTCTTAAATTAAATAAATGTTTTTTATGCAGAATTATCCGATTTGCTTCGAATTTTGGATATGGGTTCATTATGATAAGACTTATTTCCTATTAGTTATGGGGTTCTATTGGTAATTAAAAAGGAGGGCGGGTGATTACTATACCCACCTTAAGTTAGATTAAAAAAAATATGCACACTTATCCGATGTATTTCAAATTTTGGATATAGGATCTTTCTCATAAAGTGAATTCCTGAATAGTTTTATGGGTTTAATGGCTATGTATAGAGGGGGAACGGGGATAAACCCCCTTAAATTAAATAAATGGCTTTTTACGCAGAATCAACCGATTTGCTTCAAAATTTGGATGTATATTCATTATAGAAGGCAAATCTCTGATTAATTATGGGGCTGTTTTGATAATTAAATAGGGGAAGCGGGCGATTAATCCTCCACTCTTTAAATAAAATAAATTGTTTTTTTTCTTTCACAACAATTCAATGTATTTCAAACTTTGGATATAAGTTCTTCCTTATAAAGTGAATCCCTGAATAGTTTTAAGGGTTTAATGGCTAAGTATAGAGCGATGAACGGGGGATAACCCACAATTAATCAGGACTTCGCCTTATCATAATGAACGCCCAATCAAAATTTGAATCAAATCAGATAATTCTGCGTATTTAATTTAAGGTGGGTTATATTCTATTCCCCTTCTATACTTAGATATTAAATCCTTAAAACTATTCAGAGATCCACCTAATCAGAAAGAACCTATATTTAAAATTTGAAATACATGGGATAATTCTGCATAAAAACCTATTTTTTTAGTTTAAGGGGGATATAATTGCTCGCCCCCCTTTATAATAAGCAGAAGAACCCCATAACTAATCAAAGATAATACGTCTTATCATAATGAACCTATGTCCAAAATTCTAAGCAAATCGGATAATTATGCGTAAAAAAGTTATTAATTTAATTTTAGAAAGGTTATCCCCCGTTCCCTCTCTATACTTAACCATTAGAACTCCTAAATCTCTTCAGGCATTATATACTATATATAAGCCTTATCGAAAAGAACCTACATGCAAATTTTACACACGTTGGACAATTCTGCATTAAAACCCATTCATCTAATTGAGGACGGATGGGGGGGGGGGGGGAGTAATCGTACCTTCCCAAAACTAATCAGGCAAGCGTCTTTTCAGGATGAACGTATATCCAAAAATTGAACCAAAACAGTTAATTCAGTATGAAAAACCCATTTACCTAAACTATGAGCCCCCCTCCCCGACCCCCTTTTCATATTTAAGCAATGAATCCCCAAAATCAATAATAAATCCCCAAAATCGATTCTTTGTCACTTTTTTCCCGGTAACTTTTTTTCCTTGTCACTTTTTTTTCGCGTCACTTTTTTCCGCTTTTGTAGTTTATGTCACTTTTTTTCCTAGATTCATAAAATTCATACTGGTTTATGTTTATACTGGCCACTATGGGGGAAAAAAACAACCAAACACATAGGTTTTAAAATATGGGATTCTATGTCAGAGTTGATTAATAGAAAATTGAATTTATTTTCGCAATGTTTTTGCTGAATTTTGTTACAATTTTCAAAGGTTAATTATTTTTGATTTTGGCTTGGCTGGCGCAGACTCCAAAATATCGAATTAATGTACTTAAATATTAATAATACGCATAGTTAATATAATGCTTTTAATTTAATTTCTTGCTAACTATTGTGCAAAATAATAATAATAATTTGCAATAGTTTTTAAAGTCGGTTTTATTGGTAGTTTAAAAAAAAAAAGTTTTTTTCACTTTTTTAGGTAAAAGTTAACGATTTCTGCGTGATTGTTTTCGTTGAAATTACAGACTTAGTGAAACTTAATTTAATATTCTTATTTTAATTTTCTACATTTAATATTTTTAACTAACAGCAAGTCGTGATTTATTTAATTTTCTTAATAGTTTGTTTTGTGCTGAATTATTAGGTCATTAAGTCAAAGCTGTTCTAAATACGATTTAATTTAGTGATGATTTCTCTTTGAAACTAATTTTGCCACATCTTATTTTATTAAAAATAATATTTATAAAAACTAACTACAGTGGAACCTCGTTAACATGTACCGCAATGGGAATCAAAATTGTGTTCATGTTAACAGTAATTCATGTTATCAGTATCAAATATTTGTATTCCCTTTTATAGGGGACTGTGAAAACAGTTCACGTTAAAAGTAATTCACGTTAAGCGTGTTCACGATAACGAGGTTTGACTGTACTTAAAAATTCACAATAATAATTAAATTTAAAATTCTTCTAATAATTACATGATTTCAAACATGAAACTTTTTTTTCAAATTTATATTTAATTCATACTTTTTGAAACATATCTGAACTTAACCCCTTCGGGACGTTAGCCTTTCGTGACATTTTTAATGTTTTGTCACCGGTTTTTAAAAACAGAAGTTTGCATCTTGTTAAATCGATAAAATGCTCTGATTTAATAATGCAAATTTTAATGGTGGGGATAAACAAGAATTCTGAGTACCTTTTTAGGCATGTATGTGTCGCTCGTTCCCAAAAGATTAATGTTGGTTTTGTTTAAAAAAAAAAAAAAAATGTTATTTATTTTTATATTTTTCAACACTTTTTTCAGCATGCGTTTAACCCGTGTTTCCAAAAATTTGTCCAATGTCATAAAAAAAAAAAAAATAAATAAAAATAAAAAGCACTAGGACATGAACATTTAAACCTTTTTAAAACATGTGAACTACTTTCATTAAATGTAAGGCGAATGTTTATTACTAGGTGTTTTCTCGTTTCAGTTGATTAAAAAAAAATCACTTAATAATGAGAATTTCCATGATGCATTCAAAAAATGATTTTCTTACCATTTGTTTTAAAAATTCAACTTCCCACATTCAGAAGACTAGGGACTAATTACAGTTTTTCTTGTAAATACTTATTATTAATGTAATTATTAATGTACTTATTAATGTAAATTATCATGAGTTATAGTCATTTACTACTTGACGACATGCATTTTGTACTAAAATCCCACAAAAAATCAACCGACAACGTCAAATCTGCAATCATTTTTCAACAGTTTACTTTCTGTTACAGAAAAACGTAAAATTCTGTTTGATTTCTTATAGTCTAAATACCTGCAAATATTTTTATGAATAAAATTATTCCCGAATATGTCAAAAAGTAGATTTTTAGATTGGAAAACAGCCTAATAAAGTGCAATTACACAGTTTTATTCTTTGAGACTGCATATCTACTAATTTTATGTCTTAATAAGAATTATTATGAAAATGTGTTAGAATGTAGCGGATTTATGCTTTAAAACAAATTTAATGCATTATACTACACGATATTTTTGTCGTAATCTTATAATAAACTTAACCTTAATCATGCATTTTTTTTTTTTTTTTTTTTTTTTTCCTTACCAACACCCATAATATAAAACAATTACTGGCTTTCAAAGAATTATTTTTTTATTTCACGTGTTTAAACTAACTTTTTTTTTCCTAATTTTTAGATATTCTAGTTTCCAAGTGATATTTCATCGTTAACTACATCTACTGATAAGTACGCATTGTCAACAAGCAAACCATTTAAAATTAGAAACATAGATTTTTAATGACTATGTTTCAGTCAAGAATTTGACCATTGCTTAACTAATTATCAGTTAATTTAAGTAGCCTGTATAAGATCGTTCCTTTGAAAGTATAACGATGTTCTAACACATGTGGTGGCACACATCTGGACTAAATTTTTTTCAAGATACAGAAATGTTTCTAATACGTTTCCAGAATTTTATTATACTGCTAGCAAGATAACAAAAACAACTAATCGAATAGGGTTGCAAATACAAAATTTTTGGCGTATTCCCATTGCATTTAAGACAGTTAAAAGTTCTCAAAAATGTCTTGCTCTTTTTTTTTTTTTTTTTTTTTTTTTTTTTTTTTTTTTTAGGAAAGTTAAAATATGCTATTTGTTAACAATGTAGGAAAATCGCTAGACGGGGCTCTAGAAGGCGATAAGGGGGGGGGGGGGGCTCATCCCTCTGCCCCGTCTAGTTACAGGCCTGGCAATTAGTATTCCAAACATTTTTCAATGTTTTCAAAATAGAGAAATAAACAAGACATAAATTTTTAAAATATTAAACAGTTGCTTTTACACTATTTAAAATAATATTTAAATGCATTTATGAAAAAGAAAACATGTATTTATAGTAAAAATAAAAGTATTTGTGAGGTAATAAATTATGCGGAATTTCTGAATAATAGGTTGTATTATTTTTTGAAGAAATATTTTAAAAGCTTAAATACCTATTTTTATATTTAATTATGTTTAAAAACTAAATAACTTGTATGCATTAAAAATAAATAAATAAATGAAAAATAAATACAATCATCATGGATTATTTCAACAGTTTTCATAAGTTTATAAATCTGTTGTACTTAGAAAATCAAACATTTGTGTTATATGTATTGTTAACTTCATCTGGATAATTAAAAATAGGTTATTTGTCTTTAATTTAAATAACAACAACAATTAAGATGTTGATTTGTTTATATCTCTTACAGATATTATTTTGGGTCTCACACATAAAATTTCATCGTCTTTCTCGATAGTTAATTTAATAGTTTATACATTTGATTTAGAAATCCCTAAAATCAAGTAAGGCTACATTTTTAAATATTTAATTTAATATTCAAGCAAGTGTTTCAAAAGTTGAATTATTATGTAATTTTATTTGCAATTGTATATATTTTATAATATACAATCATAGTTTATTTACTCCCCCTTCTGGGAAGCGGGAATGAGCAAATTAACAGAAGCTCATCCGATGTGTTATTTATAAACTTAGGAAACATTTTGACAATGTTATCTTCTAAAACCGTGATAGATTTTAAGTTTGTAGACCCCCCCCCCCACCGACGTGCACAGAAGAATAAGGGAGACTGAATTTAAAAAATATATATAATACCCAATGTTTATATTCTAATTCTCCACATCTTACAAAAATTGATCATTGTGACAATGAGAGGTTTTGAGATAACTTTTAAAGCCCTTTCTTCCTCCCTCTCTCAGCCTCGGCAGAGCAAGAACGTCAAAATTTCAAAAAATCATCTTATTATAGTATTTATATTCTAAGATAAACAAAGTGTATTATTATTGGACTCATTTAAATATGATATGATTTTAAATATGTTAGCTTTTTTATGGATGCGTTTTAGTCAAAGCGCTTTTTTCCGTTTTATTTAGTTATTTTTATTTTTTATTTATTTATTTTTATTTTTTTAAACCATGAAAATAAAAAGGGACGGGCCAGATAGGTTTGATTGTCTCAGGTCGGGATCTGGAAGTTCTGCTGACGTCTAATTTCACCTAACTTTTTCATTGACAAATTTTGAGTCGAAATCGAGGTTCTTTTTATGAAGCCTTAAAAAAGTTTCATTTTTTTAATTTTATTTATTTATTTAATGAAACAAATTTCTTTATAATAATCATATAATATTAATAATAATAATATAATATTAATAATACTATAATAATATAATAATATAATAATATTAATAATAATATAATAATAATATAATAATAATAATAAAAATATTTCTTTATAATGATATTCGGTTAATTATTTTACAGATTAAATTAAGGTAGTACTATTCGTAAATATTCGTTTTAGTTATAATTAAAAACGAAGACGTTAATAGGAAGCATAAATTCCGTTAGATATCTCTTTATTACCGTAATTTCCGGCGCATAATCCGCGGATGAAACAATTGTTTTTCTACCCAGAAATTTCATTTAGTAATTGGTGGCAAATATTTACCGCGATCTAAAATGTTAGATTTTATTTTCAAAATTTTCTGGGTCGAAAAAGAATTGTTTGATCCGCGGATTATACGCCGGAAATTACGGTATTTGTTACTATATTGTTTAACGATTCCTTATATGTTAATTTCTAATTTTTTCTTATCTTGAAATTTCATTTTCTGTTTTAATTTAAATCGTTGTAATAATATTAACAATGATACTTAAGGAAATCACTTATGTTTTATTTAAATATTTGGAAATTTAGCACTTTTTAAAATAATGTATTTTTGTATTATCATATACACTTATAGTAATTTTGCCTATAACAAACCTTCATTTTTAGATTATACCCTTCAAGAAACCACATGGTATTAAAACATTCAATAAACATCCATCACGTTTTCTAATTATTTTTTAAAAAGACCGCTCAATTACTAGTAATATATGTTTTATTTAATGACACGCACTTCACAGAAAAAGATCTTTTTTATCATTGTAAATTACATCTTTTCAACGAACCTAAAGCATCACTTTCTATGCCGACAAGAAAACAGAAACAGATTTCTCTCAGGGAACAAAATTCCCTATCTTTTCAAGAACGTGAAAATCTTTAACACATGTTCCAAATGATAACAGCAATTTCTGGTCACCTGCAGTGAAGGGTCATTAAGAAAGGGGGATGAAATCGCGTCAGTTCTCCCGTTGTAAAAGGATATTTTACATTTCACTTGACCGAAAGCTAAAGGTTAAAAGATTTCTGCAATATTTCTCTCTCAGAAACAAATGCACATATTCTCATCAAACTTCAGATTCAGTTAAAAGTTGATATAAGTTGTTGCTGATTTGATTTTATATTATATGAATTAACTCGTGGCTCTGCTATGTTTAATTTTTCAGGAAGTATTAGCGTGTATGAGGTAGAAGAATGTTTTCAGATCGCCATATCTGCCTATTTTAAAGTTAAAACATACTCTGCAGTGATAAGATATTATATATCCCTATACCTTGAAGTAAATGTCTTGTTCATATGAAGACAGAATTTGGAAGATACTGTCAAAATATGCGAGAGATTTGTACTTAATCTAATACATATTCTAAAATATATACTACCATTTAAAAAAAAGCCTTTTCTTCAGTTTAAAAAATACTGATAATACAGTCGAATCTTAACACATGTATTTTGAAATTTTCATTATCTACTACTTTAATATATCGCTATTAATTGTATATTTAGTTAGAACATATACTGTTAAAACTAATGGTGACACATTGTACCTTTTAGGGGTGAAAGGCTTGTCTCACTGGTGACACCCCTAAAGGAGCCAGAATGGCACCTTTGATTAGGGTGAAAAGATGGCACCCTTAATCCAAAGTGCCTCATAAAAAAAAAAAAAAACTTTTGGCCCTCGAAGGATTCGAACCCACAACGTCTGATTACAAACTCAGCGCTCTAACCGCTTGGCCATCGAGCTCACCTTCAAAGTCTCCCTGAAGTGTTCAAATGTCCTGAAATTCAAAGGTTGCTCTATATAATAAAGCTCGTCAAAAGTTACCTTTTCGAAGTTCTAAACGAAAATGGGATATCTAATAGCAGTGATAGTCATCGTAGGGAGAAATTCCTGTTTTGATCCACCAGTGATGGCGAGTTGAAGGGCAAGGATACACGTCACACAGCATACGTAAATGACTAAGGGGTGAAAATCTTCCAACGGTATGCATTATACGGCCCCCTAATTAGCATGAATCATCCTGTTAGAGATTAAACGCCATCCCAAACGCATTTTCAAGCCCGCGGGTGTCAAATGGTAATACCTTTTGACCTATGGACGCCAAATGGAACTGGTTCGTCACCATTAGTTTTATTAGTGTATACCCAATATAGTGCCTAACGTCAAAATAATCAATAAAAATAACTCAACCCTATTTCGTCCCTGAAAGAGGCACTGGATTTTTTTCGACAATCTCTCTCGTGCTTTGTTAACTTCTACTTAAGTAATATTGCCTAATTTAAAAATATCTTGTAAATTCTTTTTAGCTGAGGTTCCCTCAAAACAAGTAATGGAATCGTAAACATTGTTGCTGATAGTAATTGGAACGCTTTGTCAAAATTTATTAAATGAATTTAAAAAATCTGATGGGTCATCCTTTCGCGGACAATGAATAAGCAATAAATGTGCTCGAACCACTGTGGTTGAGACAGAGCTAGTTTGTATCTGCCTGTGTTCTTTGCTTTGCTGATTTGTACTTGATTATAATCTTTGTTAAAAAAATTTTCTGGTTCCTCAATATTCAGGAAAAATTTCAAATACAGAGAAATCAGTGGTAATTTTGATGATGGCATTGTAAGTTTTTATTGATACCTCTTTGATAATAAATTTTTAATAGAATGGAACATTTCGCAGCAGCGCTTGTTACTTTTTTCTTTCTCGGAAATGTTGCATACTATCGCAACTATATGCTAATAACTTGTTTTTTAATTCTTGCTTTTTGCCATGAAAAACGGAAATCACCAGAAAAAGATAATTTGTTTAAAGCTTATTTAATATACTGAATTAAAAAAAATATTGTTCCAAAACGCTTAAACTGATGCCAGATTATGTTTGAGTTGCACTAATAATAACTGCATATTTTTATAAGATGTTTTAATACTTAAAATCATAAAAAGATAAAATTAAGGTGTTTAGTTGACATTAAAATAACGATTGAAAATAAATACATTTTTTAAATTCTAAATTGCATACCTCTTTTACAAACAAAAACTCTGCCTAGTAATATGTACATCTTCTTAATATTAAATAAAAATGAAATATTTAATTATCTTTATAGAAAAGGATTTAAAAATTACCTTAGTAGCAAATATACTTCTAAAGTTCCGTGTCTTGTCCCTTATGATGAAATTTTTACAAAGTCGAAAATATTATTCAAGTCAGTAAATAGTTTACAAACAACACGAGAAATGGGAAATTAGTAAAAAAAGTTTCTAAATATGCACTTTCAAACTGTAAAATAGTAGATTCGAATTTATAAGACAACAGTTATACAGAATAATTATTACAATCCAAAAGTTGTTGACGAAGAATGTAGTGGTCTGCTGTTGAGAAAGAGGAAACTGTACGGGAGGTTGAGTAAATGGATAGGGCTAATAGGTAAACAACAATTGGAAGCCTAGCAAACAGAAGTAATATGTTCACTTGGCTTATCCTACAACCGACAGATGGAAAGATTAATGTTAAGTACATAGATGGCTGTGAGAGTAGTGCAAAGACTTTAAATTATCAGGTATTGGCAAAATCATAAAGAGTTGTTATAAAAATATCAATGCATTTGGCGATTACGTAGAGAAATAAACAGGCTGTTCAAGTATATATTCTGTTAATTCCAAATTTATAAGAGAACAGTTGTGCAAAATGGGCAGGACATTAAAAACACAATAACGAATAACTAAGTGGTTATCTTCTTGATACAGAATAAACAGAGCAAAAAATTGAGCAAATGATTAATAGTGATAAGCGAACTACAATAGGCAACATAGTAACTGCAAAAGAGTGTTCACATTGTTAATAATTCAGCCGAAAGATTGAGATGATGTGTGTAAAGTACATGGATTGCTGAGAGAGTAGTTCGAAGAATTTAAAGTATCAGATGTATCAAAATGGCTTTAAAGAGTTGGGGTAAATGTATCAATGTAAATAGCGATTGCTTAGAGAAATAAAAATGCTTTTCAAGTGTGTATTTTGTTACTTTCAAATTTATAAAACAATACTTGTTAAAAAAAAAAAAGACATTTAAAAATTGCTGACGAAGAACGAAGTCGCCATTCTACTGAGACAGAATAAACAGAGCGGAATGTGGAGTAGATGATTAAGGGTGACAGGTAAACGGCAACTGCCAAAAAAGTATTCACATGAATCATTCTTCAACCGACAAATGAAGACAAAGGATATAACTTTGAAACACATCCTTAATCGTTGGGGGCCACCGTAATACTTACCCATGATATGCATAGTATAAAATATGAAAACAAAACATGTGTAAACTATGTATAACATGAATCGCAATTCCAAAGTAAAATTTAAATGTTTTTAACACATAGTAATGCTCTATTAATGAATTGCTGATATACCAATTTTGACAAATTATACAAAGAGAAAAATTACTCATATACTTTTGAATCACGTAAAAGAAACATTCTTATAACTCGAACAATTGTAATCACATTAACTAACGGTTTACTACGCGGAACAAGCGTCTTATATCCAATTTTATAGCTTAATATAGCTATAAAAAATAAAAGAGTGCGGCAAATTGGATTACAAATATCTTGGTAATTAATTATCCGATCAACTTCGTTTTTTATGCACAATTTGTGTTTTTTATTATCTTTCATATCCACTCCTTAAAATAATCCTTAAAATTTTCATATACCTCTCTTGAGAATGAATATTTCTAGAGTCCGACAAAATATTCTGGATAATTGAGGTCACTGATATTAAATAGGCTTCTTTCCATTATTACATACTAAATACATATCAAATTTCAAGTCCCTATCTCATTTTGTTCGATAGATAGAATGTTTACAGACAGACAGGAGCATAAACAGACGGGTGGCATTTTTTTCCCCTAAAAAATATGTTTTTCGGAATCTCCATGTCTAAAACGTGTAAATCCCTCATTTTTTTCGATTTTCAAAATGATTCCAAGACTTATCCTATACTACGTGCGATCGGATATAACATATCTACAGTTAATGCTAGACAACTCACGATAACTACGAAATGATGTAAAGATAGGAAATAGAAAAAATTAGTTTTTTGTAATAAACTTGCAAGCTTCTATCGTAAAAATACGAATAACTGTTTTTAATAAAAATATAATTATAATATACTCTACACTTAATTAATAGATATTATTTTATAAACTTCCATAATAATTTATACTTAATAATTACTTTCTATATATTTTAGTTCAGAGAAAATATTTGCATTCGTTTTACTGCCGTTTGTCCTTAGTACAATATGGGAAAATTGCAATAATATTAACCTTAATTTTTCAAATATCTTTAAAAGATGTGTGGTTAGTTAAAAAATAAGTAAAAAAAAATAGCAAATTAAAACATATAAAGAGGCGAAATGAGCCTATTTTTAAAGTTTATAAAGTTTTAATTTACACATTTCAGCAATTAAACTTAGTAAATTATTACGAAAACTATTCGCATCCGTACTTCATTAACAATCATTATTATAAAAAAACTACTAGAACAGCAGTGACATTTGCCATTTAACTGTTTTTTTCAAAGGTTTTAATTAGCAATTTCAAACATCACCTTAATTTCTTGATAAATTCAGAAACTTTATATGCACGTATTTTGAATAAGAAACTTGTCTCCTTTCGGAAGCACATGGTTACCTTGATGCAAGATTTCATCGATTTTATCAAAGACGACCTTGAAACACATCGTCATTCCAGGACTCCGGCTAAAAATAGATTTATCATCAGTACTAGAGAATTCAGGATAACTAGAAAATTATGTAAAAGATAGTAAAAAGAAAAAAAATAGCTATTAGTAACGAAACTGTATGCTACTATCGTAAAAATGCGAATATTTGTTTTTAATAAAAAAAATAATTAGAAAATTCTCTACCTTTAATTATTAAATATTATTTTGTAAATTTCCATGATAATTTATGCATAATAATTATTCAATAAGTTTCAGTTACCAGAAATAATTTTATATGTGTTCCATTTTTGTATGCTGTTAGGATCATATGGATAAATTGTAATTATAATAACTGTAATTTATTTAAAACATTAAAAATGAAAAAAAGTATACTCATTTTAAAAGTATGTAAAAAAAAAGCATAAAAACACGAATAATTGTTCTTAATAAAAATAACTATAAAATACCCAACATTTAATTTTTAAATATTATTTTATTAATTTTCATAATAATGTATATTTAATACTTGCTCTGTAAATTTTATTTAACAGAAAATATTTTACATTTGCTCCACTGCATAGTGTTGCTAGGATGATATGAGAAAACTGTAATAGTAATTACTGTAATTTATTTAAAAGATTGAAAATAACAATAAAGCAAGTTTAATTAAAAAAAAATAAATAAAAAATATACAAGAAAAGCAAAAATTCCAAACTAAGCAATTTACATTTTTAGGATTATCAGGCTTTATGTACTAATAGTGAAACAGCTTTATTGTAAATGTTATTCGTACAAATTAACCAGCATTATCTTTACCAATAATCATTCAATATTAATTGAAAACATTTTAAACCTTTTTATATTAACGTAATTTCGGAACTTATGTATGTTTAGTATAAAAATATAAACTATATTTATTTCTGCGACACGCCATATCATATGGAACATAATTAATTCAGAACAGATATTGAAAAATAAAGGTTCTAATTGAGGTAATTGAATATACATGGTGAGTCATAAATATCGAAACAATACGCTATCTCCTTAAATATTGCCCCTAGACCCATACTTCCAATTGCAAAGTTCCATAAAAAGGTGAATTCTTTTACAAATAAGTTGCTACTCCATGGGGGGGGGGGCTATTTTAAAAATTAAGAAAATAAAATTTTTATACGGCCCCCAGAGGATAAAACTTCCAATTAGAAAAATTTTCCTTATCCATTCCTGAATTGAACAAAAGAATCCATCTCGATATCTAAAAATCCCCGAAAGATATTAAAATCCACAATTTTCCAAAATTCATGACTTACACAACTTAAGCAAAACTCTGAGCGCAGCGATATCAGTTCATTTGAAATACAATTTAGGGATCGACCATAAATTTACGCATTATTAAATGTCGATCAAAGACAATATTTTAACTTTTAGATTATAAAATAAAAGCGTATAGGGGTTTTCGCTTTAAACTTCTTTGAAATATACTACATGTCTGCAATATCGCGAGCACGGCGCCAGCCTTGTAAATGGCATGACCCATTAGCTGGACCGTCTTATTAAACACTTATTAAAAGCGTTATTAAATTGAGTGATATTAATTAAACTCTTATTAAAAGTGTCTTAAAAACTTATTGCCGCAGGCAATAAGTTTAGTAAAAATAGTAATAGCGATAATGATACTTCTATTAACGGAATCATTGGAAATATATTTTAATAAATTACACTGAAATATTTTCAAAATTCTACTTTTTACTATTCAGCTTCAAAATTTATGATGGTTTTAAATTTATTTTTTTCTTCCATCTTTACAAGAAGAAAGTACTGGATTCCTAGAAACTTTGAATGCCGGTTTTCGACGGATTCACACGTTTTAGGGATCAGAGATGCCTAAAAACGTGTTTTTACAAAATGGCTGTCTGTGAGTAACTGCTCCTGTATCTCTGTATATGATATAAATTTTGTGAGCGCTCTATCTCAAGAACTAATCCACGGAATCTAATAAAAAAGTTATATTTACTTAGTCGTTGATATAAATTGGTACTGATTAGTTTTTGGTGTGAATCTTTTAACAGATGGCCCTATTGAGCAGGCTTTTGTGCGATTTCCGCAATAGCTGTATCTCCAGAATTATACACCCAGTATTGCCCGTAATTAGAGGCACCTTTTACGCATCGTGCAATAGCAATTTTAACAAGAAAAATATCAAGTTGACAGGGCCAAAACAATAAAAAAAAATTGAAATCGACGTGATACAAAAATGAGGTTTAAATCAACTGACGCATTTAAACAGTAATTAAAGAAGGTGAGAATAGCAAAACTTGAACAAAATCTGAAATAGAAACTATACAGGACAGAGTTAATCACATAGAAACTTTTTTAAAGCATTTAAACATTAGGAGTCCATCTTTGTTTAAAACTAAATGCACTTTTCTGCATCAAATGTTTTTATTTCAGTATTTCTCACTTTTAAACTGGCATTAGTCAATAACCGTCGGTTATGGTAACAATCCAACGAGTTCAATAGTTTTTTAACATCCCTCTCCCCCCCCCCACACCCTGCAAAAAAATGCCCAACACGTCGAAAGAAGTTTTCACCTCAGAACATTTACTTTTAAAAATATGATTTTTATACAAAAAAATTGCATTTCTTTTATATTGCTATTTTAAATATTTTTATTTAAATAAATAAATAAATATTATTTAAAATGCTGAATCAAAATTGGAAATTAGACATTTTCATTTAATCAAAAGAAAAAATTCAACGCGACAAATAATATTTTGAGTTATAACAATTTTAATTTATTCTAAATTTTTTGAAAAAAAAATTATTAAGAAGTCTGATATTATAATGTTTAAAAATTATATGTTTAACCACCACAATACTTTCAAAATTCTTACTCTATAAATAAATAAATACAATAAATGTTTCTTTGACACATTACAGCAACATTCTTTCTTCAATTGCACACATATCAATTTGTGTTTGATCCCTTGAAATCTCACGATTTTATAAAATTGTCATAACTCTCTGAGTTTTGAAGGCATCGAGATGATTTTTTTTTTTGCTCAATTCGGGAATGAATGAGGAAAAATTTTTCTAATTAGAAGTTTTTTCCTCTGGGGGCCGCATAAAAATTTTATTTTCGTAATTTTTAAAATAGACCCCCCTTATGAAGTTGCAACTTATCTTATAAAAAAATTCACATTTTTTATGAAACTTTCCAATTGGAAGTATGGGTCTAGGGGCAATATTTAAGGAGCTAGCCTATTGTTTCGATATTTATGTCTCTGTGACTGTATACGGCTCCATTACAAAAGAAAATTTCTTATATTGCTTTAGTTCAGTTTACATAATAGGGAATAAAAAATAAGATAAGCTTACATTTTATGTTAAAACTTTCTCGTTAAAAATAATATTTTGTACGTAAATTTTTGGTTTGCAACTTTCTGATTTCTTGATTAGTTTATACCGAATCTTCAGTAGCTACCATTAACCTGTTGAAGATTTCGCTTAAATATGTTTATTATTGTTATAGTGTTGAATAAAAATTTGAATGCACCTTGGATTGAGACACCTTATATTCGTTTTTAAATAAATTTATTGCGATCCAAGCTTCATAAAAAAGTTTCTTAAAAAGTATCGGCCCCAATTATCATTTATGATTAAAAAACACATTTCAGGAAACTTAAGAGTTTGGATAATAGGTAACAGCGAAAAAAAAATATTGTGAAATTTTGACAACGTTCCTTGATGCTGTGACACTTCACAGAAATCAAATTATACTGTTGATTTCGCTTAAATATATTTGTTGAAGTTGGACTTATAAAGAAAAGTCCGGATGTATTTTTTATTGAGACACCATGTATTTATTTTTAAATAATTGGATATTGGGTTTGGCGGAGTGTATAAAAATGTCTTGGAAAGTATTATCCACCACTATATATTAATATACATCCAGTGATTAGAAAATTTTATAAATATTGTACCATATTTATCAGTTTATTAAAATTACAATTGCTTAAAAATTCCACAGGTATGTTAGAAATATTACAAATTAATGTGACATATCGTTGAGATTTCCTTCGTAATCATTGTGCATTTATTAGATAATACATGATAGCTTTTTCAACATTATTTGGCGAAGAAAGTATCTCTTGATTTAATCCTTGCGCCCTGACTTTTCTTTTAATTTTTGCAAGAACTTTACTTTTATTTTATAAAATTAAATATAAGCTGTCAAAACCGCAAAAGTTCAGATTTACTGAAATTTAACGAATATGCTATTTAATGCAGCTCTCGAAGCTTGTAGGCAACCGTGTAAAACCCTGTGTTATTAACTACAGTAAAAATATCAATTTTATGTAAGAGTAGAAAGGGAGAAACCCAATGATCTAGAACGGCTCAAAAATCGTACCTTAGCCAAAAATTAACATTCTTCCGGTGTATTTTTAGATTCTTATACTACTTTATTTAATTAAAAAAATTAAATATTAAAAAAGGTGCTTTCAACTACTACTGTAACTATTTTCCCTGTGTGTCTTAATGTAAACTGTGCCAATCACATGGCAGACACTTTTTAAAATTATTTTTAAGGATTATCTATGTTATCGAATACGAGCATATTTTATATTTTAAAATAGAGCTTATATATGCATATTACAATGACTTGAGTGCTGTGCTGCCCATGTTCAACTGTTGCTAGATCCGCAAAAAACAATTAATTAAGTTTCTGTTCAAATCATTTTGCATCGATTTCATTAAAAAAATGTACGTCACGTGTAATACTTCTAGAAATGTAATACTTATAGTGTATATCTTTTCAGAATTTCTCTTCATAAATTCATTTACTATATTTTGCATAAACTTTATATTTCAAAAGACGTATTCTTTTTAATTTCATAATTAATTATCACAGTGTAAAAACTGATCGATATTTACTATATGAAGTATAAAACGAAAACGGCAGCCATTAAAATGAATTACTGCTCTTTAGCAAAAATCATGATATTACTTAAAATTTCAAGTGAATAACTACTTTTCGGAGATTACCGTAATTTCGGGTGTATAAGCCGCGGATCAAACAATTCTTTTTTGGACCCAGAAGTCTTATTTAGCGATTAAGAAAAATATTTACGGCGATCTAAGTAGTTATATTTGTTTCTTAAAAAATTCTGGGTCCAAAAAGAATTGTTTGATTTGCGGCTTATACACCCGAAATTACGGTACTACCGATTTGTTGATTAACATCTATTTATAGTTTCATTATTTATTATCATTAGTTATATGAATAACATCATAACATTATAAATTATTATCATGTATTATAATATAGTTTATTATTTTAAAATATATACGTTGTGTAAATATGTATACTCGAATTATAATGTTTCCTCTCATAATTTCTCTCCTATAAAACAATAAAGACATTTATTGAATTTTATCTGGAACTTTTTACACATTGTCTAACAAAAAGTGCATATTATTACATATTGAATACATAAAGTATCACAGTGTAAAGATTTATTACCATTTATAACGAAACCATTTATACGAAACGTAAAAGGAAATCGGTATTTATTAGAATAAATTATTTTGCCCTTAAGCATAAATCACGATACGCCAAACGTGGGTTATAACTCGAAATGTCAAGCGAAAAACTATTTTTCAAAGATTATTAAATATTTGTTACTTAACGTCTGTTTATAGTATCATTATTTATGATTATTAATTATATAATTTATTATCGTCTTATTATTAATTTATTGTCATCATGTTAATTAATATCACATATCATAATGCAGTATATTATTTTATAAAAAGTATCTACATTACTGTGTATTCATTTACATTTCCTCTCCTATAAAACAAGAAAGTAATTCATGGAATTTTATCCCAAAAATTTGAAACATTCTCTAATAAAAATAGTATATAGTATTATATTCCATCATTAATTATTATTGGGAAAGATTAATCATCACTTATATGAAACATAAACTGAAAGCGGCAGTTAGAATAAATTATTGTGCCCTTAAGCATAAATCACGATATGCTAAACGTGGGATATAAGTCGAAATGTCAAGCGTATAACTACTTTTCAGAGATTACTATTGATTTATTGATCAATGTCTGTTTATAGTATCATTTGTAAAATAAATGTCTGAAAACTTTTAACAAGTATACGTTTCTTTTTGTACTTTTGTTTGATAAATATTTAGAATGTGTATTTCTAACACTTAATCAAGTGGCGTAAAATCCTTTAAATCTTAACAGAAAAAAAAGTTGTTTCAATTAGAATGAAGTAACTTGCGGCTAAAATAAATATGGTGCAGTAAATATTTTTGTAGTAGAACTGTTTTATAAAGTTTATCGCGTTCATTTTAAAAATGTAGCTAAATTTATGAATGTTATTTGTGATTTATTAAGAAAAAATGTAATAATAAATGTTCTATTCTTCATCTGCGCTTAAGTACAAAACTGAAATAAAATTAATTCAGGATTCTTAGTTGTGGAATATTATTTATTGAAAAAAGGGTTCCCAAAATTGATTAAAACATACTCAATTTAAAGTACTTCGCATACTTCAAATAACTCCAATCCAAATGTACTTTAAACTAAGCAAATCATCTACTCATTTTTGATTCCTTCGTTGTGTTCAAACATAAATTGCTATAAAATGCCCCGTGAACGTTAAAGTAAAATTATTCTGGCATTTTTTTCTTGCTCAAAATTATTTAAAATTAACGTTTAATTGATTGTTAAATAAAAAATAGTAAAATTACTAGCAAAATGCCCAAATCAAACATTTTTATGACAAGAGCATTATTTGCAAGCACTTTTAATGCCCATATTCACCATCAATCTCAACCTAGAAAATCTCGGTCGAATGTTTAAATGAAATTGATAATAACATTTGATTAAACATTGTCAGGGAGACGTCCAATAAGGATTAAAAGTGAATACCGTTGGAGCGTTCGACCGAGGATTTCGGTATAACTCGAGGTTGAAGTATTTGGTGAATACGAGCGTTAATTATTTTAAAATACTGTGCATTGTTTAATATTTACATTACTAAACATCTTTTATGTCACCATGAATGACATAAAAATACAAAGTACAAAATTACGTTTGTTTAAATTTACGTCATTCGATAACATATGACGTTTCAGAATTGAAAAAGCAACATGTTCATTTTTGATTCAAGCATACTCATTCGACATGAGTATGTACATTTACTCATTTTTGAGTACTTCATTTTTTTAGTGTTTTTTAATGCTAAAATTGTGTAAATGTACAAACACACACAAACAATTGTAAGCTATTCAAATTCCTTAAGATATTGAATAACAATGCTCTTCAAGCCATAAATTAGAAACTTTATGCGTTAGATTTCGTGAAAAAATAGGCATATAAAGCAGACAGAAAGGAGAACGATCAGAAGAAACACGAGAACGAAATTAATTCGTTTATCAATGTTTCACTCTAAATTTAAGCAGGGTAATCATTTATGTGACTGCGACAACAAACCTCCACTGGTAATGAGTCATTTGGTGTGCTCTGGTGTTTCTCCTTTTAAGGGAGGTTGGGACATGTTAAAAAATAAAATATTTATAGAGTTAAAATTTTGAATTTTTTTGTGATGATTAACCATTTTATTTGTAAACAAAACCACATGATAAAACATCTTACATAATTTAAAAAAATAAAACATTAAAATTTATTAAGAAAGTGAGGTAATCATTATAACTAAATATCATTAACGGTAATAACTATAACTAAAAATATTATTTGTTTAATTTAAATTTTTTTTACATTTAAAAATTCAGAAATACTAAAACTTTAGTTTGATTCAGCATTTTAAAACAAGTTAAATTTATAAAAATTAAAACTATTTAAGGTAAAAATCTGGAAAAGATGTCACTTAATTTTAAAAAATCATATTTTCAAAAGTAAATTCTTTTAAATAATTTTCTGAATCAATATTAAACTAAATGAATATAAAAAACACATATTCTAAATGTGTAAGATGAACTTGAAAATGTTCATTTTTACTTCAAACTCGATTAAAATAATCAACTATAGATGTTAATAGCGAATTGTATTTCCTCAGGCAATATTTTCTTTATTTATACAAATAAATGATTCCGTTTTGAAAATGAACGAGACTGTAAGTATTACGCTTGAAAGTAGAAGTAGATATATATGGGTGATTCTACGATAAGAGGTTCAAAAACATAGAGATTTCGGCCAAAACGAAAAGTTTGAGTTAGATCAAAAACCTTTAAATTATGATTTTTGCCCCGTTTTTTACTTTTTCATATAAAGGCAAGTCACTTTATACATATTTTATAACTTTTTTCTGGTCAATGACTCTCTTCCCTGGCAGTTATCTTGCCAGGGGAAATACGGCAGGGGAGAGACATTTTCATGTAAATTCAAAATTTTTAACTGACTGAATTAGTTTTTGGGTTAATTGTGTATTTCACTTCAGTTATTCCCGCATTGTTTCATTAGGGCAGTAAATGCAATTGAATTAAATGAACATTATAAGTTTTATGACTTACCAGGGGAGATACACGATCACCGTGCGAAACCACTACACCTCACGGTCAAGTCGCAACAACTAAAAATGGCGACGCTTAAATGGCTTGTGCGTATAGTATTGCTAACTTCAAGCCAATAGATGTCCTTAAGCGCTACTTCCGATATAGCCATCCTTGAATTTATATTTGTTTCAGCGGAACGAAATTTGACAGGGTAGATACACAAAAAAAGCAGGACAAATGTTAATTTTAAAAATTATTTGAAATTAACAATTATTTTATTTCTCATTTTATAATACGTAAGTATATTTACTTAAATTCCAATTAAACATACTTTAGCTAAGCATCTGACGGAAAAAATAAATGTATTATTTGAAAGTTAAATTGAAACCGGCAAGGGGACATGCCAGGGGAGAGACTTTTTTAGACTTTGTAAGAATTTTCAGAAAAATGTGTTTTAATTAGGCATTCAATTGTGATGTTACTTAATAAATTATATTAAGATGATGCGATTCATTAAAAAATGACAACATATAGAATAAAAAATCTGTTTTAAACGGATTGCCGTACTAATTACCTCTTATCGTGGAATCACCCATATATTATTAATTAATGTCAATTTACTTTATTATTCCACTCTATGTTCATTCATCACTTTTCATTTTTAATTTCGTGGCTTGAAAATTGGATTAGTAGTGTTTTATATGAACGGTAAAAAGAAATATTTAACTGTTGTACCAGAAATTTTAGTACATCATCTTCTCAAATTGCCAGGATTTATTTTTAGGATGTTAAACCATAAACTCAGTATATTATACGATAATGCAGCATTACATACTTGATTTTTCTTTATTTATACAAATACACGATTCCGTTTTGAAAATGAACGTGATTATAATTATTATATTTGAAAGTAAAAGTAGATATATATTATTAATCATAGTCCATTTACTTTATTATTCCACTTTGCGTCCATTCGTCACTTTTCATTTTTAATGGCTAAAAGTTCTATCAATTTGTGAAAATGACGTAATAAATGACTTCACAACGTCGTTGCAGTGACGTCACCATGCTTTACGGGTACCTTTTGTTAACAAATTCCCCTTTTATCAATTAAAATCTGTGTGTAAACCAGGGTTTTTTTCGAATAAAAATTTATATTATGGTAGAGGACCACTGATTGTCTTCAGTCACGTGATTAACTTTATACCACCTTTATCATTTGACCTCTTCATATGAAAAATACTCTTGCAGACTCTATGTGGGAACTAAGAAATTACTACGAATATTTCAAATACTATTTTCAACCTTGCTTTGTGAGAGAAATGTATAAAGTGGCCATTCATATTCAACTAACAGCTGATCGCATACTTCATATTTCGGAATGAAATTGACAATAGAAATTGTATTGGCAATACCTATGTCTTGTCTTTCTTATTTTATATTTCATAAAAAAAGAATAAAATATGTTGTACACATTTTGGCGACTTTATTTTCATTCTAAAAACATACGATGATTCAGTACGAACCAGAATCATAATAAAAATTTAAATTTACATCGTCTCTCGATCAATACAAATGACACGCAACAATGAAATTGTTTTTCATGAGACAGATTAATCTGGGCATGTTTTCTACAGCATTTATATGAATAAATGATGTACTTCATTTTTATACTATTCAAGTTGGAGCAGTATGATATGCCTTTAAAAAATAATAATCATAGTTTACAATATGATATCTTTAATGCTTAATATTTATGTATTTAGTCTTGAAAATGCTATTACTTTTATGTGTAACGTTACTTTTCCTACTACCGTGTATAAGCCGCGGATCAAACAATTCTTTTTGGACCCAGAAATCTTATTTAGTGATTGAACAGAAATATTTACGGCGATCTAAGTAGTAACATTCATTTTTTAAAAATTTCTGGGTCGAAAAAGAATTGTTTGATCCGCGGCTTATACACCCGAAATTACGGTACTTTTAAGACTATAACTCAAAATAATGCAATAAACATTTTTAGTCTTTTTTTACCAGACATATAGTAAAGTTGGATGAAAAATTAAAAAATTTAATGATGCAAGGATCAACTTCATTCTTTATGCAAAATTTGTGTTTTTTTTTATTGTCTTTCAAATTCATTTCTTAAAGTAAAAAAAAAATCGAAAAATTTTATACACTTTTTATGAGAACTAATATTTCTAATATCCAAAGAAAATAGTTTCGTATAATCGTGGTTACAGATATTAAATAGGATTTGTCCCATTTCTACATACTCAGTTCATATCGAATTTGAAGTCTTTATTTCAATTTGTTCTCTAGATAGAGCGTTTACAGACACACAGATAGACGACAGAAAAATTTTTGTTTCTAAAAATTTGTTTTTTCGGAATCTCCTGTATCAGAAACGTGTAAATCCGTCATAAAAAATTTTTCGATTTTCAAAACGATTGCAAGATTTACCCTATACTATGCGGGATGAGTAAACAAAAAAATAATAATAATCAGTTGTGTCCAGTATCCCCTATGGACAACATTCCAAATTCACTTTGAAGATTTTTTTAACTGGTGTTTTTAATCATTTCTCAAACTGCAAAACTTATAAAAGATGACTTATGTGTGATGATAGCTGATAAAGTTTCACAATAAAACAGTCACAGGGTTGTCACATGGGACTTCGAAAATGGAGAATGCATTTAGTATGCGAGTATCCCATTAAATTTATTTTATATCTATGACGTAAAATTATAAAAGATATTAGGTTAATTGGTTTCAATCATATGGTGTCAATTCTAGATTACTCACATGACCTTCTGAATTTTTAAAAATAATAATAAAATAATGTACCTAAATCCTTTCAGTATAAAATTTGTAAATTTAAAGAAAACAACAAAGGAAAATACTGTAATACTGTATAGTTGTACATAGTCTCTGAATATTTCTATATGTGATTTTGTTGTGTTATATCTTTTAAAATGTCTGTATAAAGATTTATTTAAATAAAAAAGAATCACGCACGCAAATAATAACTTAAAGAATATTTGATTTTTGAAGTTTCATTTCTTTGAGAATCACCAAAATTCATAGACAAAATATTTATATACATGTCATTATAGCAAGCACATAGTAACTCTTAGTATAAGACTGACTGAACCTTTTCCCATGAACATAGCCTGTGACGTGTTTGAAGAGCCACCAATTAAGAAATAAATAGCTCAGCACATTTAGCGCTGTGAAAATGTAAAATATAAGTGTAGAGGTAGTTATGCACTGACTGTTGAAAGAGACAGACGTCTCTGGTATAGCGAATATGATTCGGCTAAGAAGCCGCGCTTTTTACTATCACCCTGTATACAATTTCATGTTTAATCAAGATTCTAATTAAAACTTATTTATTACGAAGCTTGTGACTCCAGCATCGTCTTGCCTCAGTACTTTCGAGTACTTCATATAGGGTAGAAGAGGGCACATTTGAACATTTTTTCAGAAAATCAATATATTTCTTAATTGAATTATATTTATTGAGTTTTAAATATTACATAATAAAAACAACGAATTTCTTCATAATATGAACCATAAATTAAACATTTTCCAAAGAAATTAAATAAGTTGTGAGGCTTTAATGATCTCGGGACCCTTCTGATTATGAATTATGAGTAAATAAATCCATAGTCAAATCCTGTCCTCTCTTGCCTAAGCCTTCTCATCTCTGCATTTCTCCCTCTGCTGCACACTGTGCAAGATTTTATGCTCTTCCCAAAGTCCACAAACCCAATATCCCTCTTCGTCCGATAGTTTCAAATATTGGCACGGCCTCTTACAATTTAGCAAAATATTTAACAACAATATTTTCTCCCTTTCTATCAGCAAATTTATACACTCTGAAGAATTCTATCACCTTCGCCAAAATGATACAAAATTTGTCTCCGACTAATTTTACTATGGTTTCCTTTGACGTTAAATCCCTTTTCACAAATGCCCCGATAAATGGCGCCCTCTCTTGTCTTGAACAAAGACTCCGTGAATTTCATTTTTCATGCTTCGAAATTCAAGAATTTATTTCCCTTACACGTACTTGTCTTTCTTAAACCACCTTTTCATTTCAAGGCAATTTTTACAGACAAACTGATGGTTTAGCTATGGGCTCGCCCCTGTCTCCCATCCTTGCAGATTTCTACATGCACTATTTTGAATGCTCACTTTTTGATAAATTCTCTTTCCCTCTCTGGATTCGGTACGTTGATGACACATTCACCTTACTTGACACTTCTCTTCACAATATTGAGGACATTCTCAGCATCATGAACTCTATTGATAACAATATCCAATTTACGTATGAAACAGAAAATAATGGGTCACTCCCTTTCCTGGACACCCTTGTCACTCGCAGTGAAACTGGCTTCTCTACATCTGTCTATCGAAAAAGCTTCGCTGTTTCTCTACCTCCCCATGCTCGTTCATATCATCCTCCAAGTCAAAAAATGGCCGCCTTTTACACATTCATAAATCGTGCTCTTCATGTTTGCTCTGATTCTCAGTCTCTAAATAATGGAATTTAATACATTAAAGCAATTGCATTTGATATAGGTTACAACTCTTCTATTATTGATACTGCCCTTTCTAAATTACAATACTCTAACTCCTCAAATTCATCTCAGTCTTCTACTCGTTCCAATATTAGCATTGTCTTACCTTTCTTTCCAAAATCAAGTTTTTCCATTGCTAAAATTCTTAGTCAGTTCGATTTCAAAATAATTTTTACTCCTACTAATAAACTCACCCTTTCCAACCTTAAAGATCCTGTTGAATTATCAAATTCATGGGGTATTTACAATATTAATTGTCAGTGTGGTCTTTCTTACATTGGTCAAACCAAATGCAGTCTAAAATTTCGTATTAAAGAACACAAGGAATATATTGAAAAACAAGAAATCAAGAAATCCTCAATCGCAAAACATTGCTAGGAGACGAGTCATGCTTTTGACTTCAATGCGGTTAAGATACTAACTAAACCTACTTCTATACAAGAACTTAATTTCCTTGAAGCTTTCCATATCCATAAAAATCTTGCTAATCTCGTTAATTGTGATTTTGCTATTCCACCATTATCAGACTGTTGTTATATTACATTAAAACTAATTTTTCTTAATCTTTTAATGCAATATCTTTTCCATTTTCCACTCTACTTTCCTATTAGCTGTTCCCTGTTTTCCTATTGGCTGTTGCCTAGGATCCTCTGTTTTCCTATTGGCTGTTGCCTAGGATCCTCTGTTTTCCTATTGGTCAAGAAACTTGTCGCTTGAATTCCCATCCTCCCTGTATATATATGAGCAAATTTCCACTATCTTTAGCACTGAGGAAGGTATGCTATATGCTACCGAAACCGGTATGCTTGGAATAAGAATATTCTGGTGTTCTAACGTTGAAAATAATTTTAACTTTATCATATTGCACCAGGCAACAACCTATTACTTATTGATAGATTTTTGTTCAAACCTGCTCCATGTAGGGTACTTTTGTACAAACAAGAAGCACCTTTGAACAAATGAATAAAATATGAAAATATTGAGAGTTTTTATAAAAATTTGCATATGTAATAGAAATATAAAGTAACATAAATAAAATTAAATAACTACATTTTTTCTAAATTACTAATTTTTTTGTTATTTAACCAAACCTAAATTCATCAAAGTTGATATCAAAACTCATTGTTGATAAAACACGAAGTGTCTCTTCAATAGTGCTTGGTTGTGAAATTTTTTTTACAATATTCTTAAAATACACCAATGTGATATCTGATGCTTCATAAAAATTAAAAAAATTCATTCGCTATTTTTTTATGAGACCTGGCATAAAATTTTGTTTTATTCTTTACGGAAACCAAGAAGAATGTTTGGAAACCAGTTAAATCATGAATCATTATTTTGTATCCAGGATTTGCAATTACTCAATAAATGAATTTAGATTTGATTCAATTTAGATTTGAAACTTTCCATCAGTTATACATACAGAGGTTGGAACTTATGTGTGCAGTAAAGGCCATGTTCTTTGACATTCTTAATTAACCACTTTTCACATTAAAAAAAAATTCAGAAATAATAATATGTAGATACATTAAGAACTCTTTACTTTATAGTTTTAAGTGCTCTCTTTAAATTGTTTCAATTATTATTTACACCAGTTTATTTGGTGATTTTTCGCTGTTCAATGGTGCCCCAACTTTTTTGTTCAATGGTGCCCCATCACATGGAGTTAAACATTATAAGGTTTTACTCAATTCGGCCGAAAAGTTTGAATAAAACAAATCTCACAAACTAAATATAATATCTTTGTTTAAGCATTGACGAATAAATGGAAATGTTAGGGATAGTTGTTTGTAAACAAAAATCTTACAAATCTATTTTCTTAAATCAATTTTCTTAAGTTTAGATTCAAGAGGGAGAAAAATACATATCTTATTTAGACAGTACTGTTCATACAAAATGGTACAGCTTTGTGTAATTATTCCCTTAAAGCAGCAGTAATGTATTGTCATATACATTTTTTTAAATAATTTATTCGAAGAAAAATATTTAGAGTGTTCAAAGGTGCTCCCCTCTCCCCTACATTTTTTATTTAAAGAAGAAGAGACATTCTTATCTATTTTATCTTTACTATGACAACCGTTTTTATCTTTACTGTATTGTAATTTTTTAAAAAAAGTTTTTTTTTTTTTTTTTTTTTTGGGGGGGGGGGGTAAGAAATATTTAATTCATTTAGCTTAGATATTCTACGCACTACAGTTAAACAGATTTCAAAACTGGGCATAAAACATTTATTTTCTTCACTGCATCGATATATTATATGCCTTATGGCAATAAATACAAAAAAAAAAAAAAAATAGTTTCACCTGGGCTCAATTTCATTTTACTATAAGAAAAAAAAACCTAATTCTCTAAACATTTGAAATTATTGAATAAAAAATGCTGCATAATAACAACATTTTGAAAATATGAAAAAAAAAACTTCTTTTTGAAACAAAGATACTCTTTAGAATACTTATTGCTAATTTTTTGTATCTTTTCTGTTTAGGACTCAAATAACATTCCTTCCTCAGCTTAATAAAAAATAAATAATACAACAGAAAACTGCCTTTTAAATATAGAAAAAAAGATTATAAATATAATGATTGAAAGTTATGAAAATAAAAATGAAATAGAGGAAAAAAATAATAAAATTCTTTTCAGAATATTCATTACTAATTGCCTGTTTGTATTCCATTTGGATTTCAACTAGTGTTTTATCTCAAGCTTTATGAAAAATAATATGGGGTGAAAGAAAAATCTATACATATAATAAAACAGTAGGACCCGGTGTGTCTGTACATTGAAGATAATTGACAAAAATGGAGTCAGGGCGATAAAAGAAAACCAATGAAACACAAAAAAAAAATTTTTGAATTTTTTGTCTGTCTGTCTGTCTGTCTGTTTGTTCGAGGTTATCTTCGTAACTACTGAATGGATTTTTATGCGGTTTTCACTAATGAAGAATGCACACTCCCGGGCAGTGTATAGGCTTTGTTTCATCAAAATCGGACAACAGACAAAAAAGTAACAAAAAGAAACAAAAGAAACTATTAGGTGCGCTGCTCACGTTTTTTAGTACATAACGTTTTTTAGTACATATAAAATCCAATAGATGTCACTGTGCGATTTTAAAACGCGCTATCGTTATGTTTTCGCCAGTCTACTTAAGTATGAGAAAGTTTCAAGCTGGCTGTCGTTCCATGTGGTTTAGTCGGTAGAACGTCAGTGCGCCATACTGATGGCCCGGGTTCGATTCCCAGCATGGAATTTTTTTTCACTATGTTGGCATTAACGCCTATAAGCAATTAAAAGAATTTGAAATATTGTATTCAAGGCGAATTTTCTCTCTGGGAAAATTTCCTTGCATTAATATGTCAGTGTAATTTTTTTTTCGATTTAATTTTTTTTTTCGAAACTTTGTTTTTCTTAAAAAATTACAGTAAATATTTGATATTTCCCAACGTTTTTTGAATGATCGACTTGCTTTTTTTTTTTTAATGTATGTCTGAACCTTATCTAACTACTTCTTCAAGATTTCTTTAGATAAACCGACCAGCGTAGCGGGCGAAGGCCGCTAGTATCTTATAAATATAATGTATGACAAATATGATGATTTAAATTTCAGCAGAAAGTTTCTTCGATAATAATCTTAAAGAATGCACTTAATGTATACATAAATTTTTATTAAACTTCTTATTTTTTTTCACTGTAAGACCTTTCTTAACTTGTTATTAGTAGTTTGTATATTTCTCTTTTGAAATGTAATCACAAAAAATATGCTTGAAAAAATACTAACCGACTATAAAAAAAGAATCAAGCTTGGCCTTATGATTTGACAACGATTGCAACAATGAAAGATTATTTGCACCAAATCATTATTTTTTTTATCAAATTTTAATTTTTTATCTAAAAAAATCTAATCATCAGAATTTAATGAAATTAAAATAGGACCACATGGGTATCTTATACTTAAAAAAAAGAATAATCAAAATCGATTCATATTTAAAGAATTTATGAGTAAACAAGAAATACACTACCTGGACATTGATGATCGTCCACTTGCGATTTTAGACATTTTGTTAAATATCTAGAAAAATACATGAGGAATTATCCTGAAACTTTCAGTGTCTAAACATAATAGTACAGGTTATATATTTCATATTTTTCCCGAAATTTTATAAGGGACCGTCAATAAATAATAAAAGAATAAATATCTTTTGGATAACCCTGTCAAAAGTAATGTATCAAGAATAAACTTTTATCAAGATTGGTATTTTTTTCACTGTCAAGTCTGTAACCGGAAATTTTAATGTTAAAATAATGATTTCTGCAATTCTGTAATTAAATATTGTTTACTAAATAGTTTCAGAAGGTATGTGTATTATTATCTAAGTTAGAAATTATACAAGCTGGTTCATTTCTAATAGTTTTATTTAATTAAGTCCATTCCATGAATTGTAAGCAATGAAATGTAAGCTGCTAAGTAAGTATATTGTTCACTAAATAGTTTTAGAAGATATGTAAACTATTATCCAAGTTAGAAAATATACAAGCTAGTTCATTTTAACAGTTTTTAATTTTATTTGAAATGTCAAAACCGTTACCATGAAATGTAAGGGAATGGTGAAAATGGCCCATACACAACTTTGAATTACAAATTAACCTCTCGCTTTCAAAAAAAAAAAAAAAATAATAATCCATAGACAAATAATTATTAAATTTCATTTTATGACAAATTAAAGTTACTTAATTTGTTACTAATGTTTCTTATTTTTTTGTTTAATTTTAAAAATGAATGCATATAGGGAAACTTAAAGAGGGTTAAACATAGCACAGGCTTGACTTACCTGTCAGTTTTCATATTTAAAGTTTTATAAATAGATGGTAACCAAAACTACTGTAATACTCTATCAATCATCTTCGTTTATGCAGATAATAACAAGTTGGAATTGCACGTGAAGCGTAGCAAATGAGGTGCGTTTGTACTTCAACGAAATTTAAAATTATTCGGATCTTGCTGTTATAGTATACAGTACTTCGTATACAATATAGTGGTGGAAATCTTTTGTGTGTTCCTGTAATTACTATCTGCTTTTTATTATATAGGAAGTAACTTGTATTAAACCGCAGCAACGAATATTAATTTAACAAAAAAATGAAATAGTTTAATATAATTAACACACGCCCCAAACAATATTTCCCCATATTCCTTAATGCATTGTTATACTTTAGAGTAGCCCTGTAAAATAATAAAGATATTCTTCGTATCATAAATTGTACAGAATGTGTATTTTAGTTTCTACTACACAGATTCATGTTAATTCCATTATATTCGAAAGAGCGTAACATCATTAAAATGTACTTGAAAGTATTTTTTTTCGTATTGACTGTAATGTGATGGAACACTTTGATTGTCCCTATAATTAAACTATACATCCAATTTTCATAAAATTTTAATTGACTCGATAAAATTATGCAACAATTGCATATTTTAAATCTCAAAAGATTTAGTTGGGTAGTTTTTGCTCTATTATATGTTGACAGACAAACAGACGGACGAACAGACTGAATGATGACTATAATTTGATGTAATCCTATGCAACGTATATCAATTTCATAAAATAATAAATAGTTTACTATTAAAATTCGTACAAAACAGTGTCTCAATATAGAATTATGCAATTGAATAGTTTTGTGTGGCCCTGTAAATGAATAAGAAATATTATTTTCACCACAGATTGTACAGAGTGTATATTGTAGTACATACTTCATAGATGCATATGAACTTCATTATGTTCGAAAGAGTGTAACACCATTAAAACTAACTTGAAACTTTTTCCCATTGACCATTATGTATCAGAATACTTTTGATTGCCCCGGTAATTGAACTATGCATCCGATTTTCATAAAATTTTGAATGACTCGACAAAATTATGTAATATTTATATATTTTAAGTTTAAATGATTCAGATGGGTAGTTTTTGAGTTTTTATTTGCGGACAGATGGACGGACTAAACGACATATATAGGTGCTACGTATTTACATAATTACGAACGCACGTAGAAATAGGCGTGGAAAAACCTCCTGTAAGTGTCTGTGAAAAGGTTACCGTAAATCAGGGTAAATTTGATCCACCTTTACGAAACTTTGATCCATTCTGCCATGGTGGAATCTTGACGAATTATTTCCAGTGAGCTGCCAAATTTACACTAGTGCTGCTATCTATGTTTTGGGGCTAGAACTTTGCCGTTTATTCAAGTAAGGAAACATATTTAGTGTTTTTTCTTTCTTGGCCCAAAGTTATACTGAAAGGTCAAAGTTACCCTGAATGACTATATGATATCCAGTCAAACAGAGACCAGTAAAAAGAAATAGAAAATTTTAATCATATTTTTGATTGAAATTTCCGTCAATAGTGCTTTAAAAAACACGAAATGTTCTATTGAAGTTATCTGGGGGAAGAATTTATCAGTGGTAATCAAAAACTGTTGATCCGATAGTAAAAAAACAGCCGTCATCTTGTAATAACCGTATCAGATACTTCACTCAAAATTACTAGAATGTATTATATGTTTCTTTATTCATAACTCTATTGTTTACCACTCCAACACCTCAGTTTACAGGTGAAAAAATCGATTTGATACGGAAGAAAGCGAATTTTTAAGGACACATTGAAAAACAGAAACTCTTTTTTTTTCACCAGATTTTTTCTTACCTCATCATGATATAGATACTTCCTTTTTTCCAAAAATCTGTTATATTCCTATTAGATTTGTAACAGTAACGTACTTTTAAATTTTCAGTGTTAAGAAATAATTTTAAAATCATATTTAGATTCTACGATAAATTTTGTTTTCAGATCACAAAGAGAAAGTCATTTGGCTGAAGTAGTTTAGGATGTTTACAAATTTAATCATATTTGAATGACTTCACATTTGGAGCGCTTAATATTATGTCCTTTTTATTATTGTTCCAAAACAAATTGAAATGTGGATGTATTTTTAAGCATAATTTAAAAACTATTTGACCAAATGAGCTTCAGTTTTAGAAATCGATTTTTACATTTAGAATCGATTGAAGCTTCTAGAGATCGAGTTTAGTAAGGAAATTATAGGTTACGTTTACATTAGAGATATACCGTTTGAACTTGAACAGAGATGAGTAAATCTAGTATTTTTTTTTAATATAACTTATGGAGTACATGGCGGAATGAGTAGTAATTTTAACCCGGGAGAACGCGCGCTTATCCAGGGTATGGATGGTTTTAACTTTGTCACCAATAAAATCAAATTAAAACACTTGCTTTATTTAGACGGAAACAATTCTTACAAATCTTGCGATAAAGTAAGTTGAAGATTACTTAAAAAAATTAGTGGTTGCAATTGTAAAAACCTTACGCACACCGGGTCTTTTAGGCCCTGCGCGCGTCCTCCCGGGTTAAATTCCCACATTTGAAGTTACTAAAAATCAAACTCTGTTAAAAAAACTGCATATAAAACTTTACATATTAACACTGTTTTTCAATGAAAACTGACAAATAAAATTTTTCACTTTGAAATAAGTTCGTTTGTAAATTATGGTGTCGATCATTATTTTATCATTTAATGAACATAATTTTTCAGTGTCGAAAAATGTTAAACAAAAAATGAAAATTTGTCTGTGCGGAGTTAAACAAGCCGCCAGAGTGACTTCAGGATAAAAACGAGCCGACCTGAGATGAAGCTTTCGCACGCAGACAGAGTGTTTGTACAATTGTATATACAAAATCAGAGAAAGCAGATTAGCTGTTATGATAATATGTATGATCTATAAACTGTATATATAATATATAAGTCATAAGCTACTTGTATAACATACAGGGGGTTTCCAAAATGAGCGGTATATTTGAAAATTCAATAAAAACTAAACGGGCAGCGATAGAAATACACCGTTTGCTGCAATATACTTGGGACAACAGTACATTTTCAGGCAGATAAAGTTACGAAATTAGTTAAAATTTTCTACAATAGATGGCGCTGCGGTCTGATAAAATCTAAAATACGATATTTTCCTCATATCAGCCATGCGCAGCAATAATATAACAGCAATAATATCGCCTACAGTGCCATCAGCTGTTGAAAATTTTAATTGATTTTGAAAGTTTATGTGCCTCAAAATTTACTGTTTGTACCAAGCATATTGGAACAAACGTGGTATTTCTATCATTGTCCGTTTAATTTTTATTGATTTTTCAAATATACTGTTCATTTATTGAACACCCTGTATATGCTATATACTTTCATACACTACGGGGCTGCAGACAATAACGCTCGAATCGCACAGAGTTTCTACGCTCAACGAGATCTGTTGAGAAGAATTCCCACCTATACCATGTTTACGCGCCATTAATATGAGGGCTGCCAAAGGTGATTTATTTTATATTCTGTTCCAACCACAATTTTGAATAAGTACATTTTGTAGTATGTTTTTCTTGCAAATGTTGCCAAAACACGTGCAAAATTATTTTTTTTTGTAAAAGCTGGTGTGAAATTTAATTAAGAAATTTTTGCTTGTGGCAACCGTACATCGCCAATTATGTAGCAGAGTCTCTTTCCATAAGGCCACACATAATCATGATCAAACGACACGCGCTTTAGACAATGAGGAAACTCTTCTAGGCTGGTAAAGAGCATTCCCAGCACAAGCACACGAGGTACAGCACATGGAATCGGAATTTCACTCAATAGCTTGTGGCGATTCTGAATAGTAATGGCATCCATCCTAGTCAATTAAAACGCATCAAACCACTGGAGTAACGTGATTTTACGCCTCATCGGGATTTTTCACATTGGTATTTGCAGAAATGATCTGCAAATCCTCGTTTCCCAGCCTCCATGTTGTTTACAAATGAGATGTATTTCACGAGAAAGGGTATTTTTAATACTCATTAAAACCATGCGTGAACGATGGCAAAACCAACATGCGATAAACACTAGAAGCTTCACAAGTTTATCTTATGATAAACGTAAGGGACGTTTTGCAGAAAATCGCTTCATCGTTAAGTACCTGTTGTCTAACCACCTAATAGGTGCAGACTATTTGCTATTCTCAGAGCAAGTGTTATCAGAATTATTGGTCAATGCCCTCGTTTCCACTTCAACGAATCCTTTCCTGTGGAGCCACCGCCTATTGCAGCCTTTCTGTACATAACCATTTGGATGCAACATTTGTCCTGCAGTGAGTTGGCCTGCTCGATCACTAACCTAATAGTGCATGGATTACTTCTTCTGGGGGAATGTCATACACCTTGTCTACAAAAACACTGTCGTCAACGGATAGGATATATAGCAAGCATCATTCCAGATGCTGAGAAAGCCAAGACACACGTGGAATGTTTGAGAATGTTCAAACTTTCATGCAGTAAATATGTCACAGGCGGTGTCGTCAATTCGAACACCAACTTTGATATGAGTCGTAATTCCCTTTTGTTTCTCGCGATTTTCTTTTTATGAACAAGGAATAATAAACATTTTTTTCTTCTAGTTTATGTTCTTTTTTTGTACTTTATGTCTAAAAACTGCCAAGTGCGAAATGAAGTTAGGCAAGAAACCAGAACGCTGAAAACATTTATGCCTATTCAACGTCTTCTACCGCGTCAAGAAGTTTTGAACCCGGTGGCATTCCTATGGGATTCCGAGTTATCAATGTATACCTTTACTGTCCTCAAAGTTTGTAACATCTCAACTTGGATACGCTGTAAATTTTGAGGCAGATAAACTTTCGAAATTAGTTACAATTTTAAAAAACAGATGGCGCTGTTAGCGATATTATTGCTGTTATATTATTGCTGCGCATGGTGGATATGTGGAAAATATCGTATTTTAGATTTTATCGGACTGCAGTGCCATCTGTTGTAAAAAATTTTAACTAATTGACAAAGTTAGTGGCAGTCTGATAAAATCTAAAATACGATATTTTACGATATTACGAAAGTAGCCAACACTAACTGGCAACATTATCAGGGCGAAAAATCAGTTTGGTGACTGAGCCTTTTCAGTACTCTTACTGTATCATAAGGCATTTTCGATCTAATATTCTTATGCGATTCACAGTCGTCTAGGGGAACTCTTACCTCCCCTCGAAGTTTATAGCATCTTACCTGGGACACTTTGCATGTCATACACTTTTTTGAAATATTAATTTATAAAAACATATTTTTTTAAACCGTAAATTTGTCTGTGCATTTATATTTCCAAAACATGAGTTAATGCATGTTTATCATAGTAATATTCGTGTTTAGAATTCGATTTTTTTTCCTTCAAATGTCATACTGAATTCAAAGGCAATTTCATTGTTGAACATTGTTATTTACAATTTATAATTAATGTTCAACGAAAATCAATCCCTGGCAATTCAAAATTGTAATACACATTTTATTTCGGAAAGTGAATTTGAAAAAAAAAAATTAATTATTCTTGATTTACATCTAAATACCTCTTGAATTTTCATAAGAACGAAAAATAGCGCATTAAGCACAATTTCAGAAACATTTTCCAATGTATTTAGAATACTGTAAGAAGCATCACTATGCATAATGGTGAAAAATAATATCTAACTGATAATAATAATGATAAAATGAAAATGAAAAACACGTAACACATGTGAAAACCTAATTTAAACAAATGCCATTATATTAGAATAATTAATTATTCTAATGTAATTTCGTATGCAGCGATTTTCTGCAGTTCCATATACTGACCTTCGATTTATTCTGTTGTGCTGATCCAGAGTATCAGACCAGATAAAGTGATCGTTGAGGTTAATTGGGTGAAATAGTCCTCCAGTGTTCGTGTCCGGGATAGCTCAGTTGGTACAGCATTTGCGGCTTCAGCCAATACATCCCTGTTTCGAATCCTGGCCCGGAATTTTTTCACCCAATATTGAAAAATGAAAAAATATTACTAAATGCCATTATAGTGTGAAATAGTATACAATATAGTATACCCCTACCTTTAGATTCATATAAATAGTACGTTGTATGTTAAAATTTATTTCTCATAACAGACGTGTACTACAGTTAAAAATTCCCGTTAGTAAGTGAAATATATTGAGATCTATCGTTGGGCATTGTGTATGATTCATAGCATTTTATTCACATCGACTAATATGCAAAATTTTAGTTACATTTAAAATTGCGTACCAAACTTGCAAATACATTTTCAGGAATTTTTGTTCACAACATATTGTTCTTTTAACAAAATTATTTTGTGATTCCCTCTAAATTATCCAGGAATTATGTGCCCACTATGTGGTACATTAAACGCATTGTAATATACTAAAGTAATATACATTTAGAATACATTTTAAAAATTAAAATTTACATACAAAAAATAAAAATACTAAAAGGAAACGTTTCGCCAAGCTACTTCTCAAGCTACTCAAATATCCATTGCGTAAAAAACAGAGAAACAAACCAACAACAGTTAGAGGTAGTTATTTTTTAGGACTAGATAATATTCATTTGGAGCAGAACGAGCTTCATTCATAGTTGGCGACCGCTAGTTCACAGATTTGCGATCTCAAAAAAGCATCAAATAAACTGGTGACATTTTATAATTAATATAATAAATAAGAAAAAAAATAAAAACAATGCAAGGTATATTTTCAGCAAAAAATAATAACAGATGGACATCAGCTGAAGCAGTCATGTGTTCATACGAGGGCAAGGTCAAAAATGAACAAAGATTTTAATTTTAATGTTGTAAAGTGTTAAAACGTTATAAATAATGTACATTATAGAATTCTTGTTAATAAAGTTTTGTCTGTTTTCTATCTATGTCTCGAAAGACATGCTTTCTTTATGAAAAATATGAGATGATATTTTTTTTCTTTTATCTTAAACGTTATAAATATAATATGTATCAGGAACAAACGCTTTAATTTAGTGGTGAGGTAGAAAATTGCAAAAGAAAGCAATTTCATAAAGGGAAGTATGGACGCAAACGAATGCATGAAGTTGTAGATGGCTCTACTACAATGCTTGCAGACGATGTATCTACAATTTCATGCTCAAGCTCAAAGCTTTCTGACAAGTCCAGCCTGTTGACATTCAACAAGGAGATTTTGAAAAAAGTGAGTCATTATGCGTTACATAATATGCAGATATGCGCCATAATTTAGGGCCCAAAAGCAGAAAAATCACAGAGTTGAAAAGTCTGCCAAACTCAAGCTTAGAAAAAATGCTACTGAAATGATTTTAATGCGACTTCATCGAAAATTTTGGTATATCACCTATTGTTTAACATTTTTTAATTTTACAAGGAAAGTTCTATAAGCAGTTGAATCCGACTGGGAATGATTAGGCTTTGAAAAAGATTTTGCCTGACATATATAGATTAGGAATTATTAATTAGATAATTTATAAGGTATGTTTTTAATATATTGGATATCATTTATCGCTCTTTTCTGAATCTAATTTTAAATGATCAACTAAAAACTTTAAAATTAATTTAAAATTCATCAAAATATTATGTTTGAATTAAGGTCCATAGTTGTTGAAACCGACCAACGTAGCTGGCAAAACAAGTTAGTATAAAAAATAAAAAGGTATAAGATTTCACATTTTTATTCATTATACATACAAAGAAAAGATGGAGACGGTTGAGACATAAAATATATGCTAGTCTTTAATTTAAAAAAATCGCAATTCAATGTATTATACAAAAAATAATAATAAAATAAAATGAAATAAAATAAAAATAAAAAATTGATACTGGTCAAATTTAAAGGCAAAATACCACAAATTTGATATACCTAAAAGTTTCAAAAATGGTCTCGAACCAATATAGCTATCGAACAACTGCAGCTACAGGGTGTCCGTCGAATAAGATCTGATTTCGAAATTAAATTTCTCAAAAACAAAGATCGATAGAATTATGCGGTAAACGGTTTGTTTATTAGGTAAGCTATAAAAATCTTATACAGAAGTTTCGATCGGTGAATGTTTTAAAAAGATTGCGTTCTGATTGCAAAAAATGCTCTATTTGACTTGTTTTTAGATTGTTTGCAGATAACAAATTTTTCGGCTTACAGTGCCATATTTTAATGATTTTTAAACCCCTTTTTTTCGTAAGAAGGTAAAAAAAAATATTTTCTCCATCTTAGTGTGTATGTATTTTTAATATATATTTTGAACTAAATATACAGACCGCTGGCCCAGATTTTATTGAAAAATTTGTTTGTTTGGACGTATGCTATCCACTTTCTGGATTTTTGTCAAACTAACTGAACACTCCAAATACAATAATACAGTCATCTATCTATCTATATATATATATATATATACCTTTAAAAATGTAATTAAAACAAATTCAATTTCTAAAAAATAATAACTTACTATTGCAAAAAAAAGAAAGAAAAAAATATTTATTTGTTTATAAAACTAAGATGAACCATGTAACAGCCAGATATTTCACAGTAATAATTGAATTTTAAGTATTAAAAATATAAAGTTTAAATAAAAATTTAACATTATTAAAAATTTAAGTAGAATAATTTAAAAAGTGCATCATATAAATCGGACAATAATAATATGTCAATATCTTGCAAAACTAATACATTAAAAAAAAGTTTTTTTTTTTTTTTTTTTTTTTTTTTTTTTTTTTTTTTTTTTTTTTTACAAAATTGGAATTTGACACATCACCATAAAAAACCAGAAAACGCGAATTATCTGTTTTTAATTAAACATAGTCAAAAGCGATGCATAGCGTGACGTAATGAATTAAATTCTAATAAATATTACATCTGCCATTTAAAAAATGACATGGAATTAAGCATAATTACTTTTCCGAAGCATCATAGAACAAAAAAAAGAGAAATGTGGAGATAATTTTTCCATTATCCAGGTGCCAAGAAAAAATCGAAATGAACATTTGCAGTGTTTTAATAAATTCTTAAAATGTAATTATAATTTTACTCTATAAACATTAATTTTTTTCAATGTAATTTTTAAATTTAACTAATTATTAGTTTTCATATCATGCGTCGGTAATATAAAATATATTGTTTTCGATTGATTTGCTAATATTGAACAAATTACATTGTTGTTGTTTAAAAAAATACATTTCACTCAGTCATTATGTTTCACCAGTTAACATTTTTATGCTGCTTTTATTTTTTATAAAATGTAAGAAAAAAACTTAATAAATAATCTAAACTAATATAAAACATGATAAAATCAAAAGAAATTTCTCGTCATCAGTAGTTTCATTTGTTAGTTAAGTACGCAGTTGTGTTTACAATTTATATGCTCTAATTGTTAATACTATGAATTATTTTTATGCAGATAGAATTCTATTACTGACAGATTCTTTTTTACAGATTTTATTATATAATTATTTTTTTGTTTTAAAATAATACTTCTGTCTTTTACTTGCATTCTTAAATTCAGCAAAGAAGTGCAATTAAAATGCACGAGGAAATTACAGAAATTGGAGAAACATTTTTTTTCTTCATTAGAAACATAGAACAGAAGAATTCTAAGTAGAATGTATAAAAAAAATCATTTGTGTGATGTTTTCCTTTTTTTTGAAGTATTTTTAAAGCTATTTTTTTTAACTACCGTAATTTCGGGTGTATAAGCCGCAGATCAAACAATTCTTTTTTTGACCCAGAATTTTTTAAGAAACAAATGTAACTAGTTAGATCGCCGTAAATACTTGTTTTCAATCACTAAATAAGATTCCTGGGTCCAAAAAGAATTGTTTGATCCGCGGCATATACACCCGAAATTACGGCAATTCTTTCAACTAACTTTTAACTTTTTCATAAATAACAATTGAATGATTAATACCTTTGTATATCCGGTTTCTAATTTTTTTTTCTTGTTATTAGATTGAGGAAATTGAACTTTCCTTGACAAATTAAACAATCCCATAAACTAATAATAAATCTATTTACTTTAATTTTCATCATTCTTTTCTTATTTTTAATTGTATTTTATTAATAAAGTAAATGTTTTATGAAAAATTTAAAAGTAAGTTATTAAAATAAAATAAAAAGATTTTCTTGTTGTTGTTAAAAAAATCTATGAAATAAACGAAAAATATCATCCATAGTATGGGAATAAATTAATGCTAGAATTAATGTCAGAGAATATTTCTCGAAGATTTTTTTCTATTGCGTTTAGAAAAGAAAATTGATTTTTTAAATTAATACATAAAATAAAACAACTTTATTGATGTTATAGGAAAGTGATGATGTCCAAATTGACTGAAATTGAAAATTCTCAAAATACAAAAGTTGAATTTAAAGCCTACCATCATACAATAAAGTTCACTTTTAAAGTTCAAAAATTTTTTTTTTTAATATTCAGGTATATTTAATGCTCAATAGAAAATAATTGCAACACATTCTGAAAATACTCATAATAAACCTTCCACCTTAATTTTAATTGGATACTCTTTACATGATATCAATAGTTAATGTATACAATCAAATGCTGAGATTTACAATATACAAACAAAAATCCTTGAATTTGGTAATGTTGTGAATATTTATACACTTTTTCAAAAAATATACTGCATTTTTTCATGTTATTCAAGAGCGTTTATAACAATTATTATTGTAAAATATATTATTAATGGAAGAATTGATGTATTTCTCATTTTAAACCCATGCCTTTTAACTATATTGAATCATAGTGCAGTCATTTTCCCCCATAATATTCAATATTTAAAGTTGAAACTTTAAAAATAAAAAAAAAAAATTAATTGATCAATGTCTAAAAAACTAATATGCAGTCACTATGGTAGTTAGTTAATTGATTAGTTTAAAAGTATTATTAATTTAAATATAAATTATATCATTTATTAATATTTCTCTAACTGTTATTTACTAGCTGTTAAATTAAATCATTGTTGAGTTTAAAATATCCTCTATAACTAATATCTGAGAAAAATACCGCATAAAGTAAGAATCGATTTAAAATTGATTACTTCAATAAATTCTAAATTCTAAAATATGTATTAATACAAATTTGAAAATTATGATAGCGGAAATCTGTGTGGATATATCTATTCAATTTCTGCTTTTAATCTGAAAATTTAGAACTCGTATAGAATAAAAGTTTTAAAAATTTCAAAGCATTTTACATAAATTACCATTGTTTTGATTAAAATTAAAAACATTATAATGCATGTAAATATTTTTTTTCTTGAACCAAAGAAAAATGAATTTATGAGTTTCATAAAAATTCAATTTTATTTAATATGTTGTTTACTAAAAATTAAGTTTTTAAACAATAAATTTACGAAAAAATTATTTTTAAAATTAAATAAAAGAGCAGTGAAATTTCATTTGAAGAAGAAAAAAAAATCATTAAATTTATGTATTTCCTGAGAATATAATTTTAGCAGTATAAAGAAAAAACATCTAAAGCCAAGTCCAAATCTTTTTAAAGCGTTTAAAGTTTTTTTCCTATAAAATTGTCATTAACAAAACAAACATTTTAGCTTGTTTAATCAGACAAAATTATTAAACAAAATTGAAATAATTTAAATTTGTTTCTAATTTTTTTTAATATGTAAAAATGATTTTACAAAACTAAAAGAAAACCAAAAGTATGAACAAAAAAATCAACAGTTTTTTACATATTTTAAAGCATTAATGTTAACGGAAAGAAATTTTGTAAATGTTTTTGCTGGATTTGGCATAAAGCAAAACACAATTAATTTTCCTTATTTGAAAATATTTTATAAAACGTTAATATTTATTTTGCAAAAGTTGAAATTATTTATTTTAGTATACATAAGAGCCTTGTTTTATGCTATTTTTTAGCCGTATTTTATATTTGAAGAAATATGAAATAGTTTATTATTCTTTGCACAAATCGTATAAGAATTTAAAGGTAAAAAAGTGGAGTAATGTATATTTATACGAACAAGGGTACAGGAATATTACTTCGAATTAAATGAATGAGCATAAAAATATGCATAAACATGTATTGATATAACAATTTAGAAAACATGTTATCAAATTCTGATCCTTTTTCTTATAGACTGTTATATTCATAAGCGATTTTACTGTAATTAATCAAGTTCAGATTTTAAAAGTGTTGTCTGTTTCGCATCGAAAGTGCATGTACTAAAATACATATTTTCAAAAATACGTACAAATTACATATACAGATACATTTCTCTTCTGCAGGTTTTCCAAAACATTGCACACGAAATTTCCAGACATTCAAAATAAAAAACAAATTTTTAAACCGCTATAACTACAAATTTAATTAATAAACCTAATTAATACTTTCAAAATGAAGATTTGTATTTTTAATTAGATAAAATGACGCTTTTCCTTTTCTTGCTGATTATTTTTTAAATTACTTACTAACCTGTTTACTATCAATATTTTTTCACTTAGAGTACACTGTTTTAAATGAAATGCTTATTCATTCCATATTTTATACATCATTCAATATATAAATGCTGAATACATAAAATAGTCATTCATACTTATTTTATCTACCGACATTCTAAAATCTTAGAGTTACTATTTTTCTGCAACGTCTCTCAAATACATAGACATAATATTGCATTACTCAAATTGAATAAATATATAACGTCAAGAATGTTTCTCCATACATCTTTTTTTATCAACAGTAGATATATGTTGATAAAAGGTATAAGTAGAGCATTTTCATTTAAAATAAGAATTTATCAAAGTCTACTTTTCAACATTTATAAAATATATCACTGTTTTTACAAGACTGTTTAATTATCAATAAATGAAACGTAAACGGATTTCTTATTCACTTTATAAATTAAATGCAATATTCCTCATAGAAAGTCAGGAATAGAAGAAAAATAATTATAATCTATCTGAATTTTTTAAGTGTATGTTAAGATTTTTGTTCATGATTCCTTCTTAACACTTTCCAAGAAGGTTGAAAACTGTTTATGCATTTAGATTGTCTATGCATTTTGTCTGTCTTATGCATAAGGTTTGTCTGCGCATCTAGCCTTCTGCCCATTCTCTAATACCCGTATATACTCGGATTTTCAAGCAATTGGTAAAACTTATTTAGGGTAAATCTATGAATGTTTGATATTCTATATGAAGTTTGAGGATTTAATTGTTTATTTACAGGGGTACCCAAAATAATTCCATTAAATTATAGTCTAAGGAAAAAAAATGTTTGCAGAGTATTTTAATGATATTACGCTATTGTAAATTTATTCTGATATAAATCATTAAATTTTACTATCATTAGATTAGAGCGGGACATTTATAACATTTTTAATTCATTTACAGGGACACAGAAAATAAATTGGTTACAAACACAGTCTTTGAGTAACAATTGGTGGAAATCTGTTTTCAATTTCGGCATGCACTTTTAAATTTAACTGTTTTTTAGGTACATTCAAATTGTATAAATGCGTCGCACCTACCGTCATCGTCTGATCCCTCCATTTGTTTGTCTATCTATCTGCATATAATAACATAAAAACTATCCAACTAAATCGTTTGAAATATTAAATATATATTGTTGCAGACATTTGTTGAGACATTTCAAATTTTAGTACATTCAGATAGATAATTCAAAAACAAGGACAGTCCAAAGTGTTCCAATGCAGTAGTTCGATGAGATAAAATAGTTCAAAGTGCTTTTAGGTAGCTTTCATTACAAAAGGTAAAAAGCTGGCTATTGGAGCCTTCCGGAGGAAAATTTTTTTATATTTTCACCGACCATGCCCCCCAAGACCCAAAACCTCCCTCCATTTAAATGTTGACACACACACACACACACACACACACAAATACATTTATATATATATGTCGGATATACTCTCGCATGTGTGGGCTACACTCTCTCTCTCTGCTGCACCTGCATTGGAATGTATTTTCCTCCACCACTCTCCGAACTCTGCTTCGAGATTAAAAGTAGAAACGGGAAACATCGAAGCTGTGTGGTCAGGATTGAGAGGAAGAAAATGTAAATAGAACGTTTTTCGACGATGGCTAACGACGTTGATAAAAAGCTAAAGAGATGATTCCAACGAATTAAAAACGACGATTTAAGACGATTCTTTTAAGAACTAAAATATTTACGACATATTAAGACTTTTTAAAGATTGTTAAGAAAAGTAACGACGAACGAATCTATGTTTTATTTTTTGTTCGTTTTTTTTTTGTCCTGTTCGTCTGATAATAAATGTATGTGACTGTCAGAGAATAGTTTTTATTTACAGTAAGGACTCGTTCATCCTATAAAGTGGTGCCAGAAGTGCCCACTTAGCATTTTTTCTCATTGTTATAAACTATTTGTTTTCTTCAGATTCAAGTCGGATATCATTTTGCGGGTGAGTCAATTATTCCATATTCTATATTTACTATGAAGCTAGTCGACATCAAAGAACTGGAACTTGCATTTAAAAATGAACGTACTAATAAAATTAAACTGCTTCATAAATTATTGTTCGACACTGATGGTGATCGATCAAACCGGAAAAGAATTCGTGACTTCACTGGTTTCGATTTCGAAACGACCAGCACTGAATTCAAAAATAAAGTTACGAAAGTTCAAGCAAATTTTTCTTTAAACGATTTAATCACAATTTGTAATTTACTCTGTATCTCAAATGAAGGTTCTTTAACTGAACTTGCAAACAGATTAGTGACATATCTTTCAGACTTAAATTCACTGCAAGCTAACATTATCCAAAACGAATGTGATACCGATTCGGAACCTGAAATATCTTCACATAATACTACATTGAATAAGGACACTGCAAGTAATACTGAATCATCAAATTTTGATAAAAGCAAGCAATTTCCAGTTCAAAGTTTTTTGCCATCTACTATTAATTTTAATGATGTTGAAAGCGTTATACCGCCTTTTGATGGTAGTTCTTTTCAAGATATAAATATTTGGTTAAGTAATTTTGACGATGTCGCTAGCATGCTCAATTTATCAGAATTCCATAAATTTATATTTGCTAAACGATCCTTACGAGGAAAAGCCCAGCTGTTAGTACAAACAGAATTTCACATTAACTCGTATGAAAAACTTAAAGAACTCTTAACTTCAGAATTTGGCATTACTTATAATTCTGCTGAGTTACATGACATGTTAAATAAACGAAAATTACAAGAAAATGAATCTCTTGAAGAATATTTTCTTGTAATGAAACAATTATGTTCGCGCGGTAACATCGAAGATTCAGCACTGATGCAGTATATTATTAACGGTATATCCGACCCTGTTTTTCGAAAATCAATATTATATGGCTGCCAATCTGTAGTAGAATTTAAACAAAAGCTCAAAATTTATGATAAAATTCGGCATGACTATGAGACCACTAAACTTCGTAAATCTAAACCAGAAATGCCGTTGAAAGAGAAATCTTTTCGCCCAAAACCTGATCTTCTCTGCTTTAATGGTGGTTTAGCCAACCATAAAAGTAGCCAATGTAGGCATAAAGACAAAGGCCCTCGCTGCTTCAATTGTTCGAATTTTGGCCATAAGTCGGCTCAATGTGATCAACCAAGGAAATCTAGAAATAAGCCTGAACCATCCAATATTTCCACCATTACGTCGAATACTTTTATGACCAAACAAGTAATTATTTCGTCAGTAAATGTTCTTTCTTTGATCGATACGGGAAGTGAAAGAAGTCTGTTAAAAGAAAGTATTTATCGCAAACTCCCAACAGTTTCGAACCTCGAACATTCAACAATCACATTAACTGGATTAGGAAACACTATGATCAAGCCCTTGGGTTTTTTCTCTACGGATGTTACAATTGATGATTTTAATTACACCACTAATGTTTATGTAGTACCAGATTATTCCATATCTTTTGATTTTATTATTGGTACAGATGTTATACAGCAGAGTATTCTAACAATTTCTCAAAATAATATTTCGATGCAAAAAATCAAGCAAAATGAAAATATGTCAAATAATTTTTTGATTAATGTTGCTCAAGTATTAGACGATAGTAATCTTGATTTATCTCATATTACCGATAAAACTATACGTTCAAAAATTACGGAACTTATTCAAAATTATTCCCCCTGGAAAGTAAAGACTACCGATGTAAAATTATCAATTCATCTGAAAGACGAAATTCCTGTCACTTGTCCTCCCAGACGCCTAGCTCCTATAGAGAAGGAATTTGTCGAAAAACAAATTTCTGAATGGCTTGAAAAGGGAATTATCCGAAAAAGCACCAGTAATTTTTCATCACCCATTGTCCTCGTAAAAAAGAAAGATGGTTCATATAGATTATGTGTTGACTATAGGAAGCTAAATGCTAAAACACATAAACAACGTTTTCCCCTCCCAGTAATCGATGACATTATTGATCAGTTGCACTCTGCAAAAGTATTTACTACTCTTGATCTTAAAAATGCATTTTTTCATGTCGAAGTAGACGAAAATAGCCGAAAATACACTTCTTTTGTAACACATTCTGGTCAATTTGAATTTCTATACATGAATTATGGCCTTAGCGATGCTCTCTTAGTTTTTCAGAGATATATCTATAATGTTTTTCGCGATCTCATTAATGAAAAAGTACTTATCGTCTACATGGATGATTTCATAATACCGTCTGAAGACGAAGCCGAAGGACTCCAGAAATTACAACGCGTTCTTACAACTGCATCCGAATATGGTTTGGAACTGAATCTAAAAAAATGCCACTTTTTACAGCGAGAAATAGATTTTTTGGGTTACCACATTAAAAATGGTCAATTGCATCCATCTCCCTCAAAAACTAAAGCTGTTTTAAATTTTCCAGAACCTAAAAGTGTCAAAGATGTACATTCATTTGTCGGACTAACCTCATATTTTCGTAAATTTATTCAAGATTATTCTTTCGTAGCTAAACCCTTAACAGATCTACTTCGCAAGGATACTAAATTTCACTTCGGTGACCAACAGCGAAATGCATTTAATCAGTTGAAACACATTCTTGCTTCAGGTCCTGTTTTAAGCATTTATAACCCTAGTAATGAAACAGAAGTTCATTGCGATGCTTCTATTGATGGTTACGGAGCAGTCCTCCTTCAAAAGTCTTCTATTGATAATCAATTTCACCCTGTCTACTTTATGAGCAAAAAAACCACAGATGCTGAGCGTAAATATTCGAGTTATGAACTAGAAGTTTTGGCTGTCATCGAGGCTCTTAAAAAATTTCGTGTTTATATTTTAGGTATTCCTTTCAAGATTGTCACAGATTGCAACGCATTTGCCCTAACTATGAATAAAAAAGATCTTTGCACCAAAATAGCTCGATGGGCTTTAATGTTAGCTGATTATAACTATACAATCGAACACAGACAAGGTACACGTATGCGCCACGTCGACGCTTTAAGCAGAAATCCCGTATGTATGACCATTCAAGACAGTTTTACTTCCAAAATCATACAAACACAGAACACCGATGAACATATACAGGCCATCAAAGAAATTTTGAAAACAAAGCCATATGACAACTATTTCCTCAAAAATAACGTTCTTTATAAAAATCATAAAGGTTACGATCTGGTAGTTGTGCCCGATGAAATGCAGCTAAACGTCATTAAACACGTTCATGACAAAGGACACTTCGGACGCAAACGTTGTGAAGCACTCCTTAATGAAGAATTTTTTATCCCTAATATGGCAAGTAAGATTGATAAAGTTATAGCAAACTGTGTAACATGTCTTTTATATAACCGGAAACGTGGAAAACAAGAAGGTGAGTTACATCCCTTACACAAAGAGGAGACTCCCCTCCAAACCTACCACATTGATCATCTAGGCCCTCTCGAATCAACTAACAAAAACTATAAACATATTTTGTCTTTAATAGATTCAATTACCAAATTCGTGTGGCTATATCCCTGTAAAACTACTTCTTCTGCCGAAGTTATATCGAATTTGCAACAACAAAGTTATACTTTTGGCAACACTTCCAAAATCATTAGCGATAAAGGTCCTGCATTTACAAGTAAAGAATTTGCTGATTATTGCCAAAATGAAAATATAAAACACGAGACAATTACAACCGGCCTTCCCCGTGCTAATGGTCAAGTAGAGCGACTTAATTCCATCATAATTTCAGTAATCTCTAAAATGTCCAAAGACGAACCGACCAAATGGTTTAAACATGTTCCTAAAGTTCAACAAGTCATTAATTCAACTTACCAACGAAGCATTAAGAGAACACCATTTGAAATACTATTTGGTACAAAAATGAAACAGAAAGAAGATTTACAAATTATTGAACTCCTGAACAGTGCAGTCGAAGAACAATTCATGAAAGATAGAGAAGAACTCCGAAAAGAAGCTAAGAAGAATATTCTGGAAATTCAACAAGAAAATCGCAAGCATTATAATTTAAGACGTAAGAAACCCCGGAAATATAACCTTGGAGACCTCGTAGCAATTAAAAGAACCCAACAAGGACCAGGGTTAAAATTGAAGTCTAAATTCCTAGGTCCATATAAAGTAACCAAAGTGAAGTCTAACGACACCTACGACGTAGAGAAAATCTCATCAACTGAAGGACCGATCAGCACTAGTTCGTGTGCTGAATACATGAAGCCTTGGCATGACGATAACTGAAACTTTATTTTTTTTCCTTATCTTTAATGTGTATGTCTGATCATTTTAAAAGTCAGTAATTTTAAAGAACATTTTCATTCGATGTTACACTATTTCAGAAAAAGACGACTGATCTTTCTAGTGTACAAACGAACTCTATTTTTTTTCTCCTAAGAACAGTTATTTTTTTTTGTTTTTGTTTTTGTTTCTTTTCAGATTCTATAAGATCACATGTCGCTGCGGCAGCTCCAGATGTCAGGACGGCCGCTTGTGGGATATACTCTCGCATGTGTGGGCTACACTCTCTCTCTCTGCTGCACCTGCATTGGAATGTATTTCCCTCTACCACTCTCCGAACTCTGCTTCGAGATTAAAAGTAGAAACGGGAAACATCGAAGCTGTGTGGTCAGGATTAAGAGGAAGAAAATGTAAATAGAACGTTTTTCGACGATGGCTAACGACGTTGATAAAAAGCTAAAGAGATGATTCCAACGAATTAAAAACGACGATTTAAGACGATTCTTTTAAGAACTAAAATATTTACGACGTATTAAGACTTTTTAAAGATTGTTAAGAAAAGTAACGACGAACGAATCTATGTTTTATTTTTTGTTCGTTTTTTTTTGTCCTGTTCGTCTGATAATAAATGTATGTGACTGTCAGAGAATAGTTTTTATTTACAGTAAGGACTCGTCCATTCTATATTTATCTGATCTTTGTCATGCTGTAACTATGCTATGTATGAACCGATTTGAATGAAACTTGGCGCATACTAATGTCTCGACTGAGTTTGTTGGCAAGCATCATCCGCCATCTTGTTTCAAATGGCGTCCATTTAATTTTTTTTAATTAAAATTTAAAATCAAGAGGAAAAAATTTAAAGTTGAAAAATATTTTTCTTTTATGTGCTAGACCTTGATGTAAAGATTTCAGACCATTTTTTATTTTGTCTATATCTTAAAAAATGACTGAGTTATAGCATTTTGAATATCTAGTGTGGCTGATATTTTAAAACGGTCTGATTTTTTTATGGGATAACACGCGTATTTATGAACAGATTTAGATGTAATTGGGTGTGTACATAGTACATACCAATGACTGGACCGAATTCGCTGACAAAATTCATCCGCCAAATTGTTTCAAAATGGCGACCATTTCAATTTTTTTTAATTAAATTTAAAATTAGGTTAAAAAAGTGAGAAATTGAAAAAGAATTTTTTTATGCATTTGGCTTTGATACAAAGATATCAGACCATGTTTTCTTTAGTCTATATCTTAAAAAATGGCTGAATTATGGCACTTTGAATTTCTAATCTGGCTGACGTTTTGAAATGATCTGATTTTCATCACGTGATAACGCGCGTATTTATAAACCGATTTGGATTTAATTTGCTGTGTACATAGTACAAACCAATGCCTAGACCGGGTTCGTTGACCAGTTACATCCACCACCATGTTTCAAAATAGTGAAATATTAATTTTTTTTTAATTTAAATTTAAAATTAGAAAAGAAAAGAGAAGAGCAAAAATTAGAAAAGTAAGATATGTATTAGAAAAGTAAGAAATTGAGAAATATTTTTCTTTTGTCGTTTGAACAAAGATTCCAGAGAAATTTTTGTTTCATCTATACCTTAAAAATGGCTGAGTTATAGCACTTTAAATTTCTAGTGCTGCTGACATTTTGAAACGGTCTGAATTTTGTCAGGCAACAATACGCATATTTATAAACCGATCTGGATATAACTCCTTGTGTAGATAATACATACCAATTTCTCGCCCGAGTTCAGTGACCAGCTTCATCCGCCATCTCGTTTCAAATGACGGCCAATTTTTTTTCACTTAAAAAGAGGTACAAAAAAATTCTTAAGTGTTCAATCTGGAGCATATTTTGATTCGTCTATGTCTTAAAAATTAAGTGAGTTATAGCACTACGAATTTCTTGCGTGGCTAACATTTTAAAACGATCTGATTTTTTTTTAATCGGATAATACTCGTATTTATGAATCAATTTGGATGTAATTAGGTGTATAAAAGGTGTGTATCTAGATAAGTAAGTTTGTCAAAAAACTTATAAATGTATAATAATGTAAAAAAAATAAGTAAATAAATAAATATTAGAAATTGAAAAAGCTTTTTTCGGAATTGTTTTATCTTAATACATGCATTGCGAAATATTTTTTGTTTAGTCTTTATTTTAAAAACGGCTGATATATATCTAGAAGTTTGAATTGTTTATGTGGGGGACATTTTAAAAAATCAATTTGCCTGCGAAAGCAATCATATATATCAACCTTTTTCGATGTGAGCGTGCATGTACACATGAATTAAGATTTTGAACAAGCTCATTGCTTTGTTTTAAAATGGCAGACACTTCATGATATCGTGGAGTTTGGCAGCCTTATAAATCGCTTAAAATAAAATCCCCTTGAATAAAAGATGACTAATTTCAAAAAATTGCCATTAATATTCAGTATTGACAAAAACTAGTATTGAATCTTATAGAATCGGGTTCCACTAGTTTGAGCTTCGTATGTTTGAATAATATAACTTAATTTAAAATAAATAAATAAATAAATGAGGTATATGAAAGCTGCCTCTTCTTCCCGATACTGGCCGGAAGGATTTTTTATGAAGAACATTTCTTTTTAATTGAAAGTGGCACTACAAAAGAACACCGTTATATAATGGTATTTGGGGAGGGAAAACATTATTTTCGCCACATTTCAATTATGTTTAACTATTCCAAATATACTAATAAAACTGATATACGTTGCTTAAATTTACTACAATTTACTTCCTGTGTACTAGAAAATGTGTTTCTATGTGTTGAGTTAGATATAATATTAATGATTTAATGATGCAGTGTTACTCATTATCTTAAATGTGTCGAAAGGTGCTACATAATCTCTGCCTCACTCATGATTATTTTTTGTTATAATGTAATGGAGTAAATTAGACAATATATAAATGAATCTACATGGTTGTCTTAGGCTGTAACTAGTAACAAATTTTATAAATGCCTTACTGAAATTGGTTTGGACATTGGTAAAAGTAACATTCTTTAAAAATTTCAAAATTGTACACTGCCCGCAGCTATATATTTTAGTTTTCTTAAAAGTGAATTTATAGGAAGATGCAAAAGTATTATGTATGGTAAAATAATAGCTACAGTTAGAGCTCCGGATAATAAACTAATTCGGTGAAGAGACAGGTGCAACTTCATGTAAATGTAATACCAAATGCACAGTGCAAAGGTATTGTAGTGAATATTATTTGATATAAATCATGCTGAAAACAGCGACTATTAAATGAACTTTGAACAATAATCAGTGTTGCATACAAACAATTTCCTCTGGGATGTAGTTTTGTGGCTACGGAGAGGGGGGGGGTGATATTTATGAGTTATGAAGTTAAGGCAATTGAACTCTTTGCATTAAACACAAATTATCAAATTTTCCGTTGGTACATCTCATTGCTTTGAGGGGGGGGGGGTGATTGCCCTCCCCAGAGAATTTCCTTTAATTCGACCCTGATACTGAGGGTAAACGCTCACCAGGTTAAACCTCATTATTCGAAATAAAGAATTACTAATATAATAACGCACATGCAATATTCTCAAGAACTTATTATCATACGTACTTAAGCAGTGCCTAATGCATTTCGTCTAATATAGACGATACCTATGTGAGGGGAATCTGGTGTGACTTAAAACACACTTATCATTCAAACAAATTTAAGGTATATTGCGCTGAAAATGTCTGTTTAATAAATGTTTCTGTCATGTTTTCCAACCCCACTTTCATAAAATAAATGTTAACGTCAATTGTCAGAATGTTTTTTACCCACAATGTGCACATTTTGGTTAAATGTAGATTACATCGGATGTAATCAAGTGAATCAAATATATGATCAATATACAGAATATATCTAAACTCTTGGGCAAAACTTTAAGGGGTGATTGTACACATCAAAACAAACAATGTCAAATAGAAAACCAAGGGTGCCAAACGTTTTCCGAAGGAGATAGCTGCTATTAAAGTTTAGGGTCCAAAATTTCGAGTAATCATGAAAAACTGAAAAATTGGTCAGTTGATTTGTGGTTTTCACTAACACTATTCTTTACGTCAGTATTGCCTTGGAAATAAATTATAAAGATATATTTCAAAAAATCCCAATAAATGGCACTTAAGACTTTGGAGTAACGAACAATTATTTTTTACCGTTAGTTTTTGCATCTCATTAAAATTTTTTAGAAGATTAGACATATACTTAAATTTTCAGCTGAAAATCTGAATCGTTGCGTTGGGATATGTTCAGTACCTCAAATCTAAGTACGTTCAGTGGGGGAGGGAAGGTTCAAATTTCAAATAATTATAAAAAACGGAAAAACTGGTCAATTGATTTGCGGTTTTCACTAGAACTATTCTTTATGTCAGTATTCTCTTGAAAATAAATTATAAAGATAATTTTCAAAAAATGCGCTTTAGACTTTGGAGTAAGGTACAACTATTTTTTACCGTTATTTTTTGCATCTCATAATTTTTTTTAGAAGATTAGACATAAACTTAAATTTTGAGCTCAAAATTTGAATCGTTGAATTGGTTAAGTAGTGTAAACTGAACTGCGTTCAATGTTAGTGGGGAGGTTCAAATTTCAGATGATTTAAAAAAACGTAAAAATTGGTCGATTTGTTTGCGGTTTTCGCTAAAACTATTCTTCATATTATATTTCCTGAAAAATACATCTTAAAGATACATTTCAAAAAAATTCCGTTAGAGGGCGCCTTAAACTTTAGAGTAACCAACAATTATTTTTAACCGTTATCTTTTGTACCTAACTGAATGCTTTCAAAAGCTTAGCCTTAAATTTTGAGCTCAAATTCTATATAGTTGGGAGGGGTTAAGAAAAGCAAACTGAATTGTGTTCAGGAGTTGAAATATTACCCTTCCCACCCCTCTAACACAATTCAATTCTGCGCTACTTAATTACTCACAATTGGATTCTGAGCTCAAAATTTAAGTCTAAGCTTTTACAAACATTTAATTAGATACAAAAAAAAAAAAAAAAAAAACGGTCAAAAATAGTTGATGGTTACACTGAAGTTTAAGGGGCCCTCTAACGGATTTTTTTTTTTAATTTCAAAATTTATTTTTAAGGAGATACTGACATAAAGAATAGTTTTAGTGAAAACTGCAAACGAATCGACCAATTTTTCCGTTTTTTATAATCATTTGAAATTTGAACCTCTTCCACCCTCATTGAATATAGCTCAGTTTGCGCTACTTAACCACTCCCAACGATTCAGATTTTCAGCTCAAAATTTAAATCAATACCTAAGCTTCTAAAAAAATTTAATGAAATGCAAAAAATAACGGTAAAAAATAGTTGTTCTTTACTTTAAAGTCTAAAGCGCCCTCTATCGAAATTTTTTGAAATTTCTCTTTATAATTTATTTTTAAGACAATACTGATGTAAAGAATAGTTTTAGGGAAAACCACAAACAAATCGACCAATTTTTCCTTTTTTTATCATCATTTGAAATTTTGGAACCTAAACTTTAATTGCGCTTATCTCCTTCGGAAAATGTTTGGGACCCTTAGTTTCCTGTTTAATATTGTTTGCCTTGATATGTACTATCAACCCTTCCAGTTTTGCTCAATAGTTTAGATACACCCTGTATATATTTAATCAAAATAATTTTAGGAAATAATATAAAATATAACCCACGGAGAAAAAAAGTTGAGCTCCAGAAGTTTAAAGTGTATGAATCCAAAATTATAGTTCGAAAAGTCATTTCATAAAAAAATACCTATATTGCAGTCGGTTTTTTATCAATTATAAATTCATCTGAAGATACCGAACTTTAACTGAATAGCATGTTTAAATTACTTGGCCGAATAGCCCCCCGTTTAATATTGAAAAGTAAAAAATAACGAAGAGTCCTAATGTTAACTAATTTCGTATTATATTTTGCCTCCCACAATAAAGTCTTATTTAGTGACAATTTTAAACCTTAATACAATTTCATTATGTAGAGGACGCCCAAAGAAAATCGTAATAGAATACGATTCTAGAAAATAATAAACAAAGACAATTAATAGAAAAAGAATTTTTATGCGGCTTTTAATTTATGTGCGGTGAACACATTCTAATTTTTTATTCATAACAATATCGTTATTTCCTTTATATTGAACGTAATATACTAATAATTATTTCGAGAAAAAAGCTTAATGATTAAAATGATGCCACTTGTATTGCGTTATATATATATTTTTTTAACTTTAAATGAACGAACTGCTTTCCTCTAATATAAAAAAAATACAATTAAATTTATTGCTGTGAATAAATGAAATAAACACTTGAGTAAAGCGAATAATAAATACTAACTTAAAATGTTGCATTGCAAAAATATGTACTTGAAGTAATACCGGGTGATCCAAAAGTCAGGACGAAATTTAAAAATGAACAATTCGAAAGCGAATCAAGATACAAATATACGGTTTGCACCAAACGGATGGAAACGAAACTGGGTTTTGTGAGGCAACGAAAAAAATAGTTTTTTTGTGTACCAACAGATGACACTATAGTGATTTTTTGCAGCAAGAGAGAACTTACAAATGAAAAAAAATGACAACTTACAAGCTTAATTACAGTTAATTATTACTACAGTAAATGTTCAATGTGCTGTCCATCATTCAGAAGTACAGATGTAAGACGAGACACCTCACCGTTCACAGCATAGAGTAACTTTCTTCAGTTACGGCAGACACATTTTGGCGGATGGTATCTTTCAGTGCTGCCAGTGATGCCGGTTGGTCGCGGTACACTTTTGACTTCAATAATCCCACCTTCAAAATTCCCAGATTGTCACATCGAGAGATCTTGGCGACCATGTATGGTTAACGCAGCAACTGATAATGTGATCCTCTCCCAAATATTGAGCGTAGCCTTCGTTACAAAGGCAGAGTAATATGAAGTGGTGCTTCATCTTGCATAAAGGTGACTGTTTGGAGTGCCTGTCGCGCTTGCAATTCAGACATCCATCAGCGCCATCAGCTGGTCGTCAATAGAACTATTTTTTTTCGTAGCCACTCAAAATGCGGTATATTTTCCATCCGTTTGTTGCTAACCGTATCTTCGTACCTTGATTCGTTTTCGAATTATTCGCGAATAAAGTTCGTCCTGACTTTTAGATCACCCGGTATTTACAAAAATATGAACAATACTAACACAATGATGACGGAAGGGGATATAATTTTAGATTTACATATTGGAATGACATATTTCTGTAAAGTAGTTATAGGTTAAAATTCATATTATTTTCTTACAAAATATCACAAATAACCTGCAAAGTTCCAAAGAAAATGAATTTTTTGAAGTTTCAAATATAAAAGCAATAAAGTCGCAGTTTATTCAGTGAGAAATTTTGGGTTATGTTTAAAAAAAAATGTCGCACTGGAATTTGCTTTGTAATGAACAAAAATAAGTTTAACATTTTAAGTATTCAATCTATTATAATTTCTGACTATTTTTGACAGAGGTCCTAGCGATTTTCCTATTACAAACTTTACTATGTAAGATTACAGTTTGTTAAGATGTACAGTTTTTAAATTGTACATAAAACCTACTAATGCGGAAAGTCAAGTAAAAACGAAAAAAATCCATTTTTGAAAGATTTGCATAACACGTCTAAGTGTATGTTATTTTGTCAATAAGAATCGTGAATTTTTTATGTTTAAGACATAATTCTTTTATAAACAGGTTTAATTTTTATAGCATTAATTGTATTTTATGTCTCGATTTTGAAGTCACTTTCCTGCACTTTTTTTGTTTTTGTGTACCGCTTTTCGCATGCAACACTACATTCTACATACGTAAATATCTACAAAAAAATATTGCTGAAATAGTTGAAATATTTACAAAAATTTTCATTGCATAAAACTTACAAGATAAAAGTAAAGAAAAGCAATGCAAGTGACAATGTAAAGAATAGGATAAGAAGATTAGTAGTATTTTCAGAGAAAAAGTCCATAATGGATAATCAAATTGAGATTATGTTTTCGGAAAAGGAATTAATTCTTTTCAACTCCATGTATAAACTGAATATCGCGGTTGAATAAGACAGAACGAACGAAGATATAGCTCGACAAAGCCCTGCAAAAGAAGTGACATCTGGTTATCAAATGTTATTCAACTAGCAATTCTCCTTTATATATTTATTTATATATTTACACATATCCTTGATGATCGATAAAATATGTAATAATTTCAAGAAATGTACGTATTAGAGGTTTATCAGTATAGAAATCGGTTTGTTAATGTGCCACCTCTAGATCTCTTTTCAGCACCTATATTTTGTACAAGTGAAATGGTTAATTTTCTATAATCTGATTTCATAAGATTGGCGTAAAAAAAAAAAAAAAAAAAAACAATTTAAACTTTAACTGTATGACAATTACATCAATTATTAATCATCGTAGCATTAATTTTAGCACCAAAGTTATGCTAATTGACTTTGAACCCAATTGCAGAATCTTCTTTGAGGGAGAAAAAACGGGATTGAAGATAATATATCTGGGAGAATATCTTATCGCAAAATACGAAAGCTGCATTCCACGCAATTTATATTAAATATCATATATGTGTGATACATTCTAATGAAAAGTAGTCTTAAAAGTATTTTCAACAGACATTACATTTCTAACAACAAAACAAATTCAAGTAAGAATCTTAAAATTTCAGATTGTCATTTTCCTGGCATGTCACAATGTAATGTATGCAAAGTGGAGGGACTTGTGCTATACTGTATAAATATCTTTTTTCCAGTTTTTTTTTAAATTTCTAATAAATATTTATACCTTACCACTACTAAACTATTACTAAACGTACATGTGAGAAAAGCAACGAATACTATATTTTAGAAGCAATTCTCCATAATTATTATTCTCACTGAAAATGAATGGCATTTTCTTGGCGTGCTCATTTTACTTCTTTACTAGCCGACCTGCCCGGCGTTTCCAGGGCCCGTGATATTATTAAGTTTTCAAATGTGTTATCTATTTTATAAATGACCCTTAAATGAATCTCAAATTTGTATTTTATATTTCTGAGTACATTTTGTGAAAATTTATACATTTAAAGGAAAAATTGCGAAAAGATATTGAATTGAAAGTCCATGCTGTTTGGCATTTTATTTCCTACTTCATTTGGTTTTTGGAATCTATGTGTACTGAAGGCGTACACACACCGCTGCAAAACAACCAGATTTTAACTCACTGCGTAAAAACTTTCACACATTTCATTTTGTAAAATATAATTCTATCCATACGAAAATTTCAATATTTTTTTAAGTGATGTAAATCCAGTTTAATATAATTCTCTAAAAAGATTGTCTTAAAATACTGCCATTTAGTCACTTTTAGTGTAGCAAAAATACACTCTGCATGAGCCTTGATATGATTCATGTTTGCCAATGTATTTGAAAGGGTTAATTCTCATATTTTTTACACCGATTGCAACATAGATTATAAGAATGGCTTATCTTTGGGAATATATTTTTGGTTTGTCTGTAACAATAGAATTGCGCCCAGAAGGGACAAAACCGCAACAATACGATCTGTTTTCTATTGATTTCGGCACATTTTTCGCACATTTTATTTTGTAAAAAATATTTCTGCCCATTCGAATGTTTCGAAATTTCAGTAATGGGTGTAAATCTGATTTATTGACATATTTTTAAAAGATAATGCTAAAGTATGTACGTTTAGATACTTTTACTGTAGAAAAAATATCTTCTCTGCGAGTGACGAAGTGATCTCTTTTTGCCAGTGTACTTTTAAGAGTCAAAATAAATATTTTTAAAAACCGATTACATCATCGAAAAAAACCAAGTTTTAGCTCTAAAATCATACCTTTGGTTTGTATATATCTTAAAAATTGCGACCTCGAGTGTGCTTTGATAAAATGAAGAAAAATGACTTTGGGAAAAATGACCCTTTTTGAAATTTTTTTCAAAGTGTTAAGAGTACTATTTTTTGGAATTGGTAATAGCAATTGAGACCTAAAAATAGATCTTTCGAAATATGTTTTTTACTTTTAACTGCAAAGAGCAGTTTGGTTGATTTGGATTTAAGCAAAATGATCCGGAAAAAAAAATAAACTCGAAAAAATTATTCTTCCTTCGTAGAGATGCGTAAATGTGTTTGTGCCCATGGGCAAGCGTTTTCCCTTCCTGATCATCTATATTAATAAAATAACTAATCGCTCTGTGTGTGTGCGTGTGTGTCTGCGATAGTTAGCGAAAACTACGGTACGTACGAAGCTCAAAATTTTTCTGAGAGTAGCCCAATATCTCTCCTGATGCACCTGACGCTCAGAATTTCAAAATTCTATTTATTAACTGAGTAATTAATTGAATTCCAAACCTCAATCTCATAAAAAATCGCTTTTTTTTAGCTTTTTTTCCTTTTCATTCTCTTATGGTTGGTTGGTTGCATAAAATGTTTGCAGAAATAATTTTAAAAACTGAGACTGACCTTTAAAATTCATAGACTGGCAAACTGTTAGTTTAAATGAGGATTTTTTTTTTTTTAATCACAGCTGCTGTACGCCATGGAGGAAAAAGATAGGTGGTGGCGAAGTAAACCGAAAAAAAGAAAGGTTTGCAAGAGGAAATCATTTATCGCTGAAATTTTAATGTCTCAAAATAAAGCACGAGGAAGGAATTTTGTATTAATAAGACGGATTGGAAGAAATGAATTACAGCTGAAGCATATTTTACGAAGAAATCGTAACATTTTTAAATGTTTTTTTCGATCATATTATTCATTAAAATAAATGTTTGCTTTTAAAATAATTGAAATTGGAAAATTAAAAATAATTAAATGTCAAAACAAAATTAAATAAAATATTGAAAACATATGATTTGAAGTAAAAAATTGTATTACTAAAAGTTTTCGCTTTTTTTTTCAGAAATTTTTGATACTTTATAACGTAGATGAAAAATGTTTATGATTTAACAACATATTTATACTTCCATGTCAATATATAAAATATAGTGATGAAAAGATTCTTTTAAAATCATGCATGAACACTTAAATAATAATATTAATCTAAAATCTAGATTTCAGAGTGCAGACGATTTTAAGACATTAACGAAAGAATGTTGATTTTTCAAGCAAAGTCTTAAATGATGCTTCTATATTGATATTTCAAAGTCATATGATAAAAATAATAAAATAATTCTTGCCTATGATTTATCTAATTGTATCTTTCATGCATTCTTATCGTGTATTACAGGCAATAATGGCACAAAACGTTATTTTTTAAACGAAATTTTAGTCATCTAAACATTCAATAACAGTTTAAAAGGTAAGAAACAAAAACAAAGAAATACTGGTTTAAACCAGTTTGAATTGATCGGAGTTTCAAAGCACATAGTTTTGTTGGTGCTTATTTGGACTTAATGTCGCGGATTTTAGAGTTACATTTTTTGCGTCACCTCAAGACATTATACTGCCACTCTATTAATTTCTTTTTACTATATGGTTGTACGCATATTTTTGGCATTTCGAACATTAGAATGTATGAGTCATTAGCTGTGTTGCAGCAAAAAACATTACACAACACTTTTATATGAGTTTATTTATTTAATCATTGATTAAATTTAGATGTATTCTATTCAATTTAAAATTGTAATATGGCTTTAATTTGTTTATAAAACAAAAATAAAATAGCTGTTTGGCGTACAATTGTTTGTATCCGCAAACGATTCATTCACCATAATAAATTATCAAATAGCTAAGTAAATTATCTATCAGAAATAGCCATAAAAAGAATAGTAGCAAAACTGATTATAACCTTAATGTTTAGACTAATTTAAACATAACCCTATTTCAACCAAAAAAAAAAAAAAAAAAAAAAAAAAAAAACAGACCACACTCCGATCCGTGATACACAAAATTTCCGTGAGTATAAACCCGATCCTGACCTAAATATTCTGTTTGGGAAAAACTATGGATTTGATAAATGACCCGAACCAAATCTGAATCCCGCAAAAATGTTCAAGTGAAACATAACCCGATTCAAACAAGGAAAAATAATTTTCGTGGGCATGAAATCTGACCCGAACCTAAATACTTTCTTTAAAAAAACCCGAAATATGACTCGAACGAAATCTGAAACCGACAAAAATATTCCAGAGAACTATAACCCGATCCCAGCAAGACAAAATACTTTCCATGGTCATAAACCCGACTCAAACCTAAAAAACTTCGTTTGAAAAATCCTGAACTTTGACCCAAACCACATCTAAATCTGACCAAAGTATTCGAAAGAACCATAACCGGATTCGAGTAAGACAAAATAATTTCCGTGGACATGATCCCGATACGAGCATAAAACTCCCATTAAAAAAAATACCTGAAATTTGAATCGAACCAAATCTGAATCTGACAAAACTATTGCAAACAAACGCAACCGGATCCAAACAAGACAAAATATCTCCATGTACATGAACAAAATCCGAACACAAAAAATGTCTTTGAAAAAATCGCGAACTGAACGAAATCTGAACTTGGCAGAAATATTCCAGTGAAGCATGTCCTTATTCGAACAAGACAGAATTATTTCCGTGAACATACAAGAAGACCCGAACTCAACACTTATATTTGAAAAAAAAAAAAAAAACTTGAAATCTGAATTGAACCAAACCTGGACCTGACAAAAATATTCCAAAGAACTATAACCCAATCCAAGCAAGACGAAATAATTTCTGTGGACATAAACTCAACTCTAACCTAAAAAATTCGATTTGAAAAAAACTGAAATTTGACCCAAACCACATCTAAATTCGACCAAAATATTCGAAAGAATCATAACTCGATTCGAGTATGACAAAATAATTTCCGTGGACATGAATGAGATCCGAACCTAAAAATTCTATTTGAAAAAAATACCTGAAATTTGAATCGAACCAAATCGAAACCTGATAAAAAATATTCCAAAGAATCGTAACCGGAACTGAATAAGACAAAAAATTTCCATTCACCTGAACCGAATCTGAACCTAAAAAAATTCTTTGAAAAAAATCACGAAATCTGAACTGAACCCAATCTGAACTTCAAAAAAAATATTCCAGTGAAGCATGTTCTTATTCGAACAAGGCAGCATAATTTCCGTGAACACGCAAGAAAACCCGAACCTAAAAATTCCATTTGAAGAAAAAGCCGAAATCTGAATTGAAACAAATCTGTTCCCGACAAAAATATTCCAAAGAACCATAATTGTATCCGAGCAAGGTAAAATAATTTCCATGGACATGAATACGACCCGAACATTATAACTCAATATCAAAAAATACCTAAAATCTGAACCCGACAAAAATGTTCTAATGAATCATAACCAGATCCGAACAAGACAAAATAATTTCCATGGACAAGAAACCAATATATGGTTTGGTAACATTTAGATTGCAATTACATTACGGTAAGTCTTTTATTATATTTAATATCCCGTTAAGTTACGGTTAGGTCACGGTTAAGCTAAAAGTTAGGTTAAAGTTAAATCGCATTTGTTTTATGGTTAGAATAAGGATATGTTACAATAAAGTGAAAGCTAGGTTACATTTATGTTATATTTAATTTACGGTAAGGTACTGTTAAGTCAAAGTTAGGTTACAGACAGGTTATGGTCACGGTAAAAAAGTTTACGGTTAGGAATTTATCCATAGAGTGGAAATTATGCATGATTTGATTAAAAATAACACTTACTTTTGTTAAATGGCTCTGAAATTATAATACTACATTCCAACACTTTAGCTACGAGCGAGTATCGCTTTCATTCATGGTATAGTCGGATTTAAGAGTGATATAATTAATTTGAAATTCAAAATATTTCACTTGGGATTTCTATGTGAAAAAAAAATTAGTTACGTGACTTAACAGTGATTTTTGATAAATATCAACACTTTAACACGAAAATCACGCATTCATTGGATACATATTCCCTCCCACATTTCTCATCGCTCATTTTGAGTATTTTTAGAGCCTAACATTAGCTGTTTTTTAAACCGATTTATCACACAGTCAGTGGCCACGTATTTCAGACAATGCATTTCTGCATGTTTGGAGTTAATGATAAAATCATACAAATTTCAAGTTCGTTTAATATTGTTAATACGGACCCGGGCAACGCCGGCGGGTCAGCTAGTTAAAAATATGACTTTTTGATGAGAGTGAGTTCCGCTCCTTAATTAATATCTCTGAAACTAAAAAAAAATGAAATTCTGAGTTTCAGTTACAAAAGGAAAGATCTTGGGCTAACTTTATACAAACAATGAGCCTTGTACGTGGCATAGTTTTCGCTAGCCATCGCACACACCCACACATAGACAGATAGAGTGATTTGTTCATTTATTAGCTTAGATAAAGTATAAATATGTCGCTGCAGTATAATACTTCATATTTTTAGATATTTCTTTGAAAATAATGTGTTTAGTGTTTTGTAAAAATTAAGTAGATTTTTAATACATTATTTTCAAGGCTCCCATAAAGTAATAAAAATAACACCAAAGATTACATTGGATTTGACTTACTATATCGAAAACACGTTCTTTTAAACAGTAATAAATGTAAAAAATAAATAAAAATAAAAATGTTTAAAATTGTTGTAAAAAATGTTTTAGAATGAAATTGTCATTATACTTTCGGTCAATATCATGGCATACATATGCCAATAAATTACATATAATTACATAAAAATTAACTTCAGCTCTTCAAAATTGAACAATTTTACATGGAAAATCCCTTATTCTCCTATAGAAAATAAATGTATCTCTTAAAATTTTAAATTGTTTTCAATGGATAATTTCAATATCTCAGATAATAAAAATCTCACATTTCGTAATTTTTACATATAAGCATGGTCAAATAACCAAACATTGAAATCTTAGACTATTAATCGATCTCTTCTTCAGTTTTTATATGTATGTCCAGTAATCCTTTAATATTCGCAAGGGTTAGGTTCCCGTTAACAACAAAGAATGTCAAAATCGCCAATAATGTGTTTAGCTTCTTGTACATATATAAGGGTTGAAATCAATTTATCTTCATTTATTTTTTTTTGTTATTATTATTATTGTTATTGTTATTGTTATTGTTATTGTTATTATTATTATTTTATTGTAAAAGAGCAACTGAAGTTCAAAAAATATATTTTTAAGCATTATACATTAAAAGTAAATGCTTTAAATAAATATGAATATTTAAAAACATAATTTAAAAAAATTATTTTCCAATGTATGGTGAAAAAGGTGATGTGCGATTGTTTCACATTACAGATTTCATGTTTATGCGGCATCGATTCTTATTTTAAATCTAAGACTCTCCACGAGCGAAGAATCATGTTCGATTGCTTCTTAACAGAAAATTTTTGACGCTTTAAAATTTCCCGACTACTTTTGCAGAAAATATTTCACCTGCAATAAAAATTTGAAATTTTATAAAAGTAAAAAACAATTTCCATAAAACAAAGGAAATTACTGATTTATATTTTCCCTGAACACAAACGTGAAATTTTCGCAACTTAGAACATACAGTAATACAGTAGGCTATGGGGTACATAAGTCACCAGGGTCACGTAGTTCATAAAATTGGTAAAACGCAGTGAGTTTATATTGTAAAATAAATATATTCTTTAAAAAACAAAGTTAGAAAATAACCAAGTTCAGGCTCTGCGAGAACTGAAATTTCCTGCATTTTTTATTTTGCGAGTAATCAAAAATGGCAAATGTTAAGGGATTACTGTATAAGGTTTCTTGAAAATGTGTCTTGCAATTTTTGTGAAAAAGACGGATTAGAAGTTTTATTTTTTTATGTATAAAACCTTAATTGGTTCAGGTCTATAAAGATAGAATTTCGTATTTGATGGTTCAGTCTCCTCCTGGAATATGCATGGATCATTCGGAAGATTCGTTTCAATATTTCAAGAATTTAATTATTAAATAATAAAGTATTTTTATGACTTTTTATCATTAACTCAGATAACAAACTGCAAAATATATTTTATATTTAAAACTTTATAAGAATTACAACAGCGATGGAGTTAAATGGTGGAGTTAAATGGAAATCATAGACCTAAAGAGTGTCAGATTCCTGTGAAACGTAATAATGACTATTTCAGTATAATTAAAAAATAAGGTAAAATAAAAATAAATGTATAATAATTTTTATTAAAAAATAATCTTTTATTTGCATCTTAAAATCAATCTCTAACTATTCATCTACGGGAAATATCATTTTCATGCAATAACCGCTCTACAATAACTACGAAAAATTCAAATTATAAATAGTATATTGCATAATACGAAATGAAACAATTTATAATGTTATGCCTGCTCGTAGTACAGTAGCTAATATTCCGTTATCAGATTCATTGGCAACAATGGCATGGACAAATCATGATATTAACAATAATTTTATTTTAACTCTCGAAGCATTTTATAAGCTATTAAAGGACAATTATTGTTTACTTATTTACACATTATTGTTTTCTGTTTCGAACTGAGAGTTAATTATTTACATGACAACAACTTGTTATGGTATTTATTGTGCGTATTATTGCATTATGAGTCTAGAAATTGACTTACCAGGGTGTCAAATATTTTGCAGGCGATATGTTTTAAAACGAAAACTTCTGATTGCATTGTAAAATATTTCATTCCGTCTTTTAAAATAAAATGTAAATATTACTCAATTAAAAAAAACAAAAACAGTCGTTTAATTTAAAAACATCGTTAAATACAGTGTAGCAATAATGTAAGTATAGCTATTTAGAGTTCAGTATTAAAAAGTATAATCGTCGGTCAGCACAACACAATTTCGCATACCTGATGTTTATACATTGATAAGGGTATATATACATATGTAAACAATGCTCACAGTGTCAAAACTAAGAGAAAAACGTGTTTTCAAGCTGATATTCGAAGTTCTGAACTTCAAAATAATCAAAGGAATTACAAATGTGTAATAATTCGATTTAATTGTACATATAGAATATAACTGTTGAAATAATCATTTTTGCATTTAAATGTCTGTTAGATTTTAGTGGATGATGACAAAGTTCATCTTAATAGATCTTAAGGCACTTTCTTGCGCCATTTTGTTTCTCTCGGTGTTGAATTATATATACGAAAAATCTGTATAAATTTTTTCTCCAATAATGTACATAGTAAGTCTAAGAAATAGCGTTTTCCCCTCAGTGCTTCATTTATCGAAAAGCTGTAAACACGCATAATTAATTTATGTTATAATTTTTTATTAGTACGCATAATTAAATTTTACTACTTTAGCCCTTTTTTAATTAATCAACTTACACAATTCATGTAATCGATTAGAAAAATATCAACGTCTTTGAAAAACATCGATTCATTGTAGTTAATGCAATTTTTGTTTTGATTTTCAAAGGTTTTTTTCTAAAACGTTGCATATAAAAACAAAATTAGGCAGGAAATGTTTTGGCTTCCCAATATCCGCTGTCACTTCCGGAACTTTCTATATACTACATATACGCCTATCTCACTATTTCCAATGTTCGCAGAAATTATTAAACACCTTTTTCAGCAAATTGGTTAAATAGTTAACTAGTATACTTCTTACAAATATATTTACAGAAAATAAGTGTAGAAAAGTTTCATGTGAAAGATCTTGCAAGAGAAAAGTTGTATTTACTTAGATATGGAGTTTCCTTAAAGCATTAAAATGTTGTTTAAATATCATCGACACTTTCATGTGACTAATTAAATTCCTTTTTAGCAGATGTTTAAAATACCAATTTACGACATATATATTATATAACTTAACTATTACATTTTTAATTTTATTGCTGTTAAGTTTATGCAAAAAACAACATTATGTATTTTGTCAGGAAAATCTTACACTATATAGATATTAATCACCGGGCACTTTCAACTTTAGATATTTTGACGAATATTTAAAAATCTAGTTGATGGATTTTTCTAGAACTTCAGAATTGCAAAAAAGAATACATCATATTTATGAATTTCAATTTGATAAGGAGGACAATTGGGGGGAGGAAGTGGGCAACAAGTAACAAAAATTATCTAAGGTCACTCTTTAAAATAAATGCACGAAATGATCTATCATTTCAGCATACAAATACGCGTATATTCTACAATAATCGTATTTATTTGTGTAAGGATAGCACTTACATTCATTGAGATATAACAAATAAAATATAATTTTAACAATCATGCATGTTTTCCTTTTATATAATGGAGAGTTTCAACCAAATTTAAAGCGAGTTTCAGCAAATTTGGCAAAATATATTACAAACTATATAGTGCAAATAAAATTTAAATATATGAAGTATAGGATTAAATATGAGCATTTTTTCGGAATAATTTTTATTAGTACATGCGCGAACGAGACATAACAAGAGGTTTCCTACGATTTATTAACCAACTCAACGCTGTTCAAAATTTCTGTAAAAACATCTCTGCAAATTAACACTGGTTCTCAGTTGAATACATTCTTCTGAGTTTTTCGGTCATCATTTTACAGACATTTCCCTTATCTTACATATAATCCAATTTAGGGATTTCAGTGTCTTAACCTAAAGATATTATTACCTTTCCTAAAATTTGAACGTCAAAATACACTCTTGTAAAAGTCCTTTGCGATTTTATTGGAAATATTAAAAAAGAAAATTTAGTTTAAAGATTAAAAAAAATAGAATAATTTAAAAAGAAAAAAATCATCTCATCAGATTTAGTGGAGATTTTCCTCCGCGGGAAGATACGAGTAAAAGAAATTCTTTGTACAAACATACTTTTAACAAAGAACATTGGCCTACAGCATCCACAAATACATAATCTCCCCCCTTATCCTAAAAAAAAAGATGTGGTTGTGGTTCAAAAGAGTTGTAAATAAGCTCAGTGCTCAGGCAAATTTAAAAATAAGAACCTTGTTTATGCACTTCACTACTGTTTGTGTCCTCTACCAAATACGAGTATAAATCAATCCAACATTTAGTACCATTATTCATATCACATATTTCCGTGTATAAGCCGAGAAACTTCGTGCCTTTTTTAGCTCCAAAGTGGCGGTTGGAGGGAGTCGTCTTATACATGAAACATAGAAAAAATTCAATAATTGACATTCTAAAATAAAAATATATCAATTGTAAAAATATTAAAAATACATACAATTTTCAAAAAAAATCTTGTGTACTCCCCTTTTTTTAAATGAAAAAAGTCACCATTCTTCAAAACTCATCATTAGGTACATTAGTCATCATCATTATCAATCCCGATAATAGATTTCTTTCATTGGTGCATCATTATAAATATCGCCTTTGTCTAATTTATCGTTATTTCCAACTTCTTCAAATAAGACATCATCCTAAATTATATCCATGATATTCCAGATGCAAAATTTTATGAAATATCTCGCTATCATTGTTGGGGGTAATTGATGTTAAAAACAGGAGGTCTGAGTTTTACGTTCAAGCAAGTTATAAAAGGATTTGAGGAAAACAATTAAAGGTCATTTGCAGCGCGGCAAGATAGTATAGGAGAAATCATTAATTTTCAACCGCAGAATTTTTTTCTGTTATGCACAGAAAAGTTATGCATTTTCACATACTGCCATTTTCAACATTTTTTAAACATTGACACATACCTTTCGGCACACCAGCTGTCAGTGTCGCTTATGTGTCGGCATGGACACACTGGTTTCGGTAAAGTGTCGGCAGCATGTCGTCAACTGAAACATAAGAATCTGCTTTTGAAGCAGATGGTTATCGTAAACGGCCCTTTTATGATTTTATATCGGCAAGCGACTTATAGCGGCAAGTCATGCAGGACCGATACTTGATTTATAATAGTGGCTCAATTAGATTTGACAATATTGGACCGAAATAATTTTTTTTTTCTTATCCGACATTTTTTTTTCTTTTATAAATTTTGCTTGTGTGAAAGCATCTAAATTTCATGCTTTTCATATAAAATGCTAACAGGCATTAACAGAAAAATTTTCAAAAATAACCACTATTTATTTATATATTTATTTCAATTCATTTAAAAAAGGACTTACAATTATTCGCATCAGCAAAAAACATATTTTAATCGCTCCTTAAAATTATTATTCATTATAATGTTTATCGTAAAAAAAATAATAATATTTATAAAAAATACTTCATAAGTTAATTCAACTTATTTTCTAATTATATATTCATTTTAAAAGAAATTGTTTCTTTTTTCTTTTGTTTAAAAAACAAATTATCAAAAAAAAGTTTAAAATTATTTTACAAGCTATCAAAATATAAAAATTCTACTGAGCTTTTTAGCCTTAAAATATAAATGAAAGATTCTGAACAACTTCCCCTTAAAAAAATTACTAAACGAAAGTACGTAATATTGACATACAGGGTGTATCTCTTGTGCAAAACTTTAAGGGGTGATACTAAACATCAAGACAAACAATATTAAATAGAAAACTAAGGATTCCAAACGTCTTGCGAAGGAGATATGCGCAATTAAAATTTAGGGTCGAAAATTTCAAATGATTATAAAAGGCAGAAAAATTGGTCGATTCATTTGCGGTTTTCACGAAAAATATTCTTTATGTCAGTATTTTCTTGAAAATAAATTATAAAGATAAATTTTTAAAAATACCGATATAGGGCGCTTTACACTTTGGAGTAATAAACAACTATTTTTTACCGTTATTTGTGCACCTCATTAATTTTTTTTCTTACAATCTTAGACTTAAAATTAAATTATGAGCTGAAAATCTTAATCGTTGGGAGTGGTTATGTAGCGCAAACTAAGCTGTGTTCATGGGGGGAGGGGCATGTTCAAATTCCAAATGATAATAAAATCGGAAAATATGGTCGATTTGTTTTCGGTTTTCACTAAAACTATTATTTATATCAGTATTGGCTTAAAAATAAATTATAAATTTCAAAAAAATGCCGATAGAGGGTGCTTTACACTTTGTAGTAAGAAAAACAATTTTTAGTGTTGTTTCTTGCATCTCATTGAATTTTTTAGAAGCTTAGACATAAACTTAAATTTTGAGCTCAAAATCTGAATCTTGGGGAGTGGTTAAGTAGCGCAAATTCAACTGTGCTCAGGAGTTGAAATTTAACCCTCCCCTTCCTCGAACGCAGTTCAATTTTGAGCAACTTAATTACTCCCAATGATTCAGAATTTAAGGTCAAAAATTTAAGTCTAAGCTTTTGCAAGCATTTAATTATGTGCAAAAAATAACGATTAAAAATAGTTGTTATTTACACTAGTTCAAGGCGCCTTCTAACTGAATTTTTTTAAAGTTGTCTTTAAAATTTATTTTCAAGAAAATACTGACATAAATAATAGTTTTAGCGAAAACCACAAACGAATCGACTAATTTTTCCGTTTTTTATAATCATTTAAAATTTGAACCTCCCCCCCCCCCCTTTGAACACAGTTCAGTTTGCGCTACTAAACCACTCCCAACGGTTCAGTTTTTGAGCTCAAAATTTAAGTTTATGTGTAAGCTTCTAAAAAATCTTATGAGATGCAAAAAATAAAGGTAACAAATAGTTGTTCGTTACTGCAAATTCTAAAGCCCCCTCTATCGGCCTTTTTTAAAATTTAACTTTATAATTTATTTTCAAGACAATACTGATATAAAGAATAGTTTTAATAAAAACCGCAAATCAGTCGACCAACTTTTCCATTTGTAATGATTATTTGAAATTTTGTACCTTAAATTTCAATGGCGGCTATCTCCTTCGGAAAGCTTTTGAGACCCTTGGTTTCCTGTTTAATATTGTTTGTCTTGATGTGTACTATCACCTCTTAAAGTTTTGCCCAAGAGTTTGGATACACCCTGTATATTCTCTACAAATATATTCTACAGTAAGTCATCAAATGACATAAAATATTTTTTTAATAAAAAGTGATTAATTACAAGCTTATTTTCTTCTTTTTATTTATTTATCTATTTATTTTTTTGTTACAAATATATATTCTTTAATGTTACACGTTTAATTACATTATAATTCTTAAAACGAAAATTATATCAACGAAATAATTTCAAAATTCACCGATTATATTAAATACTAAAAGATTCTTAAATTTACAAAAACATTCAGAAGTATCTTCCATTATAAAAATTCTCTATCTAAAGAAAAAAAATGTTGATGTAAATTAATATTTTTCTTTTATTTTTAAATTAAAAATATTGATAAATAACAAATGTCATAAAATGTATTCTTAATCTAATTAAAATTTATTAATTGCAAACTTACTATTTATGAAAATAAGTTTTTCCATGTTAAAAATATATGATCTATAAATTAATGAAATGCATGTAGTTACAGTATTAATCCCAATAAAAAATATTAACAAATATAAAACCTCTAAAAATAATTTATTTTATTAAATACATAATTGTTAAATGTGTAAGAAAAATAATTTCGTTTATTAACTAATATAAAACCTCTAAAAATAATTTATTTTATTAAATACATAATTCTTAAATGTGCAAGAAAAATAATTTTGTTTACTTTAATTAATTCGCTATGATGATTATTTCATTCATTTTAATATTAAGTCATTATTAATATTTCAGCATACGACAATTACAAAATAAATAAATTAATAATAAATAAATAAATAAGTAATACATTAATTAATAATACACAAATAAAAAATAATACAGTCACACACCAAAATTGCAACATTTCCATGAACTATTTACCTTCAACGATAAACTTATCCTTTAAGGAAATGCCTTTCTCTTATTATCCCATAAAATCACTCTCAACGAGGCTGAGTGGTAAATTGGTTAAAGCAGTCAAACTCTGTCATCGGGTTCGTGAGATCGAACCCAGCGTCATCCTACGCTGAAGTACATTTTTGGAGATTTTTAACCAATATAGTTCCAAGATGAATCATAGATAGCACCAGCAACACTGTTATTTTTATTTATGCTGAGGATGCAATAGCGGACCGGCTGCGTGCTAAAAGTCGGGAGGCAGTGGCCCGGCGTTTCGAAAAAAGTACGGGACCGATACGGCATGACGCTATCGTGCCGATATCGTTAGTAACGGCAAAGCGGCTGTGGACTAGAGCTCCCGATTATACGTATTATACGAAATACGTATTTGCTATACGTATAATTTGGCATTGGCAGTTATACGTATTATATGAAACAGCATATACGGTACATCGTATATACGAATTTTACCCAAGCGGTTAAACGTATAAACGTTTAAACGTTTTTCATTCAATGTATGAAATTTGATGTTTCAATATTTTTTTGCGGATTAGAGACATTGAGAAATATCCGGTAGAGTATCCCCATCGTGATTCTTTGTTCAAACAACTACGATGTGCTTATATAACTACTACTTTTTATGCAGGTACTTAAAAAAATCTGAATACTTTCTCAGTTTAGATTTTGTTTTTGTTTTTTTTCGAAAAAACTATGTTATTTATTATAAAATGTCTTACACAAGTTTTTTATATTTTCTTGTATCTTTGAAAGAAGAAAGTATTGCATTCGGGAATTTTTTCGACGGGTTAACATGTTTTAAGTGTAAGAGAGTCCGAAAAACATGTTTTTACAAAATATCTGCCTGTCAGTTTATGAGTCTGTTACTTTGTCTGTCTATATGTCACATGGATTTTTTGGGTTTTCTATCTCAAGACCTAATACACAGAATTAAGTAACATATATGGGGGAGACTACGGCACATGTGAAAATGGGGCATATGCGAACATTGCCATTTTTCACTAGTTATTATATGTTTTTTTTTATTTCAAAAAATTATCAAAGATGGGAGCACCTATAGACATATGGAAAAAAATTTTGAAACTCTTCGACATTTTGTTTGTCCCCAGGAGCCAAAATACAGCTTACTGTACTTAAAAATAAAATCTCCAGCTTGATAAAAGAATAATTTTATTTATTTATTCTTTTTTTCTTTATTTAACATATACTATGGATACTAATAAATATTTATGATATTTTTTTATTTTTAAAATTGAGAAATGCTAATGATTTGTCATTTTAGCTCTTGTGGGAATGGGGGACACTTATGAAGAGCCTAGTTGGGGCAGATCTGAATATGTCATTAAACTGCCAAATAATCATTCAGTGGTTCTATTCCTTTTAGTTAACTTCGTGAAAACAATGCCAACTCCATCATCCATATTTTTATAGAAATAGAAGACATTTCTATCATATAAAGTTGATTTTGTGTAATAGAAACTTCTACAAACACAACTGTCAGCAAATACATAAAAAGCAACAAGCTCTTTACGTTCAATTGTAATTTAAATAAATTTCATGTTTTCTAAATTGCAAAAATGCTATAAATTATTTTATTTAACAGTTTTCATTAGTATTTTTTATGCATCATTAATGCAAAAAATGTTACGTTTAACAACTTTGCAAATTTTTCTGTTTCATTTGTTGCAAACTTGTAGTATTATTTTACTTCCATTTCTAAAACAGCTGTTTTGTTTGGTGTTTCGAAAATACATATATATATTAAGACATTTAATTTTTAACTCATAACTACCGTGAAAACTCCATTATTGACTCCCCCCTTTCCTTTAAAAGCAAAAGAAATTCAATTTGGAGAAGCTTATAAATGTAAAACAATTTTTTATCCTTAATTTACAGGCAAATGCAGGAATGAGAATCTTTCGCCTTTTGGTAGTTTTCCTATAAATATTATCCAAATGCCCCCTCCCTAAAATCTCCCTCAAACAAAGAGCCCTAAGCAAAATTTAAATTCTTTAATTATTTTCTCAAGTTTACTTCTTTATTTTTTTTGTTATATTGCCACAATATTTTATCAATTATCTAAGCACCCCCCAAATCTACTTATTTTTATTTTATAATATTTTGCTTAAACATATAACTCAGAAACTAAATAAATATACATATATTTTTCTTTATGGTGAATTTAATAAATAATACAACTAATGATTAAGGTAACACATAAAAAAGATACTAAAAACATGTAATTTTTTTTTCCTTGTGTTTACATGTTTTCCTTATGTGTTTACAATTGCTCTTTCGTTGGGGCACATATGAACTTTTTTTTAAATTCAATAAACTATTAAGAAAAGTAAGAAGAACTGTTTTTAAAAAAATACCATGCGTAAAAAAAGTTTTGTTTTCTATATAGAATAGTTTTGCTTATAGAAATTAATTCAGTTATGACAAAAAGCTATGTTTATGTGAACTGTTCACATGCATCCCAGTCTCCCCTATATATTCAAGTAGTCCCTGGTAGAAATTGTTGCTGACTAGTTTTGTATGTAAATCGTTCAACAGCTGGCTCTACTTTGCTGTATTTTATTTACGATTTCTGCAATAGCTCTACCTCTAGAATTAATGCACGGATTTTCATCAAATTACATATTTAGTTACTGCTTGATATGAAGTGATTCTATGTATGTTTTGGTGAGAACGTCAAGATTAAAAAAATGAAATTTCATTATACATTAACAGAGTTAGAAAATATTAGTTCCATGAAAAGAATAACATTTACGCCCGGGTGCAGTCTTGAGTGTAAAACAATAAGTGAATAAAGAATTTTTAAATAATTAAAAAGAAAAAACTAAATTTAACAAGAATTCACAATAAATCTGAAACATTTATACTCTCATTCTTTCCTCAAAAAGTGTTTAATTTTGCTGGTTATTTACAATGGATACAATTTGTATACATTATCTACACAAAATGTAAAATAACGGGGTGTCTGAGCTCATTACCTTGAGATGAATAAAAAAATCTAAATGAATTCAAAGTACAATGTTGCAAAATACTTTTGCAATTCACGGTAATAACTCCCTATTTTGAAAATAGATATTTCGCTGTTAGTGAAACGAGATTGGCCAATCAGGAGTCTGATATTTTGTGAAATTTTTGCAAACTGTTTTAAAAAATATACGCTTTTCATTGCTTGATCTTGTATACGTAAGAATACTATACGGATTCCTGTCGTAACGCCACCGATTTCCAACTTATTCTTCATTCAGTGACATAAGATTGATGTAGTCCAATATTTAAATTAGATACGATACCTGGAATATACGTATACATTAAATATACGTATTCTAAAATATACGTTTAACTTATACGCCTTATACGTATCCGGATACGTTTAAACGTATATTTTAAACTATCCGTATAGCAGAAAAACGTATTATACGGATATATGTATACCGTTTAAACGTATAGCTGCTATCCTATCGCGAGCACTATTGTGAACCGATTGTTTATCGACAGCTCTGTGTTTTCTAGGCATATACGGGTTTCCGTTTTTGGATGATTTTCCACTAAAAAGTCGCACATTCAGCTGATACACAGAAATATACGGCATATCTTCTTCTTATTATTATTATCATTATTATTGCTGGAAGTCATACGAGATTTAGCAGTGCTGGCCAAGTTACATATAGTATATATCTAAATAAAAATATGTAAAAGCATGCTGTGTTTCCAGCCTCTGAAACAGTAATCAATTCTTTTTTTAAGATGCTAAGAAGATTTTATTACATTGTTTACATCAAAGCACTCTGCGAATTCCTAAAATATATTTATTATCTATCTATGTATTTTGACTAAAGCAGTTTTATGACTGCAAATCTCCTTTAGGCAACTATTCGACATTTTCTTCTCGATTTTTTATGAGAGCCAATTTCCTTTGAAAGAAATCTGTTATTTCTTTGTTTTGTTTTGTCCTTTCAAAAGCATAGAAATTGCTTTTTATGATATTTGAGGCCAGAAGAACATTATGAATGAAAATATACGTATATTATATATATATATATATATATATATATATATATATACACTATATGGCCATTGATTATTGGACACTTGCGATTTTAGACATTTTACTAAATATCTAGAAAAATACATGAGGAATCATCTTGAAACTTTTAGTGTATAAATATAATAGTATAAGTCATACATCTCCGTGAAACATTTTTCCCGAAACTTCATAGGGGACCGTCAACAAATCAAAAAAGAATGAATATCTTTTGAATAACCCTGTCAAAACTAATGTAGCAAAAGTTCTCAAACTCTAGATTATGATTGAACGCCTTATTTTAATATGCCTTGTTCATTTTTATGCAAATAGCATGCATACTCACAGAGTAATTAAGGTTTTTATAAAAATGGTCCGAAATTTTTTCAAGTTTTTTCCTTATAATTTTCAGAGTTCTTAATATAAAATAATATTTTTTTCAGAAAATATGACAAACAACATTGCACACAGTACTTTGTAATCAGAATTAAAAAATAATAAAAATTGTATACAAAATGAGTTGGCCTACTAAATAATTTTTTACTGCGCATGCGTCAACGACATCAAAATTTCATTTGCATATTATGTTAGCTAAATGTATAGAGCAACTTCTGTGAAAGTCACAAATTCATAACTTGAAAATTCTGTAAATAATCGTCAATTGAATGAGTTGAAAATCCGTTATTCTTAAAATGAAGCAAAAACAAGAGGGGTTGTATCCATATATTCATTGATTAGTGTCAATATAGAATACACAATACGGGATGTACTAATACATTTGGATAAAATCCCTCATTTTTTTGCTTCATTTTGGAAACAACGGATTTTGTCCTTTTTCTATAGACGATTACTTTCAGAATTTTCAAGCTATGATTTTGAGACTTTTACAAAAGTTGCTCTATACATTTAGCTAAAATAATATGATAATGAAATTTTGATATCTTTGACGCATGCGCAGTAAAAAATTATTTAGTAAACCTACTCATTTTTCATACAATTTTTATTATTTTTTAATTCTGATTACAGGGTACTGTGTGCAATGTTGTTTGTCTTATTTTCTGAAAAAAAATTTATTTTATATTAAGAACTCTGAAAATTATAAGGAAAAAACTTGGAAAAATTTGGGACCATTTTTATAAAAACCTTAATTACTCTGCGAGTATGCATGCTATTTACATAAAAATGAACACAGTGTATTACAAAAAGGCATTTAATCATAATCTAGAGTTTGAGCTCTTTTGCTACATTAGTTTTTACAGGGTTATTCAAAAGATATTCATCCGTTTTTAATTTGCTGACGGTCCCCTATTGAGTTTCGGTAAAGAATCTTCACGGAGATGTATGACGTATACTATTATATTTATACACTATGTGTTTCGAGATGATTCCTCATGTATTTTTCTAGATGTTTAGTAAAATGTCTGAAATTGCAAGTGTCCAATAATCAATGGCAATATAGTGTATATATATATATATATAGCCATATTATTTTGCATTTTTTTCCTTGAATTAATTCTATGGAAGAGAACGCAATATAAAAATTTATAGTGTTTCATATCAGATTAAGCAATTTTGTCGCTGTTAGTTTAAGAAATAAATTCAATTCCAATGGAAAAGAGTCAAACAAAAAATTAAAAAAATATACGCTTACAAATTATTTTAAAAATATCTTCGTAACTTTAATGTTTAAATCTTCAAAACCCAGATTTTATTTATGTTTTTTTTTTTTTTTTGTTATGGATTTATTATAAAAAGGTGGTAACCAGAAAAAGTAAGAATAAATAAATAACATTATTTGTTTCCGTGACAAAAAATTGTAAAGTCTGAAGATATTAATGAATGTATTTTAATAACTTTCCTATCCGATTCATGTTGCACGTAGATAAATGAGACCAACTGATTTTAAGGAATGGTTTATATCTATGTCACAACCAGTCTTCTATATTTTAAACAGATAGCGATATGTACCATTTCACCTATGTAATGAGCTTTGTTTGTTTACAAAATCACAACAACATCGCAAATTGTTTATTTGCAGCAATAAATTGCTTACAATAAATGCTCAAAATTGCGACAACCAACAGTAATACATACGTGGTACTGTCGATGTGGTTGAATGGCTTACAGTTTCAAATATGCCAGACATTCTGCATATATTTGCAGGAGCAATCGATAGTCTATCTATGGAGTCCCGAACTGAGTCTATTGGAGTATTTGAATTGAAACTATTGCTTTCAGATTCCCACATAAGGAATAGTTGCTATTGGATAAATTTGGTAAACGTGCTGATCTACGTACGTACGTGCTGATAAACGTACGCGCTGATAAACGTACGTGCTGATAAACGTACGTGCTGATAGACGTACGTGCTGATAGACATACGTGCTGATAAACGTACGTGCTGATAAACGTACGTGCTACTAGTCAACCATATCCAACTCATCGCCATCCCATATATGGCATTTTGTGATGATATTGTAAGTAAAGAATTCTTTTTTTTTCGTGCCCTATTGTTTGTGTTCGTGCCTCAACGCGCGCACTTGTATAAGTCTGCTGAATCGCCCTTCCAAATTCATCTTACGATCGTAGAAACACCCTGAAAACAATATTTTTACACATTCTCGATAAATATCTTCATTTTAATCGTCTCAGTAAAATGTCTGTAACATATGTGATTCACGAAAAGAATTAGTTTGCTATTAATAATTGTTTCTGCAAAATTATCATAATTTTAGTTAAAGCGATGGTAAACGCTCTGTTAGTCTATGAAATATTTAAATGAGGCATTAAATAATTAAGTTATGCTGGCGTGAAATATGATAAACACAAATTCGTTAAAACACCATAAAAATTTAATAAATTTAATGGTGCAATGCGCAAATTTTGATTTTTTCATGATTTTAATTTTAAAAGGTCTTTTTATTTTGTTAAATAAAGTGATCTGTTAAGAAAACGATATGAAATAGAAAGTTATCAATCGACGAATGATATTATAATTGCCAAATTTCGAGACTGCACAATAAAAAAATAATAAAAATTAAAATATTGTAAAATTACTAAAAGTTTTCTGGGAAAATGGGATTTCTTGATTTTTTTATATAACGGTAAAAGCAAAAATTCATGTAACAGATACGCGTTTGTGCTGTAAACAAAAATATTTGTAAGATTACTATGAGTTTTTAGGAAACTGGAATACCTAGAACTTTTAGAAAAACTAAGTATATTTATTTTTAAAGCTAAGGATTTCTGCATCTTTACAAAAGCCAGTTTTGTAGTCTATATCTTTTTTTCTACAGTATGGAGATAACATTCTAGCGAGCATTCATATTTCTGCAACGTTACATCTGTGGAATCACTAATTTTTACAGTGCATTAATAATATTAAGGGGCGTCAAGCCAACACATTTATGAAAAGTATCTTTTTTTAAGTATATCGAATATTTGAAGCAGTTTAGATTATAGTTGGATTAATTCGTTAAGTAAACAGTTTGAAGCATATCAACATACAGGGAGATTATATTAAATATGTAAATGATCAATCATATTCCTATATCGACTGTAAATATATCAGGAAAGAAATCAACTCAGAAAATTTTCGAGTGCTTTTAATTTTTCTATTGACTTTTAAAAATTAAACATTAAATAATAATTTTTGCATTTTAACACTATTTCTACGGTTGCCAAATGATATGTTTTAAAATGTTTATTTGTGATGGAATTATTTATAATTCTTAAACAAAGATAATCTTAAGTCTAGAATTCAACATACCAAAAGAATTTGTGATTAATTTAATTTAAAAATAAATATTAAAATAGCTATAAATCGAAATTTTAAAAGTGCCATTTAATACAGGTAAAGAAATTGTGAAATTTCTTTTTTTAAAATAAAGATATATGTCTTGAAAATTTTAATAAGAAAGTCTTGACGGTGGAGATTAATAATATTTTTATTGTCAAAAAATAATCTTCTTTGGTTTTGTGATATGTTTCCCCTGTCTATTTATTTGAAAATTTCCCAATAATTAAAAAAAATCATCTTGCAGAAAAAGTATAAAAAAATATTTGGAATATTTTATACATACTTTATCAAACTTTAATGCGTTATTCCATACAAAGTGACAAAAATGTTTTAAAAACATTTCAAAAGATTGAATAAATTACGACCTTGGTAAAGTAAATTACCCATGAAATTGAACTTCCAAACTTTTATAAAACTTTTAAGATTACTTATGCATAGTTTTATTAAAATTAAAAAAGAGCATATTTTTTTTGGAAAAATTTATATAAAATGAAAAAAAGTTGATAACATAATACAGGAGATAATACATAAGTCATTCATAAAACTTAATTATGTAAGAGATTTTATTGATAGTTTTGTCATTTTATTTAATATTCCAAAGCATGATATATTTATGTAATGAATTATGAAAAATTCTATTTATTGAGTTAGTAATTTTGCAAGACAAATTTATGGATTTTTGCAAAATGTTTTATTTGAAGGGTTAAATGATGAAATAATATATCGCTTATTATATCAAAATCAATGTTTATATTTTCGAGAAAACTATACAGTTTTATAAAATCAGTTATTGCTTTCCGATTTTTTCTAGAAATTTAATTTAACAATGGCAGAAATACAGAATAAAACTAGCATTTTCACGGCAAGTTTACCAAAATAGAAAACACGATTTTTTAAATTTTAAATAAGATGAGTTTTGAGGCTCACGTCAACATATGAGATACAGTCTCAACAAAAAAATCTTGACACTAGCGATTTTAGACGTTTTGTTAAATATCTAGAAATATACATGGGAAATTATTCTGAAATTCTTTGTGTGTAAACAAAATAGTACACTTACTATATTTTCGCAAAGAATTTCCCCGGAAATCCAACAGGGGACCGCTAACAAATTTGAAAATAATGATGATCTTTTGGATAACCCTGTCAAAACTAATGAAATAAAACTGTTCACACTGCAGATTATGATTAAGTGGCTTATTATAATAAACTGTGTTAATTTTTATGAATATAGCATGTAAACTCGTTGAGAAATTAAGGTTTTTATGAAAATGGTATCAAGATTTTCTAAGATTTTTTACTTATAATTTGCAGAGTTCTTCATAAAAGACAATGTTCTTTTCAGAAAATATAACAATCAACAATGTATATAACACCCTGTAATAAAAATTTAAAAATAACAAAAAATGTATGACAAATGAGCCGGTTTACTAAACAATTCTTTACTCCGCATGCGTCAACGCTATTAAAATTTAATTTGCATGTTATGTTAGCTAAATGTATAGAGTAACTTTTGTGAAAGTCTCAAAAACATATCTTGAAAATTTTGAAAATTACCATCGATAGAATAAAACATAAATCCATCATTCCCAAAATAAAGCAAAAAGATAAGAAGCTGAATCCAAATACACTATATTGCCATTGATTATAGGACACTTGCGATTTTAGACATTTTACTAAATATCTAGAAAAATACATGAGGAATCATCTCGAAACTCTTAGAGTATAAATATAATAGTATAAGTCATACATCTCCGTGAAGATTTTTTCCCGAAACTCCAAAGGGGACCGTTAACAAATTAAAAAAGAATGAATATCTTTTGAATAACCCTGTCAAAACAAATGTAGCAGAAGCGCTCAAACTCTAGATTGTGATTGAATGCCTTATTGTAATAAGCCTTGTTCATTTTTATGCAAATAGCATGCATACTCGCAGAGTAATTAAGGTTTTTATAAAAATGATCCCAAATTTTTCCAAGTTTTTTCCTTATAATTTTCAGCGTTCTTAATATAAAATATTATTTTTTTCAGAAAATATGACAAACAACATTGCACACAGTACCCTGTAATCAGAATTAAAAAATAATGAAAATTGTATGAAAAATTAGTTGGTTTACTAAATAATTTTTTACTGCGCATGCGTCAACGATATCAAAATTTCATTTGCATATTATGTTAGCTAAATCTATAGAGCAACTTTTGTGAAAGTCACAAAATCATAACTTGAAAATTCTGACAATAATCGTCAATTGAATAAGTTGAAAATCCGTTATTCTCAAAATGAATCAAAAACAAGAGGGGTTGTATCCATAAATTCATTGATTAGTGTCACTATAGAATACACAATATGGGATGTACTACTGCATTTGGATAAAATCCCTCATTTTTTTTGCTTCATTTTGGAAACAACGGATTTTGTCCTTTTTGTATAGACGATTACTTTCAGAATTTTCAAGCTATGATTTTGAGACTTTTACAAAAGTTGCTCTATACATTTAGCTAACATAATATGCAAATGAAATTTTGATATCTTTGTCGCATGCGCAGCAAAAATTATATAGTAAACCTACTCATTTTTCATACAATTTTTATTATTTTTTAATTCTGATTACAGTGTACTGTGTGCAATGTTGTTTGTCATATTTTCTGAAAAGAATATTATTTTATATTAAGAACTCTGAAAATTATAATGGAAAAACTTGAAAAAATTTGGGACCATTTTTATAAAAACCTTAATTACTCTGCGAGTGTGCATGCTATTTGCATAAAAATGAACAGAGTGTATTACGATAAGGCATTCAATCATAATCTAGAGTTTGAGCGCTTTTGCTACATTATTTTTGACAGGGTTATTCAAAACATATTCATTCTTTTTTAATTTGTTGACGGTCCTCTATGGCGTTTCGGTAAAAAATCTTCACGGAGATGTATGACGTATACTATTATGTTTATACACTAAGAGTTTCGAGATGATCCCTCATGTATTTTTCTAGATATTTAGTAAAATGTCTAAAATCGCAAGTGTCCGATAATCAATGGCAATATAGTGTATAATAGTACGTGCAATATTGTGTAGAAACTAATCAATGGAATATGGTCCCTTTCAGTTCGAAATATTCATACGGGTTTAGTGACTAAATATAAAAAGACAAGTTAAGCATGATTTACAAATATTTTTGTTGTTTCCTTAAAAGCTTGATTTCCTTCTTACAACCTTACTTTCAATGCAATTTTTTTTTTTTGAAAAATGTAAATTTTTATGAAACATTTGCATATTTAGTTAATACAGGGAATAAAACTGTGAAATGGATTTTTAATGAAATTTTAATTAACGTTGCAAATTTTGTCAATAATTTATCAAATTTCAGTAAAGAATTGCGCTTATGCCAAACCTTCTATAACGAAACCGATATACAGGGTGTTTCGCTACCAGACCGACAAACTTTGAGGGGTGATAGTAGACATGCAGACACACATTATTAAATCGGAAACCATGGGGCACAAAAGTTTTCTGTAGGAGCTAGGGGCCATTAAAATTTAAGGTCCAAAACTTCAAACGCTGATAAAAAACGGAAAAAAGGGTCAATTCGTTTGCGGTTTTCACTAAAATCATTCTTTATATCACGAAATTTTTCTAAAAAAAAAATAAAGGTTACGTGCAGAAATTGTCGATAGAGGGCGCTTTAGACTTTAGAGTAACAAACAACTATTTTTTACCGTTATTTTGTGTAAGGGGTTAAAATTATTCTAAAGTTTAGATTTTAACTTAAATTTTAAGCTCAAAATCGGAAATACTGGGATCGGGTAACTTGCGAAAATCGATTTGTGAGCAGAGAGGGGGGGGATTTTAAACGCTCATAAAGATCGGGCAAACTAATCGATTTTGCTGCTGTTTGCGTGTAGGTCATTCCCTTGGCAATCATTTCATTAAAAATGACGTACAGCTTTGGTGTCCTCATTTTTTGATAGAGGGAGCTTCCAACACATCTTCGACCTTTCGATGCCATTATTCCTATGCGTTTTTTTCCAGATTAACATACTTCCAGGAAATGTTAGTGATGCAAAGACGACTCGGAATCACATAGGAATTTAACGTGGGAAATACCTTCTATGCGAGTTATGGTTAAAGGAAGCAGAGAAAAAAGCAACAGAAACAGTAGAGAAACAGCAATATGTTAATGTGACTAAAAACAATTTATTTAAAGGTTTTACTACAAAAAGTGTTCGAAATTACGACCAGAAATAGTACGACATGCTTAAAAGTGGCGTCACGTGTAATTCTTCACGCTTTGAAAGATTCCTGGCATCTTTGATAGCTTTCTGGCAGCTATAGAAATAAGATCTGCGAGGTCTTCAACTGATGGTACGGGAATCTCATGGTCGTAATTTCGAACACCTCTTTTTAGTAAAACCTAAATAATTTTTTTCGGTCAAATTAATGTGTTGCTGTTTCTCTGCTGTTTATGTTGCTTTTTTGTGCTTCCTTTAACCGTAACTCGCATAGAAGGCATTCCCCACGTTAAATTCCTATGTGATTCCGAGTCGTCTTTGTATCCATAACATTTCCTGGAAGTATGTTAATCTGGAGGAAAAACACCCAGGAATAATGCCATTTAAATGCCGGAGATATGTTGGAAGCGCCCTCTATCAAAAAATGAGGACACCAAAGCTGTACGTCATTTTTAATGAAATGATTACCGAGAGAATGACCTACACGCAAACTGCAACAAAATTGATTAGTTTGCCCGATCTTTATGAGCGTTTAAAATTCCCCCTTCCCTTTGTTCACAGCTCAATTTTCGCTAGTTACCCGATCCCAGTGTTTCCGATTTTGAGCTTAAAATTTAAGTTAAAGTCTAAACTTTAGAATAATTTTAACCCTATACACAAAATAATGGTAAAAAGTAGTTGTTTGTTACTCAAAAGTCTAAAGCGCCCTCTATCGACAATTTCAGAACCTAACTTTTAAAATTTTTACAAAAAATTCGTGATAGAAAGAATAATTTTAGCGAAAAACGCTAGAGAATCGACCCTGTTTTTCGTTTTTTATCATCGTTTGAATTTTTGGACCTTAAACTTTAATGGCCCCTAGCTCCTACAGAAGACGTTTGCGCCCCATGGTTTCCTATTTAATAATGTTTGTCTGCATGTCTACTATCACCCCTCAAAGTTTGTCGGTCTGGTAACGAAACATCCTGTATTTCGATTCTTGTTTTCGACAGTATATTAGGAAAACACTTTTAATTGTTGTGAAGCAAAGGATTCTCAATACTTCTTAAATTTAAACTAAACGGACTTTTAATAAAGCAATTTAATAAAAACATAGTGACAAATAATTATGCAAAACTAACTTCAATAAAAAAAAATTATTATTCTTTCGAAGTTGTATCTACAGTAGTTTACTATAATAGGATTATGGTTGGTTTATTATAATTTTGAAACAGTTATTGAAAACATGTAACAAACTTCAACGTTGATTGTCTTTCTTTCAAACTTTGTTTTGCAGAAATCGATTCGAATTTCGTTTTGAGAGGTTTGTGTAGTTTTAATAATGTCAAGTTAAATATCGTCTTTATACAAAAATACAACTTTGGTCAAAAATTATGTTGTGAATTAAAGGGATCACAGAGTGTTTAGTCATTCCAGAAAGCTTTAAATTCATCCAAATTAGATATTTCAGTATGAAATTTAAACATGAACGTAAAATCCTACATCAAATATAGATTATAAAACCATTTCCAACACTAACAGAATATTATTAAGAAATTTCATTTTTTAATATATTGAACTTGACCATAAACCATTTTAAGGTCGGATTTTTAAGCCACCTTTTAAACGAATTTTAAATGTACTAATTCGATAACCTTGATGATAGGATCATCAAAATGATGCATATATATAACTAAAAATATAATACATGATAAAAAAAAATCTGCTATAGTTGCGCGGATAATTACTTTAGAGCTTCAAAATATTTTTTTAATAAATCCTGTATTGACGTTCAAGTTAAAAGAGAAATTATTTATTAAAGTTAAAACAACAGATCAAATAATAAAAATCATTATGTTGATTAAGAAATCTTTTTAATTTATACATGTACCCTCTCCAAAAATTTGCTGTTACAATATATCATTATGTTTAAAATATAAAGTCAAAAGTAAAACATAAAAAGACACAAAGATGGCGTAATGGAGGAAGTAAATAAATTCGAATTTGTCATATAATATGAGACGAAATATGTATGTAACGTTAACAGTAAATTGATATTACAAACTTCAGCATCATCATCACCATTATCATCTGAAATATTATAAGCTATTTCTTAAACAAGGATGAGACATATATGCGTTATATTAATGCACATAAAATTACTTCTTCAGCAAAGGTAACTTTCTTCATAATTTAAGTATTACGTATATATGTGTCCTAAGTATATAATTTCATACTATGCCGTATTGTTCGTTGCAGAAAAAGGAACAAAATATTCGTCATAGATAATACAGATAATAAAAAATCTATTTATATTTTTCTGCACCTTTAATGAAGTTCTATAGCCACATTACTACAAAACTTCGAAAGGATTATTTGCTTTTAAAATCATAAATATTGTATTGGCGTGCATTGTATTTAAAGTTAGTTGATTAATTAAGAAAAAACAAACAAAGATAAAATTATAAAATTCATATACGGGTGATTCTCAAAATAGGGGACAATTTCAAAAGTGAAATCTTAAAAAAATTACTGTTAGCGAAATTTCTCAAAAAAATAGGTGTTGTTAATATAGTATTAGGTATACTTTACCTGTAGTCAGCAGAGCTAAATATTTAAAAATTAACTTAAAAAAAAATAATTAGTATTTTTTGAGCCATGCTAATGACAAAACAAATTGCATGGAATAAATATATTAATTTTTTTTTATTTTCTTCCTGTTTGAATAGTTTTTTCTATATTTTTTAGCTTTCTTTTTCAGCAAATGGTTTCCATTTTTACATATATACATATAAGGAGAATAAAAACATTACCAAAGAGCAAACTTTGTTTACATGAGCAACATTCTGACACTAACAATGTAAGAAGCTGTCTTAGTGATTTTCTGACAGATTTAATGCATATTTTAGGAATAATAAATGTAATACCTAAATTTATATGTAAAATTAAACTTTATAAAGGATACAATATAAGCACTGGTTACATTTATGCACATAGGAATATTTATCATGGACAGAAAGACCATGCTAATGACACTGATAATTGTCCATGCTAATGACAAATTTCAATTTAAATAAGATTATGAGCCATAATATAATCACAATGCAATAGTCCTTTCTGGGGCTTTTTAAAACACAAAAGTTCTATGCAAATAAGTAAAATAAAAATTTTAACTATAAAATAAACATGAAAATTATTATCCATTCTAATGACATACAATTGATGTACGCCCCTAATATTCAACTTATATTCTTAAAATACAATACATGCTTCTATTTTCAGGCTGGGATAAAATGGCTATTTGTTGCCATGTAGAAACTTTATATTTTCAAACTATTGCCATATGTGAAAATGAAATTTTGATTAATAACCAGCTGTTATAGTATGATCTTGTTTTGAAAAAAGATATGGATGACAATCTTTAATTCTTTTTTTATATACTATAATTTTATTTTTAAAAAGAAATTTATTGGATAAATCCTCTCCTTGATTAATTTAAAGAAAGAATAACATTTGTTTTATTTTATAAACATGATATTAACTCTTGAAAAAAGCTAGTATACACAAGGCACATCTGCTGTGGACATGCATGCTAATGACATTTTGAACATTTATTCTGTTATTTTAATGTATTTTTAACTAAAAAATGAGTAATTCTTGAGTGCAAATAATGAATAATATTAAGACAAACATATCTAAATATAAAAACATGACAGAAAACCTTTCAATTTTTTTTTGTATGCCGAAAGACATAAATTGTCCCCCATTTTGAGAACCACCCATACCTAATTTTAGAAACATTTTCTATTTATTGGTAGTATTTTGAAAAAAAATAAGCTTTTTCACTGTTACATAATAATGCAAATGTATTAGGGAAAGTAAAACATAAACAGTCGCAAGAAAGATGTTATAGGAAAAGTAAAACAATTCGAATTTTTTATGTAACGTGAGATGTATTGTGCGTGCAACGTTAAGAGTAAACATATATTAAAAAATTATGTATCATAATCCCAACACAGTAAGAAAAAATCTGTTAAGTTACGAAACGTTTTATAGGAAACTGGGATTCCTAAAACTTTTCATGTAACGGTAACAGTAAAAATTCCTATAACAGAATCGGTTACAAGAGTTTTTGCAGTTACCGTTACATAAAAAGTTCCAGGAATCAATTTTTGTTGCAAACGTTTTTTAACTTTATATATACATTTACAGAGAAGTATTCTAAACTTCATCACGTATCAATTATATGATTACACATTAACGTATGTGCCTTCTCTCAAATCGCTGTTTGTGTGAAAAACCTCGATTTTTTTAAAATTATTATTTTACATTAAATTTCAAACATTTTGGATTCCAAAAATGCCTTACGTTTCATTCAGAAAGAATAAAAAGAAAATTAATTGCTCAAAATAAATATAAATAAGAAACGTACTTTTTGAAATCGGAAGTGATCATTTAAAGAGCCGCAAAAAAGTAAATACTTTATTTTAACAATCCTTATATATTTTACAAGACAAACCCGATTTTAGGAAAAACTAGATTGGCCTAGGCCAAACTAGTCTATCCCAACGCCCATCGGATAAACTAGATTTTTCCTAGGCCAAACTAGTCTATCCGAACGCCCATCGGATAAACTAGTTTTTTCTAGGTCAAACTGGTCTATCCAAACGCTTTTCGGATAAACAAGTTTTTCCTAAACCAAACTAGTCTATCTAAACGCCCATCGGATAAACTAGATTTTCCTAGGACAAACTAGTTTGGCAAAGAATTTTTCCATGAAACCTAAAGTTTTTATTAGATTGAAAAAATAATCCGTTATCCCTTTATATTTAACCTCGAGACCAGGTAATTAATCAGGTAAACGCCTTATCAGAAGAAACATACAACCAATATTTGAATCAAATAGATAAATTCTTCATGAAAAACCTATTTACATAAATTAAGGGTGTTACCCCCCCATTCCTCCTTTCTTTATACGTAAACAATGAATACCCACAAGTAATCATGGAGGTGCCTTATCAAAATGATCTTATACCTAAAATTTTAATAAAATCTGGTACTTTTGCATGAAAAACTTTTTAAACTAAATTAAGGAGGGAAGGAGGATGCGTATTTGCTTTTTGTTCCCCTCCCCTTATTGTTATCCAATGAACACCTGAAACTAATTAGATAAGTTCGTTATCAGGATAATTCTATGTCCAAAATTTGAAGCAAATTGGATATTTCTATCATCGCATTACGTACATACGTACATGATTACATACACACACACAGAATCTGCGAGCTTATTAACTTTCAGGATTTGATAGTCTGTGAGCTAAAAACGCGTCAGATTGTATCGACCTAGGATGAATTGGATTATAACTAGTTGCACCGCCAAGTTGCACCGCCGTGGCGGCCTTTGGATTAAATAACATTACGCCAAATTGAGTTGGCCTAAGGTAATCTAGATCGGCGTAGGATAAACTAGTCCAAACCAATGAAAAGCAGGCTAAACTAGTTTATCCTGTGGAATGACCGTTCGGCTAAACTAGTTTGGCCTAGGAAAATCAGGTTTATCCGGTGGGTGTTCGGATAGACTTAGTTTGGCCTGGGAAAAACTAGCTTATCCAATGGGCGGCGTTCGGATAGATTATTTTGGCCAAGGAAAAACTAGTTTATCCGATGGGCGTCAGGATATACTAGTTTGGCTGAGGAAAAACTACTTTATTCAATGGGAGTAATTATACACTAGTTTGGCCTAATCCAATCAAGTTTGGGCTAAAATCGGGTTTGGCCTGTAACATACATAATATAAAAACAAATATACAAACATCTACAAATAGGGTAGATTTAAAAATTATAAACTTTATGCATAATTTTGTATGCTACATCCAAATTATAATTTGCGCTTTCTGGAAAACTTCATTTTTCATTCTGAACGATTACAAGAAAAGTCATTTCTAAAAAATTTCTTAAGATATAAAAAAAAAAAAAAAATGTAACAAGTTTCTAGTTATCTATCGGTATGTTATGAAGCAATATATAGCTTGTAAACTTGTACGTACTAATTTAAGAGCTTTTTTTATTGAAAGACACAAATTTTCTTTTCTTAAAATCATGTTTAATATGCAATATTTTGTACATGTTAGAAAATTTAAGAGGTAATGCAAATCGTTTGCTCCATAACGCAGTTAAGCTGTTTGCTAATAAATTGTTGGAAAAAACAGAGTGAAATGTATCAGATTTTATTATAGACGGTTTGGAATAAACGCAACTTTTTACAAAAATTTGATTATATATTGTCTAAATTAGTGAAAAGTTAAGTAAAATTCCATTAAAAATTTATATCAATTCATAGTTTTGTTTCCTATTTAACTAAGAATAGATGTCATTGATAAACATTTCATATCTTTCAAAAAAAGTGCCCCAAAGATAAGCGTTATTCTAACGATACATACACTGTTTCTTTAGCACAAAATGTTTCGTACGATATTTAAGTATATACACTGCTCAAAACAATTAAAGGATATTTGAAGTTTTACATAAAATAAAGATATAAACGAAATTTTTTTTGTCGAAAATAGAAGAAGAGAATCACAAATGCAAATGCGGCACGACTGAAGGGGAATGCGGGAGGGAGAGAGTGCAAACAGAAGGAACAGCCAATAGGAAAGAAGAAGGCAACAGCCAATCACGGAAGAGCATAAACAAAACTAGATAGACAATGAAGGAGAGGAAAGGAAGAAGGGGGGAAGGGAAATGGAAAAAAAAGCGGGGTAAATTGAAAAATTAACTAAAAGGAGAGATTAAAATGAAATAAAAAGTACGCAAAAAATATATAAATTAGTAATAATAATAAAAAAAATAAAATTAAAATAAAAATACATAAAAATAAAAAATAGTTTACAATTATAAACACACATGAATAAACCTGAGAATTGTATACATAATATATATATATAAAATAATAATAATTAAATAATAAACTTAATTATGAAGCAGTGCTCAAAAGATTCTTCCAGGCAACGGAGAGGGTTTTAGAATCAGATTTATCATTAACAATAATATCACGATTAATATAAATAGCTAAATTTTCAAGAAAGTCTAACTCAGAGGAACTATTGGCATTAAAAATAATTTTAGCAGTTTTTATATTAATCGTGATATTATTGTTAATGATAAATCTGATTCTAAAACCCTCTCCATTGCCTGGATGTATCTTTTCATTTTAATATTGATTAAAGTTCTTTCATTCTGTAATTTCCGTATTTCCATTTTTTAATTATTTAAAATATTATCACAATTTGAAAATATACATATATATATAAAATCTTGGTCAAACACTACGCCTTTACATTGAATGTAATAAGAAGCAGTTAAAAGAACTTTATGAACTCATCCCTTTTAATCAAAATCTCTTGCTCAACTCTTAGACATCAATCATGGTGGAACTACTTAAGGGGGGGAAATCCTGAGATTTAAACTTTTACAGAACTATATAAAAAGCGGAAACTTTATTTGAAAAAACGAATGTAATTCTTTTTATTTTTTAAAATTATAGGAGAAATGTATTTCTTATGCTTCACCTCCCCTTTATAATAGAAGAAAGTATCGTTTGTCAAGCACAGATTATTAAACATTTTCCAAAACAATAAGAATTTTATTATAAAAACGTTGTATCAGATTTAAGTAGTGAAAAAGTCAACATTGAAACTTGGTGGTAACACAAAAGACTAAAAGCTATCTCTATGAATTCAGTTCATCTTAGGGCACACATACTCATAAAAGTAAAACAACTTACTACAGATTTTTAAAAATGCGTGTGTCGTGCACATAATAAAAATGCTTGAAAAAAATTAATTTTATTAAGAAATGCGCTATGTCGTTAACATTTAAAACCACACAACCATAATTAATTTAAAGATAATGCTAGCTTCAGGTATCTAACTGCTATTTATGCACATTAATCCTTTTAAAGCAAGCCATGCAGTAGCATCTAATATGTATATGGATCTAACACATTAATCGCCATAGGCGACAGGTAAAACAATGAAATACATTATTTTAGGCGATTTATAACTGTAAAACATTTGTGTAACGTTACTCCATAAAACTGGTGGCAGCCTTGCTGTCTCCAATTTGGTGGAGTACTTTAACCGATATAATTGGTGTAACATTGCAATGTTACACCAGTAATGCATGTTTTTATTACACCCTTATGTAAGTGAAAAAATACTCAATGACGTGTAAATCGTAGCTGCCACCAATTTTATGGAGTAACGTTACCACAAATGTTTTACAGTGTAGGGTCAACAAATTCCACGATATCATCAAGTGTATGCCATTTTAAAACAACATGATGGATAAAACAAACCAACGAGCTTGGCCGAAATCTTAATTCATGTGTACATGCATACTCACATCGAAATCGATTGATAGATACGAGTGCTGTCGCGGGCAAATTGATTTTTAAAAAAATGTCACCCACATTAGAAATTCAAAACTCTGGCGTTTTTTAAGGTAAAGACAAAGCAAAAAATACTCCGGAATTCATTGTTAAGACTTAAAAGTTTAGAAAGAACTTTTTTACAATTTCTAATTTTTTGTTTGTACATCATTATACATTAAAAAGATTTTTTTTAAACTTAAATGGCGGATGTAGTTGGCCAGTGAACTCAGTCAAGACATTGGTATGTACTATGTACACACGGAGTTATATCCAAATCAGTTTATAAATATGTGTATTATCGCGTGACAAATTTCAGACTGTTTCAAAATGTCACAAACGCTGGAAATTAAAAGTTCTATAACTCAGCCATTATTCAAGATATAGATGAAATAAAAAATGCTCTGGAATCTTTGCATCAAGGTCAAACACACAAAAGAAATATCTTTTTCAATTTCTTACTTTTTTGCATCTAATTTTAAAATTTAACTTTTTTTTAATTTAATATGCCGCCATTTTGAAACAAGATGGCGGATGAAACCGGCCAACGAACATGGTCAAGACATCAGTATGTACAATATACGCACCACGTTACATCCAAATTGGTTAATAAACACGCATGTAACGAAACGAAAATCAGGTCATTTCAAAATGTGAGCAGCACTAGAAATTAAAAGTGCTATAATTCAGCCATTTTTTAAGATACACATGAAACAAAAAATGCTCTGGAATCTTTGTGTCAAGGTCAAATGCATAAAACAAAAATCTTTTTCAATTTCTCAATTTTTGTAACAATTTTTTAATTTAATTTTTTTTTAAATTTTTTAATGGCCGCCATTTTGAAACAAGATGGCGGATAGAATTGGCTAACGAACTCGGATCAGGCCTCATTATGTACTACATACAAAGCAAAATTTTTAGGAAGTGCTTTCCTCCGGACAGCTGCAATAGGTAGCTTTTTACCTTTTGCAGTGAAAGCTACCTATTAGGCAATATTGAATAAATACTTATTTTTAGTTAATTTGGTAAAGAAAATGATGACAAAACTAGAATTATCTTCTTAAAATCATGCTTATGAAAGAAGGCACACACTCAATGCAACTAAATCTAGTTTAATTTCTTTTATATTACATAATGTTCTTACTCTTTCCTAGGACTTGAACTAGAAGTTCCTCAATATCTTTAAAATGAACTTAAATATTTCAAAATACACAAATGTATGCATATATTTATTATATATTACCAATTCGTGTCACTCCTCTCTCTGTTTGTCCGTGCCAGAGCCCGTACACAAAAAACGTATGAGTCGCAGATGTAATTTTTTCTGAACTTATAGCTTAATACCTCGCCTGACACGATAAATCGTACAATTTAGAAAAAGTCTATTATTTAAATTAAATTAATTTTTGAAATATCATCCGTTCACATTTGTGATTCAAGTTTTAAAAAAAGAACCTTAATTTAAATATATTTTCGTGCGGGGATCATAGCTTGAAGATAAAGCATATCGCTTCTAAACAGATGGTTCTCAATTCGAACTTCGGTACTAGAAGTTGCGATTTTTATATTAAGGTGATTTAATTAAAAGAAATTTTGTACTTTCCGTTAATTTAAAGGTTTATATTATTAGGGTTTCATTCATCTGACATTCATAATGTTTTCTTAAATTCAATTTTATTTTTCTATTTTAAAAACTATTGCAATTTAGGAAAGATCAGCATACATATATTTTCGTTTATAGAAATTAAAAATTTTACTTATATCTCATTACTTTTTTTCAGATTCTCAAAACATTTGGAAATTGGAATTTTAATTAAGTAATTTGATTTGAACATTTTTAATTTTAAATGTATATTTAAATTAAAATGTATAATTTCCTTCTATAATTATTTTATGATTAAATTCATTGCTGCTGACATCTATGTAGGAATTTAATAATTATAAATCAAGAATTTGTATTTGTGTAAGAACTCGACTTACTTATTTACAAGAAGAAAGTAAAGAATCACTTATCTAAATATGGATATCTCGGGGCTACAGTCTTCTTTATATACTTTTAAAAAAGTTAATTTTAAATTTCTTGAAAGACAGCACTAACATTTAGAAGAATAAACACACATAAAATATTTACAAAAAAAGCTTTTTTTTACATAATCCTACTTGTACACGCCACCAACACAAAACATGAACTCACTGTTCCCAACCAACTTTCGAATTTTCGAACATCACTAAGAATAGAATGTTTTTTAATAGAAAAATAGTGTTGACAGATTTGTTTTAAGACGAAACATATTACAACTAAATTTTTAATTTAGCAGAGCTCAGGTCACGTGACGAGTGGCAGTCTATTTTTTTATTTACCCATCATACGTAGTATAGGGTAAGTATTGCAATCGTTTTGAAAATCGAAAAAAAAAATTATGACGGATTTACACATTTCAGATACTGGAGATTCCGAAAAATATATTTAAAAAAAAATTGCCGTCCGTCCGTCTGTGTGTCTGTCTGTCTGTCTGTCTATAACCGTTCTATCTCCCGAACAAATTGAGATAGAGATTTGAAACTTTGTATGTACTTAATATGCAAGAATGGGACGAAGCTTATTTAATATAAATAACCTCGATTATCCGAAACTATTGTTTTTGGACTCTCGAAAAGTTCGTTCTGCTGAAAGGTATACAAAAATTTTTGAAATGTTTTATTTTAAGGAAGGAACGTAAAAGTCAATAAAATAACACAAATTTTGCATAAAGAACGAAGTCGATCGGATTATTATTTGTCGATATATTTGTAATCCTGTTTTCCACATTCTTCGATTTTTCCTGACCCTGTATTTCATTAAAATTTCAATTCAAAGATATATTTCAATTGGAAATGAGACGCTTAATCCGACGCAGTAAATTGTTAGTTAATATGATTATTCTTTTTGGAGCTATAAGGATGCTTCTTTTATGCAATCCGGTACTACTGGCGTATTTTGGAGTTTTATATAATTTGTCGAAATCGGCTCATCAGCAATTAATTGATAGAGCATTACTATGTATATTAAAACTATTTAAATATGCGTTTAAACTTTATTTTGGAAATGTGAAGCATTTTATAAATAGATTACATGCGTTTTATTTTCATACTTTATATTATGCGTATCCATGATGGGTAAGTATTACGGTGGTCCCCCAAGGAATAGTTTTCTTTTGAATGCGCGTGTTACATTTGTTAATTAAACGATAGGTTGTTTTGGAAGAAATAATAAACGGGATCTATGTGCCTTCACACTTACCAATTGTTTTATATTCGATTACCTATAAAAATAGTACATTAGAACATAAAGCTTAATATCTAATTCAGAACATAGTGAGTAATAAGAAAAATATTAATGGATTTTTCTTGTAATTTAATTAAAACATTTTATCATACGTGAAAATAACTAAAATTTTATTTTCGGGAAGTCTCAATCAAATATTTCATATCAATATAATTTCTCAGCAATAAAATTAATCTAAAAAGGTCAATTAACCGTTTCGACTCTGATTTTTTTTTTTCAAATTTCGGGAAAAAATTACTTTTGAGTTTACAAAAATAAAAGTAGCTTTCGAAATCACGAAACATACGGTTTATTGAAATTTAACGAGCGTTTCTCTACAGAAATCTAACGAATATAATTATTTTAATTGTTTTTCATTTAATAATAGTCTAAGGAAGAATTTGTAAAGGTGTTTGGAAAATATCATATCACAACCAGATTAAACAAACATAAAAAATTAGTATTACTTTTTATCTATTATCACAAATTACTAATTTGGAAAAAGAGTCCCTAATTTAAATTTAAAGAGTGAAACATATGTTTGGCCTAAAAAGAACGTCAACGGTTTTCTAATAATTAAAAAAAAATCTTATTGTTATTATTATTACTTAATGCTGAAACGTTAGTGATTATACAAAAGTGTTTATAGTACAAAAATGTGATTTTGAGGTTTTTACGAACCTGCAAGGTGTTTTATATAGCTTAAAGCCTTTTAAAAATAATAGGCACGTTTGTGACTAAAATCGCCAGAAGGTTTAATGCTCATTAGTGCTTTATATGAAAAGCGTAAAATAATCATGCATTAAAACTTTGTTTACATTCCACTGGTCTTCCTTCTCAATTCTGGTATTTGACATATTGCTTCCGGTTAATTACGTTTGCCATAACTCCTCTTCAAAGATTGGGTCTTGAAATAAATCAATAAAAAAAATTGAAAATTGTCACGAAAACACCCATTTTAAGGCAAACTGATATTTTATGGAAGCTGATATGCACACATGTGCATATAGATACACAAATTTTTTTATCGGTACATTTTACGAATACATAATCACAAAATCAGTTTTTAAATAATACCATATTTCAGCCAAAATAAAACTGACTGTTGCAGAATGTTAAGTTATTAATAAGTGTTTAATTTTTATGTTTGTTGTACTAACCTTTCAATTTAACAAATGAGATGACAACCAAAATGATTATGCCTCCAAAATTATTTATTGTGTTATAAGCTGGTGAATAATCTAATCATTTCGTTAAAATGTTCAATGTTAGCAAATTTTTAAATGAAACACTATTGAAACTTTTGCATAAACAATTTGCAAATGTGATTTTATGAATTAAAATAATTTCACCTTTATGGAACCATAAATATTTAATACTTAATAAAAAAGGAAAAGAAAAAAAGCAAGTGCAGAGATTCTATTTTAGGCAATAAAGGTTTTGATAACTAATCAACATTTTCTTCTAATACATTCGTGTTTTTTTTCCTCCCAGCAACTTGGCGTTGCCAATTTGTGTTTGGCATAATTACAATTGCAATATAAATGTGCTTACTGACATTTTTTTCTCGAACTGATATCAATATGATAAATTTAGAAAATATGCATATAAAAACTGTCAAGAAATTTACTGCTAATGCATATAATGTACATTAATATATGTAGCACTGTAACAGCCCATGAAAAATAAAGAACTTTAAAATAATGCACATAATCAATTTTATTTAAAGAATAAGTAACGGATGTTAATTACAACAAAAAAGAAAAATCATACAATAAAGCATTGTTAAACCATTAATAAAAACTTTTCATCCTATATCAAAATACTTTAATATTTTATTAAGGAAAAAAACATAAATAATATAGAAAACGCATGAGGTCTATAGATTTACATCTAGTACACATTATACACCCAAATTTAGTTCAATTTGGAAACACAAGAAGTTTAAGTTTGCCCTTCAGCAATTTCCACCAAAATAAAAAGTAATTTGAGATTTTTGTGAAGTTTGTATATGATCTATAGTCATTATATACAACAAGTAATGTGCAAAATTTGGTAAAATTTAAACACGCATACCATGACTGTAAAAGCACATTCATATTTTCTTGCTCTTAAATGTACTGTGACATAATCCTTTTGTTTGGCCCTATAAAAGAACGACAATTGCTACGTGCACCATATTCTACATTAGGTTTATTTCAGTGCAACTTACACTTGAGTGATCTATATTAAACATCGCAGTATTGAAATCAAAATGCTACTTAAATGCCTAACGCTTTAGAAAGGGTAACCCTATAGGTAATTAAGGCCCCCGTAAGTATTCACGAACAATGTTTATCCGAAGTGAAGATTCATTTCGTTAAATAGCGAAGTTTACACACAACAGACTATAAGAACAAAGAAATAACAAAATGAGGGAATCGCCTACACTTGCTTGCAATGGAAACGTGGCAAGCAGAATGCCACTGAGTAAACTATATTTGTCAGGATGCCGAAAATTCTGTTTTTTTTTTTTCACATGAAAACTATTAAACGATGGAAAACTTCCATTTATTCCTTTGATTGCCTAATATGGAGTTAATGTTGTGATATACGCTCTTTCTATTTTCTTCATAAATTTTTTACGAAACACCTGTGTGCTTTAAAGTAATCCAAAATAATCCAAGGAAAATCAAGCTTTGATGAAATAAAAGTTTAATTAAACACACGGAACACAATTGACAGGGACGAATACAGCAAGACTTGAACACAAACACACAAACAATTAAATATATATATGTAAATATCCGGATTTCGTATTTCTTTCAAGAACTTCTAACTACTCTTCTTTCACAACAGATCAAAATCGTGCCCGTAGCACATACATATCCCAATTTCCGGGATAATATTTTTAAATTCTTTTTACCTGCATCAACGTTCGCAGGTCTACCTCTTACCTCTGGCACACACACCTCTCTCTCTCTGCGTTCGTAACCCCTTCCTCTCCCACACTCTCCTCCGCTGGTCATGTGACCCAAGAGCGGGTGCCGATAAATAAAACAAAAAAAACACATCATCAGTCATTACAAATGTAACCTTATACGCAATTTCTACAAATAAACAACAACAGCAACAAAAATTAATTGTGTGAAACTTACTATATGGACATATTTATAAAAGAGACCTTTATAGCGTAATAACTAGAACAGAAAATTTAGCACACATATTCTAAAGGAATAAATAAAAAAGAAAAACTGCAAATTTTCTAGATGGTGTCAAACTTATCCCATCATAGTAGTACAAGTATTAGTTTCAATTAACAATAGAGTAGCATCATTAAAATGCACTGCGGAGAGATTGTCGCCATAGACTACAGAGTAAAGAAATTATTTTAGTTTGCCCCATAAACAAAGTAGAATTGTTAGTTTCAAATATATTAACATAAATCGATTACGTGGCAGTTTAGGATTATTTACGTTACTTAGAGTAAATTCAGAAAGACTGACGTGGCTGACAAACGAAATTTATAAATATGTTTCTGCTGTATAGTTTTACTTTGTATTAATATATACATTTACAAGCACTAAAACATTTTTCTAGCCTAAAAATCATGCATATGTCATTTAAAAGTACTTAACCTTATTCCTGATTAGAAAAGTCACTTATTCAGTAAAAACAACCGTATGTCTTCTTAGAAATGTTAAAAAAAATTTCAACTTTCTCTCGGGGGCGTCTTTATTTTACTGATGGCGACTTCATCGCTTCTCATATTGTTCCAAGCTTTTCCAAAGTTCTTTCAAGAATTAGAGCCATCTGCTGTCGATAGTGGCGTGAAACATGTTAAATATCGCTGAATTTGCCCTACAAATATCAATAGCTTCATGTGGTAACCTCTTAACTGACAGGACCTGCGTTCAGTAATCAATGACCATAACTTAAACTCCTTACTCCTTTCATTACATAATAATAATATCATATTTGAACCGGATTGGTCTAGGATGTGCAGGTGAGTTATATGTCACAAACATTTTACATCGCATAGCTTATTATATAGCTCTTCAATGGTGAAATTAACCCTGTTGGTAAAGGGGTTAATACTTATTTCAAACAGTTATAATTTTATAGTTTTTCTACATCTTTAAAATTCATAAGTATTAAGAATGTATTGTTTAATTGGACATTTGCTGTTCTGTCTTGCATCAATCTTAAGTCTCTTTTGTATTATGTAAATACATAAATGCCAACTCCTATGATTTTTTGGCCCGGAAAAAATTAATAGGAAATTTTGCCTTATTTAATCGACGAATTACGGCGATTTAATACAATTTACTGTAAAAAAAAATTCTGGGCAAAAAAGCTAAAAATGTTGGCAGATATGTGTAAATAGGTAAATAAAAAGTAAAAGTATGTAATTGAATATAATATTATTGTAACTTACTTAAAAGCTTTTCTGTTAAGTTGAAAATATAGAAATTATATATGTATGGAACTCGAAAGGATAGTTCTGTAATTTGTACATCTGATTTATAGTATCGCTTTTCTAAATTAACGAAGATTGATTATAGTATAAGCATTTAGTATTTATTATAAATGCTGTCGAATAATGGGAATTTTTCTTTAGAAAAAAAAGAATTTCTAATATAAAATGCCATCTAAAAAGGGGGTAGCGGGTTAAGGGGGGTCTGGCGGCCCCCACCGAATCTGGTAAAATCGTTCCAAAAATCTTGAAGAGGGTCGAAAAACAAGCAGTATAAGCTTTTTACCGACATTACAACCCAAACAAAAACATAATAATGGCGAAAAATATGATTTTTTGTGATTTTTATTTTTTTCAACCAGTTTATTTATTTTTAAATTGTTTAAACGCAATTAAAAATTTGTTTTGGATGTGTGGAAGTCCCCTGAATTTTTTCAGATTTTTTGGTCAAGTAAAAACATGTGAATTTTAGGTTTAAATGCGAAAAAATCGTGAAAAACGCGTCATTTTCAAGATTCAACCCTCTAATTTTTAGGGTTGTTTTCATTTTCCCGAGGGGTGCTGTATAGTATAGATAGCAACAATCGTCCTCTTTCGAATGCAGGCAACTGGACTCAATTTGGTCAATTTTGGTGAGCGGGGCGATTTTTTGAAAAAAACTCGAATTTTCAACTTTCGGTAAATTACGACGCGTACTTGGTATAATGCGTCTTTGCTATAAAAAATACATCTCTATAGGGGTTTTTGAGGTCGCTGATCACGAATTTGATGTCAAAAAAATTTTTTGACAACAAATTCACCCATAAGTATTTATTAACACAGGCTTGATAATGTAAAAAATATCATTGTTTTCACAGCATTTAAACAATTTTAATATCGTGTTCAACTAATATAATCAATGAAACTAAATTTTCTGGTACAAATCATATTTTATTCAAGCTTACGTAATAGTCACACAGTAATATAAAATAGCATAATACTTTTTTACAGAGCTAAGTTAACAATTTTACAGTTTTAATCCTCGTCACTATCTTCTTCAACAACAGGTTCCACGCTTTGAACAGAGAAAAGATTTGTGAGAATCTGTGCTGGACGAATAATTCGCGACAAATATCTCGCATGCCCTAAGAAGTAAATGATAGTGGCCACATGTGCACAACAATCGACGGTTCTGAGGCCATTCGCACATTCGCATACGTATTCTTCTATACCACTTCTTCCAATAGCGTTAGGAACGTATTTTACGTAACACCTGCACTTTTTCCGACTTATGTGCCTCGATTGAACTTCGCATTTCTAAATTGATTTATCTTCCAACAAGTAATGCATATTAAGAACTCCATCTTCAGTACATAATTCGGCTAAATAAGAAACGGTCTGTGATAACTGGTAAGACCCTGTAAAAAGTATCTTCAGATCTCTTTCTGTCAACTCCGGAAAGTCTACAACAGCATTTGACGTCAGAGGTCTGAATATCCTTTTTTTCAGTCAACTCATTTGAATTTCAAATTACCATTATCAATGCAGTTAAAATTCATATTACGTTATCGGTAATTATTATATTTTTGACTAAATAAAATAACGATGAAAATTCAACGACACATATTTTTTTAAATTAATGTTAATATTATTAATAATATTATTAATACTATTAATATTACTATTAATATTATTAATTAACTTTTTCTGGAATAAAAACTAAAAAACAGTTAATTGAGAGAAATTAAAAAAAATCTTTCATTAATATTTTTACATTATCAAACATGTGTTAATAAATATTTATGGGTGAATTTGTTGTCAAAAAAAATTTTTGACATCAAATTCGTGATCAGCGACCTCAAAAACCCCTATAGAGATGTATTTTTTATAGCAAAGGCGCATTATACCAAGTACTTGCCGTAATTTACCGAAAGTTGAAAATTCGAGTTTTTTTTTCAAAAAATCGCCCCGCTCACCAAAATTGACCAAATTGTGTCCAGTTGCCTGCATTCGAAAGAGGACGATTGTCGCTATCTATACTATACAGCACCCCTCGGGAAAATGAAAACAACCCTAAAAATTAGAGGGTTGAATCTTGAAAATGACGCGTTTTTCACGATTATTTCGCATTTAAACCTAAAATTCACATGTTTTTACTTGATTAAAAAATCCGAAAAAATTCAGGGGACTTCCACACATCTAAAACAAATTTTTAATTGCGTTTAAACCATTTAAAAATAAAATAAATTGGTTGAAAAAATAAAAATCACAAAAAATCATATTTTTCGCCATTACTGTGTTTTCGTTTGGGGTTGTAATGTCGGTAAAAAGCTTATACTGCTTGTTTTTCGACCCTCTTCAAGATTTTTGGAACGATTTTACCAGATTCGGTGGGGGCCGCCAGACCCCCCTTAACCCGCTACCCCCTTTGAAAAAAAAGCAGAAATAGTTTTCGTTAAGCATACCAAATACAGTAAACATAGATCTTTTATAAGATTTCTAACAACTTCATTGTGTAGCTTCAAAATAAAGATGTACCAACTTCAAAACAACTTCATAACAATTGCAAAAGTTTTAAAATTTCTATTACAATACATTTTATATCTTTAAATTATATTTATGTATAAATAAATATAATTTAATAAAAGACTATTGTATAGTCTTTTTTATATGGATTAGCTCCTTAAGTTTAAATATACTTAACCATTTAAAGAATAAATCATTTCATGCATACCAAATTCTAATCAATCCGTTGCAGAAAATTAATTACTTTAATAGCATTATTCTGAATTTTATACAAATTTGCAGCTGTCTCATTAATTAAATTCATATAAACTTTGTGTATGAAAGACAAAAATACCAATAACTGCTTTCAGCATTGAGATTTATCATGAATAAAGAATTGTAATTAAAACGCACTTAAGGATGTTCCATTGCATTAAATTACAAACACAAACAGATACATTGAATGTGTTTCAATAGATATTGCCATTTAAATTTATTGTTATGATTCAAATTTAAATACTCTACATGATTTTATGTTTGCAGGAGAAAGGTTAATATTCAATATTAAGTATTTTGCGGGTATATTTAAATTTGTTGTACAATTTCATTAAGTACTTTCATTAAACTAAGCATTGTAATATACAATAATTTTGTGTTCAATCATATGAAATTAAATGATAGTCTTATATTAACGGAGAAGTTAGTAACATTTAAAGGTATATTTTTTCGTGTTATGCGTAAAGTTTAAAATTATAAATAAATTATGCTCATGGGAAATTATGCACATTTCTGCGTTAGCAAAAAGGTACTTGTTTAGCATTTTTAAACGACTTCAAGGAGTAGGTTATGATTTCGACCTGTATGTATTTCTTGTTTACTCATAAATTCTTTAAATATGAATCGATTTTGATAATTCTTTGTTCTTCCTTCATTGTTGCAATCGTTGCCAAATCATAAGCATATTAAAAATATGCATTCATATGCGTTAGCGTCGAGTTGTCGTCAAAATTGTTTCTTTTTTTTAAGTTGGTTAGTATTTTTTAAAGCATATTTTATTATTTATATGCAATTTTTGGCGACGAACACTCGATAAAAAATACTTATACAAAAAGAAGTTTTTTCTTTTAAAATTATATTTTAAAGGAGGGGCGGGGGACTAAATTTTGAAAAATCAATAGAAATATATGAAATAAAATATGTGTTACATCACAATTTCATTAACAACTTATTATTTATTGAACACATACATCAGACTTGTGTGCCAAACATCAAGTGTCTGATCTTCCAGCCTCTTATCGTACCAAGTCGTCAGGTATTTAACTATATCAAGTATCTTATATGTCGTCCATATATAAGGACACAAGGACTACATTTGTAGATTACATCCGGGAACATTATAAACAGTGAGCAATGGAGTCATCGGGAGTTAAACACGACAACACGCCTGCTCTCGCATGCGATTAATTGAATTGTTTTTTAACTACTCGGTCATCGGAGGCAATAGTTCAGTATGGGAATGATACAACATTTTAATCGTCCTCAATTACATTTGAAGGAACATCCCCGATATCTCTTTTACTTTCATCAGAAAAACCGTGATTTTTTTTTTTTTTTTTTTAAACAAATGACTGACTACTTTTTGTTCTATTTAGACCAATTTTTCAGGATTGCCTGTTTTTTCCTAAAGACGTTTTAAAATCATGCCAGAAAAATTTGAAAGCAAATATTGATTTATACAGTGAAACAAGTACCAAGTTTGCTTTGGAAAAGCCTTGAAGATTCGTCGTTGGATTGACCACCCAATTAGGGCATATTACTCACCCGAAAGAAAAGGGACATCTTACAAAAATTCATTTTGTGTTTTATTCCATAATTAAATTATATCGTAAGTTCATCTTGCTAAAGGAAATGTGTTATTCCTGCCATTAAAAGGAAAACATCCATATTACACCAATTGTCGTTCTCCCATTACTGAAAATGGATTTTGGATTTAACATTTAACTGTAGTATCTGCGATGGATAAAATAAAAATAAATAGATTGTTCCCTTGCTCATGCGTACTGATAAGGTGCTTAAAATCTATGAACACTTGATCTGTGGACATAAGCAAAATGAAGGCTATGCTGTGCATTCAGTATTAAGGGGGCTCAGGGGAAACTTTTGAAAAAATCGATTTTTTTACTGATCTTGTTTTATTATTCAATTAATTCTGAACTCTATGCAAAAAACCGCATAAAAATATTTGCATTTTTAACGTTTAAAGCAGTTATAAGCATTTATGTATCAACACCGTTTCATAGCCGCACCCATGTAATTTCAACTTTAAGTCGCGTTTTCTCAAAACTTGATTTTTGACGACTAACACCAAGATTAAAAATAACTATTTGATGGAATGACTTAATTTTTTTTTGCATGCGTATAACATCATTATCTGTAGAATGAATTAATATAGTTTAGATAGTTTAATATTTTGAGTACTTTTAATGAAAAAAAAGTTGTATTTTTAAGGATTTTTTTTTCAATTTTCAAATTTGAGAGTTTTTTTTTAATAAAGTTGTTTTTCAGTGATACTTATATCCTTAATTCATTCTATAGAATAAAGTTTCCAGATAATTTTAAAGCAAAAATTAAGTTCTTATGTCAATTCAACGTTAAGATATCTTGGTGTTGGTGATATAACACATAATTTTTTTTCGAAAATTGTGTTACATAAATTTTGCTATATTTCTTATTATATTACATTGCAGTACTTCATTTTATAATTTTATAAGACTACAAGCATACCTTTAAAATATCAGAAAGTTTAAATTAGTTACATTGAATACTTCTGTTTTTATATGGACCCGAAGCGAGAGCTCTGTTTTCAAGTTTTTCCATATCGATCAACCCCTGAGCCCCCTTAAAGAAACAATTTAAAATATCAAAAATAAAAATATATATATTGCCAAATTTGCATCTCTCAATGGTGTGTGAAAATGATAAGAACAGCCAAAAAAGGAAGACGTAATTGTTTGGTAAATGAGTTTATTCGTTTTGATTTGTTACATTTAACATTTTTTGGACGGGTATTGCATAAGACATTATCACGCGATGCGTGTAAAATTTGACCATTAATGAATAAATGTAATATTCCTATTCCTTAATTAGTATCTTTTTTGGTGTTTTACAAATACTGGACACTGTTTTAAAAAAAGGTGGTGCCACCGAAACAAAATTTGCGTGAGGGATGACGTCACGAAAAGGTGAAAACGACTGACAAGGAAATTCTCCATACGGGCATACTCCAAAAAATCTGAAAAAAATACAGGATGTTCTTCTCATGAGGATATATGCATTTATATATATTAAAAAAAAGGCGGGACTTTCGTACCCTGTAAAAAAATATTGAAAATTTCGTTATTTAGCGATTTATCATTGGTTGGCGATGAAAAGCAACTTCAAAAAAATGTTTTTTTTTAATGCCATATTCATTTTAAAGCGAAAAAAAAATAATATTCAACGTGTTTAGATAAATTAAATATCTTTGATTTTGTCAGTTTCGGTTTGCTTTAAGTCTAATTTCGTTAAATTGATATTTAAATGTATTTATATTTAAATTTAGCCTTCAAAATTTGAGATTTAAAACTAAATTCAAATTTAAATTATTCAAAATTGTTTCAAGTTCAAAGTCTGGTTGTTCATTATCATTTCGATTTTATTTCTATGGAAACATCTGGATTTTATATTTGAATATGCTTAAATGTATGAAAATAATTTTACTGAATAAGAATTTTTTATATATGAAAATATTTTATTAAATATTAAATTAAATAACTACAGTAACAAATAATATATATATATATATGCAATTTAATATACATACACATGTATATAATATATTAAATTCTCTCATTGTTTATGTTTAAATTCATTAAATGCGATTTACACGGATTCTAAAAATAAAAAAGTTTTCAGATGCATAAAAATCGTTTGTTTTTCGTGGAGGAAAATGCTGCTCGCCAAATCGTGTGACACTTTCATCTTTTCACGCTAAATATTCAAAAATACTTTCTTTTTTATATACAAACTACTGCAATTTCACCACTAATTTTCACTGGTCATTTATTACATACATGAGTAGTTTAATTGGTATTTTTTCAAAAAAAAAAAATCTGGGTTTGACAAGTATTTAGACCTTCCTTGTGAGTGGCGAAATGTGAAGTGCTAACAAATTATTTTAAAGATCATGAAGGTAATTTTTTTTAGTTTTTCCGGAATAAAAATTTAAAGATTTGATAAATAAAAAAATTTTAATTCAATGTAAAGTATTCTTATAACCAAGATGATTTTTATGAGCTTGAAAATAAAACTGAAGGTAAAAGAGAACTTTAACTTTTACATAAATCATGGCGAATGGAACAAGCAAGATTGCGTGTATTTAATTGCTTTCAACCTTATTCCTAAATGTTATGTTCTTTCTTCCTACATTGAAACATTTCCAATGTAGATAAAGCACTGGTATTGCATCTATAAAGAACGTATGTATTTTTCCAGTTTCAGAAAACACTATACTATGCTGCAAAAATTTGTCTTTTGTAAGAATAAGAAATTTAAAAAGAGAAAAAATCCCTTACCTGGCTCTTTTTATTTTAAATATAGTGTCTTTAAACAATTTTTCCGTAATTTTTTTTTATTTGAAAAATTGTATTTTTATTTCATAAAAGCTTCTAGAAGTTATAAAAGAAACATAGCAATTCTCTTCAAGCTTTAGTAGAAAAAACTCCTGAAAGAACCTCATTTTTTTTTTTTTTTTGAATTGAAAATAAAAAAACAACCAATAATTTTTGTATTTGTTGTTCTCCTAAGTAAGGCTCCTTTTTAAAATATTGTAGCTCATAAATGTATAGAAATGTTTTGGAAAAATCAATAGTTAACTGAAATATAAATCTTAAAAATAAGTTACATGCTTCTTTTCTTTCTATCTTCAATACAAGAAAGCTTATAATCAATTTTTTTTCCATTTCGAGATTTTGACGGATTTGCACGTTTTAGAGATGAGAGATCTAAAAAAACATGTTTATATAAAATTTCTGTCTGTTCGTATGTCTGCGTGTTGCCATTGTTACATCAAGAAGTGCAAGAAGTTATGCATTGATTTAAACAAAATTTCTTGTGCATCTAATTAGCAGTTCCAATCAAGTACACCTTTAATTTTGAAAAAAAATCTGCCAGAACGGAAGCCTATAAAAAGCAATTTTTATACCATTGTACTATAGAAAAGTAAATCAAGTTATGCATAGAATTTACTCATTTTTTTGTCTATATTTATGACTATAGCCATTTGGTTCTCATTAAATTTGAAAATATTTCGCCGGAAGCGAGCACATTAATAGCGATGTCTGTGCAATTTTTATCATTGTACCATTAGAAAGTCTTTGAAGTTATGCATAGTGTTGTGTTTGGTGAATGGATGGAAACGATTTTCTGTTTTCGTTCCATCTAAGACGCCACAAGTATAGTGGTAATAAATACATCGTGTTGAATGCGGCCCAGCAAAACACCCATAAAGACATGACAAAAAAATATCTTGATTGTACTTCACTAAGATTTTTAATAATAATATTAAATCAAAAAACTTGAGAGAAAATGAAATAAAATAGGAAGATGTTACCTGAAACTTGAAGATTGATGACTGAGATAACATGAAGAATAATCACTGGAGACGATATTAAAATTTGAAGGAACAAACTTTATTTATTTATTTTATTTTTATGAAAAAGAATGAAGATATGGTTGCTCATTTTATAATAATTTTTTTGAATCACTTGATAAATGAGATCTATCTTAATATTATAGATCATACAAAACATTTGTGACATCTTCAATCATGAAAAGAACATAGAATCTGAAGAGCACTCTCTCTTCTTTTGGAGATGCCGTAATGATGAGATTACATTTTAAAAAAAAATCTTCAAAATCGAAAACTTCTTTTTTTTGCGAGAACAATATTCTAGCATAGCTCCAATACGATACTTTCGAAATAAAATACCTGGCTCCAATAGCTATAATTCAACGAAAGAGGGCGGTCGTCTAATAGTCAAAATATTGAAAATAAATGAAAAAATAATACATTTTTCTTCATAGAGTTTTCAAGGAAATAATTCTTCGTAAAAAATAAAATGGCATGGCTGACAAACCACCAGAAGGATTAGGTCGTAGCGGTGGAGGTGCCTTACTCACTCCCAAAACGTCAACTGACAACCGGCCGTCTCTGAGGGCAGTGCAAAGAGAAAGGGTTGCTGTAATATCGCAACTCGCCAAGTTGACAAAGCTAGAATGGGCGAAGCGAGAGAGAAAAGCCAAGCTACGTACAAATACATGGGGAAATATGAATTTAATAGCATAAATATGATACTATTTTAAAGAAGCAAAGCCAAAAAGGTGGCCAGGAATTTAACTGCTTAAATCACGTCATCAGTAGAATTTAATTTCATAGGCCAAGGGGAGGGCTTAATTTAACGGAAGTAACCGCCTCAGAGAACTTTGGAGAACCTCCTAGAAGCATTTTAAACCGGAAGGAATGAATTCGAAAAACATTTTACCGCTTTAGAATATTCGAAATGCTACGTACGGAAGAAGTATTTACAGGAGAAGGCATCAAAAGAGTCGAAATCGAAATAAACTTTAAAATGAGAACATTAATGAAAAATGAATGATGGCTATTAAAATAGTTGATACAATTAAATTAAAATAAAATATGGCAGGGGTTTACGAGTAACCACCACATATTTACCCCGGCTTCCCCAAAAGAAAATATTGGAGAGATGACAAAAATTCAATAATTTTTTCATCGAGACAATATTTTCTAAAAGATGTACAAGAATATAAAATAATCATACAAAATAAATGAACTAGTAAAAATTGTATGAACACCAATAATTGTTTTACATGATATTAAATAATAATAAAAATTACTATCATAGTAGCAGTTCTTATGCTCATACATAAAAGATAGCAAATATTAAAATATAAGGTATACAATAACTAAGTTTCTTCCAGAAGTAGATATCATGTATCAAAAAAAAATTGTTAAAGTCTATATATTTGCAGAAATGACAGTCTTTAACTATTAGCAGTCTCTTGTTAAGCTGTGCAAATGCAATATAATAATTAAATTTTAGCATATGTAAAAATAGTTGAGTATAAAAACAACAACATGTATACGTATTCAGTTGATATCAAAATGAACCACACTATAACTGTATACACAAGTAAATGGTTTCAAATGACACATGTTGACAATCATTAAATTCAATGAATTTCTAAGTTGAGAATTTTTCATAATAAAAATTTGAAAAAAGGTACACAAATGGTCAAGAGAGAATATTTAGGCTCTCATAAAAATTTATATATATCTACATATAGTACCTTTTTAAGATTTTAACTAATCTTAATTGAATAATTTTAGTGTCATTCAACAACAACACTTTCAAAGTAAATATTAACAAATTCCAAAAAAAGGCATATTTAAACTCTTAGAAAAAAGGACAATGTTATTCTCCAATAAAAAATATTTTCAAAGTAAATATAAACAAATTTCAAAGAGAGAATATTTATACTCTTATAAAAGGATATTCTTGAACAACTTCAACATAAATTCAAAATAATTTCAAAAATACTTTTAATACTACATTCAAAGTAAATAAAATAAAGAGAGGATATTTAAACTCTGATAAAAGGAACTTACATGAATATATCAATCTACCATATGACTTTAATAATGTCAATTTACAAACAAAAATCTATTAAGTCAAAAATTTATATCAAATATCTTGAATATGTTTAATTCCAACATTCAAACATTTTTAAATAACATGTGATCATGTTTTATTTGTCAGATAACAAGTATTTGTTTTATATAAATATATAATGACTCAAACAAATATCTTTGGATCCAAAGTATGATTATAGTATAAACAAAAATCCTTTTTTTGTTTTCATCTTTATGAACTTTCAAATACTTAGAGACATACAAAAAAAACACTTATTCTAAATCATTCTTTTTTTTTTTTTTTTTTTTTTTGTAGGCTAACAATAAAAGTAGAAGTATTAGTATGCATAACTTTATCATTCATTTTTTTTAAATGTTAAAAGAGGTTAAATGTTAGAGCATGCATGCATTGTAAAAATTATTATATAAGTCACAATAGGGTTGGTTGATTTTTGTCGTCCGATTATCTACGCTAATGGGATATAGGACCAGGGGGAGTGCCCTCCGTGGGGGTCTTTCTAAGGGAACCTAACCCGTATTTACGCAAGGTTCGAAGAAAACCACGGAAAACTCCGAACGGTTAGGCCGACAGCCGCGATTGGGTTCGAACTCAGCACCTGCCGTCTACCAGTTGAGAGGTCCGAACCTCTCGGCCACTGGTGGGGCAAGTCACAATAGGGAAATTGATGTCATGAGTACTCATGTTTACCTTACACCAATAACAATTTAATTTTCTTTTGTAGAATAAACATTTGTCAAAATAATTCAAATAATGACACAATATTTCAACAAGTATATAAAAGACAAATTCTTTCTCAATTTAGCTCCACTTATTGAAATTAAAGGTTTTGTAAGGTTAGAAGTACCAGTATATGGCATATTTGAGAGTATATATACATATTACAATAATTATGGTTTAGAAGAAAATACAGTGAATAATTAAAAATTTACATACTTTTGGAGGATGACAATTCCATTGCATCAAGGAGAAGATGACTTAAATAAAGAAAAAAAAATATAATAGCTGCCTGCAGCTTGGTAGAAGAAATCAAAAAAAAAATTATATAGTCACTCTTCGTACTCGACTATCCAGTCGAACTAGTATTGACTGAATCTGTTACAAAGTAAGAGTCATCCTGAAAAAAGAAATGAAGATTAGTTTATTTTTTATACATTTTATGTGTGCGAGGGCGAAGATCATAATTTTTGCTCTGAGTAGACTTGTTTCTAACAGCAGTGGGAGTGTTATCAGCAGGAGCCTGTGAATGTACCGATTTACACGAATATGAAGATGTTTGTTGGCACTTAGAAGAAGTGGGAATTTGAGGAGATGTGTTACAAGCAGAATCATGATTAGAAACTTGAGTAGGAAAATGTTGTCTCACAGGAGCAGAAGATGCACTATCAACAGCTGTTTGATCATGTGATGCATCTTTAGAAGAAACTGAAGGATACTGCAATGCTTCATTTCTTTTTTGAAGTTTCAAGATTCGGTTAGTGTGAATCAACATTGGTGATGCTTGACTATTATTGTAATCTTGAATTTGAATAAGTACAGGAGAAATTATTTTCTTCACCATGTAGGGGCCTTGTACTTTTTTGTTAAACACACTGGGAAATTTTACGTAAACAATATCATTAACATTGATGTTGGCAAATTTTAATTTTTCTCTTGATTTTTGGTACACCTTTTGTCTAGAAGATTCGTTATTTTTGTAAGCTTGATAGTATATTTTCTCAATAACATCCATTAATTTGTGAATTTCATAGGCAGTGTTGAGAATTTTCCAGGAAGCCTGAGTTTTGTAATTAGCATAAATATCATTTACCTCTCTTCCAAAATGAAGAAGATTTGGAGTGAATTTTGTAGCTGGATGAGGCGTAGCGTTGTATATGGATTGGTGAATTTTTAGAGCAGTTGGAACATCAAATCCTTGGGAAGCCATGGTATTGACAGATGATTTTATTTGAGTATTACATCGCTCACTTAATCCGTTAGCCTGGGGATGGGCTACAGAACTGTGTTCTAACTTTATGCCAAGCTTTTTATTGAAATACGAAAACATATCACTAGTGAACTGAGAGCCATGATCAGTAAGTGTTAATTCGGGCTTTCCATGAGTAGAAATGTAATGTAATAGAGCTTTGGAAACAGATTCAGCGCTAATGTTATTCAAGGCATATAATTCTAAATTACGAGAAAAATGATCAATAACGGTCATCACATATTGGCGATTTCTCAATGGGCCAAGTAAATCCATCGAAACTTTTTGATTCGGAGCTGTAGGTAGTGGTGCAGGTAAATATGGAGCGGTGTTTTTTTATGATTTTTGTTTACTAAACAAATTTCACAAGAGTTGACATAATGAATTGCATCAGAAACCAGGGTTTTCCAGGTAAATCTTTTCTTTAAATTAACAATAGTTTTATGAATTCCAGTATGAGTAATATGAGCAATTCTTAAAGCTTTTGCTCTAAGTGACGAAGGTAAAACAGCTTTATGTAGCTCAATATCTTCTGAAGAAAATGTCCAATGTAGCAAAGTAAATCATTATTTGGATTAATATAATAGCCATTTAAACTTTTAGATTTTTTGTTAGATTTAAGATCTTCATAAATTTTCTTAATTTTAGGGTCTTTTTGCTGTTCAGAGAAGATGGTGTGATCAAAAATTTCTAATAATGGGTCTTCATTATTGTCATTATTTGGGGGTGGAGAGTCACTTTGAAGATGACAGGTGTGGTGCGTTTTGCCAATTAAACCACATGGAAAGTGAGCAATTTCATTATGTAAATCATTTTGATTATCAACAATTGGTAGGGGTTCTTGCGTAGAAATAAGATCTGGATTAGTATGGACATCTTCAGTAAGAATGTGAGGTGTTCTACTCAGAAAATCTGCTAACACATTTCTCTTTGTCAGGTACATGTTGGAATGTGTACAAGTATTCCGACAGTTCCAACATCCACCGCGTAGTAATGTCGGCTGGTGATGTTGCTTTTTTGTAATTATTTAGGGGTTTGGCATCCGATAAAAGAATGAAGGGTCGACCAAAAATGTAATATTTAAAAGCCGTTATGCCTTTGTAAATGGCATAAAGTTCCAATTTGATGGCTGGATATTGTTTTTCAGACTGAGATAAAGTTTTGGAATAATACGAAATGGGTCGCAGTTCACCGTCAAATTTTTGCATAAGAACAGCTGAGATTGCTGTCTTTGATGCATCAGTATTAACATAAAAAGTCTCATCCCAATTTGGAAGATTTAGCATAGGTTTTTGAAAGAAAATTTCTTGCAATTTATTAAATGCATTTTCTTGTTCAGATTTCCAACAAAACTTATTTTTAGGTTTGGTAACCTCAATAAGAGGAGAAATCAATTTAGAAAAATTAGGTATAATTGATCTATAAAATGAACATAGTCCAATGAAACCTTTTGTCTGCCTCTTGGTTTTAGGCTTTGGGAAGGAAGTGATTTTTACAATATTACTTGTAATAGGAAGAATTTTATGATCCGTGAGTTGGAAGCCTAAAAAGTTAATACTAGTTTTCATGAATGAACATTTTTCAGGAGAAAGAGTTATGTTATTAGCAATAAGAGTGTCTAAGAGCTTTGTGAGTTTCGTGACCATCTCTTCAAAGGAATTAGCGCCAACCACAATGTCATCTTGGTAAGCATAACACGAAACAATTTCAGATAATTCAATAACTGAATCAATTAATTGTTGAAAAGTGCTCGCAGATGTCTTCAAGCCAAAAACGAAACGAAGATAGGTAAAAATTCCCCATGGAGTAGTAAAACTGAGTTTGTTTTGCATTTCTTTAGGTACTGCAATCTGCCAGTATGCAGACGGCAAGTCAAGAGTAGTATAATATTTAAATTTTGATAACTGTACTAATAAATTTTGAATTCTCGGAAGAGGATATGATGATGGTATGATGATGGAGTTTAGCAATCTTAAATCTAGGGCCAAATGATATTTCTGAGGTTTTGACATGTCAGTTCTTTTCTTTTTGACTAGAAGTATAGGACAAGCCCAGGATGAATTTGATCTTTCAATAATACCTGCATTTAGCATTTGATTAATTTGGTCAAGGGCTTCTTGCTCAAGTGCCTGTGGTACAGGAAAAGGTAGGGTTTTTACAGGATGAGAGTTCAACATTGAAAACTGAGGATTCACTAAGTCTGTATGACCTAAAGTATCCAAAGATTTAGAAAATACAAGAGCTTTACTGCACAATAATTTCATTAAAGAGTCACTTTCCTGAGGGGGTAAGTGTTTTATGTGAAAATCATTTGGTGACAGTTCTTGAACACGTTTTCTCTTAACTTCTTCAGATGGTAAAATTAAGTTACAATATTCATTTTCAAAATCTAAATCAAAGGAATATTTTTCAATATCGTTCTCATCAACATTAATGCATTCGCCAATAATTGAATTTTTATTTAAATGAATGTCCAGCTTTGATATATTCTGACATACAACCAAAAATAAATTATTTTGAATTGAAGAGTTAGAATGCAGTGATTCATGCAAAACAAGACCTTTATTTTTTAAAGCAGGCTTAAAAATAAAATATTCAGATGGAGAGTTCAAGTACTTGACATGTAAATAAACAAAAGAATTGGGAGGGATTAATTCTCTGTTTAGTGTTTGTACCATGTTGGAATTCACCAAAATTTTATTACCAACATTCAAATTAGTATGCTTTTCACCAATATAACTAATATCATTAGCACTTTCAGATGTGAAATTTTTGTCAGACATATTATTATTATTAGATAAGTAGTTCACAACATTACCATAATCAGTTGGAAAATAGTTAGGAAAATAAGTAAAATTACCATCAATATAGGGATTATGATAATTCATAGCAGTATTAGCAACATTATTTATAAGTAAATCACTATTTTGAAAATTATAATTGTAAGGGTAGGTTGCATAATTATTGACTAATTGTAAATTGTTGTCACCAGAATTTCCATATACACTATTAATATAAATACCATTACTTAGAGTATTTGATATAGAACTTTCATAACAAGGCATTTTGTGTGCATCAAAAGAGTATGGCACATTTATATTATCATAAGTATACTCAGAATTCATATAATAGCAAGTAGGAGATTCATTATGACTGTGAAAAGGGATTTGTTTATCTTTAATTAAGATAGACTTAAAAGTTGGGGAAATGGTTATGGAATGCTTATTGATAAATTCAAACCCAAGTATGGCTTGAAAATTGACATTTTTTATATCTGTAAGATAAAAGACATGATGGAAAAAATACTTGTCAATTTTAAATGCAATTTCAATGCATCCTTTGAAAAAAAACTGTAGAATTTATAGTTGAAACTGAAACATTTCTGGATAAGAATTTGTAGTGAATTCTGGATTTAATGCTATTAAAGCATTCTTGATCCAAAAGTGACAAACTTGAGCCAGTGTCAATTAGAGTTGAAATTTCATTATGTTGTATATTTATAGAGATGTATGGTAGAGAATAAGAGTTATCAAAGGAAATGCAGATGACGTGTCTTTCTTGTACACCATCATCAATTTCAAAAACTTGTTTGGATGTCACAGAATTATAAGAACATGAAGATTTATTAAGTTTAGGTAGTATAGGGGATGTCTGTACAGCAGTGGATGATACTAAGGTGATTGAAGAGCTTTTGTCAAATTGACGCTTGTTTTTGTCACTACAGAGTACTGACCCTGAATGAAAATTATGGGAGAGAAGGCGGTCAGTAGAACCAGTCTCCCCTATTTGTTTAAATGATAGACATTATTTTTATTTTCAGAAGAAGATGTGTAGTTTTTCTTTCTGTGAGAATTAGACGAGAATTGAGATGAAGAATTTTGATTAGAAGAATTGAGAACATTTTTAAATTTGTAGCATGTGTCCATACGATGATTGAATTTTCCACAAAATGCACATTGCATAACATTTTGTTTGTGATAAAAGGATGCAGAATTTTTTTTTGGACATAATCCGATAAGAGCCATAATCATAGTAATAAAAAAAAAAACAAGTTGGAAATTGCACGTGAAGCGTAGCAAATAAGATGCGTTCGTACGATAATGAGGTTTTAAAAATATTCAGATCTTGCTGTTATAGTAGACAGTACTTGGGATGCAGTATATTGACCGAAATCTTTTTTGTGTTCCTGTAAATATACAGGAAGTAACTTTTATAACACCTTAGTAACATACAGTCCCTGGCCAAATTATTAGACGCACTCATATTTTCTTGTGTCGAATCATATTACAAGTTTCATTGAGATATTACTATGCCAATAGTTACAATTAATGATATACATCATCTGTAGGATTATAATAAATAAAAAGCATGCCATGCCAATGACTTTAAAATTATTTATTTTTGTAAATTAATTAACAATTGATAAAATTGTAGATCTTAAAACATGAAATTTAAAAAAATGTCAATATTTTTGGAGTCTTCTTTGGCGGCAATCACTGCCTCCATTCTTCATGGCATGCTGTTAGAACAAAATTGAAATGTTTCTTGCATGTGTGAGTGATGTTTCCAGATAAGGATAAGTTTCTCTATGAGCTGTGTTTTGCCCATTATGAGCTTTTTGTCCAGTTTTTTTCATTAGATCCCAAACATTTTCAATGGTGTTCATGTCTGATGAATTACCGGGAGCAGTTCAACACAGGGATATTTTTTTATTGAAAGTAGACCTTGACAGATCGTGTTATGTAACAAAAAGCTTTACCTTGCAAAAATACAAATGGTTCTTCATTTGGAAACCATCATTTTAACTTTAGAATATACCGATTTTGAAAACCACTTTATATTGGTCTGGAGAATTGGCTAAGAAGTCATAACAAACAAAACCCATCTCATAGAAAATCTTATCCATATGTGGAATCGTCACATACAAGAAACTCTTCAATTTTGTATTAACAGCATGCCGCGAAGAATAGATGCACTGATAGCCGCCAAAAGAGACTCTAAAGATATTGACTTTTTTTGAGCTTCAAGTTATAAATTTTGCACTTTCAGCCATTTTTAATTTAATTTGTAAAAAGAAAGAGTTTTAAAGTCATAGGCATGTTTTTTATTTATTATAATCCTACAAATGAGTTACATAATTAATTGCGGTTATTCACACAGTAATGTTTCTATGAAGCTAGTGATATGATTCGACAGAAGGAAAAGGGAGTGCGTTTAATAATTTGGCCTGGGACTGTATATCATATTCATAAAATGTGAAATAGTTTAATATAATTAAAACACGCCCCAAACAATGTTTCTCCGAATTGCATTATGTAGTGGAATACTTTTGTGTGGCCCTAAAATTTAATAACAAATGTGCTTTGCATCACAGATTGTACAGAATGTATATTTTAGTGTATATATATGGGTGATTCTCAAAATAGGGGACAATTTCAAAAATGAAATCTTAAAAAAATTACTGTTAGCAAAATTTCTGAAAAAAATATGTGTTGTTAATATAGTATTAGGTATATTTTACATGTAGCCAGCAGAGCTAAATATTTAAAAATTAACTTTAAAAAAAAATAATTAGTATTTTTTTAGCCATGCTAATGACAAAACAAATTGCATGGAATAAATATATTAAGAAATTTTTATTTTCTGCCTGTTTAAATATTTTTTTCTACGTTTATTAGCCTTCCTTTCCAACAAATTGTTTCCATTTTTACATATATTCATATAAGGAGAATAAAAACATTACCAAAGAGCAAACTTTGTTTACATGAACAACATTCTGACATTAACAGTGTAAGAAGCTGTCTTAGTGATTTTCTGACAGATTTAATGCATATTATAGGGATAATAAATGTAATACCTAAATTTATATGTAAAATTAAACTTTAAAAAGGATACAATATAAGTACTGGTTACATTTATGCACATAGGAGTCTTTAGCATGGACAGAAAAACCATGCTAATGACACTGATATTTGTCCATGCTAATGACAAATTTTAATTTAAATAAGATTATGAGCCATAATATAATCACAATGCAATAGTCCTTTCTGGAGCTTTTTAAAACACAAAAGTTCTATGCAAATAAGTAAAATAAAAATTTTAACTATAAAATAAACATGAAAATTATTATCCATTCTAATGACATACAATTGATGTACTCGCGTAATATTCAACTTCTATTCTTAAAATACAATACATGCTTCTATTTTCAGGCTGGAATAAAATGGCTACTTGTTGCCATGGAGAAAGTTTATATTTTCAAAGTATTGTCATATGTGAAAATGAAATTTTGATTTATAAACAGCTGTTATAGTATGACCTTGTTTTGAAAACAGAATATGGAGGACAAACTTTAATTCTCTTTTTATATACTATAATTTTATTTTTAAAAAGAAATTTATTGGATAAAACCTATCCTTGATTAATTTAAAGAAAGAATAACATTTGTTTTTTTTTATAAACATGATATTACCTCTTGAAAAAGCTAGTATATACAAGGCACAGCTGCTGTGGACATCCATGCTAATGACATTTTGAACATTTATTCTGTTATTTTATGGTGTTTTTAACTAAAAAGTGAGTAATTCTTGAGTGCAAATAATGAATAATATTAAGACAAACATATCTAAGTATAAAAACATGACAGAAAACCTCTCAATTTTTTTGTATGCTGAAAGACATAAATTGTCCCCTATTTTGAGAATCACCCATATATATATATATATATATATATATATATATATATACTTCATAAGTTCATGTCAATTCTATTATATTCGAGAGAGTTTAACATCATTAAAATGTACTTGAAACTATTTTTATCCGTTGACGTAATCTAACGGAATATTTTTGATTGTCCCTGTAATTGATCTATACATCCGATTTTCATAAAAATTTTAAATGACTCCACAAAATTATGTAATAATTATACATTTTAAATTTCAAAAGATTAAAATGCATTTCATGCTTTTTTCCGCATTGACCGTAATGTAACGGAATACTTTTGATTGTCCCTGTAATTGATCTATTCACCCGATTTAGATAAAATTTGAATGGCTCGACAAAATTAAGCAATAAATATATTTTTTAATTTTCAAACGATTCGGTTGGGTAGTTTTTGCGTTGTTATATGCGGATAGACAGACGGACGGACTGAACGACAACTATAGGTGCTACGTATTTACATAATTACGAACGCACCGAAAAAGGTAAAAATAAAAGTTTTGTTTGCAATGATACTGTTTCTTTTATTATTCCTAACTTACGGTTAGAGTTTATGAATAAATTCCTCATGAAAGCTTGAATGGGATGAACTAAGTTGGAAAATAATTTTAGATTGTGGGCTATTTTAAATGTATTTATTTTTACAATAAAGCGCATGGTTTTTGCGTACTTCTTATTTTCGCGTGCCATTTGTATTGAACGTGAAACGATTTGGATTTCTTATTTTTATTATGATTATGGTTCTTATCAGATTAAGACAGAAACATGTCAATGCTATTTGTTTTTAATTTTTTATACCTCTTTCAATAAATATAAATTGCTTATTCAAATAAAATCACCTATTTCCAGAAAATATAAAGGAACTTTTGAATTTTATAAATACACTGAAAATCTCCTAAATAAATTTACTTAATATTTAAACTCATTTTAATAAAGTTTTATTTTTAGAATTAAATAGTTGTTTATATGATTTTAATTTCATTATATTTCCTTGTTTAAAACAAACACAGGAGAATATAAATGCAAAAGAAATTGGATATTACTTTGAAAATCTGATGTTGAGATTTTATTAAATAATCTTTTGTAATACAACTTTCAAACATAAATATAACTAGCATTACTTTACATAATTGCATAAATTAGATAATTTATGTTTCTAAATGAAATTAAATAAGGTGTTGATTAAATATGAAAATTAACACTTTTTTACTGTTTTAGTTAAGAAACATATAATTCGCTTTACTTAATTATAGTAATGTGCCTTGGGTCATTAATTACACGACTAATTGCTTTTGAGATATTGTTATTTCAACTAATTATCATGCTGAATGAAAGTAAAAGAAACCTTTCCTTTAGAAACTATTCTTTTGTATACAATAAAACTTTATAAGTAATTATTCATTACCAGCAACAATTACCCCTCGTAGAAACCAATAAAAGTTATTAATATAGCCTAAAGTAATTAAAGATCTGCTCGGTTTGTGTAACAAGAGTGTGTTATAGTGTTATTAGTATAATATTTTATCATGTTTTGTTTCTTAGTTAAACCTTTTGTCGCATGCAATGTAAAGTTATGGGAAAATATGTAAAGTTACTTTTAGATTTAGCGCACGAAATAAATACTGTCTAGTCTTTTCTTCTATGCAACGCAATTGCCTTTCAAATTAGCATGCTAACATACGTGATTAATTTTTAAAATAAGTACATTGCTACCAAAGTGATATTTGAATATTTATTAAAGATGTTCGCTGAAATTTGAAATTTATTTTTATAATGATTCTAATTATTGCTCTACCGTTCCTATCTCAAAATTTGGCTCTACATATTTCCGATCGTAATATTTTTTATTTCTCCAATAAAATTTATCTGTCCGTTTCTAAGCAATTTTGAGGGCTTCTTAAACTGGAGGATAATAATCTTGTTGAAGAAGGAAGTCATAGGGTATTTGGCCAAAAAGTAAATAATCAGAGGGGGGGGGGGTGTGATTTAGTAATAGAATGGGATGTATACTCTAGGGTGATACAATCCCTCTTTTTTTTTCTATTGATTTTGAGAACAATGGATTTTCAGCTATTTCTTTCGATGATAACTTTCAGAATTTTCAAGCTATGTTTTTGAGATTTTTACAAAAGTTGCTCTATATTTTTGGCTAACTCAATATGCAAATAAAATTTTAATAGCGTTTACGCATGTGCAATGAAAAATTACTTAGTAAAATTTATACTTTTCCATACAATTATTATTAACCTTTAATTTTATGTACAAGGTATTGTGTACAATGTTAATTGTCATATTTTTGCAGAAGAAGATTATTTTATATTAAAAAATTCACAAATTAAAAGCTAAATTTTTAGAAAATTTTGAGATTGTTTTTATAAAAGCATTAATTCCTCTATGAGTATACATACATGCTGTACGCATAAAAATGAACAGAATTTACTACAATAATCCATTTATTAATAATCTACAGTTTGATCGCTTTTGTTACATTAGTTTTCACAGGGTTATCCAAAATATAGTTTAAAATTTGTTAGTTTTAAATTTGTTGACAAGTTCCTGTGGCGTTTCGTGAAAAAAAACGTCACAAAAATGTATGGCCTGTACTATTATGTTCATACATTTAGAGTTACAGAATGATTCCTCATGTATGTTTCTAGATATTTAACAAAATCAAGATAATAAGTAGAAACTGGTATTAATCAACTGAAGGGAAAAATATTTCTTTAAAACACCATAAAATAAATTAAATTGCGCAAGGCCTTTCGAAAGAACTGAATCTTTCCACGTCAAGCGCAAAAAGTAGACGTACGTCTTTTTTGCGCCTGACGAAGAAAAACTCAGTTGTTTCGAAAGGCCTTGAGCAATTTAATTTATTTTATGGTGTTTTAAAGACTTTTTTTTACTTCAATTTAGCAAAATGTCTAAAATCGCTAGTGGCCGGTCACCTTTGGCTATTGAGTACATATGTTTGTGCATATATATGAGAGATAGTGGGAAGGGTTGAAGGTAGGGGAGGCTTGACGCACTCTCCACTTTTTTTATTTAAAAGTTTTTTCGAGTTTTACCAGTAAATGTCAACCGAAGCTACTGAAATGCTCAAAGAATTCTCTTTGCTTTATACAGATAATCGAAATGGGCATTGAGAAATGAATTGAGAGGCGTTTTCAACTTAAAATTTGTGTTTTTTTTAATCTTTCGTAGTTTTTTTTATTTAGATAAAATATATCCTAGAAATTTAAGTAAGTAGATTTTAAGTAATGCTGAAATATTGATATTTTATTCCAGGAATAACGATTGCACAGTAAATTAGGCTTAAATAACAGTGTAGTATTGTTTAGAAAATGGTTGCATGAGGAGGCTTGCCCCAATCAGTGTCTGCGAGGGTTGACCAGATGTTCAAGAATCCATCAATTAAGTAATTTAGTCAATTAAGTAATCGATTTTGTACATCTTTTTCTTATACACTGCTCACATTTAAAGGTTAATCATTGTATACGTTATTGCTAAAGTTCATAATACAGTTATTTCATAAAATACTTAGTTATTTAATGAAATAATTAACCAAATCCAGTAAAATGTGCAAAATTGTTGGATTCTATGATTTCACTAATTATTTTATAGAATAACGATTACCTTACCGTTAAAGTTTAAAATAAATAATTTGATATTAAAACAAATTGTTGTTCTGTAAATTAACTGTCGATAAACTGTTAAGGTAATTCGAAAAATACATATCCAATTAATGATGGTTGATTTGATAAATAACATATAAAAACAGATTTTATAATATATTACTATTTTTATATTAGTTAAACAGTAAGTAAAAATAACAGAATGTAGTTTGGCAATATTTATATTTATATTTAAATTTTTAATTTCTTCTTTTTTTACAATCAAAAGAATTGGATTCGTGAAAAAAAATCTATTTCCGGTTTTTTTTTTAGTTTTATACGTTTCAACAGGTCTCGAAAACGATTTGATGGTTTATAGAAAATACCTGCCTTTGACTCTGTCTGTCACTCAGTCTCTCTCGGAGAATGATTGCGACAAAAAAGTTGTGGGCGCTCTATCTAAAGAACTAATGTACGGAATTTAAAGAACTTTATATTCGGTTAGACCTTGATATAAACTGAAGCGGATTAGTATTTAGTATATATCGCTCATCAGATGACGCTGATATGCTGTCTTATTCGCAATTCCCACAATAGCTCTATCTCAAGAACTAATGCAAGAATTTTCATAAAACTTTAGATTAGGTTAGTCCTTAGTATAATTAGTCACTGATTCCATTTTGGTACAAATCGCTCGGCAGGTGGAGCTATTATGCTGCATTACTCATGATAAATGTAACAGCTCTATCTCAAGAATTAATGCACAAATTTTCATTAAATTTTAGATTCAGTTAGTTCGATAGAACTAATTGTTTTAGAACTAGTTATTTAGTTTTTGGCGTAAATCTTCATACAGGTGGCGTTGCAGTGTTGCATTTTTCACGATTTTGCAATAGCTGTATCTCAAGAACTAATGCATGGATTTTCATGAAACTTCAGATTCAGTTAGTATCTGATAATAACTGATTCCGGTTAGTTTTTCATATACATAACCCAACAGTTGGTACCGTTATGGATATTTTATTTAATGGTTTTGCAATAGTTCTATCATAAAAACTAATGCAGGGATTTTCTATAAACTTTAGATTCAGTTAGCAGTTGACATAGATGTTGCTGACTAGATTTTGGGGGTAAACCACCTCTTACCTTATAACCTCCAACCTTAAAAAAATCTGCATAACAGCCACACTTGTTGTGTGATGTACAACAAAAAATCATAAGGACCAATTTTTATGAGATACTAATTGAATCTTAAGTTTGATGAATATCCACGCCTTAATTCTTGAGATACAGCTGTTGTGGAATTGTGGAAAATGCAACAATCTACATCAAAAACTATAAAACACTAATCTATATCAGGAACTAACTGAATTTGATGTTTTATAAAGCTATGTAAATTAGTTCTTGACATAGAGATATTGTGGAAAATAATGCAGCATAGCAGTGCCACCTGTTAAGCTATGTACACCAAAAACTAATCAGCTCAAGTTTATATCTTATTCTAACTGAATCTAAAGTTTTGTGAAATTCCATGCTTTAGTTCTTTAGAAAAAATGCCCACAAATAAGTTTTGTCACATAAACTCACATATTTTCTAAAAAATCTCAAATGCTGTTCATTACCTTCTAAAACGTGTAAATCCATTAAACACCGGAAGTCGAAATTTTTCACGAATCCAATACTTTCTTCTTGTAAAGATAGAAGAAACTAAAAACATATGGACAAAACATGCATCGCCAGTAACGGAAAAGATAGTAACGAAAAAGATGTCCAAGAAATGCAACGTACTCATTGATTCCCAAACAGATATAAACGATTCAAAACTGTTAAAACCAGCTATAATTGTTCAAGAGTGCAGTCTTTAATATTTTAACGGTTAAACAATCGTTATTCTATAAAAATAAATATTTAAATCGTCGAATCTAATAATTTTACACATTTTAACGGACTTTCATGGAATTTTATGAAATATCAGACTATACGCTTTAACGGTAACATATACAAGGAAGAATTTAAATTTATTCTTTAAAGCTACTCCAAAGTACAGTGATGAAACGAGAATGTTTAAAACTGAATGAAAAAAGAGGCTAAAAATAGCTACAGTATCTACTGCAAGAAAAATTTAATGGAATATAAATGGGAAAGTTTATAGAAAGCTTTTTCTATTTAAATAGCACCTTTAGTATGCAAATACAAACATATCAACAGACTAGAAAGGACTAGAAAGCAACTAGCTATCTTAAAAGATAAAGAATATACACGATTGTGACACAACATCGATTCACATAAATTTTACTCCAATATTTTATTCCAGTTTATTATATGTAATTAAGTTTTCTCCAAGTGATTGTATATATACCGGGTGGCCAGAAATAAAACACCCCTACTCTGACCTCCCTGGATATCGAACTACTCAGTGTAAAGGCTTGAAAATTTGTGGACATACTATTCAAAAAATGGGGAAACGGATTTCACGAAAAAAAAATTTAGTTCCAGAAATCACCGATAGGTGGCGCTGTATCACTGGACGTATGCTGAAAAGACACAAAAACACGTTTTAAACACATTTTATTTGAAAGTACCAAGCATACATGAAACAAGGACGTTATCGATGCAGGGAATGCTGCTCAATATGGTTCCCTTCCTGAAGATGTAAAATGTGAAGTATGTGGACAGCTTGTTCAACTGCGGATCGTAACTGGTCATCTGAGATGCTTCTCACATGCAGACTGATACTCTCTTTCAAATCTGCCAAGGTTACCAGACGTTCTCGATAAACAAGGTTTTTTAAGTGTCCCCAAAGCCAAAAATCACACGGATTAATGTCCGGTGAACGAGATGGCCAAGTTGTCGGAAACGCGCGACTGATTATTCTGTCATTGGTGAAATGTTGGCGAAGAAACTGTTGCACAGGGAGTCCAATGGGTGGAGGTGCTCCATCTTGCATAAAAGTAATGGTGTCAAGGCATTGGCGCTGCTGCAAATGGGGTACAACAAATGTTTCGAGCATCCTTTTGTACCTGTTGGCCGTCACGGTACATGTCTCAAGGCCATTGGGAGTAACCTCTTCGAAAAAGAACGGTCCAATGATGAATGTGGCTGTGAATCCACACCCGACTGTAACTTTCGGTGAGTGGAGTGGAATCTCTTGGAAGGTACGGGGGTTTGTCGTGTCCCATATGCGACAGTTATGGGTGTTCACTGTTCCACTGAGGTGGAAATGGGCCTCATCGCTCCACAGAATCTGCCACGGCCACGATGCATCCACTTCAACTCTAGCAAGAAATGTCAATGCAAAGGTCAGTCGCATCTCCCTGTCTGTGGCCAGCAATTGTTGATTAGGGCGGATTTTGTACGGGAAACAATGCACCATTTTTCTGAGTATGTTCCACACTGTGCTATAGGGAACACCCAAGTGTCGTGACACTGCACGTGCACTACTGCAGCCTAAAACATTATCCATTGACTGTTCAACAATACCGATGGCAACATCTTCAACGACATCTGAACGAACCGGTTTGCGTCCTCGACCAGGCTGAACTCCAAGATGTCCAGTTTCCTCGAATCGAGCGATCATTCTCCTGAGAGCTTGTGGAAGCAATGGTCCCTTACGCAAATCCTTAAGTCGGCGAAACTCTCGAAGTGCTGCTGGAGCATTTCCTTTATTCTCGTAAAACAACTTCACAAGCAAAGCGCGTTCTGGCAGCGTGACAGCCATCACTAATAAGAATGACATTCCCCACCTTTTAACTTCTTTTATACCCAGAACATGGCTTCTACCCATGCTTTACGCAAATTTTTCTGGTTACAGTATGAAATTGCAGTTACAACGGGAGTTCTAGCTTCTTTACTATTTTTATTTTCCATAAGGGGCAGAAAAATTAAAAAGGAAGCATGGAAGCATTCCATTCCGCATAAACATTTTAATTTTTATTATTATTTGTGTCTTTTGATCATAGTTCCAGTTGTGCAGCGCCACCTATCGGTGATTTCAGGAACTAATTTTTTTTTCGTGAAATCCGTTTCCCCATATTTTGAATAGTATGTGTACAAAATTTTGAGCCTTTACACTGAGTAGTTCGATATCCATGGAGGTCAGAGTAGGGGTGTTTTATTTCTGGCCACCTTGTATTTAACCTCTTCAGTCCCTGAGTACCCAAATGGGTACATCAGTTTTGTGCCATTTTATTAATGATACTCAAATATAAATGAAATTTCGATATAAGAATAATATGTTTAGTATTCTAAGATTCGAGCTAATGAAAATAAAACAAAAATCTTGCTCTGAAGTCAAACGAGAGAAGAAATAATTCAGTAATAATTAAAAATACTGTAATAATCGCCAGTAGTGAAGAGGTTAATTCATGTTTGATAAGACTGTGCAAGAAATTCACACAAGTTAAAGTTATTTTAGTTCTTCCAAAAATTGTACTTTTCTGCTAAAAATACCTTTAAGGCGCAACATTAGTCACGGATAAAGTCTCGGATGATAATAGGCGCGTTCTTTTCAAATATCGCGTTCAAATTTTATTATTATTATTATTATTATTATTATTATTATTATTATTATTATTATTATTATTATTATTATTATTATTATTATTATTATTATTATTATTATTATTATTTGTATAGAAATGCTGAGGACGATCTACAACAGCGCTAGTTTTTACTTTTTCAATTTTGGTTTAAGTTTTTTTTAAATTACTTTAATTTTCAAAACTGGTTTAAACCGGTTATGAAATGGAAACTATTATAATACAAAAATATATAAGCAAAATCGAAAAAGTAAAAACTAGCCCGTTTTTAGATCGTCCCGTTTCCTGTTGAAAAAAATGATGTAACAATATTAAAATTTGAAAAGAACGCACCTATAGATTTAACATTATCATCCGGGTCTTCTTCAGTGACTAGTGTTTTGCCTGAACCCCTAAAGTACTCGAGCGATTTAGATAAAATTTTCTAGTAATAGAGTATAAATTAAAAAAAATTACGTAGCAGACAGTTAAATAATAATAATAATTTTAGGAAAAAACGCTGAAAACTGGAAAATTTCTGTAAAATTGATATTACTTTTAAATAGAAAGTTTAAATCGCAAAAAAAAAAAACTTATCTGCCATAAGTATTCAGCATGATTGATTGAAAATGTATTTCAAATTTTATCAGAATCGGTCCAGAGCTTTTCGAGAAAAGGTGTCTTAAATATCGCATATTTCCTGTAAGATTACACCGAGTCTTGTCTTCTCTTAAGGTTCATGTGGCTGTGAAAAAACATAGCATTGACCAAAAAACTTTCAAAAAGTATGTAGACAAATTTCACCGTGAAAAATAAAGTAAAACAAAAGTCAAACTGTGGGCCAACTAATGTTGTCAGTTCGAGTAATAAAAGAGGAAAAAAAGGCGAGAGAATGGCTTTTAATTTCGAACGTATTAGTACATGAAACTCTGTGAGAATAGAACATCTCTTTAACGAAATAATGTCTTAAATATTAAAATTTCATTTTTTTTCTTCTGTACAATTATACCTATTCAGACAAATTGCTGTTTAAAATGGATTTTTTTTTGACTTAATGTTCCACTTAAACACGTTTCTTTACGATTCATATAATCAAAAATATTTTTTATAATAATTAAAGTAAGTAGTTAAAAGTTACTTTGCTTTTTTTAAGTGATTTTATTAGGTGTAGTGAGAAGTTTTAAAGCGTTTTTCAGAGAAATGAATATGCAATTAAGAGCTGAGAATAATATCTTTATTCATCAAAATAATCTCCATCATTATGTAACACCTTTTGCCATCGGTCGGGCAGTTGACGGATGTCAGCAGTATAGAATAATTCGTCTTTTGACGCGATGAAGTCATCAACAAAATTTTGCACTTCGTCCACTCTCCGGAAGTGTATAGAAACAAGGTATTCTGTATCGACCAAAAGAAATGGTAGTCCGAAGGGGCTATGTAGGGACTATACGCCGGGTATTCCAGCCAAGAATTACTAACGTGTCCTTGACTGGTTTTGCAACATGAGGCCTGGCATTGTGATGGAGCTATTTCACAGGGCGCAAAACTGTTCCAGTAAATGGGCGTTTTTGACCGATTTCCTGGTTCAATTGAAGCAATTGTTGCTTGTAGCGTTCAGTTGTTACACTTATACCAGGCTCCAACAGTTCATAATCGAGCACACCCTTCATATCCCACCAGATGCAGAGGAGAAAATTTTTGTAGTGAATGGATAGTTTCGGCGTTGGTGTTGCTGCTTCGCTAGGATTCAACCAATATTTTTTGCGTTTCGGATTGTCCTAACATATCCATTTTTCGTCTCCCGTCACGATTTTCTACAAGAAAGACTTTCTCTGTTGCCTGCTTAGCAGATTCATGCACTTGAAAACACGCTCATCCATGTTTTGTGGCTCAATGCATGTGGCACCCATCTTCCTGCCTTTTGAATCTTTTCCACTGCATGTGAATGATTACAAATCGTTGTTTGGGATACCTCTAATTGTTTGGCAAGTTTTGTTTTGCGTCTAAGATGCATTTTTATCAATTAGAGATTGCAAATCCTCATGACTAGTCGGCCGTGGAGCGCCGTTACGTTCTCGATTGTTAACATCAAAATCACCTTCTTTAAAACGCCGAAATCAAAATTCGAATGTGCTTTTCGATACGATTTCCTCTCCAACAACAGAACAGAGGTTCTGATATGCTTTTGAAGCACTTTTTCCTTGGTAAAATTCATAACGAATGCAGTGACGAATAAATGACTTATCATATGACCTCTTTGACCTTTAAAATTTCAAATTTACTTTCACGTTTCTCCCAGCTTTTGCGTTGATTTGAAAACGCGGAAATAGTTCTTATCACATAACACAAATGCGGTTTGCTGATTGGTGCATTATTTCATGTTAAACGCTAGACAAAATTCGCTCTAAAACTTCTTACTACACCTAATATTTCTTTTCAAATATCTCAATGTATAACAAATTGGGTTAAGCCTCTCATAATTTAGTGAACCCTACCATATATAGGGAGCTTTAAACCATTATTTTCTCATGCTTAAAACCAGTCACTTTTCAAGTTTCTAATATATTACATTTATGTAGCAATTTTCTTTAATAACTGATTTAATAATGAATAAAAATGATATATGAAACATTATTCTAGGTTGAAGATTTAAAAAGTAAAAAATCATTTTGTAAAAAGTGGGTTTAAGATCCCTAGTTTCCATTAAGTAAATGTTAGTGTGCGCATGATCACTGTCATGCTTGTATTTACAAATCTATTTGTATTTTTATGTTTTAAACTTTGACAGACTTACTCAATTTGAAAATATTTTTTTCTTTTAATTAAGCTGAAATTTAATTTTGCTCAAACCTCTACCTTGCAATGTAATAGTGCAACTTTATTTAAGCCTTTTGAGACGAGAGTTTTTTACGAAATTCTTAATGCTTTGTCACCGGTTTTCAAAAACAGAAGTTTGTGGCTTATTAAATCGAGAAAATACTCCGACAGAATAAGGCAAACTGTACAGTAAAATTTTACTGGTGGGATAAACACTGATTCTTAAGCTTTTTTGTGGCACGTATACGTGTCGCTCGTCCCCAAGGAGTAAATAATAAAGTATTTCTTTTTTAAAATTTTTGAATAAGATTCAATTTCGTTCAAATTTACATGATAATAAAAATTTTCATATGATATTTTATTGTATGTTGGTAGCACCCCTAAGGGAAATTGCAAAATTAAAATATTAAAATCTATGCTATGTTTTCACATGTAGCAAATGTATTTCGAATTAAAATGGGGCAACAGATTCAATTTTCTTTTACGCTCAAAATATCCATAGAAAGAGATAAAAAATCTGAAATAAATTTACATTTTCAAAATATTTCACAGAAAGACGATATTCTCAACCCAGCAAATACATACCTTTCGGCACTCGATCGGACCACACCCGGCAGTGTTGGTTATGTGTCGGCATGTACACAGTAGTTTCGGTGAAATTTCGGCAGCATGTCGGCAACTGAAACTTAAGAATCTGATTTTTCAGCTGCCGGTTATCGTAATCGGTCTTTTTATGGTTATATATCGGCAAAAGACGTATAGTGGCACATAATCCAAGGCCGATATGTGATTTTTTTTTGTGGCCCGATTAGATTTGTCAACATCGGTCCAAAGTCGAAACTTTTCATTTTAACCAGCATTTATGTATTTTTTATTTTTTCTAATTTTTATTTCAGTTTTGACATTAGAACTAATTTTCATGTATTTTATGTAAAATTCTAATAGTCATAAACAGAAAAATTGTCAAAAATTGCCAATATTTATTTATTTATTTATTTTAATTCATTAAAAATACTTATAGTTATTTGAATCTGAAAAAGACATTTATTTTTATCGCTTATTAAAAGTATTATTCCTTATAAATTTTATCGTAAATAATAATAAAACTTTTCATAAGTTAATTTAACTTATTTTCTAAATATATTAACTTTAAAATATAGCTTTTTTTTATTTTATTTAAAAAAACAACTTACTAAAAATTCTTTAAAACTATTTTACAAGCTATAAAAATATAACAATTCTACCCAGCGTTTTGGCCTTAAAATTTAAACGAAACACTCAAAAATATCCTTATTCTAAAAAAAATTTCTAAGTGCAATAATAATAATAACAATAATACAATAATAATATTAATAATAATAATAATGAACAATAATCACTAAAATATATTCTACAGTAAATCATTAAATGATATACAATATTTTTTATTCTAATTAAAAGGGATTAATTATCAACTTATTTTCTTATTGAAAGGTGTTTATTTTTATGTTACAAATATATATTTCTTAATATAACACATTTAATTGCATTATAATTCCTAAAAAAACTGCATTAACAGAAAATTTTATTAAATAGTAAAGCAATTTTAAATTTACAGAAAATTGAGAAATATACCCTATGTAAAATTTATCTACCGAAAGAAAAATAATATAGATATGAACCAATATTTTTGTTTATTTTTAAATTTAAAAGTACTGATAAATAACAAATGGTACAAAATGAATTCTTATTCTAATCAAAAATTGATAATTATCAACTTATTATTTGTTAAAAGTTTTTCCATCTTTAAAATACATAATTTATAAATTAATGCAATGTATGCAATTACATTATAAATTCTAATAGAAAGATTTTATTAAAAAATACAAAAACTCTAAAAATAATGCACTTTATTAAGTACATAATGATTCTTAAATTTATAAGAAAAATAATTTTGTTTGCTTTAACTAATTTTTTAAGATATTTATTTTATTCATTCAAATATTAAATTAATTTTTAAATACACCAGCATAAGACAATTACAAATAATAATAATAATAATAATAATAATAATAATAATAATAATAATAATAATAATAATAATAATAATAATAATAATAATACGCTAACTAATATTACACAACTAAAAAATAAAATAAAACACTTCAAAATTCCAATTTTTTATAAACTAATTACCATCAACGACGAACACTTCCCTCAACGAAATGCCTTCTACTTATTAACCCATAAAATCCTAAATACAGCGAGGCCCACTGGTCAGGTGGTTAAAGCACTCACCATCTGTTCTTATGTTCCTCAGATAGTCTCCAACGTCTTCTTACGCTGAGGTACTATATTTGGAAATTTAACGAATATAGTTCCAAGATGAATCATAGATGGCGCCACTAAATACTGTTCTTTTGTGCAGTTTATTCTGGCGTCGGGTTACCGGACCGGCTGTGGGCCTACCTGTCGGGCAATACTCGCCTGGCGTTCCGAAAAAGGAATGGAACCGATATGGCGGACTGTATCGTGCCGAAACCGTTGGTAGCGGCAAAGCAGCTGTGGACCAATGGTTTACCGATAGCTCTGTGTTTGCTGGGAAGTTAGAAGTAGTTAGAAAAGGTTAAACATAATTTTACATTTGATTATATATACATATATATATATATATACATATATATTCAAATATAAATTTCTATACATATATATATGGAGATTCTTCTTATAAAAGTTCTTTCGAACACATAAGTAAATAAAATCGGAGGTAAATTAAATTCTGACACCGTTTTTAAACTTTTAAATGACTTATATTAAACGTTAATATTTACAAAAAAGATATTTACATATTAATATTTACAATTCGAACATTCAAAAGGAAACTTTAATTAAAACATCTTAATCAACATTCTTCTAAAGTCAACACCAACTCTCCCAACATTCCATCCAACGATCTCTTCCGTTCATTTCTTTTTTCTTCGGCTTTTCGTCTAAATGGAGTTTTTTCAGAAAATCGTCTGCTTTCTAAAGACCTTTTCTATCAGAGTTGCGATATGAAGAACCTTACAAGACATGATACTTGGCTGTTGGAGAAAGAATCGCTCCCACAACGGCCGTCCTGACTAGGCTTTCGTCCTCGAATGCTCGTCCCTTTGGAGGCAGCAGCAGTTGGATCATCTGGAAAGATAAAGAAAAAAAAAACACAGCAGCATCCAAAGTCTTAATTGAAAAAAAAGAAGTCATTATTCAAATTGTTTATCAAAGCTTAGATTATTTCTTGAAAAAATTCATATATTTTTTTTAGCGTCTTTTCGTCTTCTCTTTCTTACGTCCTTTCATCTTCTTTTATCTTACGTCTTTTCGTCTTCTTCTTTCATACGTCTTTTCATCTTCTATTACCTTACGTCTTTTCGTCTTTTCTTTCTTACGTCTTCCGTCTTCTTTTATCTTACGTCTTTTCGTCTTCTTTCATACGTCTTTTCAACTTCTTTTACCTTACGTCTTTTCGTCTTTTCGAGAATAAAGTTAAAATTCTATTATTTGTCAGTCCAGAGGTTTGTCATAGTTGGTATAGTGTCACAATCGGTGAAATTCTTTTTTTTTTTCAAGCTTCGTCCGTCCACGGCTTCATGTACTCTGCACATGTACTGGTGATCATGGGTCCTTCGTTGAATCCAAGTTTCTTTACATCGTAGGTGTCATTATTTTTTACTTTTATGACTTTGTACGGACCTAAATATTTTGGTTTTAACTTCAAACCTGGATCTTGTTGTGTGCGTTTTATAGCAACCACATCATTAATCTTAAATTTGTTAGCTTTCTTTCGTCTGAGGTTGTAAGTTTTACGGTTCTCTTCTTGGACTTTTAAAATCTGTTTTTTAGCATTTTTTCTCATATCTTCGCGATTATTGGTAAAATCAGATTGTATTTCAGCATTCAGAAGACTAGTAATTTCAATGTTATTTTTTAGTTTCATTTTAGTACCAAACATCAATTCAAAAGGAGTTGTGCTTATACTTCTCTGAAAAGTCGAATTTATCACCTGTTGGACGTTGCTTACATGTGTATAACATTTTTTAGGATTATCGACAGACAATTTAGACAGAACGGATATTATGACAGAATTTAGACGCTCAACTTGGCCGTTAGACCTGGGTAATCCAGTGGTAATCGGGATATGTTTAATATTTTCATTGATGCAATAATCTTCAAAAGCTTTAGAGATAAATGCAGGATCTTTATCTGATATAATTCGAACTGGATTTCCAAAGATAGATTTTTGGATTTCTAATTTAGAAATTACTTCGGCAGCATCGGTAGATTTTGTGGGATACAACTAAACAAATTTTGTGAATGCGTCAATGACCGAAAGGATATGTTTGTAATTTTTATTAGTGCTTTCTAATGGACCTAAGTGATCAACATGGTACGTATGTAATGGAGTTTCTTCTTTTTCTATTGGGTGAAGTAAGCCTTCTTGTTTACCACATTTTCTATTAACTAAAATACAGGGAACACAATTTGCTATACATTTCTCAATTTTTTGTTTAACTTTAGGGATGTAAAAATCATTTTCTAAACTTTTCTCTGTTCTTGCAACTGCGTAATGACGTTTTTCGTGAGCGGCCTTGATTATATTCATTTGCATGTCTTCCGGTACAACTAATAAATCATTACCATTAACACATTTATAAAGAACATCATTTTTAACTAGATAATCATCATAAGATTTCACCTTTAGGATTTCTTTTATTGTTTTAATATGGTCATCGGTTTCTTGAGCTTGGATAATTTTTAAAGTTAAGCTATCTTGGATTACCATACAAATAGGATACCTACTTAATGCATCGACATGTCTCATACTGCTACCCTGTCTATGTTCAATAACATAATCAAAATCGGATAACATTATTGCCCATCTAGCTATTTTTGTACTCATTTCTTTTTTATCCATAGTCATTTTAAATGCATTACAATCGGTTACAATTTTAAATGGGATACCTAGCACATATACTCTAAACTTTTTCAGGGCTTCAATTACAGCTAAAACTTCTAATTCGTAACTAGTGTACTTCCGTTCAGCTTCGGTGGTTTTTTTACTTGCGAAATAAACTGGATGAAATTGATTATCTACTGGAGATTGTTGCAATAAAACAGCTCCATAGCCATCAATACTGGCATCACAATGGATTTCGGTCGCACTTTTGGGATTGTAAATTAAAAGTACTGGTTCTGACGACAAAATACGTTTGAGTTCATTAAAAGCTCTTTGTTCTTCTATATCGAATTTAAATTTTGAATCTTTTCTTAGCAGGTCACTTAACGGTTTAGCTATAACCGAATAATTTCTTATAAATTTTCGAAAGTATCCTGTCAATCCTAAATAACTTTGAACATCTTTGGTACACTTTGGTTCGGGAAAATTTATTACTGCTTTAGTCTTCAGTGGAGAGGGATACAATTTACCATTTATGATTCTATACCCCAAGAAATCAATTTCACGCTTCAAAAAATTGCATTTTTTAAGATTTAATTCTAATCCATATTCCGATGCAGTTTCGAGTACAAGTTTTAATTTTTCTAGACCTTCAGCTTCGTTTTTAGCAGGTATTATTAAATCATTCATATAAATGACAACAATGTGATCTTTTAATAGGTTTCGAAATACATTATAAATATACTTTTGAAAAACACTAGGGCTATTGGTCAACCCGAATGGACACTTCAAAAATTCGTATTGTCCTTCATGAGTAACAAACGAAGTGTATTTCCGCGAGTCTTCTTCAACATCTACATGAAAGAAACCGTTTTTAAAATCTATGGTGGTAAATACTTCGGCAGAATGTAATTGGTCTATTACATCATCAATAACTGGCAAGGGGAAATGCTCACGTACTGTCTTTTTGTTAAGACATCTGTAATCAACACAAAGTCTCATTGTGTTATCTTTTTTCTTGACTAACACAACCGGCGAAGAAAAATTAGAAGAACTTTCTCGAATTATTCCCTGAGCTAGCCATTCCTCAATTTGGTTTTCGACTATTTTTTTCTCGCATGGCGGTAATCTTCGAGGAGAAGAACAAACTGGGATTTCGTCAGTTAAATTAATTTTCATTTTAACATCTACTGTTTTAGTTTTAATTGGTACATAATTTTCAATTAAAGAGTATAACTCTGAACGTAATTTTTTGTCAGCAATGTGAGTTAAATCAATTTTAGGCTCATCCAAAACATTTACAATATTAACTAAAAAGTCATTAGACTGAACTTCAGCTTTAAACAGTTTCACTTTATTCTCAGAAATAGTTAATGTACCTTGATGAATAACATCAGTGCCAATAATTAAATCGAAATTTATGCAACTGTCCTTAACGACAAAAATAGTAACTTTAAATTTTGAACCATCTACTTCGATTTCTGAATTGAAACAACCTTCTGGTTTAATTGAGGCTTTTCCTAGACCGGTCAAAGTGATACTCGTAGGTTTTAATTCTACAAAGTTCTTCAAATTATCATAAATACTTTTCTTTAACAAAGTCTTTTGGCTACCAGTATCTATTAAAGAGATTAAACGCAAAGAATAAAGCTTTATCTCTTTCAGAATTAAATCTTGGGATGTAATAATGTTTACTTGTGACTGAGCATTTTTAACACTTGTATCTTTAGATTTATTACATTGAAATGATTTATGACCATAAGCGTTACAAGCAAAACAAAGCGGCCCTTTATCTTTATTTACACAGTTAATACTCTTATGATTATTCCCGCCACAATTAAAACAACGCATATTTGGCTTTACAGGCTTAAATTTGTTCTTAACTTCAACTTCGGATTTAATTTTAGGCTTAGCTCCTTCATATTTATGAAAATTTGCATTTTCATACTCCGATCTTATTTTTTCATAAATCTTCACTTTTTGTTTAAATTCAGCAATATTGGGACAACCATACAAAAAAGATTTTTTAGAAATGGGGTCATTAATTCCATTTATTACATACTGAATAAGGGCAGAATCTTCAATATTGCCTTTTGAGCATAATTGTTTCATATTTAAAAAATATTCATCTAACGATTCATGTGGTCTAATTTTTCTTTTGGACAGCAATTCGTGTAATTCAGCTGAATTGCACGTTTGACCAAATTCAGATATGAGTAGGGCTTTTAATTTAGACCACGAATTAATATTTGTTTCACTTTCAAGAAATAATTTTGCTTTGCCTGTCATACGGCGTTTAGCCAAAATCAATTTGTGCAAATCACTAACGTTAAATAATGAAACAATATCTTCAAAATCGGCAATCCATTTATTAATATTTTGTACTTGAGTACCTTCAAACATTGTAATCATACTTTCAATATCATTAATAGAAATGCTTGGTTTAATAACATAATCAGGAATTAGAATTTTCTGATTTTCATTACTTTCACAATTAGAACTACCAGAATCATTTCTCATATTATTCTCAAAAACAGTTTGAAATATTTTTAGTTTTATCTTGTAAATCATCATTAAATTCATCAACACTTTCGTCATCACTAAGAGTACCTACATCGGCTATCATATTAATTTTTAAAATATTAAAATCACATAAACTAGAAATTATTCTGGCAGCAATTTCATCAAAAGTTCCCGAATTATTTATACACAAAACATTGCAAATGGTAATTAAGTCGTTAACAGAAAAATTATCTTTAATTTCTTTGAATTTAGTTTGATATTCATCGGAATCTACTTCAAACGTAAACCCAGTAAAATTCCGAATTCTACGTCGATTATTTCTGTCAGCGATTTCTCCAAAAATTAATTTGTGCAATATCTTAATACTAGCTGATTTTTCAGTTTTCAAAGAAAACTCTAATTCCTTTAAATCAACTAATTTTTCCATTATTAAAAAGAAAAATGAAATAATAAACTCACTTCATAATCAGATGCTCAGCTTCACACATTTAAACAGCATTGTTGTCGCAGTATCCAACAGCTTCATATCATTAAACATATATTCAAAAAAGATTTCCTCATAATAATTTCCAGCAAGGATTCCATCACAATTCTAAATAATAACGGCTTCCAGATTATTTAAAGTATATATATATTTCTTCTCTGTGGGCGTTCGTTTGTCTTGGTTCTGACTCCAAAATTTATGGAGATTCTTCTTATAAAAGTTCTTTCGAACACATAAGTAAATAAACTCGGAGGTAAATTAAATTCTGACACCATTTTTAAACTTTTAAATGACTTATATTAAACGTTAATATTTACAAAAAAGATATTTACATATTAATATTTACAATTCGAACATTCAAAAGGAAACTTTAATTAAAACATCTTAATCGCGTCATCTTAATCAACATTCTTCTAAAGTCAACACCAACTCTCCCAACATTCCATCCAACGATCTCTTCCGTTCATTTCTTTTTTCTTCGGCTTTTCGTCTGAATGGAGTTTTTTCAGAAAATCGTCTGCTTTCTAAAGACCTTTTCTATCAGAGTTGCGATATGAAGAACCTTACAAGACATGATACTTGGCTGTTGGAGAAAGAATCGCTCCCACATACATAATAGGATATATTTTTAAACATACATTTTGAAAATAATTTATATTTTAACAAAACGTTTTACATGATAAATTGTATATACGTAGTGCCACTAACAAGAAATTGTTGAACTAAAATAAAAAAAAGAAACAGAATTACCATTACTTTACAGTCCAAATATATTTTAGGCAAAAAATATATCAATGGGAACGCGGCAAATTTTCCTTGTGGCATTATACTTCTTTAACAGGATGTCATAAAACAATTCTCACATTATTGTTGCCAAGTTTAACTTTTTGTTTATATAAATATATATATTTATATTGTTCTGTGTTCGAGATATTTTTAAGAATGGTGTCACAGTATAAAAAGAGAATGCGTGTTTCTTTACAATAAACAATTCGACGAAAACACAGGTATTTTCATAATAACTAAGGAAATTCGGTAACAATCTCTTCCAGTTAAATTAAAACGCAGGTATCTTCAGTATAACACAAATATTCAGCAATCCATCAAATAAAATCAGATATTCTTCCAATGAAATCAAAGCACAGAAAATTTCCTCTCAGAACTATTAAGTATCAATACAGCGTATATAATATCTAATCGCAAAGACTGAAATCTCAACACACAGAAACTTCACAGATTTTCACTGCAGGACGGCTGGAAGAAAACTGAATGGTGATCCAAAGAGGAAGCCTATTTATAGATTTCGGAGAGAAGGTTCTGGAAGTTACTCGTTGCTTCGCGGGAAACCTTAAAGCATAGTGGAGGACACCTCTAAAGTCACCAAATCGATCGCCAAAAAATGGCGACGAAAATAAATCGCTAAAATCATCGCCAACTTAGCGATAAATACATTCCTTTGCAAAGTTCCCATTGACATAACGTTAAACAAGAAAACCTGTAAGGTTGCATTCCTAATAAATATAGTTTAAAAAAACCAAAAAACACGCTTTTTAAGTATATCAAACTAAAAAGTGAAAAATAATTCGTACTATAAGCTGAAAACGAAAATAGATGAAAAATACTATTTTACTATAAAATCATTGTTAATATAGATATCAATTAATAAGCAATAAATAAAATTATCGTGGAAAAAAAGCGTGGGGTGCTTCTTGAGAACTGGTAGATGAAGCATGGTAGATGGAGCACCCCACGCTTTTTTTCCACGATAATTTTATTTATTGCTTATTAATTGATATCTATATTAACAATGATTTTATAGTAAAATAGTATTTTTTATCTATTTTCGTTTTCAGCTTATAGTACGAATTATTTTTTACTTTTTAGTTTGATATACTTAAAAAGCGTGTTTTTTGGTTTTTTAAACTATATTTATTTTTCACTTTTTAGTTTGATTACTTTAAAAGCGTGGTTTTTAGTTTTTTTAAACTATATTTATTTCATCTATTTTTGTTTTCAGCTTATAGTACGAATTATTTTTCACTTTTTAGTTTGATATACTTAAAAAGCGTGTTTTTTAGTTTTTTTAAACTATATTTATTTAAACTATATTTATTTTAAAATTTACAACGAAAGGACATCGATCCAAATCACTTTTTTTGGTCGACTCTGGTTAATTTAACCATGCATCTCGAATACTATTAAGAATGTATAAAAAAAATTCTTCACATTATGAAAGACAACGTTATTTGCCAGATATAGCCAAATTTGGAGACATTCTTTCATTTGGCACCAAATACGTGTTGTGGCTTTCGTAATCTTAATAGTCAATTTTTCGGCCAAATGTCGCCAATATTTTGTGAAATATTGCCTACTTATTGGTTGCTGCCATTTTCTCATGACCCTGACCCGTATTAAACAAAATGACCCACTAATCAAATTTGATCAAACATGTGACTTAGCTCAAAGGTCTCCAGGTAATCAAAAACAGTAGAATATAAAGTTGAATCAAAATCGTTTAAGCCGTTTCTTAGATAAAATTAGCTTGACAGCAATCATCAATAAAGCGAAATGGCCCACTAATATAATTTTGTTTAACTTGCGACTCTGCCCAATAGTCTTCTCGTGACAAAAGACGTTTCGTTACAAAATTTAGGTAAAATTGATTGAATCGTTGTTATATATAATTAGAATAACCTTAACCCATTATGACCCAAAATGACCCATTAATCGAATTTTCGCGAGCATGTGTCCTGGTCCAATGGTTTTCTCTTACCCGAGAATATCATAATACAAAATATAGTCAAAATGATGAGAGACATTTTCTACATAAAATTAGTATGACCCATCAATGACCCACAAATGACCCTTATAATCAAAATTTCTGGAACATCTGATTTAGCCCATTAGTTTCCTCGTGTCTAAAAATTGTTACATACAAAATTTCGTTAAAAACGATCCAGCCGTTCTTTAAATATAAATAGCTTGACCCAGACCCTTTATGACCCATTAATCGAAATTTCTCGAAAGGGTGACCCAGCCCAATAATTTTCATGTGCCAAAAAAATGTTATATACAAAAATTCGTTAAAATCGATCCACCTGTTCTTTAGATGTAGATTGACATGATTCATTATGGCCCATCATGACCCACAAATGATCATTATAGTCGAAATCTCTCAAACATGTGATTTAGCGTATTAGTTTCCTCGTGTCAAAAAATTGTTCATACAAAATTTCGTTATAATCGATCACACTGTTCTTTAAATATAAATAGCTTGAACCAGACCCTTAATGACCCAATATGACCCATTAAAATTTTTTCTCGAACATGTAACCTAGCCCAATATTTTTCTCGTGCCGAAAACCATAGAATGCAATTTTTAGTCAAAACTGCGTGAGAAAATCTTTAGATAAAAATATCATGACCCACAATGACCCCAAAAATGACCCACTAACCGAATTTTTTTGAACATGTTACCTAACCCAATGGTCTTCTTGTAATCCAAAACGATAAAATATAAAATTTGGTCAAAATCGTTAGAGCCGTTTTTTAGATAAAAATGGCTTGACCCATAATGACCCAAAAATGACCCACTAATTGAAATTTCTTGAACATGTGACCCAGCACGATAGTGTTCTCGTGCCAAAAAACTGTTACATACAAAATTTCGTTATAATCGATCACGCCGTTCTTTAAATAAAAATAGCTTGACCCAGACCCTTAATGACCCAATATGACCCATTAAAATTTTTTCTAGAACATGTAACCTAGCCCAATATTTTTCTCGTGCCCGAAAACCATAGAATGCAGTTTTTAGTCAAAATTGCTTGAGAAAATCTTTAGATAATAAGGAAAATCTTTAGATAATAAGGAGAGTTACAAACCCACAAACTCACATACAGGTGAAAGTAATAAAAGCGTGTTAAAAATCATCCGAAGTCTTGCAGTGGATGTTCCAAGCATTTCTCATGAGTTACACCACAATTTTGCCATAATAAAAGAGAAATTTTACAAATATATAGAAAATCCGTAACAATATATATTCTAATGACAGATTTGCATTAATAAAACGAATAATATCAACCATTATATATGCTTTTTTTCCCTTTTAAAACTAACCCTAGAAAGCATAAGATAAAAAACTTGAAGTTAATAATTAAAGGCAAGAAATTAATGTAAAAATTGGGTGTTAATACGCATTAACGTTTACGTTGATGATACCCAAATTGGGGCTTACTCGTCACCGAAAGCCAATTTCACATTTTAAAGGGGTATCTTTAAATTTATATCTCGCCCATTTCCTATCGAGTTTTCTAGAAAAGTAATCTTTTAGAATAAAAATTAAAGCAATACATGCAAACCTAAAATAATAATGAAATAATGTTTTGCTGAATATTTTGAAAGTTCCGATAATACGGATCGCCGTTCTATCTCCCAAAAACATTCGGAAAACATCAAACTTTGTGTTGCTTGCACTGTGACGACCATCAAATGTAGAACACTCAATGTAGTATCAAATTTATCAAATGTAGAAACGAACAACATTTATTAACATCACACAATAACATACGGACACCTTAAAACAGAAGTTGAATACATTTACAAGAATATTATTATTATTGTTCCACTAGAACAATGCTTCTTCGCGACACACGAAGAGAGCTTTTTGGACTTTCTCCAATCACACCACGGCCCCAACTGCCCGAACGCAGTTCTCTTTTTTCCGTGGAGGGCGTGCCACTTGGCAAGAGTCTATCTCTTATTTGGCGACGTCAACCATGGTTTTTTTTTTTTTTTTTTTTTTTTTTTAAGTCAAAGTTTGAATTGTGGAACCTTACACCGATAGAAGCTTAAAATAAAATCAATACCCAAACAATTATATGACAACATTTACAATTTTTTTTTTTTACCTTTGATTTAAAATTTGTCAAATTTCTAATTTCTGCCAGCGTTATAATTCTTCTAAACTTTATTATTCTTATAGATGTAAAGAGTTTCGCATTTTTCTTTGCTTTGCTACATGTCTTTTTTTTTTTTTTTTTTTTTTTTTTTTTTTTTTTTTACATGAAAAAAGTTTACAAAAATTGCTTTAGGATGTATCTAAATTTTACTGTCTCAATAGGTTTAATCTGAAATATATTTGGAATACCTAAACGTTGTACTACCAACTTTGTAAAATTAGTAAACCTTAAATCAGGGAGCCAAAAGCCAAGGATATAAGTGACAAATATGAAAAAAATGAACTACATGGACAAACGACCTGGAAATATGAATCTTTAGGTAAAGGAATATAATTGATTTTCTAATTATGTATTGTGTTCTAGAGACAAACCAATTTTGCCGAATAATAATCAATATTTATTAATTATAAATTTAAAGAAAATTGTACTCTACTTTTTTTACGGTTATTGAAATGTTCAAAGATAAAAAGAAAACAAGCTGCAGTTTTCTATTTTAATTCAGTCAATAATTATTGATGTTCAAATTTAACGTCAATTATTTTTAAACTCAATTTATTCCAAAATGAATTTTTGTCACTTGTACACCTTGCCCTCTCAGATCGTGATTTAGAATTAGAAAGTCAAATGTTTAAATTGTGAATATTTATGACTACAGTGGCAGGTCCTCTTAAACAATAATTGAATATAAACCATTTTAAAATCCGGTAATACACTGCACTCAATAAGAATAATCCAAAAGGAAAATAAAACATAAATGTGCTTTGATATTTCATGAGAATAAAGAATTTAAAATTGGTAAATGTGAAAATGATCAGAAACGTCTTGTATATTATATTATTCACGGAAAGAAACATTTTCACCAAATTTAGAAGATTTTCAAGAATTATAAAATAAATGAATGTTTACGAATTCAATGGCAAATGTGTAAAAATATCTTTAAGCATTTGGAGAAATATTATTTAATAATGTATGTCAATCGTAAAAAACTCTTTAAAAAAAAGAAAAAATAAATAAAACATTGTTTTATAACTTCAAAAGGGCACGCTGCATCTTCAAGCTGTTTTAAATTTTAATCTATAAGCTGGTAAATTCCCCCCATTTTTTTTTTTGTAATATCGCGTTTTTTATAGAATCGTGCTACTTCCCTGAAATAATATTTAAATACATTAGTTTTAAATGGTTGTACAGTGAGATAAATTATTTTCAAAATATTTTATGAAATTTGTTACATAATTATGAATAGGAAACGTGAACAATTTTAGAGTGAAACGTAACATTAATTAAACATTAAAAAAGATTTTTGTTTCCCGAAAATCAATAATTTTCAGTTAAAAAGAAATTATTTCCTTCCATAATATTAATGCGTGTTTAAGAAAAACATACGATAAAAAAAATAAAAAATAAACGGAATTGAAAAGGAAAATTATTTTGATTCCAAGAGACTTCAGTAACTGTAACGTACATTTCGATTTAACTGAAAAATGTTTATCGAAAAACATTTCGCCTGCGCTTCTTGAAAAACTTTTCAGCTAAAGCTTCTTTCTCAAATGATAATTCGAATACTTTTGCTCAAAATCGAGTTTTTTCAACTGTTTTCATTTGTTTTAAAACACTTACAAAGGAAATTTTCGTATGTAATATTGAAATTCAAATGTTATTTTTTTATATTGAAGAATTTTCCCACAAGAATTAATCCCTTTACAATTTATGGAAACTATATTATAAAGAGTAAACGAGGTGTTCAGAATGCTGACGTCATTTTGATTCTGGCAACAGCAGATGATTAAATTTAACTTTTATAAATTTTTATTGCAATTTTTAGGTGCGTTCGTAATTATGTAAATACGTAGTACCTATTGTTGTCGCTCAGTCCGTCCGTCTGTCTGTCCGTCTGTCTGTCTGTCCGTCCGCATATAACAACGCAAAAACTACCCAACCCAATCGTTTGAAATTTAAAATACATAATTATAGCATAATTTTATCCAGTCATTTCAAATTTTATGAAAATCGGATGGATAGATCATTTACAGGGAGAATCAAAAGTATTCCGTTACATTACGGTCAATGGGGAAAAAAAGTTTCAAATGTATTTTAATCGTTTGAAATTTAAAACATATAATTATTGCGTAGTTTTGTCGAGTCATTTCAAATGTTATGAAAATCGGATGCATTGATCAATTACAGGGACAATCAAAAGTATTCCTTTACATCACGGTCAATTGGGGAAAAAATTCAAATGCATTTTAATCGTTTAAAATTTAAAACATATAATTATTAAGTAATTTTATCGAGTCATTTCAAATGTTATGAAAGTCGGATGCATAGATCATTTACAGGGACAATAAAAGGTATTCCATTACCTTATATTACGGTCAATGGGAAAAAAGTTTAAAATGCATTTTTATGATGTTACACTCATTCGAACATAATAGAATTCGCATGAATCTATGAAATATATACTAAAATATGCATTCTGTAAATCTGTGATGCAAAGAATTTTTATTATTAAATTACAGGGCCACACAAATGTATTCCACTAAATTATGTTATACGGGGAAACATTGTTTGGGGTGTGTTTTAATTATATTCAACTATTTCACATTTTATGAATAAGATGTACGTTTCTGAAGTGTAATAAAAATTACTTTCTGTATATTTACAGGAACACAAAAAAAGATTTCGACTACTATACTGTATCCGAAGTACGCTGTACTATATCAACAAGGTTTTAATATTTTTAAAACTTCGTTATCGTACGAACGCACCTCATTTGCTACGTTCACGTGCAATTCCCAACTTGTTTAAACTTCTGATCACCGCATATTGAAAATTTTTATGCTAACAATTAAAGAAAAAATAAAGAAAAACTACGTGTCAAGCATAGATTATAAAGCCTTTTCCAACACATTCAGAATAATGTAGCAAAACTGGACAGTTTAAAAATTTAAAATGTTACGTCTTATTTCAACATATCTAAATGTATAATGCTTTTCAAAACCGAATTTCATCTGTTCTCAACTACAATCGGAAAATTTTTCGAATTTTTCATGAGCCCTGTATATAATAGGGTGGGCCGAAAAAAACTTTTTTTCAAGTTTCGTTAATGGCGGGTGCGGAAAAGTGGCCACTAGTGGCACTCAATTCACACAAAAAATTTGAGATCTTTTGGACAATTCCTTACCCTGCCGCAAATGGCTTGAAGTTTTGCCAAAATGCTGATTTTTGAACTTTTTTAGTAAAAACTTTTAAAATATTAAATTAAATTTATTTTGGCTGTATATACTTGGAAAGACATATTTAAAGTAGCTAATGTTTAAATAAGTTCTGATAATGCATTATTTAATTGCTATGTGCATTTTAAATTAGCCGATTTTTATAGGCGAGTTAAACTCGGCGTGCACATCCACGTGAGGGGTTCTCGGTTGTTTTGCGTTGGTACGGAACGCGAAACAATTTAAAATCAAGTACATTTTTAAAGAACATAGCACTAAACTAATGCATAATTAGAGGTTATTTAAACATTTGACACATTAAATACATCTTTTCAACTAAATAAAACAAAAAAAACTTAATTTAATATTTAAATTTTTTTTGCTAAAAAAATTCAAAAATCAGCATTTTGGCAAAACTTCAAGCCATTTGCGGCAGGGTAAGGAATTGTCCAAAAAATCTCAAATTTTTTGTGTGAACTGAGTGCCACCAGTGGCCACTTTTCCGCACCCGCCATTATCGAAAATCGAAAAAAAAAAATTTCGGCCCACCCTAGTATATAATTTAGAGATTTTTATCTTTGATCAATATGCATTTATAAATTTAGTTCACGTAAGAGATATATTTATTTCATTTAACAATTTCCCCTTCAGCAATTTTCCCCAATAGGGAGAACGGTATTCGAATACGTTTGTGGATCCCTTTGTATTAGGTATTGGATTTTTACGTAAAGTGTAATAAAAAAAAAAAAAAAGTAATTAAATTAAAAAACGCATACGAAATATTAAAACCTATTCTCCAGCAATTATACGTCAAACAGTACTGTAATCGATTTCTTTTGTGTGTCCTTCTAAATTAATAAAAAATGCTATGAATGCTCTGTTTTAAAGTGTTCGTAGTGAAATTCTGTGATTTACGTCAGCTTCAATACATTAAAAATAGCGTAATGTCATTAAAACACTCTCCAAACGCTTTTTCCCATATACCATAATGTAAAGAAATTTTTTCTAGTGTCCTTGTAAATTAACCATTAATCGTACATACTTCATATATAATACCAAATATGCTTTGGTAACACTAAATAAGCTTTATCACTTGCATAAAAATCGAATATATTTATGGTAGTTAGAGCGTGGACAGTCGGACAGAAAACCCGAATGTAACTTTTCAACTTTCTTAGAAAGAGTTAAAAATGTACTTTTAAAAGCTACATTTTAGTTTGTTTGTTTGAAAATTATATCGCAATATCGATATCAATTATATCGATAACTGTATTCCACTTCACTCAATTTTTATTCTTTTTAAATTAATTTTCAAGCATCTGTCTTTGTTCAGAATAGTTTCTTTAATTCCTGTTTTCCCAGTACTTGATTAGCCGAAAAAAAAACAGTCGTACTTCAAATATTAAGTTTTAAAATATCGTGATTGGGCTTGTTATTAATAATAATTCTTATGAAACAATCATTTGAAGTGGAATACTTTAACGTAATGCAATTATTTGCAACTGATTGAAAACCATATTTTTTTTTATTTTCTAATATGATAATTTCTAAAAATGATTTCTTTTACAGCAGGCAACTGACAATAATATAACAGAAGATGCTCCAATTATCGATCAAAAATATTGTGCCGAGCGCCACGTGTAAAACTCATCTTTGCCTAAAATGAAGCATTATTTTAGAAATTTGATCAATTACAATAAAAATATCAACAATTTCAGGATTACCTTACCATTACAATATATGCAGGGTGTTCCAAAATTAACGATCCATTTAATTACAATAATATATTTTGTATAAATCACCATTAAACGAAAATAACAAAGCGAAATCAGGAAGCGAATTCAGTAGAAACGTATCATGAAATTTTCGGTTAAAAAATACTGATGTTCAGTTCGCGGACCATTTGGGAGCCCTGCTGTATAAAATTCTATGGAAACTTATGTCATAAAGTTTCCTTGTTAGGTTTGAGAACAACCTTGGAACAATTTTAAAGATGAATATAAAAATGATAATTGTGCCTGCAAAATAATCGCACACTTTCCAAAAAAGATATATTCTTTTCATACAGATTCACACAGTCATAGAAAATTTTAGATAAACTTTCTTTTGTACAGGCTAAGCAATTGGTTACAAATGTTTACAAAATAGTTTTTTTTACTTATTTATTTTTTAATGTAAAATTTTTAGCAAGACAAACATGTTTTTTTTTTTTTCACCTGAATTAACTATACACAAAATATATTACAAAATATTTTGATCCGCATATTTGAAACGCGTTTCAAAACAAACAAAATGCCTCTTTGGCAACGCAGTAACTTATTTTTCATATATATGCAAATTTAATCAGAATAATAAATTGTTAAATGTATAAATAAAATGTCTCTTTGAGGGATTTAACACATTTTTGATAAGATTCAAAAATTTCCTGAAGAAACTCAAAGCGTTTTCTTTTATAATGCATGACGAAAAAATACATGTTTAGCAAAAACTCTATTAAAAGATTTCGCATCAGAAAATTAAATTCAGACAAACTTTGAACGTTGTGATATTGAAATGTTTATAAGGTTTTGTATCATTTACATATGGTGAAAAGAGGGATCTATTTCCATACCGTATAATTATTTAAAATACTTTGTAAATCTTGGAAAATATAAAAGCGAAGGAAATCCTAGAGAGATTTCTTTAAAAAAAAGTATAAAATATACTCCAAAGAATTTCTTTCTTTTATATTACAACATTGCAATTCAATATTTTGATAGCGAATTTAAGCTTTATTAATTTAGCACAATTGTTCTAATTGGTCATTAAACTGTAAGAGTTATAATTTTTTAACTAGTTGAAAAACTGTCCAGGTCAGGTTTTGTCCAGTGATCTTTCACTTAGGATTCCAACACTTTGCCATCCAAGCTATTCTGTACAAATCTGGAGGACACATGTCACTCACATAATATGTTAGATAAAGAAATCTTTTTGTATATCTAGAAAAGATCAACAATATAAAGCTCAGCTATTGGAACTAAAAAATAGTTGTCTAAATGACCACAAATTATTATCGTGCCCGTTCGATTTTACCAAAGTAACTCAAACACTATACCGTTAGTAACGCTGGTAGCTTAAGCCAATGGTTTCTGGCTCAAATTCTGGCTCAGTAATTTTTCCCTTTGTTGAAACATAACAACTGATAGTGAATTTTAGAGTGAAAAATTAGCATGATTTATTTTTAACTAAAACAAAATTTTATTTCAAAGTCAGTAAATGTATACGCTTATTTCGATAGTAGTTTTCTGTATTGTTGAATTAAATATTTTAAAACTCATATCAGAAAGTATTTAAAAACATTGGTATTGATCTGGCATTTTTGTAAAAAATTTCATTTTTACCTTTTCACCTGTATAACCAGAAATTATTTTTTAGTAGTTTTCCACTATATGAACTTAGGTATTTTTGTGAAAATCATGTCGTAATTCAAGCTTCAGAAAGTGAAATTAACTTCTGAATGATATAAACGTGTATAAAAAACTCCAATAAACTTTTTTGCTATTATTATATATCGTACATTTGTCTATGAATGAATTATAATATATGTATTTTAAAATTTTAACTTATCTTAAATCTATTGTAAATTCTTTATCCCATTTAGTTAAACCATATACCTTATATTGTATATTGCGGCTTATAAATTGTACCATATTAAGAATGATAAATATTGAGTGAAAGATTTAATTGTAATTTCAATTGAAGTTGAAGACAAAAAAAATATTATTTAGGTAAATTAATCATCGGTAAAAATTAAGAACATATGCAACATGAAATGTTTAAAATTTTCGAGTTTTAAACTATCGGCCTAAAAATAGACCTAAAAAATATGGTACTAAATGATTATGGCGCTATAAACTTTTAACATAATACATTTTAAGCACTGTCGGTGCACACTCACACACACACATATACACACATACATATATTAGGTCTGTTCGAAAAACATTTTTTTATTAGTTTTGAAACTTTTGTGATGTAAAAAGTTGTAAATGGTGACAATAAACTCACACACCAAATTTTATCAAAATCTGAATATAATAATGCCTGCCTTCAGGTCACTGAACATTTCGTTATACCTATAATGTAAAATATACGATTTTTGGTTTTCCATGTCTACATTTCTCAATTTCTGGTAGAGATTTTGAAATATACGCACTTTTTGGATTTTTAAAGTTGTATACATTACAAATAAATTCTCTTATTATTTAAATTTCTCAAGCTTCATGATAGTTTTCGGCCCCACTAGTGGCCGAGAGGTTCTTACCTCTCAACTGGTAGACGGCAGGTACTGGGTTCGAACCCAATCGCGGCTGTCGGCCTAACCGTTCGGAGTTTTCGTGGTTTTCTTCGAACCTTGCGTAAATACGGGTTAGGTTCCCTTAGAAAGACCCCCACGAAGGGCACTCCCCCCCCCTGGTCCTATATCCCTAGCGTAGATAATCGGACGTCAAAAATCAACCAACCAACCATAATAGTTTTCGAATTTAAAATTTGAAAGTTTTTTTGGATTGTTTTCTCATTTTCTTTTATCATTTATTAGCTGTCTCTCAAATTGCTGGAAATATTATTTTTTATACAAATATATTTTAATCCTACAAACTTTTATAAATTAAAATAAATAGGTTGTAATTTTAATGTCATTTATTAAATATCCGAAAAAAGATTTCCTTTGAGTGATATACTAAAATTAAAATGTTGATAACAAATAAAATAAAATGTAGTCTATACTGTAAATTTGAAGAAATGTGATTTATTATAATGCTAATGAATTTAACACAAAAAATTTCTCATCTTATAATTATTGATACAACTTTCATTATTGCCTTTGTACTCTAATTTGAGTTCGAACTTGTTCAATATATTCCTGGACCTAGCACAATCCGTGCCATCGCGTCAACATAATCACAAACAGCAGAAGATGTTTCTGTGATGAGCTTCACTTTCCTCTCTTCTGCTTGACTATGACAAGGAAGATTCATAATACTCTAAAAAAAACAGTTAACCTATTTACTATATATTGAAGATCCTCACTTGATTTAGGTCTTGTGAGTAGAGGTTCTAGTAACTTACAGCTTTGCCAATTTATAAGTTCCGAATAGTCCCTTGAGTTGATTTCATGGTTGGGGTGGCAAAAGATCTGGTTGCATCAGATGGAATACTCCTTGTCTTTATTATTTTCCTTAGGCTCAACTGCCTTAAGTGTTTTCGATCATTTCCTAACGTAGCAAGAACAAATTTTTCTGAATGACCAGAATAGTACTTTCTTTGAATTAAAGGATCATTGATGGTCTTCAGATCTTGATTGAGGTGTCTGTAGAGTTGAGCCCTTTTCCAGTGTATTAATTAAAAATAACATTGGTTCGATTTGGTAAAAAAAGGCTAATTATATGCTGGTCGAACTAAAATTCAAATATTTGGTGTTAAATTAAATATTTTTAACCTTTTTTTTTTTTGGATAATTTTTTGCATAAATACAGCTCGAATATGATAAAAAATATGTATATTTCATCGTGATGAAAAAGATTAGATATAATATACTTGGATGCAGCAGTGCAGATAATCACCTTATTGAGTTCACGGTTATTTGAATTTTGGATTATTGAAGTCTCAATTGAGATATTAAAACGCAATTTGCCTGCCAAGTGATAGCTTGGTTTCAAACACCTAAAATATCGAATTTTTAGGTGTTTTCCACCAAGATATGTCTTGTCATACCGATTGCGTTTTAATACATGAATTAAGATTTAAAAAGTCCTAGATTTCTATCCGTGAACTCGGTGAGGTGATTGTTTGTGCTGCCCCTTCCTGGTCTATTAGGAACGCAAGATAAACTGGTATATTAGAGATAGTTTTATAGATAAGATATAATACGTTAATAACGAATGACTTTTATAAAATCTTTAAATATAGAAAAAAAAATATTAATTATACAATAGTTCAATTGAAATTCGAAACACTGGGTGTCCCATAATTTTCAATACTTTAAAAAGTCATAAGAAGTTCAAAAATTTGCTTGTTTGAATGTGTTTTGTGGCAACACATGCGTGGAGATTGTCTTGGGTAACAAGAAAAGAATTTGTTACGAATTTATCAATTGATGGAGCTACACGCATTTCAATTATTTATCCTCCAATGTCAACATTTTTTCGGAAGAACGTACGTCTGGGTAAATATCAGATTTATTATTATTATTATTATTATTTTAAAGCTGTTAAAATTGGGCTTGGCATTTAATAGGATTCTAATTTGCATAAAATTTGCAACTGAAATACATGAAGCGCCAAGAATGGACAAAAATTGTCATTACATTTTTTCTCTTTTAACCCCCCCCCTCCTCCACAAAAAAATAATAATACACCTCTTTCATTCAAATAAACATTGTTTCTAAATTTTTTATGCATTAACTAATTTATGAACATTTGGAATATAGTAACAATGTACATTTTTTAACTTTTCTATATTTTTACCCCTTGATTTTGCCTTCTTGTTCTCCAGCTGTGATCAATATCCAAAACTTTCATTTTATGCATGGTCAAACTTTAATCTGCTATGGGATGCAATCTTCTAAAAATCTTTCGCTGACTTTATCGAAACATTTCAATCTTTAATATCTTATTTTCTTGTAAAATGAAAAATGTGCTGCTTGCAAAATAATCTTTAAAGACGGGATTTTATTTTTAAGAGCATAACTAGATGTGCTGTTTTCGAATACTTTATACTTAAATAAAAAATACGGAAATATAATGTAATACAGTTTGTTACAGTTTAATAATATATGTTTCCAGAATTTGTTAATTTTGTATCAGTAAAATATTTTTCATTTAAAATAGTAAAATGACATTATATTTAATTAAATTATTAAATTATTTAATTATTAAATTATTAAATTATTTAATAATATAATTAATGAAACAGATTCTTCTTAAGTATTTTCATTCGTTGAAATTCAATGGGTTCCGTCTCATTGACTTTTATCTGAGAAATTTTTTAGATTATGTTTGCGCGCATTAACTCAAAAATTTGTGTTTCTTTGAAAGTAGAGGAAATTAATTCTTATTTAATACACAGGGTGAATATAAATTATTGAGCGCATTTTAACCCCCTGACTGCCCGGCAAAAGGGTAAAATTCTAAGGTTGTTTTCTCTGTAATTTTTTTAAAAATATTAAAAAAAAAGATTTTTTTTTCCAACCTGATACAAAATATGTTATTATGTACAGGTATACAATCTTTAAGAGTATTAATCCTAACTTAATTTTTCAAAACTGGGTTTTATTTGTAGAATTATATTAATTTAAATATTGCTTATGCTGCAGTGAAACCTGCAGGTTAGTGTGCAAAAAAATCAGCCAGCGGCAGTCAGAAGTTTAGAGTTCTATAAAATAAAAACAAATTATTGGAATAACCTGTTTAATATTTATTAATTTACACACATTTCATATTTATTTCGATATACAGGCTTTCATGTACAGAAATAAGACTTGGTTTACATTAAGAAGTATGTTTTTAGACGTGAATTACACTGGCTAAGTTTGTTATGTTTCTCAGCATTATCCAGTAATATACTAAAATGGGTGATAAAATGGGTAGCTGGGTAAATTTTCATTCTATCATTGCTGCAATAGTTTCCAATTCTACATGTACTCCTTTGTGATTGATATGTTCCTTACATCTAGCACCGCTTATTCCAATTTTGTAATCTGACAACTTCCCCCTTTCGGTTCATTTTAGACCGTGTCTTTTTATGAACACAAGTTTAGAATAGCTGACGACGGGCTACAATACAGGGTGATTCATAATGAATGGGACAAAAAGAAAATATGATTGTAAACGTTGTAATTAATATATTCAGAAAATTCAAATTTACCTCAAAACTACATTTATTCAAGTTACTACAGGTCTTCAATATGTGTCCCTCCGGTGACACGAAAAATATTTACACGGTAATCAACCTCATGCCACACTCGTGATAGCATATCTCCTGTGATGGAGTTCAACACTGCAGTTTCCCGCTGCTTCAGTTCCTCTAAGTGCTGAGGAAGTGGAGGCACAAACTCCTTGTCTTTAACGAAACCCCAGAGAAAAAAAATCACAGGTCGTTAGATCTGGTGATCTCGGAGTCCAATGAAAACATGTCAAATACTGTGTCCCAGAACGGCCAATCCAGCGATGTGATGGTTCTTAACAAAATTTCGTGCAAAAAGGTCTTTGCACAACAGTTACCGAGGAGATTTTGGCATATTCGAAAACGTATATTCAAAGTATCCGCAAAGAAACTCTTCGAGAGGGTTGAATTCTGATAGGGATTGGCCGACGCGTTTTCACGTAACTTGACAATAATTATACTTGGCGAGCGATAGATGCTTCTGTCGTGGAGTTTGATTTCCTTCCGAACCGAGTACAAAGTAACTTTTCTCTTACAGCATTGCATTGGATGGAACGTGTCTTACTGAAAGCTCATTAAAAGTTTTTAAACACAAATTTTTACTTTGTACTCGGCTCCGAAGGAAATCAAACTCGGCGGAAGCGTCTATCGCTACGCCAAGTATAATTATCGCCAAGTTAGGTGAAAAAACGTCGCCAATCCCTATCAGAATTCAACCCTCCCGAAGAGTTTCTTTGCGGATACTGTGAATATGCTTCGAAAACGCAGTATGCTTTCTCCTGCATGGATGACATTTCGTTTAACAGCGTTTCTAGAGGCGAGTTCGTCATTCGATGATTTTTGCCTGTTGTGAAATAAAACTTGTATAATTGTAGTTGCAGAATAATTTTGTTTTGGGACGAATAAATCGATTACGACAGTCACATTGCGCTATTGGCCCATTCATTATTAATCAACCTGTGTTTTAAAATTCAAAAAACGATCTTGTTTGACTTTATAGTGATATATGTAAATTTTTAACATTTCAGTTATGTTTCATAGCTAGATTTATAGCTAGTGTTGTGTTTACAATACTGCGCAATAATATACTGTTACAATACTGTGTTTAGCTTGTTTTTTATAGCTAGTTTTTTTACTGAAGAATGATTTCATCCTTTGGTAAGGGCAAAATGATCCTATGGACTTTTCAAAACTCTTTTCTTTTCATTTCTCAATTTGGGTTTAAATTTTATTTAGAATATGTTTATAATGTAAAATTTAGTTTGAAACATACTAGCAAAGTTTCAGAGATATATTTGCACAGTTATGTTACTTTGCAGAATATTTCCCTTTAAGGGAACTATTTTAGGAAACATTTCCCAACGTTGAAGCTGTAGCTCCATGATAAGAAATTCAATCTTGCTGAAATAACTTTATTTGCAAAGCGTCCAGGAATTGGATTTCACAAAAATCTTTGTCTTCGTTATTCGTATTATGGTGCAAGTGAAGAGACCACTTATTTTTACTTGGTCCTATTTTTAAATAAAGTGAGGAACAATTTCTTGCTGTAGCATTATGTGTTCATTTTATTTAAAAAATAGGATGTTGCCAAATTTTAAATTTTATTCTCAAGAAATGTTTTTAGGTCTTTTAGGTATTTTATTTAGTACGATGAACATTAATTATAATATGCAGTATCTCTTACCGTTTGATTTATTTGGATAATTTCAACACGAAATTTAACAAATAATATCTGATTTTTCTATTTTAAAAAAATCAACGAATTTATTAAATTTTGTAAAGAATATTCGTGCTTTATACACAAAACTTCTAATTTAGATAAATAACTTCGATATTCTAGAAAGACGTGATTCCAAATTCGTCTATTTCTCATCGAAATTGCAGATTATAAATAGCTTTTCGATTAAAAATATTTCTAAAATGACTTTTTATGGGGAAACTGATTTAAAAATAAATTATTTGAGTACATAACTTTTTGAAAAAAAATGTAATATGTTAATTGTTTCTATTTTAATAGAGAAAGTGTAAACACCCACTGACACAATTTCAAAAACAAACAAAACTGACATATTTAATGTTTTTTGAAAATACACCTTTAAGCGATTAAAATAAATTGCATTCATAAATTTGGAAAAGAATTTTTATGGTTGATTTAAAAAAAAAATCCTTTTTTGACAAGAAAAGTAACAAAAGACTAAAAGAAAATCAATTGTTTAATTCTCTTTAAGAATTTTTTTATTTCATTTTATGTCGTTGCAATATAAATGCCTGCTTTTTTTAAATTAACTTTCAGTCCGTGCTTTAAAAATTCTCTTGTATTTTAAAATTGTTTAAAAGCAAAGTTATTTTCAATGGAGTATCTAAATAGAAATAGAAGGTATGCGTTTCCCGATGAAATTTTTATTAAAACAAATAATGCTTTTAAAAATGTTGTTTTTTCTATTTTGTTTTAAGAAATAATTTTTGAGTTAAAACATTTTAAATTTTTATTTAAATATGATTATTCAAGTAAACTGAAAGGTTTTATTTATTAAAGACTTTCTTTTCATTTTCATTTAATTTAAAATTTGAAAATCGAATAAAAAGTTTAACTTCATCTAATTGAATATTACTCAGAAGTATGAAAAGGTGATTTCCTTATATAGTGAAAATAAATTAATTTAAATTGCATTAAATAAAAATGGTCAAACCAATATAAATAAATAATCATTTAGAACGAATTTCAGGAATCTTTTAATATCCGTAAACTGTAATGATATTTTTAATGTTCCACTTATTCACGGTTACGGAAACTCCGTCGACAGTAATTACGTATAATATGGAATATTTATATGCATCAATTTTTAATTGTTTTTACCTATGTAGGGTAATATTTAATAGTAAGATTGGATAATATCGAACAACCGATCACTATGAAATACTACATATATTTTGAATACGATATTGCAGCCTCTAGTAAATCTCCCACGCGACTTCTAAGTACTCCCGTTCACTGCGTTCAGTTATGTTTGGATACCTGATGTTGAAGATGAAATTATATCTGATTCTAAATTTTTGCAGTTTTTAACAGTTAAATTGTATAAAATTCGTATTAATTATAAAATCTCATTCTGATCCATTTTATCCAAATTCAATATATTAATGTTAACAGTTTTATTTATTATTGCGTTAGTTTCTATCTATACTTACGTAACTGTATAAATAAAACTTTAGGATGTTTTAAGCCTTATTTTGCATTATAAACGTATTTTAAGAGCCTAGATGGGTGAAGTAGTTACATTTTTAAAGATGGTGTGACGACTAAAACGGAATATCAGCTAAACCAGACCTGTTCTTTCTTTCAGTAGGCAGGAGTGCAAATCATATTTTGACATTTAATAAAGGGCGCCATTATTCACCTAATTGAAAACATGCGGCAATATTATCGCACAGTATTACTATACACGAACGTCGTAACTTACTGCTAAACAATCTTACAGGGAAGAGAAAAGATCCGTACGATTCTAACGTCAACTGTGTTAAATTTGAAATTATACATTTTTCTATGAAAAGGCTATCTCAGAAATGTTTGCAGTGTACGTACCCAGAAACAGTAATAGCACCTATAGTAATAAAAAAATAAATAAATTATATAAAAATGGAAATCAATGATACTAATAGGTTTATTTTAAGATGTAAAAATGCGCTTTCACTTATTTTGGAAGCGTGGATGATTTTTTTAAATGTACAAAAACAAAGAGCATGATAGGGACCAATCATTATCGTGGTTTCCAGAAAGATAATCTGGAAAAGCTCTCATAGATGGAAATCATTTTGCATTGATTTTTTAAGAAGTTTAAATAAAATAAACTTCTAATATTTATTAATTTTTAAAGCCAAGAAAGAAAATTTAAGCCTCTTTCATATAAAACAGCCAGCAGAACAACGTGAATACAGAATAAAGAAAAACGGCTGAATTTTCATGCACATTTGCCTTAAAAAAAAAGAGGTGCAAAGGTTAAAAACGCTTATTCTGCTGATACTTCTCAGGATTTAAATATAGATATTTCCAGTTACTACAAAATTCAATCATTATAATTACACATTATAAACCATAACTACAAAACTTGTAAATGTACACCATTAAATTTTCAAAAAATGTTTATGTTTTTTAATGAATTTTTAAGAGGTTTTAAAAATATATCTGAAGCAAATATTAGTGATTTGAAATAAAGCATTCTTTGTAATGATATTTTACTTCAAAATATTTAATAACAGAAAACTTTTAGAAGGGCTGTCAGAGAATTTTCAAAAGGTAGCGCGTTAGACACTGCTGAGCTACACAACTGTTTCGAGATTATTCTAAAAATTAAAAGAGTTTTCCAAACATTCTGTTTATTTATAGATAATTCACTAATTTAATTAATGTTTAGTCACTAAGTAATTTTGTATAACATTAAAAAAGTTCTTATTATTGCAATTTTATTATTCTTTATAACCCAATTCCATATAGCCCGACTGGGTTCCATTATCAAAAACTATATATAGTCATGTATTTCCCCCTTTTTACTTAAAATGCATTAAAATGGTGTTAAGAAATAGTCAAATTTTGTTCTTTGCTTTCAAATTTTTTCTTTACTTTTTTAAAGGTATATTATTTTTTTTACTTGACTTTCAAATAAAAATTTAAATGGTGTTCCATAGTACAAGGACTTCATCCATACATTCATTTAATTTTAAACTATTTCTGTACATTAGTTATTGAGATAATCATTTTAAGAAAAAGTAATATCATTAGAAGCAAAATAGATTTTAGTTCCTGGAGTTTTAATTTAATTAGATACAAATGATGAATCATATGTGGCACCAGAATGGCGTGTTTCCTTTATATTCTGGCTTTTAGTAATTTCAATTATCAAGAGAAATGATATAAGAAATATGTTTTTGAAACGTAGAGATTGTTAAAAAAAGAAGTTTAACTTGTTAACTCGTAATTGATTACTATTTATAAACCATCTGTAAATTATTCATGCAAAACTTTGGATGTTAGTAATTTCAGAAAAATATAAAAATTCTATTATTAGGGAAAATATTCAGTGACAACTAAGAATAAATGAATATTCTTTAGAAATATTTTCTTCCATTAATATCTATTTAAAAACTTTCGAATTATGCTTTCTGGCATCTGAATATTTTTCAGCTGCTGTGTAAAGTATGCAACAACTTCAATACTGATTTCGCAATCGGTTTACAGATAATCGATGATTTCGATTTTTTTAGCAGTTTCTCATGCCAATTTTGTGATAAATTTTATCATCATTTTTATCATTTACGCAACATTTTATCCTATTTGAAATGTTTCTGTTCTCTGAATATAAGTCCTATTTTTTAAGTAAAACTTCTCTATTTAATAAAAAATATATAATCTTTTTTTTTTGTTTTTGTTTTAAGGGAATATACAACTTTTGACATTTTAAACGAGTTTAATGGATAAAATAGCGCAGAAAATCTGTTTTCTTAATGTATTTTATACTAAACATTTATAGTTTTAAGATAGGTAAACGGTTAGAGAATGTCGATATTAGATAAGTGGGTTGAACATTAAAGATAAGAAACACCTTAATGATTTGTTGCCTTTTTACAATATTCACAAAATGACGAGTGAAGGGAAAAACAAGAACACATTCCAATTGTGAAAGACATTTGTAATTTAATAATTATTCATATTTGAAAACTTTTACAAAATTTACATTTGAAATATTACGTACTTTAATTTTACCTATAAAAGAAAATGAATTAACAAAAAATGGCTACAAAAATGGCTATTTATTTCCCTGCATTGTTTTTCAGATATATTGTAATTTTTTACTGTTTATGTGATCGTTTCCTATTATTTTTAGCATCAGCAAAAAGTCTCATAAATAATATAACATTAAAAAAATAATGCATAATGTCTCTTAAATAATATAAAATAATGGCAAGATCATAATTACAGTAGGCGTTCGATTTTACAAACCTTTTTTTGCGCAGTCTTTGTTTTCACAGAAACTGACGTTTCGAACCCAATCAGTATCCCATTGAACAAATATTGTTTCCATTTACGAACACATTATATGAGTCCGGTCGAGTTCGTGAAATAAAGTGTATATTTTAGGCAGATGATATAATCAAAAGCTACAATGAAAAAGAGGCAGTTTAAACATAGTTTAAACCTCAGAGAAATAAATCTGAGGTATTTAGAGGATTCTTGAACCTGACCTTTCTGCAAATTAAAAATGATGGCTCTGTTATTATAAATGTTCCCACTGCTTCGTGTCATTGGTGCTCTTTGTATCACGTCCAATATCTACTAACTCGACTAAAAATTTTTGGGGTATGATGCCGGTTATTTTCTGTTGGGCTAAGATGCCGATTATTTAATTTTGGAATAAGATGCTGTTTACTTTCCATAATTTTTTGTTGAGGCAAGATGCCGGTTACTTTCCTTGCGGTTATATGCCTGTATTTTTTTCCATTTTTAAAAAATTATTCTTGGGTATTATCCAGACATCAACTATTTATTTCATATTATTTAAATGAGTGATTCAACGGTGATTTTAATTAACTGATTTAAAATAATAATATTAATAATAACAATAATAATAATAATAACAGCAACAACAATAATAATAATGTAAGAAAATTGAGGATTTTATTAAAATAAATAAGAATGTATTTCGATTTTTTTTACCTGAGTGGGCAATAAGTCCTTGGAAAAATATGATTGTATTAAATGTATTCAGTGGAACTTTTGGCTACATCAAAGTTTCTAATCAAATGTGCAGTTTATTACAGATCTGAGAAATTGATCAAAAGACCAAAGAGGCATATCAAAGAGATTAAAATAAAAGTTGGACTCTAATGCAGTCTCTCACAGTGGCTTTATCTTATTCAAACTTATTATGATGTTTTAAAGTAAGCAGTCTTAAGAGCCCTAATTCTTTAAATTGGTGAACATAATATGACTTTTCCTTAAATATTAGGCTGTTTCACATTAAATCACCAACGCTTGCTATATTCTTGCATTCTCATTTTTTTAATATCCTCATCTTAAGAAAGTTAATAACTTTGCTAAGTCTAAAATATTAAAGTTACTTTTATTAATAATATTATGTTTAATGCTGAGATGCTGCTTCACAAAAATGATTGTTTACATAGAAACTGCAAAAAGCATCTTACCTTTACATAGTTGGGTATCTTACCTATATCTTGGAATAAGATGCTGAAATGCAAATTTGCGAAAAGAAAATTTTCGATATTTTCTATAATATTCATAAAATGAAATATGTTTTTAAATGATACATAATATTGCAGATTTTAAGAAGAAATCAATGAATAACAAATAAAATCTACAGATGGTTTTTAAAACAATTAACTGAACAACGACGGCATCTTTATCCAATCTTATGGGGTATAAGAGAAATCTACTTTTTACTTTCGAAGTAGTGGAAAAATGACAGCAGTAATTTTGTGCATAAATTTTGTCCCTATCTAATTTCAAAATCTTACCCAATAAACAACGCTAAAAAGTTTGAAGACAAAAAAAAATAAAGAAAAAAAATAAAATATATAAAAAAATAAAAGAAAAAAAAGAAAAAAAGAAAAAAAAAATCTATCCCGAATATATCTTTTGTTATGACTTAAAAGTTGACAAGCGAGTATATTTTTTATTTGTCATGTATCATTAACAAATATAGTACAATATTGTCTAAATAATAGTATTCTCATATTGAATCAAAATAGAATACGAGCATTGGCTAAAATTCAATCAACCGTATAGGACGAGATACTCATGGACCCACATAAATAATCTTATTGCCACATTACTTTGCTACTATAGATATATTTTCAGGTTTTATCCAAATGTTTTTGTTTTCCTACAAAATCTGCAGACATTTTTTTAACTTCATATTTATAGAAAAAGTTTTTTCTCTCCGTGAACGGTTTATTTAAGTAAAATTATAAAAATTAACTGGAAAAAAATAGATATTATATGTACAATAAAAAAAGAAAATGATTACAAATATAGAAATTTTAATAATACAAATTTTCATAATTATATATAAGTCCGATTAGTTCTTTACTGTTAAAATATGTTGCAAGCTATAATATATGATGTAGATACATTTTTATTGTTACCGTGCTTAACTAATTATATAACTTCCTTAATCTTTTGTGCACTGTTGGTTTTTATTATCATTATTATTAACATTTTGTTGAAAAACACATCTGACTTGTGTGCTTGAAATAAAAGCCTGCTTACAAGTTATTGTCAATATAAAGGGACGAGGTAGAACAAGGGAATTTTTAAACACGAAAAAATATAATCGGGAGCCCTACACAAAGAGTGTGTACAATGGAGACAGCGGAAATCATAACCACAACCTCTGATTTTCAAAGAGATTAGGGGAGTTTTTAGAGAGCAAAGTAAAAACAGCTTACTTATAATAACGATATCTTTTTGAATTTTCACGATATTTGATTGGATTTTTTTTATGAGTTACACCATAAAATTGACTATTAAATGATGTAAAAAACTCGTTTTTATCGTTCGCACATGGGCAGATAAAAATTATTTTTTGCAACTACTCATATTTCATAAAATAATTAATATATCTATATTCCAATTGTGCCATACTTTTTCTACTACATTTTGCTAATTTGTCTGAAATTCGAGTTAAATTTGGTAAAAAACCCTGCATGATATAAACAAAAAACATACCAGATTTTTTTGAAATTTTCAAAAAAATCGCACTTTCTCCATGAATATACATGCTATTCTTACAAAAATCAGTGTACATGTTGTGCAATATCCACATATTTGTATTCTACACCGATAAATCGTTTCGTGCATTTTCATGTACAGGGTGATCTGAAATATTTCTATTACTCTTTGATTTTTTGACAGTCCCCTAATTGCCCTGCATATCAAATAGATGTTGATCAATATGAGGTCAAACATAATCTTTGTAATCCTGAAGTTCTCGAAGAATCCGTCAAATATATTTTTAAATATTTGAGAAAATGATAAAAATTGAAAGTGTCCAAATATTTATTAGTAGATAGTGTGTGAATTTTCAAAATGTAGGTGTGAAATGACATTATACGACTGAATTTTCCGATTGACCAAATGCATTGCATTTATATGAACTGTGATGTTTTTACAAGTGTATTTTTGGTTAATCAACCCTTTACACTTGAGATGTGATTCTCGTCTACGACTAGTGCCCCGCGTGAATGGATACTCCAAATGCTTTGAAAACCAGTATTTTAAACTAATTTTCTTTGCCTTATCTCAGGACAAAATAACCGTGATAAAATATGGTAGTATATAGTAAGATATTAGTCGTGTCGATCGCATTTGCCGTCAGGAGTTACGAGGGACACCTGTCAACACTAGTGGTGAGTGAGATTTACCTCACCAGTGCAAAGAACCTGATTACTTTTGTAAATATTTTAGAAAAAATACCGATACAATTTTTCAATTTTAATAAAAAAAAAAACCTGTAAATTTCACATTATCATTATACAAAGAAATTAGTATATATTCAGATATTAATGAAGACAATATTATCACATGAAACTAGTGTTTGATAAATAATTCTGCAGAGAAAGGGTTAATATGAAATGAGATATTAAAAAAACAGTTAATTTATAGGAACATGAAACATAAAACTTTTCGAAATAAAACAATTTATGAATGAAGCTAATGGTTTTCAAACGTACGAATTCATGCTTACTAACTGCAATAAAGGTAGACATTTTGTCACTGTATCAAATTGTTCTAATATTGAATACTGTAAAGATAAATTACTGTAATTAAATTACGGAAATCAATTAAATTTAATCGTAAATTCTCGAATTATACGTACACTTTGCTCATAATTGTGTTATTATGTTTTAAGGTTACGCAGTAGGTGTGCTTTCATGAATATCTATCAGTTTGTGCTATAAAGTTACATATTGGTGTATAGTAGAGAAATATCATATTATATGACTAAAATATGGTTCAAATTAATCTGTTTTCACTACTTTTCAAATTCGGAAAATGAAAAATATTGTTTTGCTACGCAATAGGAGGAAGAATATGCAATTTAAATCCCCCCCCCCAAAAAAAATATTGAGAAAAAGATTTATCACTAATAAATATTGATATAAAGAAAGAATCTACTGCATAATAGATAATTCTCATCAGTATTTTTAGCTTTGTTTTTAAAATATTATTATTTCCCATTATAATCTTCATTCTATAAATTTGTATCCGAATAGCGATATTTTTTACACGTTTTTGTTAAAACTCCTTTTGAGAAAACTGTTTCGTTATCGAAGCTAATGCTACTTAAAAATCACTATCTTTTTTTAAAGAAATTAAACTGTAAGGCAGAGACATAAAAATAGGTTTTAGTCAAATAGTAACTGAAGCTGCATGTTTTCTTGAAACTCTTCAAAATTTTAATTTATAGCAATGATTCTCATATTTACTTTAGCTCTGTCCTGAACACACAAAACTTTAAAATTTCTAAAAAAATATATATTTCATTACATTTGCGTCTGTTTCTTTTATGTTTAAAATGACATTTAAATCATGTTTATATCTTAATTAGAAGATAAAATATAATTTTTCGTTTTGATTTGTTTTTCAAATCTACATTTCAAAGCAATGGTTATAACGGTTACTTCGTTATATATTGCTTATTTTGTTATACATTATTTCTATGCACCCCCGTTCCCTTTTCAATTCAAAATTCGTTTAAAATTATGCTTCATATTTTTTCATTTCTCTCAGCCATTATTTCGTTAACCGCCAAAATTAATGCCTCTGGATTATTAGTAAGAAATATGCCCGCACTTTAATCAACCGTTTCAAAACAATTTCCAGATGTCAGCTAAGTCTGAGCGGATATTCTTTTCATTCCCTTTTATGGTCATCAAACAGTAACGCGGTTAAATTGCAACTTAATGCTTCTTTCACTTCATGAGAAAATACTAAAAAGAATTTAACATCTGCGCATTAAAATCTGGTTATCCCTTGCTAGACATAACTATTGCAGTTCGTGTGAGCTGTTCTTATCGCCCGTTACAAAAGCCCTTGCTGCACGTGTAAATTAATGTATTGGCAACCATGAGAACTTTACCCCTTTTTCTGCAGGGGAGTCAAATTGAATACCGTTCAGGCTGGCTGCGTCTTGGCTGCAATTTGTAGTGTCGTTTCCATTGTGCATGGGCAAACTTTTGTTTTTTGGCGACTTTGTTCTACGCCAACGCAGTGCGTGTCATCTCTGTAAGACGGTCACTTCCCCCGCTGCTCTCGTACAAAAAGGTTCGACTTTTCTGTCCGGAGTCTTTCTCTTCGATCATATAATTGTACCTCCCCTTATTATATATGCTTAAATAAAACTGTGACTGATTCATCATTGTGGGGTTTTTCGATATCTTCCTAACGGACCTGGTCAACTGTGCCTTTTAGTCTATTCTTCCCAGTACTGCACTCTAGTTTACAAAAAAACACCATATGAACATTATCAACGTAACAGCCTCTATAATGGTTGTCACGGAAATGAATTCTTGTAAAAAATGCGTTTTTCTTCAAGATGAGTTTTTCACAATTTTTCGATTTAAACAGTTACATCTTAAAAACTGTTAAATAATTTTTCGAAGATTAATTTTTCGAAGCACGAGCACGTTTTTTTTGTTATACTTTAATTTTCATTCAGCAAATTGAAAAAAAATATACTTTTGAAAATAGGGATTTTTTAATAAATGATACATTATTTTTTTTCAAATTTTTACTTAAAATATTTTTAATTTTTCTAAAAATTAATGTTAAAAAAATGCGGAATCAAAATTAAAATTTAGATATTTCTGGTTGTTTAAATGTAAAAATTAATAAATTCTACTTTTACTTCAAGCTATAATGATTTTAAGTTGCCCTATTTTTTTATAAATTTGTAATTTTTAATTGAATTGCAATGACTGATTTGGTGTTATCTTTTGGTATACAAATGTACAGAAAAGCAATATGTCTTATATTTTGGAACTTCTAGGTTATACCGTCGACCAATTTCGCCAAATTATACAAATCACCAAACTAATAGCCAAATTATACATATTGGCATAATTTTTATTTTAAATAACGAAAAAACAAATAATTGGTAGAATACACTATATTGCCATTGATTATTGGACACTTGCGATTTTAGACATTTTACTAAATATCTAGAAAAATACATGAGGAATCATCTCGAAACTCTTAGTGTATAAATATAATAGTATACGCCATACATCGCCGTGAAGATTTTTTACCGAAACTCCATAGGGGACCGTCAACAAATTAAAAAAGAATGAATATCTTTTGAATAACCCTGTCAAAACTAATGTAGCAAAAGTGCTCAAACTCTAGATTATGATTGAATGCCTTGTTGTAATACACTGTGTTCATTTTTATGCAAATAGCATGCATACTCGCAGAGTAATTAAGGTTTTTATAAAAATGGTCCCAATTTTTTTCAAGTTTTTTCCTTATAATTTTCAGAGTTCTTAATATAAAAAAATTTTTTTTTCAGAAAATAAGACAAACAACATTGCACACAGTACCCTGTAATCAGAATTAAAAAATAATAAAAATTGTATGAAAAATGAGTAGGTTTACTAAATAATTTTTTACTGCGCATGCGTCAAATATATCAAAATTTCATTTGCATATTATGTTAGCTAAATGTATAGAGCAACTTTTGTAAAAGTCTCAAAATCATAGCTTGAAAATTCTGAAAGTAATCGTCTATAGAAAAAGGACAAAATCCGTTGTTTCCAAAATGAAGCAAAAAAATGAGGGATTTTATCCAAATGTAGTAGTACATCCCGTATTGTGTATTCTATATTGACACTAATCAATGAATTTATGGATACAACCCCTCTTGTTTTTGCTTCATTTTGAGAATAACGGATTTTCAACTAATTCAATTGACGATTATTTTCACAATTTTCAAGTTATGATTTTGTGACTTTCACAAAAGTTGCTCTATACATTTAACTAACATAATATGCAAATGAAATTTTGATATCGTTGACGCATGCGCAGTAAAAACATATTTAGTAAACCTACTCATTTTGTACACAATTTTCATTATTTTTTAATTCTGATTACAAGGTATTGTGTGCAATGTTGTTTGTCATATTTTCTGAAAAAAAATATTATTTTATATTAAGAACTCTGAAAATTATAAGGAAAAAACTTGGAAAAATTTGGGACCATTTTTATAAAAACCATAATTACTCTGCGAGTATGCATGCTATTTGCATAAAAATAAACAAGGCTTATTACAATAAGGCATTCAATCATAATCTGGAGTTTGAGCGCTTTTGCTACATTAGTTTTGACAGGGTTATTCAAAAGATATTCATTATTTTTTAATTTGTTGACGGTCCCCTATGGAGTTTCAGTAAAAAATCTTCACGGCGATGTATGGCGTATACTATTATATTTATACACTAAGAGTTTCGAGATGATTCCTCATGTATTTTTCTTGATATTTAGTAAAATGTCTAAAATCGCAAGTGTCCAATAATCAATGGCAATATAGTGTATTTATAAAAATATTAATAAAAAGTCGAAATAAAAATCACTTAATGACATTTTAAACACGTGAATCGCATTTAATGTCATTGAATGTGACATTCACGATCATCCATTATTGGCATTTAATCTTATAGTTTGGCGATAATTTCTTGGTCGACGGGATAACCTAGAAGTACCCACATTTTTTTAACCTGATTTTTTTTTTAATTTTATTGAATATTTCACTGATATTCGTCAGATTTTGAAGATTTGATTATTTTTTGTAAAATACTGAGAACCTGAATATACACCGGTATCCAAAAGTTAAGCATAATTGGTACTTAAGTAAGTAATGAAAGAAATATAAATCGAAATGTAGTGAAACTCCAGGTCTGTAAACAAAATAGTACGCGTAACATATATTTTCGCGAAGAGTTTTCCCCGAAATCGAACAGGGGACCGTCAACAAATTGAAAAAGAACGAAGATCTTTTGGATAACCCTGTCAAAACTAATGTAGCAAAAGCTTTCAAACTGCACATTATGATTAAGTGGCTTATTGTAATGTACTGTGTTTATTTTTATAAGGATAGCATTCATACTCGTAGAGAAATTAAGGTTTTTATAAAAACAGTCCTAAGTTTTTTGCTTATAGTTTGCAGAGTTCTTAATATAAAATAATGTTCTTTTCTGAAAATATGACAAACATCTTTCTACACAATACCCTGTCATCAGAATTTAAAAATAATAAAAATTGTATGAAAAATGAGTAGCTTTAGTAAATAATTTTTCATTGCGCATGCGCATGCGTCAACGATACCAAAATTTCATTTGCATATTGTGTTAGCTAAATGTATAGAGCAACTTCTGTAAAAGTTTCAAAAACATAGCTTGAAAATTCTGAAAATTATCGTCTATAGAATCAACTCAAAATCCGTTATTCCTAAAAGTAAGTAAAATATCAGGGGTTTTATCCAAATACAGTTGTACGTGCAATATTATCTAGGCACGAAACAATGGAATATGGATACAGCCCCTCATCTTTTTGCTTCATTAGGGAATAGCGGATTTTGATCTCATTCTATCAACGATAATTTTCAGACTTTTTAATCTATGTTTTTGAGACTTTCACAAAAGTTGCTCTACACATTTAACTAACACAATATGCAAATGAAATTTTAATAGCGTTCACGCATGCGCAGTAAAAAATTATTTAGTAAACTTGCTCATTTGTCATACAATTTTTGTTATTTTTAAATTCTGATGACAGGGTATTGTGTACCATGATGTTTGTCATATTTTCAAAAAAGAACGTTATTTTATATTAAGAACTCTGCAAATTATAAGTAAAAAACTTAGGACTGTTTCTATAAAAACCTTAATTTCTCTACGAGTATACATGCTATCCTTATAAAAATAAACACAGTACACTACAATAAGCCACTTAATCATAATGTGCAGTTTGAAGGCTTTTGCTACATTAATTTTGACAGGGTTATCCAAAAGATCTTCGTTCTTTTTCAATTTGTTGACGGTCCCCTGTTCGATTTCGGGGAAAAATCTTCGCGAAAATATATGACGCGTACTATTTTGTTTACACACCTGCAGTTTCACCACATTTCGATTTATATTTCTTTCACTACTTACTTAATTACCAATTATGCTTAACTTTTTAGCTTTACGCATGCTTTTAGAAAATTTTTGTTTCTTATTTTTTTTTTTTTTTGGAAAGGTAATACAGTATAACGTATGAATTTCATAGAAAAAAATATATATCAGTTTACTTATGGCCATGGCCATTAGATAGTTGAATGGGATTAAATAGTTTTTTTTATTTAATGATGCTTCTATAAAGTAATTTTACGTAACAACAAAAAAAGTATTTATCTGTACGTCAGTATTAATATATAAGAAATTGACAGTGCAAAATTATTATTTTTAAATTATACATACTCATACTTTTTACCTATTTTATTAATATTTTATATGTTTTAAACCATACTTTACACTGTAAAAAAAAAGGGTCGATCTACTAAAAAAACTTTAGTGATCCTTGTAATTACTAAAAAATTTTTAGTAATCTTAGTCGGTTACAAGAAAATCTGTAAGAATTACTAGAAAAAAATTAGCAACGAAGAGGGTTAATAGTTTTATATTTTTAATAACTATTACTAAAACTCACTTGGTGTGGTCTTGATAGCATAGTGGTTATAGTAACGGACTCCAGACTAAAAGGTCCCAGGTTCGATACTGGCCGTCGCCAAATACGCCCCGAATGTATGTAGTGTAAGTACTTGTTAGTAAAGGGATTATGAAAATCTTATTGGAGCAGTTAGCAATGTTTGGTGCTGCCATCTATTGCAGTTTTGCCGAAAATCTTCCGCTTCAGAAGTCTGGATGCAGCTCGAAGGAACCTCCTGCCCTTCGGGTGCACGTAATGGTTATTAAGAATAATTTTGGAGCTATTATTAACACTAGAATTACCGCGTTTCTTGTATACCTGGAACTACCAGGCTGGGTCACCTCTGACCCATGGTTTTCAAAGACGCCTTTTATTGTTTTATTTGAAAGATAAACACGGGCAATAAGTTTTCACGAAGAATACAATGATTTTTAATTAATAATTAATAAAATTTACCTTTTATACTATTACGTAATATGAAATTTTGAGAATAGGTACCACTAAGGGAATTTTTTATTTCTAATTTTAGAACAAATGTTTTGAGGTTTTGATACCTCCTTTAAATAATATATGTATGATTAGTTGATTTAAATTGTGTAATAACCTATAGATTAATTAGATATTCAAATACAATAAGTTTAATTATGTTTCCATATCCGTGATTTTTTACTTTACTTACACTTTTACTTTTTATAGAGTTTACCGTACAGTCAATTCACACAAAATGCCTCGGTCTTTTTTTCTTTTTCTTTTATTCTGTGCATAATGCACACACAAGTTATAAATAATTTCCACAAAAAGTATTAGTTTTATTGTCTTAGCATTGCTTTATTTGGCAATATTTTTCATTCATGTGAAATTTCAATGCTGGTCCGTGGACGAATATCTTCACGTTCTTTTTCATTGTATTTATCTATTATCTTAGCAAGAAAACTTTTCTGCTTATATTAAAACCTGTTGTATCTTTAAAAACTGCTTAAACATTTCTGACCATTAAATCTAGAATCAATAGATATTTCATAAGTCAGAAAATATTGAATACTTTACCTTCCATAAAGTTCAATGTTTCAAATCACTTCGAAGAGTAGTTTATTTTGTATCTTTCTCACTTTTAAAAATTATTTCTTTTTTTTTATTATTATTTTCTTCAAAATACTATATGATTTATTTATGTTTCATGCCTTTCTCCACAGCATTTACACGGCTATTTTCATTCAGCTTACAACTACTTGTACTGGATTCGAGCGATGAAATTTTATAGTCATTTTTAAGAAAAATTATTTCGTCATTTACGCCAAGAATGACAGCATTATCAAATGATGACAATATAAAATACGTCACTAAATTTTGTCACTAAAATAATCAAAAGAGAATCCCAATTTAAAAAATTTCTTATTCGAAAAACATATGTCATGACGCCATCACTATAAATGAGCAAAACTGGAATGCCACAGTCTTTTTTATTTCTCTGCATCGTTTATGAGAGGCAAAATATTCTTTTTAGTTACTTTCTAAGGTGTAACCTTAATAAAAACTTTCTACAACATTCTAAAAATAGTTTGAAATACGATGAAAACACACACATTTTATTTTCAAATGCATAACAGATATGTGATCATGCCCCCCCCCCCCCCCATCGCCCCCACATTCCTTTCTCTCTTTTCTCAAAAGGAAGTTCGGATCATATTCATACAGTATTCTTACGTTATTATAAAATATAGAGTAAAAAATTCTTGTTCAAATTAATTAAAAATGCAATTATTTTGTTTGGGTCAGCGATGACCCAGCATGGTAGTTCTAGGTATATAGATGTGTATACAAAAAAGTTTTCGTTTGATTTCAACTAAATTCGTGCTAAGGCATTGTATTAAATATTCAGGAAAAGTCAATCAGTTTCAAAGTTTTATTTTGAAAAGCAACGGTGATACGAGCGAAAAACCACGTCTTGGGTCACAGATGACCCACCTCGGTAATTCTAGTGTTAAAATTTGCTTGGTGGCTCATACTAAAAAGTTAATTATACAAAAAATTCTTTTGTTCAATTTACAAAAGAAATGCTTGTTTCACTTGCAAAAAAAAAAAAAAAGTTTGTAATGTTTACTAAAAAATTCTGTGGAATTCAAATTTACTAAAAAAAATTTAGTAAACTCTTGAATTTTTTTTTACAGTGTATATGCAGAACGGATTTTTTATACTAAGGGCATTTTTAAAAATCATATTTTTCTTTAATAGTTCAAATGTAATTTGAAAATTTCTGCATGAAGCACTGTTTCTTAAGTTTTTATTTATTTTTCTAATTACTATTAACAACCAAACTAATGCACAAGACAACTTTTAAAAGTTGTAACTGACTCTTTATTTTAAACACAGGTGTATCTAAAAATAACCCATGAAAGAGTGTCAGGAACAGAACTTCTAAAATATGTATATACATTATTTAGTCAGCTAATAGCAATTAAGAAATTGAGAAACACCTCTCAGCATAACATTTATGTCATGATCATTAGCATCAGTAATGAAGTCATCAGTTACAATTTTAACGGAAAATTAATCTCTGCATATGAAGATAAATACTTATTAGAAACTCACTTATTAGAATAGTTTTTCTAAATGATTACTTAGGTCAGATTGCAGTTGTCGCATGTTCTAAAAAATGTTTTTTTGTTATTTTTAAAGACAAAATTGGCATAAAATAGCTGACGTACATAAAATAAAATATTTTAAACGGGTATTTCATTCATCTTTCAAAGTCAATGAAATCCCCAGAACATATAATTATACTATTATTACCATGAAAAAAATTTAGTAACACGGTTTAGAAATAAAATTTTGAGGTTAATGTGAAAAGTAAAAAAAAGCTTGTTTAATGCATACCGCAATGTTTTAAGAAAGTTCGGAACATCGTTCTTATTTCTGAATTAATTGCTCTTGGTTTTATAGGCAAATTAGTTAAAATTTATGATGACTATTTTATATGTATATCGTTCATAGTTTTTGTTTGAAATTCCTACTCTTACTCTTAGCTTATGTCTAAATCAGTACCGCAAGGCGCTTTGAATAGCATTTATCTCTTTGACAAATATTTCAACTATATTCCTAAAGAGTCTGACATCAACTTTGTGCTATTCGCCGACGACACAGCCTCGCTTCACAAACACAAAAATACACATGCAGTGTTTGGTAAACTTCAAAATTATCTCAATAGATTTTCGGTCTAGTTAAATAAATATAAAATTAAAGCTGTTAATTCCAATAGTGCCACAATTTTCCAACCAACGATCTGCCAAAATATTCCAATTAAAACAAGCGAAAATGAATTGCCAAAAAAACCCCCCAAACATTCTAATATTACTTTAAAATTAATTATCGAATCCATTCCCTGGAAGACAATTTATAAATACTTAGATATTAACCTAGACTCCAAAGTTTTATGGTTCAAGCGGATCGCAGATGTTCTCAGTTGCCCTATTTGCGTCATAGTCTTCCAATAACCCATTTTTCGCTTGGAAAAACACCATGTCAATCGAAAAAAAAATTACTGTACAAATCCGTAGCAGATCATTAATAATGGTTTGGTCGTCGTTTATGGAACTGCCTCGAAAACTAGACTATAAAATCCAAATTTTCCAAAATAAGCTACTGAGTAGATTTACCAAAGAAACTCGTTATTTATGAATTGACGTCATTAATTTTGACTTTAAATCAAATCCTAAGTTTGTAGTAATTAAGAAACTTGCGATGAAGATCCGCAGGTCAACCCCAGCGTTTGCGCAATCCTCCCTTAAATGCTATACGTAGATATGACGTTAGAGATAGGAGTGGGCGTCCATTCTCACTCAGTATAACAATTTCGTTCCATGTTTAAAAACATCCTGAAGAAATCCTTCAGCTTTTACTTAAACGTGGAATTCTCCCGGAGAATTAATCTTTTTCCTATATTGAAAGTAAATCACATCTAGAATTGGCAATTCCCCTGATGTCATACAGCATACTGTTCGTTTTTACAGTCGCGTACTTCAACTTCTTTAAATAATGATTTATTCAAAACTTTTTTGTCAATATTTTAGATTTACTTTTCCTTCTTGTTGTTGTGTAGTGTTTAATTGTAAATGTATGTTCTGTCCTTTTTGAAATTTTTTAGAAACAGTCACAGCTTTACGGTACTTCTATTTACTTTGGGGTTAGGCTCTGCCAATATCATTTCCCATTGGCTAGGGGTACTTGTTATGGTTTCCGACACTCTGCTTTAAAAATCTTTGGCGTACGAAAACTTTCAAGCTATGTGAACTATTAATAAATTTTTTGTATTTTATTTTGACTTATGTTTTTGCTGTTCTTTTTTTTTTTTGAGACAAGGCGTACGAATGTACGAATGACGTACTAGAGATGTTAAAAAAGAGAGTTTATGTAGATGTTAACGTTCATTTTTGTCTATGGATGTTATTTAAAGAAAATACTTACATTTAAGACGAAACATTCCAAATAAAAGCGATAAAACTTGCATCTGAGGTAAAATACTTTAAATTAATAGAGATACTACTATTTTTAATAAACAGTATTTGTTCACTGTACTCAGGCTATATACGACCTATTTTATGCATCTGTGATACATTCTACCCAGAACTGCTGGCGAAAAATATTGCATTGCATGGGAAACATGTGTTTTAAAAATTTCAGAACTTCAACGTCCGAGCTGTTTTGTAGACTTAGTAATTTTTTTTGTGCCCCTCAAATGAACTATAAATCTTATGCACACCGAGTTCTATACTACGATCCTTGTAATGAACTATATCAATTTTAATATACTTAAAATAGTGTAATATCTTAAAAATACATCGTAAGTTATTTTCCCCATAGACCTTAATGTAACTAAATTCTTTTTTATGTCACTGCAGATGATTCGTAAATACTACACACTTCATTTTTGTTTCGAATATGTCAGAATAAACTACAATAACCTACAGCAATATCAGGGCAGTAGTACTATATTATTATCAGGCATCGACAAGCAGACAGATGGACAGCGAAACGGAAATTTGCAACTATGTTGGAAAGCTGTTCCAACATAAAAAAAGTTGTTCCGAATGTTATAACATGTGCACTATCCTAATTTTTTTTTAACATTTTTAATACCAACATACACGTAATATGTCAAAAAGTATTAGTCAAGAGTTCTCCAACAGTTGTCTAAAAATTCGCATAAACAAATACAGCTATCCTTTCGATGAGTATTTATTTTAAAATCTTCTAAACATATCTAACATACAGTTTTTAGACAGATGATTTTAGAAAAAAAGGTCCCCTGTAAATCATTCTCGTTAATAAATGCCTATAAGAGACTTTGTTCCGAGGGATTAATCAGCGCACAGAAAAAAAAACTTTTTTTATCTGTTACTTGAACTCTTCGACATAAATAAGTAACCAGTAATAGATTTCCATTATGAAAGGATTTTACCAAAATTTAGCACGACATCCTTTAAACAAATCGCCGAAATTTATTGATCATCTTCTTGTATCTCAATAAGAAATTTAGTTAGAAACGTCATTTGTAGTATGGCAAATGCATTAAACATGCTAAAACCCCTATTTCAATAATTAAACAATTAGTGACTTGAAACATTCTCAGCTCCCTTTGAGAATATATATGTGCATTTCATTGCCGTAAAAGCATTACGTAATTAATATAATTAAAAAGATAACATACATATTTAAAACATTGATAATTAATAATACTCACATGGTTATATTGATTAATTAATTAAGTTTTATATCATGTTAGAATTAATCATCTTTAGCACTTTTAAAAAATTGCTGAGATAACAACGTTACAATTTTTTTTATGAGAGTCAGAGAGTTTTTCCCAAGGAACTGGATGTGACGATTGAATGTTTTAAAAACTAGGGATTTTTCCATGACCTGGTCAACCTCAAAACTGTGAATTTTAGCGAGTGTGATTAAAAAAAAAAAAAAAATCTGTTGCTGTAACGCTTATTTGTAACATCTATAATCTTAAAACTTAATTCTTGTGGGCCCCGCTCATGCCAATCGTTAACTTTGGCAATGACTCTGATAAATCTTTTGTGGGGCGAAGGGATATATTATATACCACTTAATTTTATTCAACAATTGCATTTAAACATTTAATAGGATATAACTTTTTTATATTTTGTAGAAAAATGTTGAAAAATTGTTTATCTGTATTTTGAAATATACTTTTTGGAAGATTTTAGTAAAAAATCAACAACATAAAAATGCAATTGTTTGCCTCTGAAAGTGTTAAAATTGCCTGAAAAGTGTTAAAATAGCCTCTGAAAGTGTTGGAATATTAAGTGACTGTTTCAATTGCTATTAATTTTTCATTCGAATTTTTTTTCAAAACATTTTAATACCGAATTGTTTTTTGACACTCTAATTTTAAATACTTTTCTACTATTTTAAATACTATTTTAAATACTAATTCTTTATTTTAAATACTGATTTTAAATAAATTTATGATTATTCTATTTAACCCGACTGATTTCAGTTTTTAAATCAAATATCGCACGTTACCTCTTCTTCTCAAAAAAAAAAAAAAAAAAAAAAAAAAAAAGTTTTAAAGTACGATTTAAATAACGATTTATTATTTAAAGACTTATCCCAAGATTAGCGATTTATTGGTTTGAGGTGAACAAATCCATTAATAGTGATTACCGTATACTAAAATTCAATCGATGTGAAATATAGAGCGTTATTAAAATCATTTTTTTTAACCCGAGTGATTTCAGATTTTATAACAAATACTGTGCATGTACATTGCTCTGCTCTTCAAAAACCATGATTTTGAAATGCAATTTAAAGACTGATTTAGCATTTAAATACTTATCTATAAAATAACGATTTATGGGCTTGGGGCAAATAAAGCCATTTATAATGATAGCCGTATTCTAAAATTCGATCGATGCATCACATATAGGGCGCTCTTAAAAGTAATGTTATTTTAACCCGGTTAATTAACTCAACTGATCTCAGATTTTATAAAAAGATATTGTAAATTATATCTTCTTCTCAAACATCATATTTTTGAAGTACGATTAATTACTGATTTGCATTTAAATATTGATCCGTAGATTAACGATTTATGGGCTTTAGCAGAACAAAGTCATTAATAATGATTTCCGTACACTAAAATTTAATCGATGTGATGCATCTAGGGCACTGTTAGGATCATTGTTATTTTTACTGTTTATTGGTATAAAGTTCGCAGAATCTTCTTATGATAATTTGTATATTAATGACTTTTGAGGTGCGAATCACTCGAAATTGCGTTATAGTGATTTCCGTTTTATTGATGTATGGAGGATAGACATACTGTAACTTTTATTACGATTACCGTATTTTATACTATTTACTTCTATTGAAATAAAAAAATAGTGCATGTGTGTGCATGAAAAATTTATCTTAAAAATGGCTCTAACGATTTTGACTAGATTTTCTATTTTACTATTTTCGGACACTATAGGACAGTTTTCATGTGTTCAAGAAAATTCGATTAGTGGGTGACTTTTTTTATAATGGGTCACTGTCAATCGAATTATATATGAAAAACGACTCAATCTATTTTTGCTAAATTTTGTACTTTACTATTCCGAATTGCGAGATCATTGGGCTAATCCACATATTAGAGAAGATTTTTTGGGGGGGGAGGGGGAGGGGATTCCTTGGGTTAAGCTGATTTCATTTAGGAAGTACCTTTAATAATTTTGACTAAATTTTTACCTATCGTCTTTGGGCACAAAAAGGCCGTTGAAGTTGGTAATACAATATTCAGTAAGTGGGTCATTTTCGGTCACAATGGGTCAGGGTCGACGTAATTGTATCTATAAAAAGGCTCAAGCGATTTTAACAAAATTTCGTTTCCAAATTCAGGGTCTAGATCACATGTTGGAGAATTTTCGATTAGTCAGTCATTAGTGAAGTTTGTATTCTATCATTTTCGGGAGCGGAAAGGCTAATTGGCTTCGGTCACATTTTGAAAAAAAATTAATTAAGTAGTCAATTTCGGTCATTATCGTTACAGTTCAAGCTAATTTTATCTAAAAAAGAGTTCTAGATATTTTGACAAAATGTTGTTCTTTACCGTTTCAGTGCCGAAAAAGATATCACTGGGCTGACATATTCAAGAAATTTCCATTAGTGGGTCATTTATTGGTCACTACGGGTCAAGCTAATTTTATCTAAAAAAGGACCTTAACGATTCTTTACTGATATATATATATATATATATATATGTGGACTTCAAAGTTTTAGAAATGCCACTTCAGTTATTAAGCGGGTATGATTCTAAAGGCTATAACTTCTGTTCTAATAGGAATTTGAAAAAAACAATTATAACAAAAAAATTTCATAAAATTGAAAAAAAGTTTTAAAAAAAGTTTAAATTAAAGAATAAACTAAAGTTAAAAAATTAAAAAATTTAACATCTAAAAAATTGGAAATTTCGAAAATTTTGAAGCTTTAAAAGTTTTTTTAAATATTAGAGAACATCACTTTCTTGTAATACCATCTCGCCTTTCAATTAATTTTATTTTAATAGTGGAAGAAAAAGCTTAGTTATTAAAATGACATTTATTTACTGGGATCTTTAAATGCAATAGATTTCCTTTTTTTTTTATACGGGAACCTTTCCATATAAGTTACATTCTTAAAAAAATATTAAAAACATTTTATTATCGAAGAAGAGAAAAGTTTTTTAATGGGTAGAATAATATAATAAAAGTCTAAGACACATGACTGTCATAAACAATGCTGATCTGATTGCCTCATTTTTTATATGACAGGTGACCACTTTGGCAATTTAATGTTAGTCAGATGCAGGTGATAAGTCGCCAAAAATTGTTATATCGCCATCATATATATTATAATACTCCATATCATTTGACATTCTTAACCTCCTCAGTCCTGATGTCGCCTGGAGGCGACACTAAAAATCAAGCTTTAATTTAATTTAATATCATTTAGAATTGTTAAAATTACATCCAGACTTTTTAAATAGATGTGTGCATGTTGGAAGCATCGGTATACAAACTAATGCATGTTTGAAGATGTTTTATAATAATTTTAAACTGTTTTCTGTAGTGCCACGTAAAATTTGTCTCAGGACTGAGGAGGAAAAACAACTACAATCTGATTGCATTACTTTTCATGTAAAAGAGATTTTACCTTTTAGATAAAATTCAATATTATTTTTTCTAATAAAATTACAATAAAATTGCCATGATTATAAGGAAATGTTAATGCTTTTATGTTAGCCAGCTGAAAATCTCACCAATAGTATTTTTTTTAACTCGCCAATTATCAATTTTTTCCGCGTGGTAAATTGAAACAATGCAAGTTCAAATTTAATATCATAGTTTTCGGTCTTAATTTTAATTTTTTCTTTTCTTTTCGTAATGAAAAGAAATATATGAAAGTCATTAATTTTAATGTTTCAGGTTTAAATGAAATTTTTGTATTTTGATCATTGAAAAGATTTATGAGTGAAAAGATTATAATTTTAATGAAATACAGAAAAATGTGATGGAAACTATGTTTGGCGAGATTTATTATCTGCGCCTCGATAATAATAATGAGTGCTTGATTTTGCTCTGAGAATCTTCCTATTTCGCGAAAGATTGAGCAAGCAAATTCAATTATGAATAAAATTAACATGATATTTTGCTTAGCATACATTTAAGGAAGAACAAGATCGTAGTTATATAATAGTTATTAACTAAGTAAAATATCAAACTAAGTATTGCTCGCGAAGATTTTTCCAGTTCTTCACAAGTTGTTAGAAAATGTTTTCAAAGTGGGGAAACTCCATTTTGAAATATGTCTGGCGAAGAAACATGCCTTCGCATTCGAATGTATGGAGGAAATTATGACGCCTTCTGGCTATAATCGCTTTGTTTATATTCGGCCAAATACTTGACAAATGAAACAAATTCGAAATAAATTCTCGCATTATGATATATATTGAAATACTTCATATTAAATGACAAAAAGTGTAAGAATATTGCTACTTACAGTAAGCTACTTTAATACGCAGTTTTGTGCTTGTAGAATTAATACAAAACGCTGTAATTTGTGATATATATTGATAAATAAATTATGCCTTTATTGTTAGAAACGATATTATAAATAGAAAGCAACCATATTATATATGCGAGAGTTTTGTGTATACCAGGTTTACAAAAAACAAGCCAATTTCAATGTTTTTCATTTTTTAAAATCATTTGTCATCTTCGCATCGTGATAAATTCTGAAACCTATTCCATTCATGATTTATATTTTAAATTCATTTTCGGAAAAGAAATTTGACTTTCTTTATCTTTCTTTTGATTATATTTTAAAAGAGATTGCGTATTTCTGTTGCCATAATTACAAAATTGGTATTACAAACTACAAAATTTAACATTTCAAAAATAAATTGAGATAGAGCTTTTAAACAAAATGCATTTAAAAGTACATTTTTTCCCTTTTCAATTTCGAACATTTTCAATTTTTACACCTTCATATATGAAGGTGTAAAAATTGAAAATGTGCGATGTTTACAAGCTTAAAAAATGCAGTATCGTAAATATCAAAATTAAAATTTCATTTTTTCTAATTATTGCAGGCAAGTTTAAATAAAATTATTATGTATGTAACATAAATTAATTGATTAAAGAGATCACCTAAAAATGTGCTTATTTCATTTTATTTCATCATATTATATCATATTTATCATTTATATTAACAGGGGAAATGGAATATTTTTTATATTTATTAAATTATTATTTATTTAAATTAATTGCCGCGTCTTGTGACCAATTTGGTCGCCCTTAAATTTATGCTAAGCTTTGCAATGTTTTACTGTTATTCATAACTTTATATACTTGCGTATCTTCACTAAATCTGCAGATTTTGTTAGATAAAGCAACAAATCTATGCAATCAAGACAGCATTTAGGAGAATAATTCAATTTTCTGTTCTGGTTTGGGGCGATTGGGAAAGAAATCCCAAAGTAGTGCCGTAAAACCGTTTTTCTTTTGTTAATTTAATGTAAAAATGTGTTTTGAAGGAGATGTTAAACGAAACCCTCTGTGCGACCTCCGATCATACTTACCCACTTATACATTATTTGTCACGATGAATCCAAATTTATCTAAATATTTGTGCTATTGAAGGTCAATCAAAAATAAATGTTTTTTTTTTATTTTAATGCCGATACAATATCTAGTAATCACTTATAAAAGCTATATAATAATTGAATGTATTATGTAATTATGTTTTGTTTTGTATGTAAAGTTTACTTCTGTGGCATATTTATTGATACTGTACTAAGCAGTATTTTGATTAAATTGTTATCATAATTATATTTTTCGAAGGAAACCAGGATAATTTTAAAAGAAACGTGATTCATGAAATCCTTTGTAAAATGAAATAAAAGATATAAAAGTAGAAAACATTTAGATACTTTGAAAACTATTTTCCGTGTTTCGAAACTTTTGTACTTGCGTGCTTATATTCATAAATGAATCATCACGGAATTTTTACACGGAAAACTTTTGAGATGCAGAAATTATTTTAGACAAAAAAAAACATCTTTACACTTTGTTTCACGTATAAATTATGTATTTTCTTCATTTTTCATTTGGTTTTCACTTCTTTATAGAACAATTCAACACTTTAAAGAAATTATCTTAAATTTTACAAAAATAATAGTAACAAGCATTCATGAAAAATAACAGATAGGAACATACTTTAACTCTTTCGGGTCTGGTGTTATATTAACACTACATGTTTTTTCATCGAGTATTATATTATCACAGCAATTATTTAATTACGTTCTACACATAAAACTCGTAGAACATGACTATGCTTTTCTGATTATGACTTCTTTTATGTTTTGACACTTAGGAACCACAATATTTTTACGTATTTTGTAAATAGTTACCCAGGTCAAAATATGCTAGTCAATGCTAGTACCAGCAACAAAAATGTGCTAGTTATTGCTATATTTTGCTTTGTCTGCTAGATATCCCTGCTATTATTTGCTTTAAATTGCTAGCCAGCATCACATGCTATATGGCTAGCTTACACAGCAATATCATGGCAAGCTATGTACAAGCATCTTATGCTTATTTGCTGATTAAGCTTTTTCCAAAGCATGCAGAGGTAGGTACCTTAACATGCTATTTTATGCTATTTTATGCTTTCCAGCATAACATGCTATGCAGCAAGTTTAGGGAGAAATAGCATGACAAGCTATGTACAAGCATCTTTTACTTATGTGCTATTTAAGCTATTTCCAAAGCAAGCAGAGTTAGGTACCTTAATATGCTATAATATACTATTTTATGCTTTCCAGCAAGTTTTGGGAGAAATAGCATGACAAGCTATGTACAAGTATCTTTTGCTTATTTGTTATTTAAGCTATTTCCAAGCATGCACAGTTAGGTACTTTAACATGCTATAATATGATTTCTATCTTACCAGCATAATATGCTATGTAGCCAGTTTAGGGAGAAATAGCATGACACGCTATGTATAAGCTTTTTATGCTTATTTTCTTTTTAACCTTCTTCCAAAGCATGGAGAGGTAGGAATATTGTATGCTTTAGCATTACATGCTTTTTGATTCTTGCTACAATGACATGCTAGGAAAACAGCATGACGCACCATGTGCCAATAAAATATTCTTATTCACTAAACAAGAATAGCAGCAAAAAATTATTTTTTGGTTATGAATTTCTGCTAAAATAACAGAATCTAACTTTATAAGCTGCACAATTTTGCAAAAATGGGAGGTTGTATACAATAAATTCATAAAGAGTAAATATTTTTTAATATTGCAAAAGCATATTTTTTTCTGAAAACTATCTGAATTTTTTAAGCTTTCATATCAAAGCATGTTTTATGTTTCAGAAACTGGTCACATTGTTTGCATAATATTTGTGCATATTCGTTTATCAAAATTAAAAATACTGGAGAAGGATTGTTATCACCACTTAAATTCATGATTACCTTTAACCACCGATTTGAGATTAATTTTTAACTTATAAACAAAAAAAAAAAAAAAGAAGAAGAAGAAGAAAGAACAGAACAAAGAATTTATTTTCATAGCGGATTTATAATAGAAAGTCTTCTCCTCTTCTAACGGAAAATTAACTGGCATTTTAACTGATCTTTTAACTTATATTTTTCTTAGTGTTGAATTTTTTTAATTACATGAAAATTATAAATTTATTATTTCTTTAAGAATAGGATGAAAAAAATTCTTTTTTTTTTTTACTAAATTTAAAATGCTGGGTAAGGAGAAGAATAGCTATGCACCACCATGTGAATAAAACACTGCCTTTTGAACTCGTTGAGATAATGCTTTAACACACAAACTTAACAAAAAATAATAACAATTGATTTTTATAGCCCCCCCCCTCTTCATGAAATGGAAGAAAATCACCGTCACTTTCTCATAGTATTTAGTTCCTTTAAGTTACTTCAAAAGTAAAATTTTATGTGTTTATTAAAATAAGGGGTAAAATATGTTTTTAAAATTTCAAAATCAAGAGGCTTTAGATCTTCTCCTCGGGCTAATACAACGTAAATTCAAAACTTCCTTCGTACACCCGAAAATTCTTAGCTTTCAATTTTGCTAGTGTTAATTAACTTAAGTTAGTAAAAAATAATAAATGTGTTTTTCAAAATCGGTAAAAAACAAAATTTAGTCATATAAAATTCAATAATCATGGAGCAATTTTTCATTTAAGAATTATGTTTATAACAATCGATTTAAAAATATGTATAAATGATTCCTCCTCTCTTTCCAATATGCATTATAGTTTTTAAATCCCCCATCTTAAACAGTATTTACCTGACATTTATTCTATCAAAAATACATTTCATAAGTATTTATTTCTTGATTTATATTAATGTAATAATATTCTAATTACCCGTTAATTATTAAAAAAAAAAAAAAAAAAAAAAAAAAAAAACTAGAAATAAATTAATTTTATTCATTGAAAATTTGAGGAAATAGTTGCATCGATAAATTCACTCTTAACCTTGTAAAAATAATAGCGCATAGTAGAATTAGCTTCGTCAACAATCACTAGCAGTTACAGGCGTCTCTTGACAGGCCCCCGCTGGCAAGGTAAGTAGCGCGCGCGTCTCGTAAACCACAGGTAGTCAGTTCAACCCTCAGGGGTGAAAAAGTCCGATGCAGTTTCTTCCACCAATATCCGTAGACGCTTCCGGTGTTGTCAATAGATGGCAGCACCTGCATTTTTTTAACTAGCAACCATGGAGCTAAAAAAGTATATGGAGGAGACATATCAATCTAGCATCATGGTGAGCCCTGATGCCGAAAAACCAGTTCTTTCCCCCTCTTTCATATCCGCCATGTTTGACTTTTACCGGAGTTGACTCGCGCCGCGAGGAGCTTTCTCAGTACGACGATCGGCCTCAGACGGAAAAAGGGCAGCTTAGCCAGGTCAAATATGGCGGCCGCGGGGGGGGGGGGTAGGAAAAGCTTCAAGTGACGTCACACATGTCTCCTCCATACCTTCTTAGCTCCATGCTAGCAACTGATGCTAGAAAAGTAAAAATTTAAAGCAAATGATGGTAGAAAAATAGTGCTAGACTAGCAGAAAATACTAGCAAGTGATGGTCTTTATTGCTGCTAGGCCAGCTACATATTCAAGCAACACATGCTGGATTATGTATGCTGGTCAAGCAGTAAAGTGGGCCAAAACACACCATGACATGCTGGTAATACTGCTAGAACCATCAAATATGTAATGGTAGTTTGTGCTACTTTACTTGATGGGATATAGCAAGCAATGCTTGTCTAGCAAACAAATACCAGCATGAATTTCGACCTGGGTAATGTTTGTACTGTAAAATAATGTAAATAATCTTATTAAGCTCCATTCCTTTACTAATATTAGTTTTTGTTACATTGTCTCTGTTATCAAGCAAACTTGTCTATTATTTTTCAGTGAATGTCTACGGCAGATTGGCCAAATATTATAGATATCGCCAATCTGCCTAAAAACTTGGCGGATGTTGGCGATGAAAACCCTTCCCTCTCTATGGTACCCCCTTATAGGTATACTGATTCATTGAATGTTATTTCGTGGTTTTGTGGATTTTTCGAGAAGCTTGTGGAAATTTCCAGTGCATGCTGCGAGCCTGTATAAGGAGAGCGATACGAGCTGTTGTGGTTATTATTTATCAGTCAGTCATTGAATGAACTACTAGGTGATTGTTTAAGCAAGTTTGCTTGAGTTTTATCTACGTTGATTTGAATGTGATTTAGTGTTGAGACGTTGTATAAAGAGTCTCTGGGACTTATATCTAAACTTGTACGATAGATTTGAACAGATATTTTTGAATATCTAGTAATATTTGTGAGTTTTGAAGACTTTGTTGTTCTGAAGATCTGTAAATAAATTATTTTCTACTTTTCTAAGAGACAAGAGTTTGAAGTTGTCTAACCATAAAATCAAAATAATCCTATATACGCAACAACATTAATAAAAGGTTCCTTAATTTTCTTTGTACCGTTGATGATTCCTTAACAAATATTTCACTCTATTTAAAATATAGGTTACTTTTCAGAACGAATCAGGAAAATAATAATAATAATTATGAAAAAAATCAATAAACAGTGAAGTTATTTCTTATCACGTAGTTTTCAATACTTCGATGTCAATTTTATTTCCTTCGACATCTTAGCTGTTCTTTAATACGTTTTTCTTAAATTTAATACATATAAAAATGTTTATTACGGGACGACAATATTTCTCGGAAGAAGGTATTATTTCTCTGGACAATTTTACTTATTTATCAATTGAAACCATTTCTTCAGCAGATTCCCAGTCTTCTTCCTCTGAATTGTAACTTACGCTATAAATTATTCTATTTAGCACAACGTCGGCAAGCTTAATCTCCTCTAAATATTAATTTTTTTTTAATGGTAAAGAATTGCTATTTTATATATGCTGTCGCAAATTAGAAGAGTAAAAAAAAGAAGAAAAGGTAGAAGAGATTTATAATGTATTTTAAAGTTACTGGATTTCTGAATGCTGGATTTTTAAAGCCACACTGCGGATTTAAAAACAATTTTTTTTTTTAAATTCATCCAATTGAATTACTTTAAAATTACTCCTAGATCAGGGCACTACAGCACAGATAAATAATCACCTCATCGAGTTCACAACTGATATTCCAAGATCAGTTAAAACTCCATTCGCATATTAAAATACAATCGATCTCCCAGGAAATGGAAAACAACCAAAAGACCAACTTTAACTTTTAACTGGTATGTTTACAGTTATACAGGGTGATTCAGCTCGTCGGTGACAAACTTTAAGGATCGATAGAGCACACCTAGACGAACATTTTTGAATAGGGAATGTAGGGTCCCTGACGCGATGGTAAGGCGCTAGGCGCTTTCGAAAATTTGGGTGCCGAAATTCGAAACGTCATAAAAACTAGGGAAATGGTTAGATTTTCTTGCTTGTTGCGTCGAAATGATTCTGTTTGTTTAGACTTTCTTCAGTACCAATTTGATAAGCGTATCTCTTAAAACATGGATAGGGGGCGCTGCAGACTTTGGAGAGCTAGACAACAACTTTAAGCCCGTTATTTTGATAATTTAACACATGCTCGCCAAAGTTTATACTCTAACTTAAAGTTTGAACCCAAAAGTAGAGCCCTGCAAAAAGCGTAAGAGCCGGAATAAAATGTCAAAGTACAGGGTGGTCGAAACTCGAAGGCTCCTAAGAGATAAACAAACAGATTTCTTGACTTATGGCATGCATTTTCATGATTCTGTTTGCTGGGGCTCTCTGAAACTCAGTTGAACGGTACAAAAAGAAACATCGATAGGGGGCGCTTTGGGCAAAAAACATAATTCGTTGACATTTCGGACGCTAACTGGAAACGGGGCGCTACGATCAGTTAGAAACAAAACAAGAGAGTAATTTACTTATCATAAGAAGCTATTAAAACTGCAGTTTGTTTGTTTTTTTTAACAAACATAGCTGGTTTCAATCATGCACAATGCGCGCAATAAAATTTACATAAGGTGCTTTTTGCTGATTTATGCAAAAGATATCGTACCATATCGATATGCAAAAGATACGTAATGCGTAGACGACAACGCGAGATGACGTAGTTGTATGCGCAGACACGTCTTTTGAACGTGCGGTACCTACTTAAGCTTCGGGTTACTTGTCTGCAGATCGGTAGTAGGATGGAACGGTACAGAAACTCTGAATTGGCTGACATGCATTTGGCGTATGGCGCTGCTGGTTGTAATGGACGAGCCGCTCAGCGGTTGTACGCCGAGCGTTACCCCAACAGGCAAATCCCCTGCCATGCCTTCTTCGCTCGAGTACACCAGAGGTTGTCCACAACGGGATCTTTCGACGGAGGCAGGCCTGAACGGGAGCGATCAGTGAGCACCCCCGACAACGAAGAGGCTGTGCTTAACCTGGTTGAGGACAACCCAGGTCTTAGCACGAGAGATATCGCCAGACATGTTGGCATTTCGCAAGCAACTGCGTGGCGCATCTTACGTTCCCGGAATCTGCACCCCTACCACATCCAGCGGGTGCAGTTGCTCAGAGAGCAGGATTTTGGCCCTCGAGTGGAATTCTCAAGATGGTACTTGGCGATGAGATCCAGGGATCCCCGTTTTGTAAACAGCATTTTGTTTACGGACGAGTCCACCTTCAGCCGGGAGGGAATGTGGAACGCCCACAACAGTCATGTGTGGTGTGATGAAAATCCACATGAAACCAGAAGCCGAGCAGCCCAGGAGCGTTTCTCAGTAAATGTGTGGGCCGGCATTCTGGGGGATTGCCTCATTGGCCCTTATTTGTTACCTGAACGGCTGACAGGTGGAAATTACCCGATTTTCCTGGATCAAGTGCTGCCGCAGCTTCTGGAGGAGGCGCACGTACCCGAAGGTTCGCGTCGCCAGATGTGGTTCCAGCACGATGGAGCTCCGGCCCATTACACGAACGACGTGCGTCTCCATCTAAACGCAAGGTATGGCCAGCGGTGGATCGGGCGTGGGGGTCCAGTTCACTGGCCTGCCCGATCACCAGACCTCACCTGCTTGGATTTCTTCCTTTGGGGTTACCTGAAGGCCGAGGTATACCATACACCTGTCAGCAGTGCTGAAGAACTTGTGGCGCGCATTGTGGCAGCTGCAGGGCAGATCAGAGATACTCCTGGCATTGTTGGAAACACACACTCCTCAATGCGACGGAGGTGCGAAGCCTGCATCATGGCCCAAGGTCGAAATTTCGAGCATCTTCTGTAGTGTTATTTTTTGTAAATAAATTTCCAGTATCATTGATGTTTTTGGTCTAAATTTATTCAGAAGTGTTGAGCAGAGGTAGAAAATGTGTTTTCATTATTACTAACTGATCGTAGCGCCCCGTTTCCAGTTAGCGTCCGAAATGTCAACGAATTATGTTTTTTGCCCAAAGCGCCCCCTATCGATGTTTCTTTTTGTACCGTTCAACTGAGTTTCAGAGAGCCCCAGCAAACAGAATCATGAAAATGCATGCCATAAGTCAAGAAATCTGTTTGTTTATCTCTTAGGAGCCTTCGAGTTTCGACCACCCTGTACTTTGACATTTTATTCCGGCTCTTACGCTTTTTGCAGGGCTCTACTTTTGGGTTCAAACTTTAAGTTAGAGTATAAACTTTGGCGAGCATGTGTTAAATTATCAAAATAACGGGCTTAAAGTTGTTGCCTAGCTCTCCAAAGTCTGCAGCGCCCCCTATCCATGTTTTAAGAGATACGCTTATCAAATTGGTACTGAAGAAAGTCTAAACAAACAGAATCATTTCGACGCAACAAACAAGAAAATCTAACCATTTCCCTACACTGATAAAAATAGCTGTTGCTTTACAGTATTTCACTGCATATTTTACTGTGAATTACTGCATCTTTTTAAATATTGCATTTACCCGCTAAATATCAGTCTTTGCCAATAACAATCCGTTATCGACCGTAACTGATTATTTTTTTAGTATCATTCTTGATTTAACAGCCATTTACAGCCAAGACCGAATCGTATTCAGGCTTTTACGGTCTTTAACAGCGAATCACGTACTATTCCAATAGATCACTGTTATTCGCGACCACAAACTGCGATCGTAACAGCCAACCACAGTCGTTAATGAAATAGCGCAGAATTCATGCAACACAACACAACAATCAACATCACGATGTCGCAGCGGGAATACAAATACGGTAAGTAATTTTATATTCTGTTCGCTTTCTCTATATAGTTTATCACTTGTCCAATTTATAGAATTTGATTGTGCATTAGTAGCCAAGCAAATATGTCCGCAGAATGCAATATATGCTGTTTAATTTTCCATACAGTTAAAGGGTATTTATCTCATCTCCAAATTCATTCACATGTTGCAAACGTAAAATTTAAGTATTTTTTTCAAATTGTCACCAATCGTGGAAATCGTATTTTTCTTTAAAAACTCACATTACACGGTTTCACAAACATGAGGTAGCAAAAATATGTTACGATTTTCAGCAACGTTGCACTATTAAGTGCAATGTATTGTCATGTGATGAAAAATTTGCCCTTCGAAGCGAACTTGTTTCACAATTAAAAAAACACATAAAATATGGCATAATTGTTGAATGTCCAATCAGTTCTTGCGATAGAAAATTTAGAAATATATCATCATTAACATCTCGCATATCCAGGTATCATAATATTTCTACAATAAAAACTGATCAGCATGAAGATGTAAATCGTATATCTATACCTAATGAGGATGGTAATACAAGTCAGTCTCTTGAAATTCCAAAGGAAGAAAGGCACAAAAGTACTCTTCATGATTTAAGATTGTTTTGCATAAAATTATTTGTAAAATATCATTCTGAAACTTGGTAAAAACATTGCTCCACGTGTGTGCTTTAAATAATAAAAAAATTGGAGAAGTAAAAACTGTTGTTTTAAAATAAATGATTTTTTACACTTAAGGTGTCGCTAACCAAATAATGATCATTTTAGAATCTGTAACTATTCCTAATTTAAGAAATAATGGTTAAAATAAAATTTTGTAAAATCTAAATTAATGTAAATGTGTATTTAAATTTCCTTTAACATTAATTTTTTAGGAATTCATCCCCAAACCCCCCCTCCCCCCCAAAAAAATATACAATTGGAAAAACTTTTACACTGAAAAATAAAAGAAAATAATTAAGGAATGTAATGTATAATTATAAAATACCTGTAAATGCAATACATATAAATGAGGATATACGTCACATATAGGGGAGAGTGGGGTGGAATGGGACAGTGGGACTAATGTGACAGTAGGCTTTTCTCTTTATGTATCATTCTAAATATTTCACCAATCGCACATTAGATGAAGCAATAGTACCTCAATCTTCAATTGAAAAAAAATAGCTGATTGACGTAAGCTTGCAATTGTATAAAGAAAAAGATTATTTCAAGAATCAAAAGTAAATTTACATCATATAGTTTTTATGCTTTCTGTAAAAATGATTTGTTTATGCATAGATGTAATAGTTCTTCTATTTATGGAATATTATACTGCATATTAACCATAATTTAAACTATGCTTAAAAGCAGCATTTCTGTTTATAATAAAAAAAAAAGGTAGAGAGAGCAATGGAACATGCCAGCAAAGGGGGGGGGGGACGGGACAAGTCTTATTCTTACTTTTTAATAAGATGAGCATAAATTGCTATTATGCAAATACTTTTAAAGGATAGTATATTAATTATAGCATTGAAAATATAATCATTTACAACACAATATAAATAAATTGAACGAGTGATTATCATCTCTAACAATCCAGAATTATCTTTCCAGCGATGAAGATATTGGAATTTGATGTTGTAGTACAGACATTATCAACCTATAATCTTTGTTAGATTGTAAATATAGCCGACACAAGAATAATTTGTTTCTTATAATACATTGTTTTATAGTTCTCTCATTCCTGCCTGTTAGTGGGGTGGTATGGGACACATTTTTAAATTTACAATTTCTTTAATTATAAAATTGTTTAACTATATTGTTCAAGAACATTAGAAAGTGTTTTATTTTATATTCAAAAAATCAAAATTTTTGTTTTTGTGTCAAACAAAAATGATTTTCAAATTTTTGTAAAAAGTGTCCCATTTCTCCCCATTCTCCCCTATACATAGAACCTATTTAAGACATTTTTTCCAGTTAAAAAATGAAATTTATGTGGCCAAATTTATATAAATGTAATTTATATATTATTTTATTTTATTTAAATTACACAATTGATTGAATTCAACTGCGATTTACAGCTAGTATTACTCCAATATTTCAGGGAAAATATTATGTGGCTTTTTTTTTTTTTTTTTTTTTTTTTTTTTAAGTACTCCATTATAGTAAAGTATTTAATGTTTATGTAAATATGTTTTGAGAATTATAGTCTCACATTTTAAATGAAATAAAAAGTAATAAGAATGTATTTATTAAAATACACTCTTATTACTTTCAATGAATGAAATGAAAATTTACTTGTATTTTAATATATGAATATTTAGTATAAATAGCTTTAAAAATGATATTTCTTTAGTGAATTATATACTATACACACAATATATTAATTTAAATGCTAGAAAATTTTATTTTAGCCATTATTTCTAAAATAAGAGATAGTTATATTTTAAAATAAGCATTATTTGGTTAGTGACACCTTAAGTGTAAAAAATCATTTATTTTAAAACAATAGTTTTTACCTCTCCATTTTTTTTATTATTTAAAGCACACACATGGAGCAATGTTTTTACCAAGTTTTAGAAAAATTCATGATGATTCATTTTTTTAAGGGCCATTACAACGGCCCTTTTTGGGGGGTGATATTTCCAGTTTGCACATAATAAAAAGTAAAGAAATGAAAATTTACTATTGTTTTGATGTAAAATATGCATTCTTTGTACAAATAGCTTCAAATTGGTACCAGATATATAAAATTTGAGCCATTAGTTGCCAATTTATGGCCATATTTAGATACTGATAAGATTCCAAGATAGCTGCCATTTCGTAAAAATGGTCAATTTTTAAATGGCTATATCTCAGTCAATATTGTGAAAATTACTTTTAAATTTTAGATTTGAGGGTTTCACTACTATGTCCGTCTATGATAAAAATTTAAAAAATCTGATTATGATGCAACAAGTTTTCTTTAAATTGGTTGATTTCACGTGGAATGACCCACCTTACTTTAAAGTTTTCAGTCTTAGTTTGAATAGACTTCTTGTGGCCCTTATTTATTACTGTTTGTATGGAAAAATTTTATTTCTTGTGCTCTAGTATCTGCTATATTTTTTTTAAAGGTAATCCTTATGATTCGGAGTCAAAATGCATCCTTTGCTGGGGAAATTCCCACTTTGCAGATTTTACAAATTTTGTTACTGCGGCGGCCATGTGGTTTAGATCATTTTATGTATTCAATCTGAAGTACCCAGAGACATTACAAGCAACTATGGAATTCATTCAAAGGTGAGGATAATGATTTTATAAGACATCTATATGTATTTTATCGTATCATTTGTTCGTTGATGACTTCAGTTAACTATTTTCTGTTTTTTTTTTTCAATATTTTACCTTGTACAGAAATGTCCATTGAATAACTGGTATTGTAACGCACCTCTCAACTCCACTATTCTTTCCAGAGCCCAGAGGGCGTTGTTTTCATTGGTTCCTTGCACAGAACATTTTTCTTACCCACCAGAGAGAAATCTGAAAACATGTCGCACCGTTGACATATAAAATGTTCTACACCTTATCCAAGGTGAATGCTTCCCATGTATGTCTAAAATCTCCTCTGTAATCGTGGTATGTTTTGTGTGTGTTTGTTGTGTTTTGTGAAATAAATGTTTGGGACGTTAAATCTTCGATTCTTCAAATAACCTTCACAGTATGAGACAGCATTGATAGGAGTTTTGTGCTCAGAGTTAATAACTTATAATAAAATCTGAGTAGTAAAAAGTGTAGATAACCAGTCTGGTACAAACCATTCTGGTTTCCAAATCAATTGTAGCTGTATGCCATGTTAGGTTTAATGGAAAACTTACGTTAACATATGATAGCTATGATTAATTCTTGTCTGAAATGTGTTTTGAGCATATTTTTGTATAAAACATACATATTATATACAATTATACTATATTAAGCTCTAATTTAAATATTAGCTATTATAAATAAAATAAATGTTTCAATATTCCCATTCAAAATAACAAATTCCAAATTTAGAAACAAATGAATGACCGAGTGATTCATTAAAATAATTATAATATCCAATCATGCTTTTAAAATATTTGTAGTCTTTAATTATATTATTAATGCATATTTCACTTTCATTAACAGCAAAAATTATCTCAAGTAAACATTTTTTTCATCAATTATGCTCTGTAGGCTGATTTCAACTTTTGTTTTGGTGCCATTTATTGGCATCAATATAAATTATTTTTTTCCATTGAAATTAAAGTAAAAAATAATAATAAAAATTGCAGGAATTAATGTAATTAGAGATCTTTTTTTAATGTTCCCATTATATAATTTTAAAATGTCATTCTATAAATGAATGGAATACTTTTATGATTTCTTTGATATGATTTAAATTTAATTTTAATTTTAAAATGTTACCAATTACCCACAATTTTTTTTTAAAATTTGTTTTCTATTATAAATATATATAAAAAAAATTTCTCATGGTATAATGGATATGAGATATTATGACTGCATTAATAAAACTGAAATTTTTCCACATTGTTAAGTTATAATTTTGCTTACTTTTCAAAGTTAATATATTCAAAAATTGCTAAGCTAAAAATCAAAATTTTATCTGCTTTGATGTAATTAGTATATGTAATAAATACACGACTATATTCCTTACATTTTAATGACATTTGATAATAAATATAAATTTCGTCTGCAATGCAAGCACATTTTATGGGGATATAAGCAAAATTAGTGTAATTAAAATTTTACAAAAAAAAAAAAAAAATAAAATAAAATAAATAAAATAACTTTTGGTTTTTATTATGAACCATTATTTTGAAATTCAGACAAGAGTGACATTTTGATAGTTGTATTTCTTAATTAGTTTGATATTTTTTTATGATGAAGTAGATGGTATTTAGTAAATGTGCAATTTTGAAGCCCTGAAAAATTTTTCCCTTCCCGGAATAAAATGTCAAAGCTCAAGATTGTGAATGCCATTTATAATGAAAAGTGAAATGGAACTATGTTTGCAGCGTTATATATCTGGAAAGCAACAATTATCTGAAATTATTATATAATAAACAGTTAGAGTAACACTGGCTGATTATTAAAATTTACTTGTTTCCGTGGAGCATTGTTATTTAACATTGATATATTGCCACAAAATGCAGTCAAAATTGTGTTTTTTCCATTTTCCACACTCATTTTCTCCTTTAAAGAATGGTATCCCAAATTTTTTCTTATAAAATACAAAAGTATACTATTATAGTCCATTTAATTAGTGGAGGTGGTTGACCTTGACAAGCTTATCCCTCATCTTCACCAACTGAGGGGAAAAAATCACATGTAGTTCTATTACGAATTCTGCGAAAACACAGTTTCACCTTGTCAAGTTTAGCCGCCTCCATTAAAAAAATGAACTATAAAAGAAGCTAAACAATAAAGAACTTTACCAAGATATTGTTGCTGTTAGCAGATACAATCTGATCTCAAAAAAGCGTCAAAGCTGAATAGAACAAAATATATCACGTAGAGGGTGAACATATGTACAAAAACATGGAAAAGAAAATGTGCAAATTTTTTGGAAAAACGGTGAGAAAAACTTTGAATTTTGCTAAACAATCATGTATAAATACAAGTTTCATAGAAAAGACTGTTGAAAAAACTGCAATTTTTGTCAAATGGTTGTGAAAAAATGCTAATTTTGTTTAAAAATTGCAGAAAAACGCAAATTTTGTCAAATTGTAGCCCCCCCCCCCTAAAAAAAGTGAATTTTTTCGAAAGTCCATCACGTTGTGAATGTTCAATTTTTTTTTTTTTTTTTTTTTTTTTTTTTTGCTTGGCCTGTAGCATGTTTGGAGGAAGTGATCTGTGGCTTATTACCAGATGAAACACATGGTTTCAAAGATGAAGGGTATCCCTCTAGGTTAAACCTTACCTGGTAAATATATCCACTTGAAATTTCAAAGATATATCTAAAGTGTTTATTTTCATATTTATAATAGATATAGGAAGGATTTTTCAGGATGTGATAATAGTCTTTGACTTCATTGGGAAACGTCAATTTGTTTCATTAAAACTGCTAACAAACATAGGCATTGAAGGTAGCTAGTGCCAGTAAAAAAATGGGAATTTTATAAACAAAGAAAAGAGGTGGAACTAATAAGCAAAACTGGACATTTTTCTGCATCTGATAACCAAAATTCATGATTTTTCTGCACCCAATCAATAAAATTTAAAAATTTTCTTTGCCTGATCTGTAAAATTCGCAATTTTTCTGAATCTGATCAACAAAATCTTTTTTTTTTATTTTTCGTCCTGTGCAGTTGAGAATTTGTAATTTTTCTGCAGCCGATCAAATTTAGGATTTACCTCTGCCTCATGAACAAAATATGGATTTCTCTGAGCTGGAAAACAGACATTTGAGATTGTTCTGTTTGTGATTGGCTGTTCTGTTTGTGATTGCCAAACTTCATAATATTTTAATGTCCAACAAACAATGTTTGTGATTTTTCAGAACCCTGTTGATGTAACTCAGGATTTTTCTGCTCAAGCAAAATTCTTGATTTTTCCATGCCTATCAATTAAATTGAAGACAGAGGAATTTTTCAATGGCAAATTAACAAGATCCATGATTTTTTTCTTGCGATATACTAACAAAATACACTATTGTTCTTCATCCCGTCAACAAAATTTGTAATTTTTCAGCGCATCAACAAAACTCAAGACTGCCCAAATGATGAAATTTTTAGGCAGCCAACCAATGAAAATTGCAATTTTTCTGCACATCAAGAAAGCTGAGTTTTCTACAACCTGGTCGACAAAATTAGATTTTTTAGAGCCTGGACAATAAAATTTAGATTTTTTTTCCAGAGCTCAATTAACAAAACTTCATTTTTTTTTTTTTTTTTTTAGAGTCTGATTACCAAGACTCACAATTTTTTTTTATTGCAATCAATAAAATTGAAAAATTTCAGTCTATTTGACAAGATTTGCAATTATTTCAATGCCTCAGAAACAAAATTTGATTTTCCCTTGCCCAATCCTCAAAAATTTTTTCCATGCCTCATTGACAAAATTCACCATTTTGCCATCCGATAACATAATTCGTAATTTTTATGACAATTTTCCTGCAACATATTGACAAAATTAACTTCCTGTAAACTAGACAAAAACTTAATTTTTCCCAAATATAAACTGACAATATTTGCAGGCTACAGATTGTGCATCCATAAAGTATATGTTCAAATAGAGTTTCTTGCCAATTGATGTTACAGAACTCTTGAATTCTATTGTATATGCTGATCCATATATTATCTATTTTTTGTGATTTTAGAAATAAAAGTTTGTTTTAAGGATACAGTTTTTGCTTGTAAATGTTATTTTGTAGACATTCTTATGCACATTTATTAAGTAGTTAAATTTCTTTTATCATAAAGTTTGAAAATTACAAGATTAGTTAACCACTGTGTTATAGCTTCATATATTTACAACTGTTATTTTTTAAAAAGTGTAATGTTAATATTTTGATGTTTTTATTTTCAGAGCCTTTTTGGATATCAATCCGCAGAAGGGATCAAAAGCTAAGAAAACTCCAAAGCCTTGCAATATAAATAGTAAAGTGTGTAAGCTAATTACAAAGCTTGCAGCTTTCAGATGGCTTGTTGAAGCTTAAATATCTAATGTAAAATTAATCCTTGTACAATTAAAATTTTGCTTCATAAACAATTGTTTCAGTATGACTTTTTTAAACTATCTTGTTTTGAGAAATTCAGTTAATGCTCATTTGAAAGCATTTTTTGAAATAATTGTGCTTTTATGAAAAAATTAACAAAGACAGCATATTATGTAAGTTTCTAAATAACACAACATTCCAGTTGAGTGTATAGCAAAAATCAAATGATTAAAAAAGAAACTAATCATTTTGGATTTGAATACACCTTTAACATTCTAGAATGTATTTTCTGATCCCATAAATAATATTAAAATGATTGTAAGAGATATCAAAGTAATCATAGTATCAAACCATGATTTAAAAAAAATGCATACCCTTAGATTTATAAGTTTTGTGAAAATACAGAAAATTCCTTGATGGTCATATGGTTAAATTATAGAATCTGTCAGAAAAAGATGGTAACATACTTTATTTTTCTACATATATGAGATGGATGAATATCTTTAATGTAAATTGCAAAAATTGGATTGGTTTGAATATCTCCAAGTCCTGAAGTTGCTCAAGTCCAAAAATTACTTTTTGATGTGACATCGATTATGATTATCAATACATTGAAATGTATTTGTAGGCATTATTCTCTGATCTTGATCAGATTTTTAGATTTATTAAAACCAATTTCAGTACGAATAACTGCAACTATGATTATTTTTGGGACTGCGCAATTCTCTTTGAGGAGCATAATGAAAAAGAAACAGCTCAAATCAAAATATCTTTCTGTCGACAAATTTGTTATCTATTTGCTATACAGAGATATTCTTGTACAAAAATAAACAATGTTGCCACATTTTTTGGACACTGTAATGTTACCAAAGCATGAAATCATGTGTGGTCCTGAAATCGTTATTCTATGCTCATTTACTATCCTAATAATTATCATTTATGATGATACACAAGATTCCAATTTGTATACATTTACATCACCACTGAAATTTAAGGATGTATTTCGATTCAAACTGCTTATTTTGCGATTTATTTTTGAATTCATTTTTGCTCTCAAATACACCAAACTTTCAAAATCTCTTATTTGGAAAGTACACAAGGTGCCGTGATTCTCGATTCTTTGATAAAGGCAGAAAATATTGCAAAAAGAAGCAATCAAAAACGGCATTTCGAACACATTTTTACCAAGCCGGAGATTTGGGAACGAAAAAAAGGGTTCTACTGATAAGGTAATTGTTTATAATTCAAATTCTAATGAATGGAGCGTAAAAAGACATCACACGGCACCTCATACATCCCTTCAAGAATCTCCTCAGCAAGTTTTATGGTTCTACTTTTAAAAATGTGCCTGAAATTGTATCGGAAAATTTCAAGCTGTTGAAGGTGGAAAAGCGTTTTTTCAAATACACCCTTAATGGAAAATTTTATTACTTGTAATTCCTACTAAAAAAAGAATTCCACCTTTTTCAAAGCAATTTTGGTCATTCTCTGGTTTGGTGCAGAAATGCAAAGAAAATTTTGGAAGGATAATTAGGGCGGGGGCAAATATTTAATAATTGGACATTTTGCCTACTCAAACGCTTGGAGTATTGGACTGATTTATCCTTTGTGTCATGTTAATCAAAATTGTAAGCAATATTTATGTAAATGGTTTCTTTGCGTCAGATTATCCATTTACATGCGCTTCACTTAGTTTGGATAATTTAGCACAAAGAAATCATTTACATAAATATTGCTTACAATTTTTAATAACGTGACACAAATGATAATCCGTTTATAGAGATAAATGCATTCCGATGCGTAGTATAGATTCAATGAAAATTACATATTTAACAACGAAATGTAAATTTAAAACAGTTTTTTAGATTTGTAAATATATTTTACCAAATCAAAATGAAAAAAAAAACTGAATTTTAAAACAAACTTTTTAAAGGCACATAAAGGCGTCACTTAAATTTTATATCATATCTTTTAAAACACATATTTTGAATTTATGGGAGTTGTGTGTGGAAAAGCATAGGTGAATAAAGTTGTATATATCTTTTCATGTTGAAAATAACTTTTGCACATGCTGTTATAAATAGAAAAAAATAAAACGATTAATGAAATAGTACAAAAAATGCATTTTTCAATTAATAGCATGGCGTCACTCAAAATTTGATATCATTATTTTTAAAATTCATATTCAAAATTCTTAGAGCCATAAAATAAACAGCTGCGTCAAAACTTTTAGTCCATAAGGGGTTTTGTATTGATTAAAAATTAGTGATTTACGATCAGATGCATTATTAAAAATTAGAGTGATTTACGGTCAGATACATTATTAAAAATTACGGTGATTCACAGTCAGATACGTTATTAAAAATTACGGTGATTCACGGTCAGATACATTATTAAAAATTACGGTGATTTACGGTCAGATACATTCTGGAAAATTACGGTGATTTACAGTCAGATACATTCTGGAAAATTACGGCGACTTATGGTCAGATACATTCTGGAAAGTAACAGTGGTTTACGGTCATATGCGGTGTAAATAGAAAACGGTACATACTGTAATCTTACAGGAAGATGCTGGAATCTGTGCTGCCAATCTTTTCCCGTAATCTAGAGGTGAAATTTTTATCAGTGTAGTTTTTATGACGTTTCGAATTTCAGCACCCAAATTTTCGAAAGCGCCTAGCGCCTTACCATCGCGTCAGGGACCCTACATTCCCTATTCAAAAATGTTCGTCTAGGTGTGCTCTATCGATCCTTAAAGTTTGTCACCGACGAGCTGAATCACCCTGTATTTTCCTGTTCCCAATCCTTCATATTTTCTTAGCTATGGGAGCATTAAAACATAATGATGAGCCTACGAGTCAACCTCTAAACGTGGTGTTTTAGGTTTTTTTTCCAGCAAGTTATTATTTGGCAGACCGTTTGCATTTTAATATGTGAATTGAGATTTAACTAGTCCTGGAATTTCAGACGTGAACTCAATGAGGTTGTTATCTGTGCTGCCGAATTCCATTCTACCACAGTATTAAATTCTAAAAGTATATGAACAATCTAAGATATTCTTCGATTGCATAATAGGACTGTGCGAATTTTTGTTAAATGAAAAAATTTACAATTCTGTTAGCATAGTTTGATAAAAGAAATAATCTTTTAAAATAAATAAAACAAACATATATAGGTCTTCTTTTCCAAGACATATTTACACTTCATAACAGGAATTTTTTTAAAAAATTCTTTTTATAAGGATTTATATAAATTTAAAAGTGATTTTTATTTTATTTCTCTTTATATTTTTGTGAAATAGTTTCATAGTAAAAAATATCGTGTCATGATATTTACATAAGTAGTGTAAAAATTATCAGTTATTACTTTAACAATTTATTACTTTACATTTCTTATGTATAAATGTTGCAGATAATTAAAAATTAGCCACTGATCTGGAAAAAAAAATCATGTAAAGAATTTCCACAAATTTTCAAGGAAATGCAGCCGTGCATATTTTATATTTAACATTTTGAATATGCTTGATATACTTAAAAAACCACAAACTGAGATAAATAAATTTAAAATTAAGCTACGACTCGTAAAACTGCAGATCGAGCAATAAAAATTTTTTCACATATTTATAGTCAGGTGATCTTTGCCAAACTACTCCCTCTGACAATAAAGTTCGGTAATTGAATTCAGAACAACCGATCTGGCAACACTGGAGAAACAAAACGCTGCACCTGCATAGAGGTAAGTGTAGACCATCTTCCCTATGTCGTTGAGCGTCGTTTATGTTCTGTGTAAGACGTGCTTTACTAAGTGCTTGTTCAGTGTGTTGGTGCTTAACTGAGAACTGGAAAATGAACGAATAAAAGATTAGTTTAAAGTTTAGTTTTAAGCTTTGCAAGACACTGAGTGAAATTCATTAGGGATGGTGCAAATTAAGCAACTACTCTCATACTCTCCAGATCTGAATCCTCCAGACTTCTTCCTATTTTCACGACTCAAACTCTCTTTGAAAGAGATTTGACCATACTGCTGACATCCAACTAAACGTAACTAAGCTTTTGAACTTCATCCCAAAAGAAGACTTCTTGCGAATTTCCCAGGACATGTATAGCAGATCTCAGCGGTGCATAGTTATAGAAGATGAGTATTTTGAAGGAAGGTAGGGTAACTTTCGTTACTATTTCATCTACATTAATGCTATAGGACTATTCACCGAACTTTATTGTCAGAGGTAGTGTTTCCGAATTTACAAGCACTGTCTAAATACATTTCAGCCGCTCAATCGTCGCGCCCGATGCGTTCACATGTCGTCATTTGTGAACATTTTTTTCACACGCCGATGACCGTCAAGGGTTAAAATTCTCATAACATTCGCTAAAGCAAATGTATTAAAATTTCTTTTTTAAGTGTGTTCATAATTTATGTAAATACGTAGCACCTATAATTGTCATTTAATCCGTTCGTCTGTCTGCATATAACAACTCAAAAACCAACAGAATCGTTTGAAATTTAAAAAGCATTGTTAATAAATAATTTTGTAGAGTCAATTCAAACTTTATGAAAATCGGATGTATAGTTTAGTTACAGGGACAATCAAGATTATTTTATCGGATTGCGGTCAATAGGAAAAAATAGTTTAAAGTATATTTTATTGATGTTACACTCTTTCGAATATAACAGAATTGACCAGAATCTGAAATAGATACTAAAATATACATTCTGCACAATCTATGATAGTAAGATTATTTATTATTAACTTACAGGGCAACTGAAAAGTATTCCACTGCATTATGGTTTGCGGGGAAATATTGTTTGGTACGTGTTATAATTATATTAAATTATTTCATATTTTATGAAATTAATATATGTTACTGCGGTTTAATATAAGTCACTTCCTGTATAATAAAAAGCAGATAGTATATACAGGAGCACACAAAAGATTTCGACCATTATACTGTATCCGAAGTAATGTACACTATAACAGTAAGATCTGAATAATTTTACATTTCGTTGAAGTGCGAACGCACCTCATTTGCTACGCTTCACGTGCAATTTCCAACTTGTTTATTTTGTTGCTTAGAGGATTATTTAAAATGCTTAAGTGTTCAATAAAGGATACCACCGAATCGAAAAACTCTATTTTGAGAACGGAGTACGTACGTAATTTTAAGAATTTCTAGGAGTTGAAAGATAAATGGGATTAAAACGAATAAAATTTTTTGAATTAATTTTTTCGAAAATCACGCGGCAACTAAGGGGTTAAGCTTTAAAATATAACAAACTTGTAATTTAACAAATTGCTACGACTATTTCGAAAATGATATTTTCAAAGACTAAAATTTTAATTGTATGTTAAAAAAAATAATAATAAACATTATTTTTAGGATGATTATAACGAGTAATGTATTACGTATGCCATGCATTAAACATTAATATTGCTAGACCATTGATTAAAAATAGTAATTTATAGATATACAACTTTAATTGTTTAAAATGTGCATTTTTATTGGATGGAGTTAATCAGACTGACTTCTGGATGCCTCCTATTACGTATGACATAGATTAAACATTCATATTCTTGGACCCATTACAAACAAATTTTAAATAAGATTTCAGGTTTACAATTTTCGGAACTGCAAATGTTTTAACTTCTAAACATTGCACATTTAAAATCTTTACACCATTGCGTAGAAAAAATTGCACTTTTTAATGAATTTATTGTAATCTTTATCACAATTTGGCTTCAAATTATCAAATTTTTTTTAAAAGTTTTTATTACTCTTTTTATCATTCTCGCAACAGAACTATTCCATTTTTGGACATTAAATTTTGACCAATCAGAAAACGAATAAAATAAGAAACAGACATATTTCATATTTAGACATTAAATTTGAATCAATCAGAAAACGAATAAAATAAAATGAGTTGCGGAATTCAGCCACTAAAAAGATACAAATATACTTCAGATTTATTAATTCTTTATCGAGAATAACAACTATTTTTCCAAATAGTTAAAAAAAACTTACTTTAAAATTATCTCAATACATATGAATATTTTTTCAGATGAAATATAAATTTTTTTAAAATGCTAAACGCTGCTGAAATTAAAAAATTAAACAAAATTCGAAATTTTCATAACCGAATAAAGTGCAATTTAGTTTTACAAAACTGGTGATATATTTCAAAAGCTTCAGAAGATTCAACAGTTCAACTACTTTCTATAATAATGCAGTATCATAAAATTATTACGATATTTTAATATAAAATAAAGATATTTTTAAGCAAGATTTCATTAAATCAGTAGTGACATCTACAGAATAACAATATTTCAAATTTGCTTTTTTTTTAAGTATAAGAAACTCTTCGTTAAATAAATATAAAAAAAACAGAAACAAATTTAACATTTTTAACAAATTCAATCATACAATTGTAAAATCTTATATATTAATTTGCATACACAGTTTAAAAAAAAGAGAATGCAAACCATGTAACACAGCCATTCTGGATATAAAATTGGGTGTATGCAATATATTAAAAATAATACACGAAATAAAACATTAAATTATCTTTTACTGGGATTTTAACTTTAGAAATGATGGTATGAACACAAACAGACGCTCCGCACCAATTTAAATAACTCTAAATGACAAAAAAGTTTATGGTCGAAGGTAATGGGCTACTTTTAATGTGGTGTATGGTCGTCCAAAAGAGTTAATATTATTTAATATATCTTTCACACCGCGGCAATGAGGCTGTTGATAATAGGTAAGGAATACTCTCATATAAGAGTGAGACAGTGTCAAAGACTCGAACAATGCATCGATAGAATGCGTTCCATGTATGGTTGATCGGATTTAAAAGAAAACTGCATGTTGACTCCTGCAATATGGTGATATATATACTGGTAGAAGCTACATAAATCTATTAATATTAAATGAAAGAAATCGGACATGACTGTAGTGTGAAGTATGGCACGAGATCTGAATAGTTCGTATGCGTAACATTTGAACTGTGAAAGTGTCATTTGAAATGTTATTTCCAAAACCGCATGTATTTTTTCAGCAAATTATGAAAGCTAAAATACGCTAATATGATCACGATTTTGCAATTTCGCCAGAATAATTTAAAAATCTGCTATTGACGAATGAGAATATATTGTTATGATAAAATATCTAGAATAGTAAATCTGGAAAAAAAAAGTTGCATATAAAATTTTAAATGACACTTACCTCTGTGGTGGCGTTTGCGAGAAAAGAACCTAGAGAAGAAACACTTTCACAAGTATTTTAGAACAACCTACTTACTGTTTCCTGCAGACTTTGTCTTAGACTTTTCAGTTTGTTTATGCAAATTTTGATGTACTTTTTAAAACGTTATCTGTGAAAATGTAGTTGCAAATTTCATTTGTGATGATTATGATATACCTTAAACCAATAGTAATGCATTTGTGCCAAATAGATTCAAATCTTATAGGGATAAAAAAAAAAACTCTGACAATTCATTAGCCCTGTCACTGACATGCCCGTGTCAACAAGTTCACTAAGCTCCAGATTGCACCGCAATACACGCAATATTTAACACTAGAACCGCGGGACTTTCGGTATGTCTAGAACCGCGGAACGGGTCAAATTGACCCGAGAATGAAAATCATATATAAATATGCCCAAATACTTAATTTGGTTATTTAAAAGATTATGTTTTCTTATAATAATCAATATTTCTTAGTATTTATATTATATTTTACCCATGAAGTCAGCAGAAATTACAAAATGGTATAATTGAAAAATATATTCCATTAAATATGATGAAAACATATTGAACATATATTTTAATCAACAATGAACTTGGAAATAATATACATTAATAAGAAATAGATTATCCCATTCAATTAATTTTAGATATAAAACCTAGAATAATTTTAAAAAATATAAAGATTGCAAGTTTCTAGTTTTACTGGTTGGTCTAATCCTATTAAATCTAATTCTATTAAATGCATTGCTTGAAAAACATGTTGTTTTTCAAGCCCATTTTTGAGAAATGGCCCCAAAATTTAGCCCATTTTTGATAAATAGGCTAAAGATTTTGCACATTTATCAGAAACGCATGGGTACGTTATATTTTGAAAAATTATCTTTAGTTTTACTTTCATATTTTAAATTGTGATAACAAACTCTTCTATGCTTAATTAGAGTCCTTCAACATTTTTAGTGTTTTTCTTTCCCAAATGACTTTTTTTTGGCCGAGAAATAAAAAATTGTGTTGAATAAATTGACGTATGCTAATAGATAATTAACTTATACAAAAAGTATACTAACTAATTTTCCGATTACAGATTTGCATAAAACCCAGGCATTGATAGTAGCACAATACAAAATATTATAAATTGAATTCAGCGGCTTCCTATAAAAAGAGTTGCGTTGTAGTTAACAAGTGTATCTAGTATTTTTTAGAATTATCTAAAGTTTCAACAATTAGATGTAAATTGCTAAGCAACAAAGCATCTTTACCCTTTTCTTCTTGGTAAACAGCTACACTCATGTGTAAATGTGTTAGAAGACTAGCCGAATGCCATTCCTATTTTGACATTTTTACAGAGACATGTATTTCTCGGCTTGTGATTTTACAGTTTCTATCAAGCCAGTTTTTTTATCAACATCTGCAAGCAACGAGAACGCGATACGATATTGTATTTATCTGGTTTTGTTAGACATATACTGAGTAAACCTACTCATAGATTTTGAAGAAAATAAATACTCATCTACGCTCATTTTAGGCCCTTTTACATAGTTAGTCTTGCAGTTTTTTTGTCATCACCTTTATTTCCAGGTGTGAATGCGCAAGTTATTGCTTATTTATTTTTCAAATTTTCATGAATATAACGATCATATTTTGTCACTTTTGTTCAAATTCTTAATTCTTCTTTTTTTATATCCATTTTTTATTTGATAAATATCATAAGCTTTCGTCCATTACTGATAAATTTCCAACTATATTCTAATGAAAAATTCCAACAAAATTAAGAATATTGGCAGATCGTCATTACTTTCATTTGTGTTATTAGAATTTAATTTTCTTCATTTACAAGCAGATATTCATCCTCAACCATTTGTATTCTCATTCATTTTTAGATAATAGTTGCCGATATTCGAAAGCCTCTTTGACAGTAATATTACGATCTCGGAAATTTTATTTGTGCTTTCTATAAATGCAAAATAAAAGCAACTTGAATGCTAGTTCCAAATATTTGATGTAGTTTTCCACTGCAATAATCGATTATTCACATCTATAATATAAGATCTTGATTGAAATTTTTCACTATTCCTCCTTGCAATTCTGCATTTTAACGAAATTGGGAGTGATGCAGACATACTTTCTTATTAGTTCCGAAAAAAAAGCATCTCTATTTTGTCATTTATGCGTAAAAATACATTAAGGGTCAAGTTGACCCGTTTCGCAGTTCTAGGTATAAGTAGTTAAAACTGAAAAATATATTTATGTTATTCGCTATTAAATACGGAAAGATGTTGTTCACCTTAAAATATTAAAAGTCAGGAAAGGAAACATTTTTTCAATGAAAACTTTTTGCGCGACGAGAAATTAAACATTGATTTGGGTCAAATTGACCCGCTCCGCGGTTCTAGTGTTTAAATAATATAATTGTATTCATTTAATAGATTTTTAATATATTGAACAGTAATGAAAACTTCAAGGATAAAATTCATATTCGCTTTTAAGTTTTTTATATAATTTTGAAAGAATCGTCTTTTTTTTTTTACCATTTATGTTTAAAACAAGATTCAGAGAAAACAACATTACAATTTTGCCCCTTTGCAAGACTGACAGAGGGTTAAACAAAAAGCAGTCTTACAAATAATTCATGTCACTTCAAAATTTAAGAAAACAATGAAGATTAAAATTTTTAGAAAGCTGCAATGTTTTACTAACAATAATGCATTCATTAAAGAAAACGTTATTAAAGAAAGCTTCATTCATTAAAGAAAACACTATAAAAAAAGATTCATTTATTAAAGAAAATTCATTAAAGAAAAATAATTTATGTTTCTTTAAAATTTTAATTATAATAAAACGATAAAAAAAAAACTTTAGCAAAAAAAACTAGTTTATTAATTAAAAAGAATATGTTAAGAAAACAAGTAAATAATAAAATTGGTAATTATGTGCTTAAAATATGTTAATCATTACTTACTATAAATAATGTTTAGTCTTACAGGTGTGAGTTTTATTTGTGTGAATTTTGATATAACTAAAATCGGTAAAAATGCATATATGCCAATTTTCAAGTCTTAATCAAATAAATAAATAAATAAATGCAAAATAAACGGAAAGACTAAGGGGAAACGGTCCTTAAAATCCATTAAACAAAAAGGAGTCTTTACAAATAAATAATTTATGTAGCTTCAAAATTCTAAAATATAAATAGACAAAAACATAAATTCTTTCAAAAAGCAGCAATGTTTTAAAATCCATTTTGCGTTTTTGACATCTGGAAGTAGTCTAAAATTTACTGAAATTGAATACGTCTATATTTCACATTTCTAAATTGCTTGTAAAAAAAATAATAATAAATAAATAAAATAAATATTTTAAATTATAAAAGTAATGACTTTTGGTAATTTGTAACATTCAACATACAAAGAGAAAAAAGGAAATTTAAATAATTAAAATAAAGTTGAAAATGCATTTTTTCCTTAAGTTTAATTATTCTGTATTTTCTAGATTTAGAAGAACCAAGCGAATGAAAATTTGCGATAAGTTCGAAAAATGATATTTTTTCTAGATGCAATCTAATATTGTATTCAACTGCTTTGTTAACTGTATTGGATAAAACGAACATTTTTGTAACAGTCTTGTGCCAACTATTTATAAATATTATTAAATTATTATTATTATATAAACTATAATATTAAGTTATCAACAGTACATGTATATATTATAATAACAAACAAAATACTTACATAACTTATATTTAACGCGTATATGGGAGCTGAGATTCATTGATACACTATTTATTAAATATTCCTTTCAGTTCAACATACACTAGCACCACTACCACACATAAATAGCTTATTATACATCGTATGTTAATCTGATAAAACACCAAAATCTCCACCTTAGGAAACTAAAATTACCAAAGAATAAAAAATAAATCTTTAGATTCCCCATCAAGTAAAAATATATTTAACCAGAGAATAAATAAAAAGAGAATTTTATAAAAGGGTGTAATAATAATATCGTTCATTAAACATTAGAATTTTTATACGCATCTCAAAAACTTTTAGTCTCTCAGGTTTCAGTTTTATTGATGTAAATTCGAATTAACTTTAAAGAAATGTAAGCTGTAACAATGCAGTTATATGTTTTATTTGTGTAATTTTCGATATACATAAAACCAGTAATGATGCATTTTTATTATCCAGTTTTAATCTTAAATGAAATAAAAAATAAGATACATTAATGAAAAAAAAAAGCCTTCAAATTTATTTTTAAAAAAGTTTGTTAAATAATGTATGCCGCTTCAAAATTATAAATAATTAAAAATAAACAATATTTAAAGCTAAAAAAATAAAAAGCATTTATGTTTTACAATTGATTTTGCGTTTTTAATACTTGGATGCAGTTCAAAATTAAGCACATCAGAAGACTATGAACAAAAAACTTATAAATTGTTTGTAAAAAATTACTTTTTTAAACATTTTGAAATATTACAGTCATGCTCTCAGAATGTTTCCAATATTTTTCATGTAACATAAAAGAATGATTTTAAAACAATTAAAATAAATTTAAAAATGTATTTTTTAAGTTAAACTATTACGCACTTTATAGTATTAGAAAAATAAAATGTTTAAAATGTTTCAATATTAATAAGTCCTAAAATGACATTTTTATTAGATACAATCAAATAAAGTATTCACATATATTGGGTGATAAAAATATCCTTGTATTTTTTTTTCTTTTAAGTATCATTTATAATGTAATATTAAATTATTATTACATATTTATAATATTATGCTAATAATAACAAATGAGTTATAACTAAATAATTAAGTACACAAATATTCATAAATTAATTATTTAAATATTATATATTTGAACTGTAATATAAGCATATTATGTTCAATGTACAGGTATTTAAAATAAATAAAAATGTATGTTGAATGATTTGTTCAGAATTGTTATTACTTTTTCATTTAATTTTTTTTTTTTTTTTTTTTTTTTTTTTTTTGAAAGCGTTTCAAGTGAAATCTTATGTTACATACCTCAATTTAAAAAATATTTTTATAAAACATGCTATTAATTACTGAAATAAATTTATTAATATATTTTATAAAGTAATTCCAAATATTAAAATGCAATCAAATATATTAGATCGAAACAAGAAATTTTCTCCAGTAAAAGATTCTGCATAATCTTTAATTAAAAGACTAGAACTTTTATTTAAAAAATGTTATAAAGCTTATGGCTACAACTATACCACATTTTTATTCACAATCTTTTCTGTTAGACTGCCAAATAAAATACACTATAAGGTTATTATATGTCATCAATATATATCTTTATATATATATGTAATATGTATATGTAATAGATAAAAAAACCGCCATTTTGCCCGCCCTGAATTTTTAATTCTAACGTTTAATGGAGTATACTATTATTCTCAGTTTCCGTAATGTATTAATATTTCCTTTTATTTTATTTTATTCAACTTAGTATAATCTATTGATTATTTTCTTAAAAAAGAGCTAGAATGTTTCTTGAATGCCAATATCTTATTGTAAATCTTTCTTTCAGCACACAAATCCATTTTCCTTTTTAGAATTAAAAAACATTTATCGAAACTTTAATTTTGTTTTATTATTTAATTAATCGTCTGACATGGATTCATACGCCTTGCGCGTGGGCAAATTACGCTATTACGTGATTCGGTAAAGTTTACGTGCATCTAGCCACGCCTAGCGTCCAATGGAAGATAGTGGGTTGGTTTATCTCTACGTTGAAAACGATCTTAATGGATCTTTAAAAGCCTTCCGTAAAAAAAAGGGAGGGACTGGATTGGCTTGGAATTTCGGGAGAGTCATTTTGATTTGGAAGAGTGCAGGATGCTCTTGACCTTAAAAATGCCAGAATCCCCGTATCATCTTTGGAATAATTTAGAACATTCGAGATGATGCAGTCTTAGAGTAAGTTGTACAGTGTGAATTTGTGCAGATTGGTGCGATGTGGAATAACGGATGGTCGTGCTCTAAATAATAAAGGAAATTATTGGAGAAACTCCCAACGAATACAAATCCATTGCTTACAACGACGGCTGCTAAACCTGTTTATTATTTTGAAGTGAATCGACTTATTCTTGCAGCAAAGATGTTATTCCACGAGAACCGATATATTATTATAGCAAATCGCCATAATATTTCATATATATATATATACGGCGTAAAATCTCGTTATAATAAATCTATATGGAGAACTAATTTGATCGAAACGAGAAATTTTCTCCAGTAAAAGATTCTGCATAATCTTTAATTAAAAGACTAGAATTTTTATTTAAAAAATGCTATAAAGCTTATGGCTACAACTATACCACATTTTTATTCACAATCTTTTCTGTTAGATTGCCAAATAAAATACACTATAAGGTTATTACATGTCATCAATATATATCTGTATATATATGTAATACATAAAAAAATCGCCATTTTGCCCGCCCTGAATTTTTAATTCTAACGTTTAATGGAGTATACTATTATTCTCAGTTTCCGTAATGTATTAATATTTCCTTTTATTTTATTTTATTCAACTTAGTATAATCTATTGATTATTTTCTTAAAAAAGAGCTAGAATGTTTCTTGAATGCCAATATCTTATTGTAAATCTTTCTTTCAGCACACAAATCCATTTTCCTTTTTAGAATTAAAAAACATTTATCGAAACTTTAATATAATAGCAACTTTAATATTATAGCAAATCGCCATAATATTTTATTATGGCGATTTTACGCCGTATATATATATATATATATATATACGGCGTAAAATCTCGTTATAATAAATCTATATGGAGAACTAATTAAATTCGCTTCATTGAAAAATTCTTTAAAGGAATTTTTTTAATAAAATAGGAGGGAATGATTATTTTAAACAATCCTGATAATATTTTTTATCTGAAAATTTCGCTAAAGTGACATTTGTTGTAACGATATGCTACTGTATATCGAATCGTATGCAGCTAAAAATAAATGATATTCTATTTCTATTCTTAATCTATTATCTCATTTTTTATCTATTGATGTATTTTAATCCGATATCTATTTGTTATTATATGAGATAATTCTTTCTGAAAATATTAGTATTTTGTAAAACTTAAAAAATGCAGCACAAATTCAACACTTGTTGGATAATTTACACCAAAACTTACGATTGATAAATATAAAATTCTTTAAGAGGGCGGGGTGTTAATAGCAAAATTGCACTTCCTTTATTTTTTATCCTCACAAATGGCTGAATACAATATTAACAATAGAGAATACAGACATGCTCTTTAATTATGATGACTAACAATAATTGTTTTTTAATTATTATTATTTTCTTATAATTGTGGATCAAACTTCCAAATGTTCTTTTTATGATGACTATGACATACATTAAATGCCATTTATACACATATTTTAATTATTGGATCTATTACCCTATTACAAATATCTTTTAATATTGCAGCATGTTCAGTCTACATTGAAATTAAAATTTTAACTTTTACATTGAAATACAAAACTGTATGTTAAAATGTAAAGGTAGATAAAAGAGATTTAAATAACACATTTCGTATAAGAATATGGGTGCGGAAATGCAACGTTCTGACAGTAGAGGATGCTGATGTGTTCGACGGATGATAGTACTTCACAGACTTGAATCGTAATTTTTCGCAAGAATTTCGAGCAACCTGCATCATTACATACATATGTAAGTTTTCCGACATACCTTTTATGTTTGGAAATATTAGGAAATTGCTCACAAACACTGCACGTCTAACAGCTTTCGTGCCTGTTGAAGACCTATCCTCTACTGTCTAAAATACTGATTCTTTAACTTCAAAAATTGCGAGATATCTTCCAGTACATGTACCACCTCTTGAAGTATAAAACGATCTGCTCGCGCTCAACCCCCCCCCCCCCATGAAAACGCTCATATGTTCGGTGATGCAACAAATTTCCTTTCTATGTATCCTGCATATCCTCGGAAATCCGTAAATTCCATGTACATCCTCTAATACACCGTCGCATTTCCGTGAGCAGTCCGCATAAAATGCATGTCACAAAGCTTCGAATCCGTATTATAAAGCAAGTTGATCAAAATCCCTGCAGAGAATTACTATTGAAACCAGCGAAATATTTTTATTCAACAGTGCACTCTGCTGCCTCAACGCAGCATTTCCGCAACCACATCCTCATATGAAATCTTATTATTTGTATCCCCTCTACCTGCCTTTATAATTTTAACACATAGTTCTAAAACACAATGCGTAAAGAATCTATGGGAAAAAGTATTACGCATACATAGTTTTAAAAAGTTTTCAAGGAAACATTCTCTGCATACGTTGAAAAATTTGAATTGCTGTTTTCTTTTTTTTTTATGTATAATAGCGAAAGTTATAAAATAACTCGGATCGAATGGATCATGATATTGTTTAATAACATGATGTAAAACAATATTACATTATATTAAGTTACCTAGAAATGTTTTGTTTCAAACCTGCATACAATTAATTTATTGGATTGCTTATCTTATAGTCCAAGATCCCAGATCCCCCAGACGTACTTATTTTCTCACAAGTAAAATGTATAGGATAAAGTAGTGTTAGTATGTGCTATGAGCGTAGTGATACCTGCTAGCTTAGACCGACGGCTAATTCACAGGTACCAGGTACCAAATGTATGTAAAAACACTACGAACGTTTCTTATTTTCTCAGTCTTGATTTTTATATATGTTGCTCCGGTAACTATTTCATTACTTTATATAAGCAGCCAGACCAATTGCATGGGCCAAATATCCAGCATGACATACATAAAGTGTCGCTATGAGTATGAGCGCCAGCATGATAATTAGATAGTTTTATAACACAGCTTCATGAAACTTATGTTACTAATGATCCAATGGATGGCTTCAGTAATAATTAAGTAATATTTTAGCCCTTAATTTTATAAACAATTATAGCATACCAAAATGTGAATACATTTGAAATCGTAATCGAAATTATGAACAAATCGTTGTTAATTTTTAAGGAGTGTTTTTTTTTTTTTTACATTGTGGGAATTGATGATTCTCAACAGCAATCAATTTATTAAAATAATAGTTTATTGACTTCTTATAATAGACAAATATGAGCATTATTTTAGAGACTAGCGATGTAATTAGCTCATCGAAAATGCCTGCAAAAGTACACTCTTGCACGGTGGTAAGTTGCTCGCGTCAAAGTTTTTCAAATTTTTGCGATTGAACTCTTAATCAACATCGGAAACCACGTAAGTGTTGAATAATGCTCATAATAAGGAACTAAATATTTTTAGTCCTGAAAACAATGGGTGGACATTGGAAGATTATGAATATTGTTTCAACTGGTTTGATGGGGACCAACAACTAGGCTTTTTAAGTGAATCGCTTCAAGAATAATCAGGTATTCTACAAATTTAAATATTTATATAAACTTGTAATTATTTGATTCTTAATTACATATATACTTTTAACAAAAAAAAAACTAATGATGATGATTATAAAGGTATTTAATACTAACATTGGATTGATGATGAATTATGAAATTTCAACGATAACGTTAATAATAAAACAATAAAATAATAAAATAGATCATACTTTCTCATTGATAAAGTAATGAGTAATATTTAAATGAATTATTTTGAAATTTTCTATTTACAAATTTTATTGTTTTTTGCCTATTATAAGACGTCAATAAACTATTATTTTAGTAAATTGATTGCTGTTAAAAATCATCATCTTCCTCAATATTTCCAAAAAAAAAAACACTCTTTATAAATTAATAACGATTTGTTCATATTTTCGATTACGATTCCAAATGTATTCACATTTTGGTATGCTATCATTATTTTTAAAATTAAGATTTAAAACAATACTTAATTTTTACTGAAGACTACAATTAGACCATTAATAACATAAGTTTTATGAAGCTATGTTTTAAAACTATCTAATTATCACGCTAGCGCTCATACTCATAGCGACATATTACGTATGTCTGGCTGGATGTTTGGTCCATGCAATTGGTCTGGCTGCTTACATAAAGTATTGAAATAGTTCCCTGAACACCATATATAAAAATCAAGACTGAGAAAATAAGAAACGTTCGTAGTGTTTTTACCTACCTTTGGTACCTGGTATCTGTAAATTGATCGTCGGTCCAAGCTAGCAGGTATCACTACGCTCATAGCACGTACTAACACTACTTTATCCTATACATTTTACTTATGAGAAAATAAGTAACGTCTGAAGGCCCTGGGATCTTGCTTTATAACGCTCCGTCTCATCCTTTTCAGCTGCTTTAATTTTTGCAATAAAATCAAAAATAGGATTAAAAAAGTGTTTTTTTTTTCTGGAAATACAAGGTATATTTCTTCGCATCAAAATGAAGCCGAGTTCAATTCTTTTTAGACAAATAACATTATTTGAATAGAATGCATATTATTTTAAATTCCATATTTTATAAGAGTAACAAATAAAGCCTTTTATGTTCACAAGTATCTTTCTATTTCAATTAAAAAGAATAGCTTAAACTATGATGGTGATTTTCATTCTCCGGAGACAATGATAAATATACAATGTAAATTATTTGTTACCCATGATTTATTTGGCGATATTTCATGCATGCATTTTATTGAGAATTTATTACAGTCTATGCATTTCAGTTTATTCTGTAATGAAATGTTGAAGCAGCATAAGGATTTTAGAAATAAATGCACTGAAAATTGTGATCAATTATTATTTAAGAAAAAAGGAAGAAAAATAAATCTTTTTTTCTGAATTCTTTTTATTAATTTGCATCCAGTAAAAAGGTCATCAAATTTGTAAATAATTCTCTGGTTATAAATAACAATCTGGTTAACAATCTTTGTAAATAATAATCTGGTTATTAAACCTATTAAGATAGGTATTGATAATAAAGAATATTCATTCTACAATAAAATTAAAATTTTAACTTGTATAGAAAATCTTTGGCAAAATCAGGAACCATGTATATTTTTAAGAAATCTTAATAAAACTTTAATTACAAAATTTTTGAATTATTGTTTTATTATTTAAAAACTCTTTTCTTTTCTTTAATAATTAAAGTTATATAAACAAACTCAGATTAAAATGTTTGATCAATAACATTACACTGATATTGTGTAACGAATAATAAATGAATATATTATTTTATATTAGCTGCAACTGTTTTGTTTGACCCCTACATAAAATGAATATATTGGATTTCTCATCTTTCGTTCCGTCTCATGCTTTTTCAGCTGCATTATTCTTCCTAATAGAATCCAAAACAGTATAAAAAAATTAGTGGTTTAATTATTTATTTACTAATATTGCCGGAAATTCTAGGTATGCATCTTCATAACAAATAAAGCCGTTTTCGATTCTTTTCAGACAAATGCAATTATTTGAACTGAATATGCATCATTTTAAATTCCATGTTTTATAAGAGTAAGAAATAAAGCCTTTTATCTTACAAGCATAATCCTATTTCGATTAGAAAAGAATATTTTACACTTTGAAGGTGATTTCATTCTTCAAAGGCAATGATAATCTTTAAAAAAATATTCGCTATATAAATTTTGCATTATTGTTTTGCTATTTAAAAACTTTTTTCTTTTTTTCTGATATTAAAGTTATAAGCAAACTTAGACGGAAACTTTTTTATCACAAAATGTGAAAACAATGATATATATATATATAAATGTATATATAAATTATTTTTTGTTAACTACAACTGTTTCGTTTGAAACCTACATAAAATACTTTTATTGGACGTCTTGTCTTTTATTTAGTCATATGCTTTTTTCAATCGCATTATTATTTGTAATAGAATTCAAAACAGGATAAAAAAGTTATTGGTTTATTTATCTATTTTTTAATATTTCCGGAAATGCTAGGTAATGAGTTCGAATCTTTTCAGACAAATGCGATTATCTGAACTCAATATATATACACTGGTGTCCAAAATTTAAGCATAATTGGTAATTAAGTAATTATTTTTAAGTAATGAAAGAAATATGAATCGGAATGTGCTGAAACTCCAGGTGTGTAAACAAAATAGTACGCGTCACATATTTTCGCGAAGAGTTTTCCCCGAAATCGAACAGGGGACCGTCAACAAATTGAAAAAGAACGAAGATCTTTCGGATAACCCTGTCAAAACTAATGTAGCAAAAGCGTTCAAACTGCACATTATGATTAATTGGCTTATTGTAATGTACTGTGTTAATTTTTACAAGGATAGCATGTATACTCGTAGAGAAATTAAGGTTTTTATAAAAACAGTCCTAAGTTTTTTGCTTATAATTTGCAGAGTTTTTAATATAAAATAGTGTTCTTTTTTGAAAAAATGACAAACATCATTGTACACAATACCCTGTCATCAGAATTAAAAAATAATAAAAATTGTATGACAAATGAGCAGGTTTACTAAATAATGTTTTACTGCGCATGCGTGAACGCTATTAAAATTTCATTTGCATATTATGTTAGTTAAATGTATAGAGCAACTTTTGTGAAAGTCTCAAAAACATAGCTTAAAAATTCTGAAAATTATCGTTGATAGAATGAGATCAAAATCCTTTATTCCCTAAATGAAGCAAAAAGATGAGGGGCTGTATCCATATTCCATTGTTTAGTGCCTACACAATATTGCACGTACAACTATATTTAGGTAAAACCCCTGATTCTTTTGCTTCCTTTAGGAATATCAGATTTTGAGTTGATTCTACAGGCTCCCATTTTCAGAATTTTCAAGCTATGTTTTTGAAACTTTAACAGAAGTTGCTCTATACATTTAGCTAATACAATATGCAAATGACATTTTGATATCGCTGACGCATGCGCAATGAAAAATTATTTACTAAACATACTCATTTTTCATACAATTTTTATTGTTTTTAAATTCTGATGACAGGGTATTGTGTACAATGATGTTTCTCATATTTTTAGAAAAGAACATTATTTTATAAGAACTTTGCAAATTATAAGCAAAAAACTTGGAAAAATTTAGGACTGTTTTTATAAAAACCTTAATTTCTCTACGAGTATACATGCTATCCTTGTAAAAATTAACACAGTACATTATAATAAGCCAATTAATCATAATGTGTAGTTTGAACGCTTTTGCTACATTAGTTTTGACAAAGTTATCCAAAAGGTCTTCGTTCTTTTTCAATTTGTTGACGGTCCCCTGTTCGATTTCGGGGAAAACTCTTCGCGAAAATATGTGACGCGTACTATTTTGTTTACACACCTCGAGTTTCAGCACATTCTGATTTATATTTCTTTCATTACTTAAAAATAATTACTTAATTACCAATTATGCTTAAATTTTGGACACCAGTGTAATTTTAAATTCCATATTTTATAAGAGTAGAAAATAAGACCTTTTATGCTGCAAACTTAATTCTATTTTGATTAGAAAAGTACATTCCACGCTATGAAGGTTGTTTCAATTCTCCAAAAGCTATGATAAATGTAGAAGGTAAATTCGTTGTCATACACGATTTATTTGATGGTATTTCCTACTTGCCAATGCTTAATAACATTGTGTTAAACCAATACAATGTCGAATTATTTTATGTTACCTAGAATTGTTTTGTTTGAAACCTACATAAAAATAATTTATTGGATTTATTAAATTTTATTCATTCTTAAGCATTCCTGAAATGCATTATTCTTTGAAGTAGGATTCAAAATAGATATTTTTTAAAAAGTGATTTATTTATTTATTTATTTTAATATTTCCGGAAATGCTAGGTAAGCTTCTCCATAATAAATAAACCCAAATTTGAATCATTTCAGGGAAATGTTATTTGGAGAGACTATTTTTTATTTTAAATTCCATATTTTGTAACTTTAAGAAATGAAACACGTTTATGTTGCAAACAGAATTCTATTTCGATCAGAAAGAAACATCGATTAAGATAATTTCCGTTCTCCTCAGGTAATGATAAATATATAAGGTAAATTCTTTGTTATCCATAATTTATCTGACAGTATTTCATGTTTGTCATTTATTGAAAAATAAGTTTACTGTATACATTGCAGTTTATTCAATAATAAAATGTGGAAGCATCCTAAAGATTTAAGTAGAAATAACTCCATTTAAAAATGCAATAAATTATAATTTAAAAATGTGACGGAACAAGTAAATCTGATCCACATTCTTTTTACTTTGCATACAATAATAATAAAGTTTGTTATCAATTTTATATTTTCTTATATGATTGTTATTGCACCTAATAAAAAGGGGGTAATAATAATAAGGCAGAATTATTCTGCAATGAAATTAAAATTTTTACTTATGTAAAGAATCACACTTGTATACGCTTGTTATTGTTATAATGTCTCAGAGAAAAGCTGTCGTTGCACACATTTTGAATTATTGTTTTATTTAAAAACCCTTATGTAAAATTCATTTTTTAGATTTAATATTTTCCATTTAGTCTCATGCTTTTTTCAACTGCAATATTATTTGCAAAAAATGTAAGATAATATTTTAAAAAATAATGGTTAATTTTTTTAATAATTCCACAAAGGATATTCCTACCTGTACAATTTTATTTAGTCTATTTATAAATTTCACTTCTATTTAGTCAATAATCAAATTTGGAATCAGCCTGTGGATTTAGGTAGAAATAATTAGATTTAAAAATGCAATAAATTATCAGATAAAAAACGCAGAAACAATTTAACGTTGTACTTATTCTTTAAACTTTATATCTAGAAAATGAAGGTTTTCACTTTCTTAAATGCTTCTTTTTTTACATACCAGTTTTTAAACCTCTTAAAAATAAGCATTAATAGTGAGTCATGTCAATTGTACAACAAAATAAAACTTTATAAAGAAAGTTTGAAAAAAAAACATTAAGCATGTACAATTTTATAAAAGCTTTCAGAAAAACTTTGTTGTATATATTTTGAATTATTATCAGATTAATCATCGCTTTTATTTTATTTTAATTCATTAAAGTTATTAAAGAATTTAGACTGAAAATACTTAATCTCATTATGTAAAACCAATATTATGTCGAATTGATTTATGTTACCTAGATTTTTTTTTAAACTTACATAAAATTGCTTCAATGGATTTAAGAGAAATAAAATATTTTATCTTGCAAGTAGAATTCTAGTGTATTAGAAAAGAATATTTCAAGTAATGAAGGTAATTTAACATTTTCCGAGGCGATGATAAATACACAAGGTGACTTCTTTATTAACCATGATTTATTTCACAATGTGGTATGCTTGTCATTTGTTGAAAATTTAGTTTAATCTATATATTTCATTTTATTCAATAATAAAATGTGGAAACATCCTGTCGACAATGTCGCCTTCGTTGCACACATTTTGAATTATTGTTTTATTTAAAAACACTTAAGTAAAATTAATTAATTGGATTTAATATCTTTCGTTTAATTTACTGCTTTGTTAATTACATTATTATTTGAAATAAATTTAAAATATTATTATAAAAAATAGTGGTTTAATTTTTTTTAAATATTTCCACAAAAGGTAGGCATGCTTCTCCGTAAAACGTGAATCGAGTTCGAATCTCTTTAGACAAATACTATTATTTGAAAATAACAAATATTATTTTAAATTCCGTATTTTATAAGAGTAGGAAATAAAGCCTTTTATGTTGCAAACAACGTTCTACTTTGATTTGAAATGAATATTTCAATCTATGAAAGTGATTTTCATTCTCTGATGGCGATGATATATATTCAAAGTAAAGTTATTTGTTAGCCATGATTTATTTGACAGTATTCCATTCTTGCCAGTTATTTAAAATTTATTTCAAACTATACATTAGAATTCAGTCAATAATAAAATGTTGAAGCAGCCTTAGGACTTTGGTAGAAATAATTAAGTTTAAAAATACAATAAATTATCAGATAAAAAAGGAATTAACTATTTAATATTTTATTTATTCTTTTTAATTTGCATCCAGAAGAAAATGTTATAAAATTTGTAAATGCTTCATTTTTACATACTAGTTATTAAACCTATTGGAAATAAGTATTAATAATAAACTATGCCAATTCTATGATAAATTTTAAAATTTTAACTTCTTTAATAAAAATAAGGTACCCTGGGGTAATAACGCCATGTTAAGGTTCTACCAATTTTCACGGCTCAGTTTTAGTTTGTATATTTCAAACAAATACATGATTTGATACAGCAACTCATTGACTATCTAAATAAAAAAAAATAATTTAACAGATATGTATTCATAAAATGCAATGGCGTGATTTCTTGACCGAAGCTATTCGGCGTTATTACCCACCTATATGGGTAATAACGCCATGCAAACAAAACTATGAAATAAAATGGAATAATTGCATGTAGATTGCCCAATTCTAAAAATACAAATTCTACAAACCTAGAAATTGACAAATTGCATTCTAAGCTATTGAAAATGTTCAATTTTTTGTGAAAGTTTAAGAAAAATAAAGTTGTGGTGTGGGGGGTGGGGGATGGGGCAAAAAAATACCAGACCGTGAGCTTCTTTTTTGCTTAAATAGGACCGCTTAAATAGAATTATTAGAAACATTGCACAGTTTTAACTGTGTTTATTTGAATCAGTATTTAGGATGTAGCTCGGCCACTGTAGGGAATCAACCGGGATATTAATGCCAAGGATTGGCGTTATTACCCCGTTATAGTTATTGCGCTGTACATTTTAAATTACAAATTATCTCGAGAAGACATCCAAAATCTTCAACAACATTTTGAAAGTCCATGAAATGTACTACAAATTAATGTAATTAACAAAGTATTTTCGGATAAAAAAATAGCCTTCACATCACAAAACGTATCTCGCAAATTTTAGATCAAGCGTTAATTTTAGTTGCTAGTAAAAACAATAAGACCTAAAAAAGAAACAAATTAACTTGAAGCTGTTTTTTGCAATTTATATGACTCAAAACCCTTCTGCGCAGAGCACATGGGTGTCATTTACCAGATTATTTCATAATTTTGCAAAATATTAGCACTTGGCGTTATTACCCCGCCTGGCGTTATTACCCCAGGGTACCTTAGTACGGCAAAAAACATTAAGCATATGCATTTTTATAAAAGCTTTCAGAAAACTTTTATTGCATGTATTTTGTATGAGTATCATATTAACCATCACTTTCCTTTTTTTCTAATAATAAATTTTACAAACAACCCCAGACTGAAAATGTTTAATCACATTATGTAAAACCAATATTATATCGAATTATTTTATGTTACTTAGAATTGCTTTGTTTGAAACATATATAAATAGCTTTAATGGATTTCATATCGTTAGGGTTAGAATATAAAAAAATACGGTTTAAATACGGGTTAGGTTCCCTTAGAAAGACCCCCACGAAGAGCACTCTCCCCCTGGGCCTATGTCCCTAGAGTAGATAATTGGCCGACACAAAATAAAACAAAATAAAACAAACAAAACTTTGTAATAAAATCTAAAATAGGTGGTTTATTTATTTTTTAAATATTTCCGTAAATGCTAGGTATGCTTCTAAATAAAGCCAAATTCGAATTTTTTCAGCACAATATTATTTGAACACACTATTTGTTATTTTAAATTCCATATTTTGTAAGTGTAAGAAATGAAACTTTTTATAACGAAAACACAGTTTTATTTCGATTAGAAAGGAATATTTCAAGCGATAAAGGTGATTTTCATTATCCGAAGGGAATGATAAATATAAAAGATAAATTCTTTGTTATCCATGATTTATTTGATAGTATTTCATGCTTGTCATTTATTGAAAATTTATTTCAGCCTACACATTTCCGTTTATTCAGTAATGAAATGCATAAGCATCATGAAGATTTAAGCAGAATAACTCGATTTATTAATGCAGTAAATTATCAGTTAAAAAATGAAAAAAAAAAGTGTTTGTTATCAATTTTGTATGCGCTTCTTTTTTCCAATAAAAACTGGAAAAATGTTTTAAAGTTGACATTCATTTTTTTTAATGTTATGTCTAATTAACGTTTAATAAGGTGGTAAGTTTTGAATTGCAAATCTGATATCTCTTATTGCTATTCCAAACACCCATTAAATAAAATTGCATTTAGATCACCTGTAACTAATTTTATCCCGATATGAGCCATCGCGTGTAATAGGTTTATTAGATTACTTCATAACTTTCCTACAAAAAGCTGGAAATTATGATAATATATATATATATAAGTGACATGTATAACAATCAAAATCAAAAAAACAAATACATTTATGTGAAATGCGCTAAATTTCTGTAATAAGTACTTCTTTACTGCTACTTTAAGGGGACAAGAAAATGAGATGATATATTTGTTTACAATTTTGATTAAACATTTTTACAAAACAGTTATTTTCAGTGAGAGCAGTGAGTAGCAAAATTAAATGTTATTTTTTCGATGGCCACATATCACATGCTCTCACATGATCCTAAGCCACAGTATTAAATGAATATATTTCCTGTAACATATAACCCAGTCATTTTAGCAAAAATAGAGGAAAAAATTAGAACAAAGCTGAATTTTTGCATAGGTGCTAGTTAGGTTATGTAGTTAAACATACTAAAAGTCCCCATCGATCCGACGTGAGCTTTCGCCACCAGGGGGCGCTAAAGAGCTTGAAAATCAATTTTTTGTGAATATCTCACGAACAATGGCATTTAGAGAAAAAAGGTGAATTACAAAGTTGTAGATAGTTCAATTTTTTATAAAACGTGTCATTAACATTTGTTTGTCACATTAACCCTTCCCTGTCAAAAATGTAAAAATGTGACCACATTTGAAAGTAAAATTATAAAAATTCAAAAAATCTGCTGCTACTTAAAAAAAAAATTTAAACAGATCTATAATTCTCACCTTTGAATGGGGAAAGTGAATATATAATATACATTTATGCTTATTTCCACACCACCCTTAAAGTAAAACACTTAATGCGGTTTTTTTTGTGGTTTTTTCCGTAGGCATATTCCACTTATAGTGACTGGCTTAATCCAATTTAAGTCGTTTAACTGCTCTAGTAGTTCTTTACAAAGCTTCAATTTCTACACTCGATTCAGATTCGTAATTATCTGTATTTATTTCTTTCATTGCTGTACTGCTTTCAGTATTTTTTGTTTGCCTTTCGATATCATCACTGAATACAGAAGTTGCGCTTCCCTCCTCCCTTGCAGTGGGCAGGATACTGTCAATATTTTCCTCGTCTTCAAATTCAATTTTACTTGCATTATGAAATGAAACTCCGCAAGCAATTTATGAAATAAAAGAACATTTCAATCCAATTTTTCGGCATACACATGCTTTTCCACATCCTTTGGAGCAAGGAAAAAAATTAGATTCAATAATATCTTTTGTTGCGGGCGGTAAAGTAGCAAGAATTGGAAACAAATTAGGTGCATTTTGCCAGCCCCAGTTCTCAGGAAGTAGATTGCTCAATCAGTATTGTACTTGATGAGAAATATGTAAACTGTACAATCTAGCTGCATCTTCGGCAGGCGGCAACGATAAAAGGCTTTTTTTTTTACCAACAGCAACTCTTTTCTTGAAACATACATAACGGTACTTGTTCAGAGAAATTTCTGCTTTACTACCGTATAAAGCAAGAAAAATAGTTTTTCCAGCCTCGGAAACTTTAAATTAAGATACGTGATCACTTTTAAAAATGCTGGCAGCTTGTATGTTATGATCTTCTTCCTTCTTCAAAAATTTTGCAAACGACCTTTCCCAAACATTGCTGATGTCGAGTCAAAACCTGAAAAAGCGTGAAGGAACAATATATGATCTTTCAGAACAGCATCATTGTTAAAACTGTGCGATGAATACAGGGTGGTAACAATTCGTCCTCTTCCAGACTTAATAAAAGTATCTCTATCTATGGAGGTGCTAAAACTGTCAACAATACGAGCAAGTCAACATCATCGCCAACAACAGCAGTAAGCGCACCAGACTTTGTTACTTCAATAACTGTGTTAACAATTAGTGTGTCTGCATCATCTTCTGCTTGTTTCGCTTCGAAACCATTCTCCATAATTTTCTCCATAAGCATAAATATGAGACGTGTCTTATTTTAATGATTAGATTTAAAAAAATTCTTTTCCGCGATTCTTTAGAGCTTTCTTTTTTTCCTTCTGTAAAAGATCTTCGTCTAATGTATCAGAAATAACAAACATCTTCCCTTAAATTCAAACAACGGACTGTCATTTCTCAATTTTTCCTTCAATGGATGATTAATTTGTGCGGATGTTGATCGTTTTTCGGCAATAGATTTATTGTATGATTTAATAGAATTCTTTCGTTAATAATTTTTCTTACTCTTTGAATGAAGTGTAAATTCATTATTGTTTTTAGCCATTTCTTCAAATATTTTCCACTTATGGTAATCTCTTTCCGAACTTGCTGTCACAAGCGACTTCAGTCCCTTTTGTTTCTGTTTTTACAAAATCTTTCGAAACCCAGTCCTCATCTCATGCAAGATAAACTATTTTGTCAATCTCCATTTTCCGCTCAGAATCAGCAATTAAGAAAGAGTAATTTTAAACTGTCATAACTAATTTAAAACTTTCTACAACATGTGTTGAAAATAAAATTATTCCCTTCCTAAAATCTTAAAAAGAATAATTACTTCATTCAATAAATTAGGGTTATTTCATACTAGCGAAATGAGCACCAAATAACAATGAAATATTGAAAAGTACTTGCACGTGGAACATTTCGACAAATGCAAAGAGAGATAGGGTATTGGGCAATGACTATTCGTCACCTGAGAATAATAAAGTTCTATCTGTGTTTTTGAAAATATTGATTTATCTATATAGAAAGACTCTATTTGTATCTATGAAGGCATTTTTGCATCAAAATGATGTTATATATAATTTACATATAACCTTATAATTGTATTACGACATTATTTTAATCCATAAATGCCTTCATAGATACAAATAGAACATTTCTATATCGATAAGTCGATTTATGACCTTATTATTCTCATGTGACGCATTGCACAAGCGCGCGAAAACGCCATACAAACAATGGGGAAGAGATGAGGGGGGAAATCAAAAGTTGTTTAGTATTTGTTCTGCCTCTTCGCCGCGTTATGATTGTGCTTGCACATTCTTTTTCAATAATGTTTATTTTATCTTAATTTTTGACAGGGAAGGGTTGGTGTGACAAAAAAATTTTAATGACACTTTTTGTAGGAAATTAAATTATCTACATTTTTGTAATTGAACTCTTTTGTCTAGATGCCATTGTTCGTGAGATATTCGCAGAAAACCGATTTTCAAGCTCTTTAGCGCCCCCTGGAGGCGAAAGCTCACATCGGATCGATGGCGACTTTTAGTATGTTAAACTACATACCCTAACTAACACCTATGCAAAAATCCAGCTTTGTTCTAATTTTTTCCGCTATTTGCAAAAAAAGGTGCTAAAATGACTGGGACTAATAGTAGAAGATGCAAAGTTATTTTCGTTGAGAAACCGTATTCAACCAATTCAGCTATGGTGGCACATCCAAAATTATAAAACAAAATAAGGAACGCAGAATCCATCTTTCAAACCACCAATCCAAATTCATCCCAGTCTGTTGCACATCAATGTAGTACATCATCATAAATCGTCCTTAACCCTTTGGAGGCCGATTTTCTTCATAATTTTGTGAACAAAATTACTTTTATTTTAATAACGTTCATCGTAGAGTTCCAAATAGATTCACTGAAGTTCAAAGATTACCTAATTTACTGAAATTTAACGACTGTACATGTCTTGTGCACTATTCAATTCACATTTCTATAATTATAGGTTAAGAAAAAGGTTTTGAAGACGTTTGCAAAATAACGATCCCAACAAGATTTGAGAGTGCATTACAACTTTCAAATGTTTTTGGCATTTTATAACTCTTGGGTCGTTCAGAAAATTAACTTATATTTCAAATTTAAAGAGTGAAATATATGTATAAAGTAAAAGAATCATAAACGACTGATAAAGAATTAAGTAAACTTTTATTATTATTGTTACTACTAAATGTCAAAACAAATATTAAGTCGCTATAAGAAAGGCACAGCCATATACTATCATTTCTATGTAGAGAAAGTAGTTAAATAATTTTCAAGACAAAATAATATTCGATGATAAGACATGTAATATTAATAGTACTCCAAACCTGAAAGGATTAAAACAAGCTTTTTGGAGTAAGAATCCTTTATTGACGGAGAAATGTAAACTATCAGCAATGAAGAAACTTCAAAATGTGGGCAACAGCAACAAATATACATACACACACACACATATAAATATAAATAAATATATATATATATAACGTACTTACATTAATATCGTTTTCAGTCAAATGCAATGTTATTAATACTTTCCAACAAAGTTGAAAACTGTTTATGACTTCCATTTGTCTGGCCAACTAGCCGCGCTCTAACTCAAGTAAATATACTCGGGTTCCTCTAAAATTTTTGCATGTTATTTACCCAAGCACGAAACCTATTTTAAATGAAGTTTGCAGCATATGTAGTTAGTTACAGGGACAGTCAAAAGTTCTATATTACACTACGGCCAATTGAAAAAAGTCATTCCAAATGAAATTTAATAATGTTACATACTTTCAAACATAAAAAAATTGGTATGCATTTACGAAGTGTAGTAAAATATGCATTCTGTAGAATATGTGGTACGAAGAATAGCTATTATTCATTTACAGGCTCACACAGACGAATTACATCACATAATGATAAAAGTACAATTGTATGTGTACATAATATAGACTTTAAAGAGTACGGGACATCGTACTGGTGTAGGGGGGGAGGAGAAGAATTATTATTATTATTATTTGTTTTTTTAGGGAGGGCGCGATTAAATTTTTTAGACCGTACCTTTTAGATGCGAATTTTTAAAGCCTTGAGATAAATGACATTTTTAATGTAAAATTTCAAAAATGTACTTACCCTTATTTTCGAATAACAATTTCACCAAATCCCTTGTTTCAATCTGTCAACCTCTTGATTATTATATATACGGGGAGACTTTTCTTGCAGAAACAGTTTTGTTAAGATTAGACTTTGAATCCCCAGCTTCCCTGGCCTCGTTATTATTATTATTTTTAGATTTTGTCGTGCAAGTGCATAATGTATTCGGTTTGAAGTTCGTTCACTTCGAGTTCAATCATTTTTATAAGATTTTTCAGAACAAAATTTTGATTAAGAATATTAGAATATTACTATGGGCCCGGGTAACACCGGGAGGCTCAGCTAGTTTAAAACAAAATTATGCCAATTTGTATAATTTACCAGTAGTTTGGCGATTTACATGATTTGTCGAAATAGGTCGACGGAATAAGTAAGTAATGCTCTCTATCCCGTATTAGAGCGTTCCTATGCATTAAAGATATTTAAATATACGTTTAAAGTTTATTTTGGAATTCAATGCATGTTATAAATAGTTTACACATGTTTTATTTTCATATATTATATTATGCATATCCATGATGTGTAAGCATTTCGGTGATCTCAAACGACTAGTTTAAAGTTTTTCGTATTTTATAAAATGGCATACAAATTGTAATTTGGAACATTTTTAGAATATCTTTTGCCAACTACATCATTTAAAATTTGGAATTTTCTTTCTTTATGCAGTTTTAAAACGTATTTTTGTCTCAATGTACGTCCGCATGCCGGTGTTTAATCATTTTTTATCTTAAAAAAATGTATGAAGTACATAACAAAAGAAAATTTCATATGCATGTTTTGGCTATTAACATCAGATTCCTGTGAAATTTAATGATTTTTCGTAAGAGGCGATGTGATAGCAATTTCTGTGACAGAAAAAACGATGCGGTATTCTGTAAGTTAGATATGAAAGTCATATCTCCAATATATGAGAAAACACCAATACATGAAAAAATACTGAAATTCTTTAAACAAATTTAGGAATGTAGCCAAGAAGGAACAAGTTGGAAATTGCACGTAAAGCGTAGCAAATGAGGTGCGTTCGTTGATAACGAAGTTTTAAAATATTCAGATCTTGCTGATATAGTAGAGCGTACTTTAGATACAGTATAGTGGTCGAAATCTTTGTGTTCCTGTAAATATGCAAGGAGTAATTTTTATTATACTTCATTAACGTATATCTTATTCATAAAATGTGAAGTAGTTTAATATAATTAAAACACGCCCCAAACAATGTTTCCCCGTATAACATTATTTAGTGGAATACATTTGTGTGGCCCTGTAATTTAATAATAAATATTCCTTGCATCACAGATTGTACAAAATGTATATTTAGTACATATTTCATAGATTCATGTCAATTCTGTTATATTCAAATGAGTGTAACACTATTAAAATGCATTTGAAACTTTTTTCCCCATTGACCGTAATGTAACGGAATACTTTTGATTGTCCCTGTAATTGATCAATGCATCCGATTTTCATAACATTTGAAATGACTCGACAAAATTATGTAATAAATGTACGTTTTAAATTTCAAATGATTAAAATGCATTTGAAACTTTTTTCCCCATTGACCGTAATGCAACGGAATCCTTTTGATTGTCCCTGTAATTGATCTATCCATAAAATTTTCATAAAATTTGAAATGACTCGACAAAATTATGTAATAAATGTACGTTTTAAATTTCAAATGATTAAAATGCATTTGAAACTTTTTCTCCATTGACCGTAATGTAACGGAATCCTTTTGATTGTCCCTGTAATTGATCTATCCATCCGATTTTCATAAAATTTGAAATGACTCGACAAAATTATGTAATAATTATGTATTTTAAATTTCAAACGATTCGGTTGGGTAGTTTTTGCGTTGTTATATGCGGACGGACAGACAGACAGACAGACAGACGGACAGACAGACGGACAGACAGACAGACGGACGGACTGAGCGACAACAATAGGTGCTACGTATTTACATAATTACGAACGCACCTAAAAAGGCGATTTTCACACACCAGGATATTTTTCCGAGTTTGATTATTGCTTTCTGGCTTACCGGGTAAGTCTCCGTCAACCTGAACCGCGAGTTCAGCCCTCAACTCTCATTTATCCTTAAAATCCATTCCACCGTTAACTCAACCTGGCGAAATTCGATGTTGAATCGAAACTAAAGTTAGGTTACTCAACCTTCCTACGGCAGAAAGGTTGTTCGACCGAGCATGCGCAGATGAATAAAGATGGCGGCAGCTTTGAATTGAACATTGGTAGATTTTTTTCAAAGAGAACTGTTTGTAATTTACTAAGAAAACGAAACGTTAATTATAAGATATGTTATGAAAGAATGTGTTCCTTTAAATTTTTGATGGTGTTTTTCAACATTTTACCTCTATAAACGAATATTATATATATATGTGATGAGCCTAAGCTTTGAGTTTGCCTAGCAACTTTGATATTAGGTAGCGCCATCTATCAAACGTGAATAGAAAGAAAGTTCTGATACGAAACATTTTGTTAATAATTTAGATTTTTTTTATAACAATAAAAAAGGAAAGCAGTTTTTTCTTACATTTCAGTTTCCGATTTTTCATGTTTCTTTAAAGCATGCAATTGCAAAAACAGGAGTTTTGTGACGACAAAATAATAAGCCGTTAAACTATAATACAGTATAATAATTATTTTTTTTTAAATAATTACTTTTGTTTAGAAGAAACATTTTTCTGAAGATTTATTTAGAAAATTTTCGCATTTAAAAATTTGAGCATCAAATACATTAGTTAAATTAATTAAAACATTAGATTTACGTTAGAAAAATGTATGAAAAAATAGATGCATTTTCAATATTTTAATTTTCAGTGAAAAATAAATAAACAAACTAGCTCGTTATTTTCTTCTATTCTAATTGCTACTGCTAGCCTAGTTAGAAAACCGTTTATTAAACTTAATTATTAAAGAAAAAATATATATTTTTTAATCAAGTAACTTTTAGAAGTCTGATAACTATTAATCCTCATACATTGACTTCAGATATATGAAATTTTTTTATTGTAGCGCAAAATCTTCTGAAAATAAAAATCTTTAATTCTATCGGTATTTCTAATCTTGGAAACTAATTTTGGGAACGACCAAATCACAACGGTAATTCGAAATTTATTGATCTAAAAATTAAACACAAGTGTTCATTTCATATCTTGGTTTTGCTTCGCCATTAAAAATTGGTGATACGCGAGGATCGAACTCATGAACGCGATAAGTATGTCATGGGATACCTTTGGAAAACCAGGCATGCACATTTCAACCTGGAGTTCACTAACCCGAGTTTGACTAATCTCGGTTCTGAAGTTAGCGATGAATTTCAAATATTGACCGACGGTTAGATTTGCTAACCTAAGTTTCTCAACTCTGAGTTGAACCGCGAGTTGAAGGTTGATCGAGATTTGGCCGGTTACAGTCGTCATAATTCAACTGAAGTTAAAAAACAGGTCTTGAATATGATCATATACTACAAGACTCCGTTTCTGCATGGTCCAGTGGTGATTCGACTGAAGAAATTTAAGAAGGAAGAATATTCTTAAACACATTGCCAAAAGTTTCTAACGCTGTATGATTATTTTCGGTTTTTTATTATATCCGACCTTTCATATATTGAACTAATAGTCTTAATAAGCTCCATTCATCGTATTTTTGCATTTAATATTGTATTTATTTTTGATTATATGGATTAAAACTAATAACAATTGCGTTTATGTTCATTAATGTGCATATTACATACTTAATTATTTATTTTATTTTTTCTCATTAATTATTGAACTTTCATTTAAGATATAATTTTTCTAATTTATTACGAAGTATACTAATTAAAAAAAATGATTGTTGCATCAAGCAGGCATAGGCAAAAAATGGCCGTTATAACCCACTTTATTTTAAGACTTATGTGTAGTAGATTTCACAGACGCACACACACAGACGGAGCGAACATTAGTTTTATTACTTTATACCATGGCGATTATCTCATTTTTACTCCAGTTAATGAGAAAGCGGAAATTTAAGATGAAAATCAAAGTCGGTAAAGTAAGAAACAATGACATCAAAGTATAAACGTAAGTAGAATCTTTTTTACCGGGTGTCGCAAAAATGACTGATGGATCTTAAAATTCAACAACATTCAAACGGTGATATATATTAAAAACAATTCTTGGGCGAATGTTACGTGTGATGTCAGAAGTTTGTATGCCGTGATTCTTGGCTTTAGTTATAAATACCAGCAATAGATGGCATGCAAGCACAACTGTTAAATTCAGGCTGGATTTTTTGGCATCTCTGTTTTTCCATTCAAAAATAGATTAAAATGCATTAAATAGATCAGGATGTAAAAAAAATTCGGTCTGGCATCAGCGCTAATCTCTGTCATCGTCATCTATCATCTGAAATTCTAACTAAAATAAAGAATCACTCTAAAATAAAATTTTGACATCATCCATAACACTTCTGCAAGATTTTTATTTTAATCTATCACGTTATTGACTTTTAAAATCCATCAGCCATATTTGGGACAACCAACAGATATTAACATAAATGAGATAAACAGATATTTGGAATTGGCGCATTCGAATTGTTATATTAAATATGAATATATGTTGTGAATATGTATGTTTATTCTTATCTTACACCTAAAAAATTTCCATATAACGCAGTTAGAATTTTTTACAGTAACGAACATTTATTTTTAGTTAGTTCTAATAATTAACTTTATGGACTAGCACATACACAAAATTGATAGTTATATAAAACGTTCTTATCTGAAATATACATGAATGTATGCCCCTGAATACTGGAAATTAAAAAAAAAATATTATCCATAACTTAGGTTTATGTTACTTTCAAAAGAGCAATTCACCACGAAATTACAGAAGATAAGATAAACAATAAATTGTTTTTTCTTATATCATTTTTTATATGGTATTATTGAACTACTTTTCGATAGCAAATAAAATGAATATAAATTTCTCAAATCAAATAATATTACAGTAAGAGTTCATGGATTAATTTCAGTCCTATATTTTCTTAGAATAAAAATTATGCTTATGAAATATGATTTGAATTCCTCTTTTTATACTAAAATGCTATGGTAGTACTATGTTTACAGAGGCAATGATAAATATACAATGTATGTTCTGTGTTATCCATGCTTTACTTTACGATAAATCTTCCAGGCCATTTATAGGAAAATCCCTTCCGGTGATTATCTATCTCTCAGTACATTTTGTAAAAATCACACAGTAGCTTAAAAATTTAGGGCTAAACAATATTGAATTTACAAATAAAAAAATTTAATACTTTTGGAAATGAAAAATAGTATTCTTATTTTATTTATTACTTTGCATTTTGCACAGAATTTTGTTAACAGATTTAAAAATAATTGTTTTGCTAAACAAGAACAAAAAATGTGTACAGAACATACCATGGTCCTTTACAGACTTCACTATCCAAGTTAATCCGGCATCTTGTCTAAAAATTCAGATATTTAATGGCTGGATCTATACTAATAAAAGAACAAAACGCTCTGTCTGTGTGTCTGTGTGTGTGTCTGCGATGGCTAGCAAAATCTACAGCATGTACGAAGCTCAAAATTTTTTTGAGAGTAGCCCTAAATCTCTCTTGATGCACCTGAGCTTCAGAATTTCGAAATTCCAATTATTAACTGAGTAATTAATTAAAATCGAGAGGTCACTCTCATAAAAAAATCATCTTTTTCCAATTTTTTCTCTTTCGTTTGTTTACGGTTGGTTGGTTGTGTAAAAATTTTCGCAGAAGTAATAAGAAAGCTGAGACAGAATTAAAGAAACCCATAGAGGAATGAGATAAGTGGAGGTGAAGTAAGCCTTAAAAAAGTTTTGCTGTATGAAACCATTTATCGCTCAAATTTTAATGTGCCAAACAAAAGGACGTGGAAGGAATTTTGTATTATAAGACAAATTGAAAGAAATGAATTACAATTGTAGGATATTTTAAGAAGAAATAGCAAATTTTTAAAATGGTCTTTGTTCTATTATTATTTATTAAAATAAATGTTCGCTTTTAAAATGAAGGAAATGGGAAAATTAACAATAATTAAATATCAAATTAATTCTTTTAAAATCATGTATGAAAAGTTATGTAATAAATATTAATCTCAAATATAGATTTCTGACTGCAGACGATTTTAATGTATTAACAAAAGAATGTTATATTTTCAAGCAAAACGTTAAACTAATTTTTCTATATTGATATTTAAAACACATATGATAAAATAATTAATAAATTTTTACCGGTGTAGCGGCAGATTAGTTCTTTTTAACCCTTTGCGGCAAGGGCAAAATGTGTTTGTAAAATGAGAAATTATCGACTGACACCGGAATTCAAAAACGAATTTTTTAGATATTTTAAAATCCTTAATTTAAGCTTTTAGTCTAAAAGCAAAATTTTACTAAAATATTAGTGGTGCCGTTTTCAAGTTTGGAATTAAATTTAAGTATCCCAGACCGGGCACAGTGTGCCGGAAAGGGTTAAGAAACAAGAGCAAAAAAAAAAAAAAATATACGGGTTTAAACCTGTTTCAATTTATCTGCGTGTCAAAGCACGTACTTTTGTTGGTACTTAATTGGACTTAATAAAGGGTTACATTTTTAGCATCACCTCCAGAGATAATACTTCCACTCTATTAATTTCTTTTTACTCTATGAAAGAAACCAATTTGAAATTTTGACATTTCAAAAGTGACTGTTTTTTTCCCCCGAAAGATCTTTAAAATTTAAAGACTGGCAAAATGTCAGTTTAACTTAGGATTTTTGAACACAGCTGTTACGTCAGATCGTTGGTACTTCGTACATTAGAATGTATGTGTGGTTAGCTATAATGTAGTAAATATATGTATATGTATATATGAGACTTTTTTAGCAGTTTTTTTAAATCATTGATTAAATTTGATTGTATTTTATTTAAGTTAAAATTTTATTAAGACTTTAATTTGTTTTTAAAACAAAAATGAAATGGCTGTTTGACGTACAATTGTTCGAATCGGCAGACGATTCATACACAGTGATAAATTATCAAATAGCAAAATAAATTATGTATCAAAAATAGTCACTAAAACAATAGTAGCAAAACATAATGTTTAGGCGTATTAACGCGTAACCCGATCCCAACCAGAAAAAAACAGACTATACTCCGATCCAAGCCAGACAAAAATTCCATGAGCATAAACCCTACCCGAACCTAAAAATTCCATTTGAAAAAAAAAAACTATGTATTTGACGAATCAAATCTGAATCCCACAAAACTATTCAAATGAAGCATACCCCAATCCGATCAAGGAAAAATAATGTTCGTGTATATGCAACCCGACCCGAACCTAAAAATTTTCTTTGAAAAAAACCCGAAAAATGACCAGAACGAAACCTGAAATCGATAAAAATATTTCATAGACCTATAACCCGATAAGAGTAACACAAAATAATTTCCGTGAACATAAACCTGATTCGAACCTAAAAAATTCTATTTGAAAAAACCTCAAATTTTATGAAAACTACATCTGAATCCGATAAAAATATTCGAAATAACCATAACCAGATTCGTATAATAGAAAATAATTTTCGTGGACATGAACCGGATCCGAACCTAAAATTCTATTTAAAAAAATACCTGAAATTAGAATCGAACCAAATATGAACCTGAAAAAAAATATTCCACAGAATCATACCCGGATCTGAACAAGACAAAAATTTCCATGAACATGAACCCAATCCGAACCTAAAAAACTGAACTAAATCTGAATCAGACAAAAATATTCCAGAGAAGCATATCTTTATTCAAACAATGCAGAATAATTTCCGTTGATGTGCAACCCAACCTGAACCTAAAAATTCCATTAAAAAATCGAAATTTGAATTGAATGACATCTGAACCCGAAAAAATATTCCAAAGACCCAAAACCGGACCCGAGCAAGACAAAATAATTTCTCTGGATATGAATCCGACCAGAACCTTAAAAATCAATTTGAAAAAATACCTGAAATCTGAATCGAACGAAATCTGAATCCGACGAAAATATTCCAAATAACTATAACCAGATACGAACAAGACAATATAATTTCTATGGGCATAAACCCAATCCGAACCAGAAAATTTGTAAAAAAAAATAAATCCCGAACTTTGAACCAAACCTAATCTGAACCTAACAAAAATATTTCAGTGAAGTATAACCTCATTGGAACTAGGTAAAATAATTTCCATGGAAGCACAACCCGATCCGAACTTAAAAATCTCATTTGAAGGAAAAAAAAAACCCCACGAAATCTGAATTGAACCGAATCTAAATTGAACAAAAATATTCCAAACAACCATAACAACCATTATTTGACCTTGATGCAAGGATCCCGAATTACTTTTTGTATCATCTTGAAATTCGAATTAAAAAACACAGTAAAAAACTGACATCATCCGTAACATTCCTGCATGAATTCTTTTAACATCTGTCACAGTTTGCACGTTATTGACTTTTAAATTTCATCTTTCCTTTTTGGGAAAATCGGTAGATATCAAAACATATGTATGAAATAAATACATATTTGGAATTGGCACATTCGAATAGTTTTATATTTATTATTAACCTGCACCTAAAAAAAGTTCCATATGACTGCAGTTAAAAATTATGTACAGGAACATTCATTTTTAGGTGCGTTAGTAATTATGTAAATACGTAGCACCTATTATTGTCGCTCAGTCCATTCGTCTGTTCGTCTGTCTGCCCGCCTGTCTGTTCGTCCGTCTGTCTGTCCGCATATAACAACGCAAAAACTACCCAACCGAATCGCTTCAAATTTAAAATACATAATTAAAACATAATTTTGTCGAGTCATTTCAAATTTTATGAAAATCGGATGGATAGATCAATTACAGGGGTAATCAAAATGATTCCGTTACATTACGGTCAATGATGTAAAAAGTTTCAAATGAATTTTAATCGTTTGAAATTTAAAACATATAATTATCGCGTAATTTTGTCGAGTCATTTCGAATGTTATGAAAATCGGATGCATAGATCAATTACAGGGACAATCAAAAGGATTCCGTTACATTACGGTCAATGGGGGGAAAAAGTTTCAAATGCATTTTAATCATTTGAAATTTAAAACATATAAATATTACATAATTTTGTCGAGTCATTTCAAATGTTATGAAAGTCGGTTGCGTAGATTATTTATAGGGACAATCAAAAGTATTCCATTACATTACGGTGAATGGGAAAAAAGTTTCAAATGCGTTTTAGTGATGTTACACTCATTCGAACATAATAGAATTCGCATGAATCTATGAAATATATACTAAAATATGCATTCTGTACAATCTCTGATGCAAAGAATTTTTATTATTAAATTACAGAACCACACAAAAGGATTCCAATACAAAATGCTATACAGGGAAACATTGTTTGGAGCATGTTTTAATTATATTCTATTATTTCACATTTTATGAATAAGATATACGTTGCTGAAGAGTAATAAAAAATACTTCCTGCATATTTACAGAAACACAAAGTTTCGACTACTATACTGTATCCGAATACTGTACTGTACTGTACTGTACTGTACTCCTATACTGTATCCTCTACTATATCAGCAAGATCTGAATATTTTTGAAACTTCGTTATCGTACGAACGCACCTCATTTGCTACGTTCACATGCAATTTCCAACTTGTTTATTATTTCTATTATTCAACTTTATGTTCTAGCACAAACACAAAATTTCTAGTATCGTATATAAAACCTTCTTAACCGAACAATACATTAATGTATGCCACTGAATACTGGAAATAAAAATAAAGTAAATTTACTATCCATATTTAAGGTTTATGTTACCTTCAAAAGAACAAATCACCACGAGATTACAGAAAATAAGATAAACAATAAATTGTATTTTTTTCTTTTAACATTTCTTACATGGTATTATTGAACTGCTTTTCGATATCATATAAAGCGGATATCAATTTCCCAAATCAAGTAAAACTACCACAGGACATCATAGATAATTTTCAATCCTATATTTTCTTAGAGTAAACGTTATGCTTTTGAAATGTAATTCTAGTTCATTTTTAAAAAATTATACTTCATGCTGTAATAGTGGTACAATTTTTATGAAGGCAGTGATAAATATACAATGTATGTTCTGTGTTATTTATTCGTTACTTTAAGATATTTCTAGGAAAACCCTTTCCAGTAAATATCTTCAAATATATTTTGTAAAAAGGATACAGTAGCATAAGAATTTAGGACTAAACAATATGGAATTTATAAATATAAATTTTTTTTTACAAGTGTAAATGAAAAGTAATATGCTTACTTACTTTATTATACATTGCCTTTTATAAAGAATTTTGTTATCAGTTTTAAAAATAAATGTTTTGCTAAAGCAAGATCTCGATCGACTTAACTAACCACTTCATCTGGCATCCCGTTAAAAAATCCAGCCATTAATAAAATTAAAAAAAATTAAACTTTAAAAATCTATAAATAAACATAATAAAAAATTAGAAATGGAAAAATAAAGGAAATATTAAAAACGGAAAATATTCTTTAATTGTTTGATCTTGATGCAAGGATACCGAATCACTTCTTGTATCATCTTGAAATTCGAATGAAAATAAAAAATCACTTTAAAAAACATACATCATCCGTAACAGTCCTACAAGAATTCTATTAATAGCTGACACAGTTTGCATGTTAATTACTTTTAAATTCCATCGATCATTTTTGGTTCACCCGATAGATATCAAAACATGTATGAAATGAATAAAAATTTGGAACTGACACATTCGAATATTTTTATGTTTATTCTTAACCTGCATCTAAAAAAATTCCAAATGACTGGAGTTAGAAATTTTTAAGGTAACGAACATTGATTTTTATTTTTTCTAATATTTTATTTACTCGTGTATAATGCGCACTTATTTTTTCAAAAAAGGGCAAAACTACAAGGTGCGTATTATGCATGGACTATTATTTTACTGCTGCATGTAATCACACAATATACATATTAAACAAAAACTTAATTTGCAGAACAAATTAAAAAAACAATATTTATTTCCTGCACTATTTAAGCCCAAGAAGAGACAGATATTAAGATATTTGATTTAGTTATTTCTACATTTAGTATTACATTTTTGTATCAAATAATTTAAATTATGTGAACATTAAAAAAAATAAAAATAAAATTCAAACAATATGATACTTAAAACCCCTAAATCTTAGACTCCGTTCAAACGAAATCGAAATAAATCTGAGACCTTTTTTTCCAAACTTAACTTGCAAATATTTGTTTTGTAGATTTTGTATAATGTTTACGGTAGGTATAAATAAAAAGAATAGACACATCTAAAAAGCAAATGTTCAGAAAAAGTTTAAGATTTATTTCGATTTCGTTATTCTATATTTGCTTTTATATTCTATATTTGCTTTTTTATACGCATATTCTATATTTTTTTCAACACCAGCGCTTGAATTCAGCATGCCTCTTTGGTCGCTATATTGTACCTGATTTGCTCTCTACGCATGCTCTGTTGAGAAATTTCAACTTCTATCCCGGCTGGCCAAAGACGAAGTTGCTGGACCCACCATTAGTTTTCAGCTTAAACCTGATCAAGCTAGGTCGATGATGAATACGATTTTAGATTACGACGCAGGTTTTGCGCCTAACTCGGGGTCGAAGTAGTTTGTGAATACGACCGTAAACTGTACTAAGACCTGAAGATAAACTGAAATTACAAGTTAAACTGTGGAAATGGGTATAAAGTAGCAGTCTTTGAGACGGCTAAAATAATCTAGGGGCTAATCTAAAGCTAGAAGGGTTAAATCAAGCGATCTGATATTCGATGGTTGAATTGTAATAAAAAGAAGTTAAACTACTGAAATTTTAATTTAGGGGGGGGGGGAGAAATTGCCAGCAGTACAAGGAATATAATTTAAATAAATGAATAAGCATAAAGAGGGATTATACCTCTATTATAATACCTCTTTATGAAGTCTTCCAAATTTCGCTTTAAGAATGATATCTAACATTATTACAAAACATTACAAGCAAAATTGTGAAAATGGGTAAAAAACAACGATCTGTGAGACGGCCGAAAAAATTATGGTTAAATCAAAGCCTAGAAGGATAAAGTGAAGCATTCTTATATTCGATGTACAAATTGCTAAAAGTAATTTGGGAAACGAATTAAAAGTATCTAATTTCATGAATTAAATTTTACGTTACAAAATGAATGAATTTGAAATAGTTTTTATATTTATAAGACCGTTTTCGTGAGATCGCGAACTGAAGTTAAGGGTTAAGATACTATTTTATTCTGTTTTCTTTTAAATGTTCATGTGCTGCTAATTTAGCTAAAACGGGGAGGGTGAGGGGAGGTGGACGGAACATCTTATAAAAATAAATAAATATTTTAGTGTATTTCTCTAAAAATGCTGTTACAGCAATACAATGTCATCATATTATTTCTGGAAAGAGATAACTAAATTAAAAAAAGCAGCACTGAATAATATATATGCCTCCCATCCCTTTCTTAACGTCTACTTTAAAATCCACGCACTTATCATTTTTGTAACACATCTATTAGTGTAATTTCAGCTGTTATCTACATTTAAACATTTTTCTGAGTTTAAAATATAATAACAACTTACAGATTTAATGTCATAGGCTAAAAACGCATAAAAAGAGGTAATTTTTGTACGAAATCTGTAATTTTAATAACAAGTAGGTGATTCTAGAAATTTACACACTTAACTGTGTACATATCATTATGTGTAAATAATAAAAAAAACACACCAATTCGTGTAAATTCAGGCATATTTTCCAGCATTTACACATTTATTTGTGTTTTTCAAGTGATAACAAAATACACACTTAGCTTTATAAGCTAAAATGCACATAAAAAAGTGAAACTTTGAAAAAGTGTGTAATTTTCATCATAAGTGTGTAATTGTAGGAATTTACATACATACATAGGTAAATTTGATTAATTTACACACTTAGTTAGAGTGTTTAAGTCTCTAACCCTGACACAAGAACGCCAGAATAGCGTTTTTCTTGCAACTTTAATATAAACATATGGTTGAGATATAGCAGTTTGAATTTCTAGAATGTCTGACATTTGAAAACAATCTCGATTTTGTCATCCGGCTCTACTTTTGCTACTACACCAAATTAAATCCACCATAATGTTTTGCAATAGTGGACACTTCAAGATATCGCTAAATATGGCGGTTAAACGTAAGTCGCTCTGAATGAAGCCAACATGGATATAGTCATGAAGTTTGACTAAATTTTGATTCTTATTCAGTATTGAAATCTTGAATGAATACTGTATATTGTACAAACGAGTAATTTCTAGATTTCTTTTTCTCCGGACTGCTACAATAGTCAATTTTTTATTTTTTGTAATGCAAACTAATTAATAAATTGAAATAAATGTATTCTCGAAGAATGTGGATAACACATTTTGAACTGAGAAGAAATGCATTTCGCTTGAAGAAAACTGGAATTTATCTAATATTGGATTCCACTTAATTTAGTTTTGTGCTAAGGGTAAAATAAGCTGGATAATAAAAAGAGTAATAGTAAAGGAATAATCTCCCTGATCTTTTTTCAGAATTGTAATTATTGCAGCAACTATCATACGCTTAGAACTGCATAGCTATATGCAATAGTGTTAAATTTTCACAATGTTTGGCGCTACTCAGTGAAATATCAGCAATTTCACGACAAAAATAAGTTGCATAAATGGAGAAATTTAGACGACAATTTAATAAATTTTTGGAAATTTTAATTCAAATTTCATATTGACAAAAGTTGGACATATTTTATATTCATGTTTCACTCACTTTAGATATTGTGTTTCAAAATAAAACTAACTGAATTCTTAATAACAGATGAGCTATTTTTTTATTTTTGAAAAGGATTTGTACTGTGTTGTTTCGTTTTAAGATGTAGCAGAAAATTTCAAACTCTCTAAAATTTCAAATTGCAGTACTCCAACGATATTTTCTAGATAAATCTAAAAAAAATAAAATTGCTCCCGAATCCTTGTATCAAGACTGAATACAATTTATAATACAATTGTTTAAATACAACAATTTATAATTATTTAGTATACCTTTTTGAATTTTAATTTTTAGTAGCTGTCATATTGTAACAAGATGATAGGTTAAAGATATACAACAAACTCATTCGATGTCCTGCATACACACTCAGTCTCACCCAAATCAATTCAGATACACCAGTGCTACAACCTGACAAAATTTTTATTGTTTTAAATTGTCAGACATTTTTGAATTTGAAAATACTTTATCGCAGATAACTGCATTGTGATCGAATATATAAATATTTTTTTTAACTTCCTTAAATTTATACATCATTTCTACTTTGAAATATTTATGTGCTGGCTCTTATCAAACAAGCAGTCGGATAGATTTATCCATCGAAATCTGTCAAGACCTTGGTAAGACCTGTATGCATTCTAAACAAAAACCAAATCGATTCACAAATAGGAGGGTTACTATACGACAAAAACTCAGATTGTTTCAAAATATCGGCCACTCTAGAATTTCAAACTGGTATATTTCAATAAATTTTTTCACATAAATCTGAAAGTGACAATGTTCCATGATTAATGCCAAATACTTATCACACACATATATTATTTATATTTTTATTTCTCTTTCGCATGCTTTTTAAACTCAATTTCTTCTGTTTTCTGTCCATTGCATTATGTTTAAATGAAATGACGGATGAAAGTGAGCAAAGAACTCCATCCAGTCCCAAATAATTAAGATTCATATGCTTTGTCACATGTAAATCGATTCATAAATACAAATGAGGAATTATCTTGAACTGTTTTTCTCCGGACTGCTGAAATAGAAGGATTTTTGCTTTTTGTAATGTAAACTACTTTATAAAGGAATTCTAGAAGAATATGGGTAACATGATTCGAACTAAGAGATACTGATAAAAATTTTATTATACGGTATAAATAATAATACATCTGAGTTGTGTAGGAAAATAGGAGGATGTACCTAAATGGAAAATAAATGAACTTGAGAAATTGTCTGGGTCTCGGTCTTGAGAAATCTGTCTGGGACAATTAGAAAACTTTTGCTTGACATTTTATAATAGCGCATATCAAATAAATGTCTTGTATCTGCAAAGCGAAGCTTTGCTTTCTCTCTCTAAGAGAATTATTTTTATATTATTAATTATGACAAGACGGAAATATTTTGTTTCCATTTCTATTGTATTTCTATCTCAATAAAATTGGCTAATGTAATAGATTTTTTTGAAATACCGTCATAATTATAATCGAATAAAATCACGTTATTATCATTTCATAAGCGAAAAAAATGATGAATTAAATTTTCTAAATATTATTAAATATTATAACAATTGAAGCATTTCATAATATTCATCATTTTGTTTTGGTGACATGTGATTTAGATTTAGACTTTACATCAAAATGTGTCCATAATAATTTAAAAATGTTCAGTGCGATCAATGTACAATGATGAAAAAATGTGTGCAAAAGTACGCCTTTATACAAATAAATGATTATGTTACAATGGATAGTTAATTGAGTGATAAGATAACTCATTGGAAATTTGAAGCTACCTGCACACATTGTATTCGAATATAATCTGTCCTGCGATAATGACGCCAGGTTCAGTTTTCTCATCTTAGTTTTAGAATTTTTATCAAAAATATAAGATTTGATAGAGCAATTTATTGACTATGCGTACAAGAAAACATGTTTTAGCAGATATGTATTCATAAAATTTAATGGCGTAATTTCTTAACCAATACTACAAAGCTATAAAATAAGATGAAATAATGGCCTGTAAATTGTCCATTTCTAAAGATACACACTCTAGAGCCGTAGAAACTGAGAAATTGCTTTCACTTACCATTAATTTCAATATCAGGGTGCAGTAACAATTATTTGATATTTTATTCTTACCACATGAAAAAATTAGCAGGATTTAGGACATACACATTTCTCTTTGTAATTTTTAGTTTTCAACAATAACAATAAAGGTTCCTCTTCCATAAAAAAATAGTTATGCCACTGAAAAGCATCAACCGTGTGTGATAACTCTGCATTATGGCTTTATTACCCAGTTATGCATTTTGCGCAGTATATTTTAAATTTCCAGCTATATCGTGACTGCATCCAAAATCTCCTACAACATGTTAAAGATACGTAAAATACATAAATTATCTAATAAATAAAATACTTCCTAATAAATGTACAGTCTTTATATCACATAACTTATCTAGCACATTTGGATCGTACTAGACACTTACCTGCTGATTCTATCTATAAGATCTAAGGACGAAACAAATTAACTTGTAGTGATTATTTTGAAATTCAAATGACCCAGAGCCTTTCAGAGCAGAAACTACAGTATCATTTTCAAGATTTTTCATAACTACGAGTGATATTAGAACTTGGCGTGCAATAATTTACACTGTTTTTATTGCCCCAGAACACTTTTCATAAAGTTTTAAAATACAATTTATATAGAAAAATCTTTGCTAAGTATTAAAAGTAAAACTAAACAAAAAATATATTAATGAAATATTAGTGTAATTTTTCCAATGCAAAATTTTTCATAGTTGTATAAGCAGGGCTCCCAAATGGTCCGCGAACTGAACATCAGTATTTTTTAACAGAAAATTTCATAATACGTTTGAGCTAGAATCAACTTCCAAACGTGGTTTCTTGACAATTTGCAAGAAAAATCTAAAAAGGAAATTTCTCTAAAAAAATTCTGATGTTCAGTTCGCGGACCATTTGGGAGCCCTGTATAAGAACAAATTTAAATATACATACATATGGGTGATTCTCAAAATAGGGGACAATTTATGTCTTTCGGCATACAAAAAAAATGAGTGGTTTTCTGTGATGTTTTTATATTTAGATATATTTGTCTCAATATTATTCATTATTTGCACTCAAGAATTACTCACTTTTTAGTTAAAAACACCTTAAAATAACAGAATAAATGTTCAAAATGTCATTAGCATGGATGTCCACAGCAGCTGTGCCTTGTATATACAAGCTTTTTCAAGAGGTAATATCATGTTTATAAAATAAAACAAATGTTATTCTTTCTTTAAATTAATCAAGGAGAAGATTTATCCAATAAATTTATTTTTAAAAATAAAATTATAGTATATAAAAAAAGAATTAAAGTTTGTCCTCCATATTCTATTTTCAAAACAAGGTCATACTATAACAGCTGGTTATTAATCAAAATTTCATTTTCACACATGACAATAGTTTTAAAATATAAAGTTGTTCCGTAACAACAAGTAGCCATTTTATCCCAGCCTGAAAATAGAAGCATGTATTATATTTTAAGAATAGAAGTTGAATATTAGGGGCGTACATCAATTGTATGTCATTAGAATGGATAATAATTTTCATGTTTATTTTATAATTAAAATTTTTATTTTACTTATTTGCATAGGACTTTTGTGTTTTAAAAAGCTCCAGAAAAAACTATTGCATTGTGATTATATTGTGGCTCATAATCTTATTTAAATTAAAATTTGTCATTAGCATGGACAAATATCAGTGTCATTAGCATGGTTTTTCCGTCCATGCTAAAGACTCCTATGTGCATAAATGTAACCATTGCTTATATTGTATCTTTTATAATGTTTAATTTTACATATAAATTTAGGTATTACATTTATTATCCCTAAAATATGCATTAAATCTGTCAGAAAATCACTAAACAGCTTCTTACATGGTTAGTGTGAGAATGTTGCTCATGTAAACAAAGTTTGCTCTTTAGTAACGTTTTTATTCTCCTTATATGTGTATATGTAAAAATGGAAAACATTTGCTGAAAAGGAAGGCTAATAAATATCGAAAAAAAAATATTTAAACAGGAAGAAAATAAAAATTTCTTAATATATTTATTCTATGCAATTTCTTTTGTCATTAGCATGGCTCAAAAAATACTAATTATTTTTTTAAAGTTAATTTTTAAATATTTTTCTCTGCTGACTACATGTAAAGTATACCTAATGCTATATTAATAACACCTATTTTTTTCAGAAATTTTGCTAACAGTATTTTTTTTAAGATTTCACTTTTGAAATTGTCCCCTATTTTGAGAATCACCCATATACATTGTATATACATTGTGTGAGAGTGTTTGTATAAATGCGTACTGCAAGCAAACGTTCTCTGCAACTATATTGTTGAGGTTGGCGTTCTACATATATTCAGTCTGTTCGTTATATTAAGAAAAGAAACTTACCAGTGTAAAGACTTTTGAAAAGTCCATGCAATAATTTTACACACTACAGATTTATAAGAAATTATCCATTGTACCTGGAAATAAAATATTAAATTAGTTGTTATAGACTTTCTATGAAATCACAATAAAGCAATGATAAAAATGAATCAGAACTTAAATTCATGTAATATTATAATCAAAATTTAATTTTATCTAAATATTTTTTTTTATTTAATATTCAAGGAGTACAGAAAATAACTAGTCATTTATATTTTACCATAAAATAATTGTTTCAATAAATTTTCTCATATACAGGATTTTTTTGATCAATTCAACATTAAAAATAATAAATTTCTCTTTTTTTAACAATCTTTACAAAATAATAATAATAATAATTAATAAACCTATCTATTACTTACAGTGCTTTTATACTTTTTCGTCTTTTATAAAAAGAATTGATATAATTAAATTCGATTCATAGTATATTTTAGCATAGTACTATACATAATCATGTAGACCATACATAGATCTATAGATCATAGTATTTCATAGATCTATTTAACATAGTACATCATATTCCGTTTTTCCCTCTCTTCTTTTTTTTTGCTCCCTTATTTTAACAATATATATATATATATATATATATATATAGAGAGAGAGAGAGAGAGGGGTGCGTCATAAGTATCGAAACAGTAGACTATTTCCTTAAATATTGCATCGCAGTACAATACTTCCAATAGCAAAGCTTCATAAAAAAAGGTGCAAAATGTGATGACATAAATTGTGTCTTCATGGGGCTATTTGAAGAAATATGAAAAGAAAATTTTTATACAGCCTCCGTAGCGCTAAATTCTCAATTAGGAAATTATTCCTTACCCATTTCTGTATTGAAAAGAAGTTTTTATCTCCATATCTATAAATCTCACACAGATATTCTGCATAATTCGTGATTTACACCACTTAACCATGCCTCTAAAAGAAGGGTTTTTGACTTATTTTCAAAGCAAGAAAGGGGTCATCCAAATATTGTCCGTTTTTAAATGTCGATATAAGACTGTGCCTCTCATTTGAACATAAAAAAGCAGTGTACAGATTTTAAGCTAAACCTGCTTTCAAAATATCCTGGTACTGTACACTACAAGTCTGCACGGGTCGAAATATCTAGGTCCGGTCACAAACTGACATATAGGAAAAAAAAAATTAAAATCATAGACCGGTCTAAACTCATTGTATTTTTACATAGTTTTTTTTCGCATCGATATGAGTAAAAATTATTTCGTAGAGGTGAGTTCTGTCTAAAAATACTTATTACAGCTTTTTTTTCATGTTTATAATTTCTACTTTTAAAGAAGCTCAAAAAGCAGCGGTATATTTGTTTTTTTAATGAATCTCTTATACGTAAAAGTTTCCCTTTCTCTTTAACTTCGTTTTCTATATAGTAAAATCGTTTAAAAGGGAATCTCATGGTAATGAATGCGCTGTAGACAAATTAGTGATGGGCGTTTTCGATTTTTTAAATCGATTTAATCGATAATACGGCCAACTCGATTTAATCGATACTTTAAAATTGTTAATCGATTTCTCTGAAGGTAATATAATTTTCATTTTCCTTCAAAAGTCGAAGATAAAAAATAGTCGGATGTGCCAATTCCAAAATTTCTGTGTATTAGTTTCTAAGATAGAAGAATTAAAGAAACCACAGAAACCCCCCCCCCCCTCCCCCGTGCAAAATAACGTTTTTTGTTGAGTGATGTACACCGAAAATTGATCAAGATAATTTTTTATCAGGTACCAGCCGAATCTGAATTTTGATGAAAATCCATGAAAGTGCGAGATGCAGCTATTGCGAAATCATAAAAAATGCAGCATATCAGCGCCACCTGTAGGGCAATTTACACCAAGAACTAAATAACACTAATCTATGTCAGGGATTTACTGAAACTGAATTTTTATGAAAATTCGTTCTTGAGATAGTGCTATTGCGTTAATTATGAATAATGCAGTATAGCAGCGCCATCTCTTAAGCGATTTCCACCAAAATATAATTAGCATTAAATAATATCAAGGACTAATTGAATCTAAACTTTTATGAAAGTCCGTGCATTAGTTCTTGAGATAAAGCTAAAATGGAAACAGGGGCGTGCGAAAAGAAAACTGCGCCCGGTTCAAAGTTCCAATTCAGCCCCCCCTATTAACTTTGTCTTGTGATAGGCTAGAAGTAAAAGTGTTAGAAGTAAAAATTTAGCGCCCTTTAAATTTCCGTGCTCGGAACAATCGCCTCCTTTCGCCTCCCCCCCTTTCACATGGCGCTGAGTGGAAATTGTGAAAAATTCAGCATAGCAGCGCCATCTGAGAAGCGATATACATCAAAATTCCAAAAAACATCAATTCATGTCAAGGACTAACTGGATCTGAAATTTGATGAAAATCCGTGCATTCGTTATTCAGATATAGCTGTTGCGCAAATCGCAAAAAATGCTGCATAGCAGCATGGTATATATAGCCACCTGTTAGGCTATATACACCAAAAATTAATTAGATTCAGTTTATATCAAGGTCAAACTAAATCTATAGTTTTGTGGAATTCCGTACATTTTTTCTTGAGATAGACCGGTCAGAAATTTTTGTCATATATAGACTCGCAGAGTGACAGACACACACACAGACAAATACTTCTTAAAAACCATAAAATCGTGTTAAAGACCTTCTAAAATATATAAATCCATCGAAAACGGGAAGTCGAACTTTTTCAGGAATCTAATACTCTCTTCTTGTAAAATTACAAAAGAAAGTAAAAATGTAAAATCGATTCTGCCCGTAAGATCGGTCTTTAAATTCGACTTCGATCTTTAGATTCGATTTCGAACTTTAGATTCGATGTCGATCTTTAGATTCAATTTCGATCTTTAGATTCGATTTTTTTTTTTTTTTTTTTTTTTTTTTCTAGGCTAAATCAGTGTTGAATGCAGGTATTTTTCGGAGATATTTTTGATGCCGGAGAAAGGCATCATGTTTTACAGCTCTGTAAGAGAGGGGGAATCGCAATTTGTGCATTAGAAAGCTTAAAATCTCATAACTTCTTGGGGGGGGGGGGTACCTCTGCGGGCCACCCCATTAATTCGACACTCGGTTTAATCGTTATATATTTGTTTAGAACTCCAATTATTTGAAGTATTAGTTTTAAGTTTTATTTTTCACGCTCGTCTCTTCTAATTCCGCGTCAGTTTTAAACTTACAGGGCCGTTCGAAATATGCATACAGTTTTGAAAATGTCCAATTCTCGGTCTATTTTATTTCAGATCCACATTTTAAATCCTTGACAAAAGATAAATAAAGGACGGTCCTTCCGCCCGTTTGGGGTTTATCTGCGCCCCGCCGGGGGGCATATTTTTTTGTTTCTTCAAAAGAAACAAAAAAAAAATGTTGAGGGGAGGCTTGCACCCTCCCCCAATATACACTTTAAAATTTCGCTCATTTAATTCTCTACCATTTTTAACTTAAAAGTTTAAGCTACATGGTACCCCTTAGAGCTGTGGACCCCCCCCCCCCCTGTCGGTCACTCACCTAATTTTGCTTATTTCTTCACTCCATTTCAATCTTTAAAAGGCTATAACTGCTTCTATAGGAGTTACAGTGGGGAGAAAAAAAATTCTGTATAGCTAACCATTTCTCGCCGTTCTTTTTGCTATTCCAGTTTCCCTATTATATCTATAGGGCCTTTTTTTTGTGTGTGTGTGTGGGGGGGGATTCTCATTTCTTGATACAATATGTCTATTGAAAGCTTATGCTTCATACATTACAAATCTAGCATAAGAAATTTTCTCCCATCATTTCAAGTCACATTACGGACCCATAATGTATTAAAATTTTAAGTTTTCAAACTTCTTCGAAAAAAAAAAAAAAAAAAAAAAAAAAAACTGATACATATCAGCGAAACTGGGGTTCGAGCCCGCAATCTTTTGATTGCACACGTAATCCTTAAGCTTATTGGCCACCGAGTACTCAGCAGCGCTATTATTTCTTTAGATTGTCATATTTAAATTCGTAATATCTTTTGAATGGAATGTCCGATTTGAATAATTGAAAACGTAATCTACAGATATTATAACAGGCATTAATACAAAATGATTTATTTGGATAAGGATTAAGGTATTGATAGTACGGTCTAATTTTGGTTGGTGTATTTACCGCGTTTTAAAATGTAAAAAAGTAGTTATAGTGAGTTAACTACAATAGCTGGACATATGGTATCGCGCGTTTTTTTTTAATAGATATTGATATGTTCTTTAATATTATAGAACCTTTTTTATTAATTTTTTTAAAAGTATTTCCTGACGATTCAAAATTAGATATCCTAACGATTCAAAAAATACACACGTAATTGTTCAAGGGTTCACTTCTGTCGGCACCCTCAGAGTGCTACTATTTTTTTTCATATTCGCCCGTCCTACTCCCCCCCCCCGCTCCCTCCTTACCAATCTTAACTTACAGGATCGTTCAAATTATAACTGCGATTTTAAAAAAGTCTCATCCTCGTTCTATTTTATTATAAATCCATATTCCATCCCCAACAAAAGATACGTTTGGACCGGTGTCGCCCTTCTGTCCGTTTGGGATTTACCTTGCCCCCCCTGTGTGGGGGCATATTTTTTGTTTCTTTAGTACCATATCATGTAACATATCGTTATAAAGCTTTTATCTCCTCGTTTTTTTTCTGTTACTACCCCTCTCTTCACCTAGTTACATGCTCTTGGCACTTTTTATAGTTTCAAAGAGTGCATGTTTCCTGCTGGCCACCCCATGAATTCAACACTAAGTTAAACACTATATTTTTGTTTAGAAGCTCAGTTAATTGGGTTATTAGTTTATTATGTTTTTTTTCTAAGTTCGTCTGTTTTAATCCCTCCCCACCTTCCTCGCTCACCTTTACTAAATGGGCCGTTCAAAGTATGCATGCAATTTTTAAAATGTTCAATTCTCATTCTATTTTATTGTAAATCCTCATTTTGAAACTTCGATAAAAGATACATTTGGGCTATGGTCACCCTTCCGTCAAGAGTGGGGTTTACCTGCCCCCTTGTGTATGGGGCATAGTTTTTGTCTTCCAAACTATCTCGTGTAACATTTGGTTGGCATTAGGAAAAAAAGTTTTTTTTTGTCTATACTCCTTGTTCCCCATCCTAGTTACACGCTCTTGGCACTCTTTATCCTCGGTTTAATGCCAAGTTACTCAGTGTTGTTGTAAGTTGAGTTATATCTCTCAAATTTGTCAATTTTTTTGTTTAAGTGACAATCATAAGTGACAATCATTTTAAAATTTAAAATTCTTATTATCCGACTCTAAAATCTGCAATAGCTTAATTCTATGCCTCCCTAAATGGGGATGGGGAGGTGAGAGGCGGTAATTACGGTCCTGCTGATTGTCCTGTTGAAGTTTTAGAATTAGTAATTTGGATCTTCTCTGTGTGAATCTGAATATCGAAATATCGATTCTAGTATCGATTCTAGAACTGAGAAATCGATTCTTATTATGATCGATGTTGTTTTATACGATATCGATTTTAATCGATTCTCAAAATTTCCAGAATCGCCCATCACTAAGACAAATTCCTTTCTTAGGAGTTATAAATGCTATATTTTTATCAGGTAATATTATAGTCACTTTGCATGGATCTTTTCTGTGTAAGACAGGATTGGGCCATTTAGAGACTAGTTTTCACAGACTTTACTGCATTTTATTTTTGTTTTTCCTTTAAATCTAGTATCATTTATAAAAAAATGAATTTTAAAGTTTTTATTGTAAAATAACGATGATTTAAAAATACGTGCACTTTTTGAAAAATTTTGGGCTAAGCAAATTTTACCTATTTTTGAACAGATTAGACATGTCAGACGAGGATATTAATACGAGTTGTGTCGAGACCGGAACTGAAAATTTAGCCTTGTGCAGACATAGGATGAAGAGATAGTCTCGGTTAAAAATTTAAAAAAAAATAAATGTAAGACCTGACCGAGTCTTCAGAAAAAAATAAGGTCCCGGGCCTAGTGTGGCCCGGTTTCAGAATACAAACTTTTTTTTTACAGCCTCGACGGAAGGATAAAAAGCCTGAAGTTTTATTTTTCGTTCTACATTTCCTAGAATTGTTTCTTTAATTGCACGCATTTCAGCTTGTGTCTAATCACTTAAAAAACCTGCCAAATAATTTTAACGGCCATAACTCTGTGGGCTTTGCAGATATGAAGATGCACTTTTTTGTGTTTAATTCAGGAATGAATGAGAAAAGTTTTTCTAACTGGAATTTGTATCCTATGGGAGCTGTATAAAATTTTATTTTCGTATTTTTTCAAATAGACCCCCTATGGAGTTGCAAGTTACTTCATCATATATGGCAATGAATTTTTGCAACTGTAAGGGGCAATATTTAAGGAGATAGACTATTGTTTCGATACTTATGACTCACCCAGTATATCACTATACGGCCAAATGTGACCGGCCACTTCATGTTTTGACATTTTGTTAAATATTTAGAAGAATACATGAGGAATTATCTTGAAACTATACGTGGGAAAATATAATAGCACAAGGTCATGGATTTCCGCGAAGATTTTTTCCGAAAACTTCTTAGAGGCCGTCCACAAATTAAAAAAAGACGAATATCATTTAAATAATCTTACCAAAACTAATGTAGCAAAAGCGTTCAAACTGTAGATTATGATTAAGAGCTTATTATAATACGCTGTGTTCATTTTAATTTAAATAACCTGTATACTTGGTGAGAAATCAAGATTTTTATGAAGAGTTCCTATTTTTTCCAAGTTTTTTTGCTTATAATTCGCAGAGTTCTTAATATAAAATAATGTACTTTTCCGAATAAATGACAAATAATATTGTACATAATATACTGCAATCAGAATTAAAAAGTATTTAAAAATGTATGAAAAACGAGCAGTTTTACTAAATAATTTTTCATTGCGTACGCGTGAACGCTATCAAAATTTCATTTGCATATTGAGTTAGCCAAATGTATAGAACAACATTGTGAAAATATCAAAAACATAACTTGGAAATTCCGAAAGTGTTCGTCGATAGAATAAGCTCAAAATCCAGTATTCCCAAATTTCATATTGTATATTTTATAATTTTAATGAATTTTAGCTACTGGAAGAGGTGATGTTTAAGGCCTATTTTTTCGATACTTATGACTCACCCAGTATATTCTCTATATGGCCAAAGGTTACTGGACACTTGTAATTTTAGAGATTTTGTTAAATATCTAGAAGAACACATGAGGAATTATCTTGAAAAAACTCCTCATTTTTTATTCGGATACAACCCCTAATTTTTCGTTTCTTTTTGTGAACAACGGATTTTGAGCTTATTCTATCGATTTTACTTTCAAAATTTTCAAGCTATGTTTATGAGTCTTGTGAAAAATTACCTTTATACATTTATCTAACACAATATGCAAATTAAATTTTGATCGCGTTCACGCGCGCAGAGAAAAAATATTTAGTAAACCTGCTCATTTTTCATGCAATTTTTATAAATTTTTTTGTTCTGATTACAGAGTGCTATGTAAAATATTATTTGTCATATTTTCTGGAAAGAACATTTTTTTTATATAAAGAGCTCTGCAAATTATAAACAAAAAACTTGAAAAAATTGGGCCTGTTTTTATAAAATCCCTTTTTTACGAGTATACATGTTATCTACATAAAAATGAACACAATTTATTACAATAATCCACTTAAATCATAATCTGCAGTTTGAACGCTTTTGATAGATTGCTTTTTACAGGGTTATCCAAAAGATATTCGTTGATTTTCAATTTGTTGATGGTCCCCTATGGCGTTTCGGGAAAAATCTTCCCAGTAATATATGATCTTTACTATTATGCTTACACGCCTGGAATTTCCGGAAAATTCCTCATGTATTTTTCTAGATATTTAACAAAATGCCTAAAATTGCAGGTGGCCGGTCATCTTCGGCCTTATAGTGTATATAAAATATCATTTTGGAGATTTTGTTAATTCTGCTCCTAAAAGCCAATGTTCCCTTGAATTGATCTCCGAATATTTGTAAACGTTTTTAGTTAGGTTCACTCTTGCAGATAATTATTTTCAAAATTATATTTTCATATCTAAAAATAAACATATATGTATGTATGTCATCTTTCTTTTTCCTTAGGTCCAATCACCCAATTTTTTTCAGGCAATTGGACTTGTCGGATCAATTTTAATCGATTCTTTGATTTTTTAATACGGACCATCAGGTACTGTTAAAACGTGTAAAATAAGATAAAAAAATTAAACAAGGCACATCATGCAAATATTATATCAACTAAAGACCATTTTAAGAATAACCTTTGCTACAAAGATTTCTAAAAAGTGTGCCGAACGTGAAATTATTAGATTTATTTATACAAAAATCATAAGAATTACGCAAATATATGTATATATTGTTATAGGTTATAAGTATGAAAAAAACACATAGTTATTTTAGGGAAAAAATATACAAGAATATCTATGAACATATGGGTACATAACTTTTTAGATATCTCATTCCCCATTTATTCACATCAATGAAAATTCGTTAAATCCAATAAACCTGAGGATAATGCAACCACATTTACATACCAAACAGAACTTTTTTTCTTATATTGGTTTCGATATTTTCCCACTTCAACTGTATCGTAAAATGTCGAAGTTTAGATATTTCACTTAAGAAATGTAGTTTAATACCATATGCTGTTATGCTTTTTAAATATTTGATTATGTGATTGTAATAATATATTATATAATTTACTTTACTGCAAGCAAAAAACAACGAAGAAATTAATTTTCCCGCACTAAGAAAAACTTAAAAAAAATTATTTATAACGGTGGGGTAATTGGATCCTACGTGGTGCAGTTACCTTTGCCCCGTGTACTATTTACCCTATTCTTCAAAACTCTATGAGGTAACTGGAACACCGGCCTTAAATTTGAAACATAAAGTAAATATGTACAGCTACCTAATAATAGTGTATTTGTATGACTAATCTTTAAAAAATGATAGTTTAATAAATTCACTTACCATATTTCAAAATAAAACCGACAAAGTTCAACCAAAATTCCGTTGTTTTTTTAAAAAAAGGGAAGATTTAATTTTCGATAAATATCATAGAAAAGATAGATCTCTGATTGTGTTAACACAGTAGAATTAGAGGAGGCAATGAAATGTTCGCAATAGCTAAAATAATAAAATAGTCTATGGCCCTGAAACTTCGCGGGCCCAGTTACTGCACGTTACCTTATAAGAGGACTTGAGTTTCAAAACTCACTTTTTCAAAAATTTAAAAAAATCGAGTTTTCTCTTCCAACTTATTCTATTGGTAAACCACCATCGAAAAAACATTACATCCTGCAAAAAACGTATTTTATCTTTTATTTCTGGCATTGTTAACTGTTCATTCACAATAAAAACTATTTGACGCATTCTCAGATATTTCGGGGATTCCCCAAATTTCATTTTCTGGATAAGGCGAGTTTTTTTATATATATGTAAAACGCTGCTAACATTTACAGTTTACAACAATTACTACAGTTTACAACCATTAACAGTCGTGTGGAATTGGGCCGAAAGCAAAGAATAAAATTACTTGGATAAAAACAATATTAAATACAAAGATTGAATATCGTAGATTAAAAACAAATCATTAAGCTGCTAGGTAAACCGCAATATAAGGTTTTAAACAAACGCTTGTTCATAAATACGATAAAAATGTTGTCTGTAAAATAAACTGATTACTCTATGCATAAGTGATTTAAATTTGTTTATATCTTCATTTTTTATGAATTACTAAACATTAAAGCATGTCAGATATTTGATACAAACTGTACATTCAAAGATAAAAATTTTACCTGTATAGGAAATTATGTTTCTTAATCTAAGCATAAATGATAAAGATTTGACTATATCTTCGTTATTTTTTGAATTACTAAACATTATATGTCAGATCTTGTATAGACACCCTCAATATTCAAATCATAAACATTTAAAAGACTACGAAACTTTTTACTTCATTTTAAATGTTGAAGAAATTTTTTGTAAACATTTTCTAAGAAATAGACAGTTTACTTCAGACTAAATAAGAAAATACAACAAATTTCCTTTTACGCGTCGAAGATAGTCAGAAATACAAATGTGTTTCTTTATAAGCAAATGTCAAAGAGATAAAACTCCTACGCATTGAAAAAGATTTTATTCATCATAATATAGTTCAAACAAGTTATTTAGCTAAAACCCAAAATCTTTTTCAAGAGATAATTTTATAATCAGACAAATCCTGAGGTAATTGAAAAAAAATTACAGGTAACATTGCCAGTAAAATTACTCATCTGTACATAAAACTGCATTGTAAACATGTTTTTTAGCAAAACATTACATCATACGTTTTTCTTTATCTTTTACAAAGTCTATCCATAGTTAAAGAGGAATTACGGAAACTCTGAAGAAAATTATACTTTTATAGAAAAACAAAATTTTCACTCAATTTCTTATAGAAGTATTATTTCAATGTAGATGTTTTTTATTATTTCAGCAGCGTTTGTGAAAATTGTTGCTTATACATTTTTTATGTTAAGTAATAAAGAAAAAAAGTTATTCTAAAAATTAGCATTTTTTCAAAATTGATATTTTAATCTCATTTTTATCAAATGTTTATTTTGTTTCAAGATAAAATACCGAAAATTTATCCCTATTTATACTTGGATATAATTTTAAAAATAAATAAATATCCAGAGATCCAGTCCAAAATTCACGAATACTTTAGCAATATTTATTTTTTATTGTACTTTACGAACAAAAGGAAAAAATATTAACGTAAAATAAAAACGTTTAAGTATTTGAATAGTGGATAGGCTAAAAATTAATGATAATTTGAAGCAAAATTACAAGTGACATCGCCAGTAAAATTTCTCATCCGTACATAAAACTGCAATGCAAAATTGATTTTAACAAAACATTGCATCATATGCTTTATCTTTTACAAAGATTATCCACTGTTAAATAGGAATTACAAAAACTCTGAAGAAAATTATTTTTTATAAAAAAAATTTTTTTTCAAGTCGGCAAACTTTTCACCCAATTTCGCATAGGAGTGCTATTTCTATGAGATATTTATATTTTTTATTATTCAGCAACGTCTGTGAAAATTTTTGCTTATACATTTTTTTTATGTTAAGAAGTAAAAAAAAATATTATAAAAATTAGCATTTTATCGAAATTGATTTTTTAGTCTCATTTTTTTACCAAATGTTTATTTTGTTTTAAAATAAAATACCGAAAATTTATCTCGATAGTGTACTTGATTCCAATTTCAAAAATAAATAAACAAACAAAATAATTTTCTTTTAATATCCACAGATCCAGTCAAAAATTCACAAATACCTTAGCAATATTTATTTCTTATTGTAGTTTCCAAACAAAAGGAAAAAAAACATCAATTGAAAACGTTTTAAGTATTTGAATAGTTGATAGGCTAAAAACAAATAAATTATCTGCTAGGTAAACCGTAGAATATGGTTTAAAAACTGTCTGTTCATACAAACGATAAAAAATGTTATCTGTAAAATATATTTATTACTATATATATATAAATGATTGAAATTTATATATACCTTCATTTTTTATGAATTACTAAAAATTTAAATGTGTCAGATATTTTATAAACACACTGTACATTCAAACGATAAAAGTTTTACCTGTAAAGGAAAATATATTTATTAATCTAAGCATAAATGATAAATATTTGATTACACCTTTATTATTTTATGAATTACTTAACATTAAGATATCTCAGATCTTGTATAGACACCCTTCACATACAAACGACAAAAAGTTTAAAGACAACGACACTTTTTACTTCATTTTAAATGATGAGGAAATATTTTTCTGAACAACTTCTAAGAAACTGGAAGTTTTTTTTTTTTCAAATAAAATAGGAGAGTATAACAGATTTTCTTTTTCGCATCGAAAATAGACCGAAATACAAATCTCAACGTCAAATGGATAAAACTTCCACTATTGGAAAAAAAAATTTTCATCATAAATTTCTTCAAGCCAGTTATTTAGCTAAAATCCAAAATCTTTTTTCTACATATACTTTTAAAATCAGATAAATCCTGAGGTAATTTGAAGAAACATAACAGATTGCATCGCCAGTAAAATTTCTCATCCGTACATAAAACTGTGTTGTAAAAATGTTTTTTAGCAAAGCACTACATGATACGTTTCTCTTTCTCTTTTACAAAGTCTATTCATCGTTAAAGAGGAATTACGCAAAATCTGAAGAAAAATATATAGAAAAACAAAATTTTCAAGTCACCAAACAAATATTCTGTTATAACTTTTCACTAAATTTCCTATAGAAGTGCTTTTTCTATGTAGATTTTTTTTTTTAATTTAACAAGGTCTTTGAAAAATTTTTCTTAGACAATTTTTATGTTGAAAAAAAATTCTAAAAATTAATATTTTTTTTTCAAAATTGTTATTTTAGTCTCATTTTTCTTAATGAAATATTCATTTTATTTCAAAATAAAATACCAAAAATCTATTTCAATAATATACTTGGATGCATTTTAAAAATAAAAAAAGGTAATAGTTTTGACATTTTCTTAATATACATTAATCCAGTCCAAAATTCACAAATACCTTAGCAATGTTTAATTTTTATTGCACTTTCCATACAAAGGAAAAAAAACACTAATTGAAAATGCTTAAGTATTAAACAGTGTAATACATTTTAAAAATACACGCCTGTTCATACTAACAATAGAAATATTATCTCTAAAATATATTTATTACCCTAGGCATAAATGATAAAGGTTTGTTTGTAACTTCTTTTTTTACTGAAGAAATAAATATTAAAATATGTCAGATCTTTTACAGACACATTGTACATTCAAACAATAAAACTTTTAACAGTAAAGAAAATTTTTGTATTAATCTAAGCATAAATGATAAAAATTTGTTTGTACCTTCATAAATTTTATGAAATATTAAACATTAAAATATGACAGATCTTGCATAGACACCGTTCTCATTAAAACGATAAAAATTTTAACGACAATGACACTTTTTACGTCATTTTAAATGTTGAAGATATATTTTTGTAAACAGTTTCTAAGAAATAGGAAGATTTCTGCAAACAAAATAAGAAAATAGAACAGATTTCTTTTTTACGCATCGAAGAAAGACCTAAATACAAATGTTCCCCCCTTCAATCAAACGTCAAATGGATAAAATTTCCGCGTATTGGGAATGATCTTGTTCATCATAAAATTGTTCAAACAAGTTATTTAGCTAAAACCCAAAACCTTTTCCTTCATATACTTTTATAATCACACAAATCCTGAGGTAATTTGAAGAAAAATTACAGGTAAAACAGCCAGTAAAATTTCTCATCTGTACATAAACCTGTATAGTAAAAATGTTTTTCAGCAAAACATTCCATCATACGTTTCTCTATTTCTTTTACAAAGTCTATCCATCATTAAAGAGGAATTTGGAAACTCTGAGGAAAATTACATTTTATGTAAAAGCAAAATTTTCAAATCGGCAAAACAAATGTGATGTTATAACTTTTCGCTGAATTTCGTATAGAAGTGCTATTATTCTGTAGATATTTATTTTTATTACTTCAGCAATGACTGTAATTTTTTTTACTTATACAAGATTTGTTTATACCTTCATTATTTTATAAATTATTAATCATTGAATATGTCAGGGTTTTTATGGACACACTTCACATTCAAACAATAAATGTTTTAAAGACAATTACACATTTTATTTCATTTTAAATTTTGAAGAATATTTTTGTAAATATTATCTAAGACATTGGAAGTTTCATTCAAACGAAATAAGAAAATAGAACAAATTTACTTTTACGCATCGAAGAAAGAAAGAAATACATATGTTCTCTCTTATAATCAAATGTCGAATGGATACAACTTTCACGTTTTGGAAAAGATTTCGTTCATCATAAAATTGCTCAAGCAAGTTATTTAGCAAAAACCCAAAATTTTTTCTACATATACTTTTATGATCAGACAAATCCGGACATAACTAGAAGCAAAAATATGAGTAATATCGCCAATAAAATTTCTTACTCGTGCATAAAATTACATTGCAAAAATGTTTGTTAGCAAAACATTGCTTTATACGTTTCTCTTTTTCTTTTACAAAGTCTATTCGTCGTTAAAGAGGAATTAGGAAAGCTGTTAAGAAAATTATACTTAAGAAAGAAACAAAAATTTCAAGTCGGCAAACAAATATGCTGTTATAACTTTTCACAGAATTTTGTATAGAAGTGTTATTTCTATGTAGATATTTTTTTTTATTATTATTTAGCAAAGTCTGTTAAAAATTCTGCTTATAATTTTTTTCAACTTAAGAGGTTTATTAAAAGAAGTGCATTTTTTCAAAATTGATTTTTTAGTATCATTTTTTATTAAATATTTATTTTATTTTAAGATAAAATACCGAAAATTTAACTCGTCATTTTGGAGTCACTTTCACGTCATCGAGTTACGGGATGAAATTGGTGCCAAATTAAAGGTAAAATAAAGTATTTTAAGAATATTTCAGTCTTCCTGCGCATATCCTGATACAAACCCTCGACAGAGTGAAATTTTTAACAAAAAATGCCGTTATAATATAAAATTCAGTATGACTACGTCATCGAGTTAAGGGATGAAATCATGATGTAGCACAAGATTATTAGGTGTAGATTAAGGAATGACTGGTCTACTTCGTCATTTCTTGGTACCATATGAGTAAGAGGGGGCGCCAACGCGATATGTTGACGTCACTTTCACGTCATCGAGTTAAGTGATGAAATTGGTGCTAAATTAAAGGTAAAATAAAGTACTTTACGATTATTTCAGTCTGCCTGCGCATTTCCTGGTACAAACCCTCGGCAGACTGAAATTTATAACAAAAAGGCGTCATAATATACAATACAATTCATGATATGCCGAATCGGTCGTCTCTCTGACTAATAAGAATCTTTTCCTAATCCATCAAATTAGCGTGAAAGTCGATTGCAAAGTTAAGTAATGTAAAATACGTCTTTAGATTTTGTATTGTACTTTATGAAACATAATTTATTATAAATTTCAGTCCACCGAAGTTTTGTACCACGATATGCGAGGGCAGACCGAAATATTCTTAAAATACTTTATTTTAAATTTAATTTGGCACCAATTTCATCCCGTAACTCGATGGCGTGGAAGTGACGCCAAAATGGCAAGTTGGCGTCCGCTTTTACTCATATCGTACCAAGAAATGACGAGGCAGACCAGTCATTCCTTAATCTACATCTAATAATCTTGTCCATCATGATTTCATCCCGTAGCTCGACGACATAGTCATTTTTGTCGCCGCCGCCCGCTCTATAAATATCATTTTAACAAACACGTATTACGCATTTAGAGTCAAGTGAAGGTGACAGTTTTTTTTGTTCAATGGGATAATTAAGTAGTTCCGAACTGTATAAAAGAAACATCCTTTTAACTCCAAGAATAATAAACATATTATGTAACAGTTTTTGACCATATTAAGCCTCTCATTTCATATTATAGTATATATTTGAATTGAAATTTGAAATGAAATTTGAATGATATATAGAGTCATAAAAAATAGAGTGTCGAAAACATGATTACAAATTTCTCGGCAACCGATCAATTTCATGATTTATGCAAAATTTATATTTTTTTGCATTAAAATTTAACATTTCCTTAAAATTAACATTAAATTAATAATTAACCATTAATTAATAATTAACATTTCCTTAAATTAAAAGAAAATTTAAAAAATTTCACATACCTTTTATCAGAACGCATACTTCTTGAGTCAGAAAAGTGTAGTTCCGGTTAATCGATTTTACTGATATTCAATAGGCTTCTTTCCATTGTTAAATACTAAGTGCACATCAAATTTCAAGTCTCTATCACAATTTCGAGAAGAAGAGCGTTTACAGACACATAGACAAACAGACGGACGACATTTTTTTTTCTAAAACTATGTTGTTTGGAATCTGTAGCGTTTGAGATGTGTAAATCCGAAAATAAATTATCTACTTTCAAACCTATTGCAAGGCTTACCCTATGCGTCGTATGATAGATAAGCAAAAAAAATAAAAATAAATAAAAACCTTTAAGTATTTGAATTTTTTATAGGCTAAAATCAAATGAATTAGCTTCTAGGTAAACAGTGAAATGTTTTGAACTTACACTGGTATGCAAAATTTAAGGACGAGTCCCAAAATTCCATTTTTCAAGGAATTTTTAAGCGATAATTTTCACGCGATTATTCAAAAGGAAATAACATAATTAGAATAATTACAATCCTTGCATAACAGCTAGTCCATATAACATCTCATTCAGGTCACACATGGTCACAAGAGTCACACTCACTACGACGAAACAAAAAATAGGGAATTCCATAGGCCTCTTTTATGAGTCTTCCATACGTCTGTTTTATGAGTCTCAAATGACTACTATATTTGACTAAACTGACTGGTCACAGTGGCTGTTGCTTTGTCTCGAGTCTCAAGGTGACTTTACAGTAATTTTATCGAGACTCTCGTGTGACCTCTCATCAGGAGACTCAGTTTCAAAGTCATTGTGAACGTTGTATTATGATAAATTACCAAATAATGTTGTTACGAATTTATTGTATCACGTGTCTGTGGGCGGCGTTATCTGTCTCTCACGCCATTACGTAATGTTCCCGAACCTGGCCGAAAGCTATTGTTTTTACTTCAGTTTGGAATAATTTTTCGTCTCGGAATATAGAGCAATTCTTGGCATGCTCTCCTGGAATTTCTTGTAATATTGATGATAATTTTTTAATAGTTTTTTTAAATGTTATTTGTAATTGTTATTGTGTTAGTGTTTGTGTTTGTGGAATAAAAATAAGAAAGACTTCAAGACTTTTAATTTAGAACAACAACATGGCACCTTTATCGGAATACACCAACACGATCTTTTGTTCTCTATATTTATTATGGTGCCGAAAACGCGCGAACTTAAAGAAATTTAGTTCCTTGAATTATTGGAATATAGTCATGAACGAGCTCATCCTGTAGGATAAATTCGAACAGTAAGTTAGAAGCAAAGGTATCGTACTTTTTTATTTATTATTATTAATTCTGTTCTAGTGGAAAATGGAATCGCTTGAGAAATTAAAAGCAAAAAGAAAAGTTTTAAGAACATCATGTACTAAGTTAATTAGAACTATTGAAACTTTCATTTCGAGTGCTAATACTCAAAGTAGTAGCGATAAATTTAAGTTGTCAGAATATCTGTTAAACTTAGAAGAAAAACAAAATGAACGTAGAACACTCAATGAAAAAATTGAAGAAATAATTACAGATGAAACGAAATTCGAAACCAAAGTTCAAAAGTCCCTTGAGTATGATGAATCAATTATGGAATCTAAATCTAGTGTTAGATTAAAATTAAACGAATTTAAAATCGAACAAGCTGAATCTGTTCAAAATAACAATATTTCTCATATTAATACAGCTTCGCAATCACAAATTTCGGTAAATTTACCGAACCTTAACATTAGCACGTTCAATAGCGATCCCCACAAATTTTTGGAATTTTTTAATAGTTTTGAAAACGCTATTGATTCAAATAAATCTTTAAGCACTATTGATAAATTTTTATATTTGAAATCTTTCCTAACTGGTGAAGCTTATAAAACAATAGCAGGATTTGCCTTAAAAGAAGAAAACTACAAGTCTTGTTTATCTTTATTAAGAGAAAGATATGGAAAACAAGAACAATTGATAAGTTGTTTTGTTAACAAATTACTGGAATTGGAACCCGTTAAGTTTTCTTCAAATATTAGAGCGCTTAGGAATCTTTATGATGAAAGTGAAGTTAGTATCCGAAATTTACAATCTATGGGTATTGATTTGGATAAATTAGGATATTTGTTAACCCCTACATTGTTAAAACAATTACCACATAATTTAGTGGTGGAATTCCATAGGAAAAAAGATCCTAATAAAGCGAGTGATATTAATGAATTGATGCAGTTTATAAAATTTGAAATTGAATCTTTGGAAGCTGCAAATTTAATTTCAGGACCTTCCTTAAAAATTCAGGACACATTTCGTTCGAAAACTGAACAATCTAAGTATAAATTTAAAACAAAAAGTAATTTCCCGTCAGCGGCTGCATTGAATACAATTGTTAAGAATGCTTGTATTTTTTTCAATTCTAATTCCCATACTGGATTAGAATGTAAAATCTTAACAAATGAACAAAAAAGATATAAACTGAAAAAAGAAGGCAGGTGTTATCGCTGCTTTTATAAACATTTACAATCAGTTTGTAAAGTGAAAATTAAACCATGTAATACATGTGAGAGTTATCAACATAACCACCTGTTTTGCCCCCAAACAAAATCCAAAAATTTAGTTCAAAATGCTAATTCTGAAATAAAAGAAGATAAACAAATTCCCGAAAATGATACCGTTATGTCATCGGTCCATGAATCAGAGAATTCGAAGAAAAAATATACGACGTTACTTCAGACAGCCCTCGTACAAGTCGAAAGTAAAAGTAAAAAAAAATAATCGCTAGAATATTGTATGATTCAGCTTCTACTAAAACATTTATTCGAAGCGATTTAGCGAAAGCTTTAAATGCAAAAGTCTTAAGAAAAGAAAAACTTTTCATTTACACATTTTCTAATAGAACACCTACTGAATCTGAATTTGAATGTGTAAAAATAACTTTAAAAAGTAGATTTTTTCCTTATAAATCTATTGATGTTGAAGCTTTAATTACTGATGAAATTTGTGGCACTCATTTATTGCAAAATGTAAATCCTCAGTTAATAAATGTCATTTCTAAAGAAATCAAATTTGCTGACACTTTCGAAATAGATTATCCCATTCAAATTCTTCTAGGCGCCAATTATATTCATCAAACTTTGACAGGATCGTTTGCAAAAATAAACAATAAATTATATTTTCAAGGTTCTATTTTTGGCGAAACGGTTGTTGGACAGCTGCCAGATAACCAGTTAATCAATTCTGATCATTGTTTAAATGTATTTTGTTCATCTAAAGAGAAAGATCTGACATGTTTATGGAACATTGAGTCATTCCTGTCAAATAACGAAACAAAATTAGCTTCGGATAATTTAGATGTTTTTCAAAACAATTTAGAATTTATAAATGATAGATATCAGGCTCCTTTGCTTTGGAAATCAACAGATTTGCGAAATAATTTAAGCGATAATTTTTATGTTGCAAAGACAAGATTTATGTATCTAGAAAAGCGTTTTGATAAGGATGAAACATTATTTAAAAGATATAATGCAGTCATGAAAAAACAATTTCAAGAGAAAATAATACAAATGTGTGATGAGAATTGCTCTAATAGGTATACAATGCCGCACAGGGAAGTAATTACGGAATCTTCTCATAGCTCTAAAACACGCGTCGTATTTGACGCTAGCAGTAAACAAACATCTAATTACAGTTTAAATGAATGTCTTCTTTCGGGGGAAAATTTAAATGCTGATTTAGTAGATGTTATCTTGAAATTTCGAGAGTATAAGGTAGGGTTTTGTGGAGATATAGCTAGAGCTTTCTTACAAATACAGGTTTCAGAATGCGATAGAAATTTCTTATGTTTTTTGTACTATAAAAATTGTGACAAATCTCAACCAGTAGTACTGTATCATTTTATTGTTTCGGCGTGACCAGTTCACCGTATGTTTTGGCAGCGACTATTAAAACCCATCTTATGAGATATAAAATTTCGCATCCTCTCGCTTACGAAATGTTAAATAATTCGCTGTATGTGGACGACCTTTTTTATGGACGTTCCACTGTTCAAGAAGCATTTCAGTTATCTTCTGACGCTGTTTCTATTTTGAAAGACGCAAACATGACTATGAGAAAGTTTGACACCAACTCTGATGAGTTAAAAAATTTGTAGGAAAATTCCAATCCAAAAATTGAAATAAATGAACATTCTGATAAATATTTAAAAGTACTAGGTCTTAACTGGAGTAATAAGGAAGATACATTGTGTCTGAATTTAACATCAGTATTATCAGATTTAAATGAATTTAAATGCACCAAAAGAAATGTACTTCACATAGCTGCAAAAATCTTTGATCCTTCTGGATTTATTTCTCCTTATTTGATACGATTAAAGTGTCTCTTGCAAGAATTGTGGCAACTTGGTTTGGATTGGGATGAAGAATTTTCAGGCGAAATTAAAGATAAGTGGTTATTATGTTGTACTGAAATTAAGGATTTACAAAAAATTAAAATTCCTAGATATTATTTTCCCGATTTTGTAGATGGAGAAAATATACAGTTACATATATTTTCTGATGCTTCGTTGAAAGCTTTTGGAGCAGTGGCGTATTTTAGATATAAAACGTCACATGACACTTTTAACTCTAATTTGGTCATTTCTAAGGCAAGGGTAGCCCCGATTAAAAAAATAACGTTACCTCGCTTAGAACTAATGGGCGCTCTAATAGCAGCAAGATTAGTTAAGCACTTGAAGGATATTTTTAAGTGGATCGAGAAGATATATTTATGGTGTGATTCTACCATATTATTACACTGGATCAGAGGTTCCTTGTCTAAATGGAAACAGTTTGTTTCTAATAGAGTTATCGAGATTCAGGAAATCACAGATCCCAATTGTTGGAAACATTGTATAGGAACACATAACCCTGCGGATTTATTAACTAGGGGGTTATCTACTAAAGAATTAATAAACTCAAAAAAATGGTGGCATGGCCCACAATTGTTGAATGAGCCAGAAAGCAACTGGCCTATAGTAAATGCAGTTGAATTTGATTCAATTGACAAAGATATTGAATCTGAGTATAAATCTAAAGTTATAGTTAGCTCAGCAATAACTTATGAAAAAATTATTGATCCTGATAGATTTAATAATTTGAGAAAATTATTAAGGGTGACTGCTTGGGTATTACGCTTTGTAAAGAAACTGAAAAGAAATTGTGATAACAAAGATGCTCTTACGTCAGATGAATTATATAATGCAGAACAGTTTTGGATAAAAATTGAGCAAAATGCATTTTATTTTGATGAAATTAGTTGCTTAAAAAATGGAAAACCTATCCCTAAAGATTCTAATTTATTGTGTTTAAACCCTTTTTTAGATAACGAAAATATATTACGCGTTTCAGGAAGATTACAGAAATCTCATTTGTCAACGGATGAAAAGCATCCTATTATTCTCCCGCCTAAATCAAAGTTCGCAAAATTATTAATATGGAATTCCCACGAAAAAGTTTTTCATTCTAGTATAGCTCACACATTAGTTCAGTTAAGGGAAAGATACTGGATAACTAGAGCCAGACAAACGATAAAATCTCTTCTTAAAAACTGTATTGTTTACAAAAAATTCAATTCTTCGCCAGGAAACCAAACAGTGGCTCCACTACCAGCTGATCGAGTGGATCAAGCAGCTCCATTTTCGGTTATTGGTGTCGATTTTGCGGGTCCATTGTTTGTGAAATATGACAATACTAAACATTATATTCTTCTAATAACGTGTGCAGTGACAAGAGGTATTCATCTTGAACTTGTCAGCAGTTTGTCAACTGAGACATTTCTTCTTGCTTTTCGACGGTTTATTGCTCGACGTGGCTTACCATCGTTAGTATTTTCAGATAATGCACGTACTTTTAAGCGTGCCGATCAAGAATTGAAACATCTGTGGACAATAATAAATCATGAAGATGTGAAAAATTACTGTGCTTCAAATTCCATCAAATGGAAATACATTGTTGAACGAGCCGCCTGGTGGGGCGGATTCTACGAACGTATGGTTCGCACTGTAAAAGTTGTCCTGCGGAAAACTCTTGGAAAATCTTCTCTGACTGTCGATGAGTTACACACTATTCTTCTTGAAATTGAGGGAATGATCAATTCCCGTCCAATTACTTACGTTGGTAGTGATGCCGAAGAGCCAACTGCTTTAACTCCAGCGCACTTTATTTTAGGAAAAAGGATAACTTCACTACCTTCAATAAGACTTCACCTTGATTCAAATTTCTCTTCCAGGAAAATTTTTGTAAAAGCTTTTAACTATCGAGAAAAGTTAATGAGATCTTTTTGGTCAAGATGGAAAAATGAGTATTTGCTAAATTTGAGATCTGCTCATTCTAGTTCGGTTAAAACCAACATTCCTCAATTTAAAGTTAACGATGTAGTTTTGATCAAAGATGATCATTTACCTAGAAATTTTTGGAAATTAGGTAGAATTCTTGAGTTATTTCCTGGAAGAGATGGCAAGGTGAGGGCTTGCAAGATAAAAACTGAATCATCAATTATAAAACGACCTGTACAATTGCTGTACAATTTGGAGCTTCAGAACTGAAAGTAAAACTTTTTCCTTCTTTTTCTTTCAAGTAACAGAACATTTTAGAACATTATTATACTATATATTTATCTTTTTTTTTTAGCCTTAGGATATAATTTTATTTACTGAAATATGTCTTGAGTAAGTATTGAAATGTATATAAATATTTGCATTATTTCTTGAATTTCATATTTGCAATTTTATTGTGATCTTGATTTACATATGATAGTTAAATATTATATTAGAATTATATTCGTTCTCAGACTATTAGTGTATAGAATGTCTCTTTTTAAAAGTATAGTATGATTTACCCTAGATAGAGTATGGAAATTTGATGTCATTTTCTAGGACTATATATATATGTATATATTAGCTTGATCTTGAATTGAATTTAAATTTAAGCAATTTACTTTAATATTTGATTATCTTTTTGAAATGTTTTGCTTTACTTTCTTGGTTTTACTCTTGAAGCTTTATTATCTTAGATATTATTGTTTCTTATAAAATTTTATATCTGAATTTAAATCTATACTTGGAATATATATTGATTTAAATAATATTATACTAAATATTTTTACTGAATTTTTTAACATTATTTTCTTGAATTTTTGATGAACCCCTAGTTCATGGAGGGGCAGTATGTTACGAATTTATTGTATCACGTGTCTGTGGGCGGAGTTATCTGTCTCTCACGCCATTACGTAATGTTCCCGAACCTGGCCGGAAGCTATTGTTTTTTCTTCAGTTTGGAATAATTTTTCGTCTCGGAATATAGAGCAATTCTTGGCATGCTCTCCTGGAATTTCTTATAATATTGATGATAATTTTTTAATAGTTTTTTTAAATGTTATGTGTAATTGTTATTGTGTTAGTGTTTGTGTTTGTGGAATAAAAACAAGAAAGACTTCAAGACTTTTAATTTAGAACAACAACATGGCACCTTTATCGGAATACACCAACACGATCTTTTGTTCTCTATATTTATTAAATGTCCCATTAAAGTCACAGGGTTACTTTTTAGCACTTCACAGTGGTTACTTTAATGTAGGGTCTCTGTTAAAATTTGACAATGTCTTGTGACAGAAAGTCACCATGTGACTTTAATGTGACATTATTTAGTAATTTATCATAATGCAACATTCATAGTGAGTTTCAAATTAAGTCTTTAAAGGACAGTCACATGAGATTCTCAATAAAACGACATTGTAAAGTCATCTTGAGGCTCAATAAAAAGCAGCAGTCACAGTGACCTGTCAGTGGAGTCACATATAGTAGTAATTTGAGATTCATAAAAGAGACGTATGGAAGTTCCTGTTTTTTTCCGTCGTAGTGACTGTGACTCTTGTGACCATGAGATGTTATATGGACTAGCTGTTATCCAAGGATTGTAATTATTCGAAATATATTACTTCCTTTTGAATATTCGCTTGAGGATTATCGCTTAAAAATTCCTTGAAAATTGGAATTTTGGGACTCGTACTTAAATTTTGCACACCAGTATATATTGTATGCCCTTGGTATTGGATTTTTGAAATATGTAAATACTATAAGTACCATGAATTTGCTGATATTAGGTAATTTGGTAAAGAATATCAATGGTATTTTAGTGATCTAGAGATCAATTTTGTTTCAAATATTTATCTCTTTTTTCAGAATTGGAAATTTCAGTTTCAGTATGAGGACAATCACTGAGAATTATCTAAATGATTTTATTTCTAATGCACTTCGTATAATGTTACATTGCATTATTCGTTATACAGTCGCTATATATACACTCTATTAAAAAAATATATTTGCACCCAGAAAAAAAGAAATGAGATATGATCATGAAACATGATATGTAAACAGTGTTTGCTTAGATCAGAAGTTCCGAAACTGCGGCGCGTGACAGCGCTGCAGGGAGTACTTGAAAGTAATTTCGATAATGCCGAAAATCACAAAAATGATTAATGTCTAAAAATTGCTTGAAATGACATTGGAATTTCCATCGATTTATTTTACGGTTGCGATAAGAAGATTACAACAGAAAAAAGGGAAGTTAGCCCTATTTAATTATGTGGAAGGGGGTAGTAGAAGCGCATTTATGAGAGATTTTGTAATATAACATTTATTTTTTAATCTTGCTACTTGTATTTTTATATTCTTCAAATGAATAAAAATAAATAAAATATTTCATTCAAGAAAAATTATCAATGTTATTACCTTTTTCTAACCAATTAAGAGCACAAAATTAAAAAATGTATATATTAATACATTCTTTTATAATTCAGAATTTTTAGTTTGAATTTAAATCTGTTTTATACTTAATGATACTCAGTTTGTGAAATATTGCATTACTTGAGATTACATATGTTTAACATGTAAAAATAAAATGATTTTACACTGATTTCCATGTTTTATAAAATTTTATTAAGTTTAAATTAATTTTCATTTCAGATAGAGTCATTTATTTTTATCCTTACATGATATTTTATTAACTACCTAAGTTATAGGAAAGAATCGTATTTTTATGCACAGAATATAAAATTATGTTAAACTACCATTTTCATTATTAAAAATGTTAAAATTTAAGTTATTCTTGTAACTTTAGTATTTGATTCGTTTAGAAAATGTTTATTTTAATCACAGCTTGTTTGCATTTTAAAACTTTATTGAATAAGAATAGTTAGCATTATGAATAAAACATGGAACTTCAGTTTATATATCAAGCATATAACCTTTTTAGGGTTATGTTCGTCTGAACAAATCCCATTCGTCTCTACATTCTGTCTGTCTGTCCGTCACAGAGACCATATAGAAAAACTACATAAATCAGAGATTTCAAATTTTGTGTACTTATTGCAGAATACTTTCTGTCACATAATTCAAACATAGAATTAAAAAATAATAAAAATTAAATCGATTTTATCAATGTCATCCGATTATTTAAACTTTAAAAAAGAGCCTTAATTTTAGGACTTTTCCGTATTGACATAACAGCTTCGCAGTAAAATGTGTCTCTAGTAAACAGAAGGTTCGACCCCTGGTGCTGGAACTTGAAATTTTCATACTAAGATGGATTGAATTAAAAGAAATTTTGTATTGTTTGCCAATTTAAGGGTTTATATTGTTATTTATATTATTATTTTTTTAACACTGACATTAATAATGTTTTTTAGAATTCAATTTTATCTCTATTTTTAAAACTATAGCGATTTATTAATGATTCACCATTTTAAATTTTATTTATTATTATTATTTTCGCCTTTAGAAATCTAAAAATTTTACTTATATCTCTATTATTTTTTGCAAAAAAATTAGATCTTTGGATTTAATTTCAATAATTTGATTTGAAAATTTTTAAGTTGATTTAAATAAACAGTATCCTTTTATATTCTTTTAAAATTAAATTTATTGGTATGATCTTCTATGTAAGAATTTAATAATAGTAAATTAAAAATCTGCATTTATTTATGAAAGGATAAATTGCTTTGAAAAATATACTAAACGAAATCCTCTGTGCGATATGCGATCACACTTACCTATTTGTTTGAAATACAGTCGTGAAAAAAAGACAAATTCTCGTAGAAGAATATTACTGATTCCTATAGATTGGAAATAAGGTCTTTTTTAATGATGTATTTATAATTTACTTAGGAGGCCATCTACATATGAAAACGAACCCATATTCCTTTTTTTCAATAGCAACTCTCAAATTTAACATGATATTTAAAGATACCAAATTTCAAGTTATTTGAATGACAAGTTTTTGAATTATAAATATTCAACAATTAGTGCTTGTAACATTAAATTACATTTTCATATTTTTATTAATATTTCCTGAAATTATCATCCTAACCTGGGTTTAATTATTATGAGGCTATATGGTACTAAAAATCAACATTAATACATTCAATTTTTAAATTTTAAATTAATGATATGCATTATGAATTATGAAATAAATAATCGAAAAAAGTTTTGAACCGAAACCTGCAATTTTTTTTGATGGATTTAGATTTATTACTTCCTCATTTATGGAAATCCAAAATTAAAAATTTTTCTTCCAAGTAGTTTTTAAATTATGCTTTAGAAAAAAGGTAAAATTATTGTTTAAGCGGACGCCTACGATAGAAGTGACTAAATGTTTTGAAACTTATGCTATCTTTTAATCTAACAATCTTTATTTTATTATACATTTTCGTATTACTAAGTGCCACAAATAATAGTTTTTTTTTTAAATATTCTATTCGATTACTATTAAACAAAATATTTTACATCATGAAAATGTAAGATTTTTAAAAAAATGTTTAACAGATGTTCTTTCTCTACGGGCAAATTTTTCTACATACACGAAGAAACAATTTTTTTTCATGATTTATGTGTGAAATATCCACATGCAACTTAAAATGTACAGATTGAGAAACATAGTTTATAATCAATAGTGAATTCCTTTTAAAAAATACTGTTTGTGAATTGTTAAAATATTGCATTTAAATTTGAATATTTAAAAACAATCCATATAATAGTCATTATTATCTTATTTTATGCAGAACGGAAATTTTATGATAAATTTTTAAAATATTAAGTTGCAAACATATTTTTAACAGAAAATTTTTTAGTTTAGTTTCTGTTTAATGAAATGATTTTAATACATTAATAATATTAAAAACATTTAATAATATTAATATATTAAAACGATACATTATTTCATATTTTAATATATTAACATAAAAACATTCAAATACAGTAACATGGTAACAGATATTTATGCTTTACTGGAACTGCATATAGAAAATTTCTTTGAAATAAACTACTTATTATCATTATATATTCTAACTGTGACATTTTAAATAGTTATAATTTTCTGAGAATCTACTTTTTACTTTTTTTACAAATATTTGTGAAAAATTCCCATGAGACCTGAAATGTTCATGTTGTATAACGCAAGCAGGTTTAACAAGAAGTATTTTTATAAAATCGTTTTTGCTATTGGTGAACTCGAAGCATAACATTTACGCAAACATCAAACCGGAAATAAATAAATAAATAAATAAAGGATTTTTAACAAATTACTTGATTAATTGTTTTTTCCTTTTATAAATAATTTTCTTCACTTTTTCTTGATAAACATGCGGTCTATTTATGCATAATATTTTATTATAGTTTTGTGTAATATTGAGTGACACAAATGTTAATTTTTCAAAAGTTCTATTCTTTTATATTTTAAACAGAACGTAAATTTTATGATAAATCTATAGAAAATTAAATTGCAGACATAATATTAAACGAATAATTTCAAATTCAATCACTATTTAATGAAATGTTTTTCATGCATTAATAACAAATTTAAAACATTTAAATTCAATAATTTAATAACAGGTATTTATGCATAAAATTTCAATGAAAATTTACAATTTATCATTATATATTTTAAGTGTAATATTTTAAATTGTTATAATTTTCTGAGACTCTATTTTTTACTCTTTTTTAAATATTTGTGAAAAATTCCCATGATACTCGAAATGTACATGTTGTATAACGCAAGAATGTTTAACACGAAGTATTTTATTAAAATCGTTTTTGTTATTGATGAACTCGAAATACAGCATTTACCCATAGAACAAACCGTAAGAAAAAAAAAATCATTTTTAATAAATTACTTGTTCATTTTAATTGTGTTTTCTCTTTTATATTTTTTTTCTTCTTTTATCCTTTAGAAACATGCTGTTCATTTATGTATTCATAAATGTAATAGAATAGTTCAGATGAATTACCAGGGAAAAAATGTTTTGTTTTGCAGCAAAAAGGTTCATTTATTTATTTATTTTCAGAAAAGGAATTAGTAGATTTTTGAGTACTCTAAAATTATTAATGAAAAATACTTAGTGTCTAACACTTCATGCATCTATTTGCAGTTTTATAATAATTCAAATTCCTTGTAAAAGAAGAAAAATCCTAGCCTGGGAAAATTTTTGTTGAATATGTCTTGAAACATAACTCGACTGAGTGAATGAATATATAGTTGTCTTGTAGTTAATATAAATGCATTACTTCATATTCTGTATTCTTGAAATTAAATGAACAAATGCAATTACAAGATATTGCAAACTGTATGGAAAGGTAAAAGAGAATATTAGAAATTTAATATCATAATACACATTCAAATTCATTAATATAATAACAGATATTTATACTTAACAGCAGCCGTGTATAATAATTTTCGGTGATGAAAACTACATTTTATCATTATATATTCTATTGCATTTTAAATTGTTATAATTTTATTAAAATCTACTTTTACTTTCTTACAAATATTTGTGAAAAATTCCCATGATACCTGAAATGTACATCTTATATAACGCAAGGAGGTTTAACAGGAACTATTTTTATAAAAATTTTTTATTGTTGGTGATCTCGAAGCACGACATTTACGAAAACTTTAAACGGGACGAAAATAAATTAAATAAATAAAGGATTTTTAATAAATAATTGTATATTTCAATTGTGTTTTTCCTTTTATAAATACTTTTCTTCGCTTTTCTTTAATAAACATGCTTTTCATTTATGCGTTTATAAATTTATTAGGATAGTTAAGATGAAATCCCATAAAAAATTGTTTTGTTTTGCAGCAAAAAGGCTTTAATTTATTGCCAATTTTTCCCCAATATGTATTCGCATGCATGCAGTGAAATTTTGCATATTAGTAAGTGGTAAAGTCATTAATTAAAAAACATTTTTCGTGTTTTGTTAGTATAAAGTAAAATATCTTAAAAGATGTTAAAAAGAAATAAAAAATTTAAAGTCTTAAAAACAAATTTAACATTAATAACAAATACTATTTCTTTCATATTTGTGGTTATGCGGAGGTACTTTTAGTAAAAAAAAAAAAAAAACTATATTTTATCAGATTTTCTAACAACCTCTGTAAATTAGCAAAATTTTCGAAACTGCCTTTAATGAGTTTTTATATTTTAAAATAAACTACTTGAGGATTCTAAAGTTTAGATTACGAGTGTTATATAAATTTACATTAAAAATTTACCTCTTAAAAAATGATTAAACAATTAAAAAGGTGTTAAAAATTAACTGCTTCCGACTAATATTCAGGTATCTTCAAGATTTGAAACCTGAACATTTGTTATGAATGCTAATTGTCTATTAGGGCGGAGTGTAAAAAACTTTTTTAGAAATTATTTTCTCCCTAGCGTGGAAAAGTTGTGGAGTGGTATCGGTAACATACTCAGAAAATTTCATAACATTCAAAAAATATCTTCTGGCTCCAGTTTTGGGTCGAAATATGCAATTTTAGCTGAAAATGTTGTAAATTTTCATATTTCAGCAATATTTTTTGTTTTAAATTTTTTCTTCGGCCTAGAGCGGAAAAGTAAGAATACATAAGGGACATAAGTCCAAAATATTAAAGTAATTTAAAAATATCTTTTGGTTCCATTTTGGGGTTTAAATATGAGAAATTTAAGGAAAATGATAAAACTTTTTACATTTGAGTGATTTTTTTTTTCGATTTTCTATTCCCGCTAGCACGAAAAAGGTTGGAAAAACAAACATGAAACATAAGTGAAAAAATTAAGAATAATCAATAAATATCTCCCAGTTTCTCTTTCGGGATCTAATAATGTCAAAGTAAAAAAAATTTACAAATTTTCACACCTCAGGGGATTTTTTTCTTATCAATTTTTTTTCTCGCTAGTGCGGAAAATTCGAAAAATTATATGAGAAACATAAGTGAAAAAATTAAAGTAATTAATAAACATCTTCTGGTTTGACTTTTATTATTTAAGCTTGCAAATATATGGCATTAATGTACACAAAAAGCAAACAGCAATCGATTAAAAAGCGATCTGAGGTGAATTCCCAAATAAGTTCAGTTTTCTGTTTGTTTACTGTAGTGTTATCGTTGGTTTAATATTCTGCTCATGATAGGTTAGTAATGAGAATATTTAATTTTAGCTTCGATATTTTATTGAAAAATAGTACATCTGAAAGTGTTTATAAGATTTTAATTTTTAATATTGTGTTGAACTAATAGTGTGCTTGGAAGATATTACACAATTATCACAATTAAGGAGCAGTACACGGGATTTGTCTTGTCCCATTTTTAGGGATCCTACAAAATTAAGAACTGGAGTTTTACCATCTAACGAAGATATAATAGAGTATTTTTTTGTTGGTGAGAAATGAATAGAAATATAATTAAAAATCGGACCCACCCTTTGGGTAGATAACGGTTTATGTGCTGAAAAGGCTGGATAAATTCGGCAGTCAGCCCTAGTTCCAATTTTTTTTAGGTAAGAATAGTCCAAATGATTAGATCATATAATGATAAATATAAGAGTAGGAAGAAGTTTGTCGCTAAAGAACAGACGAAGTCAAAATTAAAAATTTTCCGATTGGAAGCGTAAAAACGTTTGTTTTTATACATTTTTTTTTACAATTTTTTTTACACTTTTTTTTTCTTACAAGTGTACATCTCTAAAAGGATGTAGATACCCACGTGATAGGAAAGTTCGAGAATTGGAAGACAGTTTCTTGAGGGTCAAAGAACTTGATAGACCCAGTTGATACATGCGAAAATACGTCCCAGGACACGGAAACTTGGTAAACGAACGTACAGGTTTGAAAAAGAATAGGAAAGTTTCAGAAAACAGTTTAAAAGAGAAAAAACAATCACAACTGCTTCATGCGAAGATTTGGATTTATTTAATTCTTCTAGTCTTGTTGCTGAACAACTGTGTTACTATCTTAGAAATAAACCTTTAACGTTTTTATAATCTAACCTAAATGCTATAAGTATATTACAAACAACCCGTCTTCCTGCCCTTGCCTGAACTTGAGACACAATGGGAGTGTTCGACCGAGCTGCAGCATCAGTAACAAGCGCACTTCTTGAAGACTTAGGAGTTGTGACACATGACGACACATCCAATGATATAGACAGACTTAATATAAAAACACAAGGGAAGAAATATCGCGTGAAATGCCAAGCCCAAGATTAAAGTTTGATGTACACCAATACCCAGAAAAGATTGTATTTTGACCACCGAAAAGATCAAACTTTAATTCGGAGGAATATTGAGAGAATCAACAAAGAATGTCCATCAACAAAGAGTGCTTGAAGAATACGTGACATTTGTAGAAGAACCAAGTTGCGATTACATAGGGCATGTGTCATCAATAATCTCTTCTACTACTTTTCTCATATGATTTTCCGTATTTTCCGCTCTAGCGAGAAAATTGATAAGAAAAATCCCTGCGATGTAAAAATTTACATAATTTTTTGGCTACTTTAACAGTTTTAGATCTCGAAAGAGAAGCCGGAAGGTATCTATTAATTATTCTAAAGTTTTTTATTTATGTTTCTTGTTCTCGTGTTTTTTCAAACATTTCCGTGCCAACGGGAATAGAAAACCGAAAAAAAAAATGACTAAATTATGAAAATTTGTATCATTTTCGCCAAATTTCCCATATTTGGAACCCAAAGTGGAACCGGAAGATATTTTTTTTAATTACTCTAATATTTTAGATTTATGTACCTTATGTACTCTTTTAGTTTTTCCAAGCTAAGGTAAAAAATAACAACATTTTTGGCTAAAATTTCAAATTTAGACCCAAAAGTGGAACCAGATGATATTTATTGATTGTTTTGAAATTTTGTCAGTATAATACTGATACCATTCCACAACTTTTCCGCGCTAGATAGAAAAGAATTTCGAAAAAAAAAATTACACTCCGCCCTATTGTGTATGTCTCACTCTAAATTGAATTATTTTATTATAACATATCGAACTACTATAATCGAACATTTTATACATTAAATTTGCGTATTACAAAGGGGCACATCAAACCGGAAGAAAATAAATAAATAAATAAAGGATTTTAAATAAATATTTTATTTATTTTAATTGTGTTTTTCATTTTATAAATAATTTTCTTCACTTTTCCTTAATAAACATCCTTAATAAACATGCTAAACATGCATTTATGCATTCATAAATTTAATAGAACAGTTTAGATAAAATTTCATAAAAATAAAATGTTTTTTTTCAGCAAAAAAACTTTTATTTATTGCAAAATGTTTCTTCAATATGCTTCCGCTTACATGCGTTTTCAATAAGTATTTATTTATTTACAGAAAATGAGTTTTGTGATTTTTAAGTGCTTTAAAAATCTGAATGAGAAATGGTCAGTGTTTAATATTTCATGCATTTATTTGCTGTTTTATAAATATTCAAATTTCGTGTAAATAAAGGTCTGTCAGGGAAAATGTTTTATTGAATATATCTTGAAACATAACTTGACTGAATGACTATAAAGTTAAATAAACATATTCTGGATAATTGCACAATAAAATATAACTACTAAAAATGTATTTGTATAAAATATACAAACTTGCTCATCGATGAATAAAAACAAGAATTTTAATACAAACTTTAAAATTAAAAATAAAATAAATTTTAAAATCAATGTTTCGAGCCTTCATATAAAAAATATGATAGAAGATCATCTCTGAATTCATATCTGAACTTTTAGCCATTTCACTATCATATTTTTCTTCACCCTCTGACGGCCTTGAAAAAGGGCGAAATTGTAATGTTGTTTTTCTGTATTTCATTTTCCATGCTAACAAAATATGATTCTTTAACATTAGATATTAAAAAAACCTAATTACAAACAATGACGGAAACCATTGAGAGTATTAATCATTCTTCAATATAATTAAAAATTCATTAAATATATAGGGTAACACCCCCATTAATTGGCATGCACCAGTGATTGGCACATCCTACAAACATGTCCTAAAATAAGATTTATATCCAGTATTTTAAAAATGTAAGACCATATATCAGTTATATGTTCATTTACGTTAAAGATTATAACTTTGATTTATGCTACTTGATGACAATAGTGCTAGGAAAGAGAAACAATTATGGCTTGTATGAAATTAGCCATTTTTGTTGCAAATGCTTCTTCTTTGGTTTAAGGAAGGCATGCTTTTCAATTCATTATTATAATATATTTTATAATTTATTTATATTATTTATTAATATAAATATATTTATATTAATATTAATATATATTTTTTTATAATATATTTTAAATTTTAATTGACAACAGTTTTGTTTAGTTAAAAAAGGGTTACTTTAATTGTGTAAAAGTATTTTCAACACAAATGTTTGGATTTCTGAATTAATGATAGATGCCAATTAATGGTGCTTCAATTTTGCTAGTTCCAAGCAATTGGCACCGATTCCAATTACAAGAAATTCGCAAGGAATTTGAGATTAAACCACTTATTTTGGAAGGACTTTTAAAGTTATAGACTAATATTGTATATCATTTGTTTTTATTTGAAAATATGAAATATTATCAGTAATTGGAATCCATTGAAGCTTCATGTGACAATTACTGGGGACAGCATGGTAATTACTGGGTATTAATATAAGTATATTCTATTGTTTTAAAGTGTTCACATTTCAGACTAATATGCTGATTTCTTACTCTCAAAAACCTGAAATATGACATCTTCATCTATAGTAAAATAATTTAAAGCGATTAAACCCAATGCAAAATGTAAAGTTTTTTTTAATATAAACTTGTGCCAATTACTGGATCACAAGGTGTCATACATTGGTGCTCTAGGTGCCAATTACTGTTGATTTCAGCAACTATTTATAAATATGTTTTTATAAAAATACTTTTTCACATTTTTTTTGCTTTTAGTAAACACAATAGATGCACAGATATGCATTCTTTGATTTAAAAATATTTCCAAGTCAATATCTTATTTCTTTGTAATGAAAATTGAAGTAAGTTTAAAGGCAAATTCTTAAACTGCCAATTACTGGGGATGTTACCCTATTATATTATAATTATATTATAAATATTGCTTATGCTGAAGTGAAACATGGAGCTTAATGAGCGGAATATTACGTGCTAAAGACTTAGTGGGTTAAGACAGCTCATATAAATTTCTTGTTTTTCTGCTCTAATGAGCACGTTTATGTATTTTTAACAAATGCATTCTTAGTAGGAATATATAGTTGTCTTGTAGTAAATAAACTTTTGATGCATTGTCACTCTACCGCTTTTATAGAATACGGTTACTTCATTGTATTATGGAGCATTTTCACTGGCCGAAATAGAGATATTCTGTAAAAGCGGTAGAGTTACGATGCAGTAAAAGTTTCAAATTTTTAACAGTGTACCGGAACAAAATCTAAAATCATTCTTGTGTCTAATCCGGTAAGCAAATCTGAATCTAAAGATAATTTTGTTAAACATAGCTATGCGCTTTATTGTGCATTGGCATGTGGAGATAATATTTTCTCCGGAACAAAATATATACTAGAGGATTTTCATCTATTTGCTAACTATGTCCGATGTCGTTTGGTATCGATTCAATTTCCGCTTTAGTGGAAGTGAGAACTTGTCCAGTTAAGATTTAACACTTCGAAAATTTACCACATCCAGCAAACTTTAAGGTCCACATTGAAATCTACAGACATTGGAAATGAGCGGTGAAAAGCTGACAATCCATCAGTACACTGTTAAAAATATTGTGAAGGATTACCTTTGTTTCTAAAGTTATCTATTTTCTGAATAATGAGAACGTTCTAAATTTAACTATGGAGCGCTTTAATTGGTCAGAAAATAGATAGCATTTGAAAACAGAGGTAATTTTCACGATATTTTTAATAGGATAAAGTACATTACCCAATGAGAGCGCGCCAAGTTGCTTCCATGATTCAAAGCACAACAAGTAATTCTATATGTTCATACGTGTCAAAACACCCCTTCCAGTTATAAATACTAAAAAAGATGGTGTTGTCAAAGTCACACCATGATTCAACATGTCTCTATATGAAGGTGGCAACATTCCATGTTAAGATTGTTCTTTGACATACGCGGTCTTTTAAAGTACCGAAAATTTAGGAATTTCTATTCCAGAACTTGGCGGTAGTCGCCGGAACGAGTTTAATTATACGAGTGCAAGAAGTTAACTGGCTTCACTTTAGTGGTAAGTTTATCATATTTTTTCGTCATTCACATTTCTCTAAACTCGTCTTAGCCAATCAGTTATCATCGTATACTGTCACTTTCATGTCGAATAGTTCTATCAGAAAATAAAATCATTTCTATATCTCATCCTATAACTGAATTTCATCTAAAGATAGTGTACATACACATAGCAATGCACTTTAATCACATCATGAATTCGACATAACAAGCAATACATAGATACTTGTACTTTGACGTATAAGGTTCTTTAAAGATGAATTTTCAGCTTTTCGATACCTATTTCTCAATTCGGTAGGTATCGATGTGGATCTTTGATTTTCATGGATGAGAGAATTGTTCCAGCTAAGATTTCGTACATCTCTTCAACAGTGATTAGGATCCAGAAGGATTATCTCCAGAAGAGAAATCTCTTAGTGAATTTTTGAACCAGTTCCACTGATTAAAAAAATTATTATTTGCAAACACGATGCAATATTGTTCTATACAAGATCTCGTAAAAAAGGACAAATAAAGAACTAAGTAATATTTAAATGCATATGCAGCGCATGTATAACAACTTAGACATTTTCAAGTATCTTATATTTTTGCTACAAAAAAGTTGGTTTCTACGACTTAAATATTCATAAAAAATTATAAGGATACAATTACTCTTTGGAATCGCATTTTTGATAATTACTTAACTCGTAAGAGAATAATTTTAAAAGAAGCGTGTATTTTTAATTCAATGTAGAAAGAAAAAAAAGAGAGAGAGAGAGAGAAAGGAAACGCCATGGAAAACTACTGTATACATTGAAAACTTATTCCGTGTCCTTTTTCTCTAAAACTTCTCTGTTTGCGTGCTTACATTAATAATAATTTTACCGCGAAAGTTTCACACGCAAAATATTTGAAATATAAAAATAATTTTGTGAAAAAAATATATATTTAATCATACTTAGAAGTAAAAGATGCGAGTTTTTTACGGTATTATGTTAATTTTAAAATCTGTAGTGAAAACAATTATATTTTGTAGAAAATTACAATATGTAGCTATTTGCTGAGTGCATTATTTAAACAAGAAAAAAATAAAGTAATGACGTACTATAAATAAAGTAATGTAAAGTAATAAGATATATTTTATGTATAAAATCTCAAATAGTTTTATTGAATTGTATCATTTTCACTTCAGTGGTTTTAAAAGTCTTCAAAAAGTGGAAATGGTTCACCTTTGAAAATAACGCAATTGAAATAACACATTGATAAAACACAAGGATTTACAAAACAAATGTTTTTATAGAAGAGCAGTGGCATTTAGGTTAAAATAATTTGTTTGACAATTAGACTAACTGGTATAAGATGAAATTTTCATTGTAAATATTGTTGTAGGTTTATTACAAATTAGTGAAACAGTTTCTTTTTCAACATTTCTTTCCTCGAAATGCGATAGTTCTATCTGGTAATAATAACTTTTTTTCTTATCTGGGGCGACACAAAGTTCTGAAAATACAGAATTCTTGTCATTTCTTAGAATTACGTCACATAAGGAAATATAAAGTTATGCATTTGAAAGAAATTTTATCATATTTGTCCGGAACATATATCGAAATTTCGAATCTTGAGAAGTGATAATTGCCCAGGAATCTAACTTTTATTAAATAAAATTTTTATGAAAAATGCCTTTAAAAAACAATTAATGCCTTTATTTAGTCGTTATGAATACAATTTTCAACATTATTTCTACCAATGTAAAATGATGTCCTTTAAAAAACTTAAATTTCTGGTCTTTTAAAAGAAGCATTTGACACGATAGAAATATTATTAAAAAATTACATCTAAAACAGAAGTAATATTTCGATAGAATAATTGTTTAATGTTAAATGGACAATCTTAAAAAAAGCTCTTATAACTGCTGAGTTTACATGGACGAAAACCATTGATTATTATTAATTAAATATGATTTTATAACAAAATAGTATATCTAGTATATATAATAATATAAATAATAAATATAAATAATATAAACTATAATAGTATACATTTTATAACAAAGGTTATAGAAAAAAACGCTTTTAGGTAAACTTCGTTAACTTAAAAAAAATCATGGAACAACATCAGTCGTTCTCAGCTTTTGTATTTTAATCAGATATTTTCAGTTAATAATGCTGTTTTGGGATAATTTTTTTTTTCAGAAATTTCTGGAGCCATAAGAAGGTAATTCTTTTAGCATTTGGAACTTCGATTGAAGCAGAGTTTAAATAACGAAAGCAAAATTTAACCATATTATGGTGGCAACTATTGTAGTCTCAAATTTGTTTCAACTCGGATCTAAGCTTTTAACAGTATATATTAATTATTTGTTGATTAGTATACACTGAAATGCTCTAAATATATACTGATTAATATACCGAGAAAAATAACTCAATTTATGTTTTTAAAAACTGTTTAAAAATAAAATAGAGTATTTGATTTAAAAAATAATAAAATGTTTTTGATTAAAAATTAACACAATCTAAACGATCACAATATAGCTAAATGTAGCACAAAAAATAGGTTAAATATCTAAAATGTTTCGGAGTACTTCAAAATCGGCTACTTAACACAGGATGTGGAAAATATCTTTGCCTTACTAAAAACAGCCTTATGTCACTATTATATATACCTATTGTAAATTATTATTATCTATGATATAGCTACACTTCTGCCTGTATTAGCTGAACATGTCTGGGGTATTTGTGCATTTCCATATTATTTTCACCTTCGTTTACACATCACAATCAAAGTTCAATGAAATATTTTTGTTTCTTTACTTCAATAACATTACATACAGGTTTGATAACGAGAATAGGTGGTGAATTTAGGATCATTATTAATTAAATTCGCTCAAACAGCAGCACTGTAAAACATCAATGTATACATTTGTAACTTTTTTATTATAAGTGCAGATTCCCAAAATTTTTAAAGAGTCAATGTCTCCAAAGCTTAAATATTCTTGTCGCAACCAAAAATTAATTTCTAAGAAAAATTAAGAAGGAACATAAATTTCGTTAAGAAATCACAAAGAAATGCTGCTTTTATCAAAGGATCGGAAAGGAATCGCTGAAAAATGCATTTATGGTTAGAATATTAAAAAAAACACCCACATTTTTTTAGAGGGTGAATAAATACACGCTATTTTCGTCAGAAGATCGTAAAAAATGCGACTTTCGTTAGAAGATTGCGGAAATACAGTTTTCCTCAAATATAGAAAGAAAATAACGCAAAATTCAGAAAAGGATGGAGATTTAGATATAAAAAATTAATCACCAAATATGTGTATTTATGAAAACACAATAAATTGTGAAATTTGAAAGTTGATTTCATTAATATTAGCTTAATGGTCAAATTACCGGCTTATGTTTAATAGCTAAAGAATGTCTCAGATCCTCAGTTCAAATCCCGTATAGGTAAATTATGCTTGTTTATTGTATGTTGACTTAAATAGAGAATTTCTCCTCTTAATGTAGATGTATCCTTCAGTTTGATCGAAAAAAGAAAATCCAACAAAATCCCGAAATAATAACATCGTCACAATTTCAGTATATTTAAATTTTACAGTATATTTATTCGGGTTATATAGATTCTATCTATAATTTATGACTGTACAACTTAAGGGCTTCAAAAATTTTAATAGAGAATGGCATGCAATAATTATAATTTCTGATGATCCTGTTTTTTATAAATTAAGGTTGCACCATTTTGTGGTTCAAAAACAAATCTGATGAAAAACAAACAATCCAAACAACCGTGTCTGTTTACCATGGAAATTTGTTTTGCGACAATAAAAATATTGTCTTCAAAATTACAGGGTTATACACTATGCACACATAATTCATCTTTTTCGTCTTTTATTAACTCATGTGCAATTTACACATGAAAATGTGTATTACCGTGTTATAGGATACACTTTACACTCTTAAGGGGTCTAGTAACTTTTAAGGCTTCAGAAATTCGAGTTTTCAATTTTTATTAATTATTAAAAAATAATTCATTTGAAATATTTTAAAACAAACCGCGTGCAAAAATCCCCATCAGAACTGAAGTTACAGTAAAAATAAGATGCAGATTTTGTTTGGTAATTAACTCAAGTTACAATTTTGAAACAGGTTTTAAAAAAACTGAGTTTTTAGACATTGCGCACATGATATATTGAGAACATATGTATGCATTGTTATGATTTTTTTAGTTAATAAGCACATACCTTCCCAGGATGTCCTGGGAAGGTCCCAGGACCGTCATCCCCCAGGCATCGCTGAGGATGCAGAAAATTGTCACCAGGAGGTCCTCAGGAACCGAAAATGTCCGCTTTATAGCATCCTGGGGAGCTCCCCAGGACCTCCTTCAGGGTCCTCCCCGGGAGGTTATGGAAAAGATTTGAGGAAGTGATATAGGATGACTTTGGGAAGCTTCAAAGTCACTAATCAGTTAAAAAAATAAAGCTATTAATTAATTTTACTTTTTTAAGAATAAAACGCAAAAGTTTTTTTTTCCCTATTACTCAGATGATTCACATATAACAGAGAGCATTCGGGAACAAATTTCTTACCTTCATTTTTCCTGCCGGATTTTAACCCGAGTACCTTCGTATTCTGGACGCGCACTCTGACAGTTACCCTGCAGTGTCAGTTAAGTAAAAAGGTTTCTAAGGTATACATGCTTTTTTCTCCCCTTTTGAATCTCAAAACTAGGAAATGTTCTCATTTTTTGTACCTTTTGCATACATTCGACATAAATTTAAATTAATAATTCCAAATAAATTATCAATAATTATTTATTATAACATAAATGTATTAGAATTTAATTTTTTTAAAATGAAATTGTATTTTTAAATGATAAAAATCACCTTTTAACTTTTAATATTTAAAATCCAATAAAATCATTCTGTAGTTAGAAAATTGATTATGAACTATATATTTTGACATACAATGAATGATGCAAAACATTTCTGATGATATCCCCTATAAAATTCTATTTTAGTTAATAAAAACAATATTTTCAGAGATGAAAAAGGCAAGACATTAAACACATAGTTTCTTATAAATTATGAATTTTTTTTTTATGATTGACAAATAAAGTCTAAGTGAATCCTTTAAAATAAACTTTTTTGCTCTCTCTCTCTCTCTCTCTTACTTTTTTTTTACAGAAATTTTAATCGATTTTTTTTCTTGGTAAAAGGTGCTCTTATTGTATGAATTTTGATTATATATATATATATATAGATATAGATGTATATACAAATATTCTTAGTCTTTTCTTTCCTTTTTTTAGTCTTTGAAATATTTCATTGTTGCAGTTTCATAGTAGGCCCCACCAGCGGTCAAGAGATTCTTCTCTCGAAGCTGGTAGATGGGTGGTGCTGAATTTGTACCAAATCGCGCCCGTCGACCTAATCGCTCGGAGTTTTTCACGGTTTTCTTCGAATCTTGTATTTCCTTGCGTAAATACGGGTTAGGTTCCTTCAGAAAGACACTCACGGATGGCAACCCTCCTCCCTTGACATGCTCCTTGATGATTTTTTTCATGATTGACAAATAAAATCTAAGTGTATCCTTTCAAAAATAAAACTTTTTTGCTCTTTCTCTTTCGTTCGTTTTACATATTTTTTTATAGATTTATTTTCTTTTTACGCTTGGTAAAAGGTGCTCTCATTATATGAATTTTTGAAAAAAATATATAAATTTGCTTAATCTTTTCTTAAGTCATTTCTTTCCTATTTTTTACTCTTTGAAATATTTCATTGTTGCAGTTCATAGTGGGTCCCACCAGTGGTCAAGAGATTCTGCTCTCGAAGCTGGCAAATAGGAGGTACTGAGTTTTTTCCCAGTCCCACCCGTCGGCAAAACGGGGCGGGATAAGTTACTGAGAGCATTGTATCCTGCTGCTTACATTATAATAGTCTCATTGTCACCTAACTAAGAATGCATGCATATAGAAAACAGGTATGAAGAAATACCATCCTTTAGAGATATCCGAAACTACAGGAATAAATAAAGAATACCGCCCAGTTAAACTGATGGCATTGAGCTCACAGGCTACAAATACTAATTGTACATTAAAGCCTTATATTTTCAAGGGTTAATTCCGTTCGAATAAAAATTAAGAAGCGGAAACAGCTCTCCCCTTTACCCTTTTTTTATATTTAATCATTGAACCTCCTATACTATCAAAGACATGCTTTACCATATAAAAAATCTATATCCAAAATTCAGAGCAAATGAGATAATTCTTAATAAAAACCTATTTAGCATTTATATAATTTAAAAGGAGCTATCCCCCCTCTTTTATACTTAACCATTAAACTTCCAAAAATATTCAGAGATTTGAACGAAATCTGAAAATTCTGCTTGAAAAACACATTTATATAAATTAAGGGGGGGGCATTAGAACCCCTATTCCCCCTATTTATACTTATTCAATGGACACCTAACAACACTCACGGAATCGCCTCATCAGAATGATCCTAATCTAAATTTTGAACGAAAACTTAATTCTGGATGAAAATCCCATTTATATTAATTAAGGGGAGGGGCATGAGCCCCCGTTCCCCCTCTTATACACATCGAATGAACTCCAAAAACTAATCAGGGAAGCGCCTTGTTAGGATATATCTACATACAAAATTTCAAGTGGATCGGATATTTTTATCACGAGTTATCGCGTTACGCACGAACGACCATACAGAACGGACGGGCACATAAGCTCTCAAGCTATAATAGCCTGTGAGCTAAAAATCGGTTTGTTAAATGGAAGTTATAAGTGAAAGCAAAGTACTCTTCAATTGAAAATTGTGATAAAAAGTATTTGTTCTTTAGGAAATACAGATACTTATTTATCTGTAATTTCATAACCAAAAAATTATTAATATTAGAGAAGTTTTCAAAATAAAAACTTCATTTTATTTTTCACAATTTGAATAATAATAATAATAATATGTCTGATAATCTATAAAAGAAATTAGAAAAATAATTCGTTATTAAGTGCAACTTACATAAAAAAATAATAATGACAAATAAAACAAAATAGGTTAAACCTTCAGAAATGACATTAACACTGATGCTCTATTTAGCTAACAATTTCTTATCCTCAACACATACATAAATTACATTGTGTAGGTAACTGATACTAATCTGAATTAAACTTTTAATTTGCGTGAATTTATATTTTGTAACTGATTTTATAAGAATGTATGTTTTTCAAACAGAAAAACTTTTCAAAGACACTGCTCAAAACAATTAAAGGATATTTGAAGTTTTATGTAAAACAAAGATATAAACGAAATTTTTTTTGCCGAAAATAGAAGAAGAGAATCACAAATGCAAATTTTTCTGGTTTTCAAACTGTGGAGTATGCAAATTTTGAGTTCGACGTCAAAAACTTCGCTTCAGCGGCAGCGTATAAAATTTGACTTTCAACTGGATAAAAGAGAGTGAAGACAAGGATGATCGGCATTCAGTGATTGCTTTGTTTCGATGAATACGATGTCTCAGCGAAGTCTTTTGACAGATTTAGAAGCTTGGAGAATTGTTGTAGGTTAGAAGGGGACCAAACTCAAGCCGAAGTAGCGCAAGCCATTGGAGTGTCACAAAGTGTCATTTCCAGGATCTGGAACCGTTTTTTGGAGAGTGGATGTGCAGGCCGAAGATCAGGGCAAGGTCGTAGACGGGCAACAACGCCCAATGAAGATCGGTATTTAGCGTTAACAGCTCGGAGACACCGAAACATGGACGCTACTCTTCTACAACACCTTCGCTCGGCTACAGGCACTACGATTTCAATTCAGACTGTCCGAAACCGGCTCCATGCTGTAGGTCTGTATGCTCGCCGACCGATGGTATGTGTTAGATTAACATCAAGGCATCGTCGCGACCACAGGGAGTGGGCAACTGAGCATGTCAACTGGAGGATAAATGAATGGATTAATATTCTGTTTTCTGACGAGTCCCGTTTTTCTGTGCATCCAGATAATAGGTGTATTTTCATCTGGAGGGACCGTGGCAGTAGGAATAATCCTGCGTTCGTACACGAAAGTGTCAGATTTGGCGGTGGAGGAGTGTTGGTGTATGGTGGCATCTCCATTGACGGGCGCACTGACCTCTACATCATTCGAGATGCAGCTCTGACTGGTCGCCGATATAGGGATGAGATCCTCAGACCTATTGTAGTCTCTTACGCTGCAGCAATCGGAGATAATTTCATTTTAATGGACGATAACTGCAGGCCACATCGTGCAAGCCTGGTTGAGGATTTTTTTTTCGAGGAAGGAATCGTTCGAATGGAATGGCCAGCGTGCTCTCCAGACATGAATCCAATCGAGCACGTTTGGGACGCTCTAGGAAGACGAGTTTCTGGCCGCCAACAACCCCCACAAACTCTCCATGAACTGGAAAGATCTCTTCTGGAAGAGTGGGGCAGAATACCCCAACTCGTCATTCATAGCCTCATTGAATCCATGCATCAAAGGTGTTCAACGTTGCTGGCCGCCCGTGGAAACCATACCCCCTACTGAAAATGATTTTCTTTGAAGAAAACACCTTTTCTTATTCTTTTTTTCTCATATGCACAAATTGTGTTTTTTTTCTTTTGTACACAAATGCGCAATAATATGCATTTTTTTCTGCCAAACATGTGTAATTTTTTCTCATATAAACTACTTTGTCTGTCGACTATGTATCAATCAGCTAAAAAGTTTCCCAGATACAAAATCCACCTAAAACTGCAATATCCTTTAATTGTTTTGAGCAGTGTAAATCACTTATTGGTATGTGTTTTGGGGAGGAGGGTGAGGTGCGGCTCAACATTTATGTATTTTAAATCCAAATATACCATTTTAAAGTGAATTGCACTATCTTTGATTTGTTTTTATATGCTGTGATAAAAATGTCTAGTTTCGACGCGACACATTTGTTTATTTTTTTTAAATATAGTTTAATAAGCATGCTAGCTAATTATAAATATATATGTATATTTAAGCATTTAAATCTAATATTGAGCTGTTTCAGGACTCGATTTAGATAATTTTCATAACAAAATTTTAAACGAGTACTTATATACAAACTTACGTTAAGAATCTCTTTTTTTTTCTTTGCATAAATACCTTTAACTCTAAATATCAGAAAAAATATATGATCTAGAAATGTCTTCTATTTAGAGATTTTGGTGTATTAATTTAGAAACCTACTATTTAGTTAATTTAAACAAGTTAAATTAATTTCTTAATTAATTAATAATATTAATAATAATAATAATAAAAACCAATAGGTTAGTTATTAATATTTCATAAAATATTGATAAATGAACAAAATTTGGTTTAAAAGATACATAATAGTAATTAGTATATAGAAATAGGAATTAACTGAAATAATAAATAAAAACCTCTAATTTAATTAAAAAAGATTAAAAGTTACAGCAATAATTAAAAATATTTACAATTTTATAACAATTATCTAATTTGCTAAAAAATAAGAAATCGAATAATTAATAAAATAAAATTAACTCATTAAAATTGATAGTGATCAAATTGTATTCAATATTTTAATAAAAAGCAGTTGAATATTGTACTCCAGAATAATTCGGGAGATGGTGACAGAACTGTCACTTCCTCGGCACTTCCCCAGGAATGACTAACCGGGTACTTCCCCAGGTACTTTCTCAGAGTAGTGTCCCTGGGAAGTTGCTCCGTGGGACCCAGAGAATTGGTTGCTGGGAGCTCATTCCTCAGGACATCGTAAAAGATTCTTCCCTAGAACGTCCTGATCTTGTCATTTTTATATTAGGAGGAATATGGGATGACTTAGAGCTCCTGGGGGGTATTGAGGAACTGTTGTGCTATATGTGTAGTATGCTTAAAATGAACTACTTTTATATATTTATAGCGATAAAAGTTTTAATTATAAATAATTTTATTTATTAAAAAAATGTAAAAAAATTTGATTTTTTTTTATTTAGAATATATTTTTTACAATGTTAATGGAATAATTTTTATTTAAGACTAGATCATTTCAAAAATACAATATTCTTCTTCACAGAAAAAATATGTATGCAAAAATATTGATTTATATGGTCGTTAGGATGCGCGCAATTCACGACGAAGTAAAAAATAGAGGTTTTTTAATTTTAATTATTTCTAAAATTCTATGAAATACTATTTAAGTTAAATGACAATTTTTTAAAAAGCATAATCTTTTCTATTGAACGGTGAAAATTTCATGTTAATATGTATAAAAGTTTTAAAGATACACTGAATCGAACTTTAGATGTTGATTTTCACCCCGTTTAAAAAGTACAAGATCCCTTAAGCAGCTTAGTCGTTGTACAGGAAAATGCGATCTTTGAAATTGACACATTAAGGCGTGCATTTTGAAATGTACACATATGAACAAGTCGTTTTTGTATTAGCAGTACCTCCTCTTTTATTGTGTAAATTTACGGTTTTTTTTTTTTTTTTTTTTATATAAATGAATTTTTTTTATGTAGGCTGAGTTATATATATATATACAGTGGCGGTCACAATTTTCCAGTAAGCATAAAATTTTTAGTTAATTTGCAAGAGTAAACATATAAGAGAAAAATCAAATTTATATTTATGCATTTTATTCGTATGATGATTAGAACTTATTTGTGGATAAACAAATAAATATCAGCAAATGAAATTGAAAACAAAATGGTGCAAAGTAACACGCATGTTCTCAAAAGTTTCCGACTATCTTGGCAAAGTTACGAAAAATTGGTGTTATAATTGAAAATAGCTGCGATCAGCAATATTTAAAAAAATTTTGCCATCATATCTCTTGCAATAATTACTGCGGCGCAGCGACGTGACATCGATTTAATGAATGATTGAAGGTCCTTCTATTGTAAGTTTTTTCCACTTTTTTTGTAATTTTTCGAAAACTATCTACTGCAATTGAATGTATATTATCTGCAGGTGGATTTCAACTAACGAACCGAGATCTTTTCCAGAAAATGGTTTGCATATTATAACACGCCCTCCTTTACACTTAATTGTAAAAATAACATATCAAGAATTATGCCTTTGTTTTTACATCATCGGGAGTTGTTACTGGGTTAACTCTCAAAATTTAATTTCAATTCATAGGAAAGTAATACTTTTTTCAATTTGCACATTATCAATTCGTTTGTTCTCCTTGTAATATAGCTATCGAGACTGCTGATTATTTTTTTTACTTATTATTATTAATTTTAACACCGACTATTCCATAAAATCCTACATCACGTAGACCGATTTATGTAAGCAATTATTTTACGGGGTAAATCGAAGGTTGTTTTTATTCAGTTCATCAACTGAATTTTTCCTGACAGAGGACAGTTCTGTTAACACGAATATGTCACTCTATTCTGGGATCTCCCGGTCTGTGATAAGTCCTCGAGGAAATGGCCATCTGTACGTGAAAAAAGTAATTGTCCGCAGTAGATTTAACCGATCAATAAATTTGCCGTAATCTCACCAGAGAATTGGCTATTTAGTGATAAGGAAATCACCCATTTACGGACAAAAATTGTTGAAATTTTCATTTTTAATTTCAACTATGGTATTAACTATCACGGGAAAAAACAATTTATCGATAGCTAAAACAAAATAATGACGAATAGCCGGAAACTTTTGTACACGAGGATTTCAATTGTTTCCCTGTGCATCAAGTGTCTTCAGTACCAAATCAAAATGATCCCGTGGTCAGAGGTCATTTGCATATTCCTAACTTTTGAAGAAATTGGACATCTTCTTCGCTGTAACGTTCAGGCAAATAAATTAAATTAAAATAACTGGCCGGAAACGTTTGATCGACAATGTATATATATATAATAAATTTATTTGGAAAATAATTACATATACAGTCAAGTCTGTCTATAACGAAACTCCATACATCGAATTTCTCTATATAACGAATTTTTAGTAGGAACGGTCCCTTTTTCGCATGATTACATTAAAAACAGTCTCTATATAAAGAAATATCTATCTCTATATAACGAATTTTTTCATAAATTGGTCTTAATTGATTCAGTTTTAAAAAGCTTCAAAATCATATGGAATCAATTTTCCATCACTTATTTTTGATTTATCGACAGTGCTGAGGTTTTTATATATATATATATATATATTACTTCTCTCCTTGTTCTTTAAATCCAGCGAATTCACCCCACCTCCCACACACCTTTCAAATCTTTCTCAAAACAGAGTCAATTGGATTGTTATACATGTATGAGAGGAATCAAAGAGAGGCACATAAGAGAGGCCTTCAAATAGAGGAAAATGTTAGCTACAATTTTTCATTCCTTGCTAAGATTTGAGCATTTTTTCTTTTGAGCGTAACAATTTTGAAATCAAAACAACAAAAAATTACAGATTTCTTCGTCTGAAATTAATGCAAGTCTTCCTTACTTGATTTTCATTAAGCTTTCAAATAAATGTTTGTTCTCTTTTATGAAACAGCTTAAATAATTAAGAAATAAAATATTAGGTTAAAATTTACTTTTAAACATTTCAAATTCTTAATTGAAAAGATCAAAAAAAATATTTGTTCAAATTTCACACATTAAATACGATTTTTAACATCATTCTCCATACATCGAATTTCTCTATATATCGAATTTCTTACTGGAAAGGTGGATTTCGTTATATAAAGACTCGACTGTATTTAAAAAGAGGGACGCTTGAACATATTGATAGTATATTTAGGTTTATACTTTGACATAAATTATGCAAAATCATTTTTGTAAACATGATATTCAAAAGACAATCGATTTCATTTAAGGATTATGGCTATTACGATTAATTTGTTTTATAATTTTAACTAAGAAAGATATTTGAAAAAAAATATTGTATATATATATATATTAGATACTGTGATTAATTGTTTTAAAGTATCTTAATATTTTAAATAAAAAAAATATTTATGTAAAAACTTTTACATATTAAAAATTAAAAAAAATGTATCATTTTTATGTATGCATAAAAATGATGCAAAATATGCGTCAACAGCAAATTAAAGAAGATATTTTCAATTAAATCTGCATTGATGGACCAACTTGTATCAGAAATAAAACAACATTCGTCGAAGATAAAGAGAATTAAAGTTAACATTAAAAAAGAAAGAATATTAGAATGGCCTAAAAGAAACTAAGTTAAACATTGTTAATACGGAAAAAGTTAAGCCTCTTTTTTAACTATTTATAAAATGTGTGAATTGCATAAATTTATGAAAATGAAGTTTTAGCACGCAAAGTATGCGCAAATGTACCTAAGTTTTACTTGGTTTCTAAAAACATGTACTAAGACACTTTAAAAGAGAAAAAAACTTTAAATACTTGATGTTAAAACAAAGTACTTAATATTCCACAGAAATATTTCGCACGATCGAGAAATGACTCTACACATTATAAATGCTAGAAAACAAATAAAAGCATTTTATACTTCCCTTTATTCATACTTATGGATTATTCTTTAAAATAGACCAAAAAACATCAAATGTTCAAAAATTCAAACTTGATTACTGAAAACATTCATGCAGAAACTCAAAAGAATTTTATAATGGCGGGAAAAAAGAAACGCATACCGACCAAATCAATACATCCGGAAAATAAAATCATTTTTTTCACATTAAATAACTTAGTTTTATTACCTTTAATTGTTAAATTTTTTTGGTTAAAAGATACTCGATTGCCAGACGTAACTAAATGACTGAAAATCTATTAATTATTTTAAAAAGATCAAATATATTTTAAGTTATTTATTTCAAAATTTATTATTGCAGTACTATTTATTTACAAGAATAAACATTTTTTTAGAATTTAGTTAAATTCAGATGGGGTAGAATTTTATTATATTTTGCAATATTTTTTCTGTATCTGAGAAAAGTTAGTTATAAATGTTCAGAAGTTTTAAATTTATATATCGATTTATGTTTCATTTGAGTATATTTTATTTAATTTTTTTTCGTTCGAAAAATTTACTTACAACGGATAAAAAACGACAAATATTAAATACTTCTTAAGCTCACTAAAGACACTTGAATTACTGAATTTCGTTTTTATTTGTAAAACTCTAATACAGAAAAGAGATACTTTATTTCTTTTAGGTAGATTTCGTATGAAATACTACCTATTAGGTAGATTTCGTATGAAATATACTACCTATTGCGGTCGCTCCAATGTTGGAATTTCTGAAACGTTTTTGCAGATCTACGGCGATCGTGACCTCTAGACCCCAAAACTACCACAGTACAAGAGTTTATATATAAATATATATCTTTTTCTTATGGACACGATAACTTCTATAGTTATGCTCCAATCTCTTTCAAACCGATACATACACTCAAGGGGTATACAACCTCGGCGAAGTTCGTTAATGGCCAAAATCGGTCCAAGGGAGTAGAAATAGGGGGGGGGGGTTGTGAAAACCGAAAAAACGCCATAGCTATTTTATTAAAAAAGATATCGAATCCGTTACAAATTTATATTACTTCTTAAAAATGGGCCAAAATTTTATGTATGGGTCATTCCATGTCAATTCAACCAATTTTTTCCCCATTTGTAACACGACCGACAGGGATTTAGATGAAACTTTGTTTGCACACTAATTCGGTCATAAAATGATTCCATCAGAAATTTTTCCTTCCCAGACCTCATAGTTTGAGACATATGGGGGTCCAATTCTTGGGTTTTTCTCAAATCGCACATTTCTGAGTTTTTATTTTGAGATTGCAGTTCCATCTTCAAAAAATTCTTTCTCTGGATTTAAACATGAATCATCCTAAAAATATCACTGTAAGAATTTAAAATGATGCAGATTTTTATAAAAAATATTTAAAAAATTTACTTATAATAATTAGGATAAAAAAGTCAGCCAAAGTTGAGAGTTCTGGTTATTTTTCCAAATTTTTGTGACTTCACAAAAAAGGCTGTACACAAAAAGGCAAATTAAATTTCCAACTTCTTTCTGTTTTAAATAAAAGCTTGTAACGTTAAACCCACAGTGGGCGCTATTTGTATCGGCGCACGCACGCTGGGTGTCGTTTGTAACGTTATATGCAGACATACTCAGTAGTTTAGGTTAAAACAACAAAGTTTATTCAAGTGATAATGGCCGAAGGGAAGTGGAGCAAGTCTAAAATTTTACACACTGGGAACACTAAGAACAGCTAAAATCATACTCACAGGCCCCAACCTAGCTCAGTCGTGGCACCGCCTAACACTTGACACTGTCTCCTGGCTGAGCTGCTGAACAAAGTTTAGTTAAACAGCCCGTGGCTGTGGATAATTCTTTATTTCATCAATAATTAAAATGGAACTACTGTTAAACTTTCTTACCACGGCCGACTCTTAGATCCACTATCCAAACTCCTTTCCACTTTACTGGAGGCCGTTGCTACTTTCTATTCGTCAACACTTCGCTAAACAATCATCCACTTCGTTGTCTAATGGCAGAGGTCCGCACTCGCTGGCTGCTGGCTAATGCCAGACACACCGACACAAACTCACCCCCAAGCTTTTATATGCTGCAAACTGAGATACTTCACATTAACATATTACTAATAACCGCGAGCTAACTGCGGAATTCGAAAGAGCACACACACTCTAGAAAGTTAAAGTAAAAGAGAGGATAGGTGTCGCTTTTACGCCTACAAAATGTTAAATTATTGACGTCACGATCTCAGAAACACTAGAGTGCCTTTATGACAAAAGGTCACTCCCTCACAACCCCCCCTCGGATTCCGCAGAGAAAAAGGGCTGGGCCAAATGCATGCCCAGAACTTTTTCTTGTTATAAATTTCGAGCCGTAATAAAACACAGTGATGGGTGAAATTTAGCGCCGAAACATAACTTTTAAAATATCAACTTTAACCCATCACAACCAAAAAAAACTCAGTTTGCCTCAAATATTCACATATTCAATCCAATCATTCTTCTATCTTACAAATAGCCTCCGTAAAACTTCCAAAAACTCGTAAAATTTTCAAAACTAATTACTTCTTTCAAAACAGCCCACTCCACTGGGAGTGCTAAAATTTCTCAAAATACTAAACTTCCGAAATTTTCCTCAATATTGCAATACAACTATAACTTTACCAAAAATTTCCTCCATAAAACTTTAATAATACTAAAATTCGCACCAAGTCCAAAAAACCCAATGCGCAAAAATTTTCCTCATCCAAATTCCGACTTCATCTAGAATTAAAATTACTTCATACTCAAAATAACTCTGCTACTACGTAATACCTACAAATCCATTGGCCAATGAACTAACTCCCAAAATTCTTCAGAACTTAACTCCACTTTAACAATAATTGGGGCACATACGTACAGCGGCATATCGCTGTGCTTATGCAACAATCAAAAAATATCAAAAATTTACAAAATGACGTCATCATGTTCTTCATCTGTATTAACTAAAAGAAAAATAGCAGAATCAATACATAACACAGGTATACTTCCCTGCAAGAAAATCACATTAACATTCAATTTTTAATACAATACAATTTCAAATTCAAACGCGGCTTAAAATTTCGCAACTTGCGGAAACCATTCCCAACTAAAGTACAAAACGCAACTCATAAAACCCGAACGATAAGAAGAAAGTTAATTCATTAAATGTTAGTATAAGAGATAGAAACGCGTGTCAAGGACTTCTTGACCGCAAAACACGTGCGCGTCTGAACCGCGGCGCGTGTAAAAAATAACCCAAATTACTATCTGTACTTTCTGAAAATTTAAACATACATTAACATACATTTTATAACACATGAACAATATAACAATATAGTAACATTTTTAACAAATAACACAACAATTTAACAATAGATCCAGAATTTTAAAAAGCAGTTAAGACCAAAATCTCAAACATACATAAAACTAACAATTTTGCAAACAAATTTTGAACACAATTAAGCACCAATCGTGAGTCCGTCAAAAAATTCCAAAAATGGCCAAAAAGTACCAAACAGTCTTTCTGCTTTCTATTCTTTCACATTGCTACCACATATATGCACTCTTATAGAAATTTAATAAAGAACATTATCACCCAATCATAGAGATGATTCGCTGCTGGCAGGCTTCATACTACAGGATGGCTTTCTCCTCTTGTCCCAGAAACCTTGTACGAAGGATCTTTCGTCATCGGAACTGTACGGTGACGCCACAGTTGACTGTCGTGCCTGCAGCCTGGTTCTGAATGGATGCCGCGGGATACTTGTAGGTTCCGCTCGACGACTCTGCTCTGGCCGGTTTGCTGGGGTCACTCCATGGCGAGATTCACACTGTTGATGCCGGTAATCTGAGCGTTGTCTCCTCTTTCTAGATGCACCCGAGGTTACTGAAGATCCTAGACCACGTTTCTTTCCAGACCTACGCTGTTTCTTATTGGGCAAAAATTCCGACTTTAAAGTCCTTTTAACAGTTTGTCGAGTGTCCATACGAAATCTTTTCCGGGGATTAATCACTGAAGATGGTGAACTATTAGATAATGTATGTTTGTGAGGTTGCTGTCTAATAGGTGGAGGAACTGGACAGTTTATAATTTTTTGTCTTTTATGGCACACAGAGTCCGATGTATCTGACACAATTCTCTTATTTTTATTATCATACTTTGCTCTCGGATTGCTAGGCTTTCGACTTTCAAGAACAGTTTTTGGAGCTGTTTGACCAAATTTTCTTCTTGAATATTGTTGAAAAGAATTAGATGAAGAAGTGCTGGACTCGGGACACTCATTGGATCGGGAATTTCGCGAAACACCACTCGACACATGAGAACCTTCACTACCATTTTCTCTAAACTTATAAACTCTAACCTGATCCAAATTAACCGTCATTCTTTCACCATTGACATCAACAACCAAATTATTATTTCGAACTTCCAAAACCTCGAACGGACCTACAAACTTCGGACCAAACTTAGCTACTCTCTTTTGACGACTTGAACTTAACCAATGCTTTTCTACTAACACAAAATCTCCAACTTTCACTTCTAACTCCCTCCTACGCATATTATAATACTGAGCTTGCTTTTCTTGCGCTTTTCCCATTTGAACCTGAGCTTCCTTAACCAACCTCTCAATATCCTGACACATGTACTGACTTTCCGCATCCGACACCATAACTAACCTTTGGAATGGAGTAATGACTTTTCTATCCAAAAACAATTCAGCAGGCGTTTTCCCCATTGACTCGTGAACTGCTGTACGAAGTGCGTACGCAAAATGCTGAAGAAACTGGTCCCAATTTGCATGATGAGAAACAACATATGAAGAAATCATTTGAATTAATGTACGATTTACACGTTCAGCCATATTAGACTGAGGAAGTTCCATACCGACCTCAGTATCCAACTTTTCACAAAAAGATTTAAAAATATTAGATATAAAATCATAACGAAATGGTTTACTAGCAACTAGTGCGTCAAAACCAATATGAACTTCATTCGTTAAACTCGGTTTATCTGAAAAAACTTTACCAAAATCGACTAAAGACTTATTAAACTCCACCTTCTTAACCTCACTTAAACTAGATTCCTCCAAATTAACTGACACTGAAACAGGCTCTTTCTTACTCACATTCTCATCATTATTCACGATTAACGACTTTTTAAAGAAATCCAAACTAATTCCTCTATCCTTCATATAATCCACACCAACTATACAATGCACTGTTAACCCATCTAACACACAAAACTCCCAACATGTCTTAACCGAACGAATTTCAACTTCCAATTCTACTGAACCTTTATTATCGCAAGCTACTCCCTGTGCTGACTGAACCACAAGACTTGACCTTTTCAACTTCTTATACGAAAAATATTTCCGATAACAATCAAAAGAAATGAACGACTTATCTGCCCCTGTATCGAAGACACTTTTAACGACAATACCATCTAACACAATTAACACTTCAGGTAACTCAACCGGATTAATAGTAATCTTATTTAAACTCACAGAAGGCTTTTTCGATTTGACCTGTGACTGCATACCTTCCGAAATACTGTCACTTACCAGTTTAACTGACCCGACCTCCTCACACCTCTCCTTTGCACTGATCTACCTTCAAAACTCTCATCCGAAGTTAATCTCCTTACTTGCGAAGAAACATTCCTGTCCCGTACTCCCCCACTACGATCATAACCACTATTCTGTCTATTTCCATACATATTTCTCTCACCACTTCTAAAATTATTAGCACCACCACCATTCCTATTACCATTACTCATATTCGACATATTACGACCAAATCCATCATTTCTATTACGCACATTATTATCCGGAAATCGCTGTCCCCCTCTCACAAAATTACGTTCCCCCTCATTTCTCAAATTACTATCCGTGACAGGTCTCTGCCGAGGGCTACGCAAATCCCGTTGATCCGAGCTATGCCGAGTCTCGTACTTCGATAATATCTGATGCATTTCTGCAAAATTCTTCGGTGCTCTAACTTCAATAAAGTCCTGTATATTTGGATTAAAAAGAGGAAAAACAATGTCCAACAATTCCTCAAATGTGATATCTAAATCTAATTTATTTTTTAGTTCAAGCTTACGTAGATAAAATTTTGACGCCGACTCATAAATATTCTGCTTATTACAATAGAACTCTTTTCTCAAAATACTTTTATCTTTAACGGGAAGAAATGCCTTCTTTAACTCGATCACAGTTTGTTTAAATCTTTTCGCTTCTTCATTAATCAAAAACTTTCCTATATTTTCCAACCACAAAAGTGCTTCGCCCTTTAACGAGCATTTAAGCACTACGTATCTATTTTTTTCAGGTATATTATTGAACAAAATATAATCATCTAATTTAACTAAAATTCACTAATATCACCTTCACCGGTAAAATACACACGTGGCACAATCTCATAATGTCCGATGTTTCGTTGGGCGCCATTTGTAACGTTAAACCCACAGTGGGCGCTATTTGTAACGGCGCACGCACGCTGGGTGTCGTTTGTAACGTTATATGCAGACATACTCAGTAGTTTAGGTTAAAACAACAAAGTTTATTCAAGTGATAATGGCCGAAGGGAAGTGGAGCAAGTCTAAAATTTTACACACTGGGAACACTAAGAACAGCTAAAATCATACTCACAGGCCCCAACCTAGCTCAGTCGTGGCACCGCCTAACACTTGACACTGTCTCCTGGCTGAGCTGCTGAACAAAGTTTAGTTAAACAGCCCGTGGCTGTGGATAATTCTTTATTTCATCAATAATTAAAATGGAACTACTATTAAACTTTCTTACCACGGCCGACTCTTAGATCCACTATCCAAACTCCTTTCCACTTTACTGGAGGCCGTTGCTACTTTCTATTCGTCAACACTTCGCTAAACAATCATCCACTTCGTTGTCTAATGGCAGAGGTCCGCACTCGCTGGCTGCTGGCTAATGCCAGACACACCGACACAAACTCACCCCCAAGCTTTTATATGCTGCAAACTGAGATACTTCACATTAACATATTACTAATAAACGCGAGCTAACTGCGGAATTCGAAAGAGCACACACACTCTAGAAAGTTAAAGTAAAAGAGAGGATAGGTGTCGCTTTTACGCCTACAAAATGTTAAATTATTGACGTCACGATCTCAGAAACACTAGAGTGCCTTTATGACAAAAGGTCACTCCCTCACAAGCTTACACTTTGAGCTTTCTATCTATGAAATAAAAATGATGTCTTTCGCATGGTTTATGCAAAAACTTTGGGTACTTTCCAATTAGCCGGATAAGTGCTTTATTTTTACATATTACATATGCACACAAAAAGGTAAATGAAATTTCCAATTTCTTTTTCTTTTAAATAAAGTTTTACACTTTGGGCTTTCGATCTGTGAAATAAAAATGATGTCTTTTGCATGGCTTATGCAAAAATTTTGGGTACTTTCCAATTAGCCGGATGCGTGTTTTATTTTTACATATGTATTATACATGTACATATGTATGTATATATAGAGTATATTGATATATATATGTATAACACTGGTGCCCGTCTAACCGAAAAGTAACAAACTTTGCCTTGTTTTGAAAATCTGCACCAATTAAGGGGGAAAAATATGACTAAGTTTAGCTGTGGTATTTAAATAATTACTGGAATGTCTATGAGTTATTGAATTTAATGTTATTTGACACAAAAACAAATTGGAAATTTCATTTGCCTTTTGTGTAGAGATTCTTTCATAAAGTCACAAAATTTTGGAAAAATAATCATAACTTTCAACTTTGGTTTACCTTTTCGGCCGTATATAAATCTCTATTAACTGACCTAATTGCTTTTTTCACTTGCTTTTTATGCCTCTTAAATGGATCTCCACATTTATATTGAAAAAATTCAGATTTCATTAAGAGCCAAATTCTGTGATGCTTACATATATTAATCAAACGGTTTTCACTTAATTTTTGTTTTATAAATGCAATAGTCCTAAGTAATAAAAGTTCTTTTTCTGAATCTGAGAGATTATCAATGTAGTCTATTTCTCTGTTATTTGTATAGCTAGTTTTATGGCATTCTAAACCAGTTAATATTACAATACTGCGAGCCTGAAGACTAGTAGAAGGTTTAATATCAGGCTCCATATTAAAACAATAAAGCAAAAAAATATTTATACATATCACAAACTATAAAATATGTAAAAATCAGAATATATATTTTAGTAGCACATTAAGTTATATCATTCTTCTATGATAAGAAACAACAAAATGATAATAATTTGATTAAATTTATTACAAAACATCTGCTTCACTATCGAACATTACCCTGCCTTTATCGGAAGGTGTTTATACAAGGCAGGGGCAATTAAATCTTTCAGACTGTAGAAACAAATTTAAGTTCTGTTAAACATTTGCGCATTTAAACCTGCCAATATAAATATTTCATCTGATTAAAATACCCAAAGAAAGGAAATACAAGGTTTTGAACATTTTTTAAACACAAATAATTAATATATAAGCATTCAAAAGAAAGAATGGAAATGTGAGGAGAAAAAAATATTTATTTTATACCGTGCAAAAGAAAAATCTGTTTTGAGTTTAATTATTGAAAATAAAAGTAAGAGATTCTTTAGATTAGCAAAAAGTGCCCATTATTAAATAACGAAATGAAATATATAGACCATTCCCTAAATTTAATGAAAAACATATTACAGTCCGATTTTTTTAATCAGAAAAAACAAAGCCTAAACTTTATTTTGCAAATAAAAAAACATGTATCAAATAACATTAAATTCAATAACTCATACAAATTCCTTTAATTATTTAAGTACCACAGCTAAGCTTAGTCAGATTTTTTTTCATCTTAATTGGGCAGATTCTCAAAACAAAGCAAAATTTGGTACTTTTCGATTAGACGGCCACCAGTGTTATACATATATATATCAATATACTGTATATACAGGGTGATTCATAAAAGATGGGCAGAACTTTAAGGGGTTATAGTACACTTAAAGACAAATAATATTAAATAGGAGACTAAGGGTCCCAGACGTATTCCCAAGGAGATAGGGGGCATTAAAGTTTAAAAGGTCCGAAATTTCAAATAATTATAAAAAATGGAAAAATTGGTCGATTCGTTTGCGGTTTTTGCAAAAAGTTTTCTTTATGCCAGTATTTTCTTGAAATAAAATTTTAAAGTTCAATTTCAAAAAATGCCGATAGGGGGCGCTTTAGACTTTGGAGTAACAAACAACTATTTTTTAACGTTATTTTTTGTATTTCGTTAAATGATTTCGAAAGCTTAGACTTAAACTTAAATTTTGATCTAAAAATCTGAGTCCTAACGAGTAGTTAAGTAGCGTAAACTGAAATTTGAAATTTGAAACCCTTCTCCCCCCAGAACAAAAATCAGTTATTCCCGATCTTTGTGTCGTAGATTAGGCTCTAACTACTGCCGCGTTTTGATAAAATTATTCTTTATGTCAGTATTTTCTTGAAAATAAATTTTAAAGAAAGGTTTCAAAAAATTCCGATAGAGGGCGCTTTAGACTTTGGAGTAACGAAAAACTATTTTATACCGTTATTTTTTGTGTCTCATTAAATGCTTTCTAAAGCTTAGACTTAAACTTAAATTTTCAGCTCAAAATCTGAATCGCTGAGCGTGGTTCAGTAGCGAGGGGAGGGGGTTCAAATTTCAACTTCTGAACATAGTTCAGTTTGCACTACTTAACCATGCCCAACGATTCTGTGCTGTGATACGAGGCAAAAATACAACTTTCGTCAAGGACTGCATAGTCGGAATTCACTCATAAAGGCACTGGCACAGTTGGAAACGTCGCTCATGCAAACGTTAAAGCTCCATTCCTGACGCTAGTCACCGGGTGAAGAAGGAGACAGAAAGTATGCAAATGTCAAATGGGGAAGAAGAAGAACACGTATGCAAAATTTCGACACGATTCAGGCATAAAAACCACTGAACGGTGAGTCAAGTGTAAGTCGCTGTAGTAATGAATCGGAAGATGGTGCCCTTCACGAATAAGGAAAAGGCTGAGATGCATTTAATTTACGGAGCGGCAGATGGAAATGGTGCAGAGGAACAACGAATGTACGGAGAGCGATTTCCCAACAGACGGTTGCCTAACCGCAAAACTTTTGAGCGCTTGCACAGACAGTTGTGTGAGACGGGATCATTTCTCGCTTCCCGGTCGCATGTAGGTCGTGCAAAAAAGGACGAATCAGTAGTTGTTGCAGAAGCCATTCTGGATGTAGTAGCGGCGCAGCCTAGTACAAGTACACGAACAGTGGCTAGGCAGGTGGATACCTCACAGTCCATGACTTGGAGGGTACTGAAGGATGAACATTTGCTCCCGTTTCATGTGCAACGAGTCCAGAAACTGTCTCCAGGGGATTATCCAAATCGTATTGAATTCGCCCGCTGGTTTCTGCAGCAGAACGCGCTAAATCCACATTTTGGACGAACTGTGCTTTTCACCGATGAATGTACCTTCACACGTGAAGGTACATTTAACACACACAATGCACATGTATGGGCGGATGTCAATCCACATGCTACGTATCCACATGCTCATCAGAGACGCTTTTCCATCAATGTTTGGGCAGGAATCCTCGGAGACCACCTAATCGGACCGTACCTTCTTCCTGAACGCCTCAACGGTAAAACATACCTCACATTTCTGCAACATGTGCTGCCAGACCTGTTAAACGTTGTTCCTCCACGCATCCGGCGGGTCATGTGGTTCCAGCACGATGGAGCGCCAGCCCATTACGTACGAGACGTCCGCAACTATCTGGACATCACATTTCCGAACAGATGGATTGGTCGAGGTGGTCCTGTTGCTTGGCCTGCTCGCTCGCCAGATCTTTCACCCCTCGATTTCTTTTTTTGGGGACAATTGAAGGCTCTTATGTATTAGAAACCCATTGAATCCCCCGAGGAACTGGTCGCCAGACTTTCCGCCGCTGTAGGGGAAGTGCTCGAAAAGCCTGATGTTTTCGCGAATGTTCGCCGTTCCATTCTTCGCCGTTGTTCTGCGTGCATAACCTCTGGTGGTCACAATTTTGAACATTTATTGTAATTACATGTTAATAAATATGCTTTTGTAACATAATCCTAATTTGTGTCTTTTTACCTCGTATCACAGCACACAATGTGTGGACATGGTAAACTGAACTGTGCTCAGGAGTAGAAATTTCAAACCCCTCTCCCCAGAAACTTAACCACGTCTAACGATTCAGATTTTGGGCTGAAAATTTAAGTCTAAGCTTTAGAAAGCATTTAATGAGACACAAAAAATAACGGTATAAAATAGTTGTTCGTTACTTTAAAGTCTAAAGCGCCCTCTATCGGAATTTTTTGAAAATTTTCTTTAAAATTTATTTTCAAGAAAATACTGACATAAAGAATAATTTTAGCAAAACGCGGCAGTAGTTAGAGCCTAATCTACGACACAAAGATCGGGAATAACTGATTTTTGTTCTGTTGGGAGAAGGGTTTTAAATTTCAAATTTCAGTTTACGCTACTTAACTACTCGTTAGGACTCAGATTTTTAGATCAAAATTTAAGATTAAGTCTAAGCTTTCGAAATCATTTAAAGAAATACAAAAAATAACGTTAAAAATAGTTGTTTGTTACTCCAAAGTCTAAAGCGCCCCCTATCGGCATTTTTTGAAATTGAACTTTAAAATTTTATTTCAAGAAAATACTGGCATAAAGAAAATTTTTTGCAAAAACCGCAAACGAATCGACCAATTTTTCCATTTTTTATAATCATTTGAAATTTCGGACCCTAAACTTTAATGCCCCCTATCTCATTGGGAATACGTCTGGGACCCTTAGTCTCCTATTTAATATTATTTGTCTTTAAGTGTACTATAACCCCTTAAAGTTCTGCCCATCTTTTATGAATCACCCTGTATACATACATATGTACATGCACAATACATCTGCATTTATATAGATCTATACATATGTACATATGTAAAAATAAAACACGCATCCGGCTAATTGGAAAGTACCCAAAATTTTTGCATAAGCCATGCGAAAGACATCATTTTTATTTCACATATAGAAAGCTCAAAGTGTAAATTTTTATTTAAAACAAAAAGAAATTGGAAATTTAATTTGTCTTTTTGTGTACAGCTATTTTGGTGAAGTCGCAAAAATTTGGAAAAACCCCCATAAATCTCAAATTTGGCTAATTTTTGTTATCCTAAATATTACAAGTAAATTTATTAAATATTTTTTATTAAAATCTGCATCTTTTTATATTCTTACAGTGATATTTTTAAGATGATTCATGTTTTAGATCCAGAGAAACAATTTTTTGAAGATGGAACTGCAATCTCAAAATACAGGCTCGGAAATGTGCGATTTGAGAAAACCCCAAGAATTGGGCCCCCATATCTCACAAACTATGACGTCTAGGAAGGAAAAATTTCTGATGAAATCATTTCATGATAGAATTAGTATGTACACAAAGTTTCATCAAAATCCCTGTGGGTCGGGTTACAAGGTCTGGTTGAATTGCCATGGAATGACCCGTATGATAGATTTTTGATAAATTTAGAAATGGCCTCAAGGGGCGAAAAAAACAGGGTTTTTTCTAGAAAAAAATTCATAACTTCGTCAATTCTCAAGATATCAAATCCAACCAAATATTGTGTAAGTGCTCTTAACATTAACTAAAACTTTTGTACTTAAAAGTTTTTGATAGGACTAGTTCTTACCGATAAAAAAATTAAAAACTAAAACTAGGGGGGTGAAAAAAGACAAAAATCCATAACTTCGTCAATTCTTAAACTATCAAATCTGTTTAAATTTATTTTAAATCTTCTCAATAATATCGAGAACTTTGTATTGACAAATTCTTTCATAGGACCTATTCGTATAGCAAAAATAAATTAAACAAAAATAGGAGTTGGAGAAAAAAAACCTCAAATCCAAACTGCTTATATTCTGACTGATTTTTAAATTCAGTTTTGATTTTAACGTACCCAAATGGTAGATCCTCTTATTTAGGAATTATATAATGTGACGCATTGGTCAGTTTTTTGATAAAGACAGAATATATTTCAAATAAGCTTGCCAAAAAAGGTATTTTTAACAGAATTTCCCAAAATAGTCGTGGTAAAAAATTCGAGGAAGTATTCAAATAACAAATTGCGTTTTTTCTGTTTTATTTTTAAATCCATATTTGCTCTCAAACGCATCTAATTGACAGTTCCTTTTATTTAGAAACTATACAATGTGACTCATTGGTCCGTTTTTTGATAAAGTTAGAATATATTCCAAAAAAAGCTTCCAAAAAGAGTATTTTGAACAGAATTTCAAAAAATAGTCGTGATTGAAAATTTGAGGAAGTATTCAAATAACAAATTGCGTTTTTTCTGACTCATTTTAAAATTCAGTTTTGCTCTCAAACACATATAATTGACAGGTTCTCTTATTTAGGAGCTGTATAATGTGCCGCATTGAACAATTTTTTGATGAAGGCTGAACATATTTTAAAAAATGCTGTCAAAATGGGCACTTCGCACAAAATTTCCCGATGTGATCATGTTTAAGAATATAGATTGTATTCAAATAACAAATTGCGTTTTTTCTGACTCATTTTTAAATCCATTTTTGCTTTCAAACGCATTCAATGGACATTTTTTTGTTATTTACGAACTACATAATGTACCGTATTAGTCAATTGTTTAATAAAGTCAGGATATATTTCAAATATGCTGTCAAAATGGGCATTTAAGGCGAATTTAGCTTAAGATGTTTCTTATAAAAGAAGTTCTTAGAGAAAAATGAAATAAAAAAATTTTTCAAAAGAGGCCAAATAAAATTGTTAAATTAGGTTTATCTACAATGAAATTTTAGTTGTTGTTGTTGAAATGAGCACTCTTCGAAATCTACCTCCGCCTATAGGACAAGCCGACAGGAATTTTTATTTATTTATTCATTATCGTTGAATAAAAATCGTTTTATATTTAACCAAGTATAGTAAAATTGTGGAATCATTATAAGCATTTAAAATAATTAATTAGAAACGTGAATTAACTAATTAATGAATTGATTATTAGCATAAAATTATTGTTATACGCTAAGTAGTTATGCAGAAATAAATAAATTTAAATAATTTGTCATTAGAAACTATTTGATGAGTTTGTTCATTTTTTAAGTAAAAAAAAAAAATAACAATAATATAAGTTATGGACATGGTGAATTTAAAATAAATAATTTGAAACTATGTATTATGTAAAGAAAGAAAGAATTGTTTTTGAACTTTTGTGAGATTTAAATACAATAAAAGTGTAAGGTGTCCATAATTCACCGATGTCATTCAAAGTTGTATACATATACAACTACAATATGTATATTTTTGACAAGTGTTAATTCTTAAATCTGTGCAGTTTAGAATATATGAAAAAAAAATTACTTAAAAAAGCACTTTGGGGCTTAAAACCTAAATATTTAAAATAATTGCGCGAAATAATATAATTTCCCTCTATCAATATCACAATTAAGCCTCGGGACTCGGGAGCTCTATGTGCTTTGGAAACAAGTCTTTAAATGATGATTTGCAACCGGATTTTAATTTCACATTTCTTTTACCTTTCAAAGAGTAACAATATGTTGTCACTTTTAAAAATATATGTTTATAATAAATTTCTATACAGTTTTATTGTATGCAAAACTTACCTATAAAACCTTTGCAAATATACCATCTAAAATACAGTTTTGTAGCTGAAGTTCCCTAAAATTGTTTTTCCGTTTTACGAAGATAAATTCGTCAATTATCCGGATTTTATAGACTCTCCTTTTTGATAGTTTTTAACATGTTTGAAAAGTGTTTACGACATCGACATGTCTATATGCCGGATGCCGAGTGCCTGCGGTCTGCTGTATGTCTGTCTATGCTTTAACTTGAGTAAATATAGTCGGAATTCCCTAGAAATTAATGAATGTTTTTTAGATTTCTCTTAGCATGTTTGGCATTAAAAATGAAGCATGTAGCAATCATAGCTCAATCACAGGAGCACTGAAAAGGAGACTTTACATTACGGTCTAAGAGAAAAAAATCATTTGCGGTGTATTTTAATAGTGTTACACAATTTTAACTGTAATGAAATTTATATACATTGATAAAGTGCACGAGAGCATGGTTACTATCGAATATGTTAAGTGAAGTACTTATAGTATGCGTACAAAGAACTTGAAAGTATATCATTATATTATGGTCTAGAATGAAAATCCATCTGCTGCGAATTTTAATGATGTTACGTTGTTACAAAAACAATAAGATTTTATAACTCTTTCTGAGATACACTAAAACGGGATTTCTGTGAAAATGGGGTGCAATGTATTTAATATTCATTTACAGGGACACAGAAAAGAGGTTGGTAATATAACAGTCTACGGGGAAAAAATATTTCCAGAATATTTTATTGGTGTTGTGCTATTTCAAACATGATGAAATTGATATACATTACCAAGATTTAATACAATATGCTTGCAATTGAGTATGATTTGCATCACATTTATTGTTAATTTACAGGGACACTTAAAAAATTTCGGATACGATACTGCATCCGAACTATATTCTATCGGAAATGATTGCTGAAGAGAGCTTTCAGTTGTAGTATGCATTTTAAGGTAAACTACTTTTTTACATAATATGTAATGTGCTTAAGCTATATAAAATAAATACGGGTCTACACAAAAAAATTCTTAAGTGTTACTGTCAAAGAGGGTCTCCATACGGATATATTCAGAAAATTCTGGAAAAATTACAGAATGTTCTTCTCATGAGGATATATACGTTTATAAAAGAAATTTCGGTGGAACCTCGATAGAACGTTCGTAAAAAAATAATGAACATTTCGTTATTTGGCAATTTATCACTGGTTGGCGACGAAAAAAAAATATGTTTTAGTCAAATACTTTTTAAGGTAAAAATGTTTCATGTTGTACTATTTTTAAAAAAAAATTATTTAAATAACTTTAGTTTTGTTGGTTTCAGTGTGTTATAACTATAGTTTTGTTATTTATATATTTCTAATGAAAGTTAAGTAGGAAATTTAAATAAAATTTAAATTTATTATTAATTTTTATTATTAATTAAAGCGAAAATTAAATTTATTAAATTTGTTTCAATTTTAAATTTAAGTCCAGTAGAGCAGTGCCGATTCAATTTTGTTACTATGGAAACAAAACATTCTCGGATACTGAAATGTATAATTGCAGCATTTTTTATCTAGCCTTTATTTTGGAATACGCTTTAATATATGAAATATATTTTTCAATAAGAAAATATTTTTTATACATAAAATTATTTTTACAGTATTAAATTAAATAACTGTTGTAACAAACAATATTATATCTGATTATATGTATTAAACTCTCTCATTATTTAAGTTTAAATTAATTAAATGCCATTTACGCGCATTCAAAAAATCCACAAACAATTTTTAGTTACATGAAATCGTTTGCTTTTGACGAGGAAAAATGCTGCTTGCCAAATCGCTGGAGGCTTTTCTCTTTCCAAGCCGAAAATTCGAAAGTATTTTATTTTTTTACAAACTTTCTACTGTATTTCCGCCACTAAATGTGACTGATCCGTTATTATGTACTTGAGTATTTTAATTAGTACTTTTTTCAAAATATTCTGATTATGCCCAGTATGAAGATCTTCCTTTTGAGAATGAGCGTGAATTGACTAAAGTTTTTTTAATCTGAACTATGCATTTTCAAGTTCAGCAATAGCAATGCCCGGAAATGTGAATTCAGTAATTTTAATCGGGTTTTCTTGAATAATTTAAATTAAATATTCGGTACGTATAAAAATCGGCACATAATATACAGGGTTCTATAGAAAATATTCAAGCACGTTTATGTCTATTAATAGAAATTGCTGAAAATGAATTTTAATCTTCGTTATACTTTTTCTAACTAAATTAATCTTTAACATTGTATTTTTAATATTTACAAACATATAGATCATATACATAGTTTCACAAAAGAATGGGCCGGTGAAGTTATGTATTTTGGAAGTGTTGGGTATTTTTTTATTATCTAGATATAACGCACGGTTTTTCTTTCTTTGATATGAAACTCAGAAACCCACTACAACATGATTTCCGTAGAACATGGGGTGCATTATAATGTTTGTACAGTGTAAGTGATTGCAGTTCGATTTTCTACAATTTTAATGTTATCTGGTACAACATTTTCCATTTATTTGTCTGGGTTTTTTCAAGTCTCCTATAAATAAGAACTACTATATTGCTCCCTATAAAATATAGTAAAATTTGTGGTAATTATATATGTTTTAAATTATCGTTAATGAAACGTTTTGCTTAATTAATGTGTTCATCTGTTTTTAATGCTTCGTGAACGACGTCATGGGTAACAGCTAGTATATATATATACACTATATGACCAAAGGTGACCGGATATCTGCGATTTTAGACGTTTTGTTAAATATTTAGAAAAATAAATGCAGAATTATCCTGAAACGCCAAATGTGTAAACATAATCGTACAAGTCAAGTTATTCAGAGAAGACTTTTTTCTCTAAACCCCACAGGAGGCATCACCATTCTTTTGAATAACCTTGTCAAATTAATGTAGCAAAAACATTCAAACGTAAGATTATGATTAATCTTGTGTCTTATCGAAATAAACTAAGTTCTTTTTCATATGGATATAATTTGAATGTATGTATTCAAATTATAATATATTCAAATATAATGTGAATAATGTATTTGTAAATTTATAGAACAATTTTTGTGAAGTCTAAAAAATATAGCTCCAAAATTCCAAAAATTATCGTCAATAGAATAAGCTCAAAATCCGTTGTTTCCAAATTGAAAGATAAAGATGAGGGCTGCATTTATATATCAATTGATTAATATTGATATAGAATACCCAATATTGCATGTATTATATTTGCATACACCCCCTGACTTTTTTGCTTTATCTTGGGAACAGGGGATTGATAGTTTAAACTATTGCGATAATTCTGAAAAATTTCAAGCAATATTTTTGTGACCTTTACAAATTTTGCTCTGTACATTTAGCTAACACAATATATAAATAAAAGTTTGATAACTATCACTTATGCGCAGATGATTTTTTTCAAGAACTCTAAAATACTTGTATAAAACAGTATTATCCTTGGATTATATCTTTTATTATGTGAATAAGAGAAGTAATTGTCTCAGATCAGATAAATTTAATGCTATACTTAATCTTGAAAGCTGCTTAATTGAAACACCTATCGAGACATTAAAGCTTACATTAGAAACTGAACATTAAAATACACGCATTACTATGTGAAGCATCAAGACTGATTTATTGCATTTATGTTACAGAGGAGAACAGTTTAGAACAAATTAGAGAGTTTATAAACATGTAAAGATATATTATATTTAGTAACCCTGCCAATTTTTGATACAGTTTTTATTAATTTTTAATTCTGATTTCAGAATATTGTGCACAATGTAGTTTGTCAGATTTTTTGAAAAGAAATCTTTTTATATTAAGAACTCCGCGAATTATAAGCAAAAAATCTGGGATTATAAAGACCTTAATTTTTTTTACAAGTATACAACATGGTGTCCCCATAAAAATTAACACTGTTATTTACAATAAGTTACTAAATCAGAATATCTAAACTTCGAATGAGTTTTCTGCATTATTTTTGACGTTATCCAAAAGATATTCCTTATTTTTAACTTTGTTGAGTGTCCCGTTTTAGGTTTTGAGGAAAAAATCTTTGCTGTAATATATGACCGGTACTATCATATTTACACACCTAGAGTTTCAGAATAATTCCACTTGTATGTGGCCGGTCACCTTTGCACATACAGTGTATATATTTCATTTTTATATGTGTAATTTTCTTGTGTGCATTCGGTAAATGAACATAAATTTATTTTAACCTGCAATATTATTTAAGTGACAAATTGTTTATCGCCTTAATTTAAAGGGAAATATTTCTTCCAGTTCAATACGCAAAGTAAAAAAGTTTGTAAAAGAATTTGTCGCGTTCCAAATGTTACAGTTTAAAAAGAGCATAAATGTAAAATGAAGACTTAAAATGTTTTAAAGCATAGTAATAGTTTATCATTCTTTCCGTTTTTGTAACATCTGGAAGCTATCCAAAAATGTTTCATGCGAAACACTATGTTAAAAAAAATTTCTTAGATTAGTAAATTTAGCAACCATAATCGATATTTTTAATAACCTGGAACAGATAGTTTTTTATTCATTTTTTAAAAGCTAAGTGTGAAAAAGAAATGGAAATCACATTATGCAAATTTGAAAAAAGGTTTATAATCCAATCAATCTGGTAATTTACAGAAGTCGAAAAACTGATTCTTAAAAGATAGCATGTTTTTTATTATTAACTTGAGTCTATACAGGGTGCCCGAAATATACTTTCACACTTCAGAAAATTAGAAATACAAATGCGATGATATGCACTCAAGGTTTTTTTTAAGTTCCATAAGAGAAAAATAAATTTTATAATATCCTATATATATTTTAAAGGACGTGTAAACAAGAAAACTCTTTGCTTTATCACTCCACCAAAATCTCCAGGCATGTCACCTAACGAGTTATTTATACGGGGAGAACCTCAGAATATATTTTTCTAAAATGGCTGTCTTTGAGACTGCCTGTGAGTCGGTCTATCCGTCTGTATGCGACCCAGGTTTTATGGGCGTTCTATCTCAAAAATTAATGAACGGATTTTAATAACAAATTAGATCAGTTAGTACTTGCTATAAACTGCGTCTGATTACTTTTTGATGTAATTCGTCCAGTTGATAGAACTACCATTCTGCCTTTTTCATGATTTCCGCAAGAGCTTTACTTCAAGATATAAGAAACGGATAGCCATAAATCTTCAGTTTTAATTAATGTAAATGATGTATAATATAATATAACTATTTATGTTCACATTAAAATTAAAATTAATATAAATAATAACCGTTGATATAAACTGGTGATGATTACGTTTGATGTAAATCGCCCAACAGGTGGCGCAGCTAAGCGGCATTATTCATTAGGGTGGGCCGAAGAAAACGTTTTTCGGATTTTCGATGATGGCGGGTGCGGAAAGGTGGCCACTGGTAGCACTCAGTTCACACAAAAAGAATTGAGATTTTTTAGACATTTCCTTACACTGCCGAAAATGGCCTAAAGTTTTGAAAAATGCTGATTTTTGAACTTTTTTAGCAAAAAATGTTAAAACATTAAATTAAATTTAATTTGGTTGCATTTACTTGAAAAGGAATATTTAATGTATTAAATGTTTAAATAAGTTCTGATAATTCATTATTTAATTGCTATGTGTATTTTAAATTAACCGATTTTTATAGTTTTTTCGTGTATAATAGGCAAAAATTGCATTTGTTTGAATCGTTCATTAGTTTTTATCTCTTATACGTGTCTCTCGGTCTACCTAATCTTTTTCTATGCGTCAAAGATCATATATTTGGGAAACGGACAGCAGTATAGTTCTAAAACAAATCTGGAAGGTGCGAAGATGATCAAGCAGGACTCTAAACGAGTGCAATGACTAGTCGTAATACTGAGGGAGTGAAGGACGAAATAGAAAAGGGGCGAAAATGCGATAAAGGATTCTTATTATTATTCAATGCTCAGTTATCCTGTGACATTTGTTCAGTGTGAACGTGAAACTTTTTTATAGGGCGATACAGTGCTTTTGGGGTCGTTTAACTTTCCATTATATAGTGTTTTGTGCGTTTTATTACTACGAGCTTAGAAATGGCTAGTATGAAGAACCATGGCAATGTAAAGATACGCGATAGTGTGAAATGTAACCTTTTTGGGGCATATTTTATATTGAAAGAATTGCAATTGCCAACTTAATACTGATATTATGCGCCACTACTACTGGTTGTTTCACCATGTAGAAATTGTAACAGCAGAGGATACGAATCTCGTCATCGATAAAAACAAAGTCAGAAGAGAGAAATATAAACTTGGAAAGAAGATACAGGCAGAAGAAGTTCTTGAAAGAAGGAAAATTAAAAGCATATTTTTTGATGGCAGAAAGTGAATCTTCCAATTGTTCGAAAGTTTATTATTAATTTCTTACTCAACTCAAAATTAATTACGCATCTCTGGTTTTAAACAGTTTATTCTCATGAGAACACTCATCTCAAATTCTTTCGAACATAGATAATTTAACAAAACACAACTCCAATAAAAAACCGTAACATTTTTACACATATTCTCATAAAAATATTCTAATCACACTCAAAACAAAAAGAATATTGTTTCACACAGCTTAGGTAAAAGCTGAAGAAATAAAGCAGATAATGTATTTACTACAAATTATCGCTTGCACAGAAAACTTTTTACATTTTGAAATAATTAGATATATCTTGGTTGCTAGGCGACACCGCCAGTAGAAAATTAAATAGCATTTTATCAAACATATCGCCCCTCTTGAAACCTCTGAGGGGGGGTTTCAAACTAAAACACTGGAATTACAACCATTGTAAAAAATACAAATAACAATACAATTAAATACAATATAAATGAGCCACAATGAGAATGAAGTTAAATTTAAACAAATATCTAAACAATTTTACATAATACATAATAAATAAAGCAATTTTACAATAATGTACACTTTCTTATAAAAACTGAATTACTTTTCAAGAGGTAATACAGCAATTTTGGAAACTGCTCTTTTATATATTCCATTTGGGGTTTTTATATTTACAACTCTTACTCTATTATCATTACCAAAAAATACCTCTACAATTCTCCCTAATAACCATTTAGACACTGGAAAGTCATCTTCCTTTATTACAACCATATCTCCTATTTTGAGGTTGTTTTTTGATATCATCCACTTATGCCTTTGCAGCAATGTACTTAAATAACTATTTTTCCACTTTTTCCAAATGGTCTGAACCATTTTAGTGGTTCTTTGCCATAAGTTAAGTCTATTATCTTCAATATTACTCAAGACAGATTCAGCAATGGCATTAAGTGGGCGACCAATAAGAAAATGTCCCGGGGATCAAGACCTCCAAGTCATCAATATCTGTATTTAAGGGAGTAAGCGGGCACGAATTTAAGATACCTTCAATTTGGACAATTATAGTTACCATTTCTTCATAAGTTAATTTAGAGTTGCCCACAACACGTTTAAAGTAGTACTTGAAGGACTTGACTCCCAATTTCCATAATCCCCAAAAATTTGGAGCTCTAGGGGGAATAAATTCCCAAGCAATACCTTCAGATAACAATTAATTAGTAAGGTTCTGGTCTGGTTTGTTCACCAATTCATGCAACCTTTTAAGTTCTACATTAGTCTTCACAAAATTGCCTGCATTATCACTGAAAATTTTTCGAGGTTTGCCTCGTCTGGAAAAAAACCGCTTTAATGTGGCAATAAAAGCCTCAGACTTTAAATAATAAACTAATTGCAAATGCACTGCCTTTGTTACCATACAAATAAAAATACAAACATAAACTTTATGAAAAAAACCTTTACGTTGACCTTTATATCTAATCAAAAATGGACCACAGAAATCAGTTCCTGTGCAATTAAAAACAAAGTCTACATTTATTCTTTCAATCGGAAGCTCGCCCATAATTTGCTCTAACAATTTAGGTTTGGCCCTAAAGCATGTAATACATTTATGTACAATTTTTCTGCAAATAGCCCTACCATTTAAAGGCAAAAATTTACTTCGAACACAATAAAGTAAATTTTGTGGTCCTATATGTAGATATTTTTTGTGATAAAACTCAATAATTAAATATGTTAATTTGTGTTTAGAGGGCAGTACAACTGGATGTTTTTGGGCATAATTTACCGTGCTATTTTGTAGACGACCTCCAACTCTGATTAAATTATTTTTATCCAAGAAAGGATTTAATGATAGTAATCTACTATTTTTTGGTAACTCCTTACCCTTAGATAACAATGTGAATTCAGAACTGAACTCTTTTTCTTGAACAGATTTTATGATAAACTACTCAGCTTTCTTCAATTCAGCAGATGTTAACTTACCTGAATACCTTTCTTTTGGCTTCTTGACATTCTGAATGAACCTGAAAACATAGCTAAGAATTCTTATTAATTTAGCATAATTATTACTCAATTGCAAAAAATAGTCAATAAAAGATGAACAGTCTGATATTAAAAGTGTAGTCTCTGAAAACGTCTTTGAAGCTGTATTTTTAAGTTCACTTATGTATAAATCCTTATCATTTTGCTCAAGTTCAACAATATTTGAAGAATGTTCAGTTTGTTGTGTTAGGAATAGTGGACCTTCCACCATAAGCTACTCTGCAGAAGTTTGTCTGGATCTACACCGCGTAACACAAGATCAGCAGGATTGTCAGAAGAAGCCACATGTCCCCAATGACTGATATCAGAAAGATTCTGAATCGTAGCCACACGTGATGCCACAAAGGTTTTTAAGTCACACGGCTGTTTTCGAATCCAACATAATACAATAGTACTATCTGAATAATAGTATAGAGCTTCTTTAGGAACTTTTGAGGTTTTGGCAGCCTTATTCATCAATTTGGTTAATAAAACTGCACCACAGAGCTCCAAGCGAGGAATAGTGATTGTTTTGATTGGTGCAACTCGACTTTTACTGCAAAGTAACTGAGAAATTTGCTCTCTTGAAGAATTTGAAGACACAGCATACGATGCCACAACGTAGGCTTTCTCCGAAGCATCTGAAAAGCCACAAATTTTAATTTGCACTGGATTATTTGAAAAAATGTAACTAACAGCACTTATATTGTTGATGGCTCTGAATGATTCTAGAAACTGCAACCAATCATCAAGCTCAGCTGTAGGGAGCTTTTCATCCCAACCAATTTGCAGTCTCCACAGTCTTTGTAGGAAAATTTTTGCTTTCGTCATAACTGGTCCTAGTAGACACAAGGGGATTTATTGAAAGTAATCTACTATTTTTTGGTAACTCCTTACCCTTAGATAACAATGTGAATTCAGAACTGAACTCTTTTTCTTGAACAGATTTTATGATAAACTACTCAGCTTTCTTCAATTCAGCAGATGTTAACTTACCTGAATACCTTTCTTTTGGCTTCTTGACATTCTGAATGAACCTGAAAACATAGCTAAGAATTCTTATTAATTTAGCATAATTATTACTCAATTGCAAAAAATAGTCAATAAAAGATGAACAGTCTGATATTAAAAGTGTAGTCTCTGAAAAAGTCTTTGAAGCTGTATTTTTAAGTTCACTTATGTATAAATCCTTATCATTTTGCTCAAGTTCAACAATAGTTGAAGAATGTTCAGTTTGTTGTGTTAGGAATAGTGGACCTTCCACCATAAGCTACTCTGCAGAAGTTTGTCTGGATCTACACCGCGTAACACAAGATCAGCAGGATTGTCAGAAGAAGCCACATGTTCCCAATGACTGATATCAGAAAGATTCTGAATCGTAGCCACATGTGATGCCACAAAGGTTTTTAAGTCACACGGCTGTTTTCGAATCCAACATAATACAATAGTACTATCTGAATAATAGTAGAGAGCTTCTTTAGGAACTTTTAAGGTTTTGGCAGCCTTATTCATCAATTTGGCTAATAAAACTGCACCACAGAGCTCCAAGCGAGGAATAGTGATTGTTTTGATTGGTGCAACTCGACTTTTACTACAAAGCAACTGAGAAATTTGCTCTCCTGAAGAATTTGAAGACACAGCATACAATGCCACATCGTAGGCTTTCTCCGAAGCATCTGAAAAGTCACAAATTTTAATTTGCACTGGATTATTTGAAAAAATGTAACTAACAGCACTTATATTGTTGATGGCTCTGAATGATTCTAGAAACTGCAACCAATCATCAAGCTCAGCTGTAGGGAGCTTTTCATCCCAACCAATTTGCAGTCTTCACAGTCTTTGTAGGAAAATTTTTGCTTTCGTCACAACTGGTCCTAGTAGACACAAGGGGTCGAATATGCGAGCAATATTTGACAGCACACTTCTTTTAGTTACCTTGGTTTGCTCACTGAATGATACACTAAAAGTAAAAATATCATCATTGGCATTCCAACAAAGTCCTTGTGCCTTAGTTTCACTCATATTTTCAAAAGTGTAATTCTCATTTTTAAAGGCTGGTTCCATTTATTCTGGATGGTTACTAAACTATTATGTAAGTTCATGCCGCACGTATTTAATAGTTGAATAAGCTCAATTTGCAATCTCTTAGCCGATTTTAGGTCAGCTGCTCCAGTCAGGACATCGTCCATATAAAAGTCTGATTGTACCACACCAGAAGCATACGGAAATTGAGATTCACCATCTATACCAAGCTGTTTAAGGTAGCGCATGGCTAAATAAGGGGCACTATTTGTGCCATATGTGACTGTACATAGTCTGTAATATTTCATCTCACCATTTACAGTATCTTTCCAAACTATGCGCTCTAAATCACGTTGACTTTTATCGATAAGTATCATGCGATACATCATTTTTACATCTGCTGTAAATGCATAGCGGTGTGTACGAAATCTAAGTATTATGCTAAACAAATCATCTTGAATGACACCTCCATTCAGCTGTATGGAATTTAGGGATTCACCTGATGAAGTTGCATGTGAACCATTAAAGACAACTCTCAATTTTGTAGAACTTTTATCTGGGCGATAAACAGCATTATGAGGTAGATAATTCGCATGTATTGACTCATCTGTTTTCTCTACTTCCTCCATATGGCCTAACTCACTATACTCTGCCATCAATGCACAATATAACTTTAAAAGATTTGGATTTTTTACTAGCCTATTCCAAAGTGAATTTAATCTATTTTTCGCAAATTGCTTTGATTCTCCCAAAGAACTAGAATCTTTTTTCAACGGCATTTGTACTATGAATTTTCCCGTTATATCTCTCTGATGTGTGTTTATAAAGTAGGTGTCGCATGCTAATTCTTCTGTATTTCTTAATGGTGTACTTTCTTCTACACTCTTAATTTCACAATTTTTTTTCATTTCGAAATTTAAATCTGTTTCAGTAATTAACCCACAATGTATTTGTTCCTGATAGTTACAATCGTAAACACTCCCACTTACTGTGCAACCGAACACCGTATTTTGCAGTATTAATTTAGAATTTAGTAACTTCATACGATCCACCTTTATCAATTCTAGAAATACTTCAGCTCCTAGCAAAAGATCTATTTACCCTGGCCTATTAAATTCAGGATCAGCAAGAATAGTAGACTCTGGAACTCCTAGCCCTGAAATATTAATATATTTCGAGGGCATAATTTGCGAAATCTTTGGTATGATAAGGAAATCTAACTCTCGGCTATAATCTCCCGAAATATTAGTGATCAAGGCAGTAGTTTTATTTTTTACCACTACAGAGGATCCACTTAAACACGATACCGAAACATTACTTTTTTCTTTTCGAATTCTTAATCTTTCAACTAAGTGCAATGTTAAAATATTACTCATTGAACCATTGTCCAATAAAGCACGCACCGGAACTTTATTTCCGAATTTATCTCTCATATAAACAATAGCAGTGGGAAGAAGAACTGTTTTAACATTATTCGATCTCACATTTGAAGTACACAATGAAATTTTGAATTTGGTTATTTAACTTAAATGGTATGGCGACAGCATTTAATGTTGGTTTACTTTCATTCGTTGACAAGGAATTTGGCACTTCCTTATCACTATAAATTTTTGTGTTTCCCACCGCATTGGAATTTCTCTCACGCCTATCAAAACAAAGTAGTATATTGTGGCGTTTATGGCAATTTGAACACGAGAATGTTGAGTTACATTTTTTGACGCAGTGGAATTCTGAAAGAAAGTTAAAGCACATATTGTTTTTTTTTTTCACAAAATCTACTCTTTCCTGTACATTAAATTTTTTTAATTTGGGACATTTAAAAACACTGTGATTTTCCTGGTTACATACAACACATTTGCGCATATTTTTCTCATTTAAACTCGCAACCATGGATATTACCTTTGAAAAGCTATGATTTGTTTGGCTTTCGTTTAGAAAATTTCGTTTTGTATTTACTTGTTTGGACACACTTAGTGTACGCGCGTGGTCTCTCAAGAATTCTAGCAATTCACTTAAACTCGGTAAATTATCCCGCTTAAGATGTCTTTCCCACCACATTTTTGAATTTACATCTAATTTTTGAGACAAAATATAAGCAAACATAGTAGTAGAAAACCCCTCAACTTTTTGTTCTAAAATCTCTAACGACCTAATACTTTCATTTGTTATATCTATTAGATTTAATAATGCTGCTGAGGACTCATTCTGAATAACAGGAATATTTAAAAAACGTTTTAAATGCGCGTAAACTTGTTCTCTCGAATTTGAAAACCGTTCTTCCAAAAGCGACCATGCAACCTCATAATTAGAATCCACGATTGAAATAGACTGGATTATACGAAAGGCATCTCCTCTCAATGAAGACTTCAAGTATTGTAATTTCATTGCCTCTGACAAATTTGAATTTTCATGTACAGTAGCCTTAAATATATCCTTAAAAGAAAGCCACTCATACAAATTACCCGTAAATACAGGAAGAGTTAACTTCGGTAATTTTATGTTATTTTCAGCCTTTGTGGCATTTTCTAAATTAACAGTTTGCAATTTCATTTTTGATAATTTTTTGGTAAGTTCAAATTCCATTATTTCTAAAATTTCATTAATTTCTTCGTTTTTCGTAATAAAATCCTCAATTTTACCTTCTTTGCTTATCTTATAAATAGACTCAAATAATTCAGAAAAGTTTTGTTCTAATTTATTCCGTTTCTCCTTTATGAGAATTAATTCATTTAACTCTAGCTCAGAATTCGATAATTTTTCTTTTAGTTTTGTTAAATTGGTTTTGTAAATTTTCTTTTTCGCATTGAATTCTTTCATACTCATTTTTAACGAATAAAAATTAAATGGGTGCACTTACCCTTCTTGACTCTTTAAAAGATTATTTCTAGATACGAAGAAATAGCAAAGCTGAACAAAATATTCAACATTTATCCTTCAGTCATTGACGTAGAAGAATAACTCACTGATTTTTCTCCGTAGAGACGGACCATATGAATCTTCTAATTGTTCGAAAGTTTATTATTAATTTCTTACTCAACTCAAAATTAATTACTCATCTCTGGTTTTAAACAGTTTATTCTCATGAGAACACTCATCTCAAAATCTTTCGAACATAGATAATTTAACAAAACACAACTCCAATAAAAAACCGTAACATTTTTACACATATTCTCATAAAAACATTCTAATCACACTCAAAAACAAAAAGAATATTGTTTCACACAGCTTAGGTAAAAGCTGAAGAAATAAAGCAGATAATGTATTTACCACAAATTTGCACAGAAAACTTTTTACATTTTGAAATAATTAGACATATCTGGGTTGCTAGGCGACACTGCCAGTAGAAAATTAAATAGTATTTTATCAAACAGAAAGGAAAAAACTATTTTCAAAGAAAGAAAAAAAATAACAAGCGGCACGGTCGAGATAAAGGCGAGGAACACATCGTCGTGTTGTTTGAACCTGGTTAGGAATACTCGGGTCACTTCATACATTTTTTCGATCACGGAAATGAAAAAGCAAAATCATTATATAATCTTCTAAGTCAGCACAAGTTAGATTCTTCTGAACTGACAGTACTCGGGTATGATGACACCACTGTTAATTGAGAAAAACGCCATGGTGTCATTGCCTGTCTTGAAAAAAAAACCCTCGAGAAATGGAAAATAGATACCGAAGCCCAACTGTAATATCGAAATGGATCCAAACTGCTTACAGAATTTTACGCTCGTAGTTTAAACCATTATAAAGCATTAAAATATATCTCGCTCAGTACGTGATATAAGTTTATGCGCCTGTGTGGTTTTCTAAAAGAAAAATGTGAAGTTGCGCAGACGGACCTAGACATTTGTGGCAAATAGTTGAATTTTCAATGTTTTTACCAGATGGCTTAAAGGAGACAGGGCATTCAGTCATCCAAATAAATGGATACTATGGTCATTCCGAGAATTTACTGATAACAATGGCAACCGATGATAGACAACACACTAGAAGAGCAGCATGGAAAACAATAAAAGTATGCCAAAATTTAAAAAAGATAAAAACCAACGTAGTGCGAGAGTTTCAAGTTCTAAGGCTAAATTTTAAAGCAACGGAACACTATGAGTGTATCAACTGGGTCACCACCAAAATAAGTGAAGCTCTTATAACAAAACCTTTTCACTAGAAGAAATTGGTGAAAATGTAATTTCAATATCCATGTTCGACGAATCATTAGTCTGCTTTCCAAGTCACAACCAGGCTGTGAAAAGAGTCGTTAAAATTGTGACAGAAGCTGCATCAAAATTATACCGGAATTAAGGAAGATATACATTCATTAGAGCAAAACTGCAAACACAGAAAAATATACCAAAGTTCATTTCTGAAAAGAACATTGTAGTGTATACGCGATTCAGCGCATTTTGAATATAACATTCTGTGGGTAGGAGGGCTAGTAAAACTCGACGTGCAGTTACCTCTTTGTGGAGAATTCTAGGTTGTTTCGCGTTAGTACCGAACGCAAAACATGCTAAACGTTTTTAAAGGATGTAGCACTAAAATAATGCATAGTTACAGGTTATTTAAACATTTGGCTCATTAAATATATTTTTTCAATTAAATACAATCAAAATAAACTTAATTTTACAATTTTTTAAATGTTTGCTAAAAAAGGTAAAAAATTAGCATTTTTGCAAAACTTCAAGCCATTTGCGGCAGGGTAAGAAAATGTCCAAAAAATCTGAAAATTTTGTGTGGACTGAGTGCCACCAGTGGCCACTTTTCCGCACCCTCCATCGAAAATCAAAAAAAAGTTTTTTTCGGCCCATCCTATCCCTAAAAGGGGAAAGTTCTATCCAGATTTCTTCACGATTTCCACAATAGTTCTATCTTAATGAGTAACGAGCAGACTTTTATATAACTTCGATTCGATTAGAAGTTTACATAAGTTGTTGCTCATTAGATTTTGGTATAAACCTGTGGTGCAGCCATGCTTCATTTTTCGAGAAGTATTAAGATGTTTTAGATAGATGTTTAGATAGTTTTAAGATTGCCACACATGGCTAGTTTTTAAATCTAAAGACATATTTCGGTAAAACCGAAAAGTGGAAAATAATGTTATACAATTTAATGTGGGCCAACACAAAACTTCAACATTGTCGGCACATTTATATATTGGTTAATTCACTAAGAATTCATTTTTTAACACTTTCTAATATCGCTGCTAAGAGTTTATTATTACTTCTTTTTCATCGAACCATCTAATCTGTCACTTGTCCACATCACATTCATGTAAATATATTTGGATTTCCATGCAATTTGCATTTGTTAATGACGTATACCACGGCATATTTGATGCTGATTATGAAGGGCAAGCATTGATAGATCTTCTACAGGTATACTCAAAAGAATTATGTTACATTATGTTCAAAGAAAAAATCTTAAATAGTACATTTTAATAACATCTATGTATATATATAATAAGAGATGTCTGTCTGCTACCTCCTTGACCACGGATAATGCCGAAATTATAACACCCAGGTCTCTGAAGTTTTTGTCATGTATGGATGGTAACGCCGGAAACTGCCTTATGTAGCCGGATTTTTAAATTTCAATCTATATTTTTTGAAAAAAAAAAAAGAAAACTTTCAGTGTAATAGGATATTTGCAGCTTTCTATAAATCCACACTGATAAAAATTTGAAATCGTCACTCTATTGTTTTTATGCTATATCTCTATTTTGACCAATGAGAATGCTTTATAATACGGTGAAGTAACCGTTTTCTATATAAACAGTGGAGTAACGAAGCAGAAAAAGTTTCAAATTTTTAACAGTACTCGGCAACAAAGCACCCAGCATAGAGGTTATTTGCAGCTCGCCACCAATCCTCGGGAACAAAGCAGCCAGACAATGAGATCAGGTGGTAAAGAAAAAAAATAGATTATATAAAACAAAAAAAATGTATAGAAAGAATAAAAAAGAGCATATTAGGGACCTAATACACAATAAAATAAACACAGCTCTGGTGAAAATTAATCATATGACCCTCCTTAAGATAAAATCTATGCAAATACAAAAAAATACGATTTCTGAAAACCTACATAACTTTTTAATACGAGAGGCTATCGAAATTATCACTTCAGAAACGAAACCATGCAAAGACATGACTCATGCTCTTATACAATCTCGATGGTCAAAAATGTTTAAGGAGAGGAAATGAAAAACAGAGGGAGAAATGAGGGAATTACTGGATGTTAATTACTAATACACAATAAAATAAACACAGCTCTGGTGAAAATTAACCATATGACCCTCTTTAAGATAAAATCTTTGCAAGTACAAAAAATAGAGATTTCTGAAAATCTACGTAACTTTTTAATACGAGAGGCTATCGAAATTATCATTTCAGAAACGAAACCATGTAAAGACATGACTCATGCTCTTATACAATATCCATGGTCAAAAATGTTTAAGGAGAGGAAATGAAAAAAAGAGGGGGAAATGAGGGAATTACCGGATGTTGAGATTAAATAAAAGAAGGAGGAGAAATGACTTTCAATTTACCAACTGAAGATGTTCCGGCTGGATTGATGTTTTAACTGTCGTACATAGTGTATGTGTTCTTTTTAATGTTGCATCTTTATATTTATGATAATGGCAATGTTTATCACAATAAATAAAACATTTTTATGATATAAAGTAATGCTTAGAATTGGTATAAAAACAAACAAAAAAAATTGAATGTAGGCATTATTAGTACGAATGTAGTTAACTACAGTTCTTTGAGAGTATCTTATTTTATATGTATCGAAATTCATGTGAATCACAGAAATTCACTTCAGTATTATTACTGCAGAATAGGGCATTCATTATAGGGCATTTATAGTTCATTTACAGAGGCACTTAGAAAGAATCGGCTTCACTAATGTCTTTGAACAAAATTTTCTGAAACTGTGTTTTTAATTTCGATAAGTGATTTTAAATTTGACTATCTTTTTTCACGTTATTCGTAGTGTACATATTTCTTACCGTAAACTAGGCTTTAAAAAAGAATTCAAGCACGCTTCTTTTTATTCGCGGTAATACTGAAGGGAAATTTTAAACTGTGGTATGTATTTCATAACTGATTTAATTTTTTGCATACATGTAGTTTATAGATAAAATATATATACGTAATATTTTTATATATCTGTATGTCTCTTCTATATATCTCTATATCTATGTTATATTACTAACTTTTCCTTCCCGATATTTCCTTTTGTTTCCTTTTTATTATAATAAATTACCGACCTATTCATTAATTTCCTATTCTTTAATAATGGCTTTCGTTAATACTATTAAATTATCCTTAACTTTATAATTACATTACTCAGTTTACTTGAATACCATGCTTTTAGTTTATTCCCATATTTTATTATCATTTTTGACTAATTTTATTATTAACTGTGATTTCGAATGTGTTTAAAAGAGCTATTTCTTTTTTTAAATTATTTTATTACTATATATTTTGCGCGCTGGGATTCTTTTTTTTTTGCTCCTATTATTACTACGTTACTTTTGACAGAACTTTTTTCAGGACTACTCTCATTGGATCTTCATGCATTTCGTTATTATTACTAACTGACCAGAATGCGGATGTCCTAATGATTTGTGTTAATGCAAGATATTGACAAAAAAGCAGCTCCAGTCGGTGAATTTCCAGAATGTTAAATTTTACAAACATAGACAAACGGTTTTTATATCATCGATATACCTATTTTTATGTGTAAATTTATAAATTTATTTCTTAGAGTGCATCATTCCTCAAATTCATTTAAATTTTATTATTTCACTTTTTTAAAAAACAACTTCTTTTGCCAGTTTGTGCATCTTCTCTTTCCATTGTTGCAACAAATAGTGACAATGTGTTATAAATTAATAGCTCACGTGGATAGAGTGCTGTACAATCCGAAATAACCAAAAATCAGTTTCATTGAGAGGTGGAGTTTATAAGTAGAATATAAATGTGTAAATGAATTTAAAGCACTCTAAACGTCCTTACGTGGTATTTAGGTACATTGAATTATTTGCCTTTAATTTTTCTGCAAAAAGTTAAGGATCCATATTGTTTTTCTAGCTGAAAAGTTCAAAATGTTTGATTCTACGATAATTATGAGAAAAAGGATTTGAGACACAGTAACAATACTACTAAAGAATAAATACTCATGAAATAATGATGTATTTGAATGATTGGTAATATGGTCATAAATCCTTAAACATCGATGAAAACTAAACTTGTCTCGTTCGTTTTGCTTACATTAATGCTAATATACGGAATTATAAAATGTAATTTGACTATATTGTACAAATTATAAATATTATCTAAAATTCAGCAGTAAGAAAGACTTTATTTAAACATTATCTAATAATTACACTAGTTTACACGGTTTTTATACCCCAGCTGAAAGTTGTTAATTTATTGTTTAGTTAGATAAAGTTATCCAGAAAAAATAATAAAAAAATTCTGTCACGCCTGGTTTAAGAAATATTTATTTACTTAACTGGATTACATAATAATGGCATTAATATTAAGAAAAATCAAACATGGTTAATTTTTTCCATCCTTTTATAGTTATTTGGATCAGTTTCCCTTATAATAGACAAACAGTAATCCCCTAGAATGTTTTCATCCCTAAATCCCTGATGTCGGTCGTCAAAAACTTTTAAATCTTGGTGAAAACGTTCCCCTTGTTCGTCACTCATATTTCCTAAGTTTTCAGGGGAAAAACTCAGGTGCGAATGCAGAAAATGAATGTTTAATGATATGTTTACTCCCATCTGCTGATAATTTTTCAATAAATCAGCAACAATAAACGTCCGCTAACCCGGACAACGGGACAACCCCGGCTATAGACAACGTAACTTTTGTGTTTTGTGTTAATAAGTTCCATTTCTGTAGGTGAGAACCAAGTAGCTCTGCTTTAGATTTTGATAATTGTAAATCTCTTATAAGATCATTTAATTCGGCTTGATTAATTAAATATGGAGTCTTTTCTTGAAGAGAGAACTCGTCAGAATCACTAGAAATCGATTTGAATTCAACATCATTTTCATTGTCATCTCCTAATATATTTACACTCGAATAACTGGGACAAACTGGATGTGGTAGACCTTTCGAGTGTAAAATGGGCTTAGTAACAGACGGAACTTCGGCATATACAATACTCACCCTATTTTTCATATTATATACCGCTGTCTTCATAGCACAAAAGTAACAATCATTTTCATGATTACTAGGCTCTTTCCATAGCATTGGTAAACCAAATGGAAGGCGTACATTTTTTCCTGATGACCGCTGCAGTAAAACGATTAAACAGCTTTCGCAAAACACATGAGGCACCCACTTTTTATCTTGGTTTACAACAGGAAATCCAAAATAATGAAGATATTCACTTTTTAACAAATCTGCAGTGGGTCTTTTTTTTTTTTTTGAAAATATAAACTTTCCACAGACATAGCAAAAAGATCAGAACTTTGTTTACACTTTCTACTCGACATTTTAATTCAATCCGAAACAAAATATGTGTTGTTTGAAGCGAACAAATGAACATTAAACTACCGTCACCACGTTAGGTAGATAAAAAAAACCAATTTACTGCACAAAGAAAATTGTGACGTGATATAATATTTCTGCTGACACTTTTAGGTTTAACGAAAGTAGACAAATACATTTATATACATTTCTTTTGGAATCTATACTAATAAAAGAACAAAACGCTCTGTCTGTGTGTGTGTCTGTGTGTGTGTCTGCGATGGCTAGCAAAATCTACAGCACGTACAAAGCTCAAAATTTTTTTGAGAGTAGCCCAATATCTCTCCTGATGCACCTGAGCTTCAGAATTTCAAAATTCCAATTATTAACTGAGTAATTAATTAAAATCAAGAGGTCACTCTCATAAAAAATCATCTTTTTCCCAATTTTTTTCTCTTTCATTTGTTTACGGTTGGTTGGTTGTGTAAAAATTTTCGCAGAAGTAATAAGAAAGCTGAGACAGAATTAAAGAAACCCATGGAGGAATAAGATAAATGGAGGTGAAGTAAGCTCAAAAAAGGTTTGCGATATGAAACCATTTATCGCTCAAATTTAATGTGGCAAACAAAAGGACGTGGAAGAGATTTTGTATTATAAGACGAATTGAAAGAAATGAATTACAGTTGAAGCATATTTCAAGAGGAAATAGCAAATTTTTAAAATGGTCTTCGTTCTATTATTATTTATTAGAATAAATATTCGCTTTTAAAATGAAGGAAATTGGAAAATTAGCACTAATTAAATATCAAATTAAAATTAAATAAGATATTGAAAACATTTAATACGAATTAAAAATTGTATAACTAAAAGTTTCCTTCATTAATGTAATTTTCAATACTTTATAACGTAGATGAAAAATGTTTATGACTTAATAATTGCATGTAAATAAATATTTAAAATATAATGATGAAAACATTCTTTTAAAATCATGTATGAAAACTTAAGTAATAAATATTAATCTGAAATATAAATTTCTGACTGCAGACGATTTTAATGTACTAACAAAATAATGTTATATTTTCAAGCAAAACGTTAAAATAATTTTCTATATTGATATTTAAAACACATATGATAAAATAATTAATAAATTTTTACCGGTGAAGCGATAAATTAGTTCTTTTTTTAAAAACGAGAGAAAAAAAAAATACAGGTTTAAACCTGTTTCAATTGATAGCGAAATTTTAAAATGGAGGGCCAAAATCACAGTCCGGTGAAATCCAAACACCTCATTGGTCATTGAGCCGCGTCCTTTTCAGGGAACAATCTCTTAGCAGTTGGGTAAATGTTGTCATACTCCTTTTTCCGAGAAAAAATCGTAGCGGCAGTTTTGAAGTAAATCTTATCTCTTTTCATTTATAATCTAAATTTTTCACTCTCATTTTATAAAATGGCATCAAAATATCTTAATTGAGTTAATTTCGATGGTTTATCTTAAATAAGAACAGGCGGTAACAATCGCTTAAAAAATACTTTCCCCCTCACCTTTTTCAAATGGAGAAACAAGTTCGTGATTTTCACCCTTACCACTCGACCAATGGGGTGGCTGGATTTCACTTGACTGTGATTTTGGCCCTTCATTTTAAAATTTCGCCAATTGATAGGCGTGTCAAAGCACGTGCTTTTGTTGGTACTTAATTGGACTTAATGTAGGGTTACATCTTAAGCATCATCTCCAGAGATAATACCTCCACTCTATTAATTTCTTTTTTACTCTATGAAAGAAACCAATTTGAGATTTTGACATTTCAAAAGTGACTGTTTTTTTCCCAAAGACCTTTAAAATTCATAGACTGGCAAAATGTCAGTTTAACTTAGGATTTTTGAACATAGCTATTACGTCAGATCGTTGGTACTTCGTACATTAGAATGTATTTGTGGTTGGCTATGTTGCAGTTAATATATGTATATGTATATATGAGGCTTTTTTAGCAGTTTTTTTAAATCATTGATTAAATTTGAATGCATTTATTTAAGTTAAAATTTTATTAAGACTTTAATTTGTTTTTAAAACAAAACTGAAATGGCTCTTTGACGTACAATTTTTCGAATAGGCAGACGATTCATACACAGTAATAAATTATCAAATAGCAAAATAAATTATATATAAAAAATAGTCACTAAAAGAATAGTAGCAAAACATAATGTTTAGGCGTATTAACACATAACCCGATCCCAACCAGAAAAAAACAGACTATACTCCGATCCAAGAAAGACAACAATTTCATGAGCATAAATGCGACCCGAACCTAAAAATTCCATTTGAAAAAAAACTATGGATTTGATATTTGACCCGAATCAAATCTGAATCCCACAAAAATATTCAAATGAAGCATACCCCAATTCGATCAAAGAAAAATAATGTTCGTGTATATGCAACCCGACCCGAACCTAAAATTTTTCTCTGAAAAAACCCAAAAAATGACCAGAACGAAACCTGAAATCGATAAAAATATTCCAAAGAACTATAACCTGATAAGAGCAAGACAAAAAAACTTCCATGAACATAAACCTGACTCGAACCTAAAAAATTCCATTTGAAAAAAAAGCCTGAAGTTTTATGCAAACTACATCTGAATCTGATCAAAATATTCGAAAGAACCATAACCGGATTTGAATAAGAGAAAATAATTTTCGTGGACATGAAACCGATCGGAACCTAAAATTCCATTTGAAAAAAATACCTGAAATTTGAATCGACAAAAATATTCCACAGAACCATACCCGGACCTGAACAAGACAAAAAAATTTCCATGAACATGAACCCAATCCGAACCTAAAAAATGAACTAAATCTGAATCTGACAAAAATATTCCAGAGAAGCATATCCTTATTCGAACAATGCAGAATAATTTCCGTTGATGCGCAACCCAACCTGAACCTAAAAATTTCATTAAAAAGCCGAAATCTGAATTGAACGACATCTGAACCCGAAAAAAATATTCCAAAGAACCAAAACCCGATCCGAGCAAGACAAAATAATTTCCCTGGACATGAATCCAACCAGAACCTTAAAAATCAATTTAAAAAAAAAATACCTGAAATCTGAATCGAACCAAATCTGAATCCGACGAAAATAGTCCAAATAACTATAACCAGATACGAACAAGACAATATAATTTCCATGGACATAATCCCCATTCCAAACCAAAAAATTTGTAAAAAAAAAAAAAAAAAAAAAAAAATCCCGAAATTTGAACCAAACTTAATCTGAACCTAACAAAAATATTTCAGTGAAGTATAACCTCATTGGAACTAGGTAAAATAATTTCCATATAAGTACAACCCGACCCGAACTTAAAAATCCCATTTGAAGGGAAAAAAAACCCCACGAAATCTGAATTGAACCGAATCTAAACTGAACACAAATATTCCACACAATCATAACCGTATCCGAAGAAGACAAAATAATTTCCATGAACATGAATCCATTCCGAACCTAAAATTCGGATGTTCTACAAAACATAATGCGCTCCGTAGCGGTGGAAAGTGAAACTAAGTACTTAGCGCGAGATGGTTAAAATATTTTGTTTATAGTTAATGTTAAATTAGAACTAGGTTACGGTTAGATAACAGTTAGGTTGCAATTACGTTCCGGTGACCCTTTTGTTATTTTATTTTCCGGTTAGGTTACAGATAGGTCATGGTTAAGTTACAGTTAGGTTAAGGTTAATTTGCGGTTAGGTTGTGGTTAGATTATGGGTAGGTTATGATTAGGTGACGGCCAAGTTACATTTATGGTATATTTAACTTGCAGTTAGGTTACTGTTAAGATACAGCTAAGTTACAGACAAGTTATGATTCCGATACAATTAGGTTACGGTTAGGATTTTGTTCAGAGAATGAACATTACGCATGTTTGATAAAAAATATACACCTATTTTTGTAAAATGGCTCTGAATTTATAATATTATATACTAACCTTTTAGCGAATCATCGAGAATCGATTTCATTCACGGTATAGTCAGATTTAAGAGTGATATATAATTAGTTTGAAATTCAAAATATTTCACTTGGGATATCTATGTGAAAAAAGTATTTAGTTAAGTCACTTAACAGCAATTTTAAGGATAAATATCAACACGAAATCGTTGGACACATATTCCCTCCTGCGTTTCCCATTGCAGTCATTTTAGGTATTTTTGCAGCTAAATATTAGTTTTTAAAAAAAACAATTTTTGACACAGTCAGGGGGCACGTATTTAATATAATGTACACTGTAAAAAATTTGACCCTTTTGCTGTATCATCACTCCCCCGCTTTTATAGAATATATCTCTTTTGACCTATGACAATGCTCCAAAATAGGCTGAAGTAATCATTTTCTATAAAAGCGGTGGAGTGACGATGCAGCAAAAGGGTCAAATTCTTAACAGTGTATTAACACATATTTTGAGTTGAAGATAAAATCATAAAAATTTCAAGTTCGTTTAACATTATTATAACGGACCCGGGCAACGCCGGGCGGGTCAGCTAGTATATAAAAAAAAGGTTGAATTTTGTAAACTAGTGTTATTTATTATACTTTAGTTACACACAATAATAAATTCAGAGTGTCTTAATACATAATTAGTATTTCTAAACAAAGCATGATAATAATAGATTCACCTAAAGTATGAATCTTGATATCTGTTTACTTGTTTGTATGGGGTCATGTCTTTCAAACAAAGTGCTTCCTAAACAATTGTGAGACAAAAATTACTTTATCAGATTATAAAATTTCATTTTTGTCAGATTTATTGCGAATAATTTTAATCATACAATTTTTTAAGAAACAAATACTGAGTAAAATTATTAGCTTCGAGTAATTAAGTTTACTCCTAATATATCTTTGTACCGTAGGGAAATATTACAATGAGATCAATTCTATAAAATAATAATTGTAATTTATTATTGCAATTGCGATTGCAATGAATTTTTTCATTACAATTTTTTTAACCATGCAATATGACATAATGAATATGAGATGAAATCATTTATTAAGATAAACCTATGATCTATATAAAAATGTACACTCAAAATATAAAGAAGTATAACATACATAGATAATAAATATCAGCTTTTATTTATATAGTAAACTTTTCAAATTAAATCGAATATACAGATTGTAATGATATGTTTTTTTTTTCATTTAAAACTTTATATTCCTGAAAAAAAAATTAGCAGGTCTCTTTAAAATTGAAAATGCGAAAGGAATATTGCGTCACTGAAACACCATCATTTCCTGATGAACAAATATTTGTAATCTATCTTTAGAGCTCAGCAGTAAAAAAAAAAAAAAAAAAAAAAAAAAAAAAAAAAGAAACGGAGAATATGTTGTGAAGATTTGCAAATATTTGCTCTTTCAATTGCCATAATGTTATTCGGCTAAGAAGATGTAACTTCTAGGATTAGCAGAAAAAATAAGAATGGACGTTTCGAGTTTCTAAAAAGAAAAAAAAATACTTAGATGCTTTTTTATCTCATTTTCACTAAAGTAATAGTTTAAAAATAACACTCCTAAAGCAGGTACAGATAAATTTATGGAATAATTGTTACATTTTATGTTCTGAAATAATAGAAAACATTCCTTTTTTGCTTTAGTTTTTAAAACTGTATGAACAGAACCAATAAAAAGCATACTCATCGTATTTCGGTTTATATTATCGTAATGTTTTTCATGAGAATCTCCTTAAATTTTGTCCTTCTAAAAAATGTGTCGCAAAGACAGAAAAGAAATACTGTCAATTTTATTTCTAAATTAAGTAGCATTTATTTTGTGAAATATTTTTATAGGTAATAAGTAGTAAGAACATATCTAAAATCCATGTACGACAAAAATTGGCTAATTGAGCATAGTTTTATCGCCTCTCGACATTATTCTTTAATGTTAACACTATATATATATATATATATATATATATATATGTATATAAACTATTCTCAATATATTTTAAATACAAAAAATTCGGTTAAAGTTATTCAGACTGGACAATTAATTTAAACTTTAGTTATTTCAGCCATTTTCGTCATTTTACCTCTCCATTTTTTTATAATCTGAAAAATAAAACCTATGACGCTTAAATTAATTATTAAATTATAATTCGGGAATAAGGCTTAGAGAGAAACTAGATTAACAGTTTTTATCACATTTGCATAAAGCTATTAAATTCACAATAGCTTTCAATATGTGTTAATCTTTATATAAACTAGACGCCTCTGGAGACCAATTTGGTCCATTAAATACACAGAGGTGACAAAAGTCATGGGATACCCTGCTAATAGCATGCTAAACTTCCGTTTGCCCGGTGACATACAGTAACACGGGGTTGCATTTCCTCCACGAGTCATAAGAAGTACTGTGGAGAAATATTGAGTCATACAACTTCTATAGATGTCCATATTTCCGAAAATTTTGTCGGTGGAGGATTTTGTGCACGAACTGATATTTCGATTATGTCCCATAAATGTTCGATGGGATTCATGTTCGGTGATCGCAGAGGCCAAATCATCCGCTGGAACTGTCCAGAATATTCTTCAAACCAATCGCGAACAGTTATGTGCCGGTGACATGGTCCATTGTCAGCCTGAAATATTCCATCTTTCTTTAAATACATGAAGACCATTAATGCTTGCAAGTGGTCTCCCAGAAGGTGGATGTATTCATTTCCAGTTAATGATTGGCTCATTTTTACCAGCGGACTCACTGGATTCCATGTAAACACTTAGCCCACATCATTATAGAGCCAACACCAGCTTGCACGTTGCCTTACTGACAAGTTGGGTCCATCGTTTTATGGGGTCTGCGCCACATTCGTACACTTCCATCAGCTATTACCAATTGAAATACTGACTCATCTGTCCAAGCCAGTTTTTCCCAATCGTCTACGGTTCAACCGGTATGATCACGATCCGAGACGCGCCGCTTTTGGCGAAGTCGTGCTGTTAGTAATGGCACCTGAGTCGGTCTTTTGCTGCTATAGCCAACTAAAGCCAAATTTCACCTTACTGTCTTAACGAACACTTCCGTCGGACAACCCACATTCATTCCTGATGTTACTTCACGCAGTGGTACTTATCTGTTCGCACTGACAAGTCTACGTTTTCGTCGCTGGTCGTGGTCATTAAGGGCTGGCTGTGCATATTGTTAATATGCGCAGATGTCCGCCCTCTCCTTGCTATAAATGGTCGCAGAGCATGAATCATGGCAGTGGTACTCAGAGATGTAACTGCTCAGATGGACTGCTCGGAATACAGCACAAGAAAACCAGACAATCCAGACCTTTTCTTCAGATTTTGTCAGCAACGGACCGGCCAGATCTACACCTGAGACTTGAAAAACTGCTGCTACTTTAGTTCTATCTGTAGAGAGAGGGGGGGGGGATGGCACTTCAATATGATTTATCTTTTGCTTCTTGCAGATAATACAGTCATCGATTATACTTCGTATGATTCTTTTTCCTTTTAAGATCTAAAATCTTCCTCGCTGAACGGTCAAGAGTATAGATGTTCCAACATGATTATTCAGAATATGCTCTTGTTCAATAAGCCTTTTCACCACTGCTTGTTTCGAAGGCAGAATCATTAAAGCGCTAAAATCATATGTTTAATCATCATTATTAAGTCTTGATTTCAATCGTAATACTTCATCTTCATCTTTAAAAGCTTGAAAACTAGCAAGAGATTTTCTGCCATTTTCATTAGAAAAGCACTCTGTCTGCACAGAATCGAAATGTATCTTCTGTGCATTCAATATTTCTTTTTTTGTAAGTTGCGTAAGTTTTCTCAAATCACGAGCTTTAGGATGGAAGCGCATAATCCAACCTATTACTCTGACTATTTTGGAAATTTTCGAGATTATGTTAGCTAATTCAGAAACAATAGTTTTAAATTCGGCACTGCAAGCAGAAACAACTGTCTTTCGTTTTTCTTCATCAACTTCATCTTCTTAACACTGACAACCGATCAGGGCCATTATTCTTTTAGATTTTTTTAACCATGTAGGTCCTAGCCACCATTTGGACTTCAGAAGTTGTTTAACTCCACATCCTCTGGATGGAAGATCAACAGGATTCAACTCACCAGAAATATGAAACCAATTTTCAGGATCCGTGAGCTGTCGTATTACTTTCACTCGATTAGAAACAAAAACTGACCATTGTTTTAGTCGTTTAATCCAACTAAAAACTGTTGAAAAATCAGTTCAAAAGTATTCATCAGCAATTTCGACTTCTGGAGCACCTTTTATGAATTTAAATATTCTAGCGCCAATAGTAGACGCCATTAATTCCAACCTAGGTATCTCTATCCTTTTCAGAGGCGTTATGCGTGATTTGATTTGCAATAAATTAACGTTTACTGTACCATCAGGGGACTGGGATCTGAGAAAAATACAGGTTGAATAAGCATCTTGACATGCATCAACAAAAGTGTGTATACTCAAAGAGATGCTTCTGTGGCACCGCTCCATTTTGGAATTTTGATAGACTTCAAGAGATGTAAATCTTTAAACCACTTAAAAAAATTTTTCTTTTAGTATCTCCGTTTAGTTCTGCATCTCATGGTTCCTTTGTTTTCCAAATAGCTTGAAGCAAACGTTTAGGCTGTATTAATGCAGGGGAAATAAATCCTATGGGAACGAAGACTCTGCTGATAAGGAACAAAATTTTCCATTTAATTAATTATTCTGATTCATCAAGATTTAAAAGTTCAGTATCGATTTTAAGAGTATCAGAACTCTTATCCCATATTAAGCCTAATAAAGACATTTCAGAATTTTCTAGAGAAATGGTATCGCAGTTATTGTATATCGTATTTTCCCAACTAAAATGGGGAAAATACGATTGCTCTTTTCATCATTCCTGTAGAGGTTCTTATAAAACTATCTAACTCTGAAGTATTGTGAACACTTGTCACACAATTATCTACTTAAAAACTGTTGCGCAATTTAACAAGTATTTCGTTAGAAAATTCTCTTTTCAATTATTCTTTTGACAAATGAAGATGAATTACTGCCATAAGAAGAAACGGGCTACTTGTAACCCCAAAAACACGATGAGTATGTCGAAGAAGTCTTATAGAACCATCGTTTTTGTTCCAAAAAAAAATCGTAAAAAAATCTCTGTCATCCTTATGTAGAAGTATCTGCAAGGATGCTCTTCTTATATCAGAAATAACATAAATTTCATAAAGACGAAATCTGGTTAAAATCAAAGGAATAGTTTCTATAAAATTAATTCCAGTCTCTAGGCAATCATTCAAAGAGGGAAAATTTTTTATCTTAGCCGAAGCATCGAAGACAGGCCTTACTTTTATAGAAGACAGGGAGGACGTTTCTTTCCTTACCTTTACTCCTTTATACACTTAGATTGACGATACGGGAGATAATGAGTAATTGATAACGATATCTCATTTTCAGGAACTTCTTCAATTACTCCTTCGTTAATTCATTCTTCAAAATTTTTATTGTATTTCTCGCGATACCCAGTCTTCTCTAATTTCTTTGTAGTTGATTAAAGTCTTCTTAAAGTTAGCTCATAATTGTTAGTTAGGAAAGAATGATCCTTTTCCCAGGGCAAATAAATTTCATATCTTCCATCATTCTGTGGTTGAACTGTATCTTCAAAATGCATCATGGCAGCCCTTTCCAAATCTTCTTTACTATTTTGCTCGATAGAATCTCGAATACTAAGAAGTTTTAAATCCCATAATGCTGAAACAGGTACATCTTCTTGAGATAGCATACTGACTACAGTCATATTTACATCCTTCTGGCTATCAAACTGAGGGATCTTGCCTATTAAAGTCAAACCTAATTTAGTTTCCATTGCTACCAAGCCACAATTTAGTTATTCTTTTCTTCCTGTGAATAGCTAACCAGGAACATCTGCTCCTAAAAGTACCTCAATAGGCCCTGACTCTTGCGTATCACTCAAATGGATTCCTTTTATTTTTAAGTTCGCGTATCCAATAACCATATTTAATTGAAAAAATATCATTACATTTGACATCTTGATCGAAAGCATCCAAATTACAGATACACTTACCATCAAGACTAATTAAATAAATTTTGTAACATTTGTGCTGAAGCACTTTTGTTTTTCTACCTCCAAATCATGAATGGCAAAACTCTTCTTCTCTTTGAAAATTAAAACCAAGTTCCTTAGCAGTGCATCTCAAAATATAATATTTCTGGGATCCTGTATCGATTATTATTCTTGCCTTACGGGTTTAAAATTTCCTTTTACGTTTACAACTAACGTTTATAAGGAAATTTCATTGGTAGAAGAAAATTTCTTATTTATGTTGCGGTTATGTGTGAAAAATGTATAAACATTTTTTTCTTTTGTTTCATCGTTGTGTGATTTTGATATCTATTTAGATTTATTAAAATCTAAATTGGGACACATAAATTTAACATGTCTTTCCGTACAATTTTGACATCTAATGTTCGATCTTGTACAAGAAACAGCAAGGTGGCCCTTGGTAAATAGATATGGCACAAACCTTTACTTTTGTTTATCGAAAGTTTTTCAGGAAGAGGCATAAAAAATACCTTTTTACAAAAACGCGATTCATGGTCTTTTAAACAAAACACGCAAGAAACATCATTATTATTATGAGAAATCAATTCTGCAGCAGAAAAATTACCTCCTCTAAAATTCTGGTTTGTTGCCAGAATAGGAGATTAGTAGAGTGCCTCCATATTAGCAGAGTAGCGTCTTAACCACTCGCCCACGGAGGCCCTTCCAAATCTTCAAACAACAACATTCCATGACAACAAACCTGCCGTTGCCATTCGCAAAAACGAAAATGGCTTCAGTGGGTTTTTTTCTTCTCGCAACACTTATTACGATTAATTATTTATTTACATTTTATTCCACTATAGTTGCTTTGGTATTTTTTTATAGCTTTGAGCAATTCGGATTTCAAAAAATGAAATAGTTGCCAAAATATGTGAATAGCTATTAAAAAAACCTGGTTTTTAACCTGGTTTGATTTTTGTTTTGTTTATATGTATTTGTATGCACAGCATGTATATTTGTTTATATTTAAATTACTTTTGTTTCTATAAAAACATAAATTAAATAAATTTTATACGTATGGAAAAAATTGCTTATGTTTATGAAAAATGACATAAATTTACGAAAAATACGATGCTATTTTTTTTCTCGCTAAGAATCTAACACAAAAGAGCCGAAATAGCCGTTTAGCATATAAAGAGTGAAATGGGTAAGACCGGAAGTGTTGATGACAGTCCTATGACTATATAGATGATGATTATGGAGCTTTCACTGTTTACTTCAACGCCATCTTCGACCATTCTGATATACAGTTCAGAATATTTATTTGTAAAGTCATTAGTTGCTTTTTTACAGGTTATTTTACTTTTTAACAAAATTACTATCACTTTAAAAAATACATCAAAGGCGATAAAACTTTTAATATATTCTCCAAACGAAGTGAATAACAATACTTTTGAAAGTAACATTTTAATATTGAAGAAATAAACCATGTCCATTTAATGTCAAAAACTAAAACCAGACAATAGTTTTCGCCACTAAAAGTTGGCCAATGGTAAAATTGTGCTATTTGAGACAAAAAATTATTTTTGTTTCATTTTTAGTTGTGTAAATGCTTCTACAATAAGTATACTTTTAACGAAGCCTTCCTTTATATGTTTGGAAATATATTTGTTTTTAAATTTAGAGTAACTGTAATCAATGTTTTTAGTAATGCATGTTTAATATCTGTTAAATTTTTGTTCTTTCAATTTCATTTTTGCTAGGATTAAAGTACTAGTACTAGGTAAATTTAAAAGTAAATAATAATTAACTAATACTTTAAATTACCTTGTATAATTAAAATTATTTAAAATGTTAATAAATTAGATAAATTAAGGACGACTTTGCCAATATTTCTTCCTCGCATTTTTTTTAATAAAATTTCTAAAATAAACAATACAAAAATATAAGAATGTGCAAAACTAATGTAAGCCTCATATGAAAATTTATGAAAGTGATATTTATAATTAAAATTTAAGAATAATGAAATTCATTCTTTGAATAATATAATACAAATTTAAGAGTACCTGTTAAACAGATTTATAAGTTGAAACTAGAAAGATTTTCTCAAAGAAAAGTGAATTAAATATATGTTTATCTTTGTTGAATTTTTATATATAAAAATGCAATTAGAACTGTTATTGTGGTGAAAATTTTATTTTTATTTTAATTGATCTTATAAACATCACAGGCACGAAATGTTTAATTTTCGTATATAAGTATATATATATAAATATTATCTGAAATTACTTGTTTACTATATGCGTCAGAATGCTAAGTAAAAAATTAAATATTACATTTATTATCGAGATTCATATTTCGGTTACTTTAAAAAAAGAAATCACGTTAAAAAAAGCTGATTTTTTTCCGATAGTATTTACATAAATAAGTATTCCCTGTAGTCGTCTGCTAGTCCATTTGCTTGTCTTTGCACATATATTTTAAAAAACTATTCAACAAAATGGTTTGAAATTATATATATATATATATAGGTGTGTGTGTGTATATAATCGTAAGATTTTCGTTGAGTCATTTTAAATTTAATAAAAATCAAACTTGAATTAAAAACAAATTAATAAAAGGTTTCTTCATTCAATTATATCTTATCATAACTAATTAATTTAATGACATTCTATGATAGATAATCGGTATAAGCTGCCATGGTGATTAAATCTTACTTAAGATGGAGTCATATTATTTCCATATTAGCTATTTTGTTACTTGTAATCTTAATAAATTTTAAATATGTACATTTTTAATAAGAGGACAGCAGCTATTGCATCAAGATCTGAATATTTATAAAACCACTTATAATATGAACGCACATCATTTGCGACGTTTGATGTATAAATTGCGACTTTCTTATTTTTTTAAATATTTTATAATTTTAAGCATTCTTCTTGATATGTCTAGAAAGCCAGTAATAACATTTTAAGAAGTAATCCAACCCAATGTTATTTTAACATTTCGGGCCATATCTGGCTCACTATGCGCCATATAAGGATCACACATAAAAACATTATTATTTTTATTATGTGTCATGAATTTGACTAATATGATCATTGTAACTTACCAAGGAAAATGCAAAGAATAAAATAACGTGTATTCTCTTCATGTCAGATGGTTGCATTCGACAAACAAGTAAGAAAAATCATGCATTACGCATAGATTATGAAGAACTTTCCAATACTTCTTGAAATCATTAACAAAACTTCGTTATCCAGGGAAATAACGTATTATTGTCCATATCCAAATATGTATTCCAACACTTTTGAAAAGCCCTGTATTTGATCTGTCGGTTAATTATAAACTATATAATGGTAAAATTTTGTTTAGCAAGAAAACGTCTAAGTGCTTGAAATTTTCCATTTATCAATTTATACTAATAGATGGAAACACACTTGAATTCGTTTGTTTAGTCCTGTAAAATACATATTACCATTAATGCACGAAAGTAATTTGCTAAAACTTAGTTAAAATAAAAAACCAAAGGCGACCATTTATCCAGTTCTTTGTGTGACCCTGTATATCGTTTTACCTATATTCTACAAACATTTCTTAGTAAACTAAATGCAGTTCAACGTAAAAAGGCATAACATAGTTAAAAACCACCTCTAGGTAAATTACGCTCATATTCAGTAACCTTCCCGAAATCTTTTGTGTAACCATGTATATCTAAATTGTGTAACAATTAGCATTTATATAAATCATATAATATGCATACATCTAATGAAACTTAAGCGTATATCATAATTTTTAAAAATGCATTTCATCCATCTAACAGCTTCCATAATATTCAAGATTTCGGATAGATTATACTACTTGAAATCTTTTGTGTATCCCTGTAAATGTTATGCACTACGTACACTGTTAAAAATCTTGTTCTAGTTTGAACCAAAAAAATTTGTTTTTTGGTGCTCAATAGCTGCCACCATAAGATGGTGAAATCTCGTACCAACATTTGGAGCTTCCTAGTTCAACCTCGTTCCAAGTATTGGAACTATGCTTCAATGGGAGCTCCAAATTTTGGTTCAAGATTTCACCATCTTAAGATGGCAGATATTGAGCACCAAAAAACAAACTTTTTTGGTTCAAACTAGAACAAGATTTTTAACAGTGTATTATGCATGAAAAAACTCATATTATTCCTCAGCAACGTATATTAATTTGATTATATATGAAATCTTTTACCACAATTAAAATATGTCGCAAGCAATTCCCCCCTTTTTTATTATTATGTATTGGAATTCTTTCGTGTGGCCCTGTAAATGAATAATAACTATCATATATACAGCATTTTTTAAATACATATTTTAACGTACTTTGCAAATGTATATTAATTTAAATATGTTTGGCAGGGTGTTACACCTTTAAAATTCATTTGAAACGATTTTTCCCCATAGGCCGTACTGTAATGGAAAACTTCTGATTGTCGATGTAAAAAACTAATCATGACAGAAACTTCATTTTCAATAGGGTTCGTGCTTGGGTAAACGTCATTAACGTCCATAAATTTCATGACATTCCGAGTATATTTACGAGAGTTAGAGCGCGGGCAGACGGCCAGACGGCCAGAGAAACCGAATGCAAAAGCACTTTTTAACATTGTTGTAAAATGCTAATAAAAATTAGAATTTGTACAAAATTGCTGTATACTTGAAAATATTTGTATGGAAAAAAAATTGCATAGTATTAAATTGATAAAACAAAATAATTAAGCTTATTTAATTTCAAAATATACCAACACAATAATTTAAAACTTTTAAAATGTAAATTTGCACACACTATAAAATATAAAATGTTAGCTCTAAATTCGATTTTTTTGCTATTTTTCACGTTATTAGACATATAAAAGGATTAAAAAAATGAAAAAAAGAAAAAGAAAAAATGTGATAAAAATAGAAATTTTTGGGCAGCGAATGATTAGATAATAATATGTAAAATAAATTAATAAAACATGTACTTGGCAAACAATATTTGATGTGGATTGAAAAACAAAATTATGCAAGCAATGATGATGAATTCCCTTCTATACGAGTGCAATAACAAATAGAAAATGAAAATTCTTTTTCAACTATCATTTATTTGATGATATTTCGTCAAAACCACTTGTAGAAAAACATATACCAGTCTATCTATATATATTAATACTTTCCTAAAATTTTCTACTTTTTTTAGTTTTCGTAAAAGAATAAAGAAATAATATAAAATAAGAAATAAAGCATAATCAATCACTGCACGATTTTTTTCTATTTTTATGGAAAAATAAATTCAAAATCTATATTGGTTATATAGTGTGAAAAATAATTAAAAAAATAGAAAAATAAATAAATAAAATAGAATAATAAAATTTTCAGATAAAATTTGATATTTTGTATCGTGTACTCTATATACTTAATTGTGATTTTTAAATATCGTGTCGCTATGTTTTGCAAATAAATGGCCTTAAATTAATTAATTTTATCTGGTTAACGCTCTGCAACTTTCTTCGAACAGTAGAACCCCGCTAATTCGGACCCCGTTAATCCGGATCTCTGTATAATCCGGATCAGTTTGGTTTAATCATTTTTTTTCAAGTTTGAGATGCGATTAGCTAATTTCCATAACATTAACTTGTTTTATCGTCCTATTCTTAACTGAAAAAAATGTTTTTTCTGAATTTTTTTCGGAAAGATTAAACAAAGTAAACATTTTTATTGTCTTTAAATATTCAATGAATTTAATATAAAAGTGATTTTCTGTAAGAATGTTTCATTTTTTCATTTTTTTCTAATTCTCCGGATAATTCGGATTTTCGATAATCCGGATTGGGTCAGGTCCCAATTGTTCCGAATTATCAAGGTTTTTTCTGTATTAATATTTAAATAAGTATTCAACAAAAAAGATGCAAATAAATTTTACCTTAATAGCTTGATCGAAAATTATTTTTTTTTCTTAAAACAAATTCTAATTTTTTTGTCAAATTTAGACATATCGCATTGACAAAGTAAGTGTTATTCCATTCTTGATTAGTTCCAGCAATCATATCGGCCAAATTCATGACCCATAAGGATAATTATTATGTTATTAGGTATGTGCCAGATGTGCCACACACTGCTGTGGAGGGCTAAGGCAAAAATAACTTGATGCTTCAAACCTACATTAAATAGTTACTGGAAAAAATATGGAAAAAATATTATAATTTTATTTAGATTTCTACTAGGGGCGTTAATTTTAATCAATACTTTCTATTACTTGAGAAAGATTTTTCAAAATATATTTAAAAAATCCTTTAATTATAATTTTAATTTGATTTATTAATAAAAAATGATTTTCACATATTGTGAAACACTTTTCTTAAGTAATAGAAAATATTGATTAAAATGTTTATGAAAAGGAGATGTTCTTTTAAATATTGTGAATCTTTTAAAAATCTTATTGTTTTAAAAAAAAATTATAGACGCGATGCATCCAGTAAACCTTAAATAAACTAAAACACTTTGTAAAATCATCATGAAAAATAAAGTAGGACGCGTTTCGAGCTACAACAATAACAGCTCGTCATCAGCTAAACCAACACGTGTCCGTAAGGGCACAGAGTTAGAGATAAACAGAAAGAAAGAGGGTAGAGATTACAAAGAGTTCGATTGGTGGCTCTAGCTGAAAGAGTGCAGGTGGAAGCGAAGAGTGTTGCCAAAATAAGAAGAGAAAGAGAAAAAGCAAAAAAAAAAACAATAAAATAATAAAAATAATAACAAAAATAAAATAAAAACTAATAAGTAAGTAAAGTAAAAAATAAATAAAATAAAAAAATTAGTAATAATAATAAATAAAATAGATAATTAAAAATAAATAAATAAATAAAATAAAAAATTGAAAAAAATAATAAATAAATAAAATAAAAAATTGAAAAAAATAATAAATAAATAAAATAAAACACGAAAAATTAAATTAGGATATAAAAGTATATTTAAAAAACTACAAGAGTATTTCCACTAGAGTTGCAAAAAGTCGGTTTATTCCCGGGTTTATTTCCAATAGACCAGGTTTATTCCCGGGTTTATTCCCAAAAAACCGAATTATTCCAAAAACTCCCGGGTTTTTTCCAGGTTTATTCCTAAAAACCCGGTTTATTCCCGGGTTTAAACCGGGTTTTTTCTAACCTTTGCAACGCTAATTTCCACGCAGGAGAAAGGAAGGAGGATGATGAGAGATCATTGACAAGAGTATTAGAATTTTTGCAAATAAAATAAGCTTCGTGAACATCTAAGACTGAAGGGATTAGTAATAATTCTGGCCATGGAAATATTGAAATAATGACCGAAAGACCAACAATGCGAAGCAATCGACCCTATGTAATAGGGTATAGTAGGAGGTGTAATAATAACCCTATGTATGCTATCTTACAATCTTTACACATTAATCAGCAATTTATAAATTTAAAAAGCAGTCAGATAATAATTTCGTATTGCCATTTTAGATCATTCGACTTTCATCTTTGTTAAGAGAGCTTTAATTTAATTTATTGTATTTCTATTTAATTTTTTTAATAGATAAGAAAATATCATTTTGTGTTTTCTATACCATATTTCTCATGCATGGCAAGAACACATGAGGTCTAACAAGACAAGAGAAACAAGTCAAAATAACAACCTTTAGAAAAGTTATTTGCAAAATGCAGCGTTTGATAACACAACCATTTCCTTTACGAAAATTCAAAAAATGGAATTTTGACAAATTTGCGTCAATTTTTCATCAGAAATATTTTTTTTGGAATAATTTCAACTCTTGTATTTTAGTTAAAACATGAGTAATTTTTTAAATACTTTTTCCGGAGTAATAATGCATTGATATTATGATTACCGATATTATGATAAAATCGTATTTAATATCTTATAATTATAATTCTTTTTTTTTTTTTTTTTTTTTTTTTTTTTTTTTTTTTTGGCTGGGAAGGCCAAATTGAAATGAGTTCATATGAAATTTGTGTAAATGCAAGAATGAAAAAATATATGTAATATTATTTATTTTTAAAAATCTCTTTTAAATCTATTTTAAGTATAAAATAGTTTATACATTAAAAAAGAATCCATGTATGAGATGGTTAGATTTGAAAACATGCAAAATTTCACATATACTTTGTATATGTGAAGAGCAAGGACTATCACTATCATTTTGATATCATTACTTTTAAGATCGGTTTGTTGTTTGCTGAAATTGCTTAAAAATCCCAATTTAGAACATTTTTAGAACGCTTTTCGCACATTTTCACCCTTTTTGAATATAGAAAAGATATAGTTTGAGGAATAATTATCTAAAAGAACCTTTATTTTGTCCTTATAATGACTATTTTTTTTTTACTTCCTATAAATATAAATTTCTTTAACAAAATCATATTTTGTTTATGGCCTAAACAATAAGATAGTTGCAAATATAACATATCAGGTAGTTGTAAGACATTGATATCACCAAACATCGCATGCCACAATATAAATTAATGCCTTTGATATTGATACCGTAAAATGGGGTGAATAGGAACAGTGGGGTGAATAGGAACAGTGGGGTGAATAGGAACGAAACTTGACGGTCACACAAATAAATTCATTATAAATATATGTAATGATATTTTTAGTTGCCATTTTTTTTATCAGAAGGTAATAACATTTCGAGTTGGGGAATTCAGTTTTGACATGTTTGCACCACTACTGGGGTATATAAAAAAAACTTCAAGAGGATCCTCAAAAACGTCATTTTTTCAACGTCTTCAAACTTTGTATGTAACTTCAGTATTTCTCGTATTCTAAACCTGAGAGAGGCGATTTTTAATTAATGATAGACCTGTAAACGGTATGCTATATTAAATTCTACTTATTTCTAAACTACATAATGAAAAAATGAAAAATGGTTTGTAACATCAGAGGTTTAAGATTTACGGGATGAATCGGAACCCGTTTTCTCTAATGGTTTATTTTTCTATACTGTAATAGTTTCATGTAATATATGAAAACACATGTATGAATATGTATTGTAACAATATTTTGTTTGTTCTAATTACTTGAGGAGTTTAAAGGTACCAAGAAATTACTTGGTTAAACAAAAAAGTCAACGCCTAATCCAACAGATATGGAACACACAATAATCGAATTTAAAAATAGCAAATTAGAAAAATTGCACAGAATTATTCTCTGACATCCACAACCCCATACAGCACACTTGGTTGCAGTAATGTCTCAGAGACATCGCATCGTCTCATTATCATCACATCTCAGAGTGATGTGACCGGAACATCTCTGGGATGATAAGGCAGACTGTCGCTGCGATCTTCTCCCGCGACAAACAGGAGATACCAGCTGCCGCTTTTGCCCATGCGCAAATAGCTCTGCGCGTGCGCTAGCTTAATGGCGGCACGCAGGAAAAAGAGTTTGTTGTCGTTGTAAAATGTGTATGTAAGCTCTGTACTTTTTCCGTATTTGGATTTAATATAATTTATTTATGGATTTGTGATACTATATTATGTTTGAGTGTAACAAAATATATCGGACATACAGCATCTGTACATTTCCTCCCGCCGTTTTCAATTACTATATTATTGTAAACACCGATCTTCGTTCCAATTGCTGCAGCACCTACTCCTCAAAGTTCTAATAATAATAACAATAATTCATTCCAAAAACTGTTATCCAAAATATAATCACAGCGAAACCCTTGATTACGCCAGTCATTTAATAGGAAGTATATAAAAATGTTAAATTTACATGTTATACTATTTGATTATGATTGATATTTGTAAATAAAGTTTCAATTTGATATTTCTTTGTGCAATTTATTTAGAATATATTTTAATGGTGTTAAAAATTCATGAAAGGTAAGTGTTATAATTTATTAAACTTTATTACCATATTGTCATATTTTTCTAGAGGATAAATTTTTCTAAAAATAAATGTTCTTATTTTTTTATATAAAGCTTAATCTGCAATTTTATATACTGTACATTAAAATAATTTTTTGAGAGTTATATTTAAAAATTATAAAACTAAATAAAAAAAATCATAATTTTACATTATCCACAATGTAGTGCTAAATGATTGTATAAAAAATTAATTATACATTTGTGTAAACGCAGTGCTAAGTTATAGTCTATGTAAACAATTCAATAAGTCAGCGTTCAAGATGCATGCACCTCAGTCTTTTTATGCCTTTTTGAATGCATAAAATAATAGTTTTGTGTACTTTTATATAATGTAAAAATGAGTCATCCATCCAAAAATAATGAGATAAAGTTTATCATTTGTTCCTTTTTAAAAAGCCTATTTAATTTTTCTGTGAATCTGATGTTTTAAGTAAAATTGATATTCAAATAATTTAGCACAATTACTATGACCTTGCTAAAAGCTGAGAGTGCACCATAAGAACCTTAAAACTTTATTATTCGTATAATAAGGTTTCTGGTTGTTTATTTATATTTTTATTCATAAGCTTATGTTTGGAAAAATGAGTGTTAAAAAGTTTTATTTAAACACTACCTTAGACATCTTAGATTATTTAATATCTGCATGAGGAATATTAAATGAATAATTATTTACGAGAAACATTGTTTCATGTCTACATTCTACATGATGAAATTCTAATAGACCATATTGATTTATGATCACTGAAGATAATTGTTGAACTTTGAGAATTGGAAATATATGTATTAAAAAAATTTCATAGTAGTTAACACATTTCATTTGTAAATATTTGGGGGGAAAATATAGTTATGATAAATAATGAAATAATATCTGTATTAGAAGATGAAAAATTTATATAAATTGGCAAAACAGATTCATTAATAATATTACTTTTATGATTCAGGGAAGCACGTTTTAAGATTTATTTAGCAAAATTATTTTAAACTGTAGAAAAGTGAAGTTTTATGATTAATCAAGTACTTTTTGATTTATAACATTGTCATAGTACAACAAACTGCAAAACTTCCTTTTTGCTCCAAAATCTGAAGTTGTTTTATAATGTCTGTTATAAAAAGATGAGAAAAATTTTAAACAAAGATAAACACATCTTTTTGTCCCATAGTGTTTATAATAGTCTTGCTCATAATAAATTACATAGTGTATGAATCTTAATTAATTAATTAAATTGATATCATAGAGATATTTATTCAAGGACATATAGTTATCATTTGCTGCTTTAAAAAAGTATGTAGACTTTTTTATAGCTAAAGGATACAGATATTTTTTGTGAATCTGCACATATATGGGAAAAAAACTACTTATCTTGCTGAAAAGCTTGCAGAAATTACTGCATAATTTGAGAGTACATCATATTGAAACATATTTTGTTTAGTATTGATGCTTGTGTGTTGAGGGAGGGGGGGATAAAGTTATATGTGTTTTCAAACATTTATATTTTTGCAATAAAGTTTATATTTTTATCTAATTAAAAATATTGAATTTTTTTGTTTTTAAGAAGGACAATTAACAAATTTGTTATTAATTGTGGGACAAGGGGTGTATGACTTTACAAACTCTAATTTTTGAATATGTAAATTGCTATATGTTATTTCAAAATAATAAGAGTATTTTTTTTTTTTTTTTTTTTTTTTTTTTTTTTTTTTTTTGCACAATAAGAGCACAGAAATATTTTAATTTCAACCTGATTAATAGAATAAGGTTTGCTTTCCAAGAAAATCCATGGTAATTAGAATAGATTATTTGTAACAATTGGAATAAAAATTGTTATTACAAATAATGAAATTATATTAGTATTAGGGAGATATAAAATTTGTGTACATGCATATGCAAAAAAATAATATTTTATGATTCGGAAAAACATTTTTAAAACTCATTTAGCTGAATTTCTTTTTAATCTCTACATATGTGAAATCTTATATGAAATATTTATTGATTTATAATATTATGTGATAGTACAACAGATTGCAAAATTTAATCCCTTTCACTTCGTACCCTCCACTAGAAAAGAAAAGGGGAATTCAACACATTGCAAATTTTAACACTTTGCACTATGAAGATTATGGTGGCATAAGGGGGGGGGGATCAATACATTGCTTAATAAACTTTTTATTAATACTGCAGGAATTAACTTATAAATTTTAATTATACAAATCAACTTCCAAATGTATGTAAAAAATCAGCATATTTATGGTGATCTATGTATTAATCATGATAAACCATTGACTTTCATCAAATATAAAAGCTCACATTCATAGATATAATTTTTTTAAACAATTAAGTTTGAATTAATTAGTTTGAAATATACATTATTAATTTGAATTTAAATTAGTTTGAGTTTAGTTTGAAATATACATTATTTGTAAGTAGCAATATGGAAATAATTGATAGTAGAAAAAAAAGTTGATTTAAAATGGGTGAGAAAAAAGTTAAACAAACAAAGAATAAACACTAACATATTACTTTGTCTCATATATAATAGTATTGCTCCTAACAAATCATATGTATATATATATATATGTGTGTATATATTTTTTTCCTTTGATGTTATCTAAATCCATTGATAGTTATTTTCTACTTTTAAAAATATATATTTAATTTTATTAGCTAAAGGATATGTTTAAGTTTTTTATATAAATACTTTTACAAATAAAACCAAAGTAATTCAGATATTACCATAACAAAAATTCATTGAAATCAGTATTTATACTGTCTTTATGTATAATTAACACGAAAAATGAAATCCTATGAAAATCGTTTGAAGTGATATAGAAAGTAGATTACAAAAATTATGAAAAGCATATGGATAAATAGACAGTAGAAGGCTTTATTTATTTTTGGTAAATTTGCTTATATACAGGATAAAAGAAAACTCATATTGAAAAAAAGCTAGCTGAAATTACTACACAATTTGAGAGTACATCATATTGAAGCTTATTTACTTTAGTACTGGTGCTTGTGTGTGTGGGAGGAGGAGGGGATGACTGAATTATAAGTGGATCCAGATATTTATAAATTTACAATAAAGCTCATGTCTGGGCCAACAATATTGCTAATAATTTTTTCAAGGACAATTGATACCATTTTTTATTGAATGTAATTAAATAAAGATGGGTGGGGGCATGATTTTTACAAAACTCTATTTTTTTAATATGTTAACTTCTATATGCTATTATCATGATAATAGAATTATATCAGCCATTGATGTTATTGCAAAATAGGTACTCGTGAAAATATTGTGATTAAGTATCACACTTCATTTATCATTTAAATATCCCGAGTGTAAGATAAACAGAAATATTTTAATTTCAAAATGCTTAGTTTTATAAGATTTGTTTATTTATATTTTTAGTGTTTAATTAATGTGTTTAATTAATTATGTTTAATTAATAAAAAAAATTAAACAATGTATTAGGCATTGTAAAACTAATAAAGTTACAAAATATTTATCTGCACGAAAAATAGTAAATGAATTATTATTTACTAGAAACATAATGTTTTATCTATTATGATAAATTTCTATAAATCTTATAGAGCATAATGATTTATAATCACTAAAGCACATTAAGCTTTCAAAATTAAAAATAGATTAAAAAAATCCATGGTAAATAGAACAGATTATTTGTAAATAATTGGAATAAAAATTGTTATTGCAAATAATGTAAAATTTATGTATATATGCAAAAAGGTTCATCAATAATGTTTACGGTTCAGAAGATCAATTTTGAAACTTATTTAGCTGAATTACTTTAATCTGTAGATATGTGGAATTTATTACTTATAATATTATGTCATAGTTCCCCAGACTGCAAAATTTGAATCTTTTCACTCCTAAAATTTTACTGAAAGTGAAGCGAGGGGGGAGGGGGATGCAACAGACTGCAAAATTTAATCCCTTGCATTCCAAAAACTCCCTTTAAATCAATACATTTTATAGATTAAAATAGTGAAATACATGCAGTATAAAACAAACAGCCCAAGAACTTTTTTTTATTGGAAAAAAATATATACATATGATTTCTGTTTAAAATGGATGAGAAAAATGGAATTGATAATTTTGATTTTGTAAAGGGGTCAACTTCTATGCTATTGTATAGAAGTTGGCAGGGTTTCATGGGCAATAAAACGTAAAATATTATATTTAATAGATCTCAATTGTACTAGATGGTGGCTTTTTCTGTCATGAATTATAATATGCTGAGGTTTCCTAACACGATAAGCACTTGGGCAGATCAAAATAATAATAATTAATGTACTATTTTTAATCTTTAATTTGGCAAGTTTCATTTAGTAACTCTATGCTATTGCATAGGAGTTAACCCCTTTTCAAAATGATTGATTCAGTTGTAAACAAATGTAAAATAACACACTACTAACCTCTTCGTCTAATACTATTATTTAATAGAATTGCTCCTTTTTTTATTGCTTGTATTTTGATTAAACTGATATAATAGAACCATTTATTCAACAATAATTATTACTGTTTATAATTTGCTGCTTTAAAAAACATATAATTGATATTTTTAGCTGAAAGATATACCATGTTGTTTATTTTTTGTAAATCTGCACCCTAAATTAAGGAAAACTCATACTATAAAAAAGCTGGATGAAATTACTACATAAATTGAGAGTTCATCAAACTGAAACTTATTTGGTTTAGTTTTGTTATTTGTGTGTAGAGGGGATAGTAGAATTAAAAGTTTCTCTGGATATTTATATTTTTACAATGATGTTTATCTTTTATAAACAAGCATAGTATAAACAGTAATGAATCTCTACATTTTATACTATTAACAGTTTTTTTCATTATATATCTTGTATTGTATAAGTTTTCATTCAAAGGAAAAAAATTATGAATTATAATACTAGCATTTTATCTGTTCAACAATTCTAAAATCATACATGATGGATTTTTATAAAGGGGTTATCGATTATAAATTTTACTATACAAGCACATTTCCAATAATTTAGGTACTCAGAATACAAGTTCTTGAAAACTGATTTTAAGAAATAAAAATTTAGAGAAGGATGCATCCGAATAAAGCCATACTTAAACTGTTTACACTTATTAAAGTACTGCATTAAGCATTTTTTCAGTATATTATCATTCCTAGATCACATGAATTCTGGGTGATTCAGATGTCATTCAAATTTTTTAAGAAAGTTATCAAAATCATTTTAAAATAAAATAATTGGATTTCTGTGTCATTAAACAATGCAAGATTTTATTAAATACAAGAAGATTTTGTAAGAAATATTTAATATTTACTTGGACTAGCTTCAGTTAAGTAAGGCCCTAAAGAGTAAAACTATTACTTTTTAAATAGAGCAAAACACAGCATCAAAAGAATAATAGGAGTGGTGAGCCCGCATGTCAATAGGCCGATTGCTACCACTATTTCTATAAAATATTCAATCACAGAAATTCTGTTATTATTTGGAATATATTATTCGGAAGTAGTGGTGACAATTAGCATTTGGGTTTGCCAATATCGTATCTCATCCGGTTATAAGGGACCTTTAATTCAGTTGAATAAATGTTCTGGGCTCTCATATACGGATGATCGATCTGCATGCCATAAACTATACTCTTTGTCACATAATCGTTATCTAATGCAAATTTTAGTATGCAAACACAATTTCACTAATTTAGAAAGCCAGTATATAAAGTGAGATAAGACAGATATAATAGACGTAGACATAAAAACTGATTTTTAGAGATTTACAGAGGATAAAATTACTAATGAAGTTGACTAGACTGTTATGTACATAAGAAGAATATAGTACGGAGGTTAAGATTGTTAGTCAGTCAATTTCGGAATTCCTCTGGCTAATGTTAAACCTAAGGCTGTAGAATGCATTCGTTTATTTAAATACCTTTTCGGGAAATTAATATTTTTAATTTTTCCTTACTGTGTACCCTTCTACTCATTATATAAAAGATATCTCCTTTTTTTGAGTTGTCAAAATATATATAATAATAAGTGAAGCAATAAAATTTTATGATAGTTCGTCAAGTTTTAATATATAAAATATGAAATTAAGCATAGAGTTTAGAAATATTTTGACAATTAGTCCCCCCCCCCCAAAAAAAAAAACTTTAAGTATATTACACAGAAAAGAGTAGCTAAAAGCATTAATTTGCTACACAGACATTTTAAATCAACAAATACATTCAACAGCTATACGTTTAACATTAATGAGGGAAATTTGGAAGTTGACTGACTAGCAGCCTTAAGCATTTTTAGAGATCGATCCATGTATGTTATGCATGTTGTTTCATTTATAATAAACATTTCTTCAGAAATTTATTTAAAAAAAAAATCAATACATTACTAGAACTGTATTTCTGTTTTTTGGAGGATGCAAGAAGATTTAAAGGAATTTACAACATGTACTAGGACTATATTTCTATTATTTTCAGCTCAAGATGTCCTGAACCAAAGATAACAAAAATGTGAAATTGACTTATTTTATGATAAATTTGAAGGGCACATTAACAGTCATACCTTAGTCATCACTTGTAAGTGGGGCCCTGAATGGTAATTTGTTTAAATTACAGTAAAATAATAACAACAAAAATGTCACAGTGTGAATCTGTGGGTCAGTAAGTCGATTATCACCACAATTTCCGAATAGTAATCTTTGTCTTATTTGCTGACATAAACTTATTGAAATGGGTGAATGTTGCTATTCAGAAATAATGGTGATGACTGGTGTGTGAGTTTGTATACTATAATGCACTCATTACAGAACAGCACTAACAAAATAAGATTGCATAGGTGTCACAATGTGATATACCATAGATGTTCTATGCGATACACTGTAGACGTTACAATATGACGTTACATAGATGTTAAAATGTGATATCTCGTAGATGTTTCATGCGATGCACTGTAGATGTTACAAGGAGACGTCGCATACATGTTATAAGGTAACCTCGCATAGATGTTACAACGCGACGTCGCTGGTCACGGACATTCAGCAGTCGCCAGAACATCTCTGAGACGATCAATGCGACATCACAACGTCGCAGTGCGACGCACCTGCGATATCTCAGAAACGAAAGTGTGCTGTGTGGGACATTACACAAATATCTCAAAATGAAAAACCAATTAAAAAAGATAGAGATGCAAACAGTACTAAGGGCTGGGGATGAGGGCGCATTAGTAGATCTTATTAATACATGCAGCGATTGGGGCTACTCAATAGATTCACTTACCTAATGACAACTAGTAAAGGATAACACAGAACAGGGCTGAATTTGCATTAAATTCTACTTCTTCAATTCGAATATAATTTCTCAAAATAAATTTTAATTTTTCTTGATTTTAAAATTCTTTTCTAATTTTTAAAAAGACATATCTTTATTTGTATATAAAATAAAGGTTTGGTTTCACAGTAACTATGTGTTCCTATAAATCCCTTATCATTATTACCTGTTTTTATTAATTCTATTAAAATTTGAATCGGAATAAATAAAGATTATAACATTTGTTCCGATTCACCCCGTAGATAGGGGTGAATCGGAACACCATTAAAAAAATAAATAATACATATATAAACAGTAAAAATGTCTCGTTTTTGCTCAAAAAGTAAGGAACAAAACAAGACCGAAGTTTCTGGTAGAAAAATAAAAAAATAAAAAAAATCAGATGTTGCTTCTTTTTAACGTTTAAGTTGAAAAGTGTTCCGATTCACCCATTTTACGGTATCCTTTAATTCTCACTTGCAACGGGTTTTTTTTTTTTTTTTCATTATTCAGTAGCATTAGAGTCCATTTTATTTTCTTATGTCAGAGTCATACAGAACTTCAAGTAAATACACCATTTTATTAAAATTCAAAAGAGAAGAATCATTATGTCTGTAATATATATGGTTGAAAACTGGTATTATGTATGTGTTCTATCAGAAATATTTTTTTTAGTTAAGCGATCAAGAAAAATCTTCAATAATTAAGTAAATATATATATATAAGAATAGAACTATCCAGTGTTTCAGCAATTTTATTTTCTTATACTGCAATGCAACTTTTATTTTAATTAATTAATTAATTTATTTATTTTTTAATATTATTAGTCTCTGAGGAAAATGTTTATTACATTTCATTAATATCTAAAGAAAAAAAATATTGCATTTAATTAGCCTCTGAGTTAATTTGCTAATGTTTTTTAATGTACTGTAAGATTACTTAGTAACAGTAGGGTTATTTTGTGACAGAAGCTCTAATCAAACAACAGGGCCTCGTACTGATTCTAGTACATTGACTAGCATCACATAAAGGCCATTATCCGGAGCTCTAAAACCTCGCTAATTTTTACTACCCGGTATCTATCCAATCAGATGGAATTTTTAACACATTCGCTGCCGACCACGCGCCAGCGCGTGATATGGCACCAACGATAAGGGGCCACTCACGCGCCAGATCGTGATGTGGGATGATCTTCAATAACCAGTCACGTGTTAGCACAGGAAAATCTCTCACTGATTCTTTCTTATAAAAATAAATCGGCTTCTGGGAAAAACCCACTTCTGCAGTGCGGCATTAACTATCATCATATCTTCACGTAAGCGGCAACGAACGTGTTAAACCTTGCGCATAAAGGAAGAACATTATAAATTGCGTCATTATAAAATTCAGAAACATAATGATATTTATAACTTAATTGTGTTTTTTACAAATTGATCTTCAAATGTAACTCTGGGTTTCTTATGAATCCCCAAATTAGTTGCCATTTGATAAAACAGCAATGGATAAACCATCGTAATCGAAAAAAATATCCCATTCGGCCGGAAGAAATATGACATGCCTATTACAAAAGATCGGCTCCGTTACAGTGATGAAATTATGAATTTTTTCGTAATCAGATAATATTTTTTAAACAGGGAATATTTTTATGTTTTTAGACCTGCGAAACCTAAATTGGGGTGGGCAGGCGTAGTTCATAAGTTGCTGACCCCTCAGTCTAGGGTATTATCTGTAGTAAAAATAAAAAATACTTTAACATTTTTTTAGGTATTTTCGTGTGGAAATTTATTGATATAATAAATATGAAATTAAGTTATAGTAACAATTTCTAACATCGTAACTATTATTATATAAACATATATGTGTTTCATTGAATGATGCATAAGTTGACAGATAAGTTACATTAAACAATGTATATCTATACTTTTACATATTTAGTTTGCATTTTAAAATTTAACAAATGCATTAAGAATTAATAAAAACGTTTCATTCTATAAACGGACATAGTTTGAGACAAATATTAAATCTAATATGTTCACATTTTGCGATAAGAACCTTTAATGCGATTTAAATAAGAATCTTTTAGATAAAAAGCATACAATACTTATTAATGTTATTTAGTTTCTGTGTATGTTACGTTGTATTACAAGATTTTCTATGTTGTTTAAAAATTGCTCCTATTTGCAGTGTTGAATAATTAAATATTGTATATTTTTTAAGTTAACAAAACAGAATCTCAGCTTTGTTAAATGGAAGTAGGTTTATAAAATCTTAATGAATAAATCATTTACATTCTTGAAGATGTTGTTAGTATGACGTTTATTATTCTGGTAAGCGTAGTAAGTAAATAAGAAATTTATTTATTATATGCGATATTTTTAATTTTTTTTTCGAAATCCATTAGTATAAAAGGAGCAAACAAAGTAATGTCTTCTCCAATTGTGGTAATGATGCGTTCTTGTAAGCTTAACACAATTAACCGATCATATTTGCTAAAAAATCTTTGCAAATATATATTTTTTTTCTACACAAATTAACAAATATTTCAAAAATTATTTTATTTTATTTTATATTTCCGGAAAACAGAACGAATAACTAAACATTAACCCGTAATCTTGAAAATTCAATCAATTAAACATGTTAACTAGACAAATGCACGGTCCAATTTTCATTATTTTACAAGTAATGAAATAGTGTAAGTTTTTCTTGGAGTTGTGATTTTTTTCCGTCAGTGTATGTAGAGATTTACTAATGAATTTGAGTACATCGCCATTGACGTAACAGCTGAAAAAGAATTATGTGATCCCAAAAAATACATTTTCCCGTTATTGTTCAGTTTAGAATATAGAGTGACTTCAAAAATCTGGTAATGTCAAAAATCTGGAGTTTTTCCCCTTCTTTTAATACACTTTTAGTTTAGGGAGAAAAAATATCAGTTTGAACATGTGCATTAGGGTGGAGCGAAAAAAAATTTTTTTTGAAAACCAAAAGCGGGTAGGTGCCAAAAGTTGCCTTTATACTAGTACATCAACTGCGTGAAATTTTACCGCTGAAACAAAATGGCTTGAGTCTGCGCTTTTGCTCCAAAAATCGAAATTTTGGGTAAAATTTGTCATTTTTTGACATTTTTTCAAAAAAAAATTTCTAAAGAGCCGGTTATTATTTAAAAGTGTTACTTAAACCTTTATTTTTATCTGCTTAACATATTTAAACTATAAAACAATATGTTTATTCCCTATAGCTGGAGCAAAACAGACAACTTTTGGTAAAAAAAAACAGCATTACCACTCTATTGGGTCATACAATGAATTGTTTTGAACACAGCTCTTGTTTACAAAAGTCTTTTGGACACACGTCTTGGAGGTGGCTATATTTCATATACCACCCGGCCCAACTATTCGATCATCTTAGTACAGTGTTTTATTTATATATTTATTTGTGATTTTCTTTATCAAAATTTGGTATGTTTTCGATGCTTTCACCTAGTTTATCTGTTCTTTGCATCCACATGCTGCTGTAACTATCTTAATGTATATTTTTACAGTATATAAAAAAATGACAAGGAGAGTAATGCACGGGAATATTATTAAAGGGATCTAATTCGGCCATCTATTATCTTTATCAAACTTACATCCAGTTGATGAAAGTGATTGGAAGTTCTGTTACACAACATTTTTTCAGTCAATTATTTTTTTTATGTAATGATCTACTTCAAAGATGATTTCACATATTTCAACTATAAGTATGCCATCATTTATTCTACTTTTGCATTTTTTATATGTTGAGAAGCGAGCTGTTTAATGTGATGGTGATCGTCAGAGAGAATTGCAATGAGAATTTGTTCTCCATGTGTTGTAACCACTCCAACCGTTCTCCAACCATTATTGCAAATAGCTTTTTTTTTTGGCATTAGTTTTATGCCGTTTTGTAAGTGCTTTCGTATCCAGGTAATTTCCTATTAACCTTTAGATCACCTTTTTATGAGTGGACAACATCTGATGGTGAAATGTCCGGGGCATAAACTTATAATGCATAGTACTTTATGAGGGAATGTACGGATTATAATCGACTATGAGTACACATTTAAAATTAGGAGAATTCTATTTGTCACTGTGAACCATTTTGCACGGAGTAAGCTTATAATTGTGTATAATAATGAATCATACGCTACTTCAAATCCAGTGAATTTCCTCTGCGTCAATTATTAGAGAAGTCGATATAAAACGTTCTAATCTACATGGATTCACTGGATCAATAAGGAAAATCTTTGTTACGTGCTATTCACTTCCTATTGCAATTTTTTATAAAATAGAGAATAATTTTGAAAAATTATTTTCTCAAATTGAGAAAAAGATACTCAGAACAGACTAGAAATTTCTGTCGGAGATTGCAAAACTAATTCATAAGGAAAGCTATTTCTCAGAAAGGATGGGGATTAGGAATTTAGAAAACATCTCACACAAAAAACAGCTCATAAAGCGAATAAAATTTTTGCGCTTTATATAAGCACAGATTGGATATCAGAGTCTATAGGTTCACTAACAAAATATATAATCCAAGTTTATACCGCAGGATGTTTTATACCAAATGTAATACACACTTAAAAAATATATCTAAAATCTTATTAGAAATTATTCGACTACGAAACAATACAGGAAACGACATAAAACAAATACTAAAACTTCTTTAGAAATATTGTTGCTTTACACGCAAATTTTGCTTGCAATCCTCTGTGACGATAATCATAATATTAAACAGCTAGCTTCTCAAAATATATTCAATGTAATAAGTTTAATAAATGATGACATACTAGAAATTGAATTTATACAATCAATTTTTAGGTAGATCATTACACATAAAATATAATTGATTGAAAGAATGCTGTGATAACATAACTTCCAATCATAATGTATTAATTGCATGAAATTTTAATGAAGATAAGAGACTGCTGAATAGGTTCAATTAACAACATACCCAATACATTACTCAGCTTCTCTTCTGTTATACATGGTATACAAATATATGTGCAGCAGGTCACACCAGCATCATTCAAAGTCAGTGAATACAAAGAAGAGGTAAACTACTTTGATATATAGAAAACTTATACCCGTCTTCGGGAAAAAAAAATAACAATACATAAATAAAACACTGGGCCTAGATCATTGGGTAATTGAGACAGGTGGGATATGAAATGCAACCACCTCTATGAGTTATATGTAGAATAGGTTTGAAATCAGCTAGGTAAGAAATGCATTCAAAACAACATTTCGTTGTATGCTCTAATAGAGAGGTTAACGCTGATTTTTCACAAAAAGTTGTCAGATTTTCTCCAATCATACAGTAAAAAGATATTGTTTTATAGTTTAAATATGTTAAGCAGATAAATATAAAGGTCTAAGCAACACTTTTAAATACTATCCAGCTCTATAGGAATTTTTTAATTTTTTTGAAAAAATGTCAAAAAATTACAAATTTTACACAAAATTTCGATTTTTAGAGCAAAAGCGCAGACTCAAGCCATTTTTTTTCAGCGGTAAAATTTCACGCAGTTGATGTACTAGTATAAAGGCAACTTTTGGCGCCTACCCGTTTTTAATTTTCAAAAAAAAATTTTTTTTGCTCCACCCTAATGTGCATATATCTTTAAATGTAGATTACAAACTTGTCTAAGAAAACATGGTATGAACTAAAGTGCCCTTGCAACTTTAGGACTTTCTTTAGAAGCGCGTTTAGAACAATGTTCAATTTAAACTTTATACAAGTATTTTGTTTCAGCTTCACTGAAAAAAATAAAAGATTATTACTGAATTTTGTTTTATGAAATGCCAATTGAAATTTAAGAATACACTGCTTTTGTCAGTACAGAATTAAGTTTATTATAAACAGATTAGGATAAGACTAAGAAAAGGCATACAGAATAGCAATATTTGGTATTATTTCGTCTTCAAATCTCATTGAACTTTTATGATATACTCAATCCTGTACTGTATAGTATTTAACAAAGTTTTTATCCTTTTTTCAATTTTATTTTTAGTAATATAGTTAATAATTCATGTATTTATCGAACAATGTAAAAAATTTCTATAAAAACGAAAAAAAGAATCGAGACTCTCTGTAAATCTTTATTTAAAATTATTATTATAACTTTATAAAAATTTTTAAATCAAATTACACATTTTTAAAAATTATTAGCTATTTCACTAGATATATAGAAGAAAAAAATTCTGTTTAAAAATGTAAAAAAAAATAATAATAATTTAGAAAAATAAAAATCATCTGCTCGGAATTAGTGGGGATTTTTATTGATAATCACAAGCATCAATAAGTTTTTCCTCTCTCAAAATATAAAATACATGCTTTGTACACAGCAACAAAAGCTTTTATAGCTTAGCCAGTAAGGTGTTCCTCTGCTGTCAAGAGATCTCGGGATCAACACCAGGACGTCTAGACAAAAATTGAGTAAAATTTAATTAATACTTCAAATTTACTAGAACAATTCAAGTTCTTTGAGTCATTGAAGACTTACTGATTTTAAAAACTAAATTAAATTATTATCATTAAAAATAAAGTTACAGAGTCTTGTGTATTTTTAACGATGTTAATTTACGCAATCTATTCTAAACTTACCGAATATCTTCTCTGTTATTTAACAGAATCCCTTTTTACTAATCGCTGTAATTTTCTAATCTCTAAAAAAATTTGAAACGTTTTTAGAACAATACAAAGAAATAAAAAATATGTTAAATAATTTAAATGCAAATCTTTTAAACTCATAAAGATACAGAAAGATGCATTTACTATGAAGGAAAGCAAACACAATTGAATTACTGTAAGGCAAGTAAACTTATTAGTATGGAAAAGTAATACACCTTTAATCGGAAAAGTGCCAAGAACAATTCTGACATAACATAAAACAAGTAAATAATTTTATTTGATCTGAAAAGTTTTACAACTTTTCTAAGATTTCATAGATGGGATACACATATTTTTATTTATTACAATATATAGGTATAAATATTACAAATGATAAACATGTTTGTATATAACTCTTGACGTTGGCAACCTATACTATTAATTTTGAAACTTCTAAATATTTCATATTTGCAATTTTTGCACAATCGTATAGGAAGACAAATGTACTTAAAAAAAGCAATTAGCATAAAAACGAGACTAAATCTTGTTTTAAAAACTACATCGCAATTTATTGTTTTTTATGGGATTGAAACAAGGTAAAAATAGTTAAATATGATTTTGTATTCCCCCTCTATTAGCTCGGGAGACAGCAGCGCAGAAAATCATCTCATTGACTCACGACTGCAATTCCATAATTAATTAAAACTTTATTTGCATATTAAAACACAATCGGTCTGCGTAGACATATCTCCCAGTCCTCCATGTTTTCATACCTGTGGGTGCAGGTAATCACAATGATAAACCCACGTGTCAACCACTAAAATAGGCTTTTCAGGTGTTTTTTCCCCAAGACATGATTTGGCAGATCGACTGCGTTTCAATATCCAAATCGAGTATTAGCTAATTCTTAAATTTGAGCCATGAACTCGATGAGGTGATCATCTGTGCTGCTGCATCCCGGTCATATCGGGTGCTGACGATTATAAAATTCAAAGCCATTTACACGTAAATGAATATGTAAATATGTGAGAATTTCTTACCGAGTTATTTTCCACGGTAAAGTTAAATATAAAAGAATAAATAAAAGAATTGAATATAATTAAAATACATAATAACCCTCTCATTGACACGTCCGTGTTAATATGTTCACTGAACTCCATGTTTCCCTTTAATATAAGCAATGTTTAAAGTAATTATTTAATGATTTATTGGATTTTTAATGCATTATACAATGAAAATATTTTCAAGTTTCACATTCATATTTGTAGTCAAGTATTTTAAAGTAATGTCCAAAGAATTATGTTTTATTACCATTTAAAACGAAATGAAGTGAAAACAACATTACAGATTTACCAGTTTTGAAGAGAGTCAGAAGGTTTTAACCCCTTGAAGGTCGGTGATGCCGCCACGGCATCACCTAACAATAAACCCTGAATGCCACATTGATACCCGAATTTTTTAAAGAAAAGTTCATCTTTATTAAATGAGCGAAAGTACACTTTCACTAGTTAGCAAATAATTTTTCTTGTAAATACTGGTGTGAACGAATTATTTCAACATTTTGTGAAGACATGTACCTTGCCCCTGAAAGGGTTAAGACATGTTTTTGTACTAAGCTCTTTAATTACTGACATTATCCGAATCAAAACGACTTATGATTTTATTTGATGACATTGTTGTTAATTTTTATATAACAGGATTTGAGGTATTGTTGTTCTTAGATCTAAAATATATATAACGTAGACCCCACGTAAGGTAAGGGAAAATATGAATAAGGTATAATTTACCTCTTAAAGTTTTCCATTTTAAAAATGCGCCTTAAAACTAATATTCTGAAACTAGGGAAGCAGATTAGATGCACCAGTGTTTATTATGAGATAACGGGTACATTTTATATACAGCCGGCTCTTGTTAATTCGAACTCGTCGGGACCAAAAGAAATGTTCGAATTATGGAATGTATGAGAGGAAAACATGTTTAAAAATGTAATATTACAAAGGAATACATGTGATAGTATTTTTAAAATTAATTTCCGCTATCATCATTAAAATAAGACTTAATATTAAATTAAAAGATATAAATGCATAAACTAATTAAGAGATTAAGAAAAAGTGGAGTGTAAGAAGGGTTGGAGGTGTCATTGATGAACATACAGAGCACTAAAAAATCTGATATCAAAGGCACGTGATAATATGTTTCTAGTTCAGATCAATTGTGACAAAAATGAAAAAAAAAGTTATTAAAGTCCATCAAAAGAAAAAATAAAAAATTGGATTCTCGTTAGTTCAATTTAAACGAGGTCAAGAAAAAATGAGTTCTAATTAATGAAATTTTTTAATGTTACTCTGACATTGAAATTTTCGGGACTTCATGTTTGATTCGAATTAAGTGAAGACACGATTTACCCTATTTCGAATTAACGACAGCTGTCTGTAATTATCTTTTATACTCAATACTAACTATGAATGTCTGGTATGTTATATTTTCTCACAATAGAATAAAATAAAAACATATCTTATCATTTCAGGATATGAAGCAAACACTGAAGGAAAATACGCAATGAGTTTCGTTGAGGCATACACAATTGTATAGATTTTATCAATTGACTTCATAGCTTCCACCTTTTCAAGTCTTGAAAGTGACGAAACATTTTCCTTTTCAACTTTTCTCATAGGTGGATTGTAACCGAGCTATAGGCATGGGCTGTTTTTTGTCTTTTTAAGAATTTAAATTATTGCTTTTTTTTTTTTTTTTTTTTGCTTTATTTTTTTTAATTATTTATTTTGAATTTGAATTTGAATTTAAGTAATCGAATTTTTTTCCGACCTGTTCTTCATGTACAAATTGTGTATATGCAACATAGTACGTTGAAGTTATTTTAATAAGAAATTGCATAATAAGTTGAAAATTCATATTATATATACAATTTGTATATATTTAAAAATTGCGCTAAAAAGTTTAGTAAGAAAATTTAAATTTTTTTGAAAATTAACCTTCAGTAATTTTTATCAATTATAGATATATACTTGAATTTTTCTTTACAAGTCCGTATTTTATCAACAGATTTTTATATGCGCTACATAATAAGCTAAAATTTATTTCAGGTTAAAGTATAATCAAAATTATTTAAATTGCACTGCACATTTTATCACCCTTACGAGGCCATGTATTCATTTTTTGCGTGACCATGTATGTATGGTTTAATTTATAATATAGAAACATTTGTTAGTACACTAAATATAATACTACTGTCTAATACTATCTCTCAATTGAAAGCTGCCTTTCAGAAATTCACGCTGATAATCCACAATGCTTGCGAATTGTTTTCTACAAGTCTGTGTAAACAATTATAGCTTTTATACACAGTGCATACTGTGGTGGTTACTCGATAACCCCCCCATATTTTTTAGTTTAATTCAATTTTATTAACTATTTTATTTCATATCATCTCTTTTTTTATTCATGTTCTTAATTTAAATATTATTTCGATTTCGTTTCTTTTGATATTGTCGCCTGTAATGTTTTCTTCTTTACTTAGCTTTCGAATGTTCCAAACCGGTAAAATCTTGTTTTGAAATCATTCCTTCCGGTTTAAAAAACCTTCTAGAACAATCTAGTTTGTTCTATGGGTGGTATTTCCGGTTAATCTGGCCCGCCCCTTGGCCTATCAAATTAAATTCCGCAGGTGACGTGTTTTAAGCCGTTGAGTGCCTGGCCACCTGCTTTGGCCTTCCTTCTTTAGGTGTTTATCAATTCTTTCCTTATTAAATTCATTTTTCACCATACTTGGTATCGTAACTTGGCTTAATTTTCCTCGCTCCCCTCTTTCGTGCGTCGCCAACTTGGCGTATGCCTGGTTTACAGTAACCCTAGTTCTTTTTCCCTCCTGACTCCCCGCGGTCAGAGCTGTCGCACTGTTAGACCCCAGCCGAGATGGTTGCTGTTGGATGATCGAAAATGTCGGAAAAGTTTAGCGGAGTTCGGGGCAGGTGTGCGCCCCGGGGACCGTTGAATGCGTCCGTTTTCGGTCTTCAATGTCCACGCCAGGGCTTATCGAGGTTGATTTTTTAAGGCTGCAAGGAGTAAGTTCATCTTCAACCGCATCCTGAATCATTTGTTTGTTGCTTCTTTCTGGATATACAACAATAAGTTAACTGACGTCATGGTAATTCTCAAATATTTTATTTCCTCAATCTCTCATCGAAATCTTTCTAACCGAATTATTTCTCATTTCTTCAATGCCTTTTTTGTAAGCTCACTTTTCCTCTGAAAAAAATGCCGAGGTGGTGAATCTTATTTTCAAGAAGTGAGGATATATTTTTCATAAAGTTTTTCTCAATGTCTCTCTTCATCATATTGTCATTTGGCCATAAAATATATGTGTAAATTTTGAATATGGAACGGCGCCCCAGGAGTAAATATTGATATATCTCTGTGAGAAGTTTTTCAAACATATATTTTGAAAATATATATATATAATTGATATTTTCAAAAAAATGATATTGTCTTTGTTTTTTTTCGATCAAGAAAAAATGTTTAATTCATGATATAAAGATACGTATAAGGATACCTTGTGAAGAAGAATTGTATTTCAAATATGTCAACTCGTAAAATAATACCATTGTAAAAAATTTGCAACAAAGTAAATAATCGATGTACACGAAAACAAAATATGTTTATATACATATATAGAAATATTCAAAGCTCATAATGAAATACGCAAGTTATCTTAAATAAAAAAATATTTATCTTCATCAATTTGTGTCTTGATTCCTGTGCCCTTGTCTGGCTGGATTTTTGTTCCTCAACACCCAAAAAAACTCACAGGTAACTTTATTTTTATCATTTTTATTCTTACAACTTTGCTTTGAATTTTTATTCTTCATGGTTAAAGATTGTTATAATTTAAGAGTACACTGTTAAAAATAAAGGTGACAAACCGGTGCCATTTGGGACCCGGAGGTGAAAAGGCGGTGCCATTTGGAACCCTAGGGTGTCATAGGAGCTTGAATATGCGGTTGGGGTGACGACAGATCTGTTACTGGATGATGGGAGCTAAATAAGGTGCCATGCACTTCGTAACCATCTCATCGGGTGACTGGCAACTTGCGCATGCGCTATGACGCGTGTCTTTCTGCTTTCGGTGTCGGCAAGAAAAGTTTACGGGTGTGAGCAAATCAAAACATGTGTGTAAATTGGCGATATTAATTGAGGACTAACCACTGAGCTACAATGAAACAACGAGGACTTAACGATCCGATTTGAGCGACCAGTGAACAGGGCAAAGTCTGATTAAAGGTAAGATTTAACTTTATTTTATTTTATTTTATTGTTACGTTAATTTATCGTACATCCCTATAAGTAATGTCATAAAAAAATAGTAAATTAGATTTTTTTGTTAGTATGATTGATTGTTAAGTTTATTATGTGAAGCTACAAGCTACACTCTCACCAAAATACCCGCTTGCCAATGTTAAACCTATGAGGTAGTTATTTTACAATTTCTCGTTTACATGTCAATATGTTTAAATGATTTATCGAGGCCTTAGCTACCGAGGAGCAATTGGAGCAAACTGCTCTAGGCACGGGAATCCTAAGGGCGCACAGTTAGAAAGAGTGAAATGAAAAATTGTAAAAATATTTACATATTTTTTCATTCCAAATCAGTTATTATAGACGAATCTTGTTGCAATCGGAATATTCTATGACCATTTTACCTTGTGTTTAAAATCAACTGTTTAGATTTAACCCTTAACTGCTGTTAGTGGTCTCAGACACCGTGAGTTTTTCAAATTTCACAGTTTAACTTGTAATTTTTAGTTTAACTATAGATACTGGTCAATTTTTTTTAGTTTGGAGTCTTATTACTACCTCTAAATACTTTTGAATAGATGAATTTGATTTATAATATTTTTGTACATAAAGTTTAATACATAAATAGTATTCTGAGAATTAATGTAACATTTTATTCATCTTCAGATTAAATGGTCTGACAGACAGCTTACAGTAGTTATGTAACAATTTTTGTCAGAGCAGTTAAGGTTAAAATATGTTTTTCCGTCTATATACAGTTAAAAGCAATTAATTTTATTCGCGAAGTTTTAATTTTAACCTTTACACGGGATCTCGGACAGCATCTGGCCGGCTTTGCATATATTGTCGGATAGATGCTATCCGAACCCCTCTAGTAAAGGCTAATTCACACCATATTGCAGCCTCGCGTAACTTCTCTAATATTGTTTCAGTATACCTGATTTGTCTTTATTTGAGAGGGGGGGGGTAACTTTTTCATTTAAGACAATTGAATACTTGCAAATCTTAAAGTAATCAAAACTTATTTACAGGGTTTTCATTATTAATATTTTCCTTATTAACCACCATTATTTCCAAAATAATCTTCATAATAAGATTAGATCGGGAGGCGGTAGCACAGACAATCATTTAATCTCATTTAAGGACAAAAATCACGGATAAAACCTCGATTTGCATATTAAAACGTTATTAGTCAGCCAAGTCATACCTTGGTGGGAAATGCCAAAAAACCCGAATTTAGCGGTATCTTGGGTTTACCATTACGTTTTCTTACTCCTAATTCTTCATATTTTCATTCTTTTAATTTCATTATCTTTCAAAAGGTGAGAAAATGTTAGAGTATTGAATTGAATAAACCTTATGATCTGATTATCGGCTATGCAGATTTACACCCATTTTTTTTTTCGAAAGTATTCTTTCGCATTAAACCTTATTTAGTAGCAGAATTTTATGGTTAAATAAAATAAAATATTTTTTTTCAATAATAGTAACTAGCAGGGGAGACCGAGCTTAGCTCGGTCAAAATTAACTTTGTGTTCAACTCGATATAGTATTTTCACTGTATCATTAACTCTGTATTATTACTGTAAAACATGTTTATAATAGTATTATTTAGAAAAACAATCAATAAGAAAACTATGTTTTTATGCGCATATTTATAAATTTTATTTTATTTTAAATTTTACAACGAAAGGACATCGATCTAAATCACTTTATTAGCTCGACTCTGATTGGTTTAACCATGCATCTCGAATCCTCTTAAGAATGTATAAAAATATTCTTTACATTCTGAAAGACAATATTTTTTGCTAGATATAGCCAAATTTGGAGGCATTCTTTCATTTGGCTCCAAATACGTGTTTTGGTTTTCGTAATTTTTATAGTCGATTTTTTGGCCATATGTCGCCAATATTTTGTCAAATATCACCAAATTATTGGCTTTTGCCATATTCTCGTGACCCTGACCCGTATTACCCAAAATGAGCCACTAATCAAATTTGATCAAGCATGTGACATAGCTCAGTCGTCTTCAGGTAATCAAAAACAGTAGAATATAAAATTGAATCAAAATCGTTTAAGCCATTTTTTAGGTAAAATTAGCTTGGCAGAATTCCGCAATGAAGCGAAATGACCCACTAATATAATTTTGTTTAACATGCGACTCAGCCAAATAGTCTTCTTGTGACAAAAAACGTTTTGTTTCAAAATTTAGGTAAAATTGATTGAGTCGTTGTTATATATAATTAGAATGACCCTAGCTCATTAAGACCCAAAATGACCCACTAATAGAATTTTCGCGAGCATGTGTCCAAGCCAAATGGTTTTCTCTTGCTCAAAAACGATATAATACAAAGTATAGTCGAAATGGTGAGTACCATTTTCTATATAAAATTAGCATGACCCATCATGACCAACAAATGACCCTTATAATAGAAATCTCTCGAACGTGTGGCCTAGCTCTTTAGTTTTAGCATGCCGGAAAACATTAGATACAAAATTTAGATAAAATCGATTGAGCCGTTTTTTAGATATAGTTAGTTTGACCCTGACCCCTTATAATCCAAAATGACCCATTAATCGAATTTTCTCAAAAATCTGTCCTAACCCAATGATTTTCTTGTGACCGAAAACGATAAAATACAAAATTTAATCAAAATTGCGCGAAACGTTGTCTAGATAAAATTAGAATGACCCAAAAGTGGCCCACTAATCGAAATTTCTCGAACATGTGACCTACCCCAATGATTTTCTCATACCAAAAATGTGTTGTATACTAAATTTCGTTAAAATCGACCCACCCATTCTTTAGATATAGCTTGATCTTGACCCATTAAGACCCACAAATGACCCTTATAATCGAAAGCTCTCGAATATGTGACTTAGTCCATTAGTTTTCTCGTTTCTAAAAATTGTTACATACAGAATTTCGTTAAAATTGATCCTGCCGTTCTTTAATTATACATAGCTTGACCCAGACCCTTTATGATCCAAAATGACCCATTAATCGAAATTTTTCGAACATGTACCCTAGTCCAATGATTTTATCGTGCCAAAAACAAAAAATGTTGCATACAAAATTTCATTAAAATCGATCCACCTGTTCTTTAGATATAGTTTGATCATGACCCATTATGACCCACAAATGACCCTCATAGTCGGAATCTCTCAAACATGTGATTTAGCCCATTAGTTTTCTCATGTCAAAAAACTGTCACATACAAAATTTCGTTATAATCCATCACGCCGTTCTTTAAATATAAATAGCTTGACCCAGACTCTTAATGACCCAAAATGACCCATTAATCGAAATTTTTCGAACATGTAACCTAGTCCAATGATTTTATCGTGCCAAAAAAATGTTGCATACAAAATTTCGTTAAAATCGATCCACCTGTTCTTTAGATATAGGTTGACCATGACCCATTATGACCCACAAATGACCCTCATAGTCGAAATCTCTCAAACATGTGATTTAGCCCATTAGTTTTCTCATGTCAGAAAACTGTTACATACAAAATTTCGTTATAATCCATCACGCTGTTCTTTAAATATAAATAGCTTGACCCAGACTCTTAATTACCCAATATGACCCATTGAAATTTTTTCTCGAACATGTAACCTAGCCCAATGTTTTTCTCGTGCCCGAAAACCATAGAGTGCAATTTTTAGTCAAAATTGCGTGAGAAAATCTCTAGATAAAAATAGCATGACCCACAATGACCCCAAAAATGACCCACTAACCGAATTTTCTCGAACATGTTACCAAACCCAATGGTCTTCTTGTAATCCAAAACGATACAATATAAAATTTGGTCAAAATCGTTAGAGCCGTTTTTTAGATAAAAATGGCTTGACCCATAATGACCCAAAATTGACCCACTAATCGAAATTTTTCGAACATGTGACCCAGCCCAATAGTTTTGTTGTGCCAAAAAACGATTGGATAGAAAATTTCCTTAAAATTGATCCAGCCGTTCTCTAGATATAAATAGCTTGATCTTGACCCATTATGACCCAAAACGACCCAATAATCGAATTTTCTCGAACATGTGACCTAGCCCAATGGTCTTCTCGTGCCCGAAAATGTTAAAATCCAAACTTTTGCGAAAATCGTTAGAGCCGTTTTTGAGATAAAATTTACCCACACACACACACACACACAATTTTTGCTCGCATTATAGTATAAGATTTAAGTTTGATTAGACCGTAACCAGTCCCGCCCCCCCCCCCCTTTCTCAATCATCAACATCATTCGATATGACAAATTTGTAGTCATGAACATTCAAATTATAAAAGGAAAACAATCTGTATTTACTCCACTGAACTTTCAGAATAGTTTACAGAAATAGTGTGTGTTCAAAAAATATAACAATGAATAAAAACTTATATCGTGATTTTACATAAATGTGAAAATTTTCCGCAGATGATGAAGATCTCGTGTTTTAAAGGCGATTTTTGCACTGTCATTTATAAATCTTAAACATTTTTCTAATGACATAATTTTTAACAATCTTTCATTCCACCCGTTCTGAAACAAGACCAATAAACAGGATTGGCTTTTTACCGGTAAAAACCTGGGGAGAAGGTGGTAAAAACCTAAGGATATACAATAAACTGTTACCCTTAAACTGTATTTTAATACTATTGATAAAAATTCTATTTTCATGTAATTGGTGTATTAATATATAATATCTATATAGGGGAGAGTGGGATGGTGTGGGACTTTTTTTTTTTACAAAAGTAAGAATTTTATATATATATATACAAAAAGAAAAAAATCAATTTATAGCATGCAAGGTAAAACACTTTTTAATCCCCCTGAACAATATAGAAACATAACGTGCAAATACTATTTTATTTTAAAAAGAAAGTAAGTTTCAAAATGTGTCTCATACCTCCTCATTAAGAGTTATGGGACAGCAATAATAAAAAAAAAGCTATAAGGCACAAAATAACCTATAGTGTCGGTAAAATAAACAATCAAACAAAGGTTGTAAGTTGATAATGTATAAGCCACAATATAAGCTTCCAGTATCTTCATGACTGGAATGAAAATTCAGGATTCTCTGTCATAGGTATCATTAAGGCCCCACACTAGGCTCAGAATGTAAAGATGATAATGTAAAAGTTTGTAGGAGCGTTCTTTTGAAATACCTAACTCAAATTTTAATATTTTTACATGATTCTTTTGAACAAGATAGCTGAGGATGATCCATAACCGGCCTAGTTTTTATTTTTTCGATTTTGCTTTTATATTTTTTTTATAACGATAGTTTCAATTTCAGAACCGGTTTAAACCAATTTCTTAAGTTAAAGTAATTTTTAAAAAAAATCTGAAACCAAAACTGAAAAAGTAAAAACTACGCCGGTTGCGGATCGCCCTCAGCAATCTTGTGCAAAACAATCACGTAAAAATATTAAAATTTCGGCGAAATATTTGAAAAGAACGCCCCATAGACTTTGCATTATCATCCGGGTCTTTTTCTGTGCCTAGCGTTGCGCCTTAAATAATCATCAATTTATTTACATTTTGAAGTATGAATGCATATATTATCAATGTTATAATTAATATATTATCCTCTAAAAAATTTGCATATTAGCAATTCGCATTATTATTAATTAAAAAAAGGAACTGGGCGCGTCCCATTCATCCCTTTTCTGGCATGTCCCATTCCTCGCCACTTCCTTGTTTGTGTTAAACTTCTTGTTTAAACAAAAATGCTGCTTTAGGCTTAGTTTAAATTATGAATAATATACAGTATAATGTTCCATAAATAGGGAAACAATTACATTTATACATAAACAAGCCTTTAATATATTGAGAGCAAATAAATCAAATTTAAATTGGATTTTTGAAATATATTTTCTTTCATACATTTGCAAGTCTATGCATATCAATTTTTTTTGTAAACTGAAGAATGGATTATCATTGCTTCATCTTGTATGCGATCGATGAAATGTTTAGAATAATGCACAAAGAGAAAAACCTACAGTCCCATTCCACCCGACTTTCCCCCATATAGCAAAAGGGGAAATAAAGAATTAGCCAGTTCCCTAAAGCTCCTGATATACACTATATGGCCAGAGATGACCGTCCACTTGCGATTTTAGACATTTTGTTAAATATCTAGAAAAATGTATGAGGAATTATCCTGAAAATCTTAGTGTATAAATATAATACACTACCTGGCCATTGATTATCGTCCACTTGCGATTTTAGACATTTTGCAAAATATCTAGAAAAATACATGAGGAATCCTGAAACTCTCAGTGTATAAACAATATAGTACAGGTCATCTATTTCCGTGAAGATTTTTTCCAGAAACTTTATAGGGGACCGCCAACAAATTAAAAAATGTATGAATATCTTTTGGATAACCCTGTCAAAACTAATGCATCAAAAGCGCTCAAACTGTAGATTGTGATTAAGTGGCCTATTGTTATAAACTGTGTTCATTTTTATGTCGATAGCATGTATACTCGTAGAGAAATGAAGGTTTTTATAAAAATACTCCCAAATTTTTCCGAGATTTTTGCTTATAATTTGCAGAGTTCTTAATATAAAATAATAATATTTTCTGAAAATGAGACAAACAACATTGCACATAATACCCTGTAATCAGAATTAAAAAATAATAAAAACTGTATGAAAAATGAGTAGGTTTACTAAATAATTTTTCACTGCGAATGCGTGAACGATATCAAAACTTCATTTGCATATTATGTTAGCTAAATGTATAGAGCAACTTTTGTGAAAGTTGCAAAATCATAGCTTGAAAATTCTGAAAATAATCGTCAATAGAATCACTTAAAAATCCGTTATTTCCAAAATGAAGCAAAAAATAAGGGTTGTATCCATATATTCATTGATTAGTGTCAATATAGAATACACAATACGGAACTTACTAGTACATTTGGATACAATCCCTCATTTTTTTTGCTTCAGTTTGGGAACAATGGATTTTCAACTTATTATATTGACTATTATTTTTAGAATTCTCAAGCTATGATTTTGCGACTTTCACAAAAGTTGCTCTATAAATTTAGCTAACATATATGCAAATGAAATTTTAATATCGTTGACGCATGCGCAGTGAAAAATTATTTGGTAAACCTACTCATCTTTCATACAATTTTTATTATTTTTTAATTTTGATTACAGGGTATTATGTGCAATGTTGTTTGTCAGATTTTCAGAAAATATCATTATTTTATATTAAGAACTCTGCAAATTATAAGCAAAAATCTTGGGAAAATTTGGGAGTATTTTTATAAAAACCTTAATTTCTCTACGAGAATACATGCTATCGACATAAAAATGAACACATTTTATAACAATAAGCCACTTAATCACAATTTACGGTTTGAGCGCTTCTGCTGCATTAGTTTTGACAGGGTTATCCAAACGATATTCATTATTTTTTAATTTGTTGACGGTCTCCTATAAGGTTTCTGGAAAAAATCTTCACGGAAATATATGACCTGTACTATTATGTGTATACACTGAGAGTTTCAGGATAATTCCTCATGTATTTTTCTAGGTATTTAACAAAATGTCTAAAATCTCAAGTGGACGATAATCAATGGCTAGGTAGTGTAGTACAAGTCATATATTTCCCTGAAGATTTTATTCCGAAACTCCAATAGGGGACCGTCAACAAATTAAAAAAGAATGAATACCTTTTGGATATCTTTTGGATAACCCTGTCAAAACTAATATAGCATTTTTATGTCGATAGCATGTGTACTGGTAGAAAAATTAAGGTTTTCTACGAATCCGAAAAACAGTCTCAAATTTACCCAAGATTTTTGCTTATAATTTGAAAAGTTCTTAATATAAAGTAAAATTCTATTCAGAAAATGTGACAAACAACATTGCACACAATATCCTGTAATCAGAATTAAAAAATAAGATGGTTGATTTTTGTCGTCCGATTATCTACGCTAATGGGATATAGGACCAGGGGGAGTGCCCTCCGTGGGGGTCTTTCTAAGGGAACCTAACCCGTATTTACGCAAGGTTCGAAGAAAACCACGGAAAACTCCGAACGGTTAGGCCGACAGCCGCGATTGGGTTCGAACCCAGCACCTGCCGTCTACCAGTTGAGAGGTCCGAACCTCTCGGCCACTGGTGGGGCAATTAAAAAATAATAAAAATTGTTCGAATATTAAGTAGGTTTACTAAATAAGTTTTCACTGCGCATGCGACAAAGATATCAAAATTTCATTTGCATATTATGTTAGCCAAATGTATAGAGCAACTTTTGTGAAAGTCGCAAAATCACATCTTGAACATTTTAAAAATAATCGTCAATAGAATACGTTGAAAATTCGTTATTCCCAAAATGAAGGAAAAACACGAGGGGTTGTATCCATATATTCATTGATTAGTGTCAATATAGGATACATAATAGGAGCGTACTAATAAATTTTAATAAAATTCCTCATTTTTATTATTATTATTACTGGTATGGAATACTTGTACATGTTAGGGAAATTCGTTGCTAATCTGGAATAGACACTTTGTTGCAAGATATGTTTTGTAAATATGGTTAATAATGTAAAACATTTGTAACTCTTAATGATAATACAGGAAAAGAATATCTGAATGACAAGTATGAGTTGGTCATGTAATTTTCTCGTGCTGTCCGAAAATAGGCAATAAAGAGGAAAGTGCCCAGTTAAACTGATGGCATTGAGCTCGCAGGCTATACATACAACTGTATATTATACTCTTATTTCAAAGAATAATGCCCTTCCAAAAATAAAAGAAGTCAACTGTAAGTTATTGGACAGTGGATTAACTGCCATCCCTCTTTATACTTAACCATTGAGCCCCTAAAACTAATCAGGGAAGTGCCTTATCAGAGTGAACCTATTAACAAAATTTGAAGAAAATGTGATAATTCTGCATATTTATATAAATTAAGGAGGGTAGCACTCTCTTCTCCCCCCCCCTTCATATTTAACCAATGAACCTCCAATGCTAATCAGTGAAGAACCTTATCAGAATGAAACTACATATAAAATTTGAAGCAAATCGGATATTTATATAAAGAGTTATCACGTTACATACAGAACCTGTGGGCACATTAGCTGTCAGGCTTTGATAGCCTTGTGAGCTATAATTTAAATTTTATTTAAATTTTATTCTTTCTTTTTTTGTTTATCTACCATTTTTGCTGTACTTTGATGATACATTTTAATTGGACTGTCTTCTTGTGTGTTTTCCTTAATGTGTTATTATTATTATTTCAGATAGTGAACTTACATTTATAGTACTTACATTACCATCCTTGATACAAGAAAAGTTTTCGACTCTTTATCATGAAGAAGGTGCAGAAATTTCTGTGTTTTAACCTGTTACTGTGCTCCGCAACTCAAGCAACTTGTTAAATTACTCATGCTATGTATTAATTTTGTATAAACAGTTAATTACAAAAACTGATAATTTTATAAGCTTAGTTACTTTGTGGTATGCATTATTTTGGTTGTTTAACGTTAACTATAGCAAAAGCCAATTTAAATTTTTATCATTTTTATTAGATACTTATGTCTCCAAAATTTTCTCACTGGCATCAGTTCCACATAGTGTTACGTCTTTGTTTAATAATATTTAATACATTCTTGGTGTTTACAATAAAAAGATTATTTGAACTCAAAGGTTGTTTTTTTAATTCAGTGTTTTATTCCTTTCATTATAATTACTCTTTGGATTAAAATTTCAGATGCAATAAGTCAAAATACAAAAACAATTTGGCAGAAAGTGTTTTGATGTGGATACAGCACTAGAAATCAGCAGTCGTTAGTCGTCAAATGAAACTAAATTATAGAAAAATTATTCCTAGTCGTCAAATCTTGATAGCTAGCTTTCTTTAATTTTTTTTTAGCAAATACTTTCATTTGTATTTTAGCATACATCCCCCCCTCAGCACCATGACATAAGCACGTGTCTTAAGAATTTTGAACCTGTCAATAACCTCTAAGTTAACTTCGCTTTCACCAATGACTAATAAAACTGGTCCTTGGATATTACACCCCTGTAAACAAGATTTTCTTTTATTATGAGATATTTCTGCATCCTTATATGTTCCTAAAATAAGAAACTGTATTAAAATTGTTTTAAAATTTTTGTATTCCCTTTCTCAAACAAAACAAAAAAAAAAAAAAAAAATGTGTGATTTGGAAATGTTTTAAATGCCACACCATAATTGGCAACCAAAGATTCATTTATTTGCTAACTTTTTATTTTCTGATGTACTGTTACTCTCAGATTTTTTAAAAATTAGCTTATCCCTAATTATATCTATAGCTCATATTTTCTCTCTGTGGACATATTTGCTTGATTATCTGTTTTGTATGCATATTAGCTTTATAAAAAGAATAAGTTTTTCCAGAATCCAAATATTGTAGTTTAATCAGTTTTCATACTTATGGAAAGTCAGTTTTTATTTTGTTTAGTAAGAAAAAGGTGTTTAATATATAAAGTTTCCTCCCCACTTCCCTTCAATACATTAAAATTAAATATGCAATGCAATATTATTACTATTAACATGGCTGTGAAAAGAAATAAGAAAATATGAAATGCAGTTGGCACATCGAAAAAAAATTGTAGGCATTATTTTGACACCTTACATACAGTTCTTAATTTCTAATCCTGTGTGGATATATGCTATAAAATATGGATTTGCATAAGTTCACTATAAAGGTAAGTACTACATGTATTGTAAAAATGATTTTTTTTTACTCAATTTCATCTGTGATTTTACCACAACCATAAAATGAACTTATTTTCTATAACTCATTTCATAGCTTGATGGCTAACTTTCTGGAAGAATTTTAAAGAATATGAAGTATTCTTACTAATTTAAAAGTTACACAACATTTATTACATATTCTTTTCTAATTTGTGTTTTACATCTTTTTAATTAGATACAGCAGGGTAGCTGAAAAAATATGTGTGCGTTGTTTGACATTGATATTTCACAACTAAAATCTGAGAAATGCCTATTTTAAAATTTTGTAGCATTTCTTCTATTATATGAAAATCTTAATCCTCCGAAAAGGTCACAACAGTTAAAATGATCAGCAACTAATATGTTCAACGAAGTGTTCGCCTCATGGAAGCAAAATAATTTTAATGGAACTTCCAGCAGTATTGGGGCCTTCACATGGAGCAAAAACAACATTGACCTTCAACACCCATCTGCGTGGATATTTAATAACAGGTGTATTGCCTTCGAACAATCAGATCTTAACTCACTTGACTTCTGTAGAAAAGCTAGAAATAGAAAATCCCCAGTTTGCATTGTATGTGATGCGAAATTAAGGCATAGAATGATTTAAATCAGAATTATCTGCAGCGGACTGTCAATTCTGTGATCTTTCGTTTTCAAAATTGTGTAAAAAATAAATATCAAGCCAGTGAACAATTTGTTAAAATATTGTTATTTCTTTTATTTTTTTTATTATTAAATTATGGCATATATTTTACAGGATATAGCATTTTTCTGTGTCCCCATACTTTTCAGTTGCCCTGTATATAAAATAATGAAAATACATGTCAAGCAATATACTATGTGTCAAAAAAGATGGTTACGAATTACTTCTGAAACTATAAGAAAATTATAAAAATATTCATATGAAGATAGATAATTCAATTTGTACTTTCTCTTATTTTGGAGTCAAAAAACATAAAATTTTTATAATGTTCCTGCATCTAAAAATGCCCAGTCACAAAAATAGTTACTGGCCCTTTCTTAAACATACCCAAAAAGTTTGATCCAAACATATGAGTTAGAGACAGTCAAAATCATTGTTTATTTCATTTTACAAAAACTTCAAAACATAAAATTGAAAATCAGGCTTCAAATTGCATGACAAAGTCACAATATTTGACTCTAACTCAGTGATTTTTAGAGGCAGAAAAGAGGTGTAGAGGTTCTGTAAATTTTTCGATTTATTCTAACAAAACCTTTTGGGTATGACTAACAATGCAATAGTGATGACTTATGATTGGTGATCTTGAAATGCAATGACTGTATAAAATATTAAAATTTTGAATTTTTCTTAAAATACTCTCCATGTAAATGAAAGTACAATTTGAATTCTCTGCCTTTCTATGATTATTTTTGTAGTTCATATTATCCCTCTCTGAGTTACAAAAATATGCTACAATTTTTCTTTGGACACCTGATAATGAGTTTAAAAATATAATATTCCATAAATCTAAAAGAAAAAAAAAAGGCTCAAAATATAGACTGATCATGATAATTTTCTCTGCAGAATTCAATTTAAAAATGGGTAAACACTTTGTATTTCATGATTCAAACCAATACAATTTCTTGACAAGCAGGGGGGGAGGGGGGTTGCAACTGTGGGCCATAGATTGTGAGTGCTATTTCTTGTAGGATGCCACAGGGCACACTGGATTATGTGTTTTATCCGTTCACCCTCTGGGGAACCCGTGATAAGTGGTATCATTATTCTCCCCTGAGATGCCATTCTTTCACCCCTTAAGGTACCCTGGATGAGGGGTGCCATTACCCTCCCCTCAGATGCGATCCTTTCACCCTCTGGGGCACCCTGGATAAGGGGTGCCATTACTCTCCCCTGAGGCGCCATATTTTCACCCCCTGGGGCACCCTGGTTAAGGGGTGCCATTACTCTCCCCTGAGATGCCATCCTTTCACCTCCTGGGGCACCCAGGATAAGGGGTGAGATTATTCTCCCCTGTGGTGCCATCGTTTCACCCTCTCGAACACTGTGGATAAGGGATGCCATTATTCTTCCCTGAGGTGCCGTCCTTTCACCCCCTGAAACACCCTGGATTAGGGGTGCCATCCTTTCACCCTAGTTAAGGGTGCCATTTTAGCTCCTCTAGGGGCGTCACCAGTGAGACAAGCCTTTCACCCCTAAAAGGTGCAATGTGTCACCATTAGTTTTAACAGTGTACTATAATTGGTAGCATTTTTGGGTCGTTTGCTGGCCTGCATTCAACGCAATGTCCCTCACAAAATTAGTACGATCACTTAGCCTACTTATGAAGTGAAACAATAAATGTTTCTCTTATCTCTCCAAACACAACACATACAAAACGAAAATTATGTTAAATACGCGTACCAAAAACTAAACCGCATTTTCAGCATTCATAGTTACGAAATAATGTATTTCATATACAGTAATCGACCTGAATCTCTTGCGTGTCCGTGGTAAATAAACGATAAGTGCTATGCACTTCATTTTATATAACATGATATTATATAAGTGTATTAAGCTTCATAAATCCATTTTTATTATGGCGCAGCATGTCCCACAGGGGACCTTGCGCCAGAAAACCCCATTCAACCAACCATTTTTATTATGTTCATTTTTATTAACATCATATCATTTTTATTATGTTTGAAATTGTGTAACAGAACTAATATCCGCAACAAATAGTTCCCTGTACTTCCATTATGTAATGTATTACTTTTGTAAAGCCCTATAAATGTATCGTAAATGCTTTTTCTCTCGCATTCTTCAGAATGACTAATTTATTTCATTACATATATACTTATTATTTTTATTATGTGTGAAATTGTCTAGCATCACTAAAATGAACTTAAAACATTTTTCCCATATACCGTACTGTTTTCACGGTCCATGTACCTCAACTAAAAATGCTAGACATTTCTTTTTCAATGAAGGTCATGCGGTAGTAAACATCAACAATACATAAAAAAGTCAGGGAAATCAAAATATATTTTCGAGAGTTAAGAGCTCGGAGAGATAAATCGAAATCCTGAACACTTCTCAACTAAGTTAGAAAATTTTAAAAAGAAGCAAAAATAGAAACAAAATATTTTCATATCGGACGCCATGTTAAATAAAAAAAATGTTTATATCTTTTTAAATTAATAAATTAAACTTATTTTATAGTGATAAGGATAAATTGTTTCAATTTCGTTTCATTTTCTTGTATAGAAATATCAAATCTTGTTATTAGATTATAAAAATGGCTGACAGTAAATTTAAAAAAATTAAACTGGAATAAATGGACTAATCTCTATATAGCATAATTATATTAGACACGATCATAACATAAAATGTTTCACCACGTATTGCATACCATTCTCGGCAGCATTCGGTTTACTGTCATGAGTAGTCAATTAACCCTTTACCTCATTATGAATTCATGAAAATTTTACATTCTAAAGCATTTTACGCAAATTGTTTAAACTAAATTAAAAAATTTACACAATCATTTAATAAATATTTAAAGGATTTAAAAGAATTGAAGGAATTAGAAGGATTAATTAAATTTCAACTTATAGGGATTTTGTGCAATTTTATAACCCCTATCTTTTATTTTTAATTATTTTCTTAAATGTACGTTTTCAACAACTGAATTACTTAGGATGTATTTATGTGCTGTCTTCCATCATAAAGTAGATTTGACTTGCTTTATTTATTACATACAATTTATTATATACAATAAAAGTGGAAATTTTGTTCCGACTATTTAAAACTAAAGTTTTTCGAATGAATTTTGATTGGATTTCAAAAGGAGAGATAATTTTCCGGAAGATTTTTGTATTTAGAATAAAACGGGTGACCGCTTAGTTGTGAGGTGAAAATAATTATTTTATGTGACAGAATAATCGTCGAATTCGAACTATGTGCTGGTGTTATATTAAGAGTTCTATTAAAGATCTGTCCAACTTTCAACATGAGAGTCGTCGCGTAATATCGTGCTTAAATAAGAGAAGTGTTGTGTCTAAGAAGATAAATTAAGAGATAGAATGAGTCTACTTCGGGATTTTCGCAGTGATTTGAGTGAGGTAAGAGCAATTTTCTAGTTCGATTTTGATTAAACTATGTCCGTTATTGATAATTTAAATAAACACGAACTTAAGCTCGTGATTGACGAATTGGGATTAACTCCTTCTGAAAGTAGTAAAATTATTGATTTAAGAAATATTATAGAGAAAAGTGAACATTACTCAAATGAGCAGTTAATAAAAATCATCGTTAATTCGGTTGTTGAAGGGTATAAATCGCGAAAGGAAACTGAAAAAACAAAATTAGAATTAGAAAAAACTAAATTAGCGCAGTTAGAAAATGAGTTAAAATTAGCAAATACTCGTAAAGAACCATCCCAAATTTCTGAATCTGAAAAAATTAAATTAGCGCAGTTAGAGAAAGAATTAGAAATAGCCAAAAGGTCTCGGGAAAACTTGAAGTCCGTAACAGAAAAATCGGTTTATTGGTTGATTTTTGTCGTCCGATGTCGTCCTCCCCGTGGTCCGATTAGGACCACGGGGAGTGCCCTCCGTGGGGTCTTTCTAAGGGAACCTAACCCGTATTTACGCAAGGTTCGGAGAAAACCACGGAAAACTCCGAATGGTTAGGCCGACAGCCGCGATTGGGTTCGAACTCAGCACCTGCCGTCTACCAGTTGAGAGGTCCGAACCTCTCGGTCACTGGTGGGGCCCAGAAAAATCGGGAACGGAAATAGGGATAAAAAACGTGGAAAGTTTTATTAAAAGTATTGAAACTTTAACTATTCCTTTATCATCGAGAGCTGAGTCATTTAATCTTTTTTTTTTTCAATCACTTGAGAAAGCGTTTCAAACTAAAAATGTACCTGAAGAGTCTATGGCAGAAATTTTGTTAAATATTCTCGTGGAAAAAGCGAGCAATTTAATGATCTATTTATCAGAGGAAGAGTTGATTAGTTATCATAAATTGAACAATATAGTCTTAAAGGAATTTCAACCTACTGCACAAGAATGTTTAAACAATTTCAAGAGTGTGCAAAAATTACCATCGAAAAGTCACGTTCTATTTACAGCTAGGCTGATTTCAAATTTTCAGTATTACTGTAATCTGCGTGAAGTAAATGATATTAAATCATTATGCGATCTGATTGTTTCAGATAAAATTTTCAGTTCTTTAGATCGCGAATTAATGAATAATATCGCAATTAAACAAGCAGAGTCATATTTTAAACCACAGCAACAAGGAATAGAATGTGATATTTTTTGCGATTAAAAATAAATCTAAAGGTGAATCACATGTGTATTAGAAAAATACGATAAATGAAAATAAACGTACAGCGACAAATAAATTTCAAAATCGGCCTCAAAGGAGCATTTCAGATATATTTTTTCGGAAACAAAAAATGTCAAATGTGTCTTGTGTAAATCTAATGAGTATCACGGTTTACATTCTTGTCCGCAATTCAAAAAACTGTCCATAAAAGATAGAATAGAGTTGTGAAATTAAATAAAGCATGTTTCAAATGTTTAAATTATAGTTGTTTCGTACAGAAATGTAAATCTAAAAACTGTCCTAAATGTAAACTACCGTATTCTAACCAGTAAATTTTCCTAGAGAAGAAAAGGAATTAAATAATCAAAATAAAAATGCTGGTAATGTGTTTCAATCGGCTACATCAATAAAAAAATCACAACCCGAGGAAATCTTTTCCTACCCTCCGAGTCAGACTAGTTTTGTGAAAAATAAAACAAAATCCGTTCTATTAAGCACGGTGCGTATCCTCATTAAAGATAAATTTTCGGAATGGCAGGAAGTTAGATGCTTACTAGATGTCGGTTCACAAGCCTGTTTGATTACTTCACTGTGTGCTAATCGATTGCAGCTTAGAATTAATAAAACGAATACTTTAATCCGTGTTTGGATGACACTTCTATGACATTAAAAAGTTGCGTTAATACAAAAATCGCGAACAGAGATAAAAGTTTTGAAAGAGAATTAACTATGCTAGTTGTAAGGAAAATTACAGATTTAATTCCGCAACAATTGGTTAACATAAATGTTGAGGTACCAGATTTAACTATTTTAGCAGATTATAGATTTAATTTCCCTGACAGAATTGATATGTTGTTGGGAGCAGAAATATTTTGAGTTATTAAGGCCGGGACAAATATATTCTCAGAATTCAAATTTATAAAATACCTTTTTTGGGTATGTGGCTAGTGGATACATAGAGAAGAAAAGTGATGTATGAGTTCTTTGTGAGCTAATTCGGGAGGAGGATTTAAATCAAACATTAAAAAAGTTTTGGGAAGTTGAAAACGTCGAAGTAGAATTATTATCAAAAAGTAAAGAATTAGAGATATGTGAGCAGAATTTTGCGTGTACGCATTGGAGAAATGAGATGCGTGGTGAGAATACCTAAAGGCTACAGTGGACTTTAAAAACCGCAAAAAATTATCAAATTGTCGAATTTTCATTTTTAGCATAATAACATTGTATGAACTCCCTGCTATTAAACACGAAAAGAATTTTTTAATATCGACTATTTTTACTGGAGTTAGAAGCATTTTTGTCAAATCAGCTGATTGTGCCACGCCCCTTTGTTTACTTTTTTGCCGATTCACAACCGTAAATTTTAGCCTAGTTTTAAGTTTTACCGTACAAAATGTTATTATTTTGCACTGAAATTAATAATTTTGTGATTTTTCAAAACAATAAATACTTTAACTGTAACTTTTAACTGATTCTTTAAGCGTTTGTTTACAATGTATTTACAGGAATTGCTTTTGGTCCCCAATCTTTTAGCGCAAATTAAAAAATATTAATATATTTAAAATATTAAAAATATTTAATATATTTAACAAAAACTTGAACAATAAGAGATATTTTTACCATGAATATTTCTAGCAAAATTGGAAAAAAAAAACATTAGAAAATACAAAATGTTACTTTTGAGAAGATTTTTAAAAATTCAGATACTTCACGTCCTTTGCATGAATTACTGTCGAAGCCACATATTTTATGTGAATTTACTATAAAAACATAAAACACTTACATAAACTAGAAATGATATTATATCGCTTAATAGCTGAAACTGTGTCAGTAGGAAAATATTAAGCAATTATAACAACTGTAGTTACTAAAACCTGTTTTTCTCAGAATGAATATTTTCGTCGTTTTCATGATTTCAAAATGTTCTGTGCGAACTTCTTTATGCCCAATCTTTTTGATTTTTTGTTTAAAATGCTCTTTATGTATGTGTTAACAAATGTTAATAGAAATAAATTTTTTAGACGCATGTAATTTTTTTAAATTTCAGTTATATGAAATTTTTAACGATTTTTTAAGGGAAAATGCAAAAAAAAAAGTTAAAACCCTTTTTTTTAATGTTTTACAAGTAATATGCTTAAAATGCTTAGTAACATTTGTTAACACATACATAGAGAGCATTTTAAACAAAAAATCAGAAAATATGGGCATAAAGAATTTCGCATGGAGCATCTTGAAGTATTGCCATTTTTTGTTAATTTAAAAAAAGAAAAATCTGTATCTCAAAAACTATTGAATATATCTTTTAAAATAATTGTGAAATAGGAGATATATTTATTATGATTATTTCCAGAAATTTTAAAAAAAATTCATTGAAAATTAAAAAAATTAGTTTTGAGAGTCCACTGTAGCCTTAAAGGAAAATCCTTCGTATTTAAGCCAATCTAGGGAGCTTGCTCTTAAAAAACTCAAATCGCTGTGGACTCGCTTATCAAAAGATAAGGAATAATTCAAATTGTATAAAGATTTTTTAAATGAATATGAAATGTTGGGGCATATGAAACAGATTAAAGAAGTAAAGGAACCTGACGTTGTGTATTATGCTCCACATCATGGTATATTTAGACCAGAAAAGTCCACCACAAAACTGATAATTGTATTCAACTGTTCTGCCACAACAACAAATGGCACATCACTTAACTCACTGCAATATAATGGCGGTGCCATTCACAATGACTTATTTACAATTATGATTAGTTTTCGAGAGCATGTTTTTGCACTGACTGCGGATGTCCAAATGATGTATCGAATGATAAACATTGATCCTAGTCAAAAACCATTGCAGAGAATTTTGTGGAACGGTAATTTCCAGGAAGAGCCTAAAATCTTTGAACAACAGACCGCTATATACGGTACGGTTAGTACGACTTATTTAGCAATGAAAACCCTCAACCAACTATCAGTTGATGAAGGAGATAACTATCCTATGGCAGCATCAGTTTTTCGAGAAAATATTTACATGGATAATATTTTGTGCGGTGCACCTACGCTTGAGGAAGCCAAAGAGTTCCAGCGGCAGCTCATAGCGATTACGCATAAAGCAGGTGTGAAAATCTTTCGCTGACATATGAAGAAGGGTATAATTTTGAAAATGAAAATGAAATTAAAACGTTAGGGTTTCGTGGAACCCAAGGAATGTTTCACATTTCGAGCACTTCCTACATTTTGTGCATTTTGTGCAATTCCTACACTAAGCGAGAAGTATTGTCAGCAATCGCGAGACTGTTTGATCCACTGGGACTTCTTGGTCCAGTTATATCTAAAGCCAAAATACTAATGTAGAAAATGTGGAGAATCAATACTGACTGGAATGACGAGCATCCTGAATCAGAGTTTCACGAGTGGCATCAATTACTTATGTCGTTTAAATGTGTAAGTAATATAAAAATTTGTAGGCGTATTATAATTGAAAATCCAGAAATTATAGAAATACACGGGTTTGCAGACGCCTCAGAACGTAGCTATGGGGCAGCATTTTATTGCAAATCCAATGATTCTTTAGGAAATGTGATGGTGAATTTAATCGCTAGCAAGTCGCGAGTTACACCGATAAAGAGTCTAACTATTCCAAGACTGGAATTACATGCAGCATTTTGCTAACCAAACTGGTAAACAGAGTATTATCATCCATGAAAATAATAGTGACTAATGTTTTCCTTTGGTCATATTCAATGATTGTGTTAGCATGGATTCAAAAAGAAACTATTGACCTTAAGCAAGTTGTTTAAAACCGAGTGGCTAACATTCAAGAAAACTCTAGTGCTGAACAATGGCATCATATCTGCTCAGAACAAAATCCTTCTGACAAACTTTCCCAAGCTATGAATCCTGACAAACTTATATATTGTGACTTGTGGTGGACGCGTTCTGAGTCGTCGGACGACTGAATTCTGGCCTGCATCAAAGTAGCTTAGATCAGCAGTCTTTACCGTCACAAGCACAAGTAAGTGGAAAATGATTCCCGAGACTCCCTAGTAGCGTTTAACCTTTCCTCGGGATTATGTGAATTCGACATCATTCTGCCGAGTTCGTCGCAAAATGTGTGTGTATGTGGGGGGGGCTGTCATAATGCTTAGACTTTATTATGTAGTTTCGTTTGTAGAATCCAAAAAGCGAAGTGAGTAAAATTTGCTAAATTAGAGTAAACTATTCCTTGCGGTTATTAATGAAAAGTAAATTTTTCACACATTTGGTCGTAGAATATATTATCTTAAATAATATGATGTATCTTTTATCATTATTTTTTTCACACACAAATCAAATTTTATACTATATAAAGACATTTTTTAAGATATTCAGTTTTAAAGAAAAACAAATAATCATTTTTTGATTTTCATGAAGTTCTCATATAAATATTTTTAGTCGCATTAAATCATATTTTAATTTAGTATGTTTCAACACACATAGTTTATTCATGAGTGATAGAGACTATTCGATACATAATGTATATTAAATCTAATCTTCATTAGATATTTTGAATAAGCAATTTATTTACGTGATTTATAAAATAAGATTATCCGGGTATAAATCAACATTAGTTGCATTTCCTAGAACGTAAATTTTAATGTATGGCTACAGCCATTCGAACTCGTTATGTCTGTGACGTACTACAATTTTTAGACCAGTATTTCAGATAGGGAAATGCACTTATTTTGTCTCATCAATTCAATAAGGCGAAGTACACTTAAAAAAATAAAATGGTGGCCAACAAGCATAGCGATTGCATAGCAAGAATAGCTATGTGACAGACATGACAAGTTCCTATGGAAATAGCCATATATATTATAAAAAACTTTTTAAATACACTGGTGTGCAAAATTTAAGGACGAAGGGATTTTCAAGCGATAATGTCACGCAAATATTCAACAGGAAGTAATATAATTCGAATAATTACTATCCCTGCATAACTGCTATTCCATATAACATCTCATTCAGGTCACACATGGTCACAAGAGTCATACTCACTACGGCGAAACAAATAATAGGAAATTCGATGCGTCTCTTTCATGAATCTCAAATGACTATTATGTGGACTCCACTGTCAGGTCACTGCGACTGCTGCTTTGTGACGAGTCACCAGGTGACTTTACAGTGTCGTTTTATTGAGACTCTCATGTGACTGTCATTTGGAGGCTCAATTTCAAAGTCATTGTGAATGTTGCAATATTATAAATAACCAAATAATGACACATGGTGACTTTCTGTCACAAGACTTTGTCAAATTGTAACAAAGACCCTACTGATTGGTTAAAATTCACCATGTGACATGAATGGGACATTGTTTGGTGATCTATCATAATTCAATATTCACAATGACTTTGAAATTGAGCCTCCAAATGACAGTCACATGAGAGTCTCAATAAAACAACATTATAAAGTCACCTGGGGACTCGTCACAAAGCAGATGTCACAGTGATCTGATAGTGAAGTCACATATAATAGTCATTTGAGAGTCATAAAAGAGACGTATGAAATTTCCTATTTTTTTGTCTCCCCGTAGTGATTGTGACTCTTGTGACTATGTATGACCTGAATGAGATGTTATATGGACTAGATGTTATGCAGGGATAGTAATTATTCGAGTTATATTACTTCCTTTTGGATATTCGCGTGAAAATTATCATTTGAAAATTAGCATTTTGGGACTCGTCCTTAAATTTTGCACATCAGTGTATTTATAATTATTTTAAAGAAATATATTTCCCAATAAATAAAAAAATTTAAATTTATTTAAAGAATTTTAAGAAAAAAAACTACCGAAAAATGTTATTCAGCAAAAAACAGTCATTCTTGCGGGAAAATAATAAATTTTGACATAATTATTTAATTATGCATTATTGACATAAATTTACTAGAGACAAACATTTCGTTTTACATTGATCAGATTTTGCTTTGAGATTTAATGTTTAGTCAGATTTTCTAAATACATCTTTAAAATATTTTTGTAGTTTTATATTTGACATTTAGAAATAAGTAAACTGTTATTGTTATGTCGCAACAGGATAATTTTAAAAGTGCAATCCACTAGCAAAATTTTTATATTATTCTTACATCATCGGAGTGCAGTTTTGTGAAATGCATGGAAACTTCTTCTAAAAATTGATGGCGTGTTGCGTCATTCAAAATTGCTATACTTTATGGAAGAAATGTCAAATTTCTAAAGACTTAATAACTTCCGCTTTCGGGGAAAGTTTATTTGCCGAGGTGAAGAGTTTTAATGATTTTTTAATTAACCTTTTAAAATGAAAGTTTCAGAAACTTTAATTTATGTAAAATAAAACTTTACAGTCCTGCAATAATCGATAGGTGCGTGCTTTAGTCCAATGGTTTATTTTAGAAACACATTAATACACTGTAAAAAAAAAAATGTAATTTTACAGATGAAAAGTTGCCGAAATCTGTATGCTTACTAACATTTTACCTGTGCGCCTTACAAGGAAAAATGTAAATCTACAGAATTAATTTTTGTAAAGCTACAGAAATTTGTAACTTTACAAACGAATCTACTAAAGTTACAGTAACCTTACTAAAATTTTACCTGTAACATGGGTTGTAGTTACATAAAAATTTCTTGGAATCCCAGTTTCCTAAAAAATTCTCAGTAGCCTTACGGAATTTTTTAGTTTCAGGGCAAATCTGTATATGTTACATGCACTTTTGCTGTTTCCGTTAAATAAAATGTTCTAGAAATCCCAGTTTCCCAGAAAATTTTTAGTAACTTTACAGATTTTTTTACAGTGTAGTTATTTAAACTCTATCGCTCACTGTAAAAAAAGTCCGTAAAATTACTAAGATTTTTCTTGTAGATTTGTACTACAAGAACTTTTCATATAACGGTAACAACAAAAACTCATGTAACTTTCCTCGATTACATAAAATTCTGCTGTTATCGTTATATGAAAAGTTCTTGAAATACAAATCTACCAATAAAATTTTAGTAAATTTACATATTTTTTTTTTTTTTTTTTTTTTTTTTTTTTACAGAGTAGACAAATAAGTTATTTTCTAAGTTGGTAAAATGACTTAGTGTCACCAGAATTTACGAAAGAATTAATTTGAAATTAAATAAACAGTTTTCTTTGAATACACTAATTTAGGTTATAATGTTAATGTAATTATGAAGATTATGTAATTAATAGTTATAATGTTGATGCAGTATGTAACACCTCCTTGAAATGCTTATAACTCGCTATGTCTCAGATCTCTTACAGTACAAAAGCTCTTAAAAAATTCCCCAGGAGCTCAAAATCATCTCAAATTCCTCGATATATTAAAATGGCAATATCAAAACATTAGGGACTTTTACTTTTTTTCAAAATTTAGTTCCTTGCAAATTGTTTTTATGACCATCCAACAGAGCAACTTACGAGGATGGTAAAATTGAAGAAATTTCTACACTTAAAAAAAAAATCAATAATCTATAATTCCGTAGCGTTGCTGAAATCTGTGTACTTATTAACATTCTATTTGTACATTGTACAAGAAAAAAATGTAGATACACAAAACAAATTTTTTTAAAGCTACAGAAACTGTACTACTAAGCTACGGAACTACTGTAACTTTACAAACGAATCTACTAAAATCACAGTTAACCTTATTAAAAATTTTATCTGTAGCCTGGATTCAGTTACATAAAAAATTCTAGAAATTCCAGTTTCCCCAAAAAATTTTAGTAGCTTTAAACATTTTATGATTCTTAGTGTGAATCTATACCTATTGCATGAATTTTTATTGTTGCTGTTACATAAAAAGGTCTAGAAATTCCAGTTTCCTAGAAAGCTTTTAGTAACTGTACAGATTTGTTCACAGTGCAGGAATACACAAATTTCTTGGCATCAGTGATTCTGGAGAATAATACTTGAGGGTGCAGGTCATTCAGCTTCCGAACTCCCCTTTGTAATGTTAAGTCTAATGGGCGTTTGATGCTTTAAAATACTTTCTTTGGAAATATAATATTTTTAAATGATTTTTTTCCCTGTGTACTCTTTTTCAAAGATGTCTCTTTTTCCTTAGTTCTGAAAATATTTCTAAAATCAACGCTTAATTTAATATTTTATGTTTTAAAAGCTGACGAATTGTGGGTAAGATTTTAACCCTGCATATAAATTTAAGCATAGGGGGAATTGGGGCACATTAAAAAAGCTTTTTTCTAAGAATTGTTTTGGTGTCCAGAAAGCAGAAATTACAAGTTATTTTTCCATGCGGTGCCACCAAAACTTGTGTAGTGTATTATAAAAATGTACAATCGTTGTTTTAAATATTATTTTTGCATGTAATTTAAAAAAATCAAAAAAAGTCATTTGTATTAAAGTGCCTCATCCCAGGGGCAGATTGATACATCTCATGGGGACATTGATACATCTGAAAAAAATGGAGACAAAGTAACACCTATGCATGATTTTTATAGAAAAATAGTTAGCAAACCATTTTATATTTATTTATAGAAATTCAAATCAACCACAATTTATTTGTAAGCAATATTAAAGCAATCAAAATGAAATGCATAATGACCTGATGTTCTGGCTGTTCCTTGTCTGATTGTTGGCTGTGGTAACATTGCCATATCTGGCACTACAACCCCAGCATAATCTTCTTTCTTAGAAAAGATGAAAAAATTACCAGGTTTTTTGTTTATAAATCGGTTTACAAACAGAAAATAAAGGATAATTATATAAAAAATTCTGTTTATAATCTAATTATCCTTTGCTGTTCTGCAGCTTGTTTCTCTTACTTAACATTTCTCATCTCGAAAATACTTTTTCCCTGGAAAATCGATATAAATTCGAGATTTGTCGTCCTTTTCTTTTGTAAGTTCTACTAGCACTAGATGTTGGGTAAATTCATAGGTCTTCTGTTTGCAAAAATGCTATAAAATGTTCTAATATAAAAATATTAGAGCTATTTCATTTCTATAAAAACTAATATTAGAAATTTTTGGCGAAAAATAGTTGGATTAAGGAGTGTGTGGTAAACAAAATAACAAAAGGTAATGAAAAAAATGAACTAGAAAAGGATTTAGTTTGTACCCCATGCAGCCATTTTGAACAAAATGAATTTCAAATCCAACACTTCCTAATTTATCTAACAATAAAGAATGTGGAACTGATAAAGTGTAGCCTTATTTGCCAGGGAGAGTATTATTTTCGGTTGAAAATACTGGATCAGTTGTATAATAGCATTTCAAATGTACAACTCAAATTTACTTTTGACCTACAAAAACAATAAATCACCCTTCCCATTTCATCAAACTAATGAATCATCCCAAGACTTTCTGTATGTAGTTGAGTGCACTAGCATCACCTTTTGGAGCTGTTCTGAATCTTCCTGTAATGACCCTTTGAGCAGTACAGGGGGTGTATAAATGTGCCCCATGTATCAATGTGCCCCAGTTCCCCCTATATTTCAGAAATAAATATCCTGTCAAAAATATGAATGTGAAAGAATGCCAAGTTCGTTAAAGGTTTCGCTAATAAAAGAAGCGAGATCTAACAGCAAACCAAGTTCTTTCGGAGCTCCTAAAATCATAGCTCCTGTCATGCATAATATTATTCAATTGCTTAAAATGATTTGTTATGTTACTTGTTATTCAATAGAGTGACTTGGCAAGTTTTCAGATACCAACTTTAATCTTTGAGTTGGAGTAAAATTTAATCTAGAATCTGATTGGCAAAGATCTAGTCAATCGATCGTTCGAATAAATATATTGAAGTTAAGGTAATGATAAGTTAAGGAAGGGATCAACTTTAAGATCTGATCAACTAAATAGAGAAATTTGAATAAGAGAAATCTTGCTAAGTCGCTCTATTGAATAACAAGTAATGTAACAAATCATTTTAAACAATTGAATAATATTATACATGACAGGGGCTATGATTTAAGAAGCTCCGAAAGAACTTGGTTTACAGTTAGATCTCACTTCTTTTATTAGTGAAAACTTTAACGAACTTCTCATTCTTTCACATTCATGTTTTTGGTAGGATATCATAGTTTTTTGTCAAATAAGTAGGCATTTTTTCCTTTTTGAAATAAATAGGTTAAATTAGTTAAATTAGTTTTATTTAATATTAATTAATCTTGCAGCTTTTTACTGCACTTATTCTGTTTTTTCAGTCAAATTTAAAAATTTTAACATTAGGACTGCTCATGTTCCTTTAAATTCCACTAATAAGGATGTTTCTTTTACGTGATTGGGTACTACTTGAATATCTCGTTGACCAAAAACGTTTGTAGTCAACTTGCGAAATATCGCTAAATTGACGACAAAAATTACGCTCCAAAAATTATGCTAGTATGGCGCTATTTCTTGTATTTCGTCAAATTCCCATAGACTCCCATTGTAATCTGGTAATTTATCCAATACTTTTGTTAGAGCAAGGACTGTCGCCATCAGTGTAGCATCTTTTTTTCTTTAAATCGGTTCGCTAACTACCCAAGATTGCTTAAATATTGCTCTTTAGGAAGTTTTTAGAACGCTTTTCGCGCATTTTTACCCCTTTTAAATTTTGTATTTGTTAACAAATGCTCTTAGTGATCATTTCTATCTTATAATTAATGAACATGCCAAATTTTATGTTTTTAGGCCTTTAACATACAAGCATCGCATTTTTAGAACGCTTTTTGCTCTTTTACCCCCTTTGGATTAGTTAAATTGACATAAGATATAGCCTATATTGCAGTAAGGACTCTCACCACCATTTTGATATCATTACTTTTAATATCGGTTTTTTGTTTGCTGAAATTCCTTAAAAATCCCAATTTAGAACATTTTTAGAATGCTTTTCGCGAATTTTCACCCCTTTTGAATTCCAAATTTTTTTAGCAAATACCCTCAGAGATCATTTATATCTTATAAATAATTAACATGCCAAATTTTATTTTTCTAGGTACTTCAGTAACACAAAATTTGCATTTTTAGAATGTTTTTTGCTTCTTCATATCTTTTGGTTAATGGTATACGAATAAAATATAGCCTATGTTTGAACCGGGGCGAATACCATCATTTTGGTTTCATTAATTTTATAATCGGTTCGGTAGTTTCAGAGATTAGCCAAAATACTCGCCAAAAATGACGCCAGCTTGGCACTATTTCTGATATTTCGCGAAAATTCCATAAACTGTAAAGTTCCAAACTTTATGTTTCCAGTCCCTCAGCGCCGAAACTAGCCTTTTTTGCGCCAGGGGCAAACATGGATTTTGGCGCCCTACCACCCTCCACATACATGCATTCTTTATATCAAAATCTTAATTTGGCGCCCCCTTCACCTTCTATTCTGGTGGATCCTGGGGCACTTGCCCCATCTGCCCCATCTAGTTTCGGCCCTGCGAGTCCGTTAACATACAGGCATCGCATTTTTAGAATGTTTTTTGCTCTTTTACCCCCCCCCCCCTTTGGGTTAATGGCATTGACATAAGATATATCCTATGTTGGAGCAAAGACTGTCATCATCATTTTGATATCATTACTTTGATCGGTTTGTTGTTTCCTGAGATTGTTTTAAAATTGCTAATTAGAACTTTTTTAGAACGCTCTTCGAGAATTTCCACCCCTTTTATATTTGGTATTTTTTAGCAAATCTCATTAGTGATAATTTATATCTTATAAATAATTAACATGCAGAATTTTGTGCTTCTAGGCCCTTCAGTAGAATAAAAATTATATTTTTAGAATGTTTTTCACTTCTTAACCCTCTTTTGGTTATTCGCACAGACATAAGATATAGTCTGTGTTTGAACTGGGGCGAATACCATAATTTTGTACCATTGCTTTTGAAATCGGCTTGGTAGTTTCAAAGAATTAGCCCCGATACTCGCCAAAAGAGACGCCAACTTGGCACTATTTCTAGTATTTTGTGCTAGGTATAGTCTATGTTTGAACCGGGGCGAATACCATCATTTTGGTACAATTATTTTCGAAATCGGCTCGGTAGTTACAAAGATTAGACCCGATACTCGCCAAAAGTGACGCCAACTTCGCACTATCTCTGATATTTTGTGAAATTCTCATAAACCCCCATTGTAATCCAATAATTTTTCTTCTAATCAACCATTAATGATTAATTAATGGCGATTTCTGATTTTTTCCTATCTATAGATCCAATAACCTACCTCCACACAAAATTTCAACTTTCTAAGTCACCTGAGGAACTAAAAAAAGAGACATCCCGAAAGAAAAGTATACAGAAAAAAGTAATTGAAAATGTTAATTTTCTGAGGAGATATTTAAATATACGAAGGCATCAAACACCAATAGTCTTAAGGCCAATATTCTTAGTTATTACGGAAGGGAATTCTGAAGCTGAATGATTAGCATACGTAATTGTTTTTTTACTATTGATTGATTTCAATTATTTATTGTGTTTATTTTATATCACTGATTATTGTTTTTTATTGTCATTAATACATAATTTAATTACAATTTATTTTTATTTTATTATTTTTTCACATTTTAAAACATGAAATTTTGTATTACATTATTTTAATTTTTTAACTAACCCAGTTTTTATTTTAAATTAAATGTTTTTTAAACATAAAACTCATTTATATATTATTACTTTATTGCACATTATAATTTTATTATCTTTTAAAACTTACCATATTCATTTAACATTTTTATTGTTATTACTTTTTTAACCAATTACTTAATTAAAGTTATTAATTAAATTAAGAGTTAATACATTAAAACACTGAATAGAACATACTTCAAAATCATATATATTTTTTTTAAATTGTTATTCGGAGGTATTTTTTATTGATATCTAAAAGCAAACAGAAATGTAGGTGTTGAAAATTTGGAAAATTTTTGCTAAAAAATATGCTTAGTTATTAGAAACTACCCGTTATAAAGGTTTCACTGTATTTTCTTTTTTAAATATAGGCTTGAATTAGTAATTAATTAATTTTTAGTTTGGCTTTCCAAATTACTATGTGTATTTATTCAACATAAATTCTGAATATAGTGAAATCTTTATTTGATATTGTTTCATTAAACTATTTTTAATAACTTATAATGTTACATAATTCGATATAATTTGAAATCTTTGAAGCATGGTGGTTCATTTTTGAACCACCCACTTTTAATCACTAAATGCCAAATTAGCACCAGAAATTAGGAATGAAAATTACATGAAGAAATATGAGACGAAAAGTTTTTACTTTTTCTCACGATTGTCTAACGTAGAGTAAAAAAGACAATTTTTCTTAATTTTTATTTTTTAATATATGTTTAAAAAAATGTTCTCTTTTCACAGAATGAATGTATGGTTAATTCTTTTTTTTTCATTTGTAATTTACATTTCAGGCTCTCGATCTGCCTATAAAGATTATGGCCTTTTATATGTGAAAAACCAAGATTTAAGCATGTAGTGTTTAATTATTCAAATGAAACTTTTTGTTAAATCTCTGGTTTGATTAAAATAACCGTTAAGAAATGAATGATTTAAAGTATTATTTGTGAAAAATAGAATGATAATAGTTTTTTAACACTCCCTTAAATGGTAAAGATAAACGTAAAATGTGAATTATTTTGGGACAATGAAAATTTCATTTTTTGAAAAATTTAATTTTCGAATATATAGGATGATCAAGAAATTATTTGCGGACTTCGGATGGCTCTAGGATGCATTCTGTTGGTCCACATGAGATCAAATTTGAACTGTAGATAACTTAAGTGATGCGCTTGGTATTTTTGAAAAAAAAAAAAAAAATACACAAAAATTAAAAGTGCAAATTTGACCGTTATGGGGCTCGTAATATATCTATAATTACTTAATTCACTGTATAAGTAATAAGTATTATTAAAAAAGTGAAACTGATCACTGCAAAATCCGCCTTGAAATTCGTCATACGGAATACGGCATATCCAATACTCGGGAGACAATTTGCACACACACACAACCATGCTGACATTGCAAGAAAACAATTGCCCTTTTCAGAGGACCCCATAATGCGTTTTTTTTTTTTTGTCCGAAAGAGATAAAATTTGAATTATAGTTATTTCAAACAGTGCTCTGGTCATTTATTAGAAAAATTAGAAAAATTAAAAGTAAAAAAGTTATCCGCTGGGGGACGTTGTGATAAATTTAAACACATTTAAACACTAGAGGGAAAATTTTGAAATCTTAATTTTTGTAATTTGTTTTTCTTAATATGAAAGTATATGACCTGAACTATCTGTTGTTCGAATTTGAAGTCATTTGGACCAATAGAACGCATTCTACAGCCCTCGGAAACGGGCAGTTTTTTTCTTGCAGTCTCCACATGGTTGTATTCGTGTGCCAGTTGAATTCCATAGCCATTTATATTTTCTGAGGATATCATGCTACAGTCATATTGCATAACCCGGCTATTCTGGGACTTGATACGCATTTAATACGCCTTCCTCGGGATGTGATAGGGAAAAATGTGATATTCGCGTTATACTTTAACTAACCCCTGTATTTACATGAAGTAAATGAACAGAAAACTTACTTTTAAAGTATTTAAATGAATAAATACTTCCAGCATTTGTGAACGAAACTATTTCAAAACAAAGAAAACCTTTTCTGATATTACTTTTTTTTTTATTAAACTGTACAGTGTGTTATTTAGCAGATGTGTAGAATTATTAGTATATACCTTAACTTTATTAATCAAGTCACCACCATACATAAAATGAATCTACTATTTATATTGAGTTAATAAACTTACCAATTTACAGAATGTTGGAAAATTTAAATCGAAATCCTATAAAAATGATGCGATTCAACGTACCTGCAAAAAAAATTATTTAATTAGTCAATATGAAAATTTTGAAAGAAACTACAAAACTCAATCAATAATAAAAGAATCATGTGATAAGTAATATGGAAAATAAAATTTTATGATATCAAAGGGAGTTTCAATTACATTTTTAAATAACATTTAACCCTTTCAATTTTGGAGAAATAGACAAAATTATGTTGTTGGTAAATTTTTATAAACCTCATCAATGTGACTTCACAGTCAACAGAATTCCGCGTAACATTTTCAAATCGGATCAATACAAATCCACAGAATTCACAGCATATTATAGATACAGTATACTGTGAAAACGGCTTATACTATGAGACCAGTCATCGTTTAAATAATACTCCCTACAAATGACAAGCTTGTGGAGCCAGTCCAAAGGCTTCAAAACCAAAATAAGATGAAAACTGCAAATCGTGAAAGGAATATACGGGCTGGCATCTACTTTACATAAATGCAAAGTAAATAGAAGGAGAAAGCCTCGTGTAATGTCGTCGGAAATCAAGATGGCCGTTGTAATTTCTAATGACATCATAAACTGAATTTTCTTACTGTCTATCATATAAAAGTTTGTCTGGTGTACGTTTCGATGCTTCGTTTATCATAAATTTTTTTTCTATAATTTTCAACTTAAGTTACACACATTTAAGAATTCAGTTTATTGGTTTGTCGATATATGGTAATTTGTATAAATACTCTCAAATTACCAAGTAATTGATATATGTTATTGATATTCTTTATTCCATGTTCAATATTGGAAATGTACTAGTATGTTTTAGTTGTTTTCAACTGGGTATTACCTATCTTTCACAGAGACATTCAAAAGAATACAGTTACATTGCTATCTATGGAAGAAAATTGTTAGTATTTTATTTTATTCATATTTCAGAATTCCAAAAAATTTATCCGAATATCTCTGAGGTGCAGTCCAATATTTTTATCATAGAATATAGTATAAAAAAGACTAATCATTTGTTTTATTGGAACACAAAATTTTCGCTCTGTACAATAGATTCTGGAAGTCTGTTTTACATTGTGCTGTTAGTTTTTAAATGTTTTTGACATATTATTTAGTGTGTAAAAATTCTATAGATCGTATATAAGGCTGCATAAATCATGTTAAGTATATTTCCACTTACTGATATAAATCATTGAATGGTAATTTTAAACATTGCTATTAGTTTCCGAATTGAATGAAATTTCAGAATACCCTGTATTATATTGTAAATCTATAATTTACATACAGGACTGAAGAAAAATTCAGATTTTTTTTTAAACTTATGATGGGAATTGCTGAAACTGGGTTTTCAAATGCCTTATGAGTGTTATAATTTATTTTTGCATCTTTTTCATCTCATTAAACTGTGCAGATTTTTATAGTTGTCTGAATATGCTGGAAATTATTTCATAATGCATACATGATTCAAAATTTTATGTGCTTGTTTAATGTATTGAAAGATTTTCCAAAAATGTGCTCTATAATAAATGGATTACGTTAAAAAAGTCTTTGACAACAATAGAAGACACTATATCGACATAAAAATCTGCACCATTCTACCCATTTCCTGATATCCACTCTATTAACACTCGGAGAAATGCTTGTACAAAACGAAATGAATCAAACCTCATTTCTGAATAATTCCAGTGTCTCAATTTCACTAATACAAATAAATATTGGCCAATGGCCATAATGGACATTTATTTCCACTGACAGACGAAGAGTTTTCATAAAATATTAGTAAAAGTTTCAATATTCCCAGAATTAATTCGGTTGGTGTTTTGGATTATTTGTGTAGAAAGTCGGACAAGAAACAAAATGCTCGATATTACTAGATTCTTGATTGAGGCTCTTAGTTGCATCATGCATATAGTATGAAATACATTCCAAAATGTTCAGAACATTGTTACAATGATTTGACATTTGATATGATGGATGCACATATAAGAGGAATTTTGTAAATAAACTGTTTAGAAAACAAATAACCTAGGTGAAAATCTTCATACCGCAATTCACGCTTCTATTTGGTCATTCTTTCGTAACATTTCGAGCAGCTCTATATGTGGACGAAAGATTTTTGTACGCACAACATATTAGGTAAAATTTAATTCAAACATAACACATTTATTATTAATTATAAAAAATCACCTAAATTTCAGACATAACAGTACATTAAATTTAAAAGACAAAGGGACCTAAAAACAATTTAAAAATAAGTTTTGCATTCATACTAAATCTCTGACTATCTGAAAAAAATTCAGACTTTAAACTGATCTATATCTATACGCAGAACACAATACATACTTTTCACATATTAAAGTCGTTTGTATTTTGAAAAAATCTCATTGTACACTATAATATAAGTTAATGGGTGGGGCTCATAATGCAGTTAAAATACACTTTAAGATAATCATGACAACAGACGAAGATGCTTTCGGAGTACTTTGTACGGCCCTGTATATGAACTCTACAATTTATAAAACTCTCGCAACTTCTCTCTCAAACACGCACAAAGACAACAAACAAAAAACACGTAACTAACGCGACCATAACTGGATATATTTCGACTGTAACTCTTTTTTTCTTCACTTGCATTAATAGTGCTTGGTTACCAACGGAGAAAATTTATACTGAAATGAGAACAAATGTTTTTTTTCTTAAGTCGCATTAAAGAAAAATTACTTTTATGAATAAGACAAACATTTATGTATTTATATGTATACATATATCATATAAGTTTGCCCTTTGGAAATCAGGCTCTATGTATAAAAAAACTAAAGCATATGTAAATGAAAACGCTAACAGTTTCATAGAGAAATGCGTTATAAAGAAAATGCAGATAATTTAAATCGAATAATTGTTCTAAGCACAGTTAAATTTTGAAATCGTCAAAGTAGTTCAAATAAAAAGACTAGTAAACTCAAACATTATGGATGACAATGTAAAAAAATTTTCCAGGCATGTACATAAATGGATTATGGATTGCCATGTCCAATAAGTTTTCTTATTAATTAATATTATAAATATACACTGGTGTGCAACTCCCAAAATGACAATTTTCAAGAGATTTTCAAGTGATAATTCTCACGCGAATAGTCACTAGGTGACTTTACAATGTCGTTTAATTGAGACTCTCATGTGACTGTCATTTGGAGACCAATTTCAAAGTCATTGTGAATGTTGCATTATGATACATCACCAAATAAGGTCGCATTAAAGTCACATGGTGACTTTCTGTCACAAGCCTTTTTCAAATGGTGACAGAGACCCTAGTGTGAAGTAAACACTGTAAAAAGTGGTGAAAAGTCACCCTGTGACTTTAATTTGAAATTATTTGTTAATTTATCATAATGCAACGTTCAAAATGATTTTGAAATTGAGTTTCCAGATGAGAGGTCACACGAGAGTCTCAATGAGACGACATTGTAAAGTCACTTGGTGACTTACCACAAAGGAGCAGTCCCGATGACTTGTCAGTGGACTTACATATAATAGTCATTTGAGACTCATAAAACAGACGTATGGATTTTCCTATTTTTTGTTTCGCCGTAGTGACTGTGACACTTGTGACCATGTGTGACCTGAATGAGATATTATATGGACTAGCTGTTATGCAGGGATAGTAATTATTTGAATTATATTATTGCCTTTTGAATATTCAAGTGAAAATTATCACTTGAAAATCCCTTGAAAATTCATATTTTGGGACTTTTTCTGAAATTCTGCACCCCAGGGTATATATTTGTTGTTGCTGTTCCATTACCAAAAGAGAGATTTATTTAAATTTAGAAAAACTTATTTTTCACCATTAAATGCAAGTTTTAAAAAAGCATAAATAAAAATATTTTAACTCATCTTTTAATTTAACATATATACCTTAAATAATTAACCTAATCAGTCAAGAGACAAATATTACGAGGTCCATAAAATCTAGTTTTGGGTTGCTAAAAAACATCCCCAAACATACAGCCCATATACCGATGTTGATGATAAGCAAGCATATATCAAAGAGGTCTAGAAGAGATTTTAACAGTTTTTGAAGCATTTGAATTAATTTAGAGGGCATTCTTTTGTATCTCTTACAGCCACACAGAAGTGAGAATGTTATTTGTTGTTAATAAAACACAAAATGAATTAAATGAAATAAATGAATTATAACATGCGAAAAAATTTATTGATTAATATCACGGTATATTTTTAAAAACCCAGAGATATTTTTACAATGTACTTTTCATTTATAAGTCAATGTAAAAAGTGAATGACAGTTTTTAAATTTTTAAATTATTACTTGAAGAAAATATTAAATAAGGAAAATTATGTCCTATTTTAAAAGGTCATAATTTAAGTAAATTTATTTGTATTATTTAAAATAGAATCTTTCTTCCTGCACATTTTTCAAAGTCGAGAAGCAGTTATATTTTTTATTTAATAATTTTATGCAAAGTGGTATAAAAGTGCGTGATAAATCTTATTTAATTAATCAAGAAATAAGGTATAATCTTCGGCAGTAGTGGCAGGTGCTTCGTTGGTACCAGAAACATCCCCCTTCCCCTCGAGAAAGGAGGGAAAACAATGACATTCCAATTGCAGACAATCAGAAGTTGTCTTCCGTTACTGTGTAATATTTATAAATGCAGAAAATTCCCTTGTTTTTAAGCTCACGGTGACTGGACTTAGATTCGTTAGTGTTGCTAACATGTCATATTTCCCTAGAATAACACAATTTTGTTAGCTTAGAACTCATAATAAATCTAAATCAAATTTCCCCAATTATCGCTTATAGATTGTACGATAGATTGGCATTATTTTCTTTGTTCCTGCCAAGGATTGATTAAGTTTACTCCCACCATATACTATAGAACATATGTGGAGAGTACCCCAATAATATATTCCAATTTCCTTATATCTGGTGTAGATAACATGCTCAAAATATGCTGCAAAAAAAAAAAAAACTTTTATAGACAATAATGCACTGGAAACATTTGCCATTCCTTGTATAATGGTGGAAAACACTACCCAATTCCATATTCTATATATAGTATGTTGGAGTGAATTACAATAACGCCTACCAATTTCATTATGTTTGAAGTAGAACTATATCAACAACATATGATGCGAACAATTTAAAAGTAAATGCCATAAAGTAATTATGCAATTATATATATGTACGATTTGATTTCATGTATCAGTTTGGAAGGGATATCTACAGAATTAAGGAAATTACCGTATCCATAAAAAAGTGATATGTATTATGTATATATATGTATGTGTGTGTGAAAAAATTTTCAACATTAATTGAAAATTTTTATATCTAAATTTCCCCTATCTTTTAAAAAATTATATTTTAATTCTTTATCTTTAATCTACGCATTATTTTTCTTATTTTAAAAATACTATTGACTGTTAAAAGCAATAGCGTCTTATTCCGTCACATAACAAGCGACTGAGAGAATTATTATTTTTTTTCGGCTATTAAAATTTTCATATAGGTCAAATTCCCGCTTTCTACAAAAATAAATGGCAACGCTAAACGCTGAAAAGAAATCTTGTATTCTTACGCACTTTTGTGCATAATGCGATTGCTTTGACTTGATAAGCACAATTCTACGTTTTCCGATTGTTAAACCGAATCCTGTTATCTGGTGGAATAAAATATTTAATAGATAATTGTTCTGTTGTTCTATTGTTGATAGTTCTATTATTGTAATGTCATCATTCTGTTTTATTATATCGGCATCTTACGTTGATACGAAGTTTAAACTAAAGTATTAGTGGAATTTTTTTCTCTGGTGTGAAAACAAATAAATGTGTTTCAAAAGGATTTACCTATGTTTTTTTGGGTGGAAAATATACCAACGAATTCATTTTCTGCCTTTCCATAGTATGACACATGGCAGTTAATGTTATGATTGAGTGCTAGATGGTATATAAATCATTAGTCATTACATGTTGTATGGTTTACAGCAGCATTCTACATATATACATATGTATAAAGAGTGTTAGATAGAGATAAACAAAAGTTTTGAACTGGAGATAATTTTGGTCCTAGATGTTATGATCGGCCTAGATCTGCAATTTTTTTTCAGAAATTCCAACATAGTGGAAAATGTAATAAGTAATATTCTTACGAAATCTACGTAATATTGAGGAAACTCAGTGAAAATCCAAATTTTCCACGGGAATTTTTTTGAAAATTGTTTGCTTTGGTATGAATCAATTTATAAGTATAAATATAACTAACAAAAGCCATGCTTTGTTTGAATTCGCGAACCATTATTGCATTAGATAACTATTTGGAAGTAACAATATTTTTATTATATTATTTGGTACTATTTGATTTTCTCGACAACCAAAAAGGTACCGCCAAACTAAAAGATTAAATGCCAATGATGATGATAAAAAGTCACATTCATGTAACATTAAACTCGTATCACTTGTTCGTTAAATTATCAAGTGATTTTTAATCTAAAGTTTTATTTCTATTCTTATTCATTTTTTATTAATTTATTTGTTCTTTCGTTATTAAAACAAAAATTACGTCAATTTGTTAAATTTGACTAATAGTTTGGCAATTTGTATAATTTGGTAAAATTGGTTGACGGAATAACCAAGTAGTACCTATTATTTTTGCATCTTTATTAAGCAAAAACGCTATTTTATGTTTTGGCGCATTTTAACTTCAGAAATGTAAATTCAGCCAAGAAAACTAAGAATTTCCTCGGAATTTTTTATTTATGATATAAGACTGGTATAAATATATATTTTTTCAAAACAAAATTCGTTGAAACAATTTATTTTAATTTTCAACTAAAAGCTCTCTTTTAAAGATTTTTTTTTATTTTTTCCATCTTGACTTCTAACAAAAATGGATATTACTCGGTTCTCCTGTCGATCAATTTCGTCAATTAATACAAATCGCCAAACTATTAGACAAATTGTACAAATTGACCCATTTTTTTAATTACGAAAAAACAAATTAAGCAAGTAAAACATAAAAAGCTAATGTCATATACGCACCGGAGTACTTAATTCACGGCAAAGTGTCGTTATTTTGCTTGACATGGTAACCCGGATGCTGTTTGTTTATTAATAAATTGTTTATTTACTTTTATTTTCTTTTTAAAATTACATAAATTGTTTTTGTTCTAAGATATTAATTAAACTTTTTAAAATTTATTGTAATTCCCTTTTAAAAATGTGCATGGTAACTGGTATTCGAAAACAAGCTTTTTGCCAAATTGGCGTCGGAAAAAAATCGCGCCAATGTGGTGTGTATATGACACCTGTGCCATCGTGTTTTACGCTGATATCAAGCGTATTGCCTTAAAGCTATAACATATTTGTGTTCGTTTCAACCAGTAACTCTACGTTTTGTTATCATTTTTTATAATAAAACTAATATATTTAATAAATTGTTTTTAAACGGCAAACTATTTAAAAATAACACTACATATACCAAATTAATAACATATATGTTACATTTGGTTCAATTTTCAACTTTCGAATTCGAATAACTCCTTATATTACAGATTTAACAATAAATTTTATTTGTTTACAATCCTTGTTTGTTACAATTCTGTTGCCACTTTTGAATAAAATATCATAATATAATTCTTTAATATATGTAAGTCTCATCAGCGTAAATAACTTTGTCGGTGTAAAGAAAATACATTTTATTTATTTATTTAATATGATTCTATTTGTAATTTCTAGCTCCATGGTTTTTTGGTTCTTCGGAAAATATACATGTTTTATTTTTTATTTCCAAAAATGCGTTCGTGATGGAAAAACATGTAAAATAAATTAATTCAAATAATAATTATTTTAAGGATTAATCTGTAAAAAAATAATATTTTGCAAATCTACAGATCATAATTTATTTTTGTGTTTAATTTAGAGTTAAAATACTGATTAGTTTTTATTTGTAAAGTGTACGACAAAATGTAATTTGAGTGGCCTAGTAGAGGATTCGCTTCGCTCACCCTAATGATTAATATATATTTTATGTATTAACAACCGGAGATTTCTTCTGAAATATAAGCAATGATTAATTATTTTGCGCACGAATGTTTCTGAATCATCGGTTGTTTAAAACAGCAATCAAATTACGTGAAACTATTAATAAAAAATTAGAGTAGTTTTTGTTTAACTTAAAATAATCGACGGAAGATCTACGAAAATAACATATCCGTTTTGCATTTTCGATATAAAATTGCTTATTAAATTACATCAAATTACATTGTGAAAAGAAGTTTTCTTTTACAATTTTTAATACAAATGTTAAATGCAGATGTTTAAACGATATAAATTGCTGAAAGGTTTTCAGCTATACAAGAAAAATAAATTGTTACTTTAGTAGTTAGTTATACTGCGAATAGCATTTGACAAACCATTTAATTTAGATGAAAGAAATAAAAATACTAGCAAGATATAAACTATGCATACATACAAGAATTCGGGAAAATAAATTTCTATCTAAATTAAATAATGATATTATTCTTTATAAAGAAGTTGTAAATTTACTTTAAAAGCTTCTTAAATAGTATCTTTAGAGTAACAAAAATTTTTACTGATTATTTTGTCTTCAGAGAATGCAAAATGTTCCAAATATTTCAGATTTATTTGTTAAAAAATGAATGTTTCAATTTTCTTTCAAAACAAGATAATTATTATTGAAAAAGATTAAAACAGTTTATTAAGATAATTTAGGCACACTTCATAAGCAATTACACTTTGAAAAGAATAAATTTTCAGGAACGACATCTTCTTACTTAGTAATTTATATTATATTGTCTGCAAATAAAAGTTTATTTAATCAGTTTTTAAACCATATTTTTGACATTTCAGGTATTATTTGTTAGTTTAAAAAGCACATGCATATATATCTGGACAGAAAAATGTGTTATGATTTGGCATCTATTTCATAATGAGACTTCCTAACAAAAAAGTACTTTTGAATGAAAATTCTGTTTCATTTCATTCGAATGCTAGAGTTCTGGAATTTGTAAATTTATTATGACAATGAAATCCCAATTATCGAATTATCATATTCAGAATATTTAAATGTATTTAGAATGAATTAATCTGTTAAAAAAATTAGTTATAGTTTATGTCGCATATGTCATATTTTTTTATATGTATACAGTAGGGTGATCCGAAAAAAAACATTTTCGATTTTCGATGATGGCGGGTGCGGAAAATTGGGCACTGGTGGCACTCAATTTAAAGAAAAAATTTGAGATTTTTTGGACAATTCCTTACCCTGCCGCAAATGGCTTAAATTCTAGAAAAAATGATGATTTTTTTTAAACTTTTTTAGCAAAAAATTTAGAAATGTTAAATTAAGTTTATTTTGGCTGTATTTAATTGAAATGATATATTTAATGAGTCAAATGTTTAAAAAACCTCTAATTATGCAATATTTTAATGTTATGTTCTTTAAAAATGTACACCTTTTAGTTTGTTTTGCGTTCGGTACCAACGCGAAACAAGCCAGAACTCACAACGAGGAGGTAGCTGCACGACGAGTTTTACCTGCCGTCCTACCCACAGAATGCTATATCCAAAATGCACTGAATTGTATTTACGCTACAAAGTCTTTTTTAGAAATGAACTTTGGTATCTTTTTCCGTGCTGGCAGTTTTGCTCTAATGAAGGTATGTCTTTTTTACTCCCTCATACCTTTGATGCAAGTTCTATCACAATTTTAACGACTCGTTTCACGCCTGGGTGTGACTTGAAAAGCAGACTATTGATTCGTCCAACATGGATCCTGAAATTACGTTTTCTCTACTTTTTCTAGTGAAAGGTTTTTGTTATAAGAGGTTCGCTAATTTCGGCAGCGACCCACTAGATACACTCATAGTGTTCCGTCACTTTAAAGTTTAGCTTTGGAACTTTAAACTCCCGCACTATGTTGCTTTTTATTTTATTTAAATTGCGGCATATTTTTTTTCTTTCCATGCCATTCTTTTATATGTGCATCATCGGTTACCGTTGCTATCAATAAATTCTCGGGAAGATCATAGTATCCATTTGTTTGGATGACTGAATGCAGTGTCTCCTTTAGCTCATCTGGTAAAAACGTTGAAAGTTTAACTATTTACCACATATGTTTAAGTCCGTCCGCGTAACCTAGCCTTTTCCTTACAGAAAACCACACGGGAGCATAAACTCGTTTCACGTATTTGAGCGAGATATTTTAAAGCTTTATCAGGATTTAAACTAGTAACGCATGACTGTAAAATTCTACAAGCAGTTGTGATCCCTCGATTTCACAGTTGGTTTAGGTTATCAGTTTTCCATTTCTCGAGGACATACTCCGGTTGAAACTGCTACATAAATATCAAATAAGCACTTTTGATCGGTACTTTTATCTTCAGTATTTACAGTTTCTGATATTCATGAAACAGCAATACTCTCGAACAATGTGACACGTAAATTTTTAACACCCCATTTGTTAGCACCGATTGATTTGGCAAAGGTCTCAGGTCCCGTGTTATCACCATCAAGTTTAGAGAGTAGATGTCGAAGTGGTATGTCGTTCAAATAAAGAATACATATCAAATGTTGCAGCTCTCTTCCTAGTTTTTTTTTTTTTTTAAACAGGCAATGACACCATTGCGTTTTCCCGTATTAACAGTAGTGCGATCACACTCAAGTGCTGTCAGTTAAGAAAAGTCTAACTTATGATGACATGGAAGATTATATAATGATTTTGCTATTTCTTTTACGTGACTGGAACGAGGTATCAAGTGACCCCTGTATTCCTAACCAGGTTCAAACAGCAACACGGTGATGTTTTCCTCGCCTTTCTCTCGACGGTGCCGCTTGTTCTTTTTTTCCTGAATATACTTTTATTCTTTCTACAATCAAAAAATATGCTTTTAATTTTCCTTCTTTCAAGAAATTCTTCTGCCTGTACCTTTTATCCAAGTTTCTATTTTTCTCTTATGACTTTGTTTTTATCGAGGACGAGATTCGTATCCTGTGCTGTCACAACATCTACATGGTGAAGCAACCAGTAGTAGTGGCGCATGATTATCAGCATAAGTTGGCAATTGCAGTACTTTCAATATGCATGATGCCTCCAAAAGGCTAATTTTCACTCTAGTCCTTCATATTAGCCATTTATAAGCTCGTCGTAATAAAACGCACAAAACACCATAATGGAACATTAAACGATCCAAAAAGCACTGTATCCCACTAGAAAAAGGTTTCACGTTCACACTGAAAAAATGTCGAAGGTAACTGAGCATCGAGAAATAATAATAACCCTTTATCGAATTTTGGCTCTCATCTATTTCGTCCTTCACTTCCTCAGTATTACGACGAGTCATTGCGCTCGCTTAGAGTCCTTCTTTACCCCCATCTCACCTTCCATATTTGTTTTTGAAGGATACTGCTGTCCGTTGCTCAAATATATGACCTTTGACACATAGAAAAAATATAAAGAAGACCAAGGGACATAAATAAGAGAGAAACTAACGATCAATTCAAACAAATACAACTTTTGCCTATTATACGAAAAAATCTAGAAAATTAGGCTAAGTTATAATAAACATAGATGTTAAATAATGCATGATCAGACCTTAGTAAAACATTTGGTACATTAAATATTCCTTTTCAAGTAAATACAACCAAAATAAATTTAATTTAACATTTTATTAATTTCTTTTCGATAAAAGTTAAAAAATGAGCATTTTTGCAAAACTTCAAGCCGTTTGCGGCAGGGTAAAAAGCAATGTCCAAAAAATCACAAATTTTTTGTATGAGCTGAATGCCACCAGTGGCCACTTTTCTGCATCCGCCATCATCGAAAATCGAAAAAAAGTTTTTTTCGATTATACACTTAGTATACAGGGTGATTATTAATGTTCTGTCCATCGGCGACAGCTGTATTTACGTCCATCTGTCTGTCTGTCCCTCTGTGCGATTATGACAAAGCAAAACCTACCCAACCGAATTTAAAATATATAATTATTACATAATTTTGTCGCGTCATTTAAAATTTTATGGAAATCGGATCGATAGTTCAATTACAGGATCAAACAAAAGTATTCCGATAAATTACTGTTAATGAGGAAAAAGTTTCAAATAAATTTTAATGGTGTTACACTCTTTCGAAAATAACAAAATTGATATATATATCTATCGATTATATACTATAATGTACATTCTGTACAGTCTGGGGTGAAAAGAATATTTGTTATTGATTTACTGGTTCACACAAAAGTATTCTAAAAAGTATTCCATTACATAATGGTATGGGGAGAACATTGTTTGGTATCCGTTTTAATTGTATTCAACTTTTTAACATTTAACAAAATTTATATATGTTGATGTGGATTATAAAAAGTTATTTCCTGTATAATAGAAAGGAGACAATATTTACAGGGAGACACAAAAGCTTTCGACCACTATACTGCATTCTAAATACTCTAGATTATTACACCAAGATCTGAATATTTTTAGGTGCGTTCTTAATTATATAAATACGTAACACTTATAGTCATTGTTCAGTCTGTCAGTCCGTCTGTCTGTCCGAATATAACAGAGAAAAAACTGACCAACCAAATCATTTGAGATTTAAAATATATAATTGTTGCATAATTCTGTCGAGTCATATAAAATTTTATGAAATTCGGATGCATAGCTTTATCACATGAACATTCAAAATCATTCCATTACTTTACCGTCAATAGAAAAAATAGCTTCAAGTGCATTTTAATGATGTTATATTCTTTATAATATAATATAATTGACATGAATCTATGAAATATATATTAAAATATACATTCTGTACAATCTGTGTTGCAAAGAATATTTATTATTAATTTTCAGAGCCATACAAAAGTATACACCCCATAATGGTACATATTACTATAAAGTTTTATGCGTTTTATTATATTGTTTAGGGCGTGTTTTAATTATATTAAAATATTTCACATTTTATGAAATTGGTATACGCTGCTGAGATTTAATACAAGTTACTTACAGTATAAAAGAAAGCAGACAGTACTTACAGAACACACACAAGATTTAGACCATTATACTGTATCCAAAGTACTGTATATTATAAGAACAAGGTCTGAATATTTTTAATACTTCGTTATAATACGAACGCACCTCATTTGCTACGCTTTACTTGCAATTTCCCACTTGTTTATTATAGTAAAATAGCTATTCACTACACTATTAGGCAATTGAAAGCGCCGAATTGTGACATGTTTGTATCTCGGAAACGTTTCAACGTACGGTGTAAAATCTAATAGAATATTGTAGCAAATTCTCTATCTAATATGAAATGATGGCGTAAATACATAAATATTTCTGTTAAAATTTGTGAAATTCAAATTTAATTTATCTACTCACCAATTTTAATCCACCAGAAATTACATATTGATGCTTGGTGTAATAATATTATAATCCAAAGAAAATTTTCTAGCAAAACAAACATGCAAGCAAAGTATTTTTTTTATAGGGTTAACAAGTTATGTATGCTAAATATGTGCATTATAGTCAGTAATATATCGTGCATAATTGATGTGTTCTGATGACGCACACAGCATACACAACTTGTGTTTATTTATAAAACAATCTGTACATTGCCCAAATATGTTAGTTTCGTTACTAAATGTTCATCCGTTTTACAATATGTTCTTTTGCATCGTTTGTGGTGTAATTAGCATAGAGATTAAATTAAAACATACATTTTGAAGGTTATTGAAAGACCTGAATTTATACTAAAATGTAGAACCTGCACAATTTTATAATTGATGTTTTGTAGGTTACTTAAATAGGAAATCTATACTCGTTTTAAGCTGGATGGCTCTTTAATGGTCTTATCAGATTACGCAAATCCACTCTACAATGCATACTTACTAATTTGGGCACATATCTCAAGCCATCTTGAAGTTAAATAAAATATACAGTCCATCAGTGTGTAACGTGTATATGACAGCTTCTCCAGGCACCTCACATTAGAAGAAATCCTCTCTGATTATAATCAGGAATTTTGTTAAAATGGATGGAAATGATTAAAGTGGCTAAAAGGTTCCACACTTCTTATTTTTGTTGAGACTTATGAAGGAAATGTGACTTATCCCATCTCCAACAGTCATAGAAAAACATAAGGGAGAGGAGGCACTTTTGAACATTTTTTTCGAAATTCAACATATTTCTTACGTTAAATATATGTTTCGTATTCTGTTTAAATATAACATAATAAAAGCAATGCATTTCTTCATCATATGGACCATAAATTAAAAGTTTTCCATCCAAATTTTAAATAAGTTGGGAAGATTTAAAAAGCTGAAAATTTTCTGTTCAAACATGCCCCATATAGGGACACCTTTGAACAAATGAATAACATTTGAAAATATTGACAGTTTTTAAAAAAAGCTGCATATTTTTCAGAAAAATAAAGTAATATGAATAAAATTAAATAATTACATTCTATTGAAGTTGCTGTTTTATTTATTATTTAACCAAACTTAAATCCATCTAAGTTGATGTAAAAACTCATTGTTAAAAAAACACAGAGTGGTCTTGTCTTTTTGTTTGATTATGAACACTACTTTAAAATATTCTTGAAATACATCAATGTGATATCTGATGCTCTTCTAGAAAATTAAAATTTTCCATTCACTTTTTTATGAATAAACCTGATATAAAATTCCGTTAGACAAACCATGCTAAATCATGAATCATTATTGTGTATCCAGGATTTGCAATTATCCAGTGAATGAATGCCAACATCAATTTAGTTTTGAAAACTTCCCATCACTAATACATCCAGATGTTAGAATCTATGTGTGCAGTAAGAGAAATTGTTAACAGTATAAGTTCATGTTCCTTGACTTCTTAATTAATCTCACTTCCCATAAAATAATTTAGAAATAATAATATTTATATATATCAACAACTCTTTACTTCATAGTTTTAAATGTTCAATTTCAATATTTTCAATTTTTATTTATCACTGGTTTATTCGGTGTTTTCTCAATGTTCAATGGTGTCCCATCACATGGAGTTCAGCATTACAACTGTTTACTCAATTCGGCTAAAGAATTTGAATAAAACAAAGCTTAACAGAATAAACCAGAGCTAACATCTTTATTTAAGTATTGAACAATAAATTAAAATGTTAGGGATACAAAATTGCAAACAAAAATCTTATAATATTAATTTTAAGTTTAGATTCAAGAAGGAGAAAAATACGTATCTTGTTAGACAATACTGTTCATACAAAATTGTGAAGCTTTTTATATTTATTGCATTGAAGGTGTAATAATGTACTGTCATATACATTTTTTAAAACTAATTTCTTTAAAGGAAAATATTTGGAGTGTTCAAAGGCGGCCCATGTTCAAACATGCCCCTCTCTCCCCTACTTATTCTTTAAAGGTAAAAAGCACACAGAAGTTTTTATATTTCTATTTAAAAATAAAAAAGTGGATTTTTTTATTATTTAAAGTTCTGATGACCTTCTCGTGATACCCCCTAAAATATGTGAATGATATACAGTTCGAAATTTATGCATACATACAATAGGTATCACATTCAGTACTTGTCAGTTCAAGGATGATTCACAAACATTTTGTAAAAACAGGATTTTGTTCCATATGATAAATCCATTCATTTATTTATTCTCTAGTTTTTAGAGTTTAATTACAATCTTTTAAAAATTATTTTTCGTTTCATACTTTAATTTTCATTGTATAAATTATCATTTAGAAAATTGCTTGTAACTTTTTTGTTTCTTATTACTAGATTTACTAAAAATAAATCAAATTTTATACACACATAGAAGCCGTATTCCTTCTCTACCAGTATTAAACACTATTGAAGTCTTTCAAGCGCAATTGAATAAATATGTTATTTAAACGCAATTTTTTCCGTCTTTGAAACATAATATAAAAATTTAGTTACGATTTAAACAATTTAACTATTAAAGCATTTAACAGAATTTATGGGGATCATCAATGTTTGATAGTACGTCGTAAAATAAAATTCATGAGCATGCTATGCTCAGTCATAAAATAAAGATATTGAACTAAAAAAGATTTCACAAATTATTCACAACTTTAGATTTGTTGCTAAAGTTTGGCAAAGTAATGAAAAATGAATTTAAAAGCTAACATTCTAAAGGAAAATGAAAGGTTTGCTTTAAATACTAAAGAAAGATTTTCGTAAGCGACTTTTTCTAATAAGAAAAAAATTATTTGTCTTACATATCAAACGAAAATAAAATTCAAATGGTATTTCTGTAACAGAAACGAGAAAATTTGCAGGCGATAGAAAATTTTTCCCACATTCAAAATATTGTTTAAACATATTATTTAGCGTATTATTATTACAAATATAGATTATGTGATTCAGTTTTTTAAATTAATAAACGGATATTATGATATATTGTAGTAAAAATACACATTTGTAGAAAAATCAATCAGTTTATTAAATCGTAAAATGATACTATCTATCAAATAAGATATGTGTATTAATTCTACCTGAAATTGCAACGATTATTATTCTACAAATAATTTATATAATGTAACTGCATAAAATAAAAGTCTAGAGGGATTTCCACCTTTTTTTTTTATTTTTTTGAATAATAATAAAAGGTTTTTTTTTTTTTTTTTTTTTTGAACGCGCGTAATAAATAAAAACGTATCATTAAAATATCATTAGGATTTTATTTATTTATATTATGTATATATTTTATTTCTTTAATAGAAAAATAATACTAATTGTAGTTGCAATGTTAATACTTATACCTATGCTAGAACTTAACGTTTGATACTTTACTTTTCATTCTATAAATTATCATTCAGAAAATTGCTTATAACGTTTTGGTTTTTTATTACGAGATTTACTAAAAATAAATGAAATTTCGCGCACACATAAAAGCCGTATATATTTTCTATGAGGAACCAGCAATAACTAATAAAGACTTTCAAGTGCAATTGACTAAGTATGTAATACAAACGCAATGTATTTCGTTATTTAAAACGTAAAATTCAAATTTAGTTACGATATAAACTATTTTTCTATTCAAGCATTTAATAGAATAAAGGGGGGTCATCAATATATGACAGCACGTCAGAAAAGAAAATTCTTAAAGGATATTATGCTGCGTCATAAAATAACAAGGTAAATTAGAGAGGATCTAACAAATTAATCACAGCCTTACATTTATAGCTATAGTTTGCAAAGTAATGAAATACAAATTTAATACCTAACTTTCTGAAGGAAATTGAAAGGTTTGTTTTAAATACTAACGAAACATTTTCGAAGAGATTTTTTTTAATAAGGGAAAAAAAATAAACTTTTATCAGAACACAATTTTAACAGAAATATATTTGTTTTACTCATTGAAAAAAAATTGAAAGAAAATTGATATAAAAATGATGTTTCTGTGACACAATTGGAAAAACGTGCAGCTGTTGGAAAAACTTTCGGGCATCAAAAATTTGTTCAAACGCAGCATTTAGAAAAATCTCAAAAATTGTTCCCGTTATTAATATTTTTTAATAAGTAGACAGATATTAAGATAAATTGTAGAAAATTACACCTTTTGTTGAAAAATCAACCACTTTAATAAATCGTAAAATGGTAAAATCTTTTACATTGTTAAGTAAGAGATGTGTGTTAATTTTTCCGGAAATTTCAATTCGTAGGAGTATTCTCCTACGAATAATTTATGTAGTATAACTGCAAAAAAGCAAAATGTGGAGATATTTTAACATTTTCTAAAATAATAACGAAATGCATTCTTGAGCGCTTAACAAATAGATGTATTATTAAAACGTTATGAAGAAAAAAAGGGTTGTTTTCTTTGCTTGTATTTACTTATTTAACTGACAAAATTAAAATGTGGTGGGATTTTAATTTTTTTCAAATAATATTAAAAAAATAACGCCTAATGAATAAGAAATACGACTAAAACACTATTACTTTTTTCTTTTTAATGTATGGACGTAACACTAAAATATTATTTGATTTTTCATAAAAACAAAATTTCTCTTTCACTGTCTTTTCGTTTTTTTTTTTTTTTTTTTTTTTTTAGTAAAAATTCTATTTATCATAAAGTAAAAAAAAAATTAACATTAATATACAATTCTCAAAAAACATATACTTTTCATTCGGCAGATAAAGTTTGAGATAAATTCAAAAACGTATTTTATGCGACTTATACTTAATTTTTCTCATACTTAATTTTTCTCAACCATGCATAAAAATGTTTTTTACCATGAAAACTTCCAAAAATAAAAAATAAATAAAGTAAAATAAAATAAATACCATGATATATTTCTCTTCATTCCTCTTCATGTTTTACGAAGTTTATCAATCATTAAACAGGACTTAAGAAAACTTTTAAGAAAAATACTTTTCTCAGAAAAACAAAATATTTTGAGGAAGTGGGGAACAAATAGGTTATTATAAGTTTTTACCAATTCATTAATGAAGTGCTTTTCCTACATCATTATTTTCTATAATTTTACTATTTTTCTGCGCTGTTAATACTGCATAGTAATGTAAATACTTTAAAGAAATGTTTTTAGAGAATGCAACCTTTTTTATTTATACGGGTAATTTTATTATAAAAATAATACTGATTTGATAGTTATATTATTAATACTAATACTTTTACTAAAACTTTTTGTTTCATACTTTATTTTGGTTGTGTAAATTATCATTCAGAAAATTGCTTATAGCTTTTTTGTTTCTTATTATTAGATTTACTAAAATCAAATAACATTTTGCACGCATATCATTTTGCACGCATAAAAGACGCATATCTTTTCTATCAGAAATTGGCATTAAGCACTCCTAATCACTGACTGTCAAATGCAATTCACTAAGTATGTTATTCAAACGCAATTTCTTTTCGTGTTTAAAATGTAAAATATAAATTCTTTTGCGATTTAAACAATTTAGCCATTGAAGCATTTAATAGAATGAAAAAGGATCATGAATATGTGAGAGCAAGTCGTAAAATGAAATCCTTGGTCATGCTATGTTGTGTCACATAATAAAAAAGCTGAACTAAGGAGTATCTAGCAAATTAATCACAACCTTAGATTTGAAGCTAAAGTTTGGTAAAGTAAGGAAATACAAATTTTAAAACGAACGTTTTAAACGAAAATAGAATGTTTCTTTGAAATACTAAAGAAAGATATTATTAAAAACATTTTTTAATAAGAAAAAAAGAAAGAAAATTTTCTCGAAATACAAGTTTTAAAAGAAACTATATTTATTTTATGCATCGAAAGAAAATTAAACTATAAATGATATTTCTGGAATACAAATGAAAAAACTTGCACCTATTGGGAAATTTTCGTACGTGGAAATATTGTTTAAACATATTATTGAGATAAATCACAAAAAGTGTTTCGGTGATTGAGTTATTGTAATCAATAAACAAATATTAAGATAGATTGTTGAAAAAAATACGTATTTTTAGAAAAAATAACTAGTTTCTTAGATCATAAAATGATACTATCTACTAAATGTATAAATAAGAAATGTGTGTAAATTTTAGCTAAAATTTCAACGAGTATTCTCCTACAAAATCTTAATCTTAATGAATAAAAAAAATGAAAGCTACAGTGATTTTATTTTTTTTTTTAATAATAACAAAAGGTATTCTTTAAAACTTAATATGGAAGAAGTATCATTAAAATGTTACCAGAAAAAAAATTCTTATTTTTAGTTCTGGACATAGCACTAAAATATTACTAAATGTTTCATATAAAGAAAATGAAAATTTCTTATTCTTTTTTTTTTTTCTCTCGGTACGAAATTTTTTTCATGATTAAGTTGCTTAAATTTTTTTATATAGATAAATAATAATTCTCTAAAAGTAATTCATCGTATACTTTTTATTCGGCCGATAAATCTAGAGATAAATTTTAAAAAAATTGCAACTTTTTTCTTAACTTTTCTTTAGTATTCATGAACAATTTTTCACCATAAAAACTGCTTTAAGAAAAAAATAACACAACATAAACCTTTTCACATTTTATAAAGTTTATTCATCATTAAAGAGGACTTAAGAAAACCTTAAAGAAAAATGTCCCTCTCAGAGAAACAAAATATTTTGTGAAAGTGGGGAAAAAATGGGTTATTATAAGTTTTTATCTATTTATCAATGAAGTGCTATTTTTATGTAAATATTTTCTATAATTCTGCATTTTTTTCTGCTGTAAATGCTGTATACATAAGTATATAATTTAAAGAATACTGTAAACAAATGTGTTTAGAGAACGCTATCATTTTTATTGGTGCATTATTTATTTTTTTATTAGAAAAAAATAATTATACTTATACTAGTAATACTATTACTTATATTTTTACTAGAACTTTTTGTTTTATACTTTCTTTTTCTTTGCATAAATTATGGTTTTGAAAATTGTTTCTAACTTTTTTATTTCTTTAATTAGATTTTCTAAAAATAAATAAAATTTCGCACACACTTATGAGGCGGATATCTTATCTATCATAAGCCGGTATCAAGCACTACTAAAAACTTTCACACAAAATGGATTAAGTATGTTCCTCAAGTGCAATTTCTCCCTTTATTTTACAAAGCTTAAAGAAATTTTAGTCACGATTTAAACAGTTTAGCCATTCAAGTATTTCTTAGAATAAAGAGGATCATGAATCTGTGAGAGGACGCCGTAAAATGAAATTCTCGAGGATGATATGCTGTATCATAAAATAAACATGGTGAACTAGGTTAGGATCTAACAAACTAATTACATGTTTAGATTCTTTTACGCATAAAAAAAAAATTAATATACAAATGCTGTTTCTGTATCACAAATGGAAAAACTTTCACCTGTTGGAAATATTTTTGTACATCGAAAATTTGTTCAAACATATTATTTTGATAAATTTAAAAAATTGTTTCTATGATTAGGTTTTTTTTTTAATCAACAGACGGACATTAAGACAAACTGTAGAAAAACTAAGCATTTGCAAAAAAAAAAAAAATCAACCACTTTTTTAATCTATTAACGTCCAAAAGTATAAGGTTGAAATTTTCAACTTTTTAGCTGAACGGCGTTTGCCACCACAAACTCTAAACTATAATTTTCGATATGTATGATCTTAAATTTTTATGTCTTTAAGCAAACCCAATTAAACAATAGTGCCTATTTATTTAATATGTGCACTCATTTCGTCAGTTGTGTGATCCCAATAGGTAAGTGGGTAATGGATTAAATCGTAAAATGGTAATAACCAATAAATTGTTAAGTAAAAAATAAGTGATAATTTTATCTTAAATTGCAGTTAGTATTCTTCTAGAAGTAATTTATATAACACCACTCCAAAAAAGTAAAATCTGCAGAGATTTTACATTTTTTTTCCATATAATATAAAAATGAATTTCTTGAATTGTTAATAAATAAGAAATGTAATCAAAACGTTATTTAAAAAAAAAAAAATTAAATTACGGACGTAGCACTAAAATATTATTAAATTTTTGTTGCAAACAAACTAAAAATTCTAACTTTTTTTTTAACCTTGCCAAAAATTTTCTTTATCTTAAAGTTGTCCAAAAATATTATTTAGATAAATAAACAATTATCTGAAAGTAATTCAACTTATATTTTTTATTCGGAAGATAAATCTTGAGATAAATTCAAAAAAGTATTTCGGGCAACTTTTTTTTAAATTTTTCTCAACCATGCATGAAAATGATTTTATCATAAAAAAATCTTTAAGCAACCATCAGCATCATACATTTCTCTTCAACTTTTATCCAGCGTTAAGTTTATCCATCGTAAAAGAGCACTTAAGAAAACTTTAAAGAAAAATGTCATTCTTAGAGAAAATATTTTGTGAAAGCGGGGAACAAATGGGTTATTATTAATTTCTACCAATTTATTAATGGAGTGCTATTTCTAATACAATATTTTAAATATATTTGCACAATTTACACTGTAAATACTGTATAGAAATGAAAATAATTTAAAGTATACTTTAAAAAAAATACGTTCAGAGATCTCTACAGTTTTTATTAGTATGCTATTCCTTTGTTTTTTATTAGAAAAATAATACTAAGAATACTAGTAATGCTAATATTTAAACGTATGCTAGAACTTCTCGTTTTATACTTTACTTTTCACTGTATAAATTATCATTCGGAAAATTGCTTGTAACTTTTTTGTTACTTATTACTAGATTTACTAAAAATAAAACAAATTTCGCTCACACATAAAAGCCGTACATTTTTTCTATCAGGAACCGGCACTAAGTACTCCTAAAGACTTTAAAGCGCAATTGACTAAGTATATAATTTAAACGCAATTTCGTTTGATATTTAAAACGTAAAATAGAAATTTAGTCCGGATTTAAACAATTTAGCTAGTGAAGCATGTAACAAAATAAAGGATTAACAATGTGTCTTAAAATGCCTGAAAAAGTAGCTTTCGCAAATGCTATGCTGTGCCAACTAGACAGGAACTAACAAACCAATCACAACTTTACATTTGTAGCTGAAGTTTGGTAAAAATATGAAATAAAATTTAAATGTTAACATTCTGAAGGAAAACGAAAGGTTTTTTTTTAGATACTAATGAGGGATTTTCTTTTTATCTATATAAAATTTTGGAAGAAAAATATTTGTTTTCCCTTTGAAAGAAAATTTAAATACAAATGATGTTTCTGTTATACAGGTGGAAAAACTTGCACGTGTTGGAAAAAGTTTCGTATATAAAAAATATATTGTTCGGATCTATCTCAAAAACTATTTCTGTGATTAGATTTGTTTTTTTTAATAGATGGACACTAAGATAAATTGTAGAAATTGGCAGAAAAAAAAAATTGCAGAAAAATTAACTAATTTATTAAATCGTTAAACGATAATATCTATACATTGTTAAATAAGCGATGTTTGTATTTTTAAACTAGAAATTAAATGAATAGTCTCCTATGTATAAGTTATATAATACAACAGCAAAAAAAGCAAAATCTTCAGAGAATTTAACATTTTTAAAAAAATAATAACAAAATGTTTTATTGAACGCTTAATAAATAAGAAGAATCATAAAAGCGTTTTTCGGGGAAAAATATTTTTTTTTAAATATATGGAACTATCAGTAAAATATTATTTAATTTTTCATAAAAAACAAAATACAATGAAAAATTTCTCATACTTTTTTTTTCGGTAAAAATTTCGTTCATAATAATGTAGTCCAAAAATGTTTTTTAGATAAATATATAGTTCTCTAAAAGTAATTCAACGTGTAATGTTTATTCGGGAGATTAATCTTGAGATAAATTCGAAAAAGTATTTTATGCGACTTTTCCTTAATTTTTCTCAAATCACGCATGTTTTTTTTTTCCCCATGAAATCTTTTTTAAGAAAAAAAAACATAATATGTTTCTCTTTATCTTTTACAAAGTTTAGACAACGCTAAATAAGACATAAAAAAAGTTTAAAGTAAAATGTCATTCCTAGAGAATAGAAGCTATTTTTAAATCAATATTTCCTGTAACTCTACAATTTTCCACACGGTAAATAGGGGGAACTGGGACACATTGATACATGGGGCACATTGATACATCCCCTCTACTGCTCACAGGGTCATTACAGGAAGTTTTCACAACAGCTCCAAAAGGTGATGCTAGTGCATTCAACTGCATACAGAAAGTCTTGGGATATTACATTCGTTGAATATTTGGGTAACAATCTAAAAAACAGCTGTCTAATTTTATACATTTTTATTGAAAAAATACTTTATTACTTAGATTTTTTTTACAATTCAAAACAATAATAAAAAAGAAGATAAAATATTTGAAGCATTATTTTTAAAATAAAAATAAATAAACTTGATTGTCTGTATAATAATTTTCATTTGTAATTTTACTACCAGAATATTTCATCCACATAAATTAAACTAGTCGGATGTGGAAATATCAAAACTTCCTTCTTTCTCATCCATGTTAATAGTTAAAAATCAGTGCCATACGGCAACCTATGCTCATCATGGGAATTCTAATGATATGAAGTTCCATGCATTAGTTATGGGCACATGATTATCGCTACAATAACGTAAATCATGCAAAATGCAGCTTAGCAGTGCCACGTGTAGGGTGATTTACGAAGAAATCTAATTTGAAAGAACTTATGTTAACATCTAACATAGTCTGAAGTTTGATGGAAATCCATTCTTGAGCTACCGCTACGGCGGCGCGGCGGGAGTTGTGAAAAACGCACCATAGCAGTGCAACCTGTCGGGCGATTTACTATAAAATTAAAATAACACCAAATCTTATTAAGGTTTAACTGAATCTGAAATATTATGAAAATCTGTGAATTATTTTTAAAGACATAGTTATTGCGAAAATCACAAAAATGCTGCATAGTAGCGCCATCTGTTAGCTGATTGCACGAACAGGTGGAAAACATCAATTCATGTCAAGGGTCAATTGAATCAGAAGTTTGGAAAAAATCCGTACGTAAGTTCTTAAGATAGAGTTATTACGGAAATCATGATAAATGCTGCATAGCAGCGCCAACTGTTGAGCGATTGGCGCAGAAATGTACAGAACCTCAATTCATGTTATGTACTAAATGAATCTGAAGTTTCATTAAATCCGTGGCATAGTTCTTAAGATACAACTAAAGCGTAAATCGAGAAAATTGCTGGATAGTAGCGTAATCTGTCGAAAGATTTATTTTAAACGAATTACTACAAAAGATTTTTATAAATATATAAAAATATCTTATAAAAGTTTATTCGATCTTTAGTAATGTATATATTACGCACAATAAAATGTTTTCAGGGACATATTCAGACTTTATTAACAAATGTAATTATTTTTAATCCAGTTTCATAAAACTTTATTCAAAACTTTTTCTACATAATCAAAATAAAGAAATATGTAAGGGGCCGTTTCAATATTAAGTAAGCACTTAGTAGGGCGGAGGGGTTAGCGATTTACTTATTTTTGCTGATAAGTGGGAGAGGGGGTTGAATGATGCTTATGTAAGACATTTTCAAAATCTCTCAAATTGTAAAATATCTATTAAAAATTTTATGTTGAAAAAAAAAAGAAATCGCAACAGAATATTATACTTGAAGGTCTGATGTCAGCTATTTTGACAGCACATGGAAAACAAACGATCTCTTTTTATCTAGAGGTGACTATTCATGTTGATGCATGAAGGGCTTTTTAACTCTGAGAACTTACTACTATTTTCAATTTTGAGAATAAAATAAAATATAATAATATGAACCGATGTGATGTGCTGTATTGTTACTATACGAGTTTTTTCGGAAAAGTTTCCAAAACGTAAATAAAATTCCAACTTCTTTGTTTCCAACCATTCTTTGTCAAGTGATTAAAACCAATAACCATAATGACAGACTGCTCTACTGTCTGATGTCTCGTGAGTTTTGAAATTCCCTCATTATTGTAGTGTAGCGGTGTTTCAAATAAATGAAATCGGAAATATATCTTCATTTCGAGAAATCTTGTATCTATCTATCTATCTATATATATATATATATATATATATATTGTTTTGGGAAATTTCAAAAAAGACTGCATCAGATAAACTTTTGAAGGATATCAAATGTAAAACTAATGATGTCTGGCGGCAGTACAAAAAGTCTTCAAAAACTGACAAAGAGTTAGAGTTATTGGTGCTAAAAAGAATTGAGGACGATATGTAAAAAAATTATGCAAGTCAGCCAAATAAGAAATCAGTAGTTCTTGAATATTTTATAAAGATAATTATAATCAAATATATTTTATCATAACTTTAAGTTTATATAATTACTTGTAAAAATTGGAAAAAAGGTAGATAAAGATAACATGACCGTGTAGCCTTGGTGAGACATGGTCGGTATGGTTATAAATAAAGACCAAGGAAATGTCTAAAAACAAGTTATTATTTATAAAGCATGACGTATCTAAGCTGAACCTTATGTTTTCTTTTAATATAACTCAAAAATCAATGCATCCATGGGAGAAAAAAGCTAAAAAATATATAAGTTTTGCTGCAGATAATCTCTTATTTTCAAATTTTGTACCTTATTAAAAATGAAATGTAATCCAATTGAATAAAAAAAATAGAGGGAACATAAGAAGTTTGACCTGCCGTATCATTTTCACATTTAAACATTTATTAGCTGATAAATATCAGATGATAGTATAGTAGCAAGCAGAATAGTATATTTTTTTTGCTTGTTAGTCATTTGCAATTAGATTCAAGGAGGAATCACATGAAATATCATTTTTAGCTAGATTTTTTGACCGGGGTCAAACCTCCCTCAAACTTTACAATAGTTAGTTTTTAATAGGATTGCTCTTCTTAACATTAAATGTTAAGAACTGTGTAAAATGAAATGTTAATTACAGGTACCAATAAGCTGGCTCCAATACTGATGCATATGGAGTATGGTCTATCCTTACTCGACCACATCTGGGTCATCACTGAATGTCGCAAACTTGTTCCATCTGCACACGGTGTTATTGCGATTGCTCCCAAAATAGCAGGTCAGAGTAAAGCAATAGGTTATTCTGATTCTTTTCCAACGTTTATAGCTATAAGAAGTGGGAAACACAGTTCTTCCATAGCAAATGCTCTACTCATGCTCAGGGTTTTGAAACTTTATTAACGCTCAAAGACTTTAAAAATTATTGAAAACAGAAGAGGGATTCATCCAATCTGTAATCATAATTACGGTTGATGCAGATCTAGACAAGAATCTCCAGTACCAGAAAGTTGTATCGTTTACTATTATCCATTTCAAAAAGCATGATTTAGATGTAATTTTCATAGCGTGCAATGCTTCTTGAAGAAGTGCAATTGAGTAGAATGTCGAATGGCACCACTCAGTCGAGTGATCCTATACTCTCTTATGACCATTATGGTTTCTATCCCTATGAGAACGGTCGCACTATTGATGAAAAAATGGAGTAAAATACCTATGTATTCGCCGGTAAAACTCTCTCAGAAATTTGAAACTCATTAAGCATTGATAGTTTTCCTGTTACTGCCACATATGTTGATTCAGGCGAACCAGACTCGCTTGGTTATGAATTGGGTTGGTATTTGAAGCACGTACAAGAAATTCAATACTTATTTCAAAGTGTAAAATGCGAAGAAAAGAATTATTACTCTCCTGCACGTAGTGGATTATTTCGTATATTAAAACGGAGATTCATTCCTCCTCCTATTAAAATGATGCAATCGTCAAATGACATCATTACTAGTTAGGATGGGAAATTTATAGATTTAAGCCATCTGGCTTTAAATCTGAATATTGCAGCAAAGGGATTTTTAAAATGCCCTGTGACTTTTTTTGCTCTTCCATAAAGTCGTAATTATCCGCAAGAACATGTGGAAGTTGTATAGGTTGTGGCCAGTATCATATACCTCTGAAATTAGCAAACAGAGACAAAAATTCATTGAAAAAAGCGAGATGGCCTGCCTTTTACGACTATTGATAATTGCTGCTCGCCGAGCTAATGAAATTGTGTGCAGAATCAAGATCAAGATTGTATCTTAAAAGAAAGCGATGAAGATATTCAGGTAAAACTGGACACCAATATCATAACATTTATGGAAAAACATTGAGTGAGCAGCCGTCCCGTGGTCAGCATCGGAATAGATATGGGCTTAAAATTTACATTATATTCTAAAGTATAAGTTATTCTAAAATTGTGATCTAAGAAATTCTCTTAAATCTAATCGTAAGAAAATAAAACAAGCATTTTTTATTATTATCATTAAGTAGAGTAGAGTTTTTTTTAATTTAAATTTCCTAATTTTTTAAAATTAAATTATTTCAGCTAAAAAAAGATTCATAGGGGGTGCTGCAATTTTTTCACGCAATTATTAAGTGGGGGTTGCGATTTTCTTGTTTTTGCTGGCTAGGGAAGAGTGTCAAAAATTGACAAAAACATGTTTACGTAATATTTAAACATCCTCTAAACAAAATATTTGTTTTCTTCATTACTTCATGTTATGTTACTTAAATCCTATTATTTCTAAGACTATATAATTTATTTGATTCTATAATGCACATTTTTTATCTGTATGATAGATGGAACTAAATTTTGTCGGTTATGTATGTAACAGAATTGATATGGAATATGTATTTTAATCTTTCTCTTCTTATTATTTTGAAATCCGTTGCGATTTAAAGCATTTTAAATTACCTTTAAAAAATAACTTCTATGTGTCAATCTAGCATGAATGTAGAAGATGATAGTTTTTTACGCTGATTAAAATACGCCGTAAACATTTTAAGTCTGTAGACATCCATACTCAACCTTATTTTATCGCGGGCCACAAACAGAAGTTTCAGATTCTAGGTGGGCAGCAAACAGAAGATTCAAACTTTAGGCGGACCGAAACACGATTATGAAAGACTTAAAAACAGCAATTAAAATATCACAAGTCTAAAACGCAATGTAAAAGAGTTATTATTATCCCTAGGGTTGACGTTTGTTGCAAAAGAAATATTACCAAAAAAATTAACACCACTCTTTCTAAATAATACACTTTGTATTAAATTTCTATTTCAAATGTTATATAAATGTGTTGTAATGTTCGCTTTTTGGAAATAATGCTATTAAATGCTTTCGGTTTCATTTTTTCCGCGATAAAAATTCAAATCTAGAGATTTGTATTAGTAATACACTAAACATAAAATGTAATATTATAACAATGCACAATTTTTAAGAACATTTACAATAATAAATACATTTTTTGCTAAAAGTAAATAAATAAAATAAATAAATAAAAATATTTTTATATATACGATAGGAAATTTAATTTGGAATGATGTTAGATTACTGTTGAAGATTAAGAAATCTATACAGTACTGTGTGACAAATAGGATTACATGCAAAAAGAACTTAACCAAGGAAACGGCTTTTAACACAATTTTCACTTAAATTCCGTCCTTTTTACTTTCTTCTATCTTTACAAGAAGAAAGTATTGGATTCATGAAAATTTTCGACTTCCGGTTTTCAACGAATTTATACGTTTTAGAAGGTCCTGAACACGTTTTGACTATTTTTAGAAAATGTCTCTCTGTGAGTCTGTCCGTCTGTGTGTCTGTCTGTCTGTATGTCTGTCTGTCTATATGTGACAAAAAATTTGTGGGCGCTCTATCTCAAGAACTAATGCTCGAAATTTAATAAAATTTTGTATTCAGTTAGACCTTGATATGAGTTAGTGCCTATTGGTTTTTGGTGAAAATTTCCTTGCAGGTGGGGCTGCTATACTACGTTTTTCATGATTTTCAAGATTGCTATATCTCAAGAACTAATGCACAGAATTTCACCAAACTTCAGATTCTGTGACCCCTTGATATACATAGACGCTGATTAAGTTTTGGTGTAAATTGGCCAGTAGGTGGCGCTGCTATGCCACGTTTTTCATGATTTTCATGATAGCTATATCTCAAGAACTAATGCACAGAATTTCACCAAACTTCAGATTCCACGATACCGTGAGATACATAGCCGCTGATAAGGTTTTGTTGTGAACTGCCCTATAGGTGGCTCTGCTATGCTACATTTTGCACGATTTTTGCGATAGCTATATCTAAAGAACTAATGCAGAGAACTTCATAAAATTTTAGATTCTGTTACACTAGAATATATAACATAATTAGACGCTAATTACATTTTGGTATTAACCCTGCAACAGGTGGTGCAGCTATGCTGCATTTTGCACGATTTTTCCGATAGCTATATCTGAACAACCAACGCACAGCATTTCATCAAACTTCAGATTTTGTTACAAAATGACATATAACATTACACGATGATTACGTTTTGTTATAAATCCTTCAACTGATGGTGCTGCTGTGCTATATTTTACACGGTTTTTTAAAACTAGCTATATCTCAAGAATTAATGCATAGAATTTCATCAAACTTCAGATTCTTTTACACCATAACATAATTAGACGCTTTTTTACGTTTTGACATAAATTGGCCAAGATATGGTGTTGCTGTGCTACGTTTTGTAAATTTTTTGTTATAACTATATCTCAAGAACTAATGGACGCAATTCCATCAAATTTCAGATTCTGTTAGGTCTTGACAGAAATAGATGCTTATTAGATTTTAGTATAAATTATCCAACATGAGGCACTACTAAGCTCATTTTCTCAGAATATTAATTAAATTTTGCGTTTTAGGCTTTTCGGATACCAGAATCTCATTAGGCTAGGTCAAATGTTCGAGGAAATTCGATAGTGGGTAACTTTGGGGTCACCACGTTTTTTTTTGCATATTAAAATATACTTATGAGATAGAAGAAAGTTTTGGGATTGACACATCCAACTAGTTTTATAGTTATGTCAACATGAAAATGTGTAAAACAATGCTAGAGATCTTAAATACTTTTTCATGCGCAACTCATTTAATTATATAAATATGAATTAATGATTATGTGCTTCGTGCTACATATAAAATTTTATCAAGCCGCGTATTGAATATGACTGCTGTCGGCCATTACGTGATGGAATTATTTTGAGTTTACCCATTTAAAAGAATAACAAATCTTTCACATAATTTATGTGTTAGTGCACTTTATAGTTAGATATAAAATTCATTATACTTGAAATGGTGCAACATTATTAATATGCATTTGAAACTATATTCACCCACTGACAGAATTTATGTAATGGAATGCTTTTGGTTGCCCTTACATTTGGTAATCCCTCTAAAAAAAGAGCTATAAATGCTACACAATTCATTTCGAATATAAATCATGCTATCGTCAATCTCAAAATCATATCAAATTTACATAGCAGTCAAAGTACATTTAAGAGAGCTAGAGTACGGACAAACAAAAGGACGGACAAATTGAATTTATAAAATGTTTTTAATTGTGTTAGAGTGTGTTAAACTGGTATAATGTAAAACTAAATTTAATTTTTTATGCTAAAAAATAAATTACTTTTTAATATTTCGTCCATTTTAGCCTATTTTTTCAATTCAGAAATTCCTAATAAGGATTTTTGCTTCACTGAATGAAAGACATTTCGTTAAGTTAAAGTTCTTAGTTTCAACTTTCAGAAATGAACTAGCATTTCTTGCATAAAAATGAAGCCCTGACTATTAACATTGTTTATCAATTACATTTTTCCTTTCGTTTACCAAATAACTGTATAAATTTTACTCATCGATGCAAAGGATATGATTTTAATTTACTTTCTCGCGATATTATGAAATATTTTACAAGATTTTCATATGAGATCTCCCCTTTATTTTATTTTATTTTTATATTGCCACCCTTTAAAACATTGCTTCCGTTATTTGCATTATTTATTTCGATAAAACCTATGTTAGAAAATAATATAAACTACACTAATTTTACAACTGAAAATGGATTTTTCTACTACTAACGATATTTCATTTGAATTGACTACGTCTGTCAGTAATAAATCTTTTCGGAACTTCTTTCATCTTTTCATCTGACAAATTCAAACTCACCTTTTATTTAAAAGTATATCTTTTTCGTAAGATTAAAGAGAATCAATCAATTTACGAGTTTTCCTGAGTTGTTATCGGCAATATATTACATAAAGATATACACAGTTCCAAAAACATTTCTGAATTTGAGGATGGATTTTAATTCCAGTGATTTTTCCCAATAACTTGCAATTTCTTTTTTACCCATGACTGCAAAAACATGCCTGGTCTTTACACTCACAAATACGCACAATGTCCACAAATTCGATTTTTCTAGAATCACTATTACAGGAAGAAAATTGACAATTTCTTATTTTTCTGAACGATATAAGATGCCCAGAGTAATAACGTCACGTTAATGTTTTATCAAAATTAAAGAGTTAGTTTTAGATACATATTTTTTTCAAAATAACATAGGATTTGATGCAGCAAATTATGGATTATATATTCAAGAAAGAATATTTTAATGGATATCTATTCATGAATTGTAATGTCATGAATTCTTGACCAGTGCTACTTCATGTTATTACCTTTTTTATAAATAATAACGCGAGGCAAACCAAACTATAATATAAAATAGAATAATGGCATTTAAATTCTCCAACTCAAAAGATACAATCTCTACAGTCTTAGAAATTAACAGGTTTCTCTTACTGATGAGTGAGGATACAATAATAAAAATTTTATATTTTATTTATCTTACATGAAAAAATTAGCAGCACTTACAGCATATTTATTTCTCTGTATCCTTTTTTTGGTTTTCATTTGGTTTTTGGTTCTGTTGGCAAAATTGCTGTCTCCTGCATTAAATAAAATAATAAAGCCTAGTTGTATGTGGATCCAGTTTTGTGGCATTATTATTCCAGTATATTTTAAACTACAAACTACTTCGCGAACACATCCAAAACCATCTGCAACATTTAAAGAACATATGAAATACGCAACAAATTTATGCAATACCGAAGGTATTTTTTAATAAATAAGTAGTCTTCAGATCACAGAGCTTACCACTCAAATTTTATATAGGACGTTAAGTCTTACGTGTTTATTCAGTCATAATATCTACCAAAAGAAAATTCGTTTTTAGCGATTTTTTTTATTCAGAGTATTTTTGGGCAGAATCCACAGATTTCATTTTTCGGATCCTTCATAATTACGCTATATATCAGCACTTGGCGTTATTACCCTCCCTGGAATTAGTAATCCAAGATACATTAAGGTAAAGTGCTCATATTTCGTCTACTTCCCTAATTTCGTCCTCATTCATTTCTCTGCTCTTTTAAAGTGGCGCAACAAATCACGCAAGGCAAATCGAACAGAAGATAAAAGGATTCAAAAGTGAAAATTTCACTCACCAAGACAAATCCGTGTATTATTAATGTCGGATTTCCTATGTTTAAAAGATCTAAATTCTTCCTACGTCATTTGTAGAACGATACTTACTTTACCGTAAGTATTTGATTCCTATTCATTGCATGTATTCTATGTAGATAAGATGTTAAAAATACCATATACTGAATTTTAGAACGTTCAGTTTATTTTACAAGAACTGAGGTATCGCCATATTGGGAAATAGCGTTGTTCCAATTTCGTCCCACTTTCAATTCTTATTTTCGTATCGGGGACGAAACTAAAAATTAATTTCAGCGCTCTCAACCATCATTAAGCAATCAGGTTCAGCAAACTGTTTCTGCCATCAGCCCTAAAGAGATCAGGGAAGTGCCACTGATGACACCAGCATTTTCTGCCCGAGGAGGTTCAGCAACATTGATCACTGGATTTCCGTATAAAAACAAAGTGAAAAATTCGCAGGCTCACAAAAAACGCTCAGCTGAAAAAACTTCTGACAACTTCCACTCTCAAAGAGAAGGGAAAAATCCACTTTGTAAAAAGTCGAAATAGGACAATAACATCATTGATGATGAAAGTGATTCTTCTGATGAAATTTCTCATGATGATAATACATAAGCAATGATGACGACAATGATGCAGGGTGCCATACTTGCTTGAAGTGTATTTTTCATGATAAACATGGGTAACCATGGATTCAGTATCTTCAGTGCTGCACATGGTCACACAAATCATGCTGAGGAGCCAAAAACAATAAACAATTTATATGTTCCTCATGCTTGGATGGATAATGTTTTTTGATGGTATTATTGATGTTAATATTTACTATTAGAATTAATAGTACATGTCTTTGTATCTTATGTTAATTATTTATTTTGAAATAAAATGAGTTTATCTATGACTTTTTGGATTTTTTCAGGGATAGAAATTGGGACATAATTATTCTTTTTTTTCATATTGAAATAATTTTGAAAAATCAATTTTTCGTATTGTTAATTTTTATTTATTTATTTATTTATTTTTTGTACAACATTTGCCCATGTTTCCATATATATAAATAGTTAGTCTATAGAAAACCCAAGTTTAGTAGATTTTCATTAATAATTAAAACTTTCAGGGCCCTAAAAGCAACTGGGGGACGATAATAGTGCACTTTACCTTGTATAACGACTCTTGAAACCCTTAAACACCCACAATTTTATTTATTTTTATAAAAATAAACTTTTTAGTGAACAGTATAATACGTTTTACAATATAAAGTAAGAGTTTCATGTTATTTTTTCTGTAATTGTAGTAATTATTATCTTACTAAACAAGTAGAAAATAAAAGAAAAGGTAATAGTTTTTCTTTTTAATAGTTATAATAATAAAAGATTATTTAGCAAGATTTTTAAAGATACCCAGTGACATTAAAAGATATTTTTGAAGGAAAAAAATATTTTTGTTATCTATTAAACAAAAAACACATATTTTCCGTGTAAGCCAACGACAAATTTTACACCATACTTTTGGAAAAAAATTATTTCATCATAAAATTCTTCAAATATGCTATTTAGTTAAATAAATAAGTTCTTAAAAAAATTCAACGAATATTTTATTCGCTCCACAAATTGTGAGATAAATTAAAAAATATATTCTAGACGAATTTTTCTCAAATTTTTTCTGCTTTAAGTAAAAAGTGTAACCTTTTACCGTAAAACATGCAGCAAAAACTAATATAATATGTTTCTCTTCCTTTTTATCAAAGTTTTCCGTTGTTTTAAAAAAAAAAAAGAAAACGTTAAAGAAAATTATACTTCATAGGATTATACTTCATAGTTCATAGAAAAATAAAAATCTTTGTGAAAGCTTGCGAACAAATATCTTTTATGTTTAAACTTTTGTATAAAACTTTCATTGAATTTTGTAATGAAGTGCGTTTTCTAGGTAAATATTTTCTATTATTTCAGAGAAATTTTTTCTGAAATTTTGGCGAATGATTAGCAAAATATTTTATTCATGACAACTATTGATTTTTTAAATGTATTTTATTTTCCTTTCCTTTTCATTCGCAAAGACACTGAATAATTAAGCTATAACTTTTAAATTTTATGTTAATTCAATATTTAATGATTATTCCAAGAAGAACAAAGTGACACTGTTATCAAGCTTTCAAACTGCGAAGATCCTGAAAAGAATTCATAATTATTATGGAACAGGTTTTGCATGCTGATTTATAATAAGAAAATTCTAAATGAAAAAAATGCATTCACGAACTAAAAAATTAAGAAGAAATTATATAGTTGTTAGCGAACATGCTAACTTATAAGTCCGCTCAACTTTCGTTCTAAAATAGATTGTCGTAAATAAAAAAGACGCGCGTGAGAACTTAAAATTCCTTCAAATTATATTATTTTTTAAAGAAGTTGGAAATTGCACGTGAAGGTTAGCAAATGAGGTGCGTTTGTACGATAACGAAATTTTAAAAATATCATTCTCATATATCAATCTCGTATAATTGTAAATAGTTAATTACAATTAAAATGCGCACCAAACTATGTTCTCCCTATACCATTATGCAATGGGATACTTTTTTATGGCCTTGTAAATCAATAACAAATGTTCTTTTCACCACAGATTATGCAAAATGTATATTATAATGCGTACTTTATAGATGCATATTAATTTTATTATGTTCGAATGAGTCTAACACCTTTAAAACGCATTAGAAACATTTTTCCTTATTGACCGTAATGTAACGGAATGCACTTGATTGTCCCTGTAATTGATCTATGCATTCGAGTTTCATAAAATTAGAAATGACTCAACAAAATTATGTGATTATTATGTATTTTAAATTTAAAACGATTAACTTGCATTTGAATTTTTTTCCCATTGACCGTAATGTTTTAGAATACTTTTGAATGTCCCTGTAATTGATCTATGCATCCGATTTTCATAAAATTTGAAATGACTTGACAAAATTATGCAATAATTATATACTTTAAATTTCAAACGATTCGGTTGGGTAATTTTTGCGTTTTTATGTGCGGACAGAAGGGTAGACGGACGGACTGAACGACAACTATATGCTAAGTATTTACATAATTACGAACGCACCTAAAAAAGTGGAAATTTTACATCAAATGTGGAAGATAATGTGTATTCATCATATAACTAGTTTTATATTTATTCAGATTTTGGTGTAACTTGCAAAATTCATGAATAAAACCATTACTACGATTGCATATATTGAATTCAGTATGGAAATAACATGACTCCATTATTCATCAATCACCATTGCAACTTAAAATCATTATCTATCATGGTATATAATTCAATTATTTACATAAGAAAGGATGTAATAATATGTAGAAATCGTCTATTAATGTTTTTTATGTTTTTATTCTATTTTCGTAAATATTTTAATGGGCAGACAAAATTCTACAGCACTTACATTGTTTAAATTTCAAATCATTCCGTTGGGTAGTTTTTGCATTGTCATATACGGACAAGTGGACAGGCAGTCAGACGGACTACAGGATGACCATAGGTGCTACTTTTTATGTAAATATGAACATATCTAAAATAAGCTACGGCACTATATCTGTGAATGAAAAATAAACTTAACCTATGTAATATTTCAAGGTGTTTAAAACTACATTATGACATTCTTTTCCGCTTTCTATTTATATTTACATGAATTATTGATTTAAAAGTATAGCGTATTAGCTGCTGTATTGTAAGATGTTCTCGAACAGAAATAATCAATATTTTTAGGTACTTAATGACAAAGTTTAATCTCAAAAAAATATTCCGAGAATTTTGAGAAATATGTGAAATTATTATTCCATCTGTAAAGTTGAAGTAGCATAATTAAGTTTTATTCCAACAAATCGAAAAATGTCTTGGTCAGGACGTGAATACAGGTATTCACGTCTATTCACGTCACAGGTATTCACGTCACAGGTCTTCCCGCAAAAATACTTTTTCTAATGAGCTATGGGGGCGTTTCCTGGCTGACAGAATTCACTGCTGTTTCTTGAACGGATGAACATGGAAGTGAATTTAAATGTAATTTCATTAATACTGTCTATGGCTTAACATATAGCATAACATTTACATGATGGAAGTATAAGATAAAAGTCTTGTATACCGCATAATTAGGTCATAAAAAGAAAGGATTTTTTTTCTAATATATAACTGATACTAGAGTTTAGAGTAACATGGTGGAGCAATGCCACGACAAGATAATATACCCTGCTTGGTATATTTATCTGGATATTTTGAGCTCTATTGGAATAAACCTAAATTATGTTATTCCTACTAGATAAATAATCGGCAATATTGAAGTAGCATAGTTCAACATTGGCAGAGAAATCCAAGGTATACAGACTCGACTCCCAACTTGGTCATTTTTACACGCGCTGGAATAAACCATTACTACGCAACTCCAACAAAAAATATCTTCTTCATTCTTAGAGTTTCAAATTTTAACATTAATTGGGCAAGACAATGTATTCAAATGAAAATATTTAAAACTCGTTAAAAAATATTTCTTCTTTGCCCCTTTACCTATTTATTAAATTTAAGCTAAATATCAGAGATGATTTAAAAATTTCAATGTGACATTTTAATGATGCACTTGAAATATTATTCTCAAGAAAGTATGATAAAAGACCAAATAAAGATATGAACATAGAAGTAATATATTTAACGAAATTTCTAATTGATATAAAGAATTCAATGCTTATTTCAAATGTGAAAAAATATTGCTTGACATGGCATGAAAATTTAAGAAAATGTAATACCACTTCCTTTCGAGGTTCCCATTTTTAAAAACGTAGTTGAAAAGGAATTCGGTTTGTTTCTATCTGTCCGTCCTCCTGTAGCAATATATTGTGGCATGTTTATTATTGTAAATGAAGAATGAAACATTAAACGTTTATTTACAGAAAAACTTCAAAGAGTTCCACACATCAAGGACTATGGGAAAATCATTTCCAGTATATTTTAATAATATAACACTATTTAAAGTGCATAAAAATTGTATATATTTTCAACGTGTACTATAAAACACTTATGTAAAATCTGATGCACATATACTTTATCATTACTTTATATGGACACACTAATTGTTTTTTGCTGGAGTATTGCCTGCTGGAAGTACGTTTTAAGTTATGCTCTAAAATGTATCTTTTTGCATATTGATGAGTATAATTTTAAAATCATATACAAAACTATGCAAAAGATCCCAGGTGCATTTGCGACTATTGACGGAAATTACTGGATAAGAAATTTCAGCTGTGTTATGAATTTAATAGAACTATTTTTTTTAGTAAACTATGTGAATACGTATGAATCTGCAGATTATACACTATATTGCCATTGATTATGGGACACTTGCGATTTTAGACATTTTACTAAATATCTAGAAAAATACATGAGGAATCATCTCGAAACTCTTAGTGTATAAATATAATAGTATACGTCATACATCTCCGTGAAGATTTTTTTACCGAAACGCTATAGGGGACCGTCAACAAATTAAAAAAGAATGAATATCTTTTCAATAACCCTGTCAAAACTAATGTAGCAAAAGCGCTCAAACTCTAGATTATGATTGAATGCCTTATTGTAATACACTGTGTTCATTTTTATGCAAATAGCATGCACACTCGCAGAGTAATTAAGGTTTTTATAAAAATGGTCCCAAATTTTTCCAAGTTTTTCCATTATAATTTTCAGAGTTCTTAATATAAAAAAATATTTTTTTCAGAAAATATGACAAACAACATTGCACACAGTACCCTGTAATCAGAATTAAAAAAATAATAAAAATTGTATGAAAAATGAGTCGGTTTACTATATAATTTTTTACTGCGCATGCGTCAAAGATATCAAAATTTCATTTGCATATTATGTTAGCTAAATGTATAGAGCAACTTTTGTAAAAGTCTCAAAATCATAGCTTGAAAATTCTGAAAGTAATTGTCTATAGAAAAAGGACAAAATCCGTTGTTTCCAAAATGAAGCAAAAAAATGAGGGATTTTATCCAAATACAGTAGTACATCCCATATTGTGTATTCTATATTGACACTAATCAATGAATATATGAATACAACCCCTCTTTTTTTGCTTCATTTTGAGAATAACGGATTTTCGACTTATTCAATTGACGATTATTGTCAGAATTTTCAAGTTATGATTTTGTGACTTTCACAAAAGTTGCTCTATACATTTAACTAACATAATATGCAAATGAAATTTTGATATCGTTGACGCATGCGCAGTAAAAAATTATTTAGTAAACCAACTCATTTTTTATACAATTTTCATTATTTTTTAATTCTGAATACAGGGTACTGTGTGCAATGTTGTTTGTCATATTTTCTGAAAAAAAATACTATTTTTTATTAAGAACTCTGAAAATTATAAGGAAAAAACTTGGAAAAATTTGGGATCATTTTTATAAAAACCTTAATTACTCTGCGAGTATGCATGCTATTTGCATAAAAATGAACAAGGCTTATTACAATAAGGCATTCAATTACAATCTAGAGTTTGAGCTCTTTTGCTACATTAGTTTTGACAGGGTTATTCAAAAGATATTCATTCTTTTTTAATTTGTTGACGGCCCCCTTTGGAGTTTCGGGAAAAAATCCTCACGGAGATGTATGACTTATACTATTATATTTATACACTAAGAGTTTCGAGATGATTCCTCATGTATTTTTCTAGATATTTAGTAAAATGTCTAAAATCGCAAGTGTCCCATAATCAATGGCAATATAGTGTATTCGGGACCGCACGAAAAAAATCGCATATTTTTCACACTACTGATAGTAATTGCAAAAATAGGGTTTTGGATTTCAATATGCATTTTATAAATTATTTAATTAGACAGCTTTCAGCTTAACAAATAGCAAAGTTTTCTTACAGTATTCTGCTTGTTTTGGAAAATCTTAATTCGTTATGGACGGATGATTTTTCGTTATTTTTTAAATATACCATTTTAATCATAAATTTCTCGTGTAAATTATACAGATTTTGTTTCTGTTCTTTTATATTTTTCGGATACAGTTGTTATTAACAGCTTTCAATTTTACATTTCGATGACTAGATGCAATTATTATAGACACATTTTTTACTATATTTTCACAGATAGTTATTCAGAAATTTATTTTTGCTTCATTATAAATTAAATATTTATGAAGTTCAAAATACTCAGTGAAAATCCAAATTTACATGTCAAAGTTTTTTGGGAGTTAATTGGTTTTGTATGAATCAATTTATAAGTACAAATTTAACGACTGAAAAATGTTTTTTTATTAAATGTCTTAAATTTCTTTTTGAAATACAAGGAATCATTAATTATTTTCCGCACGTAAATTTCCGAAACACCGACTGTTTAAAATAGCCTTCAGATTACGTGCAATTCATAAGAATTGTAACTTTGAGTCATTTCTATTTAATTTAAGATAAACAATGTAAGAAGCGAACCTATTTTTCGCATTATTTCGATATAAACCTGCTTATTAAATTGTATCAAGCTACATTATTAAACACCATTTTCTCTTATAATTTATAAAAAAAAAAGAAAAAAAAGAAAAAAAATCAGTTCTTTACACAAAACAAATTCCTGAAAGTTTTTCAACTGTATCAAGAAAAAGTGTTTCAACAAAACAATTAGTATACGTTTTCTTGTTAGCTTTGATAAGAAAGTTACATGGCATACTCTTTAACTTAAAAAAATGGTATAGTTGTAATAACAACATATTAGCTACTCGTATAATATCTCAAAACTGTAAGCCTTGAAAAAAAAAACTGCCTCTAAAATTAAATAATGAAATTACATTTTTATTTGGGAAATCAAAGATTTTCTTTTAAAGTTTATTAAATTCCATCTTTAGAGTATCAAACGATTTTAATGATATTTTAAATTGAAGCAAGATAAAACATATTATATAATGCAGATTGTTATTGTTTAGAAATGAATGTTTCAAATTTATTTCAAAACAAGGTAATTACAATTGAAAAAGATTGCAACAGTTTATTAAGACATTTTAGATACACTTGATAAGTGAATGGAAGGCTATTATACTTTTAAAATAATTTATTTTCAGGAACAAAATCTTCTTACTCATTAATTTGTAATATATTTTATGACCAGAAAAAAATAATTTAATCAGTTTTTAAATTAGACTTTCAGAATTTCAAATAAATTTTATTGAATAGTTATATATATATATATATATATATATACACAATTTTATTAAAACCATTCAATTAATTTTTAAAAAATGAAGAAACAAATAAACAGTTTTTTACAGACCAATGCGCAAAATGCTGCAAAAAGAAATGTAAAAAATGTATATAACAAAACCAAAAGAAATTCCATATCCCCAAAATACATGGAAGTCTTCATCAGGGAGGCCCCTCCATGTAGGGGTAAATAAAGAGAAGTTTCTGAAAGGATGTAGGCTCATAAGCTAAATTACATCCTTAGCCCCCAACTTCTCAGATTTCAGAAATCAAACTCAAACCTTCAAAAATATTATAAATATATACAAAAATTTTTTAAAAATACCAAAGGACAAGACCGACAAGGTTGTCGACAAGACCAAAAGTCTTTTGGTCTTGTCCTTTGGTATTTTTAAAAAATTTTTGTATATATTTATAATATTTTTGAAGGTTTGAGTTTGATTTCTGAAATCTGAGAAGTTGGGGGCTAAGGATGTAATTTAGCTTATGAGCCTACATCCTTTCAGAAACTTCTCTTTATTTACCCCTACATGGAGGGGCCTCCCTGATGAAGACTTCCATGTATTTTGGGGATATGGAATTTCTTTTGGTTTTGTTATATATATATATATATATATAGCTGAAAAAGGAGTTATGGTGTCATGTTTATTTTATACCGTAAAATTCACTCTAAGAATAATAATTTGAATGTAAAGTCTGTTTCAACTAATTTTAAAGCTTACTTCGGTCTTAAACTTATCATAACAATGAAATCCACTTTTACACAATTCTTAACTTCATAATCCTTATATTCCCTTAAAATGAATAAATTGATAAGAAAAAAAAATGTACAACTGTAGTTCATGTGGAATAAATCTTTTTTTATTTTTTCGGATATGTAAGTAAAATGCACACGAAGCTCTGTTCAACTAGATAGCTGTGTTGTAAATGTAGTGTTTCTCTGAATGTTGTAAATTAGTAACTATCTAATCATTAGACAACTTAATGCTCCGCCAATAGACAAAAACTGAAAAACTGCTGAGTTAGTGTTGATATCTCGTAAACGGTTGTACATATAAAAAATCTATTAGAAAGGTGTCTGGAATTTTTTATCTAATATGAAGTAATATCTTTAAAATATAAATAGTTGTATGTATAAATCGTCTAAAGTCAATTTTTTATATTCAATAATCAGGCTAATTACGACTGGAATTATAAGCATAGACGTGATATTATAAAGTTTTAAAGTAAACTAAACATTTTACTAAAAAAAGAGCATATGTAGGAAAAGTACATATTTTTTATATATAAGGGATGTGTGCATCATAAGCAGAATACATAATATATTATTTATGTATTTTGATAATGAATACTTGTAGTGTAGTTCACTTGATTTTTTTTTAAACAAACTGTAGTTTTATCATATGTGTTTGTGGATAGAAAGTTAAATGTTTTTACAATTGACATTTTTTATGTGTTTTGATGTTGGATTCTCGTAGCGTAGTTAACTTTATATTTTTTTAAACGACAATTTTTTCAAATGTGTTTTTGTTGTTAGTAAATGGGTATTTGTCTTGTAATTCTGCACATCTGCTTGCAGTCAGTGATGTATTTAAGCTTGTGGTATGAATAAAACATGTATGTTTCAAGGCTTTTAAATTTTTTACATAAATTCATATTAAAATGTGAAAGTCCTAAACTCTTATAATGGATGTTTTATAAGATATCTTAGTTTTTTTTCGAAATAGCAATGTTAAACCTATGTTTTCCACGGACGCTTTAATGGTCTTGTTGAGAAGCACGAGGTAACTTTACAATGCCTTTTTTTTACCAAATATCTTGCCATTTCAAAGTTATATGGAGATTATAGGTAATGTAACCTTTGTATGACTATACAGTCGTTTCCTATCTAAATGATAGCAAATAAATATTGTTTGTTAAAACTTTTTAAAATATTTTAATAAATTTGATATAAATTTTAATTCTATATTTCTCGTATCATTCATCATGTTTCAAATCAGAACCCATTTGAAATGGGTTGTGATTTCCAAATTTTTATGGCGCTTTAAAAAATAAATATCCTATCCACTTAATTGGTGTAGAATACTCCTATGCAGGGGTAATCTTTTATACCGTTTTTCTTTTTAGTTTAATATAAATAGCAATTAAATCATTATGTTTTTTGTCCGAGAAACGTCGGGTCTTTTTTCAAAACGTTAATAGTCGCTCTCGGTATTTTTGCCTCCGGTCTCCAGCAAACATTTTTCATTTAATAAAAAATCTTAGGTTTCAATGATGTTATAAGTTTGAAAAATACTTGAATTACAACTCATATTACATTATGAAGGTTTGGAATAACGGAAAAAATAAAAATGAATTAACGGAAGTGATCGTTGCACAAAATTTTTCCACCAATTCCAAATTTGCTTCTGAAAATGTACCTGAAGAAAAAACAGAGATGCTTTGTTAATTCATTATGGTGGTGGAGAAACGTTAAAAGACAGTTTCTCAATAGTTCTTCAATCTTTGTGTAATGGAATATCAATTATGAGAATTTAATTAACATAGGTGGCAAAAAAGACCGACACGAGACTACTGCTTTGTCTACGAAATAATCCTCATTTTGCGACATTTCCAAGAGGCACAACTCTATTTATCAAAAGTCTTTCAAGCCAGAAATTGTAAGACTGTCAAAACCAAAATTTATTTGAGATTAAAAATAAATAAATAAATAAATAATAGGAATCTTAGGTACACAATAAATTAAAATATTTATATATACGCTACTAAGATATAAAATTACTTTTAAAACACTATATTATTCATATAAATCTTAAATAATAGAAAGATAATTAAAATTTTTTAGAAGATTGTTGTAATTAGTAATGCACTTTACCTATCAAAACAAGTGGTCTTTTCTGGAGGGGCTAAAAGGTGCAGCCACCAATTAACAAATCACCATTAAACACGGAATTTATTTTTTTTTCAATCTCTATGAGCAATTTTATCATTACCGAAGGGATAACTTTTCTGGATCGGTAAGTCTCGAAATAGAAGCAACTTCACCCTTCTCACGATTAGGTTGAGACTAATGCAGAAGCATGGGTGGGCGGAGGGCAGCTGCTCCGGGCGAGCCATGTTTGAAAAAACACTTATATTTCTAATTGAAAAGATTATTGTATTTTATCATCGAATAAAATTATAACCTTCTATTTGTAATATCCCATATACATATGTGAATCAAACATAGTGTGAAATTTATGTATAAGTACAACAGGTATGAAATTTAATGTTAGTTACTTCAACATGATATAAAAATGATTTCCATACGTAGATAGAAAGGGTCCTCCAGAATTATGCTTGCACATAGATAGCGTTAGTCGGGCAGTGCGCATCACAAAATTTTCGTTTTCGTAGGTGGCTTCAACATCCTGCAAACAACACAGTATGACTCATCTCCTCTAGGATTTATCCCAGGACTCAACATCCAGCTACTTGCCACGCCTAATATTACTACCATTATAATTCTAATAGAAATCCATGCTATACAGAATCGCAAGTCGTCGACACTGTTTGAAGGACTCACAGCCAAAAAAAAAAGACAAGTCCAATTAAAAAAAAAAGAATAATAAAAATTGTAATTTAACAGATTGCAACAACTATATAGAAAATGATATTTTCATAGACTAAAATTTTAAAGAATTATAAAGAAAATCTATATTACAAATAATACTAATAATAATAAACATTACTTTTTAGTTGAACCAAACGTGGTTTAAATAATTATAGAGTTCTCTATTACATAAGCCATGGATTAAAAGTTAATATTCCTGTACCCAACATATACAAATTTTAGGGGGAACTGGGGCACATTGATACTTGGGGCACATTGATACACCTCCTGTACAGCACACAGGGTCATTACAAGAAGTTTCACAACAGCCCCAAAAGGTGATACTAGTGAAATTAACTACATACAGAAAGTTTTGGACTGATTCAATAGTTTGATGGAATGGGGTGGGTGATTAATTGTTTTTGTGGATCAAAAGTAAATTTGAGTTGTACAATTAAAATGGTATTATACAACTGTTCCAGTATTTTCAACCGAAAAGAATACCGTCCCTGGCAAGTAAAGTTACTCTTCATCAATTCCTCATTTTTTTATGTTAGATAAATTATCAAGTGTTGGATTTGCGACTCATTTTATTAAAAATGGCTGTATGGGGCACATTGATACAGTCTTTGTCGGGGCACATATTGATACAACCTAAATCCTTTTCTAGTTCATTTTTTCATTACCTTTTATTTATTTATTTATTTATTTTACCATACACTCCTTAATTCAACCATTTTTCGTCAAACATTTCTACTATTAGTTTTTATTGAAGTGAAATAGCTCTAATTTCTTTCTATTAGAACATTTTATGGTATTTTTGCAAACAGAAGACGTACAAACTTACACAATATCGAGTGTTAGTAGAATTAACAAAAGAAATGGACAGCAGCCTGTCAATTCTCATATTTATATCGATTCTCCAGAGAAAAAAGTATTATCGACATGAGAAATGTTAAGTAAGAGAAACAAGCTGCAGAACATTACCAGATAATTATATTATAAATATAATTTTTATTATAATTATCCTTTATCTTATGTTTGTAAACCGAAATATAAACAGAAAACCTGATAATTCTTTCACTTTTCCTAAGAAAGAAGATAATTCTGGAGTTAAAGTGGCAGATATGACAAAGTTGCCACAGCCAACAAATAGACAAGGAACAGCCAGAACATCAGGTCATTATACATTTCATTTTGATTGCTTTAATATCGCTTACAAATAAATTGTTTGCGATTTTAATGTCTATAAATATATATATAAAATGGTTTGGGAACTATTTTTCTATGAAAAATATGCATTGGTGTTATTTTGTCTCCATTTTTCCCAGATGTGTCAATGTGTATCAATCTGCCCCGGGGATGGGCACATTGATACAAATTAGTTTTTTTGATTTTTTTAAAATTACATGCAAAAACAATATAAAAAACAACGATTGTACATTTTTATAACACACTACACAGGTTTTGCTGACATCACATAGAAAAATAACTTGAAATTTCTGCTTTTTAGACACCAAAAAATTTTTTTTTGAAAAAAGCTGTATCAATGTCCCCCAGTTCCCCCTATATGAAATTTTAATTTTAGAATTTTCGGTGCTGCGAAGTTTTAAACTTGTAAACATCACATATTATCATTTTTACACAGTCGTATAGAGAAAAAAATTTAATTTTAAATGCAGTTTGTTTGAAAGTTCTATCTCAATTTGTTTTTAAGTTATTAAATTTTGTAGATTTTTTTATTACTTTTTTTGTCATCGGGGTAACAGAAGTATTCAATTTTTGGACATTAAACATGGACCAATCAGAAAACGAATAAAATAAAAAAAATGCGGAATTTAACCAATAAAAAGATTCAGATATACTTCAGATTTCCCAATACCGAGGACAACAACTATTTTCCAAATAGTTAAAAAAAAGTATGGGACAGTGCATTTAAGAGGTGAGTAAAATCAGTTTTATCAAACCCCAGAGTAAACTAAATCTGTAAACAGATGGCATATAAGAGAAAGCATGTGAAAACAGATCTGGTTCTCTGCGGGAGTGGAAAAAACTGATTTGATGCACCTTCTAAACTATCACATTTCCTCCACCCCTCCACAAATTTCGTTGGTCTACTATGGTTGTGTGCCCCTCATTTAACACACTCATAATTATCTTTGCATACAATTAATTCATTTACCGACTATATATTTTCTAGAGAATAATTTAAAAGCTTTATAGGTATATACGTAATTATGTAAATAAGTAGCACCCATTGTGTCTTCCAATCTTACCGTCTTTCCACATACAACAGCGAAAAAACTACCGACCGAATCATTTGAAATTTAATTTTGTCGAGTGATTTAAAATTTTATCAAACTCGGATGCATAATTCAATTATAGGGGCAATAAAATATTGCGTTACATCATGATCAATGGGAAAAATATTTTCAAGTGCATTTTAGTGATGTTACAATCTTTTGAACATAATACAATTAATATGGATCTTAGAAATGTATACTAAAATTTACATCCTGTATAATATGTTGTGTAAAGAACAGTTTTTAGCAATATAGAGGGCCACATAAAAGTATTATATTACATTATGGTAAAGGGGAAACATTGTTTGGGTTGCGTTTTAATGATATTAATTTATTTCAAACTTTATGAAATTGATATACGTTGGTCATTTTTACTACAACTTAATTCCTGTATAAGGAGACTAGATAAAGATTCCTGTTAAAGACACTATACTAAATTGTATCCGAATAACTGTAATTAAAAAACTTCAGTACATTACAATCGCGCCTTATTTGCTTCATCTGACGTACATTTTCTAACTTGTTTTAATTGCTTTTCATTTGACACCTTTTTTGTTTGTTTCAACAACTAATCATTAAAAAATTCTTGGATCCTGTTTTCCAGATTTATAGAATATAATTAAAATTTCAACACATCATAAAAACCGTATCGACTTTTGTATCAGAAATGTAGAACCCCTTGACTGCCCAGCCAAAGGGTAATATTGTAATGTTGTTTTCTCAGTAATTTATTAAAAATATTTAAAAAAAAGATGTTTTTTCCAACCTGATACAAAATATGTTATTAGTATCGGTGTATAACCTTTGATAGCATCAATCCTAACTTAATTTTTCAGAACTGGGTTTTATTTGTGGAATTATACAAATTTAAATATTGCTTATATTTTGCAGTGAAACCTGCGGCTTAGTGTGTGAAAAAATCAGCCGCAGTCAGTCAGGCGGTTAAAGCACTACAAAAGTCTTTCAAGTCTAATTGACTGTGTATGTTTACTCGAGTACAATTTATTTCTTTATTTATAGTGTAAAATATAAATTTAGTACCGACTTAAACATTTTACCCTTTCAAGCATTTATTAAAATTTGGGAGGCTCAGCAATGTCTGAGCGAACATCGTAAAATGAAATCCTTAATGCGCCATTAAAAATATATTGAAATAAAAAATTGAACTAGCGGATTAATCACAAATTTAGGGTTGTGACTAAGGAAATCTAATGCAAATTGAAAAGCTAACTTTCTGAAAGAAAATGAAAGTTTTTTTCAAATTAAAAAAAAGATTTTCTAAGAGAATCTTAAGATAAATTTTCTTAATGACATTTTTTAAGCAAAAAAAGTCAGAAATCGCACGTCGAGTGTATCAAATAAGGTGCGTTCGTACTATAACAAAGCTTTAAAAATAGTCAGATCTTAGTGTAATAGTATGCAGTACTTAAGATACAGTATAGTTGCCAAAATCTTTCGTGTGACCCTTTAAATACTATACAGTTTCTATTATGCAGGAACTAAGTTGTATTAAACTTCCGCAACGGATATCAGTTTTATACAACGTGAAATATTTTAATGTAATGAAAACGCGTCCCAAACAAAGTTTCGACCTATACCATTATGCATTGGTGGCACTGTAAATGAATAACAAATAGTCTTTGCATCACATACTTTACAAAATGTTTATATTAATGCATACGTCGCAGATTCATAGCAATTTTATTATGTTCTGAAGAGTGTAGCTTCATTGCCGAAGCGTCAGTGAAGGCTTACTTTGGAGACAAAAATTTTTTGGTTTCTGTCTGTCTGTCAGTCAGTCTGTCGGTCTGTCTGTTAAGCGATAACTAACGCAAAAAACATCCGATTGACTTGAAATTAAGTGGGTATGTTAGTGAGGCACTGGAATTAAGCTGTATTTTTTTTGTTAGATTTGATTCATTCGTTCGTAATATATAGAATATTTTATTTTGCGCAATAATGCTTTTCTATGGCAAATCCAATGATTTTCAATTTTTTTTCCTTGAGAGAAAATGACACATTTCATTAATGGAATTCAATGATAAATGGACACTGAAATTTACTAGTTAAATTATTCCTATTGTTTTGAAATTTTGACTACACATTTGTCAGATTTTTTAAATTATTACTGTAAATTTTGGAGATTTTTTATAAATGTATTCCAATAATATAAACTAATTTGTTTTAGAGATTTACTTACTTAAAATGCATTTATTTCATTTTCTTTATTTTCTCTTGATAGTTGCTAAGCAACCATTCATCCCAATCCTTATTATATTTTAATGCGATAAATTTGAAAGCAAATACGAAAAATTAAATGAAGTCAACGTCAAAACTCATGAATTAATGTCTTTGTATTTTTGTGGATAAATATAACATAGCCCAGAAAAGAGTATAGGCTATGTTATATTAATTTTATTGAAATATTTTCCTTAATAATTCAAAATTTCCTTCTTTTTCATACAGAATCAAGAGCGATTTTTTAGATAAAATTTAACTAATTTCCTTTATCGTTGCCAAAAAAAAAAAAAAAAAAAAAAATCTGGAATAATTTTTCAACGGCAACAAGTTTCAATTGAGCAATTTCCATTCGAAAAATTAAACTAAGAAAAAATAAATATGACGTCAGAATTAAAATAAAAGTAAAAATAGTACTTTGTTAAATATTAAACACGGAAATTTGTTTAGTTAATAAGAATTTTTCTGACAAACATGGGGGCATAATTAGAAGTAAAAGAAATAAAAAATAATTATATTTTTAACAAATATTTCAATTAATAAAATTTGACGTCATAATTGAAATAAAACAGGTATTTTATAGTTGTCGTTAAAAATACAAGAAACATTGACAGCAATAACTCATGAATAATGACGTCATTGCCGAAACTTCGGCGAAGACTTATTTTGGCGACGCAAATTTTTTTGTTTTCCGCCTCTCAGTTTGTTCTGCCCGTCTGTCCGCGATAACTGCTACAAAATGCAATCAAAACTTCTTTTTCCCGTAAACAAAATTGTAAAACCCTAGATTACTGAGTTTACACTTTCAAAAGTTCCTGATACATCAGATTTAGGTGTTTTTGGTGGGCAGGTATCTAGAAGTTTGAGGATAATGAAAAATGCTTATTAAAACTGTTACTTATCCTTATAAATCAAAATGTAGAAAAAAATACAAGATATACGATAACCATTAGCAGATTGATAGAAAGTTAGAAATTTAAATTTAATGAGACTACGGGGGGTTCACGGGAGCTTAGCCCCCCTGAAGAAATCTACTGTGGTATAACGAAAAAACAAAAATAATAGATCATGAATTTTTCAGAATATCCTAACATAACTAAATCTTTAATTTAACAGCTTTTGATGGCTTCAAATTTCTTATTCTTATTTTATTCTTATAAATAATTACGTAATTCGAAAATTTTAAATTACAGTTTCCAGGAAGTTGAATATTACGCTAAGTGTGCTTTAAAAAAAAAGAAGTGAAAAGCTGACGTTGAGGCTTTTGATCTGCAGATTTACTAGTTACATTGCATTTGAAACTATTTTTCCCATTGGCCGTAATGTAACAGAATTTTTTCATTGTCCCTGTAACTGAAATATGCAATTGAAATACCTCGACAAAATTATGCAGCAATTATACATTTTAAATTTCAAATGATTCGGCTCGGTACTTTTTACTCTGCTATATACATACCTCCAAACGGACTGAAAAACGACTATAGGTATGACGTATTTATATATTTACGAATGCACTTAAAAAGAAAATTTTGTTGACGTAAAAATCATCCTCGTTAAAAAACTGTGATACGAATAATGATTCTGTACCATAAATGGAAGAACTTGCAGCTACTTAAAAAAATATATTGTTCATCATAAATTTGTTGAAACATATTATTTATATAAATCTCCAAAGCCGAGTCTATGGATGTTTTCCTTTTATCAGAATACGAATATTAATATAAATTTAGTAAAATTGCACAGTTATAGAAAAATCAACTTGTTATTTAACTTTAAACAGACAATATATATTACAAAGAAAAAAGAGATTTCTTCGATTAGTGTATCTGAAATTGTAATAAAAATTCTTCTACTTATAATTTATGTGATATAACTACGAAAAGTAAAATTTAAAAAGATAATAACATATTTTTAACAATAAAAATAACTTTCTTGAGCGCTTAAAAATAATAAAACGTATCACTGAAACTTTTTTAGAAATGATAGACATATTATAAAAAATAACTTATGTAGAGTACTCAAAGTCATCTTAATGATATAATATAAAATTACACAAATAATACAGTATTTAAAATGTGATTAAATAATTAAAAATATAAAAAGTTGAGTACTTTCGATTCATACTTAATCATTATCAAAATTTAAAAATTAATGGGAAAGTAATAAAAATCTACCTAATCTGTCATTGCACATACTACAGATAAATTAAGAAATCAAATAATACCATTTCTTAAACAGGTATTCCGCATTTAATTTTAAACTTGCATTCTTTAAGTTTAAAATTAAAAGGGCCTTTAATGTCTGTTCACGTTATAAGAACTTAATAATATAAAATATATCGCCATCGGTAATAGTTTTTCATTTTGCAATATTAATGAATTAATTAATTCTTTTCAAAATGATCAAAAGTCTTTTAAGACACCTTAAAAATAAGAAATAAAGCAGGATGTATTACATGTCTAACCTTTTTGAAAATTTTCGACATGCTATTTTTACATTTAAAATAAATTTAGCCCCCTCCCCACGTACAAAATTGAAAAAGAAAAAAAAACCAAATGCCAAAATTGACGAGGATGTAATGTTTGCAGTGTACAATAGGGTGTTCACAAGATATATGGGAAAAAATTGTGTTATAACTTTAAAAATATTTCATGAATTATAATTTATTATTTGTTATCGAGATCTGCTCTTGGACATTCCTATCGAATGATAACGAGCTGCTCAATTTGTATTTCAGTTTATGTAAAACGAACAACTGAATTTCGATGTTTATTGCAAAGATGGTTTTGCTACCAGTTATCATTAACAATTTATAGAATTGATTAACAATTCCCGCCTTCCCCCCCCCTTTTATCGGTATGATGGCAGAAATGCAACATTCAAGTTTTGCGCTTTTTATTTTATAATAATCGCCAAGTGAAAATGAACACGAGAAAACTGCTAGACTTGCAGTACACTTATGAGTTAACCACATATTTTAATTTTAAGTAGAAGTGTAATACGACTTTGTTAACAGCTATTTTCATAAACAAACAACTGAGCTGATCAAAACCAGATTTAAAAATTCCGATTTAGAACTGTTTTTCACAGGAATATTAACTGCTTCATCATTTTTTGAACAATGTAGAGACGATAACATTTTTTATTTCTCGTGCGGATGTAGAACAGTTAAAAGGAGTTCTTCAAATTGAAAATATTATCGGAATAACTCATTCAAAATCCATATTTTCATCAATTGAAAAGTGGCAGAAAATTGGCAAAACCGAGGCAATTTGTTTTGATACAACTGCAGTAAACCTTAGTCACCTCTGAAAAGCTTACATTTTGTTATCGAAATTATAAAATGAAATATTTTGTGTATTTACAATATCGCCACCATTAGAAATTATCATAAAAACTTTTTTGATTGTAATTTGCGCAGTGCATACAACCACAATCTCCAAGCCAGACATTAAAAAAAATCAGATTCGGTTGTCTAAGTTGGATGAGACTAAGCATAAAACTGCTATTGAAGATGAAATATTTAAAATGATTTAAAATAAGTAAATTAAAGGTGTGTATTGGTGTATTTTTGTCGGCCGATTATCTACGCTTGGGATATAGGCCCAGGGGGGGTGCCCTTCGTGGGGGTCTTTCTAAGGGAACCTAACCCGTATTTACGCAAGGCTCGAAGAAAACCACGGAAACTCCGAACGGTTAGGCCGACGGTTGCGATTGGGTTCGAACCCAGCACCTGCCGTCTACCAGTTGAGAGGTTCAAACCTCTCGGCCACTGGTGGGGCAGTAAATTAGAGGAAATTACGAGTTTTTTACTGAATATTTAAAAAATAAATAGCCCAGGAATGATTATAAATAATTTATCCAACTTTGCGAGATTTTCATAAGGCGTTTTCCTCCAAAAGATATTTTTTCAGAGCCCTTGGTGCTATTCATGACAACAGATGCATGATACAAGCCATTTATTCTCTCAAAATATGTTTTTCAGGTTCTCAATAAAAAAATAGAAAAAGAACATTAAAAACATTTGCTTCTTTATAATCAATATTTATCGTTAAGGCGTAGTTCAATGCTTCCATTAACAGTTCGGCCGCCGATCAAGACCTACGATTATTAAAATGACTTGTCTGACTACAGAAAATTTTTTAAATAGGTTACAAACAAAGAACTCGCTAGAATGATAAAACTTCTTTGATATCTTAACTCGGATCAAGTAGCATTTTTGTATTTAGATGATACTTTTTAAAGAAAAGAAAAAATAAGCATGGTTGTAAAATTAATGTCAATTAAATAAGAAAATGATGATGAGGATAGGAATGTAAGACTATCAATAGATATAATGTGGATTATTTACTAACAAAGAAGTCAATGTTTTTATTTTGTCACAAACTTTAATTTTTTAAGTGATTTTATATTAATATACAATTTTTAAATACTAACCTTAATGTAGTGGTTTAAAAAATAAACATTATTTGAAACCAGAAATCATAGTAAATAGTTTTAAGGTAGTCAATAGCGCACAATTTATGTATAAAAATTTAGCACATGGGAGTATACATTCAGGCATATCAATAAAACTATTAAAAGAAATTTAACATTACAAGCACTAAATTTTATACATTTATAATACAGAAACTCATTTTAATCGTTCAATTTACTTGTGATTGAATATCATTTAAAACGAAAACATGAACTATCCTGCTAAATTTCGGTATTGCCATTGACATAAATGAGATTTGAGTTCATTTTAGTTTGTAGATGGCTCCCTAAGCAAATTTCATATACATCAATGAAAATTAGACTTTATTTCCAATAGTTCAATAATAGTAATTTACTTCTACGATAATTTGTTGGGGAATTAGTAGGGGGTGTTTACTTGCTTTTGCCCACGACTAATCAATAGCTCGAATAATATCAGAATGGCAACTCGAAAGTAAAAAATCGGATAAAGGAACATAAAAATGACCTATGATTTAGTATACCAGTGCTGCCCTTTTCAGACTTTACCAAAACAGGTCATTAAAATCTATTTAAATAATTGCAAGAATTATATGCCCTCTGAAAAACTGTTAGGAACTAATAATTCGTAAATTTATTTAACTTTTAAATAGAAGTAAAAAAGCATGAAGTGGTATTTTATACTACGACTTTCCACATATACTGATCAGAAATCAGTGATTTATAATAAACAAAACGTCCTTCCTCCCCAACCTTTTACCCGTTATCGCCATTTTATGGAATGAACAATGGAATTTAGACGTACAATTTGAAGCAATGTACTCTATAAGTAAGATATAAACACGCAGCTTTCACAAGAACTATTTAAAATGTAAATCCTCATGATGGCTAAGTATTAGACAAAAGTATTCGGTTTTTAAGATTTTAGTTAATTCAACTTCTCTTTCATCAGTCTTTCAAATACTGTGTGGTACTTGAAGTATTTTTTTAAATCGACGTAAAACAAAAGTACTAATGATTTCTCATGGAAATAACATATAACACTTCCAACCTTTTATTCCTCGAAAACATTTCGTTCATCACAAAGTTGTCAAAACATAATACTTAGGTAAATAAAAAATTCTCTACAAGTAATTCTACAAATACTTTTTATTCGTCACTTAATTCTTTGAAAATGTTTTATCGCAAAAACTTCTTTTAGAAATAAAAAATAATAACATCATATATTTCCATTCATATTTTATATAGTTTCGCCATCTTCAAAGAAAAGTTAAGAAAACTTTAAAGAAAATAATCATTCACAGAGAAAAAAAATATTTTGGCAAAATTGGGCTAACAAACGGATTATTATATTTTTTTAAACCCAATTTGAATGAAGTGCTATATGTAAAAATGTTCGTATAGCTACGTAAATATTTTTTACATGATCAATATTTTGTGCATAATTATTTTTGTGTATAAATGTAAATACTATAAGATTTCGAGAAGGCTGCTTTTTTTATTACAGCGTTATATGTTTCTATTAGAAAAGGATTACAAATACTAACTTATAATAATAGAATATTAAATTCATGTAACATTTGCATGGCATTTGGTAATAATGTGCTTAATATTAAAGCGTTTTCCTAAACAAGGAAATGAATTTTTAAAAATCAAAAATTTTAATGCATTTTGAACAGTTTTATATACATTTTTCAATAATATTTGTATTTGACATTTAAGTATTTTTAAAGAGAACATTAAAGTTGATTTTCTCATTTAGGCCTTAAAATAATAGGAATTTGTAAGTATACTACCAAACTATTTTACCATAATAAATAAAAAAGTACCTGAAAAGCTTATAGTTTTTTCAAATAGATTTTATATCAGTTAATGAAGCAGGCATATTTATAGTTCAACAAAGGCAGCATATTCCCGGAAAATAGTAAATTTCAATATTGAAATTATAATTGAAATAATTCGATAATCTAATATTCATTTTATTAATTATTTGAATTTGCTATTATTGAAAATTTGGATTTCAATCTTTAACTATTATTGATGTGTATTAGTTGGTAAATCGGTTGATACAACCAAAAAAATTGATAAACGTTTTAATAAATTGATGAAAAAATTTAGTGCCATATACAAAGTGTGTACGCAAAGTTTTAAGACTGCTCTCAGGATGCAAAATTTACTAAGAATTTTTATACAGCGAACCAAATTTTTTTAAATATGACCACTGGGCACCAATACAGTGCTCTCAGCATTTTTGTTTTCATTTTTCATAGGCTCCTTGGAAGTCTTCGTGCTCAAGGCTGTTAAAACACCTCACCAAAGCTGCCTAAATCACTGAAAACGTGTGAAATAACCTCCCTTCTAGGTTCTTCTTCAACCAAGCTTCAAAAATGTTATTGAGAGAAAGATCGGAGCTAAAGGGGGCTTGCAATAATATTGTCGCTTTAACCTTAGCCAAAACTATGATGGTATGGTGATCGGCATGGGGGATTATTCTTGTGGGGATTATTCTTGTTAGAGGGATTATTCTTGTGGTAAACAAGCCAAGGGGGTGTGCCACTTCATCCTATGACATTTCTATTCAGAATCGTTCTGTTAGAGCGACGTCTCATCAGCAGTAACATATTTATCGGAAAAAATTGGTACTTTCGTGCAATCGACTCATTGGGGATCAATGACACGAACTTAATCCACTGGCAATCTATTCAGCCCGATGTCTCAGAGGCAACTGACACGAATGTTCTACGTTATTTGATATCCCACAATATCTCACCCTGTCGGTGGAACGCGTATGCGCGCGTGGAAACTCACTACTCAGGAAACAATCAGATATGAAACTTATTGAATGCAACATGTATTTATTACACATTAGACAACAAAGGTGGAGAGATCTAGTATCTATTTCAGACCGTATTTTCTAAAATAATTTTGACTATCCAAGATCGCTTCTTAGATATCCACTGGAAAGATAATTGTTTTATATGTACCTTGGAAAGACTAACACAGCAATGATATCTAAGCAATAACTAATGAACTTTGTATGTAAAACCCTCTGTAAAAGAAATAAAAAATATAGAGGGAGAGTCCCTAATATCACACCATTGTTTTATATCGCATCCCTCATGATATCATTCACATTAGCTTAACTACTATCTAGTCTTATAAGGCGTCACACATTAGACAACATTTCAGACATGGGCGCCTTGTTTAAATATGCAACTATGTTTAATCTCTGTTGTTTTTTATAGTCTCGTGCAAATTAAAAGTTTTTATCAACTTCCTCATGCAGGGAAAAATCAGTTTCAAAGTAAGTTCTGTTCATAATAATTGTAACACAAGTGCAATCACATAGTCATGTTGTTTAACTAGATATACGCTTTCTATTTTTAATTTATCCGGTAGAGTCAGCCGTATTGCAATGTTTCGTTCTTGCTACTATCGCATCTCTGCTGTATTCCTAATATCGCATTGTGCGAACTTAACCAATCTGTTTTATTTATGTAATTTTTTTTATTTATGAAACAAAATATAAGTCTTTTTTATGAATGTACATTTGCAACAAAACTGTAAATGATGGTTCCAGTGTGGTAGCGTGATAGTCCCATTTGACACACCTTGCACATAATGATTTTTTTATAACTTTCATAATGCAGTTTTATGAAGCAAAGCTCTTTCTTTCAAATGCCAAAAATCGTTTGATAAAATCTGAGCAAACACTTCAAGGCGAACTGTTTGTGAAGACGATATTAGCTATGGCAAAAACTTTCGTTATAACTTGATATATAATTTAAATAGCTAGAAAATCTTCAGATCAGGAGCCTCAACGTTAGCTCTGCAATTTCTTCTATTTTAATCTTATTTTATTAATATTCAACTTCCAACAACCTACATTTTTTAACACTTAAATATTTATAAGTATATAAATTTTTTAGAGGTTTTCAATAGAAATAAATAATAGAATAAACTATCCTATTAGCAATATTTACTTAAACTCAATCTCTTATAAATTAAATTATATCTAATTTATAATAGTATTGTTATAAATTTTAGTTCGGAAAATCAGTTTTTATGTTCATCGACTCATAACTCAAATGAAAACGCACTGACGTTAATTATTATTCATAGGTCCAATTATTTCTCCTTTTTCTTCTATAGGCAAATTCCTTTGTGCGTCCCTGTAAATGAATGGTATGTTTCTTGCGCACCATATTCTACAGGAAGAATATTGTAGTAAACTTTAGTGATGTAGATCAATTTCAGAATCCTTAAAATATCATTTAAGTACACAACAGATGATTTACCCTCGTAGATCTTAATGCAAGGAATTCTTTTGAGTGTCCCTGTAAATGAACCGATAATGCTTCACAATTAATTTTCATTACCGAATATGCCACAGTAAACCACAATAATGTACATCACTTTCATAACTGTCGGATTATATTTGTGCGAGAAAGAGCCTGAATAGACAGACTTACGAACAGACAAACTCAATTTATAAGCATTTTTGAACTATGCCGGAGAGTGTTGAATACGTAATGTTATTAACATCGTTTAAATTTGACTCAAAGCTATATTGCACATCACATCATTAAAAATTAACTAACATCTAATTTCTCCCTCGAAGGCGTTCAGCTTAATTTTTCTTAATTGGAATTATTTAAACGATTTATTTTTTTAACAGTTATGAAATGCTTTAATAAAGAACTCACGAAAGAAAAAGAAGAAAAAAAAATGGAATATGTATCATGTCAAGTACTTAAAGTGGTAAAACAAAATGGTTTATATTATTGGAAAACATGTCTACAATTCTACAAAAATTATACACCTAATTTAAAAAGTTTGACGAATATATTGATAAAATTTCAAATGAATGGGAATAGTTAAAAACGTTAATTGAAACTTTAAACATTCATAATTTGTCATTTAAATTACGCAAATCAAAAGCGTCATTTCATTGCAACAAATGGAGATTTGAAAATAGTCTGTATTGCGATTGAAAAGCATTGTGGTGCAAAATAAAATGTTTTGTATTTTCCAAACGAATGAATCAAACATAACAAAAAACTATACAATTAAATCTGGTTACCTTATGAACATGCTTACTTAATTTTAAGGAAATCGGTTGCTTTTTACGGCAGTTATCGCAGAACAGACAAGCAGATAGATGGACAGAAAGACGTAAAACAAAAAATTCCGAGTTTTCAAAGTCTTCCAAAGTCCTTCCGAGTCTCCTCCTTCACTGATGTTTCGGCAATTAAAACCTTTTCAAAGCCATACTCAGATTGTGTAAATAAATACAATTATTTTTTAATCCGGTTGCATAAGTCTTTAGTCAGAGCAAATTAAATGTAATCAAAAAATGTAATCAATATACTTATTTTTTTCACTACTTGATGTTATGTTACCCAAAACTTATTATTTCGCAGAATATGTAATATATTTGCCCGTATAATTAATATTTCGTATCTGCATAATAGGTGGAACTAAATTATGTTGGTTACGCTATTTTTTTTTTAATTAAAAGTTTTTCCTTTTAATTATTACCATTAAAAGAAAACTGCTTATATTTTTCAAGAATTATTTTAGAGAAAGCGATTGTTTGTCGATCAGAGTAACTACATTATTTTTTATGTATAGAGATGGCTTTTTATATGACCAACGATAGTTTAAACGAATTGACTACGTCTTTCAGAAATAAATCATATGGAACTCTTTTCATCTTTTCAGCCGACTAGCACAAATGCTCCTACTACTTACAAATATATATCCATTCATGTATTTAGTAAATATAAAGAGATTGAAATCAAAATATATTCACTGGATTACCTTGGATAGTACATTTAATCAAGAAATACACACTTACAACTGAATGTTGCATATTTCAGCACCCGACTGTTTACGATTCCAGCAATAACTCACAGTAAATAGAAACTTCTATTTTGCCTACATGCCTGGTTTCTACAAGCACAGAAAATGCACCAACTCAACTTTTCTAAAATCACTTATTTATGAATATGCTGAGGAGGTCCATCCTTCACTATAATACATTTGTCTAAAGTTTCTACATAAAATTAGTGGCAGCCTTGCTTTTTTTAATTTTATGGAATACTGAAATAACCGATATAACTGATACATATACTGATTAAGGAGTAACTGATATAACCGGTGTAACATTGAATGTTACACCAGTAATATAGATTTAAATTACACCTTTATATAAGTGTAAAAAATACCCCATAAAATTGCAGGCAGCAGCTGCCACAAATTTTAGGGAGTAACGTTACATAAATTTACACAGTGTTAAGTAGCAGAGGGCTATATATCGAATAAATATTACCATTTCTTGACTTTATTGTTTACAATTTCACTAAGGAAAAAAATGATAGTAAGATACACTTGTACAGTTTCCATTGCAGTATACGTATAAATAGAAGAAAACACATTATTAGAAGAAGAAAAATGAGAATTTACTTTATTAAAAATAAATATACAGATATAATGACCGCTGCAACTTCTGGTATTTTATTTTATTTATTTAAATTTAATCTGTTTAGAAACCAGGATCACATCATTTACTTCGTAAAATAATATTTGCGTACATAAGGTTTGGGTCTCTCAAATTGGTAATAAGTCTTTTTTTTTAAATCACAATAAAAAAGATATCTTTCAAGCTGTTTCTAAATACGAAGTGACAATAAAAGATAATTAAAAAAAAATACAATATATTTTATAAAAGAAAAACTACAATACTATCAATTTACATGCATATCAATAGAAAATCGAAAATCTTTTTTTTTTCTAACTTAAAAAAAGAAGTTTATCATAAAGTTTACCAGACATGTTACTTATGTAAATAAAAATGTCGTTAAAAAGGATTAAACGAATATTTTTCAGCCGAACAAATCGTGAGAAAAATTGAAGAAATAATGTACACGACTTTTTCTCAAATTTTCTCTGTTGTAGAAAAAAAAAGTGTTTTACCGTAAACTTTTGGTAACAAAAAATAACCTCATATATTTCACTTCCTTTTTAACAAAGTTTATTCTTCGATAAAGAACAATTAAGAAAACCTTAAAGAAAATTATACTTCATAGTTCATAGAAAAATAAAAATCGTTCTGAAAGTCTGGGAAGAATTATCTTTCATGTTTAAACTTTTGTATAAAATTTTCATTGAATTTTGTAACGAAGTGCGTTTTTAGGCAAGTATTTTCTATTATTTCAAAGTATTTTTTGTCAAAAGAATTGCCAGTAAGAGATTTTATTCGGCACAGCTAAAAATATTTGAAATTATTTTTATTTTATTTTTTTCAAAAGCTCAGAAATAATAAGGGTTGATATTTTATATTAATTGAATAATTAATGAACATTTTAAGAAGTATAAATTAACACTGATGCCTAGCTTTCAGATACTTTATAATCCTGAGAAGAATTAATAAAAATTATGTAAAAAAATTATGCACATTTAGGAAGAAGAATTATAAATTGAAAAAAAAATGTTTCGGTGAAAAAAATAAGAAAAAATATTTGAAAAAATAGGAAGAAATTATTTAGAAGTTACAAATTCACATAATGTTTCTTCTAAAATATCTTTTTTGTAGATAAAATAGACACACGTGAAAACATATGGTTCTTCCAAATTATTTTCATGTTAAATAGAAAAAAATAGAAATTGCAATAATGTGAAAAATTATTTTAAAAGTGTCAAATAAAGTAAGTTCGTACTATAATTAGGTTTATAAATAATCAGATTTTGCACATGCAAAATTGCATGAATACAAAATGTATTGTGACTGTATATCTTAAATTCAGTATTATGGTAAAAATATGACACAATCTTAAATAGGACTTAATCACCCTAAAATTTACAATCATTATCTATTAGGGGATTCCATAGAATTATACGTTTTTACATACAATTGCCCTCAAACCTAAAAAAAAGTTACGGCAATAAATATGTGAACAGAAATTAAATTTATATAGTACTTTTTGTACTTTTAATTAAACTTATATAATACTTTAAATTAAATTTATAGAAACTTTTAATTCAACATTACTATGTAATATCTGGTATAAAGAAAATAGTTCGAAAAAAGAAATCATTAACATTTTTAGCAGTCTGGTAACAAAGTTTATTACCAGATACGTATATAGAGAATTTTAAGAAATATGGGAAATAATTTTTTAATTCCCGATTTTGGACACGGATTTAGGAACTTTATATTGCCGTTTTAATGCTCGTTTTACTTATCTACACTGTTGACAACTGGTGGACATAGTTCATTCTTCTTGTTAAACATAGTAACGATCTGCTGCTTTTAAAAAAATCGTTAAATTATTGAGAGTTTATGGATAATTCGTTATCTTAAGCCTTATGTAAAATTATAGAGATTACAAAATCCAAGATTCGGTTAAATAACACACTGGTTATTCAATCAATAGTTTTCTTCAGTTTTCAATATATTCAAATAGTCTCTATAAATTAACATCGTTAATAGTACACAAGACTCCGTATATTTATTTTTAAAGATAATAATCTTATTTAGTTTTCAAAATTGGCAATGCAATCTTTACAAAGACTCAGAAAATCTGAAAATTTAGAGTAAATTTAAACGACTGTGTCAGTTAATTTTTAAACATTTGGTCCTTCCCGTCTTGGATTTAAATCCCGAGACGTCTTGACAGATGAAGAATATCTTACTGTCTGAGCTATAGAAGCTGTTGATGCGTACGAAATATGCCTTTTATGGTTCGACAGGAAAAGTGATGATTGAACTGCAAAATCGATAAAAATCCATACTAATTCCGAGAAGATGATTTTTTCGATTTCTAAATTATTCTGAGTTTAAAAAAAATATTTTTAAACTGCATTTTCTTCTTTAATTTGTCTAGTGAAATTGCAAGATAATTTTAAAAGCGTGTATTTGGAATTTCAGTTTTTAACAAAGATAAAAATATTTTAAATAAAGGCATGAAAATTCCTCCAGAGAATTATAAATAAGATAAGGGAAATGTCTGTAAAATGATGAACGAAAAACTCGATAGAAAGCATTTAACTGAGAACTAGTGTAAATTTAAAGAGAGTCGTATTTTTTTTCTTGTTTTTTACTGAAATTTTTAACAATGTAGTGGTATCGCATAGTTCCAATTACAGACGAATGTTTTTTAATCCTACTTCCTACCCATTTTTATATAAAAATATTACGCACGCTATATATTTGCATATTAATTAACCCTCTAAGAGTTTTAATGCGAATAGAATATAATGATAGTTGCCTGTAATTGAAATTTTAAAATATTCCCATGTAAATGTTAAAATGGAAAGTTCTATATGCAATGTACTAAGCTAATAATGAATAGGAGAACTTTTTTTTTAACTTAACAAATAATCTTTAAGGTTAGATGAGTATCATAACTGAGCACTGGCACGGTAATCCATGGTACTCCGTCCCAAATCTTGACCTGGACATTTTTAGCTGTGTTAAAATAAACATCACATATGCATCTCAAAGCTCTAAGATGATTTATATAATTGATAAAAACTATTAACTTCAAGTATCGACCGAAACAGGTTTTCGAAGCCGAAAATCAAACCAAAACCAAATTTCGGGGATCTATCGTATTATAGGCGAAAACGAAAACAGAAATTGCCCAAAGAATGTTTTCAAGCAATTGTCACATACAAAAATGTACATAATTATTAATTAATCATGCATATTCATTTAATTTGCATAATTATTAATTAATTACATGTATTTTTTAAATATACATAATTATTAATTAATAATACACGATATGACCTTTAATGAAAAGATACTTTTAATTTTAAACATTTTCTAGAATATTTAAAAATATATTTGTCGGATTCTTCTGCAACTTCAGCATTATAGAGATTATAATTGACCTCATATTTATTAATGTCTATTTGATAAAGCTGACAATGAGAGGTGCAACAAAAAATCAAATAATAATATTTGCGAGGACCTCGTACTTTAAAATGGACAAAATGATTTATCGCTATAGAATACAAAATGTCGATACTAGTCCACAGATTTTTATAAGAATAGAGTGTATATTTATGGTGAAAAAAAGTTTTTTTAATTCAAAAAATTTCAAAATTTTGAAAAGTCTAATAATTATGGCATGTTTAAAAATTATATCATGCAGGGTTTTCAACGAAATTAAGCACCAGTTTCGGAAAAAATTTGGCAAAATGTAAATCAATAATGTAGTGTAATATGAATACGTTAAACAGTTTATTAAATATGAGTAATTATATAAAATAATTTTTATCTAGGCATGCGCGAATGATAACAACCATCATTTTACATAATTCAATTAAGAATTCTGTGGAACATCCCTTTAAAAAATCCAGTGGAATGCAGAAAATTATAGGAAATAGAAGTTATCTAATTTTTACTTCTCTCTAAAAGCAACTGAATGATAAGGAATTTTCCATTATTGGTTATTTTTTTAACTGAGTTTTACTAAAAGTTAGTATGTGATGAATATCAATGAGAAGGTTTGAAAGAAATACTTTCATTTTGCTACTCCTTTTTATCACGGAATAAGTTCATTTTGGTAGTTATCCAATAATACCTAAAACATCAATAAATAAATTAAATAAAAATAAAAATTAACAATTTGTGGAAAATCCCGTATCGTTCAGCTGTCTTTGGAAGAGATCTAAATATAGGTCAATCCTATCGTCGATAACTTACTGAATTTTTCCGATATTTGACCAGATTTTTTTTATTTTTTGCTCCATAGAGTTGATTATTAAATTATGTTAAAAGATCGCTGTTATAGTCAGCGCATGCCTAGATAAAAATTATATCATATAACTATTCATATCTCATAAACTATTAATATATTTATATTTAAATTCTACTAAATTTTGTAAAATACTTCTGAATGTGGCGTTAAATTTCGTTGAAAACTCTTCATGATATAAGCTAAAAAATAAGCCAGATTTTTTTTTAATTTTTCAAAAAATCGTTATATTTCCATGAATATGCGTTCTACTCTTACAAAAATGGGTAAACCATGTTCACATATTTGTATACAGTATCCACATTTTAGTATTCTTCACCGATTAATCATTTCGTACATTTTAATGTACAGGGTGATTCTAAATGTGATTTTTTTCTTTTTGTTGGCCTTCTAATTGTACTCCTTATCAACTAAAGGTCATGGAGGTCAACATAATATTTATAATACTGATGCTCCAGAAGAATTCGACGAATGTTTTTTTTAAATATTCAACAAAATGTCTAAAATTCAAAGTATTCGGCCTTTAAAGACGATATTGTGTACGAGTGGCCTATCGTTGTCTCTTTGAGTCTTAAACCCAAAACTTTGCATTCCGGTATAAGATAAAACGTAAATAATTCATCAACGTCACACAAAGATTTACTAATTACACGAATATCATTTATTTTCAAGGATACACACATAGATTTATCATGTAAAAGAATTTTCGTAAATGAATTTCTGTCTTAATGGAGCTTTCTAAATTCGAAGAGCATTCGAAAAACTTCTGCATTTTCAAATTAAAAATTTTCTATTACTGTTAAGTCTACAGCGTTTAATGAGCAAGTTGAAATTCATATATGCATTGCTTGCTTTATAGTTTCACTCACGTTTTGAGTCAATCATGATTGATAATTATAAATCACGAAGTTCATAGCAATAAATAGTCTTGTTTGAGCGGTTAGAGCTCAAGTCAATGAATAACATTAAAATTTTCTGAAGGAAGAAACGAGATTTTTTTAAATACAGATAGATTTGGTCCGACCGAAATTTTAGCAGAATCTTTGCCAAATTTTTTGGTTCAAAACGAATTTGCAGCGCAACTCAAATTTCTGAGCGAAAACGGAAACGAAATCAAATTTTTGGTCGATCTGTAATTTTTTTATTGTGACTTATTTATTAAAAATCAAGCTGATCATCGTATGTGATGCAAAAAATTTCGGATGACACAGCAAAGATGGACTTGAAATATTATTCTCTAAAAGGAATGAATGAAGATCCAATAAAAGAGAGGTAAGTCACTTTGAAGAAATATAAAATTTAATGGAATTTCTAAAACAAAAACAAAATGCGACTCATATTTTAACTGTAAAAAAAGAGAAAAAAATGCTACTTGATCTGGCAATAAAGTTAACATAAATGTAATAAGACCTCTTATGATTTATTAATTATTCCTAAAAAGTTTTCTCTACCCTTAGAAGTCCCAGAAACAATGTTTTGTTTTTAATGTATTCTATTGTATTTAAATGTTTATGTTTAAAAAAATAATAATAATAAAATTGTAACTTAAAACATTTCTGTAGTTCTAAAATGTTTGGAGTGGGTCTTTTTTAAATCTCAAAGTTTAATTTACTGGTAGTTTTTATATTGTTTCTATGGTGCTGGAGAAAGCTTGTTTATAGAAGGTGAGTTTTTTTTTTCTTTTACCAATTGCTAGCAAAAATTCTGGAGAAAAAAATGTTTAACATTTTAAGATTTTCTAACTTTTTTTTCTGGGGCATTTAAATAATTTCAGGTCAAGTTTTGAGAGTTACTATCTAGTTATATGGTAATTTTAGATAATTAATTACAACATCTGTCGTGAAATATCCCTGATTCTAATCAGAATAATACTCAATGGAGACACTGTGCTCAAATGCTATCTAATTAGATCATGCGATAATAGATTAAATTAGAATACATGATTAATGTATGTACATTTCTAAAGAAATAAAGTCAGGTAGAACATTATAGCTGACGTGTAACAAGTTCCTACACGGAATGAAATTCTTAAAATTTAAGCAGTGATTAAAAAAATAAAACAAAAAGGGATTTATCTGAAGTTTAGTTAAGATTCTGATTGAGTTATCATTCTCCATGTTATATCCAGCCACATTACATTTTGCTACGCGTCTTATTTTTTTTATAATAAAGGGGCTATGACAAAAATTATTTTCATAATCACAAAATTTTTTTAGGTTGATTTTTCTTTAAGAAAATATATTCTTCAATATTATGAAAAAATTGAATTACATATAATATAAAAATTAATAATAACTTATATGTATAATGCATGTTAGAATGAACTGCTGTTTTTATATCTTTATGTGGTTTCGAATTATGTGGTTCATTCAGTTTCTGATTTTTGTTGATCAATGCAACAAATTAAAGTACTTGATAAAGTTATTCATATAAATATTTTACGCATATATATTAAATTAAAATGGGTTTAATGAAATGTAAAGATAAAAGATGTAAAACAGGACCTAATGGCAATCTATCTAAAAGTCTACAAATTCTGACACATAGTACGATCAATTTTTACTGTTACAAAATTACACTTATCATATATTTGTTAAACTGTACCATATGACAACAGAAATACCGTGTGTGTGTACCCATTTGGATAAAAGTTAGGCTATTTAGTATTGTTTTCCATCTATGTTATGTACATGTATCCAGCAATTTAAACTGATGTAACAAAAGCTAATCAACATATTTACAGGGTGAGTCATAAATATCGAAACAATAGGCTATCTCCTTAAATATTGCCTCTAGACCCATACTTCCAAGTGCAAATATTTCTAAAAAAAGGTGAAATTTTTGATAAGATAAGTTGAAACTCCATGGGAGGGGGGTCTATTTTTAGAATTACGAAAATAAAATTTTTATACTGCCCCCAGAGGATAAAACTTCCAATCAGAAAAATTTTCCTTATCCATTCCTGAACTGAACAAAAAAAATTCATCTTGATATCTTCAAAACTCAGAGAGTTATGACAATTTTAATAAATCGTGAGATTTCAAGGGATCAGACACAAATTGAAATGCGTGTAATTGAAGAAATAACGTTGCTGTAATGGGTCCAGGAAACATTTATTTTATTTATTTATTTATAGAGTCAGAATTCTGAATGTTTTATGATGGTTAACCATATAATTTGTAAGCATTATCACATCATAAGACCTTTTTAATATTTTTTTTTAATTTAGAGTAAATTAAAATTGTTATAACTCAAAATATTATTTGTCGCGTTGAATTTTTTTCTTTCGATTAAATGAAAATGCCTAATTTTCAATTTTGAATCAGCATTTTATATATTATACATATGTATATTTTAATAAAAGTATTTACAGTAGCAATATAAAACAAAAAAGAGGAAATTTTTGTGAACAAATCATATTTTTAAAAGTAAATTTTCTGAGCTGAATACTTCTTTCGGCATATTGAGCATTAGGGTGGGCCGAAAAAAACTTTTTTTCGATTTTCGATTACGGCGGGTGCGGAAAAGTAGCCACTGGTGGCACTCAGTTTATACAAAAAATTTGAGATTTTTTAGACATTTACTTATCCTGCCGCAAACGGCTTGAAGTTTTGCAAAAATGCTCATTTTTGAACTTTTTCGAAAAAAATTAAAAAATGTTAAATTAAATTTATTTTGGTTGTATTTACTTGAAAAGGCATATTTAATGTACCAAATGTTTAAATAAGATCTGATCATGCATTATTCAATATCTATGTGTATTATAACTTAGGCTATTTTTATAGCTTTTTCGCGTTAACAGGCAAAAGTTGTATTTGTTTGAATCGATCGTTAGTTTCTATATTATTTATGTCCCTTGGTCTTCTTTATATTTTTTCCATGTGTCAAACGCTATATATTTGGGGAACAGACAGCAGTATACTTCAAAAACAAATCTGGAAGGTGAGAAAGTGGTGAAGCAGGACTCTAAGCGAGCGCAATGACTCGTCGTAATACTCAGGGAGTGAAGGACGAAATAGTTGAGAGTCAAAATGCGATAATGGATTCTTATTATTTATCCTTGCTCAGTTATCTGCGACATTTGTTCAGTGTTAACGTGAAATCCTTTTGTAGTCATATACAGTGCTTTTTGGGTCGTTTAATGTGCCATTATAGTGTTTTGTGCGTTTTATTACAACGAGCTTAGAAATGGCTAGTATAAAGGGCCATGACAATGAAAAAAGACGCGATAGCGTGAAAAGTAACTTTTTGGGGGTATCATGCATATTGGAAGAATTGCAATTGCCAACTTATGCTGATAATCATGCGCCACTACTACTGGTTGCTTCACCATGTAGAAGTTGTGACAGCAGAGGATACGAATCTCGTCATCGATAAAAACAAAGTCAGAAGAGAGAAATAGAAACTTGGAAAGAAGATACAGGCTGAAATTATTGAAAGAAAGAAAATTAAAAGCATATTTTTGACGGTAGAAAGGATAAAAGTACATTAAGAGGAAGAGAAATAACAAGCGGCACCGTCGAGAGAAAGGCGAGGAACACATCACTGAGTTGTTTGAATCTGGTTAGGAATACTTGTGTCAATTGATACCTCGTTCCGTTACCTTGATACCTCGTCAATTCAGAAAAGTCTAATTTGTGGTGACTTGGAAGATTGTATAATGATTTTGCTATTTCTTTTCCGTGACCGGAGTGAGGAATCAAGTGCCCCGAGTATTCCTAACCAGGTTCAAACAACACGGTGATGTGTTCCTCTCCTTTCCTTCGACGGTGCCGCTTGTTCTTTTTTTTCTTCTGAATATATTTTTATCCTTTCTACCATCAAAAAATATGCTTTTAATTTTCCTTCTTTCAAGAACTTCTTCTGCCTGTATCTTCTTTCCAAGTTTCTATTTCTCTCTTCTGACTTTGTTTTTATCGATGACGAGATCCGTATCCTCTGCTGTCACAACTTCTACATGGTGAAGCAACCAGTAGTAGTGGCGCATGATTATCAGCATAAGTTGGCAATTGCAATTCTTTCAATATGCATGATACCTTCAAAAAGTTACTTTTCACGCTATCGCGTCTCTTTGCATTGTCATAGCCCTTTATACTAGCCATTTCTAAGCTCGTTGTAATAAAACGCACAAAACACTATAATGGCACATTAAACGATCCAAAAAGCACTGTATATCACTAAAAAAGGGTTTCACATTAACACTGAACAAATGTTGCAGGTACTGAGCAAGGATAAATAATAAGAATCCTTTATCGCATTTTGGCTCTCAACTATTTCGTCCTTCACTCCCTGAGTATTACGATGAGTCATTGCGCTCGTTTAGAGTCCTGCTTCACCACTTTCGCACCTTCCAGATTTGTTTTTGAAGTATACTGGTGTCTTTTCCTCAAATATATGACGTTTGACACATAGAAAAAATATAAAGAAGACCAAGAGACATAAATAATATAGAAACTAACGATCGATTCAAACAAATGCAACTTTTGCCTATTATACGCGAAAAAGCTATAAAAATAGCCTAAGTTATAATACACATAGATATTAAATAATGCATGATCAGATCTTATTTAAACATTGGTACATTAAATATGCCTTTTCAAGTAAATACAACCAAAATAAATTTAATTTAACATTTTTTTAATTTTTTTCGAAAAAAGTTCAAAGATGAGCATTTTTGCAAAACTTCAAGCCGTTTGCGGCAGGGTAAGAAAATATCCAAAAAATTTCATTTTTTTTGTATGAACTTAGTGCCACCAGTGGCCACTTTTCCGCACCCGCCGTAATCGAAAATCGAAAAAAAGTTTTTTTCGGCCCACCCTATTGAGCATGTCTTTTTTTTTTTTTTTTTTTTTTTTTTGAGATGATAAAAAAACTATTGAACTTGTGGGACTGTTACCGTAACGGACGATTACTGACTTATGTCAGTTTAAAAATGAGAAATACAAAAATAAAAACATTTGATGCAGAAAAGTGCATTTAGTTTTAAACAAATATGGGCTCCTAACGTTTAAATGCCCTTTTTAATATTCTACGTGATTAACTCCGTCCTGTGTACTTTTGATTTCAGATTTTGTTTACGTTTTGCCATTCACACCCTCTTTAATTATTGTTTAAACGCGTCAATTGATTTAAACCTCATTTTTTATCACATTCGATTATCATATTCGATTTAAATTTTTTTCCTTGTTCAGTGACTCACAGACAGACATTTTGTAAAAACATGTTTTTCTGTATGTCTGAGCACTAAAACGTGTGAATCGATCGAAAACCGGAATTGAGAATTTTCATGAATCCAATAATTTCTTCTTGTAAAGATAGAAGAAAGTAAAAATAGGTTTAAAACCATCATAAATTTTGAAACTGAATAGTAAAAAAGTAGATTTTTGAAAATATTTCTATGTACTTTATTTTAATATATTTCCAATGATTCCGTTAATAGAAGTATCAATATTGCTATTACTATTTTCACTAAACTTATTGCCTGCGGCAATTAGTTTAGTGAAATGAGACATTTTTAATGAGAGTTTAATTATTATCATTTAATTTTATAACACTTTTAACAAGTGTTTAATAAGACGGTCCGGCCAATGGGTCTTACCAGTTACGAGGTTGGCGCCAAGATCGAGATATTGCAGACATCTAGCATATTTCAAGGAAATTTAAAGGAAAAACCTATACGCTTTTATTTTATATCTAAAAGTTAAAGTATTGTCTTGGATCGACATTTAACAATGCGTTATTTTATGGTCAATCCCTAAATTGAACTTCAAATGAACTGATTTTGGAGCACTCAGAGGTATGTTTAAGTGGTGTAAGTCACGAATTTTTGAAAATTTTGGATTTTAATATCTATTAGGGATTTGTAGATATCGAGATGATTTTTTTTTTCAACTCAGGAATGGATAAGAAAATTTTTTCAAATTGATAGTTTTACCCTCTGGGGGCAGTATAAAAATTTTATTTTCGTATTTTTTAAAATAGACCCCCCATGGAGTTGCAACTTACCTTATCAAAAAATTCACCTTTTTTACGAAACTTTGCAATTGGAAGTATGGGTCTAGGGGCAATATTTAAGGAGATAGCCTATTGTTTCGATATTTATGACTCACCCTGTATATAAAATTAAAAAAAAATCTGACCTACTTATAAAAGCAATGCAAATGCAGAAAATCAATTAAAGATCAGACAATTACATAAGTCTATAGCCCTATCTATAGATTTTTCTGAATGACAGTGTAAACGATGTGTAAAAGCTACAATTCCGTTTTTCAGTGGGAGCTTATTTATATCGGACACTATTAACGTATTACAATACACTATATTGCCATTGATTATTGGACACTTGCGATTTTAGACATTTTACTAAATATCTAGAAAAATACAAGCGGAATCATCTCGAAACTCTTAGTGTATAAATATAATAATATACGCCATACATCGCCGTGAATATTTTTTACCGAAACTCTATAGGGGACCGTCAACAAATTAAAAAAGAATGAATATCTTTTGAATAACCCTGTCAAAACTAATGTAGCAAAAGCGCTCAAACTCTAGATGATAATTGAATGCCTTATTGTAATATGCGTTGTTTATTTTTATGCAAATAGCATGCATACTCGCAGAGTAATTAAGGTTTTTATAAAAATGGTCCCAAATTTTTCCAAGTTTTTTCCTTATAATTTTCAGAGTTCTTAATATAAAATAATATTTTTTTTAGAAAATATGACAAACAACATTGCACACAGTACCTTGGAATCAGAATTAAAAAATAATGAAAATTTTGTACAAAATGAGTAGGTTTACTAAATAATTTTTTACTGCGCATGCGTCAAAGATATCAAAATTTCATTTGCATATTATGTTAGTTAAATGTATAGAGCAACTTTTGTGAAATTCACAAAATCATAACTTGAAAATTCTGAAAATAATCGTCAAGTGAATTAGTTGAAAATCCGTTATTCTCAAAATGAAGCAAAAACAAGAGGGGTTGTATCCATATATTCATTGATTAGTGTCAATATAGAATACACAATACGGGATGTACTACATTTGGATAAAATCCCTCATTTTTTTGCTTCATTTTGGAAACAACGGATTTTGTCCTTTTTCTATAGACGATTACTTTCAGAATTTTCAAGCTATGATTTTAAGACTTTTACAAAAGTTGCTCTATACATTTAGCTAACATAATATGCAAATGAAATTTTGATATCTTTGACGCATGCGCAGTAAAAAATTATTTAGTAAACCTACTCATTTTTCATACAATTTTTATTATTTTTTTATTCTGATTACAGGGTACGGTCTGCAATCTTTTTTGTCCTATTTTCTGAAAAAAAATGTTATTTTATATTAAGAACTCTGAAAATTATAAGGGAAAAATTTGGGACCATTTTTATAAAAACCTTAATTACTCTGCGAGTATGCATGCTATTTGCATAAAAATGAACACAGTGTATTACAATAAGGCATTCAATCATAATCTAGAGTTTGCGCACTTTTGCTACATTAGTTTCGACAGGGTTATTCAAAAGATATTCATTCTTTTTTAATTTGTTGACGGTCCCCTATGGCGTTTCGGTAAAAAATCTTCATGGCGATGTATGGCGTATACAATTATATTTATATACTAAGAATTTCGAGATGATTCCTCATGAATTTAGCTAGATATTTAGTAAAATGTTTAATATCGCAAGTGTCCAATAATCAATGGCAATATAATGTATCAGGTGTTTACGACAATTCCACAAGAGTTGTGCTGTTTAATATATTTTTCCACTATAATAAGTATGGGAATCAAATACTTCAGAATCTTATGAATCAATAAATTAATATTTTTATACGAAATTTTAAAAGTTTTAAATAAACATAAAAATAATCAAATGCAGAGAATTGATTAAAAATTGGATAATTACTCAAATAGTAATTAAAGATCTTTTCCATAACCCTGTAAACGATTCATAAATGCGACAGTTGTACTTTACACTGGGAAATTTACATGGGTCAATTGTAGTAACATATTTCAATATCCTGTATTTACGACAATTTTGACAAGATGTAGGTCCTTTAATATTTTTCTGCCTTATGCTAAGTATACAAATCAATTACTTTAAACTGGTATGTCAAATATAACTAACATTTTTACATGAAACTTACAAAGTTTTAACTATCCATAAAAGCGTTTTAAATGCCGCAAACTGCTTAAAAGTCGTATAATTACTCATTACTGTAGCCCTGTCAACAGTTTGGCTTGATCAGTTTAAAAACTGCAAAAAAGAGCATTTTTAAAAATGCATTTACTGAAAACCTATTCACAGGATTCCACTTAATTTTTGGTTCCTCAGTTATGCGGCACGGTGAAATCTTTAAAAGGAAGAATTTTGTCTCTATCATAAATAGAATTGAGATATAAAAATGTGTCAAAATGCCGTTTTGGCCAGTTCGCAAATTATAAACTAGAGTACCAATATATATATATATATATATATATATATATATATATATATATATATATATATATATATATATATATACATATATATATATATATATATATATATATATATACACTATATTGCCATTGATTATGGGACACTTGCGATTTTAGACATTTTACTAAATATCTAGAAAAATACATGAGAAATCATCTCGAAACTCTTAGTGTATAAATATAATAGTATACGTCATACATCTCCGTGAAGCTTTTTTACCGAAACGCCATAGGGGACCGTCAACTAATTAAAAAAGAATGAATATCTTTTGAATAACCCTGTCAAAACTAGTGTAGCAAAAGCGCTCAAACTCTAGATTATGATTGAATGCCTTTTTGTAATACACTGTGTTCATTTTTATGCAAATAGCATGCACACTCGCAGAGTAATTAAGGTTTTTATAAAAATGGTCCCAAATTTTTCAAAGTTTTTTCATTATAATTTTCAGAGTTCTTAATATAAAATAATATTTTTTTCAGAAAATATGACAAACAACATTGCACACAGTACCCTGTAATCAGAATTAAAAAATAATAAAAATTGTATGAGAAATGAGTAGGTTTACTATATAATTTTTTACTGCGCATGCGTCAAAGATATCAAAATTTCATTTGCATATTATGTTAGCTAAATATATAGAAAAACTTTTGTAAAAGTCTCAAAATCATAGCTTGAAAATTCTGGAAGTAATCGTCTATAGAAAAAGGACAAAATCCGTTGTTTCCAAAATGAAGCAAAAAAATGAGGGATTTTATCCAAATGCAGTAGTACATCCCATATTGTGTATTCTATATTGACACTAATCAACGAATATATGGATACAACCCCTCTTGTTTTTGCTTCATTTTGAGAATAACGGATTTTGGACTTATTCAATTGACGATTATTGTCAGAATTTTCAAGTTATGATTTTGTGACTTTCACAAAAGTTGCTCTTTACATTTAGTTAACATAATATGCCAATGAAATTTTGATATCGTTGACGCATGCTCAGTAAAAAATTATTTAGTAAACCAACTCATTTTTTATACAATTTTCATTATTTTTTAATTCTGATTACAGGGTACTGTGTGCAATGTTGTTTGTCATATTTTCTGAAAAAAATAATATTTTATATTAAGAACTCTGAAAATTCTAAGGAAAAAACTTGGAAAAATCTGGGATCATTTTTATAAAAACCTTAATTATTCTGCGAGTATGCATGCTATTTGCATAAAAATGAACAAGGCTTATTACAATAAGGCATTCAATCACAATCTAGAGTTTGAGCGCTTTTGCTACATTAGTTTTGACAGGGTTATTCAAAAGATATTCATTCTTTTTTAATTTGTTGACGGTCCCCTTTGGAGTTTCGGGAAAAAATCTTCACGGAGATGTATGACTTATACTATTATATTTATATACAAAGAATTTCGAGATGATTCCTCATGAATTTAGCTAGATATTTAGTAAAATGTTTAATATCGCAAGTGTCCAATAATCAATGGCAATATAGTGTATCAGGTGTTTACGACAATTCCACAAGAGTTGTGCTGTTTAATATATTTTTCCACTATAATAAGTATGGGAATCAAATACTTCAGAATCTTATGAATCAATAAATTAATATTTTTATACGAAATTTTAAAAGTTTTAAATAAACATAAAAATAATCAAATGCAGAGAATTGATTAAAAATTGGATAATTACTCAAATAGTAATTAAAGATCTTTTCCATAACCCTGTAAACGATTCATAAATGCGACAGTTGTACTTTACACTGGGAAATTTACATGGGTCAATTGTAGTAACATATTTCAATATCCTGTATTTACGACAATTCTGACAAGATGTAGGTCCTTTAATATTTTTCTGCCTTATGCTAAGTATACAAATCAATTACTTTAAACTGGTATGTCAAATATAACTAACATTTTTACATGAAACTTACAAAGTTTTAACTATCCATAAAAGCGTTTTAAATGCCGCAAACTGCTTAAAAGTCGTATAATTACTCATTACTGTAGCCCTGTCAACAGTTTGGCTTGATCAGTTTAAAAACTGCAAAAAAGAGCATTTTTAAAAATGCATTTACTGAAAACCTATTCACAGGATTCCACTTAATTTTTGGTTCCTCAGTTATGCGGCACGGTGAAATCTTTAAAAGGAAGAATTTTGTCTCTATCATAAATAGAATTGAGATATAAAAATGTGTCAAAATGCCGTTTTGGCCAGTTCGCAAATTATAAACTAGAGTACCAATATATATATATATATATATATATATATATATATATATATATATATATATATATATATATATATATATATATATATATATATATGTATATATATATATATATATATATGTATATATATATATATATATGTATATATATATATATATATATATATATATATATATATATATGTGTATATATATATATATATATATATATATATATATATATATATATATATATATACACTATATTGCCATTGATTATGGGACACTTGCGATTTTAGACATTTTACTAAATATCTAGAAAAATACATGAGGAATCATCTCGAAACTCTTAGTGTGTAAATATAATAGTATACGTCATACATCTTCGTGAAGCTTTTTTACCGAAACGCTATAGGGGACCGTCAACTAATTACAGGGTGAGTCATAAATATCAAAACAATAGGCTATCTCCTTAAATATTGCCTCTAGACCCATACTTCCAAGTGCAAATATTTCTAAAAAAAGGTGAAATTTTTGATAAGATAAGTTGAAACTCCATGGGGGGGTCTATTTTTAGAATTACGAAAATTAAATTTTTATACTGCCCCCAGAGAATAAAGCTTCCAATCAGAAAAATTTTCCTTATCCATTCCTGAACTGAACAAAAAAAAATTCATCTTGATATCTTCAAAACTCAGAGAGTTATGACAATTTTAATAAATCGTGAGATTTCAAGGGATCAGACACAAATTGAAATGCGTGTAATTGAAGAAATAACGTTGCTGTAATGGGTCCAGGAAACATTTATTTTATTTATTTATTTATAGAGTCAGAATTCTGAATGTTTTATGATGGTTAACCATATAATTTGTAAGCATTATCACATCATAAGACCTTTTTAATATTTTTTTATTATTTAGAGTAAATTAAAATTGTTATAACTCAAAATATTATTTGTCGCGTTGAATTTTTTTCTTTCGATTAAATGAAAATGCCTAATTTTCAATTTTGATTCAGCATTTTATATATTATACATATGTATATTTTAATAAAAGTATTTACAGTAGCAATATAAAACAAAAAAGAGGAATTTTTTTATGAACAAATCATATTTTTAAAAGTAAATTTTCTGAGCTGAATACTTCTTTCGGCATATTGAACATGTCTTTTTTTTTTTTTTTTTTTTTTTTTTTTGAGATGATAAAAAAACTATTGAACTTGTGGGACTGTTACCGTAACGGACGATTACTGACTTATGTCAGTTTAAAAATGAGAAATACAAAAATAAAAACATTTGATGCAGAAAAGTGCATTTAGTTTTAAACAAATATGGGCTCCTAACGTTTAAATGCCCTTTTTAATATTCTACGTGATTAACTCCGTCCTGTATCTTTCGATTTCAGATTTTGTTTACGTTTTGCCATTCACACCCTCTTTAATTATTGTTTAAACGCGTCAATTGATTTAAACCTCATTTTTTATCACATTCGATTATCATATTCGATTTAAATTTTTTTCCTTGTTCAGTGACTCACAGACAGACATTTTGTAAAAACATGTTTTTCTGTATGTCTGAGCACTAAAACGTGTGAATCGATCGAAAACCGGAATTGAGAATTTTCATGAATCCAATAATTTCTTCTTGTAAAGATAGAAGAAAGTAAAAATAGGTTTAAAACCATCATAAATTTTGAAACTGAATAGTAAAAAAGTAGATTTTTGAAAATATTTCTATGTACTTTATTTTAATATATTTCCAATGATTCCGTTAATAGAAGTATCAATATTGCTATTACTATTTTCACTAAACTTATTGCCTGCGGCAATTAGTTTAGTGAAATGAGACATTTTTAATGAGAGTTTAATTATTATCATTTAATTTTATAACACTTTTAACAAGTGTTTAATAAGACGGTCCGGCCAATGGGTCTTACCAGTTACGAGGTTGGCGCCAAGATCGAGATATTGCAGACATCTAGCATATTTCAAGGAAATTTAAAGGAAAAACCTATACGCTTTTATTTTATATCTAAAAGTTAAAGTATTGTCTTGGATCGACATTTAACAATGCGTTATTTTATGGTCAATCCCTAAATTGAACTTCAAATGAACTGATTTTGGAGCACTCAGAGGTATGTTTAAGTGGTGTAAGTCACGAATTTTTGAAAATTTTGGATTTTAATATCTATTAGAGATTTGTAGATATCGAGATGATTTTTTTTTTTTTTCAACTCAGGAATGGATAAGAAAAATTTTTCAAATTGATAGTTTTACCCTCTGGGGGCAGTATAAAAATTTTATTTTCGTATTTTTTAAAATAAACCCCCCCATGGAGTTGCAACTTATCTTATCAAAAAATTCACCTTTTTTACGAAACTTTGCAATTGGAAGTATGGGTCTAGGGGCAATATTTAAGGAGATAGCCTATTGTTTCGATATTTATGACTCACCCTGTATATAAAATTAAAAAAAAATCTGACCTACTTATAAAAGCAATGCAAATGCAGAAAATCAATTAAAGATCAGACAATTACATAAGTCTATAGCCCTATCTATAGATTTTTCTGAATGACAGTGTAAACGATGTGTAAAAGCTACAATTCCGTTTTTCAGTGGGAGCTTATTTAGATCGGACACTATTAACGTATTCCAATACACTATATTGCCATTGATTATTGGACACTTGCGATTTTAGACATTTTACTAAATATCTAGAAAAATACAAGCGGAATCATCTCGAAACTCTTAGTGTATAAATATAATAATATACGCCATACATCGCCGTGAATATTTTTTACCGAAACTCTATAGGGGACCGTCAACAAATTAAAAAAGAATGAATATCTTTTGAATAACCCTGTCAAAACTAATGTAGCAAAAGCGCTCAAACTCTAGATGATAATTGAATGCCTTATTGTAATATGCGTTGTTTATTTTTATGCAAATAGCATGCATACTCGCAGAGTAATTAAGGTTTTTATAAAAATGGTCCCAAATTTTTCCAAGTTTTTTCCTTATAATTTTCAGAGTTCTTAATATAAAATAATATTTTTTTTAGAAAATATGACAAACAACATTGCACACAGTACCTTGGAATCAGAATTAAAAAATAATGAAAATTTTGTACAAAATGAGTAGGTTTACTAAATAATTTTTTACTGCGCATGCGTCAAAGATATCAAATTTTCATTTGCATATTATGTTAGTTAAATGTATAGAGCAACTTTTGTGAAATTCACAAAATCATAACTTGAAAATTCTGAAAATAATCGTCAAGTGAATTAGTTGAAAATCCGTTATTCTCAAAATGAAGCAAAAACAAGAGGGGTTGTATCCATATATTCATTGATTAGTGTCAATATAGAATACACAATACGGGATGTACTACATTTGGATAAAATCCCTCATTTTTTTGCTTCATTTTGGAAACAACGGATTTTGTCCTTTTTCTATAGACGATTACTTTCAGAATTTTCAAGCTATGATTTTAAGACTTTTACAAAAGTTGCTCTATACATTTAGCTAACATAATATGCAAATGAAATTTTGATATCTTTGACGCATGCGCAGTAAAAAATTATTTAGTAAACCTACTCATTTTTCATACAATTTTTATTATTTTTTAATTCTGATTACAGGGTACGGTCTGCAATCTTGTTTGTCCTATTTTCTGAAAAAAAATGTTATTTTATATTAAGAACTCTGAAAATTATAAGGGAAAAATTTGGGACCATTTTTATAAAAACCTTAATTACTCTGCGAGTATGCATGCTATTTGCATAAAAATGAACACAGTGTATTACAATAAGGCATTCAATCATAATCTAGAGTTTGCGCACTTTTGCTACATTAGTTTCGACAGGGTTATTCAAAAGATATTCATTCTTTTTTAATTTGTTGACGGTCCCCTATGGAGTTTCGGTAAAAAATCTTCATGGCGATGTATGGCGTATACAATTATATTTATATACTAAGAATTTCGAGATGATTCCTCATGAATTTAGCTAGATATTTAGTAAAATGTTTAAATCGCAAGTGTCCAATAATCAATGGCAATATAGTGTATCAGGTGTTTACGACAATTCCACAAGAGTTGTGCTGTTTAATATATTTTTCCACTATAATAAGTATGGGAATCAAATACTTCAGAATCTTATGAATCAATAAATTAATATTTTTATACGAAATTTAAAAGTTTTAAATAAACATAAAAATAATCAAATGCAGAGAATTGATTAAAAATTGGATAATTACTCAAATAGTAATTAAAGATCTTTTCCATAACCCTGTAAACGATTCATAAATGCGACAGTTGTACTTTACACTGGGAAATTTACATGGGTCAATTGTAGTAACATATTTCAATATCCTGTATTTACGACAATTTTGACAAGATGTAGGTCCTTTAATATTTTTCTGCCTTATGCTAAGTATACAAATCAATTACTTTAAACTGGTATGTCAAATATAACTAACATTTTTACATGAAACTTACAAAGTTTTAACTATCCATAAAAGCGTTTTAAATGCCGCAAACTGCTTAAAAGTCGTATAATTACTCATTACTGTAGCCCTGTCAACAGTTTGGCTTGATCAGTTTAAAAACTGCAAAAAAGAGCATTTTTAAAAATGCATTTACTGAAAACCTATTCACAGGATTCCACTTAATTTTTGGTTCCTCAGTTATGCGGCACGGTGAAATCTTTAAAAGGAAGAATTTTGTCTCTATCATAAATAGAATTGAGATATAAAAATGTGTCAAAATGCCGTTTTGGCCAGTTCGCAAATTATAAACTAGAGTACCAATATATATATATGTATATATATATATATATATATGTATATATATATATATATATGTATATATATATATATATATATATATATATATATATATATATATATATATATATATATATATATACATATATATATACACTATATTGCCATTGATTATGGGACACTTGCGATTTTAGACATTTTACTAAATATCTAGAAAAATACATGAGGAATCATCTCGAAACTCTTAGTGTATAAATATAATAGTATACGTCATACATCTCCGTGAAGCTTTTTTACCGAAACGCCATAGGGGACCTTCAACTAATTAAAAAAGAATGAATATCTTTTGAATAACCCTGTCAAAACTAATGTAGCAAAAGCGCTCAAACTCTAGATTATGATTGAATGCCTTATTGTAATACACTGTGTTCATTTTTATGCAAATAGCATGCTCACTCGCAGAGTAATTAAGGTTTTTATAAAAATGGTCCCAAATTTTTCCAAGTTTTTTCATTATAATTTTCAGAGTTCTTAATATAAAATAATATTTTTTTCAGAAAATATGACAAACAACATTGCACACAGTACCCTGTAATCAGAATTAAAAAATAATAAAAATTGTATGAAAAATGAGTAGGTTTACTATATAATTTTTTACTGCGCATGCGTCAAAGATATCAAAATTTCATTTGCATATTATGTTAGCTAAATATATAGAAAAACTTTTGTAAAAGTCTCAAAATCATAGCTTGAAAATTCTGAAAGTAATCGTCTATAGAAAAAGGACAAAATCCGTTGTTTCCAAAATGAAGCAAAAAAATGAGGGATTTTATCCAAATGCAGTAGTACATCCCATATTGTGTATTCTATATTGACACTAATCAATGAATATATGGATACAACCCCTCTTGTTTTTGCTTCATTTTGAGAATAACGGATTTTCGACTTATTCAATTGACGATTATTGTCAGAATTTTCAAGTTATGATTTTGTGACTTTCACAAAAGTTGCTCTTTACATTTAGTTAACATAATATGCAAATGAAATTTTGATATCGTTGACGCATGCTCAGTAAAAAATTATTTAGTAAACCAACTCATTTTTTATACAATTTTCATTATTTTTTAATTCTTATTACAGGGTACTGTGTGCAATGTTGTTTGTCATATTTTCTGAAAAAAATAATATTTTATATTAAGAACTCTGAAAATTCTAAGGAAAAAACTTGGAAAAATCTGGGATCATTTTTATAAAAACCTTAATTATTCTGCGAGTATGCATGCTATTTGCATAAAAATGAACAAGGCTTATTACAATAAGGCATTCAATCACAATCTAGAGTTTGAGCGCTTTTGCTACATTAGTTTTGACAGGGTTATTCAAAAGATATTCATTCTTTTTTAATTTGTTGACGGTCCCCTTTGGAGTTTCGGGAAAAAATCTTCACGGAGATGTATGACTTATACTATTATATTTATATACTAAGAATTTCGAGATGATTCCTCATGAATTTAGCTAGATATTTAGTAAAATGTTTAATATCGCAAGTGTCCAATAATCAATGGCAATATAGTGTATCAGGTGTTTACGACAATTCCACAAGAGTTGTGCTGTTTAATATATTTTTCCACTATAATAAGTATGGGAATCAAATACTTCAGAATCTTATGAATCAATAAATTAATACTTTTATACGAAATTTTAAAAGTTTTAAATAAACATAAAAATAATCAAATGCAGAGAATTGATTAAAAATTGGATAATTACTCAAATAGTAATTAAAGATCTTTTCCATAACCCTGTAAACGATTCATAAATGCGACAGTTGTACTTTACACTGGGAAATTTACATGGGTCAATTGTAGTAACATATTTCAATATCCTGTATTTACGACAATTTTGACAAGATGTAGGTCCTTTAATATTTTTCTGCCTTATGCTAAGTATACAAATCAATTACTTTAAACTGGTATGTCAAATATAACTAACATTTTTACATGAAACTTACAAAGTTTTAACTATCCATAAAAGCGTTTTAAATGCCGCAAACTGCTTAAAAGTCGTATAATTACTCATTACTGTAGCCCTGTCAACAGTTTGGCTTGATCAGTTTAAAAACTGCAAAAAAGAGAATTTTTAAAAATGCATTTACTGAAAACCTATTCACAGGATTCCACTTAATTTTTGGTTCCTCAGTTATGCGGCACGGTGAAATCTTTAAAAGGAAGAATTTTGTCTCTATCATAAATAGAATTGAGATATAAAAATGTGTCAAAATGCCGTTTTGGCCAGTTCGCAAATTATAAACTAGAGTACCAATATATATATATATATATATATATATACTTTAAACTGGTATAAGTCAGATATAACTAACATTTTTACATGAAACTTACAAAGTTTTAACTATATATATATATATATAATCATTTGGCACTAATTGGAGGAATTCCGTTCATTTACGGTTTATTGCGTTGTTGTTTCTTTTGCTTGGCGAGAAACTCTCTCGAGTTTCTATGATGTCACTTTTAGCACAGTAAATTAATTACAATGAACTTTACCCACGTGATGTCAGCGGCGGATGTACAGAAAAAAAAAACACCAATAGTCATGAAGAACATTTTAACAATTCTTCCACTTTCTCCAATAAACAATCTTTTTCAGTAGGTATATATCTGCAGAAGCGTGGCTGTTGATAAAAGCTGCCGGTACTTTTTTTTTTTTTTTGGTGGGTAACGTCTATTATAAGCTCACAATCCAACAACAGGACTCGCTTTGTAATTTGATATTCCACTAGTGTACTATGAAGAAAGTAATTTAAAATAGTATATTATATTTAATGAATGTTACAATTTTTTAATCTAAAACGTGTGAATTACGCTGTAAAAAATAACCTGTTTCTTAATTTAAGAAAATATATCACAGTAAAAAAATACACAATAACCTCTACCAAGTTACTAAGAAATCCGCTTCTTTAGAAACTAATATAGTTTCGATATTTAAATAAGCATTTATGTTTTTTAAAAAGGTTCTTTTGCTTCCACAGATTTTTAGAAATGTTTACATGCAGTTTTTATAGTGTATCTATCAGTTTTCTTTACAACGGAATATAAATGCTTCGGATTCTATCAATTCTCAAACGACCATTTTTATGTTCAAAAAATAACTTTGCTGACAAATTGGGGATAATGAAGATAAAATTAATATAAAAATAAGATAAATCAACACTTTAAAACTAGCACTAAAATTTTCCCTGCATGTGTAAATTCTATTACACAGGTGTAAAAGTCCAATTCAGAATTAATAGCATCCTGTAAATGTATTATTCGGTTTGAAATAACTGATTAACGCTCTATAGAGGCTATTCGGAAATGTTTTAGAACAGCCACTGCGCAGAGAAAAAAAGACATTTTTGTAATAACTTATTTTTTTAGCACTTTCCACCAAAGTTGAAAAGTGCTTATGCATTCGGTTTTTCTGTCCGTCTGGTCGTTTGGCCGTCTGGCCGTCTGCCCTCGATCTAACTCACGTAAATACACTCGGTTTGCCATTAAGTTTAAGGATGTTATTTACGTTTACACTAGCACGAACCCTATTGAAAATGAAGTTTCTACCATGATTAATTTATCTACAGGGAGAACCAAAATTTCTCATTACATTACAACCTAGGGGAAAAATCGTTTCAAAGGACTTTTAAAGATGTTATGCCCTGTCAAACATATTAAAATTTATATGCTTTTACGAGGTGCATTACAATATGCATTCTATAAAATATAAGGTGAAAATGTAGCTATTATTCATTTACAGGGCCACACAAAAGAATTCCATTAAAAAATGATAAAAGGGGGAATTCTGTGGGACATATTTTAAATATATTAAACTGTTTTATGTATAATAAAATTGATGTATATCAATGAGGCTTAGTATAAATTATACGATACTGTCTTCTCTAATATAAAGTATATAGTATTTAAAGGGACACACAAAAGATTTCAAATAGTACATTCTTTACGAAGTACTATATATATATCCGATGATAGTTGATGGATAGATGAAATGCATTTTAATTATGATATGCGCGTATAAGTTTCACTAAATGTATGCATATTATATAGTGTGTATAAATGCTATAGTTAATATACAAGGCCACCCAAAAGATCTCGCCAACGTTACTGAATATGAGCATAAATTACTAAAAGGTAATTCTTAAATAAATTGTGCATTTTTACGCTAAACTGCATAAAATTTACTAAGAAATGTTTACAGAATATAGATAAAATGATGTACAGGGCCACACAAAGAATTGAGTACATGGAGCCTATGAATGATAATTTATGAGAAAGTGATTTCAGTTGTTTTAAGAGTGTTTTAGTTTAAAATAAATTTTATCTTAACACCGATGTGTAATAAAGGTACTAGGCAAACTACAAGGCTGAACAAAGTATTCAAGTCTATTTTCATCCATTAGTCTAAATTAGTGAAAGAGAAATTTCAAGCTGCTAGGTATTTTATATTAAATGAATTTTCCCATTACATAGTGTGTATATTAGCTGACAGATCAAATACAGGGATATTCAATAGTACAGGAATACATATTTGGCTATATATGGCTTTATATCCTTATTTACCCAAATAACGAAGTTTTGTTAAAGATTTCATTAAGTGTTGGAAAGTGCTTCATAATCTATGCTTAACGCATGATTTTTTTAGTTTTTTTTTTGGGGGGGGGGGAATTATCGTGATAAAAGATGATTATCGGAATCGTGGGTAACTTCAAGATATTATGGTATATATTCGTTCTTGGTTATTGTATAGTTTCCAAATTAAGAAACATTTGCATTTAATTACTTTATTCGTTTCTCTCATTTAACATAGAAAGTATATCAAATTTAATATTTTTAGTATGTATAAAATATAAATGCATATGTATTTCATTTCAATCTATCAAATACATGTGAAAAGTTTAGATGAATTAACATACATATAAACTATAAAAGTAAGCTAAAAGCAAGAACAAAAAATCGATAAATTTTCATTATTTTAGGAAAAAATTAAGAGGAAATCGATTGTATCTCATTTGTTGTAAATTTTTATTTTGTCCAAAATGAGGACTAAAAGAGTTTATTCTTTAAATTGGTTACTGTATTTTTAGATCTCCTTAACTCATTAATGTTTTCCAGATAGAAGGCAGTTTTAGTTCACTTTTATATTTCATATTGTAGTATATAAGTTTTAAAACTTTATACACTGTAACAAATATTATAACTAATATTTTTTTAGTATATCAAAGTGATACTTTTAAAAAACATTAAATAGCTATGTTTGTATTAAAATATTCGCCTAGTTAAATATGAATAAATATTTACATAATTAAAGTAATTTAGAGTTGGATTTTGAAACATTAAGGGGAAATTTTTGTATTTCTGACTACGTAAATATATAAAAAATAATAATAATAAAATTTTAAAAAAAATTATTTTTTAAAGAAAACACAATATTTTAAATTAACAAAGTTTTTAACCAATGGCATATTTGCAGTTCCTTGTCAAATATATCAAAAGTGAATATTTGAACGCATATATATATAGACACACATATATATATATACATATATATATATATATATATATATATATTACGTTCAAAAATTGTCGAAAGAGGGCTCTTTAGACTTTAGAGTAACGAACAACTACTTTTTACCCGACTACGGCAAAGCCAAAGGAGGGTTATGATTTTGACAGGCTATGTATGTATGTATGTATGTATGTATGTATGTATGTATGTATGTATGTTCATCTGTTCCCTCGTAACTTCTAAACCACTAATCAGAATTCGACAAATGACATATCATTAGAAGCGTCTTAATTGTCCGCTGGTTATAGGCTATATAGATTTTCACCAAATTCAATGTGGCGCCCTCTAGCGGACAAAATATACAGAGTAAAAAAATAAAGTTAAGCTAGATATGCCGTGTTTGGTATCATTTTAAAGCGCTTCACTTGTACATTTCGAATATATATATATTACTAGCATTTGCTTGTGACTTTACTTGCATTTATGGGCTAATTGCATATAATTCACATCTTTTCGTTCTTAATTTCTTTGGTACTTAGTAATCAGAATTAGATAGATTAAGAAATCTTCCTAGGTCATCTTAATACATGAAACCTTCAATCTACATTACACATTTACACATTACACTAACGACCTCATCCACTAATCGGTCCATTACCCATTTGCTGCCATCGACGGATATGTGCGTCACTACTACCAAATACTGGAAGCGTCATACGTCAAAAAATAAAGTTAAGATAAATATGCCGTGTTTGGTATCATTCAAAAGCGCTTTACTTGTACATTTTGAATATATCTATATATTACTAGCATTTGCTTGTGACTTTACCTGTATTCATGGGGTACTTTTATACTTTTTCAGCGTAGTTTTTTGTCGTAGTTGGGTTTTAGTTTTTTTACTTTATCTTGTTACCGTTATTTTGTGCATGGAGTTCAAGTTATACTAAAGTTTAGTCTTTAACTTAAATTTTAAGCCCAAAATCGGAAACATTGGGATCGGGTAACTAGTGAAAATCGAACTGTGAACAGATGGAGAATTTTAAACACTCATAAACATTGGAAAAACTAATCGATTTTGTTGCGGTTTGCGTGTAAGTAATTCCCTTGGTAATTATTTTATTCAAAAAGACGTACAGGTTTGGTATTCTCATTTTTTGATAGAGGGCGCCACATTTCCGACATTTCAATGGCATTACTTCTAGGTGTTTTACTACCAGAACAACGTACTTCCATGATGTGTTAGGGATGCAAAGACTACTCGGAATCACATAGGAATGTAAGTTTGGAAATGCATTTTTTCGGAGTTACGGTTAAAGGAAGCAGAGAAAAAGGCAACAGAAACAGCAGAGAAAGAGCAACACGTTAATGTGAAAGAAAACAGATTATTTAAATGTTTTACTAGAAAAGGTGTTTGAAATTACGACCAGAAGTTGTCCGGCATGCTTGATAGCGGCGTCACATGGAATTCCTCACATTTTGAAAGATTCCTGGCATCTCAGAAAGCTTTCTGGCAGCTACAGAAATATCAGCTGCGAGGTCTTAAACTGATGGTACGGAAGTCTCATACACCCAACTTTTTACTTGACCCTAGCAGAAGAATTCCATACATGATCGGTCTGGCGATCTAACAGTCCAATGAACCAGGCCACCACGACCTATCCACTGCTATCCATATGTTACTTTGAAGTGTCAGCAAACGTCATTGGTAAAATGTCGATGAGTTCCATCGTTCTGTTCATCGTTCAGATACTTCCTTCTGCTACCTTTGTAACCGGTTTGCTAATGATAGCTTCAAAATTATCACTGTTCACGCGCCGTTATGCGCCATCTACCGTCACTGTCAAACTTGTCGGAGTATTTCTGGTCGTAATTTTGAACACCTTTTCTAGTAAAACCTTTAAATTTGCTGTTTTCTTTCACATTAATGGGTTGCTCTTTCTCTGCTGTTTCTGTTGCTTTTTTCTCTGTTTTCTTTAACCGTAAGTCCCAAAAAAATGCATTTCCAAAGTTACATTCCTATGTGATTCCCAGTACTCTTTGCATCCCTAACACATCCTGGAAGTATGTTATTCTGGTAGTAGAACACCTAGGAGTAAAGCCGTTGAAATGTCGGAGATGTGTCGGAAGCGTCCTCTAACAAAAAATGAGGACATCAAAGCTGTACGTCATTTTGAATAAAATAATTACCAAGTTAATGACTTCCACGCAAACTGCAACAAAATCGATTAGTTTGTCCAATGTTTATGAGCGTTTAAAATTCTCGCTTCTGTTCACAGTTCAATTTTCACTAGTTATCCGATCCCAATGTTTCCGATTTTGGGCTTAAAATTTAAGTTAAAGACTAAAATTTAGTATAACTTGAACTCCATGCACAAAATAACGGTAAAAAGTAGTTGTTCGTTACTCTAAAGTCTAAAGCGCCCTCTATCGACAATTTTTGAACGTAACCTTTAAAATTTTTCTAAAAAATCATGATATAAAAAATTATTTTAGTGAAAACTGAAAATTAATCGACCCTTTTCTTCGTTTTTTATTATCGTTTGAAGTTTTGGACCTCAAACTTTAATGGCCCCTAGCTCCTACAGAAGACGTTTGCGCTCCATGTTTGTCTCTATGTTTACTATCACCCCTCAGAGTTTGTCGGTCTAGTAGCGAAACACCCTGTATATATATATATAGATGAATTCATAACTAGATAAACGAAGTGGTATTATTACAATAAAAAATGCATCTTATAGTGGTTAGTCTAATTCCCAAACAAACATTATTCTACCCTAAAGTTAACAAAGTGCTATTTATATAAAACTTAATTTTTCATCTTATTAAAATTACACTTTAATCCTATGTATAATTAATAAAATATAAGAAAGATCAGTTATCAATTTGAAGTTGTCTATTGAGGCTTCTCTCCTTGGTATTCCATAATGTAAACAGCAAAATTTTTTCCACTATTACATGATAATGGAATTTGTTACTTGTAAAATTTACATCCGATTTACCTTAATCTTCAGAAAGTTTCCTTGTGCATATGTTATATCCATATTCACTATTTTTTTAAAATTGGTATTTTAATTGCATCATTTAAAAATCAATATAAATCAAAACTGGAAGTCACGATTGTTTGCAATTTTTTTGCATGTAAACAATCGCCTCTCAACTTCAGATACTAATCTTAGAGCCAGTAAGTAAAAATTGCCATAATGAATGTTTTTTAGACGTACTTGCATTAAATTAAAAGTATAATCCAAGAAAATGATAGTGTTCTTTTAACTATGACGATAAACCTTATGTTATAAAATTTAAACGGTACAAATTAAAAAATAAATAAATAAATGTTTTCCGGAATTTTCTTTGGAAAACCACATGAATAAAGAAAAATAAATATCCTTATTTTTTTTCTTGCCATAATGAAAGTATCTAATCACCACCATTTTGAACAACTTTCAAATAATATTTTTAAAATTAAAGTATAATAATCTGGATACTTAAAAAAAGCGAGTGCAGATAGTGCGGAGACATCTGCAAAATAAACAGCTTTCAGCTAAACAAAAATTATTATTGAAACTTTTTAGGTTGAAACCTCAGGTAAAATTAATTTAAAAAAAAAACATCTTTCTTTTAAATATATAAACTATCTATACTAATAAAAGAACAAAACGCTCTGTCTGTCTGTGTGTGTGTCTGTGTGTGTGTCTGCGATGGCTAGCAAAATCTACAGCACGTACGAAGCTCAAAATTTTTTTGAGAGTAGCCCAATGTCTCTCTTGATGCACCTGAAGCTCAGAATTTCAAAATTCTATTTATTAACTGAGTAATTAATTAAATTCCAAAGCTCACTCTCATAAAAAAATCGCCTTTTTTTGCTTTTTTTCCATTTTATTTTCTTATGGATGATTGGTTGCATAAAATTTTCGCAGAAATAATTAAAAAAGCTGGGACAGACCTTTAAAATTCATAGACTGGCAAACTGTCAGTTTGAATGAGGATTTTTTTTAATCACAGCTGCTCATGGAGGAAGAAGATAGGTGGAGGTGAACTAAGCCTCAAAAAAGGCTTGCAATGTGAATCCATTTATCGCTCAAATTTCATTGTACCAAACAAAAGCACGTGGAAAATTGGAAAGCTTCCAAAAAAGGAACGGATTTTGTATTAATAAGACGAATTGAAAGAAATGAATTACAGCTGGAGCATTTTTAAGAAGAAATAGGAAATTTTTTAAATGATCTTTGTTCTATTATTATTTATTAAAATAAATGTTTACTTTTAAAATAATTGAAATTGGGAAATTATTATTTTTATTATTAAATGTCATTATTATTATTAAATTTCAGATTAAAATTAAAAAAGAAATTAATAACGTTTGATAGGAACTAAAAATTGTATTATTAAAAGTTTTCTTTTTACAGTAATTTTTATTAACACTTTTCAACAAAATTGAAAAATGTTTATGCATTCGGTTTGTCTGTCCGTCTGTCCGCGCTCTAACTCTCGTAAATATACTCGGAATGCAATGAAATTTTGCCATGTTATTGAAGGTTACACAAGCACAGACCCTATTAAAAATGAAGTTTCTACCACGATTAGTTTATTTACAGGGACAGTCAAAAGTTTTCGATTATTTTAGGGCCAATGGGGAAAAATCGTTTCAAATTAATTTTAAAGATGTTGCGCCCGGACAAACGTATTCACATTTATTTGCATCTACGAAAAGCACTAAAATATGCAGCTAAAAGAATAGTTATTCAATTACAGGGCCACACAAAATAATTCTAATACATGATAATAAAGGAGGAAATTGTTTGCGACATATTTTAACGATGGTAAACTGTATCATGTGTAATCAAATTGATATACGTCGCTGAGACTTAATATGAGTTATTTAACGCATAATACGAAGTGCATAGCATTTACAGGGACACACAAAAGATTTCAAAAAGCATATTCTATTCGAAGTACTGTATATTATGCATGATAACTGTTCCATGGATGAAATGCGTTTTTAATTATGATATGCGATTTTAAGTGTCACTAAATGTATTCACATTATATGGTGTGCATAAATGCTAATAGTTACACAATTAAGATATACAGGGTTACTCAAAAGAACTCGGAAAAGTTATTGAATATGAGTGTAATTTACTTAAAGGTTTGTTTTTAAAAAAGTTTTGCATCTTTACGTCGAATCGCATTTAGTTTATCGTGAAATGTTTGTAGAATATGGATTAAATGATATACAGGATCACGCAAAGAACTGGATACAGGTTTGTTTATGGATGATAATTTCTGGAAATATGATTTAAATAGTTTAAAGAGTATTGTTGTTTGATTAACATTTTTTTATTTATTTTTTTATATAATTAATTTTAGCAAAATACTTTCGTGTAATAAAGGTACTAAGTAAACTGCAGGGCTGAACAAAAGTATTGAAGTATGTTTTACATCTATTCGTATAAACTGCCAAAAGAAAAATTTCATCCAGCTAGGCATTTTTTTTGCTAAACTAAATTTCTCCATGATATAGTATATATATCAACCGACAAATCAAATACAGAGCTGTTCAAAAGTATTGGAATACATATTTGGTTATGGGCGGTAACACCTATTTCCCTGAATAACGAAAATTTGTTAAAGAATTAAGGAAATTTGGATAGTGTTTTATAATCTATGCTTAACGCAGGATTTTTTTTTACTGGTTAATACTTTATAACGTAGATGAAAAATGTTTATGACTCCAGTTTGTGTGGCCGAGTTCTAACTCTTGTAAATAAACTCTGATGCTCGTAGCATTTTTTATATGTTATTGACGGGTACTACACCGTGATCGCTATTAAAAAGGAAATGTGTAGAATTTATAGTTCATTTGTATAGACAGTCTAAAGTATTCTATTACATTATGGTCAATGGGAAAAATCGTTTCAAGTTCATTTCAATTTTCGGGATGATATAAAATTTCCCGCAAAGGAAAGTAAGAGTGTTTAAAATGATATAATGTTGCTTAAATTGTAATGTTGAAAAATTATAATATTGCAACATTATAAAAAAATGATATTATAATTTTGCTTATTTGCGCAACGCTTAAAGCTGAACAAATAAAAATGTATGTTAAATTTGCAGCGAGGCTGATCCTTGAATGAGTCGGGTTGTATTTTACCTGAATACGAAAGTTCTATTCGAATCGGAATCCAACATAAATGTTTTTTATCGATCTGAACCGTTAATATTTGAATTCGAATCCGACACATAAACAGTATTCCGCCTGAAACAGAGCTAATTTTAATACTTCCAACGTTATTAAAAAATTCCAAAACATGTTTTAAAACAATATTGTTAGCATATAGTCATGCCTTACATTAATAAGAACAATTTTTGACAAATATAAAAATTTTACTTCTTCAAAATAACAGCATTATCAATAAAAAATTTTAAGAAACAATTAATAAACAAGTTGGAAATTACACGTGAAGCGTAGCAAATGAGGTGCGTTCGTACGATAACGAAGTTTTTAAAATATTCAGATCTTGCTGATATAGTAGACAGTACCTCGGTTACATTATAGTAGTAGAAATTTTTGTGTTCCTGTAAAAATACAGGAAGTAATTTTTATTACACCTCAGCAACGTATATCATATTCATAAAATGCGATATAGTTTAATGTAATTAAAACAAGCCCCACAAACAATGTTTCTCCGTATAGCTTTATGTAATGGAATACTTTTGTGTGCTCCTGTAATTTAAAAATAAGCATTCTTTGCATCACAGATTGTACAGAATGAATATTTTAGTATATATATACTTCATAGGTTCATGTCAGTTTTATTATGTTTGAATTAGTTTAACACCATTAAAATGCATTTGAAACTTTTTTTTCCCACTGACCGTAATGTCATGGAATATTTTTTATTGTTCCTGTAAATGATTTATGCATCCAATTTCTATAAAATTTGAAAAGACACGACAAAATTATGTAATAATTGTTTGTTTTAAATTTCAAATGATTAAAATGCATTTGAAACTCCCCCCCCCCCCTTGACCGTAATGTAACAGGATACTTTTGATTGTCCTGTAATTGATCTATGCATAATTGATCTATCATAAAATTTGAAATAACTTGACAAAATTATGTATTAATTATGTATTTTAAACTTCAAACGATTCGGTTTGGTAGTTTTTGCGTTGTTATATGCGAATGGACAGACAGACGGATGAACTGAACGACAACTATAGGTGCTACGTATTTACATAATTGCGAAAGCACCTAAAAACAACAGATATAAAGCATAATAAAATTTGAGAGCTGTAAAATAAATGAGCTGATTTTCACGCAATAAAAATTTCGATTCTTATCATGTTTTAAAAATTTTTAGAAAATAAATTACACATATTTTAAGATTAATCGCATTTAAATGCGAAAAATGAAGCATAAATACATGGTTTCGATATTACAAATGGATTTATTCTAAATAATAATTCAGGGATAAAAAAAAAATCAAGATGAATATATAAAAAGAAATTTGTTTTGTTACATATTAATAATTGCATTTAAATAATATTTAAAATATAATAATGAAAACATTCTTTTAAAATCATGTATGATAACATAAGTAATAAATATTAATCTAAAATACAGATTTCTGATTGCAAACGATTTTCAGATATTAGCAAAATAATGTTATCTTTTCAAGAAAAATGTTAAAAGATCTTCTATTTTGATATTTAAAACACATATAATTAAATAATCAAAGAAATTTTTACCTGTGAAGCGCTGTCTAATAAAAAATTCGAAGATAAAAAACAAGAGCAATCAAATACGGGTTTTAACCGGTTTGAATTCATAGACGAATCAAAGCACGTGGTTTTGTTTGGACTTAATGTGACTTAATGTAGGGTTACATTTTTGGCATCACCCAAATCATTATAGTTCACCTCCACATATATTCTTCCTCCATGACAGCTGCTGTACACCATGGAGAAAAAGATAGGTGGAGGCGAAGTAAAGCGAAAAAAGGTTTGCAACACGGAGTAAGAAGTCTCTTACTCCGTGGTTTGCAATATTAAACCATTTATCGCTGAAATTTTAATGTCTCAAACAAAAGCACGAGGAAGGAATTTTGTATTAATAAAACGAATTGAAAGAAACGAATTACAGCTGAAGCATATTTTACGAAGAAATAGTAATTTTTAAAATAGTTTTTTTCTATTACATTATTTAGGTTAAAGTTAGGTTAAAGTTAAATAGCATTTATGTTATGGTTAGAATAAGGATATGTTACAATAAAGTGAATACATTTAGGCTAGGTTACATTTCTGTTATATTTAATTTATGGTAGGGTACTGTTAAGTCGCTGTTAGGTTACAGACAGGTTCTGGTTACGGTATAAAAGTTTAAGGTTAGGAATTTATACACAGAGTGAACCTATACGCAATATTTGATTAAAAATAACACTTACTTTTGTTAAATAGCTCTGAAATTATAGTACTATATACCAAACTTTTAGCTACCATCGTGTATCGATTTCATTCATGGTATAGTCGGATTTAAGAGTGATATAATTAGTTTGAAATTCAAAATATTTCACTTGGGATTTGTATGTGAAAATAATAATTAGTTACGTGACTTAACAGTGATTTTTACGGGTAAATATCAACTTTTTTACACGAAAATCATGCAATCGTTGGATACATATTCCCTCCCGCGTTTTTCATTGCTCATTTTGAGTATTTTTAGAGCTTAATATTAGTTGTTTTTAAAACCGATTTTTCACACAGTCAGTGGCTACGTATTTCAGACAATGCATTTCTGCATGTAACGAGTTAATGATAAAATCATACACATTTCAAGTTCGTTTAATATTGCTAATACGGACCCGGGCAACGCCGGGCGGATCAGCTAGTATAAAATAAAAAATAAAAAACAGGAAATTATGTTATTTTGATAAAACTGTAGTGGAATACTTTAAAATCTAGCAATAAAAGTGTATTACTGGAGAGGGCTTTGGACAAAAAGTTTTGAAACCTGATATTATTTGAAACCACAAATTGTTGGCAAGATATTTGTGTGCTTATCTAACTCGACAAATTAAATACTTCACGGCAAGAATAATCAAGTTTAGCAAGATAAATGACTACTTTTTGGACAAAGACTTGACAAAGTCTTGAACTGAGTATGCACAATGAGTACCACTGATCTTCTCCAAACACACGCTTCATTTTTATGAAATGTTAACTACGTTATTTTCAAAAGTGAAGTATTTTCACGTTCGAAGAGCTTTGTGATATCAATTAAGTAATTAAAGAAAAATAAGTCACACAAATATTCTTTAAAATACATTTTTCTGAGAAAAAAGTATTCTAGCTTTTGAATAAGTTTAAAACAAACTAAAAATCATTTATTTGATAAGTAAAAACTAAATAAAACCCAAATTCTCGAAGTTTAATGAAACTGGCTGTATTCTTCACATACCATGTATTTTAATTTTATTTCAGTTTTTGTGAGAAAACGGTAACAAAAAGTTGAAAGATTTACTATTTCTCCTTTACTACTATTATTGACTTTTAATAGATATGGAGTACTGCAATTGCCACATTTACAAAATTAATATAAAAAACCATATAAAATAGCAATACCTCTAAAATGAAGATACAGCTTTCAAACAAATTCTAATAAAAAAGTACACTTTATAACCCTATAAAATATTAGAATATCATATAAAGAAAATTGTAAAATCGAAATTTCATTTAAAAATTGGAAGAGTTGTATTTTGTAGAATGATGTCAGCATTACACACAGACATATTTGTCTTTTTATAATATAAGTGCGTAGCATCTATAGTCGTCGTCTGCTTCGTCTATTTGTCCTCATATAATAGGGCAAAATGTACCCAACTGAATGATTTGAAATTTAATGCATATGATCGTCGAAGAATTTTGCAGAGTAATTTAAAATTTTATGGTAATCGATTCAAAACTTAAAAATATATAATAAAAATAATTTTTATTATTATTAATTATGCTAAATTCCATCATACATAATTGATTCAATAACTTCCTATGATAGGTAATGGTTATAGATCACCATAATGATTATTCTGTTAAATCTTAATATACGTAATTCATTCAGCGATATCACATGATAGTAATTATGCTAGTTTTATCTATGGTGGTTGTATCTTATTTAAATGGGAGTCATATTATTTCATATTACGGAATTTAATATATATAATGGCAATTAATTTTGCATTTCTGTATTTTTACATAAGAACGTCCTAGCAGCAAGTTATTGCAACAAGTTCTAAACATCTATAAAAATAGTTAAAGCACGAAAGCACCCATTTGCCATATTTAACGTACAAGTTCCGCTTTAATCATTTTTTTCTCATTATATGTTTTAAACCCAGCTGACGCTTAGTGCACTTTAGAGTATTTTGATTCCTTAAAAACATATATTGCTTTATATAACTAATTATTAAATTTTTTATATTTTTGTACAGTTTTAATATAACTACTACTTTAAACAGGTTTATTTATAAACATTCATCATTTAAAACATGTATTACTTTTAATTAACTTTTTATGATATTACTACCTGCAAAACTCCAAACAATTTAATAAATTACTTTTAAAATGTATTAGATCTTTGTATTCATTAGTTTCAAAAACCGTAAATGTATCGAAAAAAAAATTACATTCAGAAAAGTTTTAATTAAATTAATTTTATTAAATATTAAGTATCAAATCTGAAATCTTAATGCAGGTTATAATTTTTATCAATAAAATGCTCTTTTTCAATGATTTAATTTTTCAAAAAAATTTCCACTTTCAAGATTTACATTTTGGTTTAAAATTTTGCATTTTATCTAATACACGAATGCTGGTATTTTAATGATCTTAATAATTATAACGTTTTCTTGACGAATTTATACAAAACTATTTCGAATTTATGAACAAAAATAACTACTAAGATAATATCATCATTCTTGCTTAATCTTTCATTATAATAATTCTACTTTTGAGACTTTACCATAAAACCTAACTACCATCTTTAGAATAAATAAATTGAAAGGTCATATGCTTCAGCATTATATCTGAATAGAGTCAATAATTTTCAAATTAAACGCGAGGAGCTTAAATTGGATTACGTTTAATCTCCTAATTTGAATGCAAAATTCGAAACAGTTACGACAGATTGATTTTGTAGCTAGCAATTAGTCAACAATGGATTCTTTGACTTGTAAAAAGAAAAAAAAACTGATTAATGAAGCTTGAAAATGAAAAAATTTATTTCTATATATTCAGGGGTTTATTTATTTATTTATTTATTATTATTATTTTTTGAACTAACATTTTGGATATATGTTTCACAGTCACTTGAATTAAAAGATGTTTTTCATATTCAGTTTCAACTTTAAAATTGCATAAAAGCAAATCTAATAATTCATATCATTACCTCTATTTTCCTCTATGTCCACAAAATTAGAGTATTTTAAATGTCATCATAATAGACATTTAAAAAAGCATGATTACAAGAAAAAAATAATATCCAAGAAACTAGTTTAAATTCTAAAATTTAACCACTTCGGGGGCGGGAGCTCTTTAAGAAATTTTTAATGTTTTGTCACCGGTTATTAAAAACAAAAAATTGTTCTTTGTTAAATCCGGAAAACGCTCCGATTGAATAATGCAAATTTTACAGTAAAATTTTACTAAGAATTCTTAAGCCTAAGGATTCTTAAACACAAGTTTTCTTATAAGGGATAAAGGATTCTTAAGCCTTTTTGCAGCACGTATACGTGTCACTCGTCCCCAAGCGGTTAAGACCTTATTTGCCATCCTCGAGATTACTGTTATTAATCTTATATTCCAGGGTTTCATATTCTACTAGAATGTAACTGTGAAAGTGTAATAGCTATGAAATATAAACAGACAGCAGGATTTTAATGCAGTATAACCAGAAATATCCGGTATCATAGGGACGTAGACTAAGCTGAATTTCAAAACATTCTGGATTTCCGGAAAAATGTCAAAAGTACTTCCGCTATTCATTGTACCTACGTTAATAATTTAACTGGTAGCCATATCATATGAGTAAAATAGAAAAAATAAATATATTTTTAAAAAGTTTTAATTGATATTTTTCTGAGTTAAAAATAAAACAAATAAACAGTGCAATTATTTCTTTTTGCGTTATATCCAAAACATAAATGTTCTGATTTTTTAGCCGTTTTTAAAAAGATTTGCTTGGAATTCATACTAGTGAAAAGGGCAGCCTTGTTTATCTAAAGCAAATATCAAATTTCTAATGAAAATTATACATTTTTCCAGACACATCTTTTCATATGACGGTTTCTTTTCCTTGTTCATTTGAACTTATACCAAATTTATGACGGTGGTTCTATTAATCACAACTTTAGTAGTATCTTTCTATTCTGCAATGTACTACTTTCGGTCTATTTTTTTTAATCCAAACACCTATACAAAAGAGTCAATTTGACTCTGATGTCGGCTTTTCGAGTTCCTAATTTTCGAGGTACGAGTAGTTTTACAAACATTTACTTTTATGTTATTTAATGAGCATGAAATAAAAATTTAAATGACGTATGTTTGAAAACGGTAAATCGTGTAATTTAGATGTAATTAAATAGTTTTTGTATTGGCATCATTTCAGTCAAAGTGAGCACAATCAGATCATTCAATACGGCCACAATTCAGTTCTATTCGTTCATTTGTGATACTGATATTCATTACTGTATATTTTATCTTGGTACATAATTAATACTTGAATTATTGCAAAAGATAATACTTATTCGTATTGTATGTTACTTTAACTAGATTGGGTTAAATGTATATGGTGAAAAAATGGGATTTGCTCATTTACCTATGCTGGCAACTTTACTCAGCCTAGGTGGGAAAAGAAGTCATGTTGTTGTTTTTCGTTAAAAAAAGGTATTCAATTTGAAATAAATGTAAGATGTTATCTAGCAATTGAAACTAAAATTTTAATTACTATTGGTATTAGTTTCTGTAACTCTCTTAATTGAAAATGTGTGATGGAAAATCACCAAACCCTAAATTTGGATGAAGGAAAATCTTGTAGCATACGTTACAAAGAATTAAATGTACATTAATATATATTTATTTTAATTTATTACATGATTTTCCATAATCGAAGTTTCCAAAGCAAGTATATTGAAGTTCCATTTTTTAAGGTGCTGATTTTTTCTTGTAAATTTTAAGTACATAAATTAAATAATTTCAATGATGCATTTTGAAATGATCTTGATATTAACTTTATGGATAAATATGCAGGATACAATATTTCTCACTGGAGTCGCATTTAACGCAATGACTTTTCCTTTTTCTATCATATAAATATAAAAATTCAGTTGTTATAATGACAAAAATATTTCAAAAAGAAATTCAAAATTTACAAAAAGTAAATGAATAGTATATTTTAAAATAAAATCTTTGAAAATCTAATACTTTGTTAGGAAATTTGGATTTTTACACACCGATTTATTGGATATTTAAATTATGATAACTTCTATTAATTAAACATACTTTTCATAAAATTCAAATTTAAATTATTCATGCAAAAGCGAAATTGAACTTTGTATCACAGAGATGAAACAAAATGCCAATTGAAGCATGTCATTCAATTTAAGTTTTGTGAAAATTAAATTTTTCAAATCAAATTTCAAATTCGCATGAGAAGAAATTTGTAAAATGAATTGAACCAGAATAATGTAATCTTCTAATATTCATAGAATGTATAAATCAATTTGTCTTTAAACAAGTTCCCTCTTAGAGTGAAGTGAATCGATTTAATTATGCACTTTAACTGAGAAAGAGTTTAATTATTTCTTTAAGTTTTAGCTTTTAAATGCTTTATCGGATTAAAAATTTTACCTTTTTTTATGAGTCACGTGTATTATTCCATTTGTCATATTGATATTCACTACTGCTTGTTATATCTTCTTAAAATCTAATACTTGTATTATTACAAAAAATTAATTTAGTTATTATACTTGTATTCAACTTTAATTAGTTTTGATTAAATATGCATCCTGAATAAATGTGATTTGTTCATTTGTAATTTCTCTATACTATACTCAGCATAGGTGTGCAAAGTGGCCATTTTGTAATTTTCGCATTTAAAGTAATATGTATATTTTAGAATAAGTGTAAAACTATAAAAAATTAATGAAACTAAATAAAACTAAAATTTTTATAGTTACTATTGGTATTTGTTTCTATAATGCTTCTCATTAAGAATGTATCATAAAAAATCATGAAACCTTAAATTTGGTATGACGAAAAATCTTATATTATACGTTAAAAAAAATCAATATTGCTCTACACTTTACTCAGCCTATGTGTTCAAAGTGGCCATTTTGTAATTTTCTCTTTTAAAGTAATATGTATATTTTAAAATAAATGAAAAATAAAAAAAATAATGAAACTAAAATTATTCTAATTACTATTGGTATTTGTTTCTCTCTCTCTCTCTCTCTCTATATATATATATATATATTATATTTTGTGGATTTATTATATGGCTTTCGATTGTCGAGATTTCCGATTCGAGAATACTGGAGTTCCATTTTTTAGCTGCTGATTTTGCTTGTAAATTACAAATAGAAAAATAAAAATTTGACAATATTGCATTTTAAATGTTCTTGTACATTAATTTAATTTAAAAATATGCACAACGAAATATTTATCACTGGAGTTATCTTTCCTCTTTCTATAATATAAATAGAAAAATTCAGTAGTTATCAGGGCGTAGAATGTTTGAAAAATGAAATTTAAGAATGTAAAAATAAATCGATAGTACTTTTTAAAATAAAAACTTTCAAATGTTTTAACAGGTAATAACTGTAAGCCTGATTTAAAATTTCTGACTGAAACAAATCTTTTTAAAAATACGTTATTTACTTCTTCCTTTTTTAGTCTTAGAAACACATTTTCACTTTTACATTAAATGAGTTACAAGTGTGTTCGGAAAAGAAATATGTGTTTGTCAATTCAGGAAAAATGGATAAATATAGCGTTAAACAATCTAAAATCTTTTAAAACTTTGGTGTTAGGATAAACTCAAGAGTATCGACAATATATTAGATTTCTGCGACGTGTATTTAATAAAATAGAAAAATACTTTTGAAAAAAATTAAAGGATTTATTTTTATGCAACATCTTAGAGTTGATTTGGTCTTGACATTAAATTCAAATAAAGGATTAAATATATTTTACGATCAATAGAGTAAAAACATAAGGGCACATTTTGTATAATATATAGGGCTTTTATTAAACGTTTAATTTATTTATGTTACACAATTAAATATTCAAGCATGTAGTATCAGCTAAAAAAGAAATATAGTCTTTAAAAAACATTGTTACTTAAAGAAAAAATTCTGTTATAACTATGTATTATTTTAGGAACATGTAGGTTTTTGTTTGCTTAACATTACTTTAACTCAACGATCAAAAGGTTTTATTTTGGAAATTATTCATAACAGTTAATACTTATATGCAACTGAATTTATGCCTTGATGAAATTAATTAAAATAATACATAGGATGTGTTCATTCATGTGTTAAGTTTACTCAGCATTAACTTTACTCTAAGTGTTCTTATGTCGTGGTTTTATGAGATTTTTATTAACAGTTTGTCAGAGAACTTTCACGCCGATTTATTGAATATTTAATTTACGATAATTTCCATTAAATAATTGTATTTTTTATGAAATTCAAATTTAAATTATTCATGCAAAAGCGAAATTGAACTTTGTATCGCAGTGATGAAACAAAATGTCAATTGAAGCATGTCATTCAATTTAAGTCTTGTGAAAATTAAATTGTTCAGTTTAAATGCCAAATTCGCATGAGAAGAAATTTGTAAAATGAGTTGAACAAATTCTCTCCAACAGTGAAGTAAATCGATTTAATTGAGCACTTTAACTGGGAAAATGTTTTGCCATTTTTTTAAAAGTTTTACCATTTAAATGTTTTATCATTTTGAAGTTTTACCAGATTAATAGTTCCATAATTTATTTTTTATGAGGCATTTGTATTCCTCAATTTATCTTATCGATATTCATTACTGCTTGTTTTATCATGTTGAAATTCGATACATGAATTATAAGAAAACATTGATTTTATATTATTATTAATGTATGCTACTTTAATTAGTTTTGATTAAATATTCATCCTAAGTAAATATATATATTTTTAATTTACCAGTACTGGACACTTTACTCAGACTGGGTAGGCAAAGTGGCCGTTTTGTAGTTTTCTCTTTTAAAGTAATATATACATTTTAAAATAAATCTAAGAAAATAGTGAAACTAAATAAAACTAAAATTATTATAGTTACTATTGGTATTTGCTTCTATTACGCTTCTTATTCAGAATGTACCAAAAAAATCCTAAAACCTTAGATTTGGAATGACGAAAAATCTTATAGTATACGTTAAAAAAATGGAAATATATTTCTTAATATTTTGTGGATTTTTTATATGGTTTTCAATTGTCGAGATTTTCGATTCGAGGATACTGGAGTTTCATTTTAATAGGTGATGCTTTTGCTTGTAAATTATAAGTAAAGAAATAAAAATGGGACAATGTTGCATTTTTACATGTTTTGGTGAATTAATTTTATTTAAAAATATGCAGAATGAAATATTTATCCCTGGAGTCATATTAAAAGATCATTTTTTCCTGTTTCTATAATATAAATATAAAAATCCAGTATTATAAGGGCGAAGAATATTTGAAAAATGAGATTTAAGAATGTAACAATAAACCAATATTATCTTTTTTTTGAAAAAAATCTTTCAAGGGATTTTTTTTCATTTACAGGAAGTCACTATAAGCTTGTTTAAAAATTTCTGTCAGAAAAAAATATTTTTAAAAATAGATTATTTACTTCTTCTCTATTTAATCTTAGAAAAACATTTTCACTTTTACATTAAATGAGTTAGAAGTGTGTTCAGAAAACAAACATGTGTTTGTCAGTTAAGGAAAAATGGATAAAAATAGCGTTAAACAATCTAAAATCTTTTAAAACTTTGGTGTTAGGATAAACTCTAGAGTATAGACAATTTATCAGATTTTTGCAACGTAAATTTAATAAAATTGAAAAAAAAGTTAAAAAAAATTTAAAGGATTTATTTTTATGCTACATCTTAGAATTACTTTAGTCTTGACTTTAAGTGTAAATAAAGGTTTAAATGTATTTTAAGATCAATACAGTAGTAATATAAGTGAACTTTTATGCAATATAGAGTATTTTTATTTAATTTATTAATCTATTATTGCTATAGAATTAAACATTCAAGCACGTAGCATGAGTTATAAAAGAAATACAGTCTTTAGCAAACATTGTTAGTTAAAGAGATAGTTAAGCTATTTATGTATTTTCATAGAACATGTTTGTTTAACATTATTTTAACTCAACGATCAAAAGGTGTTATTCTGGAAATTATTTGTAATAGTTAATACTTATATGAAACTGAATTTATACCTTAATGAACTTAATTAAAATAATATATAGGTTATGTTCATTCATGTGTTAATTTTACTTAGCATTATCATTGCTGTAAGTGGACTTATGTCGTGATTTTATGTCATTTTTATTAATACTTTGTCGGGGAACTTTGATTTTTACTCGCCGATTTATTGGATATTTAAATTTCGATTATTTTCATTAAATAATTGTACTCTTTATACAGTTCAAATTTAAATTATTCATGCAAAAGCAAAATTGAACTTTGTATCGCAGCGTTGAAACAAAATGTCAATTTAAGCATGCCATTCAATTTTAGTTTAGTAAAAATTAAACTGTTCAGTTCAAATGCCAAATTCGTCTGAGAAGAAGTTTGTAAAATGAGTTGAACCAGAATGATGTAATGTTCTAATATTCATAGAATATATAAATCAATTTCTCTTTAAACAAGTTCCCTATAACTATAAATTAAATCGATTTAATCATGCACTTTAACTGAGAAAAAGTTTTACCATTTACTTTTCATATTCTACAAATGACATAATTAATAGCTTACGATAAAATGTGTTAAAAACATTTGTATTAAACACTCAAAATAGGAGAAAAATGTTTAGTTAAAAAAATTAAAAAATTAAAAAAAGGCTATTTTTTTTAATTTATCCTACACTATAAAAAAATCTGTAAATGTGCTAAACTTTTTTCAGGAAACTGAGATTCCTTTTTATGTAACGGCAAAAGAAAAAAAAATCCTGTAACAGAATTGGTTACATGAATTTTTGCTGTTACTATTACATGAAAAGTTATAGGAATTTCAAATTCTTAGAAAAAGTTTAGTAACTTTACAATTTTTTTACAGTGTCGGAGCCTCTAAGTCAAATTCAGTAGTTGGTCAATTTTCCCAAACAATGAAAAAATTAAATTAAATTCGGCATTATAGTGTATTACAAATGACTAAAAATTTTACTTTTTATATCATATGTAATACAATTATAGCCTTATAACTTGCTTTCCTCTATAGACATTTTTTGCTAAATCCCGTTTATCAAATGCGTTATACACTGTAAAACAATCTAAAAAGTAAATACACTTTTTCTAAAAAATGGAATTCCAAGAACTTTTTATGTAACGGTAACCGTTAAAATTGAAGTAACAGAATCGATTGCATCGATATTTTTTTGTTAATATTGCGAGAAAAATGTTTAGGAATTTCAGTTTCCCAGGAAAAAGTTAGGTAAATTTACAAATCTTTTTCTTTTACAGTGTACACTTTTTAAAACATTTGCTTGAATATGATATTTATCTTATAATCAAATACCGTCTATAGTCGAAAATTTAATTCAATTATTTTGTGTGGGATTGAAAAATTCCTAAGTATTCTATGCAGATTTTAAAATTTATTTTTGTAACAAAACACACAATAGGTGGAAAACTCATCATCAGAAATTTTTATTGGTAGGTGGAAAAAAAAATCTTGAAATATTTTGTACAGCTCTGTATATTTCCTACAGATTTCTAAAAATGGCAAAAAAAGGGTAAAATTTTATTAAGGTGAAGAACATACTTAAAATGTCAACACTGCAATTGAAATTACACTTTTAGAAATATCACCTATAAGCGATCCTTTAATCAGTTCTTCGCGTAACCCAACATATGATTTTATTAAGGCACGACAAACACCTATTAGAGTATCGGTTTGATATTTCAAGATATATCACATAAAACGTAATCTAGAAAAAATTTAAAAGATTTCTTACAATGTTTTGCTATTTCTGTCAACCCCAAGTTGTAGTAGCAACCTCATAAAATATTGCGTGAGAAAGATCGAAGACTGTCACCAGTGAATCGCTTTTTTCATCGGTTTGTTATTTCCTGAGACTGTTTAGAAATTATAATTTAGGACGTTTTTAAAATGCTTTTTGCTCCTTTCTTTCGATTCTTCCTTTTAAATATCGAATTTATTTTCAGCAGTTATTAGCGGAATTTATGTTTCATAAATAACAAACATGCCGTATTTAAAGTCTCTAGGCTCTTTAGTATAACAGAAATCGCAATTTAGATCAATTTTTGCTTCTGTAACCCTTTGTTTTAGTGACACTCACATAAAATGTAGCTGATATCGGAAGAAGTTCTATTACCCCCAATTTGCAACCATTGTTTTTATCGTTTTGGTATTTCATAATATTCTATAAAAAATGGTAATTTAGAACGTTTCTACGGCACTTTTTGCTCACTTCATCTCTTAAATATGGAGTTTTCTTTCAACGGTTCTTAGAAAGCAACTGCATCTTTCAAGTGCCGAATTTCAAAATGCTAGACACTTCAGAATCACAAAAATGCAATTTAGAATAATTTTCTTTCCTGCAACCCCTCGCTGTAATGAGAAAGTATAACCTATAATGGAACAGGAAATATCACCATCGATTTGCAGCCATTACATCACAAATCGATTTAACATTTCTTGAGATTGAGTAGAAATTGCAATTTAGAACGTTTTAGGTAGATTTCGTATATTTTCGTATGATTTTCGTAATTTTTTGCAGATCTACGACAATCATGACCCCTAGACCACAAAGCTACCTCAGTAAAAATGTTTATATATATATATATAACTTTTTTGTGGACACGATAACTTCTATAATTCTGCACCAATCTTCACCAAACTGGTACATAAAATCAAAGAGGATAAAATCTCTGCTAAGTTCGTTAATGGGCAAAATCTAACAAAGGGAGTCGAAATAGGAGACGTTTTTGGGAAAACTGAAAAAAACACCATAAATTCTTAATAAAATAGATATCGAATCAGTTAAAAGTTTATATTACTTCTAAATAATGGGCCAAAAGCTTATGTATGACAGACTTTTGATAAAGTTAAAAATGGGCTAAGAGGCGAAAAAAAAGCACAACTTTGTCATTTCACAAGATATCAAATCCGATACATTTTTTATAAATGTTCTCAAAATTGTCTAAAATTTTTGTATTTCCCAAGTTTTTGATAGGACTAACTCTTACAGGTAAAAAATTCAAAACGACAACAAAAAAGAGGGGGGGGGGTGGAAAAAGAAAAAAATCAATACCTTCGTGAATTCTTAAAATATCAAGTCCAATAAAAGAAGTTTTAAATCTTCGCAATAATATATACAACTTTTATACTGACAAGTTTTTGATAAAAACAATACTTATAGCAAAAATAAATTAAACAATTATAGGAGTTGAAGAAAAAACCTCAAATGCAAACTGCTTATATTCTGACTCGTTTTTAAATTATTTTTTGATTTTAGACGCATCCAAATGGCAGGTCCTCTTACTTATAAACTACATAATGTGATGTATTGGTCAGTTTCTTGATAAAGGCAGAATTTATTTCAAAAAAGGCTGCCAAAATGAGTATTTTGAACAGAATTTCCCGAAGTGATCATGATTGAAAATTCAAAAAATATTCATATAACAAATTGCGTTCTTTCTGACTCATTTTTGTTCTCAAATGCATCCAACTGACAGCTTATCTTATTTAGGAACTGTATAATGTGACGTATTGGTCAGTGTTTTGATAAAGGTAAAATTTATTACTAAGAAAGCTGTCAAAATGGGCACTTCGCACAAAATTTCCCGCTCCGATCGTGATTCAAAAATTGTTGTAGTCAAATAACAAATTGGTTATTTTATGACTCATTTTAAATTCAATTTTCCTCTCAAACGCATTCATATGACAGTTATTTGTTATTTAGGAACTGTGTAATGTGCCGTATTGGTCAGTTGTTTGATAAAAGCTAAATATATCTTTAAAAAAAGCTGCCAAAGTGGGCACTTCGCACAAAATTTCCCGAAGCGATCATGATTAAAGAATTGAGGATGTATTCAAATAACAAATTGCTCAGTTATGATTCATTTTTAAATTCAATTTTGCTTTCAAATGCATTCAGTTGACAGTTTTTTTCATTTTTAGAAACTATATAATGAGTATGTGAAACTATATAATACTATATTGAGCGATTTTTTAATAAAGTTAGAATATATTTTAAAATATGCTGTCAAAATGGGCATTTGAGCCGAATTTCACCTAAGATGATTCTGATAAAACTAATTCTTACAGAAAATTGAACTTAAAATTATTTTAAAAGCAGCAAAATAAAGTTGTTAAACTGGATTTATGTCTAATCCTATTTTATTTTTGAAATGAATCGTCTACCACCGCTTATAGGCCACGCCGACTGGGATTTTTTTTTAAAAATGTGTTATAGTCATTTTAAAAACTTTTAAATTTCGAATTTTTTAGGAAATGCTCTCAGAGATTATTTACATCTAATAAATAACTGCCATGCCAATTTTCATATATCTAGGCCTTTCAGTTAAAAAAAAAAAAAAAAAAAAAAAAAAAAAAAAAAAAAAAAAAAAAAAAAAAGTGTAATTTAGACAGCTTTTCGCTGCTGCAACCCATTTTTAATAGTGATACCGTCATAAAATAAAGCCTTTATTAGAACAAGGCGTGTCACTATCAAATTTCAACTGTTATTAATTTAAAATCAGTTTCATACTTCCTAATTTTGCTTAAAATCGCCATTTAGAAAACTTTTAGAACGCTTTTTGCGCATTTTCACCCCTTTTGAATTTCGAATTTTCAAAGAAATGGTCTTAGAGATTATTAGCATAATTAACGACTATAACAAATTCAAATTTGTTACTATCCTGCAATTTTAAAATGAATTTTTCTCCTACGATGCACAGGGGGTAGTGGCAGCCACATAAAATGTAGTTAATTTTAGATCAAAGGCTGTCCCTATCATTTTCATATTATTGTTTTTTAAATCAGTTGGATACATCCTAAAATTGCGTAAAAATCGCTATTTAAATTTCTTTAGAAAGCTTTTTGAGCATTTTCGTCTCTTTTCAATTTCAGTTTTTTTAGGAAACGTTCTTTGAGATAGTTTACATATAATAAGCTAGTACCATGCCAAATTTCATATTTTTGCTCCTTTAATAACACAAAAATAGGACGCATAGAATATTTCTTTTTTTTTTTTTTTTGCTCACGAAAACACTTGTCACTGGCATGGACATAAGATATAGCTTATGTTTCAACGCTGATTAATACCATCGATTTGATATATTTCGAACTGTGATATAATTTTCAAATAAACATTTTTCTCTGTATTCGATAGATTAAAAAATATGCGGCATTTAGAAAATAAAAAAAAATTGGAAATAAAAAATAATAAAAGTTAAATTTAGTCCTATGCTGTTGCCACCATGAAAGTGACGTCAGGACTGTCCCATGATTTTCCCCAGGATTTGTCCTTTATAAAATAGAAAGATAGATAAAAGCATCGAATTCTCTTAAAACTAGCAATATGAGCATTAATAATATAATTCATTATCTAGAATATATATTTCACACGAGAAACAGGAAAACGAACATACATAAGCAAAATGTATGTTCATTTCAACATAATTTTGAACGTAATGTGGAATAAAAACTTTTGGAGAATCTATATCCTACACTGGAGACTCTTCTCCTATTTCCTGCAAGACTCAAACAGGAGAATCCCCTTAGACTGTATAAAGTTTCAAAGTACCAGTGACACGATTTTCCAAAATTAGTCTAAAACAGCACCCTAGTTTACAACAAAATTTTATAACCCTATCCACATGGATGATTTGCCACTGTTAAAACTATATATATATATATATATATATATATAATTTGCATATATATATGTATATATATTTCAAAATTTAGGAGTTTCAAAAGGACTTTGTAATGGAATCAGGATAGTTTTAAAATATGAATATTCAGGTCGTAAAATAAAGATACATGGTGCTGTGCGAATTACTCTCGATTCGAGAAGAGATCAGTTTGGATGTACAATACAAATACATCGGTTTCCTGTTATGCCAGCTTTTGCATGATTACACACTAAGTTGAAGGTCACAACTTCGAGTTTTGTAGTATGGAATTATGGATACATGTTTATAAACAAAAAAAAAATGCTTTTTTTCAGGAATAATATGCGTCAAAGTTAAAAGTACTTTTACTAGCATAAAATTCTCGTAACATTCGCAATATTGTATGGGAAAAGTATTGATTAATCCTATAAACAAACACCTTAGAGCTAAAAAAAAATGCGGAAATAAAGTCTGCCTGTGTGTATAATGCTAAAAGCATTAAAATAAAATGATTGGTATATAAAAAACTCAAAAAATTGTTAGCAATTGTTATTATGACTTTAAGAAACTGGAAATGGCCTTCAAAATTAGAAATATACTTAAGCAATTACAGGATTTATGCAATTTAAAGAACTTCCTGACATGGAAATATTTCGAAACTAGTATTTTCTCACAGAAAACCTCTCCTTAAATATGGCGATATGTCACGCGTTTACCTACATTTATTATTCTATAAAGTAATACAGATATTTTACCAGTAAAGTTCCTTGAAATGTAGAAACCCCAAATAAATTAATAATCGTAATTTATGAATAAAACATAAACAACTTTCAAATATTGTTATAAAAGAAAATGTACAGAGTGATTGTCAAAATTTTATTAAAAATATTTTATAGCATCATTGATCAGAAATTTGCATCAATCATCTTTAAAAAATATTTAGAAAAATTAAACACGGGGGCAATTTTTTAAATAAAAAAAGATAACTGTCCAGCTGTTGCAGAACTGAGGTTTTTAGAGAAAATGTTTAGAAAGATTTCGTGAAAACTTATATTAAAAAATATATAACTTATCACTTAGTTATAAAGTCTAAAATTTTATTTTCAGTGTAACCCATATTGTCCTAAAATAATGATAAAACTAACCGAGATAAAAGAGGAGGAACAAAAATAAAACGTCTTTAAAAAAATTCGATAACTTCTTAAATCAATCGATGTTAAATTAAGATTATTTAAGTTACGTATGCTTTTACTTTTTATCGAGATGTTCTGGAAATGTTACTCATTAATCATAACTTTATTCCCATCAATTATTTTCTAAAATCAAAGTTACTTTATGAATATTTTTATCGTAATTTATGATGTTGACCCATCGTTGAATAATGTATTTTTTTAATGCAACTATGTAAAGATAAAAATAACTAGATAAACCTTTTTTGAGGGTTGCCCGAAAAATTAAAAAAAATAGATGGAAATTAATGTTAACTTGTTCCTTTTAGATTTTTTAAGGTATTGTTACATTAAATTTCACGTCAGTCGTAACAAATGAGGTACGTTTTGACTATGACAAAGTTTTTTAAATTATACAGTACTTAGGATGCACTACAGTATTTAAAAACTTTTGTGAGTCCCTGTAAATAGTATAAGCTTTCTATTATATATGTGTTCCTGTAAATTAAAACGCACCCCAAACAATGTTTTCCTTTATACCATCTTGTAATGGAATAGTTTTATGTGGCCCTGTAAATTAATAAAAAATCTTCTTTGCACCTCAAATTGTACGGAATACATATTTCAGTGTGTATTTCATATAAGCACATGAATTTTATTACGTTCGACTGAATGTAACATCAATATGCAGTTTAAACTACGATTTTCCATTAAACGTAATGTAACAGAATTATTTTGATTATCTCTGTAATTGAATTATGCATTCAATTTTCCTAAAATTTGAAATAACTCCAAAAATTTATGCAAAAAATATGTGAGGACCCCAGAAGCCAAGGGGTATAAGTGACAAAATTGAAAAAAAAATGAGTTATGTGCACAAGGTATCTGTAAATATGCTTTTTTCATTTCAGGTAAAGAAATATAGGTCATTTTCTTATTATTTGGGGAGTTATAGAGATAAACCACTTTTTTTCGAAAAACAAACAATATTGATTAATTATACATTTAAAGAAAATTGTACTCTATTTTTTTAACAGTTATTGAAATGAGAGTTCAAAGATTAGAATGCAACAAGCAGATGTTTCCTATTTCAGTTTAGTCAATTGATGTTCTAATTTAACATCAATTATCTTTAAACTCAATTTACTCCAAATCGACATTTTGTTACTTGTATCCCTTGGCTTCTGAGGTCGTCATATATATTAAATTTTAAACGATTCTGTTGTGCAGTTTTTGCGTTCTTAGATGTGAACAGATGGACAGACTGAACGCCGACTATAGATGCTATGTATTTATATACGAACGCACATAAAAAAGGAATTCTGTAAACTGCTATATATTGAAATTATGAATACTAGGGTATTTAACTACAGCTACGTGGGTTACAGAACACTGGTGAAAGAATTAGTTAGGAAACTGTAAATAATCTTAATATTTAATATATATCTATTACATTGCTAACTGACAACACGAAACATAATTTTTACATAAAATAATATAAATAATGTATTCCAATCAATTTTTTATGTTTTAAGAGGAATATATTGTATTAGGCACATGCTAAGAGATAACAGCTAAAGAGTAGCAGGAGCCAAACTTATCTCTACTTACAGAAGATATTTTCATTCTGATAATTTCCGTAATTTAAGTGCGTAGATAAAGTACGTGCAAATGTCTGTGACATTTATGTTTTTCATTATTTCATTTAATTGTAAGAAAGTTTTAACTTTGCTAGGAATATTAACCTCTTCAGACCTGATACATTTTACGCCATCATAAAAATTATTTCACAGTTTGTTCCATCTATTTATACGTATAGAAACATAATCTATATTAATAAAATAACAAATCGCTCTGTCTATGTGTGTGTGTGTGTGTGTCTGCAATCGCTAGCAAAATCTACGGGACTTAGGAGACTCAAAATTTTTATGAGAATAGCCCAATATCTCTCCTGATGCACCTGAAGCTCAGAATTTTAATATTCTGATTAATTTAAGATATATTAATTAAGAAGTGGAACTCACTATCATCAAAACTATGCCTTTTTTCCCCTTTCTTCTCTACACTGATTTATGGTTGGTTGGTTCATGCAGAGTCGCTTATAAAAAAACACGTTTCTTTTTTGCGCTTGCTTTCGTTTGGTCGGTTGTATAAAACATTCACAAAAATAATTTAAAAAACCAAGACCGAAAAAATAAACGAATTTGAGTACTTAATCTTTCAAAAGTGACTGTTTTTTCACCTAAACTTTAAATTTTAGCACGGAGTTGAAATACTTGCTTTGAAAACGTATTTAATAATAATGAAAGTTTAAGAGAATGAATTAGTTCAAATGACGTCAGAACCTAGCAACGAACTTCACAACCTGGAATTCATGTTGTTCGTCTTTCTGTTTTTCCTTAACTCTGATTGATTGAGCAATAATACATGCGTAATTGAAACTGATCTATTTAAATAACAAGACATATGGTTTTTAAATATTAAGTAAAAGATCAGAAAAGATCTTACTGACTCTTTTACCACTAAAAATTAGAAATTGGGCAAAAATAATTCCTTACATTCGAATGCTTTCTGTTGCTGTTGCGAGTAGCAATATTTTAAATATAATTTACATTCTCATTTTCGATAATATTAATGATATAATTTCTTTTAATATCAGAAGTGTTTTTTAGCACTTTTCAACAAAGTTTAAAAGTACTTATGCATTCGGTTTGTCTGTCCGCCTGTCCACACTCTAATTCCTGTAAATATACTCGGATTTTGATGCAATTAACAAATCTTATTTAGGGTCATGAAATTGCATATGAAGTACGTACGAATATTGGTTCATTTACAGAGACACTCAAAAGAAATAGATTACATTATGGTATATGCGGAAAAATTGTTTGGAGAGTATTTTAATGAGTATTTTAACGCTATTTCAAATGTACTGAAACGGATATAAATTCCCTGCTTTCACTATTATTAAATTAAATAGACAAATCATAGCAATTTTTAATAATTTACAGGGACACACAAAAGAAATCAGCTACAATACTGTCTTTGCGTAATAATTGCTGGAGAGTATGTTTTAAAATTCGATATGCACTTTTAAATTCACTTAGTTTTTTGCATACTACTCTTTATATATAATTTCTACACCTCATATATAGGGCTGCACAAAATTATTCGCATACTATTCTTCTTATTGGATGAAATTGCTGAAGGGAAATTTTCTGCAATATATGTACTACTTAAATGAATTAATTTTTGAAATACATGTTGTTAATATGTACAAATCTCTTCTATATCATATACAGAGCTACTAAAAAAAATCGGATAATTTTCCGAAAGTAAATGGAAACAGCTGACATTCGGTTTTGAAATGCTTTGTGTATTAAATAAATTGTAAACGGAAAATATTTTTTTTCTGATGTTTTTAAATGTAAAGAAATATTGGATGACTTAGAAGCGGTAATCGAAGATTTTTACTTCATGATTATAATAAATTTTCGTAGTTTAAGAAACATCTGTCTTTTTAGCACTTACCGAGAAAGTTGAAAAGTACTTATGCATTTGATTTGTCTGTCCGTCTGTCCTCGCTCTAACTACTGTAAATATACTCGGATTTTCATGCAATTGATAAAGCTTATTTAGGGTCACCAAAGCTTGCTTGGTATTCCATGGCATGTATGACAAATGATTCATTTACAGGGATATTCAAAAGAGTTCGATTAGGGTATATGAAAAAAAGTCGTTTGGGGAGTATTTTAATGACATTACATTATTTCTAATGCATTCAAACTAATATAAATCAATAAATTTACTACAGTTACATTAAAACAGAGCATTTATAGCATTTTTTTAAATAAATTTACAGGGACACACAAAAGAAATGGTTACAGCATTGCCTTTACTTAATAATTGCTGGAGAGGACGTTTTAAAATTCGGTATGCGCTTTTAAATGTAATTACTTTTTTTCCACATTACTCTTTACATATAAATTCTATGCATCATATACAGGGCAGCACAAAAGTATTTGCCTACCATTCTCCTCATTAGAGGATATTACTGAAGGGGAATTTTTAACTGAAATATGTGTATCTCTTAAATGAATTAAATTTTGGAATTCATGTTATTAATAAATAGATATTAATAATAGTCAATCTATGTGTCATATACAGTGCTGCTAAAAATTTCGGATCATTTTCTGAATGTAGATGGGAACAGCTAAATTCTGTTTTAAAATGCTTAATATATTTTCATGTGGTGAAATGAGATGTAATATTTTAATTTTTTAAGCGGTGCAGTTTTTTACATTATCCTGAATGTGTTGGATAGTGTTTCATAATCTGTGCTTGATGCATTATTTTTTATTTTTAAATATATTTTTAAACACATTTTATCATTGCTCTATTTTTTTTCTTTTTAAATACTAAAAATTGTTCCGAGTTTAACGCACACCTGCTATACATTGCTACAGGTAGTGGGAATTTGTGTAGGATATTCGTACAGAACATATTTCATCCTTAATTTATAAGTGGTTATTTCCGAACAATTATTTTGCTAAATTTCTTAAATTCTTATTGGATTTTCTCACCCTCTCGACTAATATATTTATACGAATAAGTTTAATACTGGAGTTTCCTTCGGCTACATGTTTGTTAAGGTATTAATGAGCTACTGGAGGTGAAAAGTAGAACTAACATATTTTACAGAGCATATTTCACAGCTTACCTTCTACTTGATAAATTATGCAGCCACTAGCCGTGTAGGAAGTTGTTATTGATTAATATTGGTCTCTTAATTGAGTGGTGGCTATCATTATTTCCGAATAGAAATTTCAATAAATTTCTTAAATTGCTATTTGTATCCCCACCCCGTTGGGTAATATATCTACGGAAAGAATGACAATCGGAGTATCGTTCGGATTTAGGTTTGTTTACGAAAAAATGCTCATTCTGGTGATGTAAATTGAAACTTTAACATTCTGCAAATCGTGCATTGCACGTCTATTCTATCCAACCGCAAGTGGCGGTGATCCGTGTCGGATTTTCGTACAAAGCATACTGCGCCCCGTAGCGGCGAAAGGTGGATCTGGAGTACTTTGTAGCACGTACGCGGTTGGAATTGTTAGTTTATAGTTATTATTAATTTTAGAATTTGGCTACGATTAGACAACGGTTAGGTTACATTTGGGTTACAGTTAGGTTGCATTTAGATTGCAATTATATTATGGTTAGTCTTAGGTTAGATTTAAATTCCGGTTACTTTATAGTTAGGTTATAATTAAGTTACAGTTAGGTTAAGGTAAATTGCAGTTAGGTTACTATTAGATTACGGATATGTTACGATAAGGTGACGATTAGGTTACATTTATGATATATTTAAGTTACTGTTAGGTTCAGGTTAAGTTGCAGTAAGGTTACAGATAGGTTACGATTATAGTAAAATTAAGTTACGGTTAGGATTTTATCCACAAGGTCAACATTACACATGTTTTGATTAAAGTGTACTTAATTTTGTACTATGGTTCTGAATCTACATTACTATATACTAACCATTTACCTAATCATTGCTTATCGATTTTTATCATGGTATAGTCGGAACTAGGAGTGTAATAATTTTTTTTAATCGAAATATTTCACTTAGGATTTCGATGTGAAAAAAATAAAAAGTTACGTGACTGAACAGTGATATTTACGTATAAAAATCAACATTTTAACGCAAAAATCAAGCAATTGTTGGACACATATTTCCTCCCCCGTTTCACATTGAAGTCATTTTGAATATTTATTACTCTAAAAATTAGTTGTTTATTTTTTTGACAGATTTTTCTCACAATCAGTAGTCACGTATTTCGAGTTACAGATAAACTAGCAAATTTCAGGTTCGTTTAATATTATTACCACAGACCCGGGCAACGCCGGGCGGGTCAGCTAGTTTTGTAATGAAAAGAAAAATAATTGTTATTAGTTAATATTTACTAGCAGGTACACATATGTGCACCTCCGGTTCATACTGCAAAAAAACACTTCATTTTTCAAAAGATCATTTAAATGAGGAATTTGGTGGACAATTGATACATATAAGCTTGTTTTAAATGCTATTTTAGAAAACAAAATCATTTTTATATATAGGAATATATATTCCATCTTGTACAAATAACTCTTTTTCTTGATTCAGCCTTCATACCTGCATTTTGAAGATCATTTGTTGAACGAGGAAACTGTTCAATTTTGTCATATCTAATATAGTAAATTGGCTTCTAAATACCCTTACGTTGTTTTCGCTGTGGTTTATTTTCTGAATCGTCTTCAGAACTATTTTCCGATGAATAAATTTTGCGTGGTCTCCATGGTTGTCGTTCTTCCCTTACTTTGCTCTTTTATTTCATCAGTATTTAAGCAATCTCTAAAAATATCGCAAGAGAGACAATCTGTCTTTTCAAGGAACTTTACCTGTTTTGCAATTTCTGATAAATACTATCCAACAAATGGAAATAACCAAATCTATAAAGTGTACAAAAACTCTTGTTGACTATTTTTTGTGTGTAGAACAACGGTAGTAAGCTAAAAACCTATCATTTAAATCTGCATTACTCATATACGTTTTGTATTCACAATTGCAGGTTGTATTACATTAATTTTACAGTTTTGATCTTTAGACCACCTAACGTAACTGCTCTTGGGATCGCTATCGATGCAAATTGAAAACAAAGTTACACATTTGTTATCTTTCCAGTTTAGTATACACATATCCTTCCCTTAGTCACTCATCCCACTCTCCGTGTTACAAATCTCGATCATTCTTGATTTTTTTATCTGCTCCTCCTAGTCTTTTGTTCATAATCTTTTCCGTTTGGTAGATATTGTTCCTCAATAAAAAATCGACACATTTTACACTAGTAAAAAAACTGTCCTAGTAAATCAGCCATGTATTATCTTTTGGTATAAATTTAAAAACGATTTGACATTGCCTCCACCAAGACCTAATCATAATTACTTTGAATCATCAGCATGTACACGTACAGTTCCTTTTCCATGATATATTTGGCAGTCAAGTCTATGGCCATACATGGAAGATGAAATAATGTTTTTTTAATCCCAATGGATTAGGTTTTAACGGCACAAACTGTCTAGATCCACACTGTCCAGAAAATGGGATCCCACGATCTCTGTTCATCTAGTGATAAAGGCTTTGGCCGGAGCAGGGACAAACATTTTATTCTTACTGCATTAAAAATAAGATTTAATTTCCATAATTTGTCATCTGCTTAAAGATCATTTGATTTATCTGCAAAATGAAGAAATTTTCTAATCTCAAAAACTCGATCACGTGACACAGTAGCTGCAATTCTAAGTATTGACAAGTATTTTTGTCAGTAGAACCTTGATTGTATTTATTTTAAAGATCCTACGATTATGTGTACGTCTGCAACTTTTATAACTTCATATTTAGATGCATTTATTCAGCGAGGGTTTCCTGTTTGAACGGAATATAGAGGAATTGGAATTGTTTGAATGGAATTGGTTTCATATGAAACTTTTTCCAAAAATCTTCATTGACCTAATCTAGAAATGATTGAAAAGGATTTATGATGTTGTAAAATCTGCTTTAGATAATCCTCATCAATCAATGATCCTTGAAATACTATTAGAAGAAAAAAAGATTAAATAAATATTTGCGAAAACGTAAGATTTTATTACTCTAGTGTGCTGTAACACAAGTTTTAAAAATTTACATATTTTCAGCTTTCCATAACAAAGGCCTTTTAGGTTAAACTTTATTGTTACATGGATTCGGGATAGGTACTGGAGCAATATACTTAGTTATATCTGTGTCATCTAAATTTTCATTGTCAGAAGACTCACCATCATCGTTGGCCTCACCAGTTTATTTACTCTTACAAAGATATAATAATTATGGTTTTTAAAAATTAATTTTTAATTTAAAACATCAACAAAATGAATTTTTATCTATAATTAAGTATATTTTTTAATAATTCAACAACTTTGGCACTGCACCAATTAGATACCATTCAGTAAAAATTTTTTGTGTGAGATGACTTCTTTCCAAAAACACAGAATTGAAACCGGAGGTGCACATATGTGTACCTTAAAAAATTTAAATGAGTTATGCAATATAGAAGAGTTTATAAGTATTCTTAAAAATATTATAAATAAATATTAATTTTCAAACTATAAAAATGTATTTACTTTTTCGAAGTTTTATATTTTTCTCAATTGCTCGTTTATTTTCTCCAAAATCATATGAATTCAGACAGCTAGCGCAATTTCTTGCTGAAACTAGAAAAGACTAACGTACACAAATAACATCCTCTCATCTCAATAAAAAAATTTCAAATATTAAGTGAGATACGCAGTTGAAATCAGAGGTACACATATGTGCACCTCAGGTCTGAAGAGGTTAAGACAGACGAATTACTCGCCTATTTATGTTCTTTCAAGTGGAAATTGTTAAATATTTCGTAATTAGTCAAAAAGCAATTTATTGTTGCAAGATACACTTTTAAACATCGATGATATTCGAAATCATTTGGAGGCTGATTTTTAGAAATGTAATACTTAAAAATTAATAAAAGGCTATAAAAATTCAATAAATCAAGATGCAATAATATATATATACACTGTAAAAAAAAAAGGATCGATCTACTAAAAAAACTTTAGTGATCCTCGTAATATTAAAAAAATTTTAGTAATCTTAGTCGTTTACTAGAAAATCTGTAAGAATTACTAGAAAAAAGTTAGCAATGAATAAGAGTTAATAGTTTTATATTTTTAATAGCTATTACTAAAACTCACTTAGTGTGGCCTTGATAGCATAGTGGTTATAGTAACGGACTCCAGGCTGAAAGGTTCCGAATGTATGTAGTGTAAATACTCGTTAATAAAGGGATTATGAAAATCCTGTCGGAGGTGGTAGCAATGTTAAGTGCTGCCATCTATTTCGGTTTTGCAGAAAATCTATCGCTTCAGAAGTCTGGATGCAGCTCGAAGGAAGCTCTTGCCCTTCGGGCGCACGTAAAGTTTATGAAAAATCATTTTGGTGTTATTACTAAATTTTGCTTGGTGGTTCATACTAAAGATTTTTAAGTTAGTTATACAAAAAATTCTTTTGTTCAGTTTACAAAAGAAATGCTTGTTTCACTTACAAAAAAAAGTTTGTAATGATTACTAAAAAATTCTGTGGAATACAAATTTACTAAAAAATTTTTAGTAACCGCTTGAATTTTTTTTACAGTGTATATATATATATATATATATATATATATATATATGTATTGGCAATAATAAGCATAACTCAATTATAATTTGTTTACTGCCAATATATATATACATATATATATGTATATGTTGCGGCCAATACCCGGAGCCTAGCCAATTCGAGACCTGGTCGGCCAATACCCGATCTGGCCAAGCTTCTTGGCCAAAACCCGAAATACATGAAATGAATAGCGTATTTCAGGTTTTGGCCGGCCAATTCGCGAACTGGCCGGGAAGCCTTGGCCAACATCCGCATTGGGGGTTTAAGGCTACCCTTTAGATGCGGGGCCGTCATGAAACTTCTGTTGTAAGTTGTTTCTTATTAAGAGAAAAAAATTGTTTTGCGACGGCCTCGGTAGTTGACACTGACATGCACATGTGAAAGGAAAGGATGCTCCATCCTATACTGATGTGCCACCTTAGTGGTCTAAAACTCCATTTTTGCTAATAGAATTTGATATGTATTTTTTAATTATATAAAAAATGGCCTCAATGAAGTTATAATACTTCGCATTATTTCCATTTCTCTTGAACCTGATTAATTACATTTTACAGAAGATTCTTTAAAAAAAATATGAAGGGGATTTTTTAAAAATAATAAACCTACTCGTCGACAAATGAGCAATTTTAAAGTTAAAACAAGAAAGAAAATGAATCACTGAATAGATTACAAAATATATTCCTACACTATCGGATTGTTGTCAAGCCGGTTGTTGTTACTCCGGTTCTTTTAATGTAAAAAAATATCCACATAGGCATAAAAAAGTAAAATTTCATTTCAGCAATTTGTATCCACAACCAGTAATCTATTTATTTTATATTTAATTGAAGCTTTCATGTGATCTATAAATTACTGTACCAATAAATTTTAAAAGCTTATCACAGCTTTCTAGCTGTGATAAGCTTTTAAAATTTATGAACGCACATGAAAAACAATAATGGCCCATAATTAATTAAAAAAAACAAAATAATTTGAGTCGGTATATAAATGGCAAATTCCACCTAGACAATAATCTATAGAAAGCATGTTGTAGAATGTAGCGCATATTAAAGATGTATAAAGGCTATATTATGTTTGAAGTTGTGAAATATCACAAAAATACTCTATAAAAATGTTTTCGCATACATCATAATTCTTTATTGGAATATTTTTTTGGGTGCCTATAAACGATTTATAATGATTTCTTAATCAATACTGTCGAAAAAAAAACTACTGTTCCCATTTGAATTGTATTATGTTTGAAATATATCAGAATTCTTTATCAGAATTATTTTGACGTCCTTATAAATAAAGTATAGTAGTTACTTAATGAATACTCAACAAAAGACATATTGTTTCCCACATGAGTGAGGCTTGTGAATTGCATTATGTTTGAAATAGTGTATCATCGTTAAAATAACCTATAACAGATTTTCTGGCATACATCATAATTTTACATTGGAATTCTTTTTTGGCGTTCCTATAAATGAACTGTAATGGCTATTTAATCAACACTTTACAAAAAAAGCATCCCACATTGCCATTATATTCGAAATAACGTACTATCATTAAAATGACCTATAAAAGATTTGTTCGCATATATCATTATTTCTTATCGAAATACTTTCTAGGTCCATATAAACAAATTATAATGGCTACTTAATCAATACTCTACAAAAAACGTATTGCTTTCCACGTGAGTCAGGCATGTACATTTCATTATGTTTAAGATATTTCACAAACCTTTTAAAAATTATTTTTGGCATTGTTATAATCGAATTGAAATTTCTACTTAATCAATATTCTACAAATGCATAAGGCTTCCCACATGAGGTAGACTTGTAAATTGCAACATCATTAAAATACCCTATAAAAGGTATTTATTATCAGAATTCTTTTTGGCGTTCCTATAAACGATCTATAATAGCTACTTAATCAATACTAAAAAAAATGTATCCCACATGTGCATTATGTTTGAAATAGAGTAACAACATTAGAATACCCTATGAACGATTTTTTCGCATATATCATAATTATTTATTGGAATTCATGTTGGCGTCCCTATAAACGAACTATAAGGGCTACTTAATCAATATTCTCTACAAAAAAGGGCTTCTCACATGAGAAAAGCATATGAATTTCATTATGTTTGAAATAGCGAAACATCATTAAAAGACTCTAAAACACTCTTTCACCATTCTCTTCTTTGTAAAGAAATAATTTTCGGTGTTTCTGTAAAAAATCTGGAATTGCTATATTCCATACACTGTAATAGATAACTGTTTGTCGTCCATCTTAATGATGCATAGGTATCAATTTTATTGTAACTAAGACAACATTTAAATGCACAGTAAGGACGATTCCCATTGATTATATTGAAACGAAATATTTTTGTATATTCCAGTAAATTAACAAAAAATAGTACACAATTCCCTTTCAGTATCAAAATTAATTGATAAGCCAAATAAGATAACAAGTACAAGTTAACCCGAGCCTTTACTCGAATTAAAGCACGAACAGCTAGACAGATACACTATTTGAAATCATAGACACTTTCAACTGTGTTAGAAAGTATTAAGCCGAGTGGCTCTATCTATTTCGCGAATTGGCCGGCCTATTCTAGTATTGACCAGTCATTTTTAAACGTTGCTCGCCAGTTCTAGGATTGGCCAATTTCGGGTTTTGGCTGCAACATATACAGGGTGTATCTAAACTACTGGGCAAAACTTTAAGAAGGGTTAGTACACATCAAGACAAATAATATTAAATGGGAAACTAAGGGTCCCAAACGTCTTCCGAAGGAGATAAGCGCCATCAAAGTTTAGGGTCCAAAATTTGAAATGATTATAAAAAACGGAAAAATTGGTAGATTCGTTTGCGGTTTTCACGGAAACTATTCTTTATGACAGTATTGTCTTGAAATTAAATTATAAAGATAAATTTCAAAAAATGCCGATAGAGGGCGCTTTAAACTTTCGAGTAACGAACAACTATTTTTTACAGTCAATTTTTGCATCTCATTAAATTTTTTTAGAAGTTTAGGCAAAAACTTAAATTTTGAACTCAAAATCTGTGGTTACGTAGCGCAAACTGAATTGTGTTCAATGGGAGTGCGTAGGCGCAAATTTTAAATAATTATAAAAAACTGAATAATTGGTTAATTGATTTGCAGTTTTCACTAAAACTATTCTTTATGTCAGTATTGTCTTGAAAATAAATTATAAACATAAATTTCAAAAAATGTCGATAGAGGGCGCTTTAGACTTTGGAGTAACGTACAACTATTTTTTACCGTTATTTTTGGCATCGCATTAATTTTTTTAAAAGCTTAGACATAAACTTAAATTTCGTGCTGGAAATCTGAATCGTTGAGAATGGTTAAGTAGCGCTAACTGAACTGTGTTCAATGGGGGTGGGAAGGTTCAAATTTCAACTGATTGTAAAAAAAGGAAAAATTGGTCGATTCGTCTGCGGTTTTCTCTAAAACCATTCTTTATGTCATTATTTCCTTGAAAATAAATTTTAAAGATAAATTTCAAAAAATGCCAAGAGAGGGCGCTTTAAACTTTAGAGTAACCAACAACAATTTATAACTGTTATTATTTGTATCTAATTAAATGCTTGCAAAAGCTTAGATTTAAATTTTGAGCTCAAAATCTGAATAGTTGGGAGGGGTTAAGAAGCGCAAACTGAACTGTGTTCAGGAGTTGAAATGTTACCCTGCCCTCCCTACAAACACAGTTCAATTTTTCGCTACTTAATTACTCACAACGATTCATATTTTGTGCTCATAATTTAAGTCTAACCTTTTAAAACATTTATTTAGATAAAAAATTAAAACGGGTAAAAATAGTTGTTGATTACTCTAAATTTTAACGCGCCCTCTAACAGAATTTTTTGAAATTTATCTTTAAAATTTATTTTCAAGGAAATACTGACATAAAGAATGGTTTTAGAGAAAACCGCAAACGATTCGACCAATTTTTCCGTTTTTTATAATCATATGAAATTTGAACCTCCCCATCCCCATCGAACACAGTTCAGTTTGCGCTACTTAACCACTCTCAACGATTCAGATTTTCAGGTCAAAATTTAAGTTTATGTCTAAGCTTCTAAAAAAATTTAATAAGGTGCAAAAAATAATGTTAAAAAATAGTTGCATGTTACTCTAAAGTCTAAAGCGCCCTCTATCGACATTTTTTGAAATTTATCTGTATAATTTATTTTCAAGAGAATACTGACATAAAGAATAATTTTAGTGAAAATTGCAAATTAATTGACCAATTTTTATGTTATTTATAATCATTTGAAATTTAAACCTACCCAATCCCATTGAACACAGTTCAATTTGCGTTACTTAACCACAGATTTTGAGCTCAAAATTTAAATTTTTCTCTAAACTTTTAAAAAAAATAATGAGATGCAAAAAATAATGGTAAAAAATAGTTGTTCGTTACTCCAAAGTCTAAAGCGCCCTCTATCGGTATTTTTTGAAATTTATCTTTATAATTTATTTTCAAGACAATACTGACATAACGAATAGTTTTCGTGAAAACCGCAAACGAATCGACCGATTTTTCCGTTTTTTATAATCATCTCAAATTTTGGACTCTAAACTTTGATGGCGCCTATCTCCTTCAGAAGACGTTTGGGACCCTTTGTTTCCCATTTAATATTATTTGTCTTGATGTGTACTATCACCCCTTAAAAATTTGCCCAGTAGTTTAGATACACCCTGTATATATGTATATATACTATATATATATATATATATATATATATATATATATATATATATATATATATATATATGTATATGTATGTATATATATATATATATATATATATATATATATATATATATATATATATATATATATATATATATATATATATATATATATATATATGTATATGTATGTATATATATATATATATATATATATATATGTATGTGTGTATATATATATATATATATTGGCAATAAACACATTATAATTGAGTTATGTTAAGAATTTTTTTTAAATGTAAATTTTTTTTTGCACAAATAAAATTTCAAATAACATGTTGTGATTCATCGATCAGATGGTCCCATTGTCAATATGACGTCTGAGGTACTAAAGACATATTCTTGAATGTATTTCATTTATAGCTATTCTTAAGATATTTTTATTTTAATTATTTAAGAATCAGTCTTATTATTTTTATATAAAAACGTTTCTTTTATTTCAACAGAATTACGAAACCACTGTGAAATTAATTATGATGAACTCCACTAAAAGTTAATGACATTTTTTACGCAAAAAGTGTAAAAAATGTTTCTATGACATAAAAAATAAAAATGTTTATAATAAATATGTAGATATACATATATATGTGTGTGTGTTTATATACAGTGCGTGTAAAAACTATAAAGACAGCAAAAATTATTTTTTTTAATATAAATTTCAAAACAAATGATTTTTTTTAAATATAATGTACTTCTTCAAGCTGAAAGAAGATAAAAATGTCAACTTAATTCAACTATAATGAACTCCACTATAAAAGTAATCGACATTTTTACGTGAAAAGTGTAAAATGATGTTTTTATGACATGAAAAATAAAATTGTTTATAATAAATATGTGTATATGTATGTGTAACATTTTAAAGTTAGGAGCCAGAAACATCATCGTCAGGGTCCCCGTTCTCAGCACAGAAGTCATGGCCAGCGAGAAAAGAAAAAAAAAATAAATAAATGTAGAAGATCCAATAAATCACTCATTGGTTGCTGTAAGTTCATTTATTCAACTGTAGTCATTATAGAGGGAAAGGCTCCCCTTGCAAACGATCTCTAACAGAAATATCCAAAAAAATATTCCATCATTTACTTCTACCAGCCGTACTCATCCAAGAAAGAACCCAAGAATCTTTTTTCTCACCTCGAGCTTCCTCTCTTAAATCTAAAAATAAATTTCTAGCAAATTCTCTATTCTCGAACCATCGTCTTTTCATGTAAACTCATGCCCAGAGTCCAGATTAATATTCAACAGACGACAATTTTATTTTAAAAAAAATATTATTTAACCAATTTATAATCGACTCAGAATTTTCAAATATCCGTGCAAGCTATATAGTTTTGCAGACGATTAATTTTAAGAGAAAAAGAAAAGAAATGAATTTATTGTTATGCACACATCGAATGTTGAAGAGGAGAAAAATAAAATAATAGATAAATAAAACTGATGATATTTTTAAAAGGTATGGTTTTGGAATAATTTTAATAAGACTTTCTTAAAAAGAGTTAATAAAAACGTAGAAAAAAAATGAGTATTGTTTAGAATATTAAGAAATTATATTTAATTAAGAATATTTTTAATTTAGAGCCATCTTTTTAATTTACGCGTATTGGAATAAATGTTTCTTAAGGCGAATTAAGAATATATATCGTTTCCATAAAGATTAATAGATTAGATCTAGAAACAAGTTTTTAATTTAATAAGTTAAACTAAGTACGGGATATTGTTATAAGGAAATTAATATAGTATAAAGGTTAATTTTGACGAAAAAAAAATTAAAATTTGTAATATATATGTGTGTGTATATAGAGTGCGTGTAAAAACTATAAGAACAGCAAAAATATTTTTTATAGATATTTCAAAACAAATGATAAATGTTTCAATATAATACGCATTATCAAGCTGAAAACGGATAAAAATTTCAACAAAATTCAACTGTGAGTATTTTTATTATGAAAATAAAGTAATTGTATAAACTAAACACTATTTTTTCTGTGTAAAAACTTTAAGGACAGAAAAATAAATAAATATAGTAACCAAAGAAACAAATATGTTATACATTATGTATCATCTATGAGTTTATTAATTGCAAATGTTTCATCTTTTCTCGATATCATTAATTTTTTGTACAGTTCTGGACTGGATTTCTAGTATTTATCTTCAATCGTAAATCTGAGTACTGATGCTGAGGAAAAATACCTTCTTTTTTTATATACTCGTCTTGCTAGATCTCCCCATAAATTATCGATAAAGTTTAGATCAGGACATTTAAACGACTAACGCAAAACTTCAGTATTTTTCTAATGATACTAAAGTTTTGTCTTTCTGTAGATAGGCAGGCACATTATCTCGCTGCTATATCAGATTTTTACCTCCCAGAAGTGTTGCAACAAATGAAAGATGGCCAAAAATAGTTTGTATATGTATCTTTGAATAAAAGTTTCCGGAAAGAAATATACAAGTGACTCCACGTCATTAAACGAAAAACAACCCCATGTCGCAATGAATCCGCCAGCTACTAACGTAACCCCTTGCCTCCCTCATTAAGTACTTGGTACAGAGTCTAGCGTTTACAGTTTATACCAGTGATGACTTGGTACCACAAATGTATGCAGGTATTTTTTTTCCGATGAAAATAAATGAAAGTAAATGGCTATGGTGGCTGGAGATGTTAGAGGGATGATTTAATAAAAGGAAAAGAGATTTTATTAAAACATCAAGTAAATGGCGGATTCATTGAAACATAGGGCTGCTTTTAGCTCAACGACGTGGTGTTAATTATACATTCTTTCAGGAAAATTTACTTCCGAGAAACATAGTCAAACCCTTTCTGACCATTTTTTATCACTTGCAATACTTCTGGCGGAAAAAAACGGATATTCCAGCGAGATAATGCACCTATCCGCACAAGCCGTGAGACAATATCCTAGTGCCATAAGAACAGTTCCACAAGAAAAATATTAAAATTTTTCAATGGCCACTCAGAAATCCCTATCTAAATCCTATCGATAACTTATGGGGAGATCTATCAAAACGAGTTTATAAAATGACGTGTTATTAGAAAAATATTTTCGTTTGTTTTGAATTTTATATTAAAAAGAAAAATATTTTCTGATAACCTTATAGTTTTTACACATATCGTTTTTGCATTTGTAATATATCTAATATGTATTACAGATCTTGCGGCTCAGTGAAAATCCATTTTAATTGTATATTTGAACAAATATACAATACATTGAAATACATACAAATTCATTGAAAAAAAAAATGCGTATTTGTAGCTAATAAGAATTTAATTTTGTCTTTTTATGACAGTTTTACAGTGATCGTCTTCTGATCATTTTACATTTTTTACACAAAACACTTTTTAAAGAGAATTCCCAATCCAAAGGTTATTTCAATAGATTTACTAATCCATTATAAATTAAACTATTATGTTGAAATCATCATAAAAGTAACGGAAAATTTTGTATGTAAAAGTGTAGGACGATGTTTCTATAATATGAAAAGCAGAAATGTTCATTAAATATTTATATATATATACATATATCTGTGTATATTACAAACGTTGCGACTCAGTGAAAATCCATTTTAATTGAGCATTTGCCAAATAGAGAATTCATTGGAAGAATCGCGGATTTGTAGCAGTTGAAAATGTAGTTCGTCCATTTATAACATGTTAACAGTATCATCGTCTTCTGAATATTTTGCATTCTTTATTCCAAACACTTTTATGTAAGCTAGCTTTTAAGTTTACCATTTATAGTTCAAAATACACTGCTAAAAATTCTTTATATTCAACCATATTTATATTTAAAATATTTTATTATTTGACAAAGAATAATTATATTGAACGAAAGAAAACATTTGAAGAAATAAGAAAAAAAATTAAAATGCTTGTGAAAAATGTTTGGGAAATTCCAACAAAATCTTATTCAAAAATCCAGACAGGATCTTCAAAATAATCTTACATACACTGTAGTTTAAGCAATGTTTTCTCCTTATAAATAATAATAAGAAATATTTTCTCCTTAAGAAATATCTTTCTACCCTTTTGTATGAATATTATGCTCATATCAATATTTTAAACAATGTAAATCAATCTTTCCTAGATAAAATATTTAAAAAAATGGAATTTCGAATAAAAATGAATGTTTTGAAATGTTGATTACTCTTCAGTCGGATTCGTTTTGTAAAATAAAGAGCGCATGCAGACAGACCAGACAGATTTTATTCCCAATGTATTAAAATGCAATGTACCAAACTAAATAGATTTGCTGATTTTGCTTAAAACATTTATTTCAGGAAGTGCTTGAAAGAAATGCTATCGAATGAATAAAAATTCGTATCTCTGTATCGTTCTTCCAAAAAGAAATTTTTCCATTTTAGCTAAATTCTTTTAAAATTTTCAAATCATTATAAAGAGAGAATGAAACAATCTTAGGGGTTGATTTTATAGAAATGATATCATACAGAAAAGAACGATAAATTTTATGTGATTCTTTCATTCCATATTCAATCTTCATGGTATAAATTATGTCAGAAGTCATTTTTATTCTGCATTTTTTTCTCAATAAATCTTTTTAAGTGCATTAGTTTACATATTTACCATGGCTAAATAACTTTTGACACGAAAAACATTTAGAAGTGCATTTTTTAAAGAGAAATCCGTTAATATTTGCTTATATACTTCATATATATTTGGACTTTTTGAAAAAAAACCAGTTTTTTTATTTATAAAAGTCTATTTTTATTCAGGTTATTCTGATGTTTTCCGCTGTCAGGAATGGATAAGAGCCAGGAAAGTTTGAAAATTCCTTATATTTTTATCCATATGTAGCGTTAAGTTTTAAATGAATAATTAAACATCTTTCTGACAAAATTATTTAAATAGATAATTTAATATGTTCAAAAATATAAATCGAAATTTCGTTTGTTGGAAATTCCCACATCTAAAACACAATTGAATTTTCCACGGTGTTACACATATCTTTTACAATATTTATATCTTTTACTGTTACTTTTACTGTTACTATTACTGTTATATTTATATGTTTTACTGTCTTTTCTATTTTCTGTAATAACAATTTTAAAGTCTTACTTGAGTTATAAAACTTATGCTAAACGTTTATGAACCTTATGCTCATATACAATATCCTCAAAAATTTAAATAAGTCTTACATAGATTGACCTAAATAATTGAATTTCGAATAAAAATAAAAATAAAATGTTTTGAAATATTGGCTGAGCTTCACTCAGATTCGTTTTTTAAAATAAATAATGCATGCAGACAGTGCAGACAGATTGTATCCCTAATGCATTAAAACACAATATACGAAATAAAATAGATTTGCTGATTTTGCTTAAAACATTTATTTCTGGAAGTACTTTGAAGAAATGCTATCGAACGAATAAAAATTCGTATCTCTGTATCATACTTCCAAAAAGAAATTTCTGCATATTTGGTAAATCCTTTTAAATTTTTCAAATCATTTTAAGGAGAGAATGACAAAATCTTACGTTAATATACTTGTCATGATCTAGGTTTGATTTCATAGAAATGACATCATGAAAGAAAGAAAGATAAATTTTCTGAATTTCTTATATCCTATAATTCTTCTTCATGGAATAAACTCTGTCAACAGTAATTTTTGTTCTGCATTATTTCTCACTAAATATTTTTAAGTGCATTTTGTTTTACATATTTACTATCAATAAATATCTTTTTAAAATAAATTTTATTGTGAAAAACTTTTAGAAATGCATTTATGTTAGAGAGAATCCATTAATATTTTTTAAATATACTTTATATATATTTGGACTTTTTGGAAAAAAAATTATTTCCTTTTTCGGATTTTTTTTATTCGCATTATACTGGTGTTTTTCATTGTCAGAAATGGATAAGAGTCAGGAAAGTGCCAAAATTCCTATACTTTTTATCCATATGTAAGTTTTAAATGAACAATCAAATATATTTCTGAGAAAATTATTTTAATAGTTAAATTTAATATGTTCGAAAATATGAATTGAAATCTCATTTGTTGGAAAGCCCTACATCTGAAACACAAATTAATTTTCAGTGGTTTTTAGTATTATATATGTTTTACAATTTTATTTTCGGTAATAATTTTAAAGTCTTTAAATATGTTATAAATTAAAATTGTTGAAAAATGAACCTTTCACCAAATATTACAATTGTAAACATTATCCCTAATCAAAATATTTAGATATTTAAAAAAATTAGAAATAAATATTAATAAAAGTTAAATTTATTTCTATTTTGTTGCCATCGTGAAAGTGACGTCCGGATTGAGCGCAGACATGTTTGTCCTTTCTAATATAGAAAGACAGATAATACCATCGAATTCTCTTAAAACGAGCAATTTGAACATTAATTACATTTCATTACTTACAGTATATATTCCATGTACAAACAAGATCACAGTTAATTAAAGAAAATATCAGTTCATCTACATTACATCTGTTCATACATCTGTTCATCAGCAAAATATCTACATTTCAAGGTGATTTTGGATGTAATGTAGGACAAAAACTTCTGCACTGTAAAAAAAAATCTGTAAAGGTACTAAACATATTCTAGGAAACTGGGATTCCAAGAACTTTTCATGTAACGGTAACAGGAAAAACCCATGTAATCAATTCTAAAACTTGAATTTTTGCTGTTACCGTTACAGGAAAAGTTCTTGGAATCTCAGTTTCCTAGAAAATGTTTAGTACCTTCACAGAATTTTTTTTACAGTGTGGAGAGTAGCTATCCTACAAGAGAGACTCTACAAAAGGTTTGTTTATTAAATATTTTTATGAAAATATTTGTTTATTACAGACTTGTGGCTCACTGAAAAACCATTTTAAGGAAACATTTTACAAATACGATATTCTCTGGAAAAAATGTGTATTTGTAACACTTGATAATGTAGCATTGTCCTTTAATGACAGTTTCATAGTAATCGTCTTCTGATAATTTCGCTTTCTTTACACAAAAGATTTTTTTAAAGCCAGTTTTTAAGCCAAATATTATTTCAATAAATTTACGAAACCATTATAAAATTGACTATTATGTTGAAACTATCATATAAGTAATGGACATTGTATGCGAAAGTGTAAAACGATATTTCTATGATATGAAACATAGATATGCTTATTAAATATATGTCTGTGGTTATTATAGACATTGCGACTCTGTGAACATCTTTTTTAGTTTAGCATTTGACATATAGAGTATTCATTGGAAGATATACGGATTTGTAACTGTTGAAAATGTACACTGTAAAAAAAAATCTGCAAAGGTACTAAACCTTTCTTAGGAAACTGGGATTCCAAGAACTTTTCCTGTAACGGTAACAGCAAAAATTCAGGTTTCAGAATCGATTACATGAATTTTTCCTGTTACCGTTACATGAAAAATTCTTGGAATCCCAGTTTCCTAGAAAATGTTTAGTACCTTCACAGATTTTTTTTTACAGTGTAGTTCTTTCTTTTATTGCAGTTTAACTGTCACATCTTCTTTTACCAGTTTACATTCTTTTCTCAAAACACATTTTGCAAACTACCTTTTAGGGTATCTTTTTATAGTTCAAAATACATTACTAAAACTCATTTATATTCAATCTTCTTTACATTTAAAATATTTTATTATTTCACAAATAAAAATAAATCGCAGAATTATATTGACTCAAAGAAAACATTTGAAAAAATCTGATAAAAAAATTAAATGATCCTGTCTGTGAAATGCCAGTAATAGCTAATTTAAAAGTACACAAAGGATTCTTCAAAACAACTTTATGAATACTTTAGTTTGTAAAAAAAATTCTTTTTTATCTTTGTGCATTTTTTATTAATCTTTTATTCATTTGCAATATTCTCAACAATGTAAATCAATATCTCTACACTGTAAAAAAAATTCTGTACAGTTACTAAACTTTTTCTAGGAAACTGGGATTCCAAGAATTTTTCATGATACGGTAACATGAAAATTTCTTGTAACCGACTCTGAAACTTGAATTTTTGCTGTTACCGTTACAGGAAAAGTTCTAGGAATCCCAGTTTCCTAGAAAAAGTTTAGTAACTTTACAAAAAAATTTTTAAATGTAGGTGTGTAGATAAAATATTTAAAAAGAAAATGAATTTCGAATAAAAATTAAATGTTTAAAATGTTTACAGATCTTCAGTTAGATTCATTTTGTAAAATTTAGAATGCATGCAGACAAATTTTATTCCCAATGCATCAAAATACAATGTACAAATCTAAATAGATTTTGCTTAAAACATTTATTTCAGGAAGTGCTTCGAAGAAATGCTATCAAATGAATAAAAATTCGCATCTCTGTATCATTCTTTAAAAAAGAAATTTCGGTATTTTATGTGGCATTGTTAGGAGAGAATAACAAAATCTTACATCAATATACTTGTCAGGATCTAGGGTCGATTTCACGGTATTGACATCATACAGAAAAGAAAGATAAATTTTCTGCGATTCTTATATCCTATACTTCTTCATGGAATAAATTCTGCCAATAGTTTTTTTTTCTTCATTTTTTTTCATCAAATACTTTTAAGTTAATTTTTTTACATATTTGCTATGTCTAAATAACATCTAAAAATGAATAATTTTTTTTATGAAAAACACTTAGAAATGACTTTATTTGAGCGAAAATCCATTAATATTTTCTTTTAATATACTTTATATGTATTTGGAATTTTTGAAGTAAGAATATTTTTATTTAATAAATTTTTTTTTTATTCATTCGTATAATTCTGTTGCTTTCCACTGTCAGAAATGTTTAAGCCTCGGGAAAGGACCAAAATTCATGATATCTTTATCCATATCTATAGTTCAGTTTTAAATAAATAATTAACTACATTTCTAACAAAACTATTTTAATAGTTAACATTACTACGTTAAAAAACAAAATTGAAATTTCATTTTTTGGAAATCCGTACATAAAAAATACTAATTAATTTTCAATGCGTTTAAAAAAGAAATATATTTTTTTAAATCCTATTTTCAGTATTAATAATTTTAAAGTCTTTAGTTAAGTTATAAATTAACATTGTTTAAAATTGGGTTTTTTTTCATTAAGGTTTAACTTGTAAACTTTGACCCGAACCAAAGTATTTTCTTTCCGTGGACACTTTCCAGAAAAAAACTATACCATGGATGATAGACCCAATAACCAATACATATTTTGAAAGAATGTTACTTCAATTTTTGGATATACGTTGTTTTGTTGTGGAATTAATCATTATTTTACATTTTATCTGTCCCATTTGGTTTTAGGGCAATGTTCTTCGTGCATATGATAAATAACGAAAGAAAAACAAAATTTGAATCATATTACTGTTTGTTTAGGCTTTAACATTTAGTTTAATTGAAAGGAATGTATCATTTCAGCGAACTGAAAATCAAAGTGCCTAAATTCAAAATTTAGCTTCTGCTTCTCCATGAATTCCCCTCAGTGGATTAGGTATAATTACGAAAGGGATGTCATTGTTTAAGCAAAAGAAAATATCTTAAATATAGTACTAGGCTTTAACTTATTAGAAAATTATTAATTAAAATGTTTTAATAAATATATTAAATTAAATTTAATGATTATTTATTGGTACATTTGTTGTCTTAAAAATGAATAATAATAAAATGCTTCAGAAAAATATAAAAATGTCAACAAAATAAATGAATGTAAGAAAATAATGTTAAGCAAAATTTTGAAAAGAGGGAGGATTCTCTCAAATAAGATAATAAACAACAATGTTTGGCAGAAAAAAATCATATAAAAGATAATACCTCTCTAAATTTATCTTCGGAATTGAAAAATGATGTACGTAGATAAGAAATTAATAATTATAGAAAAATCATGAAATAGAAGATGATACGATGAAATTTATATAAACCTTTTAAAAAAAGATAGAAGAATTGGAGGGACCTCTGCGGTCAAGTGGTTGAAGCACCAAGCTGCTAATCGTTTGCCAGCAAAGGAGGAGGTGAGTTCAATTCCCTCTGGCTCCATTACGCAGGCTCTTTGTGTGGAGCTCCCGGTTGTATTTCTCTTGTGTTGTAAAACTTCCTTGTGCTATCTCGTCCTTGTACATTCACGGTGTATTATAAACAGGCTTTCATGCCAAGCATACAAATCAGATGCAAGGTGTTCAATAAAATAAATAAATAAATAAAAAGAATTAGAAGAGTACAACAAAAACAGACTATTAATTGCATTAAATAAATTGAAGAAAATGATGATCATAGAGTATCAGAAATAGTAAATATAAAGTACTCAAAAAGTTCTATTTTCGGAAGGTTTTTATAATTAAACAAATAATAACTTTAAACGCAAATTCCTAGAAATATACACAAGGAATTATTCTGAAACTCCAGATATGTAAACAGAATATCAAAAGGCATGTATTTTTGCGAAGATTTTTTCTGAAAACCCATAAGGGACCTTCAACAAATTGAAAAATAACGAAGATCTTTTGGATAACTCTGTCAAAACTAATGCAGCAAAAGTGTTAAAACTGCAGATTATGATTAAGTGGCTCATTATAATAAACTGTGTTCAATTTCATGAATATAGCTTGTATACTCATAGAGAAATTAAGATGTTTATAAAAACGGTCCCAAATTTTGAAAGTTTTTTGCTTATAATTTGCAGACTTCTTCTTGAATCTTGCAGAATCTTGTTTTCAGAAAATGTCAGAAACGACATTGTAAATAACGCCCTGTAATCAAATAAAAAAAATATTAATAATTATATCAAAAATTAGCAGGTTTACTAAATAAATTTTTACTGCACGTGCGGCAATTCTATAAAGCTTTCATCTGCATATTATGTTAGCTAAGTGTATAGAGTAACTTTTGGTAAAAATTCAAAATCACTCAAATATCTATTATTTACTAGGTCATACCATAAAAACTATAGCATTTTACATTTTAAAGGTATTTTTACTTTATTTTGTCTTCAACAACAACAACAAAAAAAAGTATTGTAATCAAAAATTTTTTGACTTCCAGTTTTTGATCGATTTACACCTTTTCGAGGTCAGAGATTCCTAAAAACATGTTTTTACAAAATATCTATATGTTAGTGTGTGTGTCTGTGTGTATCTGTGCGTGTCTGTATGTCGCCATTTTGTCGTCTAAAAGTGTATGAAAATATGCATAGAATTGAATTAAATTTTGTGTGAATGTTTTTGGCAGTGGCAAGCGGGTTCTTCTTTCATTTTGAAATTCTATAAAGTTATGCATAGAATTGAAACAAATTTTTTGTATAAGTGTTTGGCTATGACTAGTTTGTCCTCCCTGAATTAAAAAAAATCTGCCGGAAGGGAACGCTGTAATAGCAATTTTTGTATCATTTTCAATATTCTACCACTGAAAAGTACATGAAGTTATGCATAGACTTGAACCGATTTTTTTTTGTATAGGTGTTTGGCTATGGCTAGTAAGTCCTCTTTGAATTAAAAAAATCCCTAAAAAAAATCTGTAAAGGTACTGAACCTTTTCTAGGAAACTGGGATTCCAAGAACTTTTCCTGTAACGGTAACAGCAAAAATTCAAGTTTCAGAATCGAATACATGAATTTTTCCTGTTATCGTTACATGAAAAGTTCTTGGAATCCCAGTTTCCTAGAAAATGTTTAGTACCTTCACAGATTTTTTTTACAGTGTATGCAAATTTTATATGCATCATTCGAAAATTCAATATATTTCCAATCTTTTAATACCTATTTTTTTTTATAATGATTCGTTTCGACGTTAGTAGGGTGTGTTTACTTTTTTTCTACGACTGTCTCTTAGAAAGTATTAAAAAATATTTACACAATTTTAATCGAACATTAAAGTAGTGAAATTGTATTTTTGTTTCATAAATTGCATGAGATTTTATTTTTATTCAAATATTTCTAACAATTCACAAAATATTTACTAATAACATAAAATGTTATAAAATAAAAATAGACTGGAAATTTAAAAAAAAAATGATGGACTCACAGAGCTACTTGATTTATTATAAATAAATTATACTGAAAAAAAAAAAAAAAAAAAAAAAAAAACGTTACTGAGTGGTTGTAAAAATTTTTCATCAATAATTCTAACTGTTTTTTATAAATAATTTCAATTTATCAACAAAATGAATACTTTAAAAGTTTTTAAGACTGATTAGTTTTTCATTTATTAGTTTAAGTATATTATAACCTTTATTTACAAAATAGTTATACTGTTTTCATAATATGAAACGGTCTCCAAGTAATTGATTCATTTGTTATGAACAAATAGTTTTTCCAATTTCATTAAACTTTTGGAGAAAGTCCAAAAATAAAGTTACAACTTAACTATTAGAACAAAGCATTATATATTATGGTACATTTTTATTTTATTCACTGTTATTAATTTGTTTTCTGACGCTGATAAATATGTCTTTGTAAAACTATTTTTTTTTTCAAGGAAAATTTTTATAAATTGCTCTTTTCAATTAACGAGAAAGACAAATCATGCGTCAAGTAAACATTATGAATCATTATATAACACTTGTAGATTATTGTAGCAAAATTTCACGACTTAATAACATGAAAATTGATAGCGGAAAAAATTAATTTGGAAAATGCATGAAACTGTAGAAAGCGTAAGTCTACATGTTATCGACTATACTCTAAAAAATAAATATCTAATATTAAACATTAAAACAGGTATATTGACGAAAGAAAAACGAATTGTCTAAATGAGCAAAATGGCATATAAATTGGCACACACACGTCTGATGTGTTAGTTTCAAAATACACTTTCTTATGTGTACTTTGATGATGACATGTTAAGCTGCTAAAGTGTGAGAGAAATTATCAAAAAATTCTGAAATATACAGCCTAGCGTGTAAATTGTACACGAGAACACATAAATCTGTGTGAAACACGGAAACAACGGATTTTGTGTCGGGGAGGTGTGGGATAAAAGGGATACTTTGTCTGAGAAAAATTATCAAAAAATTCTGAAATATACAGCCTAACGTGTAAATTGTACAGGAGAACACATAAATCTGTGTGAAACACGGATTTTGTGTCGGGGAGGTGTGGGATGAAAGGGATACTTTGTCTTTATACGCTTATACTAAAATTGGCATTACAATATCATTCCTTCGTTTACGCCTAATTATCATCATCGCTTTGATGCTTGTAAAATATCTTAATATCAAATATAGTAATTTAAATGTGCATTGTTGTGATCTACGCTGTTCTATAAATTGGGAGAAATATCCCTTTAAAGCTCATTGTAGGGAATGAAAGAGACACTATGGGGGGATAATGGGACACACATAAATAAAACAGTTTTATTTTCAATTCGATTCGAAAAATTATTCGAAAATAAAAGACAATAATACACAAATAACAAAAACAACAAAATTAACTTCTTTAGGCGTATTTGACATTAACTTTAAATATGTAATAAATAAATCAATAAATAATAGCAAATATTTCGCTCTACCAGTCTTACTACCAATCACGGATTAAGATGACTTTATCACAGTACGAAGTAAGTAAATAATATTCCCGCCTTTCATATCAAAAGTATCAGTAAGTAAAAAGTAGTTTTCTTCTTTTTTCTGAAAAAATGTACGTCGAATTCCTTTTTGGAATTTGTGGATTAAGTGAGTGAAGAATTTCACCATAATTATTTCAACACTTTTCGCAATCATTGTCTTAATATTTATATTGATTTCGGGATTATCAATTAAAAGAAGGGTAGAGTCATTTTTAGAACAATTATAATATTTAGCAAATGTTCAATTGATTTAAAAAAAACCTACGGTCATCCACCAATTTTAATGGATGAATTTTTTTTCAACAATTTTTGATTTCACCCTATCCAAGCATTGGGATGTATGATCCCAATCCGAGCATGACCATGAGCTGTTTGTAATTCTTCCTCAGGTAAACGAATACTGTTGAAACTATTTAAACAAAAACCAAAGTGTGACAAGTTTACAACGTTCAACAGCTATGACGTGAGATAATTCTTTTCCTCACAATTCGCTAATACACTAGATGGTCAGTGCTCTGTCATTAAATCTGTTTCATCACAGATATATATTATAATCCGTGTAAATTTATAGCGATTCATATCTGAGTGAAACTTTAAACAAAATAAAAAATTTTAGCTTTGTTTATTTATTTTTCTTTGTTACACTAATGGCTATGAGTTTTCTTAAGAGAAAGTAATGAATTTTAAAACATAATAGAGTGGACTCTCTCTTTCGGAATACTCTCTAATGTGAACATTCCGGTATTATGAATACATTTTGACGGTGCCGGCGAAACCCCATAGATTTAACAAAAGATGAACTCTCTGTATTCTGAACACCCTATAACCCGAACGCCCCACTATTATGAACGATGCTTTTGGTCTCCATTTCAACTCCATAGCTTTATAAACTGAACACACTTTGACACAATCTGAATTCAAATTCTGAGCATAAAATTCGGAGAAATTTTTCAGATGAATAAAAAGGTTAAACAAAATTGATTAAAAAATAAACAGACAAAATTACTGCTAGGTTGTAAGTATATACTTGAATTGCAATTTGTTTGATAGAAACTTCTGTTAAATGTTAGAGCACTTGTCACATTCTTCTCATCGCCTGCTGTAACCGAAGTCATTTTATGAGGGTTTTTTTTATAAGAAAATCCAAAAATTTAGTTTTTGATTAGTTAATGACAATTGAGGCAAGTTAAAATAATTCACTTTGATCATTCTTATTTCAAATAATAGCTCTGTATGGAATATTTTTAATAATAGTTTAAGCATGATATTTCAAAGATTAATTTTTGAATTTTAGACTGAATTTGGAATTTTTAACTGATTTCTTTGGTTTCACCGTACGTAGTAGTAGTAGTAGTAATGCATTTCCAATCTCCTTCTACACCGAACACCCCCATAATCTGAAAATTATTGGTCGATCCCATGAGTCTTCAGAAAAGAGAGAGTTCACTGTATAGAGTATATAGAGACTGTATAGACTATATAGAGAGTTCACTGAAAGGCGATTAAAAATAATCAAAATAGTAGTGTTTGAGATTAAAAAAATATAACTGCTAAACCCTATATTTTAAAATGTCACTTTTCTTAAATCGTCAGGATTTATGTTCAGGCTAATTAAACATAAATTGGGTATATTGTACGATAGGGTGTCGTTACATATTTGATAGACTTTATACAGGATATCAATGTATTCTCTAAAAATGGATGCATAATAATTGCATGCTAGGAATATTATTTTTTGTATGATCAACATACATTGTTATAATCTGATTGAAACTAAAGTGATAGAGATCAGTGGATTGACGAGAAAATTTTATATATGCTTTATATATATTTTATTTTCTTCTATGCAAGATTTAGATCAACATTATTAAAGCGAATTTTAAAATTTAAAATATAAATTTTAATTCGTAACCTAAAACATTTATTTTGCTGGATATTATAGCTAAGAATATATATTTTTGTCTGATTGAGAAAAAAATCGATCTGAATTGCATATTATTTGTGTTTTAGTACTTTAAAAAGCGCAATGTTTTTCATCGCTTCGACAAACTTAAAGTCCTTTGTCCTCTTAAAGATATATTTTTACAGAGCTGTTTCTTTTACATCATCCTTTAAATGGTATGTGTTGCCTTTCGGAAACATACCTACTTTGGTCTTTTAAAATACTTTAGAATGATATTGAAGCTTTAATACCTAATGTTGCTAATAAAACACACACTAAAATATTATTAAATATAATTTAAACATGTAGATGGTGGTACTTGCGCTTTGTAAGAATAAAGATAGATTTATTTTTTCAATTGTTGCTTTATGTACTTTTAGTTTTGGTTGGAATCTTGTGAAATACCGTACGTTATTCTGCAGTGAACAAGTTAGATTTATTTCATACCTTTACTAATATAAGAAGAAATCACTCTGTGTAAGTGTGCGATGGCTAGTAAAAACTACGGCACTTACGAGAATCATTTTTTGTGAAGTTAGTCCACGGTCTCTTTTTATGTACCTAAAGCTCCGAATTTTAATTTCTTGATTAGTTTCCGGAAAAAGATCCAAACAGGTCTTTTTTGCGAAAAAGTTTTTCTCCCTTATTGCAACGGCCCTCTATGACGCAAATTTAAAAATACTGACAAACCAAAAATATTCTTATAAAGCTGAAATTTTCTTCAAAACGATAGTGTAATTATTTTCTAAAATATGAATTTTAACTTTTTAAATTCACCATTCAAAGCAGGTCATTTTACGACTGATATAGAAGAAATTTTTTATACATTAAAAATAACTAAATGTCCATACTTAAATAGAATCTTTTTATAAAATCTCAATAGACAGATTTGCATCACCTACAAAAAATTCAGAATGTTTAGAGGAGTAGAAGCATATTTTACGAAATATAATATGTGAAAACTTTGACAAAAAAAAAATAATAATAATTAGAAATCGAGGGATATCGCTGCGGTTTCCTTCGATTTCAATTAAAAGTTTCCTTCTTAAATATGAATAATTTTTAATGACATTTGAAAAAAGCTTGGTTTTAGTTATATTTACGATCCATTAATATTTCAGAGAATTTGTACAATCCATCTGTTGCTACTGAAGCCAATGACAGAAAAAAACGAAATGAAGAAATTATTTACATTTCGTTACAGAACATAATTTAGATGCTCTGGGAAAACTACTTGTAGCGTACTGCTCGAACGTCTTTTTTTAGTAAACGAAAGATCTCTTGCTCGACACTCAGTAAAAGTAAGTTGCATTTATTTATTTTTATTTATTTTTATTTATTTATTTATTTATTTATTTTACAATATTAAGGGTTTTTAATTATTTTTAATTTTAAAACAACATAATTATGTGAGAATAAATTGCACATAAATGAAATGAATAATAATATATTAAAAATTAAAACAACATTTTACAATCCAATCGATTTTTTTCTCAATTTTAAGGGTTTTTTCATTTTTTGTTTCTCTCACAAGAGGAAAAAAACGGTCTAAAGATATAAAATGATGCTAACTTGGCCATGCAAGCAGTCTGCTCGTTACGGTAATAATTCCTATGCAGGGTCCCCGTCTGAAGTAAAATATAATAAAACCAGCTTAGTAGGAAAGACAAACAACTACTGATAAAAACTTTTTTATACAGTATCTTTAAATTGCACAAAGCTTAACTGCATTTTTTGTAAAGGGGGTGGGGGACTGAAAACTTTCTTTTCACTGTTTATTATGTGATTCCGTTCTAAGCGGGCTTAACACCATTAGAAAATAAATTTGCTGGATAATGCTTTTTTTTTTTTTTAAATTGTATACTAGTAGTCTTGATATCCTTTTTTTCAGTATTACAGTTAATGATACGTTTGTAATTATTTTTTCTTCAAAAGATGATAAACAAAAATTTTAAATATTGGAAAAATCGAATTTAAATAAATTTAAAACAGTTAGTTTTAAGTAAAAGAATTCGAAGTGTGAAATAAATAAAAAGTCAAAACCTTAACTTGCGACTGTATACAGCTTTCCGACTGAGCAAGGGTCAGGCCTGGTAGCTTGCGCAATCTCTATCCACTTCTTTCCCCAACCAATCTCTGTATAGAACTACAATCCAAATTTCAGGTTCATTTATAAATATCATTACGTGCCTGGGTAACGCCGGGCGGAGCAGCTAGTAGTTTATAAAATTCATGTGTGCTTAATGTTGTAGAATTTTTTAAGGAGAATTATTTTGTTAATTAAAGACCAGTGTTGCCGATTGGTTGCAAAATATTTTTTGCCGTAAATCATACTTAAAATAAAATATATAATATTTTAAAGAATTTTCGTAATGATTTATTTAAGACAGGTGAAAAACATTTTAAAATTGATTTTCGAAAAAAAAAAACTTTTAAAGGGTAATGAAACTCGAGGATTATCCTTAGCTTCCTATATAACAGAATATAGATAAAAACTGATGTATATATTATTTTTGATATCAATATCCTTATTTTTCTGCATATACAAAAAACACTGCGATAAATAAAGAGAATTAGAAAGATTTTGCAAAATACATTTCATGTAGGAGAAATATATCATAAGATACTGAAAGTAAATCCTATCATGACGAATTATTTTAGAGAAAAATACCTTGCTCCATACTCCTTGCCCTTGCTACCTTTCTGCCCATATTTAACCAAAAATGTTATATTCTAACAAAATTGTTTTGTTTCTAGATTCATGAACTGGTAGCGCTTGAATACCATTATATCAAAAATAATCTATCATCATCTGAAGATCCCGCCTTCATGATGTACTGCATAAAAACCAGGAAAAGTCCACTCTAAGATTTGTTGTCTTCTCTTTTTTTCCAATACGATAAAGATGGATTAGATTTTCACTGATGACTTTGTTACATGGGTAAGTTTTTCGTGTTTTGTAATCATTTGTGTATGCGAATAATAATTTTTAGTTATTTAAAATTTAGAAAGCAGTTAGTATAGCGAAGACGCCTTTTTTAACATTTGATTAATAACTCCATAATTGATGCCAACTTTCATTTTCTCAATAAATGTTCTAACGATAACAGTAACACTAAAATTTATTTACAACAGGTTATTATAATGTAACGTTAAGTACTGAAAGTATACTCCCTTTAGCAGAAGGAAATTCTAATAATTTAAAGAGATGCTTATAATGGAATTTATGGGAAATAGATAGATAAAATAAGGAAGGTAATGAAACATGTTTTCAATTTATAAATTTCCCAGGATTTATAGAGCTTGCAAATATATATGAGGGGAGGTTTATATTTGGAGGGGTTTACTTTCAGTACTTTACGCTACATTGTTAAAACGCGATATTTCATAAAAAAAGAAACAAATCCAATTAATGAAAAAGTATCAATAAGTGTGAGGGAGTGTCCCTTTGTAATAAAGGCACTCTAGTATTTTCAGTAAGATCGTGACGTCAATGTTCTAACATGTGTGGCGCAAAAGCGACATCTATCCTTTATGCAACTTTAACTTTCCAGAGTGTGTGTGGCGCCCTCGATCTACAGTTAACTGCGGTTATAAATTTTTTGCAAATATCTAGCTCCGTCATCAGTTTGCAATGTATAAAAGCTGTGAGTTGGAGTAGGTGTGTGTGTGTCGTGTGGCGAGAGGAGCCAGAAAGTGTTGTGTAGCGAACCCAGAGAGCTTGTGTTGTGTGGCGAGGTAAACCAGCAAAGTGTTGTGTGGCGTGGTCAGCCGGAATAGCCTAAGTCTTTAAGCTAAGCGTTGCCTAAGAGTTGAAAATTGAAGAGTCTGTGCAATCAAGTCGGGGAAGAGTTCATTAGTACTGTGAGTGTTTGAGAATAAAAGATTTTGTGCAGCCACGGGCTGTTTTCTTACGGGTTACAGTAAGATTAGACCGCGACCTGGAAAGTAGAGCCGGGGTTAGTGTTCTGAGCCAGACTTAGTCGTAAATGTGAGTATGTGATACAGTTTAATCTCATATTATTGTATTTAATTGTTAGAAATATTGAACTTTGGCTTCACTCCCCATTTCCCAAATACAGTAAATAAAAGTGTTGGATTATAACTTTACTTAGACTATGTTCTCATTTAAGCAACACGTCACCGGTGATACCCCAAGCCACGTCACAAATAATTTCAATGACTGTGGTGAGAAAACTGCTTTTTTTATAAATCTAATAAATAATTTAGACGTAATATTTTTTTTCGGAAGGTTCATTAACAATACTAAAATCATATTTATATAAAACGAAGAGCAATAATGCTTTCAAATAAAGTTTTGGTATGGATTAAAATCGATATTTTCCTATTGGTCTTGTGTCAGAAATTAGCAGCCGAAGAAATCAGCCATGATAGAACCAGTCTTCAGAATTGATTCATTTCAGAAATTTATGTGCGAATTTTATTGCTTGTCTAAAATTATGTTTTAATTATATTTTGTTATTTTATTTATTAATTAATGAATGTTTTAACTTTGTTAGGATTTATATGTTGAAAATCATTATGAATTATTTATATTAACTTACTTGAAAATGGATTTATACTTCATCATTTCCTACACACGATATAGTAAGATTTGAGTATGAAATTCATGCTTGAAAACTATTTTTAAAGCAATAAAAAGCCAGTAAATAGCGATTCAATAAAAAAAAATATGCAGACAATATATTTCTCAAATTATTTTCATTCGAAAGCACAGTTTTTCCCTCATTCGACAAAATGAAAATTGAAAATGTGCTACGCTTCGAAGTTAAAATCAGGCAGTAAAGGAGAAATTTGTCATCTGCGGTTGCTATTCGGCTACGGCAAGGAAGTTTTTTCTTTAAAATATACATATATGTTACAGAAGAACGATAATACTATAATCATTTTGTGGACAGTTTTACATTTTTTAACGAAAAATTTTCTACTCAGTATTGACCTAAAATTAATAAATGCTTTTAAAAAAAATATTTTATTGAAAATGATTATTTAACTGCTGAAAGGCTTGAAAATATAAAACAACGATCGATAAGAAGACATTCGTAACTAAAACTGTAGTATTTTTTTAAAATATTTATATGAAATTTAATATTCTTCTTGATACAATGATTTTTATAAGATTATAGTAAACAATGTATTGATATATTAAACCTATATTCATAACCGCATTCTTATCATGAAGTTTTCAATCTATATGCATCTGCATCTTTCTGGTGCATTTTGGAAAAGTATAGCCCATTTATCGTGTAAATGTATGAATTTTATCAAAAGTTCGGTTCAAATGTAGGACGCAAGCAAAGAAAAAATATTTAAGGATTCGGGATATTTACGATTTAAGGATTAATATTTATCGATTTGCGACATTTTGTAGAGCATGATAAAAATTGTGTAATGTGCAATTCCTAATTTAGATGGCTTCTGCAAAAACTATTAAATAATATGCTTTTAAAATAATATACTTGTAATCAGCATTTACCAGTGTTTAATATGGGCACCATCATTTTCTAACATTGAGTATAATGGCAGTATTGTATATAATATGTTATGTAGTACAACACCAGCAACGATTTTGAGAAATTCTTTAACATGATATTTCACCGTGGTGGCCAAAGGTAGGTCATTTCCTCTATAAAAATATTGTTTAAATAGTCATGTATGCATTGTATTTTCCTGTGAGCCTACAATATGAAATTCAATAACTTGCAAGCTAATTAAAAAATTTTTGCAGCAGGGTTATGCACAATGTCAGGAGTTTTTTATACCGTAATTTTTTATTTTAGTTTGCATGTCAAACAATAGGTGGCGCTGACGGCGATTGAAGGCCAGGTGGACGCTCCACTCAACACTGATCAACGATCTGCGAACTAAAATAAAAAATTACGCTAAAAAAACTCCTGATATTATACATAACCCTGCTGCAAAAAATGTTTAAATAGCTGTCACCGTTTGCAAGTTATTGAATTTTAAAATCCATCAGTCTTTTTTGGGACACCCGGTATATATATATATATATATATATATACATAGAAAATTATTAATCTAAAAGCAAAACAAAAAGTTCTGAGAAAAATACGATAACATTTGATAATAAACATAAACTTTTTATTAAAGTTTTGATACCCTTTATGTTTGGCTACATTTTTTTAAAGGCCAATAGCATGTATATGTACAAAGTAAAAAGCTATGTGTTCTATTTATTCACATTATTTGAAAAATTTACACTTACTTAAGAATATTTTTGTTTTTAAAACTTTAAAAAATAAAAACCTATAATAATTTTCCGTTTTTCTTTCTTTCTTTTTTTTTTTTTTTTTTTTTTTTTTAATCTGAAAGACAGTAAATTTTTGCACAGAGCGAAATTTACTTAACGTGTTTATTCAAAAGTCTGTTACAATTAATGATTTGGTATATTTTGAATGATCACATATGCAAATTTCTAAAGAAAACATATATTTATGCATCTAAATCGAGTTAGAAATACACATTTACTTAATCTTTCTAAATGGGTTATTTATTGGGAAAAAAACAGTTTTGATATAATTATACGGGCTAAGTCCATTAAAAAAAATTATTATAGTACTTGTTATCTTTCTTACGCGCATTGTGACCTTTAATGTACATGTGTATATACTCTGTAATTAAATATTATTTAAATTTCCTCACAAAGGATTTCAAGATAACTGTTGTGTTAACAGTTATTAAAGCATTCAGTAATTGTATATATGTGCTTAGTTCCTTTTTCAGTATAACAGATATTACATTAATATATGACAAATCTTTCTTTTCAAAATGGTATCTAAAATCTAAATCTAAGTACCCCGATAATCCGGATCGGTTTTTTCATTTTTTTTTCAACTTTGAGAAGCGATTGGCGAAAAAGTTTTTGTTTTATTATTCATAATACGACGATGCAACAAGTTAATGTTAAAGAAATTAGCCAATCGCTTCTCAAACTTGAAAAAAAGCGAAAAACCCGATCCGGATTATCGGGGTTCTACTAATCTAAATGTATCTGAATGGATATTTAACCATATCTGTATATACAATATAAATCTAATTAAATGAGCTTTCATCAAAGGATAGAGTGTTTTTATTATTATTATCATTATTAGTTTGAAATTTTTCTGTTATTTAGAAATTTGAAAAAAATATAGTTAATTAATTAATGATACATTCCAGGGATTCTACGCATAATTTTATTTAGGGAATTTTAAGTGCCTTAATAAAATAGATTTCAAAAAGTACCGCTTGCTATATCCAAACACAGATTTTTCTTTCATTAAATAAGGCAAGTATTACTGAAAAAAATTCTGAAAAAATGCATGAAAGACCTTAAAGCATGCGAACCCTTTATCATGTCCAATAAAAATTCATTTAAAGCATCGCAGTTAAAAAATTGTTTTACAATTTAATAAAATAATTTTTTTCCTCCTGTAATTTAAACTTTTGAAATCCAACACCACTTAATAATTCTAAATGTTGCTTTAGAGAATATTTTCATTTTAAACGTAGTTATTTGATATATATTAACAAAGACATCAATGTTAACAAGAGTATGCGTTGAAAAGAAAAAAAACTATTTTTTTTTTCACTATTAAAGATACAACAATATGCAGATCTAGTAAATTGCTATGAAGGTTACCTCCTATCCACTTTCTTTTGTAATAGAATACTTTTATTATTTTACATGGAATGATTTTGTTTTTCAAACGTTATTCTTTTTTTCGTAAAATAAAGTTCCGAATTATCTTATATGTATACGACACTTTAAATGTCCATAAATGCAGATTTAAAAAATAAATAAAAGTAAATAATAATTGTGCACATTATTGATAAAAGGCGCTTATAAATCTTTTATACGTATTTATAATGATTATATAATGATTCATACTTAATATATATGATAAAATCTCCTTAACATTTAATTCAATAGTTTATAGGGTTTCTTCTCTTTAACTGTGTGTGATTTTATACTGTTAATTAATCCTCACTCGACATTATAATAATCTTCTTAAGTTTCTTTTCAAAAAGTTTTTGAAATATTTTATCAAAATTGTTGAAAGGGTTATATAAAGATTAAAATATTCAGTATTTAAAAAAATCCTCAAAAGTTTAATACATTTATTTCACCTTTAATACACAAATTTGATATAGCATAGGGATTATGGGGTCAGAAAATCTATTCAAAATAAAATGCTGTTTTACATATAGTTTTAGTTTTATTATTAGTTTTAAAATATAGATTTGAAAACTTTTTTTTAAATTTAGCAAACCAAATTCATATTACCATAACTAAAACGCTTAATTACAATTTAAATATGACGCCTTTGTACATAAATAATATTTCTTTTAGACTTTAAGTGCCTTTAACATTAACGAAAATATTTTGCTCTAAAAATGTTAAAATAGTCTGTGTCTACATCAAAACATCAAAGATATTATTTACCAGTTTTTCTCAAAATATTTATCTTGAATGACATCTTCAAATGGGCAAATAAACAAACATATCAACAACTGTAAGCACAAGTTAAAACCAACTTGTTGACTCGAGTACCATATCTCGCTCTTTTTAGTAAAAGTAACATGGAAGTAAATATTTCAGTCTAAAGCGAAATCATGGGATTTTTTACAAGAAACGTGGTTAAAATTAAACAAGGGTAACCCTTGTAAGTATTGCTATTCTTTATTTAAACGAAAATGTTTAAATAATTTAAAGGTACATTAATGGAGAACACTTAGTGGAAAAGATGTTTTGAAATTTTTACTTAATGGTTCTGTGTTTATATTTAAACAAAATTATGTTTAAAACATTTAATGTAATATCTTTCTTTGTATTTAATGTTTAAACGAATAAAATAAAAGTATAATGAATTCTTTATTCTTTATCTTCTTTTTACAAAAATCTTAATATTTCACAAGAACCATCTAATGAGTTTTCATCACTTAATTCTAATAAAATTATGCATTTTTGTAGATAAGAATTCTAAGATTTGTGAATTTTTCGTAATAATAAGCGTGTGCGTGGATCAGAAACTTTAGATTTTTTTGAATGTCTGGACACACAAAATCATACTATAAGAATAAAGAACAGTTTGTACTCGCTGTTTTCATATGCTACGCACGGAAGGTGACCTTAGAAAGGGGTACTAATGGACCTCACTACTTCGGTTTATAGGGAGAGACAGCAAATGGATATTCTCAGACATGGGGTGTCAAAACACTCCGCCCCCGTATTAAAACTGTGCAATTATTACAATACAATTTCCATTAGAACACAAATCCTACATAAAGATATTAGAAATATACAGCTAAAAATTTATTGTAGTGAAAACACATATTTAGTACTGAAAAAAAAATAAAAGAAGGGGGGACAAAATTTTTAATTTTTTCTTTTTCTCTGATTTTTTATCATTTCTATATGTTTAGAATTAAATAAATCTATTCATATTTATTAATATGTTATAAATATCTGATATATTTGATGACTGTTTGTAATAGACTGAAAAATATAACAATCATTATATTTTTTTTTCACGATCGCGTCATGTACTGTTCATTTTACTGCACGGCAGCAAGAGACAGAATCCCATGTTCTACAAATTACAAAAATTATATTCAATGGATGAAATAATTTATAACTGAAATACAGAGATGTTTATCAGGAATGAATTAAAAAAACTTTAAAAATGTAAATAATAATATAAAGAATTTGATAATTTGTTTTTGATTTTAAATGAAATCATTATTCCTAGAGAAGTCAAAGTTGGTACGATATAACCCGTCCTCTGTTCCAGTCCAGAAGGTTTAGCAGCCGATTCATTGACCTACTTTTACACATATTTATATTGATGTGACAGTGGAAGTTATATCAGCCAATATCTTTAATCGAACCTACGAAACTCATCAGCTTTGGAAGATTGTCAGTCATTGATACATTTCCCGTGGTTTTCAGTATTGTGATTAATCTTGAACAGTTTTTAACTTCAAATTCCAAGTCAGAAATGAAGAACTTCCAGAAGGCACAATTCGAGTACATAGAACTTTTTGTTTTGGAAATTTTCTTCCTGAATATGATCCTGATGGTCTCTGCTTCATCTGTTTGTACTTAGATGAGGATGGATTTTTGATTTGCGAAAGGGCCTTTCTTAAAATTAAAGGGAGTGCAATCTTTGTTAGATGGTTTGGCAAGTAACGAAAGATATTAATAATATGTTTACAGATTCTGGGTATCATGGAAATACGGTGGATTTGTTTTTATTAAGAAACAACCGATGCATTATAATTTCAGGAGTTCTCAGCTAGTATAAAAAATTCATAAGAAAGTTTATCTGTTTCAACCCGAAGTGTCTAAATTTGACTAAACGTAGTGATCCACCTTGATTGAGATATTAGCCCAGGGCTTCGGCAAGAAATATCAATTGAACGATTGCCCATTGAAACAGCTTGTACTTTTTTAAACAAATACTTCTGCTCAGTTGACAAATAGCCAACAGCTAGGAGATCAGATTTGTTTGGATTAAAATTTGTAATTGGTAATGATTCGCAACTTACAAGGGGGTCGACTGAGAATCCATAGTCGGTTTACAAGTTTTTCGAAAAGACGCCTCAGCGAAAGCTAATCGAAGGCCACTTTAGTGTTTTTAACTCGTTCACAAGCAAATATATATCTCTAGTATTGCTTCCTGTGCTACAGGTAGCTCTATCAAGTATGAATAGATGCATTTTCCAATTATTAATTTTCATTTTTTTCAAAAAATGTGCAATGCCTTTGTATATAGAAGTCGAATTGCCACACTTTCAAAAAAGGTCTATGAATTGACTCACATTATTCCGTTAATTTCTCACGAGCATTTTCCGTTATCACTGCTATTTGTCCACTTTTCCTCAAATCACAGAAAATTTCTATTGTGGAATGATGATTTCAGGAAATATTCCGTTAAACTTTCACAACCAATAAAACTAGCCTCCTCACACATTCGTCAAAAGAAACACGGACACATTAGTCAGACTATTTACGAATAAGAACAATGGCGTTTGTGTTTTATAAACTTTGATAAAAATACAATAATTTCAGATGTGTAGCAGAGGATAATGCGTAGTGTGTAAAGTGTGTAATAGTGTACGACGGAATATGTGTATTCTTTTAGATTTTTGTTCTTAAGAAGATCTTTATACCTTCTTTTTTTTTAAAATAAAGATAAAAGGTATACTACAGCTATAGAGCTGGATACTTATTCAAATGTACCCTCACTTTCTTTTATGACTACAACGATAAGTTTATTTTATATTTTTCGGTTTTCTTAATATTATTTCAATTAGAATTAATGTATGTTGATTAATACTAAAAATAAAATAAAATAAAAACTTCAAACATTTCTAAAGAAAAATTTTAGTCTTTTACGTCTTTTGCTTAGAAAAGGTCAATTATGTGCATATATATATATATTTTCAAACTTTTAGCTAAAGTTGAGTAAATATAAAGGAGAAAGGAATATTAGTAATAGGGTAAGTGGATAAGTAATAAAGTTTATGTTATTTTACATTGCAGACTCTAATAAAGATTTTCTCTACTAGACCCGCAGTAATAGTGTTAAGACTTTCTTAATAAGGGAAATTTATTTTACAGAAAAGAGTTTATCACAGAAAAAAGCACCTTACGAAATAATTGAATATTTTATGCATATTTCGATTAAGCGGTTTTAGAGATAGCGCACATTCAGAGATGCGGAAATTTCTGTTACAATAAAAGGGATAAATGTCTTCCTCATCCCATAGCAACCTATAAAAGCGATCATAGCTTAATAGGAAATAGTATATCGTCATATAAAATATACTCTTTGACAGCATTCTTTGAAAGATAATTTTTTATTAAGGACAAATGGAAGTGCTAACCGATTTCTTAGTTTTCGATTAAGAGAATTTTCTAATTTCGTGGTCAGCAAAAATAAAAGCTCCTGCAAATGCTTCAGTAACAATTTTTAATGCGAATACATCCTTCATTACGTATCTAACAAAAAGTCTCGATTTTTATTCTAGTTCATTAAGTTTTGAGATATGCTGTCTAAGAGTAAATTTTGAAAACTCATAATTTATTTCGACATATGTTTTACTCTTCTTTTTTCAATCTTTCCGAAAAATTCTTTACATATCTGCAAGTTTTAACTTAAAATTATTTGAGCATTTGTAAAATATTTTAAGATATATTTTTTATTATTTTCCTTCTTTCTTCTTCTTTTTTTTATTCTACCCTAAAGCTGATGATTGCTTTATTTTTCCTCTTTTTTTATCGCTCAATTAGAATAATTAGAAATAGAGAAAAAATATATATTTACATTACGTGACCAGAGCATCAATTTATGCATGTTTCTTTACTTTATAAATGGGGATTTGAATTATTTCATCTGTTTATATGGTTTAATTTGCAAAATGTTTATATTCAACTGTGTATATTATTCATAATACGAGTCTTGTTTCCTAAATCTTAAACACTTTGAGGATATTTCATACGATTTGTTTACATTCGTATTTTTTAATACCATACTGTTTAATTTAAAAAGTACTTTAGGCTTAAGAGCCCATTTTAGTCACACGAAGAAAATGGAACGCTGATGTTAAGTCTAAAGAGGCGTTGTTTTCGAATTTATTTCTTTGATTTTAATACTTTTTTATTCATGCATAGGATATGTGAAGATGATCTAAAATACTAATTCTAAAACCTTTTTTTTTGTAGTTTTGAAGCCAAAATCGGAAAAGTAAAAACTGGCCCGTTTATTGATTGTTCTCAGCTACTAAATGCAAAGAAATTTTAAAAAAATCTATGAGATATTTGAAAATAAATTTCCCTCAGACTTAGAATTAGTAGTTTTTTCTTTTTCGTGTCAAATTATATTTTTAAACCGAAAGGCCGTTTTTTTTTTTTTTTTTTTTTTCGAAGGAAAAAAGGGGTTTTTATAGTGGATTACTGTCTTAGATCAGCTGTATCCAAATTCTACGCGAACTGTAAGTCAAATTAACTTTGATTGTTTTACGTTTTAAGTCGGTTGTCTTTGAATATTTAAAATTCAGGTTGTTAGAATTTTTAATCGAATTAAAGACAATTGAATCTTTTAAAAATGCAGATTTTTTTAAATGAAAAATAATAATTTATTTGAACAAAGTAAGTGTATAGAAGTTGATTTTAATACAATCAAGATAAAATCCATCTCTTATATAAGTAAATTTAACTAAACAAAAAATATAAAACATATAAATCTACAGAAAGTAGAAAAAAATATTTTCTTTAGATTTTTGAAAATAAAGTAGTGTTTTTTTTTTTTTAATTTTGAAAAAGATGTACGTCTTTTTAAATATTACAAGTTTAGAATAAAGAAATTTTTATAGTGAGATCTCTGAGATATTGTTAAATATAAGCTGACGATTACTATACAAATAAATAAATAACAGTATATATGAGCGATATATTATTATTGTCTGGTAAATTTTACCTTTTATTTTATAACTCCTGATTTCATTTTAAAAATTTTAGGTTACAAATCATACAATTAAAAAAAAACATTAAAAACTTTACATCTTTATATATATATATATATATATATATATTTCGCAAGTATATATTTCGCGATTTCGGAAATAGGCGCTGAAAAATTTGTCTTAAACGAGGATATGACGAAAATTATCCTCAAATTCATAGGGGTTACCGGGAAATGTGCTACCAGCAATTTTTCGTTTTTAGATAAATCTTTTTTGCGAGAGAGAAACAAGGATTGCAAATGGCCAAAATGATAGGGACCTGGTTCAAGTATCAACCTGGTATCAGTATCTAGGTCCTTCTTCGACTTCACGACGATTTTTTGCTCCTTTTTTAACGTGGCTTCGAAGTGTAGAGTAAAGACTGAAATGTGGCACTCTAGCAGTAAAAAAAAAAAAAAAAAAAAAAAAAAAAAGGTGCTAGCCCAAAAAAAAAAAAAAAAAAAAAAAAAAAAAAAAAAATGTGCCGGCATCTGAAGGAATTTCTATCATAAATAAATGTTTGTGAATTTTTATCTACAGTGATCGTAGTAAACAATTTGAAAAATTAATAATAGAAAAGATTTTTTTCTATTTGAAATGAAAAAAAAATGTGCAAATATGAGGGAAACTATTAAAATTGATACAAAATAATAATATCAATAACCATTTTTAACAAATTTTAAAAATTTTGAACATTTCGGATATTAAATATATGATATCACATATATTTTAAAACATATGTAGCTACTTTGTTTATTTTAAAATATTTTACTATATTTGAATAATTTGCGATTTTTCGGAAATTTCTTTTTTATGACTGTAAAAAGATATTTACCGATCTTTATAGTATTTTACAAATTTATTTTTTATTACGAAAGGCAACATTCATGAGCAATTACACTTCAATTATAAATATTTCGGTTTTATCTACTCACCTTAATATACAGTTTTTAAATATTAACCATTATGGATTTTTTCCATCCATACTTAGAAATAATATGAAAGTTTTTTTATAATTAATATTTTCTAACAAAAATAACTTAGAATCTAAATTTATAACAACTAAAAGATTATTCTAATAAATATCATTGATAAATCTAATCATTGATAAAAATAATCATCTTATAATTTTGTAATATTTTATGATTCTTTTATTCAGTATAAAAGCTGTTTATTAATTTATATTTTTAAAAATTATATTAGAATTTTAAGTAGCTCATTTTCAAAACAATAACAAAATATAGATACAATTCAAATGAAAACTTAGTTAAATTTTGCTAATTTAGATAGAATACATTTAAAACTGACGTAAAAAATGTGCAGAAAAAAATGTAGCCTTGTATTCGTTGTAATCTTTTTTTTATAACGAAATTGCAATTTTCCAATTTATTATGCAATTTCTCTAATCTATCTTTCCTCAAAAATGTATATTTATGTATGTATATATTTATTTATTTATGCAGGCCAATTAACTACATTTGGGATATGGACACTAAAGGTTAAGGGTGCCTTCCGTGGTGGTCTTTCTAAGAGAACCTAACACGTATTTACATTCATGAAAACCAGAATCATATTTCTATTTATAAAAATCTTGCAAGCAGTGTATGACTTTTAGATTTGATTTTTTTGTTTAGTAATTTGTTATGCGCTACATTTATGTTAAAATGCAAAAACAAATTTTTATAACTCTCCTTTTTTTTAAGTGTTTTGCCCTGTGTTTAAGTAGATAATCATAATTAGTGCATTGTTATTATATGTATTACAATTATTATTGGTGCAGATAAACATTTAGAATTTTATCAATATTCTTATCAATATTCGTCATACATACATCTTTATCACACACACAAAGAAAAAAAGTTTTTAAATCTATAAAAGCAAAAGCAATAAAATAGGTAATGATGACGTTACATGGACGATTCCAACGATCAAACCAATCACCCATCTCTTTTAGCAAATAAACTAAATTATACAATCTTCCCACTAATGCTTTCACATTTACATACAATTAAAAAACGTCACATAGTTTTTAATATCACAATGTGGAAAAAGGAGTGTATGAAATTATAATGTATTTTTTTTAGTAAAATGTACTGCAGTTGTTACTCAGGATCTCAACAACATAAGTTAAGATTGTTGAAAACTTCACAAACATATTTCTCAGTTAAAACAGTTTATTGCACTTTCGAGATTGTATTCCTATAACGAAGGTTGTCTTGTTAACATTGATAGAGCTAAAATTAGAATCCCTTGTAGAAAAACCTTAGTTGAGTAAAATTGTGGTGTCACTTCAAATGATTAAATATGGATAGTTTGTATGTAATTGTAATCTATCTTTAAATATTCTAAACATTTTCAACATTCCCGGCATTTAACACTAGAATTACCGCGTTTTTTGTATACCTAGAACTACCGGTGTGGGTCATCTCTGACCCATGGCTTTCAAAGACGCTATTCTTGTTTTATATGGAAGATAAAGACACGCAATAAGTATTCACGAGGAATACAATGATTTTTAATTAATAATTAATATAATTTAGCTTCTAGACTATTACGCAATATGAAATTTTGAGAATAGATACCACAAAGGAATTTTTTTATTTCTAATTTTAGCTTTGAGATTTTGATACCTTCTTTAAATAATATATATACATATGATATATCGATTTAAATTGTATAATAAACTACAGATTAATTAGATATTTCAACACAATAAATTTAATGACATATACATATCCATGATTTTTTATTTTACTTACACTTTTACTTTTTATACAGTTTACCGTACACTCAATTCACACAAAATGCCATGGTCATTTTTTCTTTTTCTTTTTACTGTATATAATATAAACACAAGTTACAAACAGTTTCCTCAAAAAGTATTAGTTTTATTGTCTTAGCATTGCTTTATCTGGCAATATTTTTTATTCGTTAGAAACATCAGTGATGTTCCATGGACAGATATCTTCACGTTCTTTTTCATTGTATTTATCTATCGTCTTAGCAAGAAAACTCTTCTGCTTATATTAGAATCTGTTGTATCTTTAAAAACTGTCCTAAAATTTCTAACCAATAAATCTTGAATCACTAGACATTTCATAGGTCAGAAAATATTGAACACTGTGGCTCTACCTTCCATATAGTTCAATGTTCCAAATCGCTTCGAAGAGTGATTCATTTTGCATCTTTCTCACTTTTTTAATTCTATCTTTCGTTTTTTTTTCAAAATACTTTATGATTTATTTGTGTTTCATGGCTTTCTCCACAACACTTGGCTATTATATACTTGGCTATTTTCATTCAGCTTACAACTACTTGTACTGGATAAGAACGATGAAATTGTATAGTCATTTTTAAGAAAAATTGCTTTGACATTTACGTCAAGATTGCCAGCATTATCAGATGATGACAATCTTGAATTCGTCACTAAATTTTGTCTCTAAAATAATTAAAAGACAATTCGCTTTACAATTTTAAAATTTTATCATTCGAAAAACCTATGTCATCGCGCCATCACTATAAATGTGCGAAACTGGAATGCCACAAACAATCATTTTTTTTTCTTCTGCGTCGTTTATGACAGGCAAAATATTCTTTTTAGTTACTTTCTAAGGGGTAACCTAAATAACAACTTTCTGCAACATTCTAAAATTAGCTTGAGATATGATAAAAACACTCACATTTGATTTTCAAATGGATAATAGATATGTGATCATGCCCCCCCACCCCCCCCCCCCCCCCCTTCGCGTCTGTACATATGCACATCTCTTTCTTTCATTTCTGAAAAAGAACTTCGGAACATATCCTTGCACTATTCTTATGCTATTGAAAAACTAAAATTCCTGTTGAAATTAATGAAAAATGCAATTATTTTGTTCGGGTCAGCGATGACCCAGCATGGTATTTCTAGGTATAAAGATGTATATACAAAAAAGTTTTCATTCGATTTCAACTAAATTCGTGCTGAAGCATTATACTAAATATTCAGGAAAAGTCAATCAGTTTCAAAGTTTTACTTTGAAAAGCAACAGTGATACGAGCAAAAAACCACGTCTTGGGTCACAGATGACCCGCCTCGGTAATTCTAGTGTTAAAATAATTCTTCTATTTAAAAAAAATGTAGACTTTAGCGTTTTCATCGCATATTTCTTTGTGAAGTTGGAACATAATTTATGCCCATAGTTAAGGTTATTTTACGAAATTGAAATTGTTTTCAGTTATTTGTGTTTTTTAGCATTTAAAATTAAATGCGGAACTCTTATCTTTGTTAAAATGCAGTTTGTTTTCAGAAAGCAAAAGCCTCAAATCTTTTGCGCATGCGTCAGATCTGTTTTGATTTTATCAAACAGGGATGATAAGAGCATGTTTGTCGACCCAGTAGAGTGATCGGTAGTGGCAGCTGCTGCCACACCAAGGTTTCCTGGTTCGAATCCGGGTACGGACAAAAATGTTCGGTATTGTCTCTGTTTCTGCGTTTAATGGATCAATAGAGGCGACAGCCATAGCAGCTATAGGCCTCAAAGAAATGTCAATTCAAATATCAAATGTATGAGCATGTTTAGCTGCGTTTGGTTGAATGTCATTCTTAAAGATAACATACAAATGAACGAAACAGTAGAATAAATCGAAAAATACCCATCTCAGTGTAACATCCCTTTGGGAAGTAGAATTGTCCTAGTTACTAAAAGCGGGCTTTTAAATCGAATAATATATTTCATTTATACTTTCATATATATTTACAAGAAGAAAGTATTAAATTCGTGGAGAATTTCTACTTACAGATGCTTACGTATTTGTTTGTTTTATAAGGTCATGAGCAAAATTTGATTGTTTTTAGGAAATGTGTGTCTGTCTGCCTGTCCTTTAGTACGTCGGTATGCAACAAAAAAATTAAGGATGCTCTATCTCAAGAACTAAATAAAAGGATATTAATAAAAAAATAGATTAGAAAAGCCTTCATATATATTGGTGCTTTTTAGTTTTTGGTATAAATTGAACAACAGGTGCTGCTGCAATTCTGCATTTGCAATATGTCTATATCAAGAAACAATGCACGGATTTTCCTGAACATGCAGACTAAATTGAAATTTAACATAAGTCGTTGTTGATTATGCTTTTGTGTAAATCGTCCAACAAGTGGTGTGGCTATGATGATTTTTTCAAAATATTCTTTTTAGCTGTACCTCAAGAATTAATACACGGATTTTCATGAAATTTCAGGTTTGGTTAGACAATCGAAGTTCCCGCCGATTAAAATCAATAAATCGTTCCCGATTAGGTTTCAGTGCAAATTGCACAGCGGATGACAATACTATGCAGCAATTTGCAAGGTTTAGGCAATTGTACCTCAAAGATTAAGTTACGGAATTGGATAAAGTTTTATGATCTTTTAGATCTTGACATATTATGGTTCTGAATATTTTTTTGGGTAAATGGTATTACATGTGAGGTTGTTATGCTAAATTTCACAGGATTTTCTGAATAGCGGGAAATCAAATACTAATATGCGGAATTTAATCCAACTTCATATTATCTTATGCACTGTAAAAAAAAAAAAAAAAAAAAAAAAATACAGATGTAAAGTTGCCGAAATCTGTAGGATTACAAACATTTTATCTGTACACTGTGCAAGAAAAAATGTAAATCTACAAAACTAATTTTTGCCAAGTTACAGAAATCTATAACTTTAAAATCGAGTCTACTAAAATTACAGTTATCTTACTGAAATTTTATCTGTAACCTGTGTTGCAGTTACATGAAAAATTCTTGGAATCCCAGTTTCCTAAAAAAATTTATTAACCTTACAAATTTTTTGATTTTCAGTGCAAATCTGTATCTGTTACATGAATTTTTGTTGTTGCCGTTATATAAAATATCCTAGGAATCCCAGTTTCTTGAAAACTTTTAGTAACTTTACAAATTTTTTTACAGTGTACTTTTACATACTTTTTAGCCTTTGTATACTGCCCAACAAGTGTGGCTTTGAAATGCAATCTTGGTTTGGAATTACTGTTGCAGGCATCGAAGACAATGGGAGCTGAAATTCAATGATTTTTCTTTTTGTGTTTTTAGCTTTTATATCCTTTTTAAATGCACAGAAATAAACTAAATTATATCTTTAAATCCTGATTATGGACATAGATTGTCAATTACATTTGACTTATTGATAGTGAATTTTAAAGTATTAAGATGTATGAGATTCAACATTCAAATAATTCATTATACCTTTTGATATTTTTATTCGTTCATTATGTTCTTTTAATACAATTTGAGAAATTACAATATTTTGTATGTATAATTTAATAAATAACACCAAAACAATTACACTATAATGATATATAACTTAATGAAATGTTTTTCCAAGATTTAAAAATAAGAACTGTATATTGTCAGATTTTCCAGTCTTAATTATTTTTCTCGAGGAAAAAAAAATATGACAATGCAGAATTATGTTAGAAACAAAATTAACAAGTTTGGTCAGATTTCATTTACGAAAATATAAAGATAAAATGTTATTGTGTAAGCATAAATTAAACGTTATTTTTTCTTATATAAAAATGAATAAATTAATTCTCAAAGAAATATAATTCACAAGTTCTTATCAAAAAATATTTAATTTTCTCATTTCAGTGCAAAATCATGAATAATTAAATTATAGTTTTGTTTTCTTAATACGCAAAATGGAAAATGCCATATAAATTAAATGACTCATAGCCAAAAAAATATGATAATAAAATTAGATTAGGGGCAATAACAGAATTTGTTGGATTGCATGTTTAAACTCGTTCTTTAACGGAATATTAATTTAACTGTTTACACATTTTAGAAATGTTAGTTTATAATAGTTAGTTTAAATATCCACTTTTTTCAATAGAATTAATTAGGAAGTTCCTTTTAATTTTCTTAAGAGCTTTTTAGGAGAAATTTTCTTAAGCATATTATTAACATATTGATTATTTGTTTTATGATATTTCAAAATTTTCAAAAACTACGTGTTCTATAAAAATATTTTTTTTTCTTTTATTTACATTTTATGTTAAATATGACAGATGTATTAATCCCAAGACTTACTTCTATCTAATACATGATACTAGTAAAAATTAGTTATCAAAATTAATGTCAGTGTTAAGTGACAGTGTATATTAATCATACTGATTCTAAAAGTATAGGTTAGGGGAAACATGATCATTTAAAAAGGAAGTAACAAGTATCGTATTTTTCAAACAAATAATTGTATTTCAGCACCCACACTTTTAGATGTCTAAAATCAAAATACCCAATGCAAAGCCAATAAAAGTGGCATCGGTTAGCCAGTAAGTATTCCCCTAAACCAATTAGAATCTTTTTAGGTGAAAGTATAACGAAACATGAAATTTCATTAAATTCCACGATTAGTTTTTAAGATATGGCAAAAATCATAAAATATGCAGCGTAAAAGCGTCACATGATTTATGCCTTACACGATAATCTATTAGCACCAATTTATGTTTAATTCTAACGGAATAGGAAGTTTGATGAAATTCCGTGCATCAGTTCTTGAGTCACGAATATCATTAAAATCATGTGCATTCTTAAAAAAAGAAAAAGACTACATCATAGCAGTGTTATTTCATGGCGATTTACACCAAGACGTAATAAACGATAAGTTACGCCAGCGTGTATTGTATTCTGAAGTTATATAAAAATCTGTAATTTGATAGATGTATTGCGGAGATCCGGAAAAATGCATCGTAGCAGCGCAACTTGTTGGGGAATTTAGACCAAAGTCTAATCAGTGTCAAATTATATCTAAGTCTAAATAGATTTAAATTGTTATAAAAATTCCATGCGTTAATTCTTCCTAAAGAGTTCCAACAACATTATTGCCTCGTTCACACATACTAACAGACAAACATTTCCTAAAAACTGTCAAATTGTGTATGTAAAATGAATAAGTCCGACGAAAATTAGAAGTCGATTTTTTTTTTATAATTGCAGTACATTTTTAACGATAGAAGTATCTAATAAATAATTATGTGTCAACTAAAAAGTTTACTGCAATGTTGTCAAAAATAAAGAAGGTTTTAAATTTTAATCTGTTCATTGTACTTAATTTGCTATTACAGTTTGCTCTTTCATCTATCAGTAGCAATGGATTAACTGTGTTCTTGCAATGAAACCCACAAAGCTTGTTATCACAATTCTTCTACGTATAAATAGAGAATATATTCAGGCTTCTGGCAAAAAAAGGAAAATGCCATTTAAAAACATTCTTCTTTATAAAAATTATGGAATATATTTATTTTTTTCGTAAAATATATATGATATATTTGCATAACCCTCTTGCAAATGGGTAAAATTGTGATGTTGTTTTCTCTTCATTTCGTTTTAAATGCTCAGAGAATATGATTCTTTCACATTATATTAAAAATACTTAATTACAAATATGAATGCAATTGTTGACAGTATTAATCATTCTTAAATGCATTGAAAATTCATTAAATCTACGGCATTACATTACATTAAATGTTGATTATATTGCAGTGAAATTTGGAGCTTAGTGAACGGAAAATTACGTTATAACACTTAGAGGGTTAAATGATTTTAGTACATTTTAACGATTTCAAATTAATTTAAAAATTAAAAGCTGTTGTCCTTTATAAACATTTTATCAGCAGTCTCACATAAATCTAATTTTTAATTAAATTATTGTTTTTTTGAGTCAATTTTATTTATGACTAATTGTCATAACATTAAAACACAATTAAGACATATTTTAAAATGTCTATACAATTTAAAAACTGATATATTCCCGATAAATAATTTCATGAAAGAAATGTTTCTAAATTGTTCTACAAAACAAACGAAGAGAAATTTTTAACATTTTTTTGTTTTGTTTTGTTTTTCTAAAATAAGATTTTATGCTAAGAATCATTTTACGGATATAAACATTTGACATTTCTTATTTGTAAATATATTTAAACAATAATTAAATATTAAAATATTTATTCTTTCGTATTATGTTTCTTTCTATATTTTAACATCTAATACCAGGAAAATTAATATTAATTTAGTTTTTGATACATAATATTTCGAGAGCAATTGAGGGAAGTTTATTTTTATAATGGTCGGGAATATTTTCTTTAAAAAAAAACGTTTAAAAAGGATCAAAAAATATTTTGACGTGACAACGTCTTGTAAATTGGTTTGCCGGGAGACACTTCAAGAAACTGCGTTACGTTACGTTACGCTCCGCTCACGATACGCGCTCACTTTTCTCTTAACTTTTTCCGGTCACTTGTGGGACCATTTTCTGAACGTGAATGTGAATTCGCTGCAAGGAAGGGGCGGTGCTTAATAGGAATTTTAGATAGTATCAAACTAAGACGAAATACGTTATGTATTAGTTATTAGTATAAAGTACAAAGAAAATAAGTGTAGTTTATTTCGTAATTCGGGGGTATATTATGGAAAACTAATGATATGTGATTAGTGAAAGCCATTTTACTTTAGTTATATTCTGCTCATTGAAAAATTCTTTAATATGCTGTTTACAAAATTCAACATTTGACATCAATAAACATGAAGTAAAATGTGTTTAACAAACACAGTGTATTGCAAGTTATTGTATGTATATTTGTATATAAATACGTATGTATGTGTAAAGGTAAAAATAAAATTTTGTTAATATGAAATTCAGTGCGAGATTCTTTGTATAAATTAATGTTTTAAATATAATTCTTTGTATAAATAAATGTTTTAAATTGTTACTATTATTTCATCCTTCTTCCTACTATACGAATGAATATTCACATTAAAATTATTTTACAACTCAAAGTCGTTGTCACGTAAAACTTTCGCCCGTATACCGACTTTACAGGCAACCAATTTTTTTTTTATTGCAAAATAGGGATATTAAAAGATTTACATCCAAATTAACTCAGATTATACCCAGGAATAGGAATTGATTGAAACTTCGAAAAATGTTTTGTTGAGTACATTTTGCTTGTTTTAAGCGATTTTTTTAAGTAAAAATTTGTTGCTCAGACAAAAAAAATATATAGTGTTAACACTCTTATAAAATTTTAACATTTTTACATTGACCCCAATATGGGTCAATAGAAATTCTGTTTGGATAAACAAAAAAAACTATTGTTGATTTATTTTTAGTCCGCAATTTTCATCCGAAATGCATAATAACGTTATAATAATGTCATTAATTCGTCTCAATTTGAAAGGTTTTTATTATCCAAAAATTATGTTAAACTTTTATAGCTATATAAGTAAATTAAACAAAATTAAGTGAGAGAGTTATGGATACTGCACCCCAATTTAAATTCTGAAAAAAAAAATATTGGAATTACAAATTGAAAACACAAGACTTTAGTAAGATTCATATAGAATTGATGCAATTTCTTTAAAATTTTATAAAAGTGTTAACAACTTTTATTTTATTATTAACAAAACTTGTTTTTTACTTTAACTAAAATATCCGCCTATAACTACCAAAATGTACTCAACAAAATATTTTTTGTAGGTTTAATAAATTCCTTTTTCTGGGTGTACTTTAAAGTTTCATTACATTAAGAAAAATGAAAGGCATTAACATTTAAATGCACTTGCATTTACTGAAATTTGCACAAGATTATCTATTAAGTAGACTAATCTCATTCTGCGAAGACGTATAACATATTAATGGTGGAGCAAGTATTAGTTTCAAACTTTGTCATCAATTCCATTTTAATGAACTGATGCTTAACGTAAGATTCATACATATGATCAAATTAAAATAATCGTCGACATTGAAACAGTGTATAAAAACATTCTATTTAAAATGTCACATTAATAGTAATAATAAAGCTCCGCATGTGGAAAAAATGTTATGCAGTTTATACTATGAATTGTTTTAAAGAATAATAGCAATATAGAAAAGGTGCACACTATAGAAATGCATTTAAAAATATATGCAAACAAACTAACAAGGAATTTCTTCGTACTGGGCACACTCAGAATATTTTTAAAAAAGTCCAATTAAACTACTCATGTATTTAAAAAATGGTCTGTTAAATTTAGTGTCAAAATTACAGTATAAAGCAAGTTAAATAAAATCCAATATTTTGCGTGAAAAGACGAAAACGTAGGACAATTTGGCGAGCAGCCTCGCCAAAAGCAAACAAATTTAATGTAACAGAAAATTGTTTGTTAATGGATTTTTAGAATACGTGTAAATGGTATTTAATAAATTTAAATAAAATGAGAGAGTTTAATGTATGTATATTGTACTATTAAATTATATATATATATTGTTTTTTTTGCAGTTATTTAATTTATTACTAATAAAATATTTTCATATATGTTTAAAATTTATACTGATTTTTTTCACCTAAGCGTGTTGAAAAACAAAATCCAAAGTCGTTTCCGTCACAACAAAATTGAATCGATAATATTCAACAGGAGTTAATTTCAACTGTTATGACAATTTTAGTTAATTTAAATTTTGTATTTGTTTATATCGTAATTTTTATAGTTAAATTTAAATATAAATACATATATATATCGATATGTTAAAATTATATTTACAACAAAGTAAAACTGACAAAACTAAAATTATAAAAGTTAAATTTCTGTAAACAAGCTCAACATAAAACATTTTTGTCCTTAAAGTTTATTTCACATAAAAAAGTATTTTTCAAAATTGTATTTCATCACCAATCTATGAAAAATTGCCTAATAACAAAATTTTCATTATTTTTTTATGGACGATCTACAGAGATCGCACTGAATTTTTTTTCGCAAACGTGTATATCCTCATAAGAGGAACATTCAGTATTTTTTCAGATTTTTTGGAGTATGCCAGTATAGTGATCTTTGTAAGATAAAAAATCCCTGTCGACTGGGCCTATAGGCGGAGGTAGATTTCGAAGAGTGCTCATTTAAAATATATATATATATATGTGATTAGAGATAAACCCAGTTTAATAACTTCATTTGGCCGTTTATGAAAAATTTTTAATTTCATTTTTCTGCAAAAACTGGTTTTATCAGAATCATCTTAAGAAAAATTCAGCTCAAATGCCCATTATAACAACATATTTTGAAATAGATTCTAAATTTATTAAAAAATCGACCAAAACAATACATTATACAGTTCCTAAATAACAAAAAAACTGTCAGTTGAAAGCATTTGAGAAAAAAATTGAATTTAAAAATGAGTCATAAAATAACCGATTTGTTGTTTGAATACATCCTTAATTCTTAAATCATGATTGCTTCGGAAAATTTTGTGCGAAATACTCAATTTGACAGCCTTTTTAAAAATATATTCATTCTTTATCAAAAAACTGGCCAATGCGTCACAGTATATAGTTCCTAAATAAGAGGATCTGTAAATTGGATGCATTTGAGAGCGAAAATGGATTTGAAAACGAGTCAGAAAAAAACGCAATTTTTTTTTGAACACTTCCTTAAATTTTCAGTCACGATGATTTCTCAAAATTCTGTTCAAAATACCCTTTTTGGTAGCCTTTTTTGAAATATATTCCGTCTTTATCAAAAAACCGATCAATGCATCACATTATATAGTTCCTAAATAAGAGGATATGTAAATTGGATGCATTTGAGAACAAAAATGGATTTAAAAACGAGTCAGAAAAAAACGCAATTTCTTATTTGAATACTTCCTACAATTTTCAGTCCCGATGACTTTCGGAAATTCTGTTCAAAATACCCTTTTTGGTAGCCTTTTTTGAAATATATTCTGTCTGTATCAGAAAATTGACCAATGCGCCACTTTGTAAAGTTTCTAAATAAGAGGATCTACCATTTGGAAGCGTTTAAAATCAAAAATGAATTTAAAAATGAGTCAGAATATAAGCCGTTTGGATTTGAGGTTTTTTTCTCCAACTCCTATTTTTGTTTAATTTCTTTTTGCTATACGAATTGGTCCTATGAAAAACTTGTCAATATAAAAATTGTAGATATTTTTGAGAAGATGTAAAATAAATTTAATCAGATTTGATATCTTAAAAATTGACGGAGTTATGGATTTTTCTCTTTTTTCAGCGCCCTTTTTCTTTTCGTTTTTAATTTTTTTCATCGTTAAAAGTTGGTCCTATCAAAAATTTGTAAATACAAAAGTTTTAGATAATTTTAAGAACATTTATAAAAAATTTAGTTGGACTTGATATCTTGAAAATTGACGAAGTTATGAATTTTTTTCTTTCAAAATCCCTGTTTTTTTCGCCCCTTGAGCCCACTTCTAAATTTATAAAAAAAATCTGTCATGTATATACTTTTGGCCCATTTTTAAGAAGTAATATAAACTTTAAACCGATTTGATATCTACTTTAATTAAGAAGTTATGGCGTTTTTTCGGTTTTCACAAAAACGCCCCCTATTTGGATCCCCTTTGTCCGATTTTACGCATTAACGAACTCAGCCAAGATTTTATCCCCATTGATTTTATGTACCAGTTTGGTGGAGATTGGTGAAGAATTATAGAAGTTATCGTGTCCATAAAAAAGTGAGATATATATATATTTATAGATAGATAGATAGATAGATAGATAGATAGATAGATAAACTGGTGCGATTGCTATTGGTAGTATTTATTACGAAATCTACCTAAAATTGCTGCACTGTAAAAAAAAAAAAAAAAAATCCATTAAATTTATGGCAAAAACTGCTGGCAGCAATGTTGCCAGCAGTTCTTGCCGTAAAAATTGCAGTAAAATTAAATGTAATAAAATAAATGACATCGCATGTTACTGTAATTTTTACAACTAAAACTACTGGCAACATTGTTGCCAAAAGTTTTTTCCGTAAACTTAACGGATTTTTTCTTTTTACAGTGTATAAATTCATAAAATACCTTTATTCAGATTGACGTACGTTTTGTCGCACCATCAGCGACAGTTTCAAAATCCTTTGTGAACAAATGAAGCAATGATTTATTCAACAGCTGCCTTTACAATAACGTAATAATGAAAATCTGATAATAACCAATAAAAGATTTAAAACATTTCGTCGCTTGTGCAGCGAAGCGTACACCAATTTGTATAAAGGTATTTTATCACTTTTATAGCATTTTCTATCTTAGTTTGTTTCAGTATAAGTGATTATCGTAAATATTTTATTAAGTCACTGCATTAAATTTATACTTTTTACAAGAAAGTACTTATAATAACAAATTATGTTCGGTTTACGATTTTTCATGTGTTCGTTATTTACAGTTGCAGGAAGCTATACGTTTTCTGTTCCCCATAATGTGCAATAGCATGCTTCTTTTAAATGCGTATGGAAGTAATTATAATTTATTATAAAAATGTGACATTTTCTAAATGAACTATTTCATATTTTTATGTAGTTTTATAGTATATATATATATATATATATATATATAAATGTATTTTTAATATTGGGTTGGGGAAAAAGTAAATTCGTTTTTTCCCAATAGATAGCTTTAAAGTCGCATATTTCGAGTAATACTTACTCAATTAAGTCATACTATACAGCGTTTAAAAGGTAACAGTCTCTAGAAAATTCTAGATATAAAAGTAGCGTCATCTGTTTAACCAGTCAAAGGTTATTGCGTTCTTAAAATAGAGATTTCAGAAGATCATTTTCGTCACATTTTAGTTTTTTACTTTCAAAATGGGAAAAATTGGCGCAGGCTCATCGAAACTTGTGTAGCATTTATGATGATCAGTGCTTAAATAAACGCCAGAATCGGTTTGCTCGTTTTCCTTCCGAAAATTTCGATGTTAAAGATGAACCTTTCCCTGGCCGGCCAATCCTTGAACAATTCGATGAAATTTTAAAAACAATCCAGGTAGACTGACATATTTCTTCTCACGACATTGCTACGGAACTAAACATCAAGCATAAACAACTTTTGAACCATTTACATAAAATTAGATACCAAAAGAAACTCGATACTTGGGTTCCCCATAAACTGACAGTGAAAAATTTAATGGAGAGAGTTTTCATTTGTGAATTGCTACTGAAACGGTATGAAATCGAGCCATTTTTTAAACAAATCATTACGGGTGATGAAAAGGGAATCACGTATAACAATAATGTGCTAAAAAGATCGTGATCGAAGCTTCACAAACGGTGACAAAACCCGGATTTATGTCTACGAAAGTGATTCTGAGTGTTTGTAGGGATTGGAAAGGAATTTTCTATCATGATCTGCTCAAACCTGCCCAAACCATCAATTCAACTATCTTCTGTAAAAAACTAATGCGATTGAAGCAGGCAATTAAAAAAAACCCGGTCAAAATTGATCGAAAGGAAGGGCGCTGTCTTCCATCACGACAACGCTAAACCACACGCATCTTTAGTCATTCGGCAAAAATTGAAAGAGCTTTGTTAGGAAGTTTTGATGAACCCACCGTATAGTCCGGACCTGGATTCGACGGATTACCATTTGTTCCGCCCTATGCGGTACTCTCTTGAAGGTGTTAAGCTGACTTCAAAAAAAAAGGCTTGTGAAAATCACCTTGTTCAGTTTTTTGCCCAGAACTCTCAGAAATTCTACAGTGACGGAATTATTGTTTTACCTGAAAAATGGCAAAAGATCATCAAACAAAATAGCACATAAATTTTGAATAGTTTTTTTTATTTATATAAATAAATTCCCTTTGAAAAACACTAAAAAAAGCGAACTTACTTTTTCCCCAACCCAATAAAATATTTGTGTTTGAAATTAAATGCAATGTTTTAAATGTAATATTTGTGCTACATGTTTGAAAGCTGTATCTCAATTTTTTTTAAATATTATTTTTTAATAGTTCTTAGTACCAATTTTTTAATTGTGGCAGCTGAATTTCTCAATTTTTAATAAAAATAAACAGAAAATATCTAATTACTGTGCCTTTTTGTTGCCATTTTTTATAAACATAAAAAGAATTAAATTAAAATATATGCTGTTTATTTTTAAAATAACAACTGTTTTTAAAGGTATTCAATAGAAATATTGTTACTGGATTGAAATCGTCGTGAGTAGTATAAGGAGATCTCATTTACAAGCAGAAAACTGAAACGCCATAAAATCCTGATGCGCATTATTTTTCAGGAAAGTTCATTCCCCAAGTGTTAAAAGTTAACCCGTCAGTAGTCGCGTGTCGGTCTTTTCGCCGCCCGTATAACTTATCTTCTCCTAACTTGTATCACATTACAAATACAGCGGAGATCTACCAAGTAGCTGACTTTGAAAGTTTCTTGGCCATCTTAGTGAAGTAACAGGACACCTCTGTTTTTCTTTCAGGTACATTTTTAGAAAGAAAGTTGAAATTGGCTTAAAGGTCTACGTAACAATCACTAATGTCAGTTCATTTTTACTTTCTAATTACTCCAGATCTCTTGAATAAAATGCATAACTTAAGAAAACTTCGAATTTATATATTAATTGAAAGGTTATCTTCGTATATTAGGTGAAAAATATTTCTTTTTTTACATATTTAGTATGCGGGGGGTCAGAGGCGGAAAGACCTAGCGCGACTAATGACGTTGTGAAAAAAGTCGCGATTACTCGCGGGTTAAAAACGATTTTTCAGCCATTTTTCAATTTTCTGAGTGAATTAAACCGTAATTGTTCAATAATGCACATCTAATTTAACTGCAATTTATACGACGAAAACTGTTAGAAAAATTGCTGCCAGCAGTTTTTGCCGTAAATTTAAAGAATTTCTTTTCGTTCATCGTTTAATTATAAAAATAAATACGTACAAAATGCGTATAAGGTATTTGTACCCTATATGGACAGGGCTCTAAATATGGACACCCCTAATATTTTTAAAGGTAATAATTTTAATCGAGAGATGGCTCAACATTTTCGCGAAGAAAAGAAGTTGAAAAGATAATTAAGGCTGTAAAGTGTAAAAAAAAGCGCTATTCGCACTTACGAGGAAACCTGTTGTTTCGAGATGTGCTGATCTTAATTACTTGTACGCTTAAATTCTTATAAGATATGGTAAAATTACATTAAATGTTGAAAAGGGGAGTATTTTAGAAAGCTAATAAAACATATTTTCGATTGCTATTCCATATTTTGCTTTAAAATATTTTCCTTATTCATTTGTTACTAGATTTAGTAAAACTACGCCCGGTTGCCAATATGGACAGCTTATGTCTCCATCGACTACAACTGTAAGAAAGAAGAAAATTCAACGTTGCCAAGCAACAAATTGAAAAGGCATCAAAGTGGTAAAATCTTTGTTCAACAAGATGCCATTTGAACAATCCCCCAAAAACCTTCCTCTAAAAAACCCTTGAAGAAAAATAAAAAGAAGCCCCACCCCCGCCAGTACAATATCTGTTGGCGAAATCATAGGCACCAATGGTATGACTTCCTCAACAAAAGAGAGCTGGTACTGATTCTTTTGCAGTATTGATGTTTTTTCAAACATGCGGCCATGCAGCATATGCGGCAGATATGTTCATGAGGATTATATGGGACATACTGCCCATGGTGAAAAAGTTTCTATTTGTCCATGCTGTGAGAACTGGGTAATAACAGATGTAAATTCGCAGACGGATGCTATAAAGCTAAGTAAAACCAACAATATTATTTCATAATATTAGTAACTAAGGGGCTTTGCATGGGTCTTCGAAGGTTAAAAACCGAAAATGATACTCCCCTTTCGAAAATGCATGTTCTAAAAATATTTACTGTCCCCCCTCCTCCTCCGAATACTTTAAGACACATTTTTTTTTTATTCTCTATCCTCTAAAATCCCTTGGAAAAGTGGCTCTTCCATACACACTGTGTAGAAAGTCAATAAGGAAACACCTGTCCATAATAGGGACAGGTAGTTCCTTATATGGACACTTGTAAACATTTTTTGTTTTTATCATATAAATTAAACCAGAATAATTACAAGGTCGCTAATTTTAATAATGATAGTCAATAGTCCAAGGATAGTGGACACACATTTTTGGAGTCGTCTGATTTGTACATGGGGGTGAAAAAAATACATTTTCCTTAAGGGTCCATATAGGGTACAGGTACTATACTAATTATTCAGTTATAACTATATTTAAATTTATAAATAGAAAATATCTTTTTTTAAGTACTCCGTGACCCTGACTATGTAAATATATATATATATATATATATATATATAAATAAAAATAAAATCAATTGACAAATATTATCTATTTAAATATTATCAAGTATAAATGAAAACACTAACGCAATTTTAAAAATTGCTTTAAAATTTTAAAACACAGTGTTGCCAAGTTAACCCCAATTTTTTTATAAAAGCAACAAAATTTCTGTATAGTAATTTTTTTTTTACTTAACCATGGATTACCTGTCTTTAATCGAAACTAAAAATGTTATAGAGAAACTCCAGTTGGTTAATAGTTCTTTTTTACAATATAAAAAATGCTGACAACATTGATCGTAATTATTGAGCGATGAAGTATTAATAACAGAAATGTGTATGTGTTAATTTGCAAGATATGGCTTAAAATTTAATGGTTTAAAACGTTTAGATCGAAAAAAACCAAAGATTTAAATTATTTTATAATAAAAATAATCTTCTATTTATTTAAATATCCAAAATGTTGTTTATTTAAATTACATTCTTGCAAGTCGTTATTCAAAATAAAGAAAAATATACTTATCAGTTACTAATAAACCAGCTTTAACAGTCCAAAAATAAATATATATACATTGATTTATTCACTTAAGGAAATTTAATAACCGTATTAATAATCATAAAAGTTGTAGATAGCTAGAAATTACCTTTGAACTTTTAGAATTAAATATAATAAAGACTTCCTTATTGACTTTAAATATATATATCGAAAATCCGAAATATCCTTATGTTATCAAAAATGAAAGCTTAAATAAAATTATTTTATGAATATTGACTTATAAGAAAGATAAATTTATCTCTAGCATTCATGCGCATAACTTTTACGAAATAGAATATTTGTAGTTCTAAAAACAAACCAATGAAATTTTAAAGAATTTGATATAAATTTGGTATGCAATTTAGATGTTTGAAATGGTGAATTTCTTATAGAATTTTCTATTTCATAGAGAATACTTATTTATATTAGTCTGGTTTTTTAATAATACAAATTAAAAATGATTTTTCATCGTACACTTACTATTTTTATTTTCTTCTATTTTTACAAAAAGAAAGTATTGGATTCTTGAAAACTTTCGAATTCTGTTTTTTCGACGGATGTACAAGTTTTAGGGATCATAGAACCCGAGAAACATGTTTTTACAAAATTTCTGTGACTCTGTGATTCCGTCTATCTCTGTGTGACATAAATTTTGTGGGCGATCAATCCCAAAAACTAATGCACGGAATTTAATAGCATTGTGTATTAACGTAGTTCCTCATAATTTGATGCCAATTAGTTTTTCGTGCAAATCGCTCAACAGGTGGAATTTTTTTACGATTTATGCAACAGGTCTATCTCAATAATTAATTCACAGATTTTCATCAAATTTTAAATCAAGTTTGTCCTTGGCATGAGTTAATATTGTGTATATTTTGGGGTAAATCGCTCAACAGGTGGCGCTGTTATACTGCGTTTTTCGTGATTTTCGCGATTCTCATTAAAAACTATGCTATGTAGATTTTTAATAACTTGAGATGAATGTGAATTTAACCCTTTAGTGTGCGAATGTTTCTACTCTTATGAAAAAAAGGATATGAAATCTAAATATTGGTGTAATAATAGGAAAAGTAGTAACAATAATGTCAGATTTTTAACTAAAATTTTATATTTTATCGTATATTCCAAGTGTATTCAGTTAGGGTTTTTTAATTATATGCTGTAATATTTTGCAAATAAATAAGCTTTAAGCAATTTACTTTATCTGATTAACACTCTATAACTTTTTTATGTTACTATTTTTATGTTTTCAGTGAAAATAATCAAATAAGAGGTTTACCTTAATCCTGTAGCTGTGACAAGCGAGATTACCTTGGGCTTGCATTTTTCCATTTAATTAACCCTTTTTCACTATTCCCGACAATTATTTTTTACTGTACGGATTTTTTATGAATACCGCTGGTAACACTGATTCAAATTCAGTTTACTGGTGAGCAGAGATTCCGTTTACATATATATGATATCGTAATAATCTTTTCATATTGACATCATATTTTTAGTAATTCACACAAAGTTTTCTACTATACGCTATAAAATCGAGGAGAAAAATTTATGGTTTATGCAAACTGTTTTGATTCATAAAAGAAGTTCTAAGGTTAATGACTAGAGGCTGACGAACAGATAGTAATCACAATGGCGATACGAAAAATAGAAAATAAACTCGAAATGCATTTTTGTATGATAGCGCTGAGGTAAGCATCGATGTATTACTTTTAATGGACGAATGCTTTTAATATCATGAAACAAATCTTGAGGATTTTTTTTTTGCAATAAGTAACCGAGACTATGATTATACAGTATGTCCACTCTCAACGGTGGCCAATGGCTAATTTCTAAGCCATTATTCATAGATATATCGTTTCAATTGAAAAAAGGCTTTAAAAAGGTAAAGAATTGTTTTTTAAGCGATTTAGGTAAAATAAAATATTAAAAAAATACGGAAATTAAATTTTTATACAGTGGCCCGGTCCTATAAGTGATATTTAGTAAAAAAGGAGGAGGGTTGATAAGGGGTGTTTTGTGCCCATCATATACCCGAAAAAAATAGTTTCAAATTCTGATAATTGTTCAGTGGCTTTGTATAGTTTAACATATGTATTTTTGTTTAACATAAGTTTTAAATGATAAATAATATAGCACTTCATGGAAATATTACCCCAAAAAATACAGTGTTTTGATTTTTTTTTAACATTTTTGTCGTTTTTTTCTGTATTTGAGTTATTTTTTTAGAGAAGCTCTCGGTGAACCAAATTAATACTAACATGCAATGTCACTACTCCATAAAAGCTTTTATATGAGCATTTTTTTTTATTTTAGTTCAGTGCATGCTTCTACCTATAAAAGAAAAAATCTATCATGTGGGAGAATAAAATACACTGTTATCGGAGTGCGTTCATATTTGTTTTGCATTACTCAAAAAGTATTTACGTTGTGCAAAAGTCAATGTTGTTTTTAAATCTGTTTTTTGTAAATATGTATTAAAGAAATTACTAATAAATAATATTTGGATGTCGGTGCCATTGTTGTAAAGCTGGTAGAAAACTTTTTGTATCTAATCTAACAGAAAAGTTACATCGGTACTCACATGTTCAAAAAATTGCAATCTACAGAGTTATTCTAAAAAGTGCCCTAAATGCAGTGATAAGATAATATGTATTTTGTGTTCTTCAGTGTCGAAATACTTTTATTTATTCTTCTGATGCAATAATAAGTGATTATGCGACAACGATTACTGCCGATGAGAACACTAACAAGAAACCTAATATACATTTATCAATATCTCAGTTTAAGAACGCTAATACTTGTTGCAAAACACATGTAAAGGTAAGAACTGCCTCGTTATTGTACTAAAACAACTGGAATTTAAGCCTTTATAGAAACTAGAATCTATATTTCGTCGAAAAAATGTTGCTGCAAAACTCATATTACTTCATCGGTATTCAGTAAATTGATTCTGCAAGATTTACGCCCTGTAAGTGAGAATACGTCGATGTATGAGATATGTATTGAAAGCATTAAAACAATATCAGAAATGTAACAAAAAAGTAGGCATCAGTTTTGATACATCGGGAAACTTTTCCGAAATCGATTATTATGCTGTCATGGGTATATCTATGTCTCATTTTAACTATATCTTTAAACTAGGAAATAATTCTAGGTTCAAAATACGTTTCTCAAAAATGAAGTCCTCTCATACTTGCTTATCAATTTTACAAGTAAAACTTAGAACTGGTCACTTTAATGGAGATCTAAAATATTAGATAGCACCTACATTTATATCCAGAAGAGTGCGAACTAATCTTTTCAAAGACGTATTTTCCAGATATACAAAAGGAGACCTTTCATTGAGCATTGGTGGTCGACCGCATTAAATTTTGGATGTCTTCGGTCCTTACTACGCGGATTCAAAGAACAATTACGCTAACATACTTACATATATATATATATTAAAAAAAGTATATAATATCAAAGAATGGCTGAAGCCAAGGGATATTGGGACTATTGATAGATTTTTCTTCGATTGTTTGGAATTTCTGCAAGAAAGGAATATCAAACATGAAACGCCGATGAAACCACCTCTCTTGACAACATTTGATTATTGGACACACAAGTCTTAAAAACCATATCTATAACTTTTTAATAAAAACAAGGCAAAAAAGCATCGCACAATGGTAATATCAATGTACATGTAAGAGTGGTAGAGTATTGGGCAATGTTGCTTCCGTATTATTGTTTCTGGATTACTTGTGTCACAACTCAACTAAAATTTAAAAAACAAGTATTAAATATGTTCATATACTACAATATGCGACCGCTGGATGGTCTATTAGTGATTCTGGTGAAGCAACAAAGGACAAAAATAACCTAAAACATATTGCCAAAAATGTCTGAAGCTGTATGATTATTTTTTTCTATTAAACACCGACATTTCTGATATTTCATATATTGAAATAATACTCTTAATAAGCTACATTCATCTTAATTTTGCGTTTTGTGTTGCATTTACTATTGATTATTTGGACTAACACTTATGACAATAGCGTTTGCGTTCATTAATATACAAGATATTTACTTAAATATATTTTTTATTTTACCATCAATTATTAAACTTCCATTCAAGATATTATTATTTCCTTATTTATTATGAGGTATACAAATGAAGAAAATGAATGTCACATCTAGGTGCTGATGGGCGAAAAATGGCCCTTATCAGCCCGTCTCCTTTTCCATTACTCTAAGAAGTTAGATGAAAAAGGTCTTGTTCATCTAACACTAAAATTGACAGAGTTATGAAACTTTAAATTTCATGACTTAAACCACTTTTCTGTAAGTGAAAACGGATGAGTTCGACTAAGCTTTAAGGGAACATACGCTAAGTGCTTATAGTATTATAAAGGATGTCTATTCCCAACGTTGTCGAATGGCTAAATCCTAAACCATTTGTCACAGACATATAATTCCAATTACAAAAATATTTTAAGTGAGGTAAAAAAATATTTTTAAAGCCATTTAATTGAAGGTGCAACCACCGTATAAGTTTACGGTAGCATTAATTTAAATTCATAAACTTCTACATTGGTTAAAATGTGTTTTTTTAAGTTAATTTTCGGTTCAGTACTTTCAGCTTTTATAGTGATTTTATTGTATTTCATAGAAGTCATATACTTTATGAACAGTTTCAGGGTGGCGAGTGTTTAAATAAAAACAAAGTCAATATATATGATAAATACCAGTATTTTCTAAAGATAAATTCAGTTTACATAATCGCTTTATATTATTTGAAATATTTTCTGTTAGAAAATACTGGTAATTTCCACTTTTCTTGACTGTGTTTTTCCCGGTTTTCCTTGACCACTCGCCACCCTGAGTTTTGTAGAAGTTTCATAATTTCCATATGCATTATTAATTATTTTGAATATATACTTTTCAATTTGATAATGTATATTTAGAAATGTAATGTCGATTTCTTAAACATTGAATAACGAATTTATTAACAATGTTTAAAAATGCATATCTCAAATACTCTTAATACGCAAATGAAACCATTTTAAACAGTTAAAACGCAGACAAAAGAGAAGGTATTTATAGAAAGTACGATGAGCTAATTATCCTTTTAAATGGTTTTCTAATTATCTTTCTTTTTAATTTTCAAATCATTGAGACTTAAATTAGCACTTGTATAAATTCCAACTTCTTTTTCAAATGATATATAGATATCAAGAAAAAAGGAGAATAAATAAGGTACCCCGGGGTAATAACGCCATGCGGGGTAATAACGCCAAGTGCTTATATTTTGCATAATTATGAAATAATCAGGTAAATGACACCCATGTACTCTGCGCAGAAGGGTTTTGAGTCATATAAATCGCAAAAAACAGCTTCAAGTTAATTTGTTTCATTTTTAGGTCTTATTGTTTTTACAAACAACTAAAATTAACGCTTGATCTAAAATTTGCGAGATACGTTTTGTGATGTGAAGACTATCTTTTTATCCGGAAATACTTTGTTAATTACATAAATTTGTAGTGCATTTCATGTACTTTTAAAATGTTATTGAAGATTTTGAATATCTTCTCGAGATAATTTGTAATTTAAAATGCACTGCGCAATAACTATACCGGGGTAATAACGCCAATCCTTTACATTAATACCCCGGTTGATTCCCTACAGTAGCCGAGCTACATTCTAAATACTGATTCAAATAAACACAGTTAAAACTGTGCAATTTTTCTCATATTTCTATTTAAGCGGTCCTTTTTAAGCAAAAAGAAGCTCACGGTCTGATATTCTTTTGCCTCATCACCCCCTCCCACACTACACCTTTATTTTTCTTACACTTTCACAAAAAATTGAACATTTTCAATAGCTTAGAATGCAATTTGTCAATTTCTAAATTTGTAGAGTTTGTGTTTTTAGAATTGGGCTATCTACATGCAATTATTCCATCTTATTTCATAGTTTTGTTTGCATGGCGTTATTACCCATATAGGTAGGTAATAACGCCAAATAGCATTGGTCAAGGAAAAACGCCATTACATTTTATGAATACATATCTGTTAAATTATTTTATTTTATATAGATAGTCAATGAGTTGCTGTATCAGATCTTATATTTGTTTGAAAAATACAATCTAAAACTAAGCCGTGAAAATTGGTAGAACCTTAACGTGGCGTTATTACCCCAGGGTACCTTAATTAGTTCATTACTATATTGAGTTTTTCACAATGAAACTATTAAAAACTCTTTCTTTTGAACATTTGAATGGATAGTAAAACCGTAAATAAGAATATTGTGTAATAAGTCCCTAGAGAAGAAAAATATAAATTGAATATAATTTTGAATAGCATCCATGATAACTTTGCATGAAAAATGTTTCATTTAAAAATTCATAATGCTGTTTCTAAATAAATAAAATTTCCATTTCTAAACGCATAATTAAGTACAGATTTGCATGGAAGTCTCATGCAAAGAAAAACGTTTCTAATACTGTTTGTATATAAATTGAATACTGACTGAATCCATTTTAAAGAATCAATATTTTCGGATTATTTTGAATATATAATTTTCAATTTGATAATGTATATTCAGAAATCTAATTTCGATTTCTTGAAAATTGAATAACGAATTTATTAACAATGTTTAAAAATGCATTTCTCAAATACTTTTAATACGCTAATGAAACCATTTTAAACACTTAAGACACAGACAAAAGACAAGCTATTTATAGAAACTATGATGAGCTAATTATCCTTTTAAATGGTTTTCTAATTCTCTTACTTTTTACTTTCCAAATCATTGAGATTTAAATTAGCATTTGAATAAATTCCAACTTCTTGTTCGAATGAAATATAAATATCCAGAGAAAAAGGGGAATAAATAAATAGTTCATTACTGTATTGATTTTGTCGCAATGAAATCATTAGAAACTCTTTCCTTTAAACATTTGAAGGAACAGTAAAACCGTTAAATAAGAATATTTTACAATAAGTCATGGGAAAGAAAATATACATTGAATATATAATTTTGTATAACATCCACAATGATTTTGTATGGAAACTGTTAATTTTTAAAATTCACAACGCTGTTTTGAAATAACTAAAATTTTTATTTATATACGTATAATTAAATAAAGATTCGCATAAGAAGAAAGTTTCAAAATATAAATTGAACATTGACTGGATATATTTACAGAAATAATAATTTTACTTTTTTGTTGAAGAAAAAATCTAATTAAATGAACCATATTAACAATTAATTCATTATAACAGTAAAGATACATCTTATCATATTTGTTACTTAATTAACACTCATCATAAGAGAAATTATCCTTATATTCAACATAAAATGTGAATCAATACACCTTTAATATATGCATGTTACAATAAATGTTAGTTTTAGAGAAAGATCTTCACTGGTCATGTATACAATAAAAGCCTAAGTCATGTGACTGTCATCAGCAGTTCCGGGCTACCCGCTTTGCTATCTATATGTCATGCCACCAATTATGTACTTAAATGTTAGCAGGCGCAGATAATAATTCGCCAAATATTGTATAAATTATTATTATTAAGCACAAAGCATTTGGCTGTCATCAATAGTTTTCCGGGATGACCACTTCACTTTTCTCATGCTAACCGGCCAGTTTTAATCAAAATTATATTTTCAGATAAAACTGCACGAAAGTTACACTTTTATAGAGATCGTTTGAAAAATAAATTTATTTCAGAGATGAGTTATAGTGAAGTACATGCATATTTTGAGATTACTTCAGTGAAAATTAAATTAACAACCCAATGTCTGTTTCCACCAAAGTAAACAAAAAAAGATTCATTCTTCAATGAGTGCAAAAAAATACTAATTTATGGAGGAAATAGTTCACATAACAAGTTCTCCAACCACCAATTTTGACATGAAAAAATAGTTCGAGTGTGTAGCACAATCAAATTTTCATAGTATCATTAAGTTAAGTGAAGTGCTGTAGAATACGACTGTTAAAATGTTTTCTTGACAAAGCAAAATGTACATAAGTCCAATTTATGTAATATTAATGGATCAATTTTCATATCTCATCGTCATGTCAGTTAGTTTGGTATCTAAGTATTATTTACGTAGATCGCCGGAAATTATTGTTAATTGTCAATTATATTTAAAAGTAGTAAATACCAATCGCATTCAAAACAATAGTGTAACAAAACAGTCTTTTTTAAATACAAAACATGGAAAAAGTTTATATCCTATTCTGTTTTTTTTATGGGGGGGGGCGAGATTTTCTTATGATAAAGATTTCCATATAAATGTTACAGTCATAATCAAAAGGTTCCGGATTTTTAACTCGCCATTTAATATTTTTAACTTTTTGCATGGCAAATTAAAATAATTCTTTGATGTTGAAATTAAATCTTATGGCTTATGGTATTATTTATTACTTCTTCTTTCTTTTTTTAAGAAATGTCGTGGATTTTAAATGCTTCAGTTTAAAATGAAAGTTGTGTATTTTTAATGAATGAATGGAAGGACTATGTTTGGTACCACTTGATTATCTTGTCGACCAAAATACTATCGCCAAATTATAGGAATAAATGCGAATGATGGAGATCGTAAATGTCGCATTCACTTGACATTAAACACGATACATGTGCATGTTACACCAGAGAGTGATTTTAAATGAAATTTTTTTCGTTATTTTTTTAAATGTAAATTTGTGTAATTTGGAGAAATGGATCCACGGGTAATCAGATAGTACCTTATTTTTAAATGAAATTAATGAAATTCAAAATATGTGGCGGGAACATTGTTTGGAGTCAGCGGTTTATCCCCTGCGTCCAGCTAAGATAAATATATCGAATCCTTGATTTATCTGCCAGAATCTTCCGATTTGGCAAATGATTTAAGAAGTAAATTAATTAATCAATATAAGTAACTTCATAAAATACTTACCATTACATTTAATAGTGATCAAACTGGCCACCAAGGGCATCTAGTTTTAAATAATGAATCTTAAAATTTTCGTTCAATATCTTTTATCCATTTTTTTTTTCTGTTACATTTCTTACTTCCTGATATGAACGAATGATAAATTATTTATTTAATTTAATCCAATACTGTTATTACTACTAAAATACAAACGAAAAGAAGAAGAGACATTTTAATTCCGCCAATATTGCAGTCTGAATTGAAAATACGTAAAGTTTCCAAAAGTATGAAAGATATTTTTTACAACTGAAAAACGTTTCATCCGAAAATTTGTTAAAATTACAGTTTACATTAATTCATTAATTACATTAATTCATTCATAAATGTAGTATTTCAATTATTACATTGTGACACCGTTTATATTTTGCTTCCCCAATAGGAATAAGAACGAAAGCAATATCAAGCACAAGTGATACATAAATTTAAATTAAAAGCAATTCACTAATTTCTTCTGCTAGTTTTATCTCCTTGTTGGTGTAATATATGAACAATATTTAATTTCTTTCAGATAGGATATTCTAAATCGAAAACTTATCGCGATTTAATATGATGCAAAGCAGTTTTTACAAATGAAAAGTTTTGTAAATGAAAGATTAGTGAAATGAAATATTTCGTTAATTCATTAGGAGCACAAATTTGAATTATTATAATGTATCATTACAATTTAATAACATAAAACGAATTTCTTATACATTTTTCATTTTTTTCAAATTGAGTAAAATTTTTTACCCTATATATCGATAGTCTGTACTAAAATTTTAAAGAAGTAAAGATTCTCAAAGAAAGTATTCCCAAAAGTTACTGAAACTATTTGAAAAGTAGTCATATCCAAATGATGATGTAAGCCCCTATTCCAGCATAGGTTAAATCTTATGTCCACGGCATTACAGAAGCTCTAAAAATGTGATGTTCGTGACAGTGAAGTATCTATAAACGTAAAATTTTACATGGTAGTTATTTACAAAATATAAATAATCTCTAAGAACATTTCGTAATAAAATTCTAATTTAAAAGAGGTGATTGCGTACATAGAAAAACAGTGAAATACATTATTTTATATTTATAGTGTTTTATACGGATTTGATAAGTTTGACTAAATTTATGCAGTCTTGACGGGTTACTTTATATTTATTCGCAAGGTATATAGGGATATTTTAGACGAATGGAATTTTTTTTTTTTTTTGTCTTTTTTGCTATAAAATTCACCTTTCCTTGCATTTCCAATTTCAAACAGTTATTAGATCCACAGAAAAGCATTTAACTCCTGTTATAACTTTATGTTGTTTAAGAAATATAAAATGAATGTCGTAAATTTAATATAATTTTAAATCCTTTATTTGCATTTCAATTAAATCCAGAAAATTCTCCTAAAATATTTAGATAATTTCCTAGAAGAATAAATGGAGATATATTCAGTATGAACTCAACAAGTTGACATTTAGCTGTAATAATCTGATGTCAAAGAGAAAATAAGAGATGCTATCAAAACCAGTCAATGTAGAGCGAAAAAAGTGACATTCCTTTGTTTACTTTTGGAGAAATTATAGCAAAGATTTTGAAAACAAAATTGGAATGTCGTGGAAACAAAATGTATATTCTGTTTTTATGCTAGTAAGACACGCAAAAATGTGTTTAAAAAGATTTTTTCTGAGCATTTTTAGTAAAAATAAAAAAAAGTTAAATAAACTGATTACAAAAGAGGAATAAGTTTTGAATTATCCTAATGAATAAAACTAATAATTCATTATATTGAGTAATGCATTATATTGAGTTGTCAGTTTAACCCTTTTTCTACCGAATTATTTATCAAGAATTGGCTTCACATCAATAATTGTCTTCTTTAATAGGGTAACATCCCCAGTAATTGGCACATTAAGAAGTTGTCTTTAAACTTACTTCAATTTTCATTACAAAGAAATAAAGTATTTTTTTGGAAATATTTTTAAATCAAAGAATGCATATCTGTGCATCTAATTTTGCATTGGGTTTAGTCGCTTTAAATGAATTTATCATAGATGAAGATGCCATATTTCAGGTTTCTGAGGGTAAGAAATCAGCATATTAGTCTGAAATGTGAACATTTTAAAACAATACAATATACTTATATTAATACCATGTAATTGTCATGCTGGCCCCAGTAATTGTCATATGAAGCTTTAATAGATTCCAATTACTGATAATATTTCATATTTTCAAATAAAAGCAAATGATAAACAAAATTAGTCTATAACTTTAAAAGTACTTCCAAAATAAGTGGTTTAATTTCAAATTCCTTGTAATTGGAATAGGTGCCAATTACTTGAAACTAGCAAAATTGAAGAACCATTAATTGGCATCTATCATTAATTCAGAAATCTAAATATTTGTGTCGAAAATACTTTTACACAATTAAAGTAACCATTTTTAACTAAACAAAACTGTTGTCAATTAAAATTTAAAATATATTATAAATCAGAAAATAATGAATTGAAAAGCATATCTTAATTAAGCCAAAGAAGAAGCATTTACAACAAAATGGCTAATTTGATACAAGCCACAATTGTTTCTCTTTAATAGGCACTATTGTCATCTAGTTGCATAAATCAAAGTTATAATCTTTAACGTAAATGAGCATATAACTGGTATATGGTCTTGCCTTTTAAAAAGACTGGATATAAATCTTATTTAAGACATGTTTGTAGGATGTACCAATTACTGGGGATATTACCCTATCTGAAGATATACTGGAATTATAAAATAATGATAATGTGAAATTTAGAAGTGTTTTTTCCTTAAAACTGATTAAATATATAGGTATTTTTATATTTTTAAAAAAATATTTACATAAATGATAAAATTAATGGTACTACTCTATTATCCCGTCGGGCAAAATATTATCGCCAAACTATAAGATTAAAAGCCAATAAGGGATGATCGTTAATATCAATTCAATGACATTAAACACGATACACGTGTTTAAAACGCCATTAAGTGATTTTTATTTCAATATTTTATTTGTATTTTTATTAATATTTACTAATTACTTTTTTTTTATTATTTAAAATACAACTTACGTCAATAGGTATAATTTGGCTATAAGTTTGGCTGTTTGTATAATTTGGCGAAATCGGAAATTTGCGAAATTCATATAATTCTTTTTCAAAGAAAAAAAGATGTAGCTATAAAAATGATTAAGAAAATTATTTCTTTTTCAAAATATTTAACTTCGACTGTTTTTGTATTCTATCTAAATTAGATCGAGTAAAGTGTACTGTGTGGTAAGAAAAATCTCTTTTATTAATAGATTGATTAAATACTTTTTTATTAAATTTTCCACAGTGGTACTTATAAGTACTGTCGATAGATAAATGGTTAATAAATATAAATATCTTTAGTAGAAATATGTTTAGAAAGTTTTTTGTTAAAATTAAACAAAATTAATATACCATGTGATTATAATTAATGATATCCTATTTACACCTAAGTAAAGTGCGCTCTGGTTAACAGATATCGATGAAACTTGGAATACAATTTATAAGAACCATAGGGAAATAAAAACTGCAAGAGATATAATTAGTTCAAAATTTGACTGTTAGATTTTGGTTTTCAGTCTACAATAAAGGAATTTATCCAAATTTGGAGAGGTTTAAAAAAGCCAGTAATGGAAGCCATAAAGTCATTATGTAACATGCCGCTAGAGAAGAAGGAATGAGCGTTATTGGTGATGTTGATTCATTAGCTCAACAGTAATTTATCAATTCTACTGCGAGAATATCGACGCTTACAAGACTTGCGAAAAGCAACAATGTTGATGCAGGCTTTGAAAAAGACGGTGTCTAAATTATAAGAGACGGAAAAGCTGAATGTACTACGAGGAAAAAGACGGAAACTGATTACAAATTAAACTGCCCAAGAAACTGTCTCTTGCCGTGGTCGAAGGAGCTTCTACGACAAATGCTCGAGCGGTGTCACGTGAATTCTCTCTCCCTTAATCTACGGTAAGAAAACTTGTTAAATTTATTATAAAATTAGTCCAAGATTCGACAACACAAAACCCTATATTATCGACCACAAGAAAAAAAATCCTTTATTTTATGGAAAGTAGTGATAGGGGAATCTAATAATCCATGTCTGACAAAAGTGAAGTGGTGCATAAGCCAAAACTTAATGCCACTAGTGGTTGACTCATAGGTTTGGCATTGTGTTTGTCTTACAATCAAAAGTATGAAGACATGGAAAACTCGGTGCAGGAAAACACAATGCTAAACCTACGAGTCAACCATTAGTGGTATTAATTTTTGGTTTATGCACCACTTCGCTTCCGGCAAACATGGATCATTAGATGTATCAACTGAAGATCAATACGATCGTAATAATTTTGATGATAATTTTGGCTCTAGTTTTATCAGACAGAAGCATATGATTTAAGAGTTGCAATAGTAAAGAATTCTATGTCTAGAAATTTCTACTTAGAGATTAAATTTCTAAGATAATAAATTACATCAGTATAAAAAACATAATAAATCATTAAAATACATTTGTTGTTAGAAATAATTTCCAAGAATTTTTAGAAATGCGGTATTTTCCATAAAAATATGCCTGTTGACGAAATGATTTAGATATGAACTCTCTAACTTTTATTTTTCTTATTAAGCACTGCTTAGTAGGTATTCGAAATAAGGCGTTTGAAATAATTATTTTATAGAAAATTCACAATATTGCCTAAATTATACTCTAAATTAACATAGAAAAATATGCACAATATTTAAAAATCCACTCTGTGTGAAAAACTACTTTTCTCGAAAAGGAAATCTTTCAAAACTTTCGACATCACCTTACAACTATGATGGGAATAAATAAAGGTTTTTGGCCAGTAAAAATAAATTAGATACACTTGATGTATAAGAAAAACAGTTACACATAATGATAACGAATATGCCCTTAATATGCAAAGTGTCTAAATCAGTTCAAAACTACTCTTTTGAAATCTTATAATAACAGATATCAATAATTATTTCCTATAAAATTATTCGTAGCTCTTTAGGTTTTGCTAGTATTAGATTATTTCCAATGGTAAAATAATGTTTTTATACAATTAACTATATTTATAAAAATTTATGATGTTCTAGTTGATAATTCTCTTCTTTTTTTAATTGCCTTTCCAAATAGCTCAAAGTTCTACTGTCTTTCCATTTTTTTATGCTATATTATTTAAAAATACTTTGAGTGTACTTCATTTCATTATATAATAGATTTATGGCCTTAAAACTAACTGGGACGAAATTGAAAATTTAAGATTGTTTTACTAGAAACATATTTACATTGCGATAGACATTAAAGATTTTACGATATACCGCAGTCTAAAAAAATAATTTTAAAGTTTTAATCTTAGATTTTATATATATCCTGTCAATGACATTTTGTTTTCTAAAGTTAACGTTACCTCTTCATTTATCTTCATTTCTGAGTCTATTTTAATGAAGATTTTTTTTAAATCCAGAAATTTTAAATTGGTCTCTTAGTGACTACGTTCATAATAAATATGAACATCAAAATATACGAAATTTGCATTCCGTGCAACATAATTCCTATTAAATACTATATAATGTAATTTTTTGACATATTTAAAAAATATATCCTTAGAAGTATTTAAAAAACCTTACATTTCTAATAAGATAAATAAATCAATTAAAATGCATAGAACTTTTAGATTATCATGTTCCTGGCATGTCACACTGCGATGTACGCAAAATAAAAGTCTTTCTGCTATACTGTATAAAGATCTCTTTCTAGTTTTTTTTTTTTAATTTTTTAATTAACATTTATATATTATAAAACAAATATATGAAGAAGTGAACAAATTCTGTATTTTGCAAAGAATTTTTTATAGTTAAAATATGATTGTTGTCATGTCATGACCTATAGTTCATTACCATGTATAAATAAAACGCTTCCGAGTAAGTCTTCATATTTTTGATATTTTTTAGGTCAGAAGTAGTAAAGTTGGCTATTACTAAGATATTTTAGATATTCCTTCGAAAATAATGTGACTAAAATCTTTTTAAAAATTGAGTAGACTTTCAATATGTCCTTTTCTGGCTTCCATAAATTAACAAATAAAATTGAACATTACATGGAATTTGAGCAACTATATCGAAAACCTGTTCCTGTAAACAAAATTAAAATGTTAGATCCAAAAAAAGAAAACAAAACAGGAATTTTATAAAAAATGTTTTAGAATGAAATTGTCATTATCCTGGCCAAGAAATGACATATAATTACATATAAATTAATTGATTATTCATTTCCACAAAATTTTGCAATTTTAAATAAGAAATTCTTTAGTTAAAGGAATTATTATTATTTTTTTTTTAAGTACAGCCTTAACCAGGGTTCTGTCCAGACTTTTCATATGGGATCCTACTTCTGTAAAATTGCGAAGTTTTTCTTATATTCGTGAAAATTATAGTTGTAAAGCTGTGAATTTGAAATTATCGATATATTCAGGTTCTAACCTTCATATATAAAAATGCTACTTAATATGTGCTTTGTTGAGTTGATCTGTTTTGTTAAAGATCAGATTTTATATTTATGCGGTTAAATATGTATAAAGTTCAGTTTAAAGGTGGAAAAATTATGTGGATATTATAAAATTATCTATTTAAAAAACAAAAACAAATTGTAAAAATTCTTGTTTTGGGATTTTTTTTTGAGGGATTGTGGGATATATTTTATCCCACCTAAACGATGTTCTTATTAGGAACTTTTAACAAAATTCTAAATTTTTTGGTTTTGCGGCAAAATTTTGAAAAATTGCCTTTTCTTATTTTAAAACGCTTGTTCAGGTTAGTTTTATAAATTATTGATTATTTATTTATTTATTTATTTATTATTAATTTTTCAAATAGCTAGAATCCATATAAAAATGTAATATATTTTTGAAAGAATGTTGCGAGGACTGATATATAGGTTCTTCGAAAATAGACTCCTCATTTTTGATGATGAATAATTCATTAACTAGAATAAATTTAAATAAATCTAAAGATGAAATAAGCTAAGTGCTAAATGTATTAGGTGACTCACGGATTTTGTATACCACAATTAAAAATATCGTTTACATACAGGCACTGCAGTGCTCAAACTCACGTATAAAATTCCCTCAAAGGGCTTTAACACTAGAACTACCGGTGTTTCATATATACCTATTTTTACCGCAGCCGTCAAATTGACGAATTTTTGATCGCGGCTTTCCTTGTAACTTTTGAATTAGTTAATGTAAATAAAAATATATAATTTAACAAAAACATCACTTAATATGATAATTCTTTAATTATTAATAAAAATTCAATAAAAAAAACCGTTTCTATCTGCATTTATAGTACATTTTCTATGCATGAAATAACTATGAGGGACATATTTTACATGTTATCTTAGATTAATACTTGCATTGAACATATTTAACTTAGTTAATGTACATAAAAGAATATAATTTAACAAAAACAATATTTAATATAATAATTCATTAATGATAAATATAATGAAGTTAAGCAAACAGTTTCTATTTGTATTTACAGTACATCACATTTGATATGAACGAAATAATTATAAGGCAGATATTTTACAAGTGTCTCTTATCTTAGATGAACACTTACCACAAAGATATTTCACTTAGTTAATGTAAATAAAATATATATATAATTTAGCATAAATAACATTTAATGTATTAATTCACTAATTATTAATTAAAAAACCACTTTCTGTTTATAATACAGCATATTTGATATAAATGAATTAATTATGAGGCACATATTTTACAAGTACATGTTATCTTAGATGAATACTTACCACAAACATATTTTTTGCATACATTGCAAGTATAAATTGTTTTCTTTTTGTTGCATAATCGAATTTGGCAAGATTTGCGATCATAAGGAATATTTTGTGAATTTTCTAGAACACAATCCATTGATTTCCATTCTTGCTTTTGGGAGGAGGTTTCTTTTCTGCAGCACCTATATTCACTGGAGAGTTCTTCCGATAATTGAAATAAAAATTGTTTTCTAGTTATATTTTTATCACAAGTCTCTTTATGTAAAATCCACTCATTGATTGCTTCCAAGTCCAATATATTGCTTTTACGCTGTGTTTGCGGGCCATTTGGTCAACTGCGTCCACTCCAAACTTATAATCTCATTGTAAAATGACACAGTTGCAGGAATTTGTTTCGATTACAAGCATTTTTTACAGTTTTATGTTTTGAGCTAAGAAGTAGTACTTTTTTACGAGGCTTACTTTTGAAACTGTTAAAACAATATCATTTGATTTGTAGAGTTTTGTGGTGAAAAGAGCCATGTTACCTTTTCTAACTTTAGTTATTTTCGGAAAGTCTCTTTTATTTGCTCGTATAGTTCCAACAAGACTTGTTTTTTTGGCCAGTAGCTTCTTTGCGAGCTTCATACTTGTAAAAAATTATCCGTTGTTATATTCCTCCCACAATTTACGTATTTTTTTACAAGATTCAAAACTACAAATTCATTCAAAGGTATTCCTGATGGTCTAAGTTCGTCTTTGCCTAAATAGGGAAAGCCATGTATAAGATATTTACTTCGCACGTCTACAGCTAACCAAAATTTAATTCCGAATTTGTCTGTTTTTTTTTTTTTGGCATATATTGCAGAAATCTGCATCTTGCCTTTGTTTGAAACAATTGTTCATCTATGCTTATATTCTGATCTTGTTTGTAACAAGCTTGGCTGTTATCAATAAAGGACTTCCAAATTTCGGAAGCTAATCCAAATTTGTCAGTTCGTACGCGAACACTCCTCTCACTTTTTTTGTCAAAACGAATTAATCTCATAATTTCTAAAAATCTATTTCTACTCATAGTTTCACAAAAGAAAGAAGATCCTCTTTTTTCTAATCACAAATAGGGTAATTTCAAATTTCTCGCTTCATAGGCTCCTCATGTATACAAAATAGCTAAAAACGCATACAATTCTTCAATAGTAATTTTCCAATCGTCCTTTTGTAAAACATTTCTGGCCTCTAGCTCAGTGTAAGTTTTTATGTGCTTCATCATTCGATTATCAATTATAAGTCTAAATGCACTGCTAACATTACCCAGCATAATGTTTCGTTTCGCATAACCAGTTGGGCTTGAAGTATCCTTGAATATAGTGTATGATGGGAGTCTACCAACACAACCATTCCCTATTTCTTCCCATTCAGTACTGTCGAGGGCAATTTATTTTTCCTGTCTTTTTTTCAGTTTCTGTTTGGTTGTCCGATTCACTATCTAAAATTATTCGCAATCGATTTCTGCGTTTCTGGTTCTTTTGGGGAATTTCATCTTCACTCCCTAAATCTTCACTTTCATATTCTTCTTCTTCACTTTCTTCAATATCTTATACTTCAGTTTCATCTCCAGAGTTTACAGAGTCATTATTATTACATGAATTAGTGTCCGAAGAATCTTCATTTATACTAGTGAGTTCTTTGTATTCTCCGAATAATTTTTTTCTTTCTCGAAATCATTTCATTTTTGACTAGAATTTACAAAAAATAAATGTTATTTTTTTCATAAAAATATATTCATACTTTTTTTCGAGATTAGATTTTACACAGCTTATATTATTCATAGACTGCACTTTTCTCTAAGGACGTTATCACATTAGAAGTACAATTTATAATGATCGTGTCCTAATTACATTTACCAGTTACTCATACGTTTGATTTCAAGCCTGGAGCAGAATGCGCATGGGCGAAAAGGGTTAGTCCATGTGGAAAATAAAGGGAAGTCCGCACCACTTCGGGATGAGTTTGTTAATTGCGAAAGCTGTCAATTTGACGGGTATTGGTATAAATAGGTATAGGTGATACTGATTACGGAAATTAAAATAGGTGAGAGGAAAATTAATAGGAATATTTAAATATTCTTATGTTTAATTAAAAGTAGTATCATAAAATTTTGAAACTCGCCATAAATTATATAAAATTTTTAAGCATGAAATTTGAAAACCGTCAAAATGACGGTCTTGGTCGTTCTAGTGTTAATTTTTAAAATCCTTTATTTTAAAATTCTTTATTCTCGAAAGGAAAATAAATTTACCTCTTGAAATACTGAATTGTTTTCAATGGATGCTTTTAATATATTTGATGATCGAAATCTGATATTTTGTAATATTCCCCCTTAATGCTTTGTAATTGAAGAGCTTAGTTGAAGAACATGTTGATACATTTTCTCAAAAAATATTTTACTTTATGCATGAAAACGTTATAAAGTACTATGTCATTCGGTAAAACTACAATATTAAAATTCTACTTAGTATTAAAAATATGATACTGTATCGTTTTACATTAAATTAAATGGTGGAAATAATTTCTTTTATTTAATAAGTATGTGTTAGTATTTTGGTATAAGAGGGTTTAGCATTACCTGTTAATATTGAACCACGTGCTACTCAGAAGGCATTAAATAACTAATTAAATTACAACAAAAATCATTCAATTCAGTTCTAATTTTTGTTACATAACACCTTCTCCTCTTGAGGACTTTATATAGACCTTATAATTCTTCTTTCTCAGTTATGTCCTTTTTTACATAGTTTTACTTTATTTTTATTAAACGTCATTATGAATTTTTAGGTTTCTGGTCACGTTTATTTATTTTCTATTATATTTAATTCTATTGTTACTCATAAATTTTCAATTCATTTTTTCCTAAAATATCATTTACTTTAAGGGATTTCGGGAGTCTGTTTTTACCTTGAGATACAATTTAGCATCGTGCCACATTGTTTTTTATAGATCCCTATAAAACATGAATGTATATAATTTTTAGTTTAGGCAAATTAATAACGTTTCTATATAATTATTTTCTTAATAATCCCTGCTATAATTCTATTCTATTTTATATGTTTAACTGTGATAAAAAATAATAAAATAATTTTTTGATTTGTATCGAATGTGCGGAAGGCTGATGCAAAACTATTTGTTCTAGATCTTCCAAAATACTGATAATGATTTAAAACTGATGTATATTGAACGTATACTTAATTTGTTACCAATTTATTTAATTATTTATTAAAAAATGGATATTTTTCAATAAAATATGAATATTTTGAAAGTTTTATAATTTGAATTTCAATGTCATATAAATAAATAAATAAATTGCTTTGAAATGAAATGTATGTTCAAGATACATTAGTTTTACATCATTTATAAATATTTTTAGGGGCTCGTGAAAAAATAGTTTCTCTACAGTTTTACGCACAATAGGATGCAAATCGAAAAAAATAATTATCCATCAAAACTTAACTTAAAGATAAAATAAAATATTAATATATAATTAAAAAAATGTTTTAAGTAGAAGAAATATTAATTTGTCTATATTAAAAAGTTTTTGCATTTACCTTTCATAGAAACTGGGAAAAAATTATATGCAACATTTTGCTAAATTGCACCTTCAGGTAAAAAGTAAGAATCCTGAAACCCATTAAAAGCTTTAGTTCCTTGTTCTGTGTAATACGTTGGTGTAGACTATTGCGACAGTTTTTTGATTGACACTGCATGTCTCGATTTTTAGGTGTTCCAAAACCTGACTTGTCTGACTATTCCGCAGGATGACGAAAGAGCGGATTTTTGATGACCCGCAAATTCTTTAATTCTTTTTAATATCATACCATTCATCAGCGTGCATCAAGTGAAAATTATTACAGTAAATATGCAACAACAGAACTTCTCTATAACCGTAACTTTCATGGTATTTTTCAAAGAAATATTTTAGAAAGTTATCCGTCTAGACAGAAACTTGTCTAAAACGTTCATGGATAATGGCAATTCTTATTTCAAAAAATTTATTGTACTTTGTTCCGTAATCCCTGTCTCGACGGAACCTGTTTATAAAGGGAAAATGTTTGAAAAGTAATTGTTCTGTTGCCCTTTCAGTAAGAATTCTATATAATTTTACATTGTAATTGGGGATTTTGTATCAGTATTTACAGATTCCGTTTTCACAGGATTTACTGCATAATATTGATGTGGTTTTATTCAGCATAAAACCTGCTTAGAAGAATTTTGTGAGACAAGAGTTTTTTTTTTTTTTTTTTTTTTTTTTTTTTTTTTTTTTTTTTTTTTTTTTAAGAAACTTTCAACATAGCAGTCACAGCTGTATACTGTTCCTGCCGTAAGACAATCAAATTTTAATATTTAATATAGAATTTCATTATAGACAGGTTCAGCTATCATAGGATGCACTTTCTTTTTACGTCCCAATTTAAAAGACTCTGTACCGCTTTTTTATGTCGTTCTCATTTGTTTGAATGACAGTGGACCTGTCGAAATTAGTTTGCATGCCTAGAAAAAAACTTTTTCATACGCCTGGTCTATTCCAAAAATTTCCTAGTCCTTCTCTTTTTTCACAATTTTCCTTTTTACTTCTGCGGTTACTTCCAATCACTTGTTATCTACACACCTGATGTATGATGAATTTAATATGACATGAAACTGGCTGTTGTATTCATTATAATACATTTATATTGATATAAATAAAATATTGAATACAATTTTATTTATGCCTAGTTTGAATGCCTTTTTATTTCTTAAGTAACGTTTGGTTAAGCTTGAAATGATGTTTTCTTGCCATTATCTCCATTATCATCTTCACGATTGGGACGTTCTATGGAGAAGACTTAAGTGACTACAACCAACCAAAGTGAATTTAGTATATCAAATGTAAGATAAATTTCTGTATTGTGAAGGTGATCCTGGAAAATTCTTTATTTCTTTATTACCCGTAAGGTATGGTTGTGAGGGAGTGACCTTTGCATAAAGGCACTCTAGTATTTCTGAGATAGTGACGTCAATAATTTAACATGTGTAAGCGTAAAAGCGACATCTATCCTCTCTTTTACTTTAACTTTCTAGAGTGTGTGTGTCTCTTTCGGGTTCTGCAGTTAGCTCGCGGTTATTAGTAATATGTTAATGTGAAGTATCTCAGTTTGCAGCATATAAAAGCTTGGAGTTTGAGTGTGTGGAGAGTGTCTCTGGCACTAGCCAGCGAGTGAGTATCTCTAGCATTAGCCAGCGAGTGAGTATCTCTGGCATTAGCCAGCCAGGAGTGAGTATCTCTGGCATTAGCCAGCGAGTGAGGGTCTCTGGCATTAGCCAGCGAGTGAGTGTCTCTGGCATCGACATTAGATAGCGAGTGAATCACTGGCGATTACCCAGCCGAGTGTTCTGGAGATATTAGTCAGCAAAGTGCTAGCAGATTGAAAGTAGCAGCGAACCTCCAGTGAGATGTAAAGGAGTTTCGGTATTCGACTTGAGAGTTGGCCGTGGTAAGAAGTTTCATAGTAATTACATTTTGATTATTTGAAGGTGAATAAAGAATTACACACAGCCACGGGCTGTCTAATTAAGTTTTATCTAGCAGCTCAGCCAAGAGATAGTGAGAAGTATTAGAAGGTGCCACGATTGAGCTAGTCCGGAGCCTGTGAGTATGCGTTTAGCTTTTTCGTAATATTCTCAGTTGTGAAAAATTAAAACTTGCTCCACTTCCCTTGAGCCATTATCATTTTAATAAACTGTGTTGTTTTATCTTAACTACTGAGTATGTCTGCATTTAACCCCCACCACGACCAACCAACCGTTACAAATGACACCCAACGTGTGTGTAAGGTTACATGGTGACGTCACTGCGACGTCGTTCTGAAGTCACATGGAGACTTTGTGACCATCGATTGTCGATGTGACGTCACATAACGTCGATGTGAAGTTACAGTGACTAAAATGTGAAGTGTTTAAAATGTGAAGTGACTAAAATGTGAAGTGTTTTTGCCGTTTTAGAGCTCTTTTGTGACGTCACATTGTGACCACTTTGTAAAGTCACGGTGTGACAAATTTGTGAAAAATGTGTCATTTGCGACTACTTAGGCATTAACATTGTGACGAAACTGTGACATAAGCGACGATATTTAAATTGCCAGAAACATGTTTTTTAAAGTAAATAACATGTTTTGAAGAATATTTGTAATTTTCTAAAGTTTTTTAATAAAATCACATCTTAGTCTCATTGTGACGTCACTTTGTGGTGGCATTTTCGTCACAGATGTGATGTGACTAATGTGACTCACAGTGACGTCAGAATGACGTCACTGTGACCATGCATGCTAGGAGGGTATTTGCAATTACGTGATTGTGGAATATTGTGCCAGTGTCTTGATTGACGCCGTATTTCTGGATTTTTAGGTGTTCTACGAACTGAGTTGCCTAACCACTCAGCGGTTTGCTGAAAAACTCTGGATTTTTGATGATGAGCGAATTCTTTAATCATTGTTATTCCAACGTCATTCGTTAGTCTGCTTCAAGTGAAAATTAACATAGTAAAAATGCGATGATAGAACTTATCTATAACTGAAAATTTCATGGTCCTTTCCAAAGGAACCTTTTAAAATCTATCTGTTTAAACAGAAACTTGCATAAAACTAAGTTATTTGAGGTTTCTAGCGATTTTTATTCCAAAACTTTTAATGTACTTTATTTATTAATCACTGTCTCGACGGAATGTATAAATTTTATATAAATTTACATGCTAACTATGAATTTTCTTCCGGTATTTTAAAATTCTATTTTCGCAGGATTTACTGGATAAGATTGATGCATGTATTTAGTATGTGAGAACCTGCTTAGAAGAATCGCAAGAAACGGGAGAAAAATTCATTTTTGAAGAATGAATTTTTCTCCCGTTAGTAGCAGTTGTAGCTGTATAGTGTTCCTACAGCAGGAACAATGAAATTTTAATATTTAAGATATGATTTCGTTATAGAGAGGTTCAGCTATCATAGGTTGCACTTTGTTTTTATGTTCCAATTCATATGAATGTGTGTCGTGTCTTTGTTACCTTCATCCGTTTTGCATGACACTGGATGTGTCGAAACTAGTTTGAAAGCCGTAAAATAACTTGCTTCATACATATGGTCTTTCATATGTCAAAAAATTCGTTGCCCTTCTCTTTCTTCACAATTTTCCTTTTCACTTCCGCGGTTGCCTCCAGTGATTTGAACCTGACTTCATCTAAAAACCTGATAAATGATGAATTTAACATGACACGAGACAACGTTGTTGTGTTCATTATAATATTACTTAATCATCATACGTAGTAAAGGGTAAATCTTGCTATCATTTTGAATTTAAAATAATGACGGATTTAACCGTTTCAGAAACCGAAGATACTGAAAAACATATTTAAAAAATATATCGTCCGTCTGTCTGTGTGTCTGTAAAATCTCTATCTCCCAAACAAATTGAGACAGAGACTTGAAATTTTTCCTAACAATAGGAATTTTATGTAATTTTTTTGACGGATTTACACATTTCAGATACCAGAGATACTGAAAAACATATTGTTAAAAAATGTCGTTCGTCCGTCTGTGTGCCTGTGAAAGCTTTATCTTCCAAACGAATTGAGATAGACACTTGAAATTTTGTGTGAATTTAGTATGTAATAATAGAAAGAAGCCTATTTATTATCAGACCTAAATTATACAGAACTATTTTTATTGGACTCTCAAAATATTTGTTTTGTTGTAGGGAATGTAATTTTTTTATTATTTTTTTATTTTATGGAATGGATGTAAAAGACAAAAAAACAACAAAAATGTTGTATAAAAACCGAAATCGATCGGATAATTAGTTGTCAAGATATTTGTAATTCTATTTTCCACACTCCTCGATTTTTCATGACCCTGTATTTCATTCAAATTTCAATACAAGGATGTATTTTATTTGGATATGAGATGCTCAATCCGACGCAGTAAACTGCAGTTAATATGATTATTATTTTCGGAGCTATACGCATGTTTCTTTTACGCAATTCTGCATTACTTAAGTACCATAAATTGGCATTTTACATAACTTATCGAAACTGCACTGTAAAAAAAATCTGTAACCTTAGTAATCTAAATTAACCGAAATCTCTTATGCTTACTAAAATTTTATGTGTACACTGTACAAGAAAATGATATCGATCTACAAAACTTGTAAGCAAAACTAAAACCATCTGTAACTTTACAAAAGAATTTACTAAAATTTTGGTAACTTTACTAAAATTTTATCTATAATGCTCGTTATCGTCACTTAAAAAGTTCTTGGAATACGATTTCCCCAAAAAATTCTTAGTAACCTTAAAATTTGTTTGATTCAAAGTGCAAATCTGTATCTGTTACATGAATTTTTATTGTTGCCGTTACATAAAAAGTTCTTGGAATACAATTCTACTAGAAAAATTTTTGTAACTTTCCCAATTTTTTTTACAGTGTGGCTCATCAGCAATTCATTAATAGAATATTGCTATGTGTTAAAAATATTTAAATATATATTTAAATTTTATTTTGGAATTGTGATGCATTTTATAAATAGTTTACACATGTTTTATTTTCATATTTTATATTATGCATATATATGGTGGGTAAGTATTATCGTGACCCTTAACGACTAGTTTTTATGGTGCTATTAACAATGTTTTGAATGTCATTTAATTTCTGTCTACACTGTAAAAAAAAAAGGTTCGATCTTCTAAAAAAACTTTAGTGATCCTTGTAATTACTAAAAAATGTTTAGTAATCTTAGTCGGTTACAAAAAAATCTGTAACAATTACTAGAAAAAATTTAGCAACGAATAGAGTTAATAGTTTTATATTTTTCATACCTCTTACTAAAACTCAGTTGGTGTGGCCTTGATAGCATAGTGGTTATAGTAACGGACTCCAGGCTAAAAGGTCCCGGGTTCGAGACTTGCCACCGCCAAATACGCCCCGAAAGTGTGTAGTGTCTCGTTAATAAAGGGATTATGAAAATACTGTCGGAGCAGGTAGGAATGTTTGGTGCTGCCATCTATTGTGGTTTTGCGAAAATCTTCCGCTTCAGGAGTCTGGATGCAGCTCGTAGGAAGCTCCTGCCTCTCGGGCGCACGTAATGGTTAATAAAAATAATTTTGGAGCTATTACTAAAATTTGCTTGGTGGCTCATACTAAACATTTTTAAGTTAATTATGCAAAAAATTCTTTTGTTCAGTTTACAAAAGAAATGCTTGTTTCACTCGCAAAAAAAAAAAAAATTGTAATGGTTACTAAAAAATTCTGTGGAATACAAATTTACTAAGAAATTTTTAGTAACCCCTTGAATTTTTTTTTACTGTGTACTCTGAATGCTTTTTTTATTGTTAAGTAACATCTGGGTATGTTTTAAATGCTTGCTTTCTTGTCATTCTCATTATTACCGTTTTCACGAGTGGGACGTTCTATAGAGAAGATCTGAATGACTACAAACAACCGTAGGAAATCTTAGATAAAATTCTGTATATATTTAAGTAATTCTGAAAAGTTCTTTTTTTTAATTCCTACATTTACGAACGAAATGAAAAATAATTTGCGTGATTATAATGCCAAATGTAGCAATTTTTTATGTAATAATGTTAAATATAAAAAAATTAATTAACCAAACTTAAATGTTACATAGTGATAAAACACTGTGATTGTCGTTTTTATAAGGGACACTACGATATTAGTAGCAGTAAGATTCCATCAATGAGGTCGGTTTTTAAATAATATTTGACCCATCCGGATAGAGCATTTTTTAAATAAAACTTTTAATCTTTTATCACTTATTTTGCAAAGCAGAAATTTGTTTCTAATTGAATCCGGATAATTCGCTGATTAGAAAATGTTAACTTTACAATAAAAATAACTGATAAGAATACGAACGAAGGATTTTAGCACCTTAAGGGGCATGCATAACCGGTCGCTCTTCTCCAAGTGGTTAAGCTTATTTTGAGTACAGTTAAATTAACTGTTGTAGCAGCTGAACTTTTATAGTCATTTTTATAGTACTTTGTAAAATATTTAAATGTCGATTTTATAGTCAAAAATTATGATGGCAGAGGAAGCTATTTCCTGTGAGTTACATTGCATTTTATACTTTAGTTAAACTAAACGTTATAATATTTGCACGTTTAAAGATCGGTTTTTACTATCTCATCATTAGTTTCTTATGCAGTATAATTAACTTAATGTTAGTTGAAATTGAAGTTTTGCGAGCACCGTTGTTCGAATATGAGAATAAAAATTTACTCGATACATAGTTATTATGAATCTAATCATTAGTGTTTATCGATGGCAACGTAAACGAATATGAGAGCAGGAGAAAATTTACAAATTAATTACGATTATCATTTGGAAAATAAATAGCACTTTGTATTATTGTAAGCCACTATTTAACTATCTCCTATCTAATGTTTAAAGAGAAAAACCCCAAAAGACCCAAATCTAAATAGTACAGAAATATTAGATCATTATCTACATGTAGAAATTCTGAATTTCTGAACGTAATTATATGAGAGAAAGCACATAAAATGTTTCATGATGGATTCTGAAATTTATATTTACTATTCCGCAAACAAAAGGGAGATTACATTTCAAACATTTCTCTCTCTAAATGGTTTAGAAATAAATTTCTCCTACATAAAGATTGCTTGTATTTGTTCGGTGTGTCTAAGTCTCATGTAATCATCACGAGATTTAAGAATCTAAACCTAAATTAAAATTTATTTAATGAATGAAACAATGTTAACTTATGTCGTCGCATAAAGAAAAAAGCTAGAAGAGTTCGTGCACTAAGGTATTCGACAAGAAAGAGTTCAGCAGAATTAATGCAGTGTCTACATGAATGTTCACATTGATTGTTCCGACTCTTTTGGATAAAGCATTGTTTCTTTTCAATGAAAATAATAGCTTGAATTTTCATAACTATTAGACAGAATTTTTAAATAATGTTAGTAGTACAAAATATTTTGAATTTAAACGACTTCATATAAACTACTAATCTTGACTAATTATGCAAACTCATTTTACAACATCTGACAATAAAGTTCGGTGTGTAACATTAATGTAGATGAAACATTAACGAAAGTTACCACACCAACCTTTGAGATAATCATCTTCCATAAATATGCACTGCTGAGATCTGCTATACATGTCCTGGGAAATTCGCAAGAAGTCTTCTTTTGGGATGAAGTTGAAAAGCTTCGTCACGTTTCGTTGGATGTCAGCAACATGGACAAATCTCTTTCAAAGAGAGTTTGAATCGTAAAAATAAGAAGTAATCTGGGGGATTGAGATCTGGTGAGTATGGTCAATGTTCAATTTCCACCACCCCTCTCGAAATTCTTTTGGTGTCTTTGAAAGCTTAAAGACAAACTTTAAACTGATCTTTTGTTCGTTCATTTTTCTGTTCTCAATTAAGAACCAACACACTGAACAAGCACTTTTTAAAGCATATTTTACAAGGAACATAAACGACGCTCAACTGAACAACGGTGGGAGAAGATGGTCAACACTTTCCTCTATGCAGGTGCAGCGTTTTGCTTCCACAGTGTTGCAAGATCGGCTATTCTGAATTCATTCCCCAAGCTTTTTTGTCAGAGGTTGTAGAAGTGACTCAGTTTAAATGCAAGGCTGCGCAACTTCTCCCATCAAATTAGTAGACTTTGCCCATCTGCTAATTAGGAGAACTTGCGAATTTTCCCATCAGTTTTAGTGCTAGGAGGAATTACACAGCTTATTGGTAAATTCTTACGAATTGAAAATTACGTGTAAAACATGTGGATGAATCAATTTTAAAATAATAAAAAAAACATAATTATTGAAACTAAGTTTGGAAAAAAAATAATTAAAAGAAACACTTGCGTATAAAGGTATTCATATATTTATAATACAGCTGTTATTAAATTAGTTTTATGCACTTGTTTTTGTTAGTAAATTGATAATGCAGTTGTTAATAAAAAAAAAATTAGCTCAATATTTAGTTTTTTTTTTAAATTATGGAAAATTAATTTGCTAATAAATTAATTTTAAATTATAAAAATTTCCTAATAAATGATTTTTTGGTTAATAAGTAACGCGTGTTGGAATTTTTAATAGATTTTTAGGTCAAAATGCCAAATATTTACAAAAGAAAAATGAAGAAATGATCATGCACCGAAGAAAATCTGATTCAACCTTAGAGGCAATGCAAAATGACTCAATTAAAATGCGTGCAGCTGTCAGAAATTTCAATATTCCGGAATTCACTTTGAGAGGTAAAAAATGAAATTACTTCTGAAAAATATAATTTTGAGAAGCGAAAATTGGGAAAGATTCGTAAATAGGGACAGAAATAGAGAAGGATGCAACAGTTTATGTACATAAAATTAAACCCGTGATTGGATTTAATGTACTACTTGTAGGAGGTGATTATACTAAAAGTGCACGATTTACCAGATTAAGTGCATCGATTGCGGACGGCGACAAATTCGGTTGGCAAACAGAAAGCACTGAAACTGTGGAAATGAAAATGATTTAATTTTTAAGTAAAATACATTATCAAATACATTAATGTTGTTTTGTAATCCTAGCAATGTTAGCTGTTTCTGATATTTTATTGGTTCTTCGTGAATTAAAAATTTTTAAATGCGGCTAAAATTATTATTTTTTTTAAACATTAGGTTGAAATATTTACAGTTAATATAATAATATTTATTCACAAAACCTTACAACAAAGACATTTAAATGTAATTATTGTTATTTAACAATTTTATTTTAGTTATTATTAGTAAACAGCCTCATCTACGAATGTCCGTAATCTCTTTTACCCACCTGCGAAATATTACCAAACCCCCGAGGTTGCGCAGAATAATTTTCTTGGTTTTATTAATCTTTTCTATTAAATCACAACATGATTTATACAAAGACTGTATAAGACAACGATAATGGATAAAAAAAACAAAGGAGCCAGATTATAATTATGTAGTTAAGCAACAAAATAATATTTAAAATTTTAAATATTATTTATTTTTAAGTGTGTGCAAACTCTCCTATGGAGTTGCTTGTTCCCAACGATAAATTATATGACGATAGCACAAAAGAAGATTTTGCTTTTCTACTAAAGCAACCTGGAGTATTAGCACTAGTTTAAGTTGTGCCTATCTTCACGGCGGCATAGATTTAGATTAAGCAAGTTGGAAATTGCACGTGAACGTAGAAAATGAGGTGCGTTCGTACGATAACGAAGTTTTAAAAATATTCAGATCTTGCTGATAAAGTATGGCGTACTCCGGATACAGTATAGTAGTCGAAATCTTTACGTTTCTGTAAATATGCAGGAAGTAATTTTTATTACACCTCAGCAACGTACATCTTATTCATAAAATGTGAAATAGTTGAATATAATTAAAACACCTACCAAACCATGTTTCCCCGTTTAGCATTATATAGTGGAATACATTTGTGTGGCCCTGTAATTTAATAATAAAAATTCTTTGCATCACAGATTGTACAGAATGCATATTTTAGTATATATTTCATAGATTCATGCCAATTCTATTATGTTCGAATGAGTGTAACATCATTAAAATGCATTTGAAACTTTTCCCCCCATTGACCGTAATGTAACGGAATTCTTTTGATTGTCCCTGTAATTGATCTATGCATCCGCTTTTCATTACATTTGAAATGACTCGACAAAATTACGCAATAATTATATGTTTTAAATTTCAAACGATTAAAATGCATTTAAAACTTTTTTCCCTATTGACCGTAATGTAACGGAATCCTTTTGAATGTCCCTGTAATTGATCTATCCATCCGATTTTCATAAAATTTGAAATGACTCGACAAAATTATGCAATAATTATATGTTTTAAATTTCAAACGATTAAAATGCATTTAAAACTTTTTTCCCTATTGACCGTAATGTAACGGAATCATTTTGAATGTCCCTGTAATTGATCTATCCACCCGATTTTCATAAAATTTGAAATGACTCGACAAAATTATGTTATAATTATGTATTTTAAATTTCAAATGATTCGGCCGGGTAGTTTTTGCGTTGTTATATGCGGACAGACGGACAGACAGATGGAATGACAGACAGACGGACGGACGGACTGAGCGACAACAATAGGTGCTACGTATTTACATAATTGCGAACGCACCTAATAATTATATGTTTTAAATTTCAAACGATTAAAATGCATTTAAAACTTTTTTCCCTATTGACCGTAATGTAACGGAATCCTTTTGAATGTCCCTGTAATTGATCTATCCATCCGATTTTCATAAAATTTGAAATGACTCGACAAAATTATGTTATAATTATGTATTTTAAATTTCAAACGATTCGGCTGGGTAGTTTTTGCTTTGTTATATGCGGACAGACGGACAGACAGACGGACAGACAGACAGACGGACGGACGGACTGAGCGACAACAATAGGTGCTACGTATTTACATAATTGCGAACGCACCTAAAAAGAAGAAATATAGGACTTCTTAAACAAAGTGACAGTAAGCAAAACTATTAAATAAGATAGAATAGTGACTCTTAAAATGTCCAATTCATAAAATACAAAATCTACAATTCTTCAAATTGTCAAATTGCTTTTACTCACCATTAATTGCGACACTAGTTGCGGTAATAACCATTTCATATTTTATTCTTCTGACAGAAAAAAACAGCCGTATTTAGGACATAAAAAATTATCTTTATACTTTTTGGTTTTGAACAATAGCAATAATGGTCTTTTGTGCCCAAAATTAAATTAAATAAAATAATAAATAGAGTTCTATTACTAAAAACAATCAACCGGAGTAATAACACCAAAAGATGGATTTATGACCCCGGTATATTTATTGTGCAATATATTTTAATCTACAAACTACTCCGAGAATACATCTAAAGTATCTCACAAGATTTTGAAAGTACATGAAATAGACTTAAAATCTGTGCGATAAATAAAATATTTCCTATTAAATATATAATCTTCACATGACAGACTTATCTAGCAAATTTTAGATCGCGTGTTTACTCTTACATGCTTATTTGAACAATAAGAACTACAAATGTAACTAATTAACTTTTAGCTGATGCCTATGACTTTTATAACTAGGAGCATTTCAGAGCACAACCTGTAATGAGGCTTTTACCAGATTCCTTCATAACTACGCTCAATATTCGCGATTTTCTTTATTACTGACACCTAGGTTATTACTCTAGAATACTTTTGATATTATCCATCCTGAGAATAATTGCTTTATGTAATTAAATTTTATTTTAATATTATTTGTTTTATTTTAATTGATTTTTCATGATAAGACACTTTTGAAAAGAATCTCTTTACTGATATACTGCTTTTCTACTTTGTATACTTTCTTTTGCATGTTTTTCAAAATACAAGCCATTTACATTTGTTAAGCAATATCTATAGGTCAACAACTGATTTCGATTCGTCATATTCGTTTAGTATTTCTAATTTCGCATAATCTCAAAATATTTTTAATCGTATTTACTACTAAACTTTTGGTTGCATAAGCAAATTAAATGAATCTCTACGCAGATTTCACGGTACAACAATGTTGAAATGTCGCGATATATTTAATCATTTTATTTATTTACGTATTTGATTAAAAACCAATAAATAACGTGAAATAAAATGTACTTACCAATATCAAAAAGTATGTTATTAACATCGAAATTTATATAATATAGACCTTGTATCAACATACCTGCAAAAAGAAAAAGAAATTATTTGATTTAGCAATATTTTTTATCTAAAAGGGAAAATGAAACTTCCAATAAAGTAAATTTTGATAACACTATTTTTTTAGAAAATTTTGTTTTAAATGCATATATTTTTTTGCTATTGAAGTTGTACTTAATTATTGAACGCACAGTTGAATATATGTTGAAATATAAAAAAGTTGCAAGATGATCCTAAAATTATAAAATACTATTATGTTCAGATTACCATCATAATGCCTTTCTTATTGAAAAATAATTTGTCTAGAAATTGGTTTCCTTTACATTTCCGCGGAGTAAAATGTCAGAGAGATAACTGGTATATTAATAAGCGTTCAAACATGTATGAATAAATAAATGAATTAATTATTTATTAAAAATTATCTTCCCTATAGGCCATATACAATCTCTTTTTACATATTTAAATTGAAATTTAAAAACTATATGTATATTTGGAAGTTCTGAATAATTTTAATGAAAATATACAAAGTATATTAAAATTATTCTTTGATTTATAAATGTTTTATTCAGTATATCAATCTTAAATAATGAGCTGAAAAATTTATCATGGATAATTTGCAAAACAATCTTTCTTTTCACAAAAATAATTTCAGATTCTTTTGCACACTTTCACCTCAAAGATTTTAAAATATGTATAAATGAATATATTTTTTTCATCTTAACGGATGTAGGTTACAGAAAGAAAATTAGAGAAAAGTTTGGAAATTAGAGAAATAATATAAAATTACTTTTCTCCTTTCTTAAAATAAAGATTCTTTTAAATAAAAATTTAGCAGCTAAACACTTGTCAAAAACACATCTTTCAAAATTCATGGAATTCGCGAGTGAATAAACCGTAAACTCCACAATAATGAAATCTAGAATTCCGTAACTTCAACTGCGTGTACTTTTACTGTCAATATGATAACGGAATATAACGTACGATTCCTGTACGAAATTTAATAAGGAATAGAAATGAATTCTGACTTTTGCAAAATAAAAATTATGTTGTTTATGAAAAATACAAATTAATCAAAGCATGTATTAAATAATGCCGACATTTTAAATCTTGATAAGTTCGAATTTGCACGTTTTAAAAAAGTACACACCCAACATTTATAACATATTTAAAAATAATATTTAATATATATAGCTAGAGGTATTATAAAATGTCCCATGATAAAAATATTTGACTTACAAATAAATAAAACAAAGCAAGTTTTTTAATATTTCGATTTAAGTATCTAAAAGCGAAAGAAAGATTCAAGGACTCACATTGCTTTCCCTTCATCTATTCCATGCCTTTACAATTCGAACAAATTTAAAATTTTGCATATATGAAAACAGAAATCTTATTGAAATAAACAAGGTTTTTTTTTAGATTTTTTATAATATAAAAGAAGAAAATGCTCATTACAATGAGTAAAATGTAAAATTTGAAAACAGAATAAAAACATCGAAATTTTTTAAAAAAAGTGAAAAAAAACGGAAATCTTCAAACCAGGGCATAATTCAGTTGCAGATTTTGCATTTAAACTGTCGGTATTTAAGTTTTTTTTAATTGACTTACTTAATCGCATTAATATAATTTAAGTGTTCTCAATCTGTAAACGATTTTTAAGAATTTCTATCATATAGAACTAATGCGAATCAATAATTAGGTATCTATAATCATAATCATTTATCGATGTGTCTCAAATATATATATTACGGAGCCATTTTCTATTCATAACTTTAGAAACGTATTTTTTCTCTTTCGATCATTTTATATACATATAAATTGCTTGGTTATGAAAAAAGAAAAAAAAAACAGTTGTGGGATCATGATAAAATTTCTATTTGCTAACTTTACACAGATTGCATAAACTCAATTTCTGATTTGAAAATTATTTTTATGCAATGTATAAAAATATCATACAAATTTATCTCGTCAATCCTCTTAAAGTTTTTTTGCATTTAGTGCATACAGTATATTGCTCATAGCCGTCTGAAGAAAGCAAAAACGAGAAAATGCTTAGAATATTTTGTTACTTGAAATTTAAAATTGTCGCCTTTTTAAAAGAGTAATTTAAATTTTTACTACAGCAGAATTTATTTATCGGCACTACAGAAATTTAAATTTCATAAAAAAAAGTATAAATAAAAAATTGACATTTGTGCGATGGTTGGGTGTCAAAAAATAGAAGTTATAGAGAAATTTAATCGTCTGTTGTTCGCAATGTCGAAACAAATCTGCGGTGCGTGCACGCATATTTGTCCTTTATAATATAGACACTTCACCAAAAATGTGTACGTTGTAACATTTAAAAATACACCATTTTATAATTAAAATCTCTGTAAATAGAACTGAATCAAATGCATTTTCCATACACTCGAGATATATCTATTTAAAGTTTCTAATGGGTTGTAATTTTTTTTTCATTTGACTAAGTTATATTACTTTTATTTATTTGTAGTCATCACAACTATGAAGTTAATTGAAGAACACACTGAAAATTTAGAGCAAAAGCATTTTTTAAAATATAATCAACAAAATTTTACTAAAAAGTGGACTTTATCTATTTCAGTTCTGAATACCTCTTTTACAGTTATAAGTTTATACATATTTCATCATATAAACGTAATTTTCTAATGACAAAAATTTGCTTTGTTTTTATCGTTTGCTAACGAAAAAAAAATAATAATAATGCTTTTGCCTCAAACCGCATTCAAATAAACATATTCCCCACTTTCTTATGAGGTTTTGAAATGTTCGTAATTTTATGGAACACCGATATTTATTCTTTTTGTAGGTATTTTTGAAAACAACTAATTTAAAGTATCATTAGTCAAAAATAAATAAATTAAAAATACCGTATTTAAAATACACAATTTCTTATGTCTATCTATTATGTCTATCGTTCTGTCTGTCTTATGTCTATCGTTCTTTCTATCAAAATAATTTTTTTTAATTATGCATATGGAATGTACTTCCTTCACAGCGTTTTTTGTACAATTTGTAAATTTTGCTTCTAAATTCTTCTATTCTTTCCCATGAAACAAATTTCTGAAACAAATGTCTTCAAACAAAAATAAGCTTTCTGTTTTTGAAGAAACGCAAGATATTCTATTCAATTTCATTAAAATAATTTTTATATGTATCCAAAATATTAATCCCATTTTTATTAGAAGAATAAAACGATCTTTTTTTTTCTTTAATACTTTCACTACGAAATCGCCCGAAACTCCCGATCATTCAGCGTACGGAGCAAACGCCGGCGCCGGGACGCTTAAGAACAAGTGTTCCATTTCCACCCCCTTCTAAAATATTCAGCTATTGCAACGGAGTAAGTGCAAGGCGAGTGATGATGAGGGGATTATTGCAATCAACAGATTGGGGATTTTCGAAGGAAAGCACTTTCACTTTTTTTTCTATTGGTGATGCATGATATGGTTGCTAAACATTATAAGTTTTCAATTTTGTATTTTAAAATAATATTTATATATTAATTTAACTTAGTTATAAGCGTTTTATTCAGTTATTTTCCTACGGTACGTAAAATGTATCGTAGAGGAAAAAGTTTAAAGCAAGAATAAGCTAGCACTAATTTTTAACGAGGATGCAGACGAATCTGAATCTTATAAATCAGAAAATAAATATGATTCTAATGACAATACGCATTTATTGTACGTCGAATCAGTCGATGCTAATATCGATTATGAAAATAAAATGCAAGATATGAATATAAGTACTGAATTTGATTCTCAAGATAATGGTGAACATTACTTAAACCTGTCCGGATAATAAAAAAAATAAAGACGGATATATTTAATATTCCTCCAGATAACTTTGTTTACGTATGCTTTTCTCATTTTTAACCACTATATTCTCTATGATAGAATCTTAGAAAATTCATTACATACATTAGGATCTATAAAAGTAAAACTTTCATGCATTTCCCACAATTAAAATATAATAATAATGTCCATTTTCAGGAGAAAAAAAGAAAGAAAGAAAAATGAAAAACAGAAAGAAAATTTTAATCCCTCTAGATAACTTTGTTCTCTATATGTTTTTTCTCCTTTTTAGATACTGCCTTTCTATATTTGGAAACTTAGAAAATTCCTTACATCCATTAAGATTTATAATTATAAATCTAAATCTAATTATAAATCATAGATCAAAGTCTTTATCTAAATCTAAATCTTACAAATTAAAAAAAAAATGACAATTTTCATTTTTCAGAAAAAAAGGGTAAAGAAAGAAATTTTTAATTCCTCTAAATAAGTTTGTTTTCTGATACATACTATAGCTTTTTCAGTTACTGTATTTCCTATATATTTGAAAATTTTAGAAAATCCATGACATTAATTAAGATCCATAATAATGAAACACCACCACTGGCCGAGAGTTTGTTTTAATGATGGAAAAAGAAAATTTTTAATTTATCTAGATATTTTTCTATATGCTTTTCTTTTCTTTCTTTCTTTTTTTCTTTTTATTCATTTTCTTTTTACTTTTCTTTTTTTTTTGTTATTGTGTATTTTATTACAAGTTTCGAGATTAAAAAATATGTGCATTAACCTAGATACATTTTTTATGTTGCAAAATATTTAAATAAATTTTGAACAAATGGATATTAAGTTATTATTATTTATTTACTCAAGTGATTATTATTATAATTTACTTAGCGTTAAGTAATTTTCTAAAATTTTTACAGCTGCAATTTCTTATAAATTGTTGGAATTTTATCAAGAAAAAATAAATATGAAGTTCTTGGGATATTAATCTCTGTATACACTTCTTTTTAGTTACTATGTTTTCATAAATAGCATGCGCTTAGTAATTAATAAAAAAAATCAATATGAACTCTTTAAAATGCCAAAAAATAAAAAATAAATCGTTTACTATCACGCTTTTAACGCCAGCAATCGATAATATATGTATGTTTTTATCATAATGATGTCATTCCAAGCATAATTTTAAAATTCGATAACAAAATTTTGGTACTTTCTTGAGAATTACAAATACATTACAAAAAAGTAAATTTTTTATTTATTACGTGATTTATAAAGTAATTTTAGTACAGAAAATTTATTTTTTTGTAGTTTACAATTTATCTTATTACCTTAAAAAATATAAAAGAAATTAACTAAGCAATTAAAAAATACTGTGGAAATATTTTGATACTTTTTCAAAAATTTCTTTGAAAACAGAAATAAATTTTTTATGTCATTTATAGGATGGATTTTTTTTAGTTTTAATATTAAATCGTGAGAAAATATACAAAATAAGCTATTAAACGAAAAGCGAAAATCGGCATCCTGTCATCAAAAATTTATTCACCCAGTGACTAATTTGATTATTGGGCAAAGGTTTATCTAATTATAACAGGTAAAAAACTAATTTCAAGGAAATAGTATGCCAGGAAAAAATTCCGAACTATAACACATGCACAAATATATCGGGTGCAAATGTATTTTAATACAATAAAAAAAATCCTTGTGCAATAATAGTATATTGTGTAAGTGATCTTAAGAGGGAATAGAAAGGAAAAATAAGTTCTGCTTTCTAGTTTCTTACCTGCTTATTGTCCTTCCGACAAGTAGCATGAAAATAGGCAGGCAGAAGAAAGGAGGTGAAAAGAATATCGCAACTATAATTCAATTTTCGGGCGGCTCCGTATTTTCAGGGACAGTGCGTTGTTAGACTTTCGTATTCAAAAAGTTAATAAACAAATTTTCATTGAGCAAAAATTTAAATTTCTTTGTGCATCCAAAACACAAGAGAATAAACGTAATTTTCTGAAAATTTTTGATGTGAATGTTAAAATGCTCCGTACAGATAAAAAGTTCCACAGTTTTATTTTTTTGTGTGTGTCTGCCAAATACATTAATTAAAAAAAAACAACAAATTAATTATAAGAATAACATTTTTTCCTTAAACCCCATTGAAATAAACCTATTCAATCCTTTCTTATGAAATTTTGAAATGTTAACAAATTTATGAGACAACCGAAGTAGATATTGATAGAGAATAACTAATTTAAAGTACCACTAGTCTTAAAACATCGTACCTCTCGTGCTTTCTATTAAAATATTTTTTTAACTATACAAATATAAATTCTGAAATATGTCGCTTTCTTAACAATTTTTTTGATCAAATATTAAATTTAAATTCTAAATTATTCCATTCTTTCCTTTGAAATAAATTTCTGAAACGAATGTCATCGAACAAACTTTTTTCATGAGCAAACCTTTTTTTTTATTATTGAAATAACGGAAGATACTCTATTGAATTTCATAAAAATAAACTTTTTATCGATGCAAAACGTTTATTTCATTTTTATTCAAAGAAAAAACAGTGGTTTGTTTTCTTTGAAAAGACAATGTTTCATGATCATTAAAAGAATTTTGTGCATCCAAGGCACAAAATATTAAATGTAATTATGATTAATAATTATGACAATTGCACCATAAATTATACAAAAAACATGTACTAAAATAAATACAGATTACTAAACAGCACACTTATAAAAAGAATATATTTAAAATGCATTTAAAAATTATCAACGTTTCATTCGCACCTGCGAACGTCGTCAGGATACAATAGAAAGATGTAAAATACAATTTAAAGTTTAAAAATATAAACACATACGTTCAGGAGCATAGTTGAGTTGAGAGTGCGTAAACCTGCTTTTTAATTAATTATAGCATATTATGCCAGATTTTATAAATGGAATATGATAAACGATCGTTACAAGCTCGTGGCACGAGCTTAATGATCGTACTGGACTCTAAAATTATATTAAAATATGGATTTTTGGCATGGGATTGTGATTTTAGCGTCAGCAAAATTCGCTCCCTTCATTTGAAAAATATAATCTTATGAGGGTTGTACTCAGTTTTGACTGTGCAATATCTCTTTTGTGCTCTTTAAATCTCTTTGAAAATTTTCGTTTAGTTTCACCAATGCATAACAATCTTGGATAACTGAGGATAACTGGAATTTCATAAACTCCTGCCATTTGATGTTTATGAATTTTATCAATATTGTTATTAATAATCTGTATAAGATATGGAATTTTCTATAAGTTTAATAATTTAAATGTTGAAATGTCTTATATTAATAAAAATTTTCCTTTTTTTGGGGGGATGGAGGTGGAGGGCAAATAAATAAATAAATAAATGTCATAATAATACTTTTGCTGCAAACCCCATTTAAAAAACTCTATTCATTCATTTTTATGATATTTTGAAACGTTATTAAATTTATAGTACATCCGGAATTTATTCTTTTACACTGTTAACAATTTGAAACATTTGCTGCATCGTCACTCCACCGCTTTTATAAAATATATCTATTTCAAAAATGAGAATTCTCTATAATATACTGGAGAAATCATTTCTATAAAATTGGGGGAATGCAGCAAACGTTTCAAATTTTAACAGTGTAATACTGATATAGAACAACTACACTGCTCAAAACAATTAAAGAATATTGCATTTTTAGGTGGATTTTGTATCTGGGAAACTTTTTAGCTGATTGATACATGGTCGACAAACATAGTAGGTTATATGAGAATAAATTACACATGTTTGGCAGAAAAAAATGCATTTTATTGCGCATTTATGTACAAAAGGAAAATAACACAATTTGTGCATATGAGAAAAAAAAAGAATAAGAAAAGGTGTTTTCTTCAAAGAAAATTATTTTCAGTAGGGGGTATGGTTTCCACGGCCGGCCAGCAACGTTGAACACCTTTGAGGCATGGACTTAATGAGGCTATTAATGACGAGTTGGGGTATTCTGCCCCTTCTTCTAGAAGAGCTCTTTCCAGTTCTTGGAGAGTTTGTGGGAGTTGTTGGCGGCCAGAAACTCGTCTTCCTAGAGCGTCCCAAACGTGCTCGATTGGATTCATGTCTGGAGAACACGCTGGCCATTCTTTTCGAACGATTCCTTCCTCGAAAAGGAAATCCTCCACCAGGTTTGCACGATGTGGCCTGCAGTTATCGTCCATTAAAATGAAGTTATCTCCAATTGCTGCAGCATAAGGGACTACAATAAGTCTGAGGATCTCATCCCTATATCGGCGACCAGTCAGAGCTCCATCTCGAATGATGTAGAGGTCAGTGCGTCCGCCAATGGAGATGCCACCATACACAACACTCCTCCACCTCCAAATCTGACACTTTCGTGCACGAACGCAGGATTATTCCTACTGCCACGGTCCCTCCAGATGAAAATGCGCGTATTATCCGGATGCCCAGAAAAACGGGACTCGTCAGAAAACAGAATATTGCTCAATTCATTTCTCCTCCAGTTGACATGCTCGGTTGCCCACTCCCTGCGGTCGCGACGATGCTTGGATGTTAATCTAACACATACCATTGGTCCGCGAGCATACAGACCTACAGCATGGAGTCTGAGTTGAAATCCTGGTGCCTGTAGCCGAGCGAAGGTGTTGTTGGAGAAGAGTAGCGTTCATGTTTCGGTGTCTCCGAGCTGTTAACGCTAAATACCGATCTTCATTGAGCGTTGTTGCCCGTCTACGACCTTGCCCTGGTCTTCGGCCTGCACATCCACTCTCCAAAAAACGGTTCCAAATCCTGGAAATGAGACTTTGTGACATTCCAATGGCTTGCGCTATTTGGCTTGAGTTTGGCCCCCTTCTAATCTATCAACAATTCTCCAAGCTTCTGAATCTGTCAAATGACTTCGCTGAGGCATCGTACTCATCGAAACAAAGCAATCACTGAATGCCGATCATCCTTGTCTTGATTATCTTTTATCCAGTTGAAAGTCAAATTTCATTCGCTGCCGCTGAAGCTACGTTTTTGACGTCGAACTCAAATTTTGCATACTCCACACTTTGAAAACCAGAAAAATTTGCATTTGTAATTTTCTCTTCTTCTATTTTCGGCAAAAAAAATTCGTTTATATCTTTATTTTATATAAAACTTCAAATATCCTTTAATTGTTTTGAGCAGTGTGGTTTAAAGTATCACCAGAGTTTCCCCCGGAGGGTTTCAGGGGGGCGCTCCGCCCCTCCTGCCCTTTAGTTTAAAAAAAGCTCCCCTCTTACCCCGTTATCCAAAAAACTAGCGACCCTCTTGTCGTTCATTCAAAAAAATGGTGTTTTTCTTGCCCCACATTTAAAAAAACGCAGCCCCCCCCCCCCCAGCGATTATCCGAACGCGCTATAGCGGGTAAATTATGCAAAAAATTGGCGCCGGAACGCAAAAATCAGCCTCATACTCGTCCCGTGGGACGAGAAACTTTGTCAAAAAATCTCTTGAAAAACAACAAGTTTCGTTAAAAGTCACGAAATAACGACTAATTTCTGGCAAATTTCGCAAAAAATGGCTAATTTCATCTCAATTTCACAGATCAGCAGATTTCCTCAAAAGATCGTGCAAAAACGAAAAATTTCTTCCAAAAGTCGCGATAAAACAAAAAATTTTGTGAAATGAGTCTCAGAAAACGGCAAATTTCATACAAAAATCGCAATAAAACGGAAACTTCTGTGAAAAATTCCGTTTTCGAGATATTTTCACGAGATTTGTTTTTGATTTTCGTTTTTTCGAGATTTTTTAGCAAAATATGTAGTTTTCCATGATCTTTTAACAAAAACTGCTGTTTTTGCGATCTTTCAATAACATTTGCCGTTTTTTCGTGATTTTTTTCATGAAATTTGACGTTTTTTCGCTATTTTTTTAGCAAAATATGCGATTTTTTAACAAAATCTTCTATTTTTTGGGATCTTTTAGCAATATTTGCTTTTTTTTCGTGATCTTTTAACAAAATTTACTTATGCAATTTTTTGATGAAATTTCTGTTTTTTCAAGACTTTTGAGCCGCTAGATTCTAGATTCAACTCTATAAAAATGCCCTTAAAAATGAAAACTGCCCCTAAAAATGTAAAAAGTGCCCTGAAAAATGTTAAAGGTGCATTTTTCAGAATAGTAGCGCCCTGCCCTTTTTTAAACTTGGGGAAAACTGTAGTATCACTATTCGTAAAATGCATTATTTACCAAGTTTTCTATAAAAATAAACGAGTTTTTAAATTATGCAAATATATACATTTTCAAATATGTTCCTTTTTTAACGTTATTATTATTATTATTATTATTATTATTATTATTATTATTATTATTATTATTATTATTAATGAAATAAATTTTTGAATCAAATATCATCGAGCAAAAATAAAATTTTATTTGACTTTAAGGAAGCATATATTCTATTTAATTTCACGAAAACAAACTTTTTATAGATCCAAAATATTTATTGTATTTTTATTCTAAGAATAAGACTTTTTTTCTTTTTTTAGATTAGAAATTTTTTATAAGCAAATTTAAAAGTATTTTGTGTATCCAAGACACAAAAGATTAAATGTAATTTTCAATAAATTTCATGATTTGAATTTTTAAATGCCCTGCATTAATAAAAAAAATCATTTTTTTTATTTCTATCTGTCAGAATAAATAAATAAATAAATAAATAAATGTAATAATAATACTTTTGCTGCAAATCCCATTGAAAAAATATTCATTCGTTTCTTATAAAGTTTTGAAATGTTATTTAATTTATAGGACACCCAATATTTTTTAGTAGATATTGATAGAGATTTACTAATTTAAAGCATCACTTTTCTTAAATACATTATTTTTCATGTTTTCTATCAAAGTAAAGAATTTTTAAATTAGCAAATATACATTCTGAAATATGCCTCTTTCTCAACACTGTTTTCTTTAAATCAAATATTAATTTTAGATTCTAAATTGTTCCATTTTTTCCCACGAAATAAATTTTTGAAACGAATGTCATCGAACAAAAATAAACTTTTATTTGCCTTTGTAGAGGCAGATGATATTCAATTGAATTTCTTTAAAATAAACTTTTTTACAGATCCTAAATATTTACTGCACTTTCATTCGAAGAATGAGACAAGAGAATTGAGAGAATTTTCCATGAACACTTATTAATATCTCCTTGTGTTTCCAATACATTTGCAAAGATCTTTTTAATGCATCAAAAAAGCACAAGTCTTTTTTATTAATAGTTGCATTCTTCAAAATTATACGGAAACAAGATAGTTAATATTGGATGAGATGTGTAAGCTATTTTTGATAACGTAATGAATATTTTAAAAGAAATACTGGAAGGAAAAAAATAGGAAAACGCAAAGTAATGTATGCTGATAAATTGATTCTAAATATTATCTATTTTATTTATAAATAAATTGGGTGCAAAAGAAAATCCATGCAAAGTCACTAAAAACAGGCTTTGGGCTTGGATAAACGGGTTTTGTCCGTAAAACATAAATTAACGGAAGTTGATCGTTTATCTGGAAAGTGTGTCATTTTCCGAAAATTTACTAAAATACATCACGGTGAAGTACCGTAAATTAACATTTTGTCTTTTAACTGTGCAATGCAAATTTTATTTAAAAGATTTTAAATAAAACTGTTAATTAATAATATTACAAATTCGAAGAATTTAAAATAATATATTCCATTGATTACTAAAATATGCAAAAAAAAAACCAGCGTTAAAACTATTTTTTCATATTTAAAACGAAATTATGAATCTATATAAGTAAACAACAATTAGTTATTCTCTGATAGACAATTCTCTAATAAAAGAGCATAGGTAAGGCTTAAAATTACTAATATATGTTAATTAAAATGTATATTTTTAACTAATAGCATTTATTTGGTTATTTTAATCACCTTTAAAATAAATAAGGGAACGTTTCAAAGTTCAAATTATATATTTTATGAATGAAAAAATCTTATACAGTGGTGTTCAGAATTAAAAGAACAATTGAAAATTTCGCAGAAAAAATTTACTTCTGACTTCAATAAAGTGAAATTTATACAGAAAATGCTTTTTTATGCTAGAAATTATTGTACAAGACAAAACAATGGAAAATCTAAAATATGAAGATTTTGTCACAATTAACAAAATATGTCATTGTAAAAAATGGACAAAATTATAAGGACAATGAATGTTTTTGCCTGAAACACATTGATAATTAATAATCTCCCCACTTCTTCTCAATTATTTTAATCAGTCTTGACGTCATGGAGTTTGTCAATTCTTTAAGAACATTTTTGGAAAATTTTGAGTGATCTTTTTTGATGGAGGACATGAGTTCTTTCTTTTTTTTTGATATTATATATCATTTTTGCGTACTTTTGTGTGCCGGAATATCCAACGGATTTTCCATTGGATTCATGTCAGGACTTCTGGCCGGCCAATCAAGTAGTTTCGTGAAATTAGCATCAAACCACGAGTTTGAAGTATGAATCGAGGCATTGTCCAGCTAGTAAAAATGGCCTCCAATCGCTATTAACGGTGCTTCTGGTAAAAGATTATCGGCCAAATATCAATGTAGCTCTCAGAATTCCTCCTACCTTGCACAAAAACTATTGGAGTAATTCTATCAGATGTGAAACTTCCCCAGACCGTTACTGAATCACTTCCAAATACATGCTTAGAGAAAATTGTTTTTTCTCTGCATAGATCATACTAGAAGTTGCAAAAACAGTCTAGTTTATCCGTATTAATCTTTTTCTCATCGGAAAAGACAGAATCCTACTTTTTTCCCATAGTATTGCAGTTTTTGGCAAACTCCATCTTCAGTCTCTCATGAAGTTTTATAAGAGGCGGTCTTGACACATGTTTACTGTAGCGCACCTTTTCTTTCTTTTTATAAAACGCGTCAAACAGTTCGAGCACTTGTATTCAAAGTGCAATTCGTGTATTTTTCCGTTTTTTGGAGCAAGCTCGCCTTAGTATCATTCTTTTACCCCATACAGAAACAGAAGATGGCCTGCTTGTATGTCTTTGCCGTCCATATTTACCGGTATTTTAAAAATAATTGTAAATAACCGTTCTTGATCTATTAAACTTTGTAGCAATTTAGCACACAGAAAGTAATGAATTTTGAAATGCATTCATTTTTCCTTTCTAAAATTCCAAAAACTTTGCACCTTGCGGCATGTTTGAAAAACAGAATAATACGTTCCCAAACCCTTATTACGCATTTATATCGTTTGGAAATTCCGTGTACAGAGCAAAAAAACATGCAAAGTTTACTTTTTAAAATACACAAATACAGTTCTTCTTATAATTTTGTCCAATTCAGATGGCCGTATAAATTTATAATACATTTTATTAATATGGAATTACTACATATTTCCATAAAAAAAATACAAAAATAGTCTTAATTTTTCATTGGTTTCCAGCCATTAAATTTGCATAAGTCTCCCGCCAAATATAACCAAGATTTGGAAATTTTTGCCTTATCCTTATAATTGTGACCATTCACTGTATGTAAGCTATCTGATCTTTATGACTTCACTTTTGCCTTTACCAAGACAAAGGAGAATTTCATACTGTTGCACTAGCTATGCTGAAATATTTTGAAATTCCATCATTAAAATTGTTCGTTCTTACTCAGCTTTATCACACCATTTTACAGTGATGTTTATTACTACACTCTTAACCATGATCAACTTAACCCATACATTGGGAAGTTGCAAATTACTTCATCATCACATAATGAACTTTTAGGTTATACACTCTCAATGGTTTCTGTTATATTTGGCTTATATATGGACTGACAGAACAAATCGGAAGGAAATTGTTTTGACTTCATTGAAATTTATTTGTATGGATCCTTTACATTTGACTATGCAAGAATTTTAGTTTATTGTTGATATATTGCAAAATAAATGGTAATTTTTACAGGCAAAAATTTTTAAAGAAAAGTAACTTTTCTGTTAAAAAGAAAATTGTGGATTTTGTATTTTTTACATAAAAAGTGCATATTTTTTACTAAAAAAACCTATTATTTTTGAAAAAGTAATTTTTTCTCTAAATTAAAGGGTTTTCAACTGGTGCTGAAGTTCAAGGTTTTTTTCTGTCAATTTCAATTTTTTCAGCGTACTTTAAATCAGTTGCTTATTCCTTTTTTTCTAATTGTTCAGTTAGTCAAGCCAACATAGTATTTCTTAAAATGCGTTTGTGTCAATAGATAAGAGTTTATATACTACTGATTCAAAAACTATTGGCTTAATTTTATAGCAAACTAGCTGTTACCCGTGAAATCGTTCCCAGAGCATGACAAAAAGATAAACGCATTAATTAAGCAAAACTTTTCATTCTGTTTTTATTAATATAATTAACAAACATTTCATGATATTTTATCGGAGACAATGTGGTAGTTCTCATTTATATGGGCATTGGGAAAACTTCAGACAAATAATAGGTAAATGTTGTGCCAGATAATATGAACTATCGCGAAATTGAAAATGCAACCTATTACACTGTACAACCACTGTAACACATCCCAAGTTTTACAGAAATTCTGTTTTAGTGAATCTCAGAATTTCATATCAGAAAACGAAAAATCGTGCGCCAAACGTAGATAATGAAAACATACACTTTGAGAATACGCAAACAAAACGTCCAAAAACTTTTTTTTTAGCTGTGTATATGGTCTATATAGTTGCAGATATTCTAAACAGTATACTAAAATTTAGTTTAAAAAATAATAACGAAGATTAAAATTAAGCTTTAAAAAATTCTAATAATAGGCGGAAACGAAATTGAATTCTTTTGTACAGCTGTATATATTACATGCAGATTTATATACGTGCCACAATTTAGGTTAAATTAATTGAAGCAAAAATTTGCTTAATACTATTGAATTCACATTTCCGGGAATTGTTCATGCGTAGATGACTACATATCCAGATTTTTGTTCAATCCTGTACATGTTATTATTTAAATTCTAGAAGCATCGCATATTATAATAAAGGTAGCTGAGCTTGAGAATGCATATCTCAAATTAAAAATTCCTTAATCAATTCACGCTAATTCTCAGTACTGCTTATGAATTCCTTTGTGTAGTCCTGTATTTGTCTATATAATTTAAGCACACGACATAGTATACAAAAAATTAATTAACCTTAAAACGTATATCATAACTGAAAATGCTTTTTGCTAGTATTAGACAATACTTCTGAAAAATAATGTATCCGAAATCTTTTATGTGTCCCTGCAAATGAACAATAAGTGCAATGCAAATCATATTCAACAGCAATTATCTTTTATTCAGGTATTTATACCAATTTCATCATGTTTGAAATAGTGCGATTCAATCAGCGCTGTCATAATTAATTTGCGAACATTTTCTCCCGTAGACCAATATGTAATTAACCTCTTTTGTGTGACCCTGTGAATGAACGATAACTTCTTTGCACCTTATTTTCTAAAGAAATCCTTTTTTTAGTGCACACAGAAATGGATATACATTTCATTATTTTTTTAACAGAGTAACATCATCAAAATACGCAGCAAGTGATTTTCTCTATAGACCACAATATGATGAAATACTTTTTAGTTCCGTGTACGCACACTATCCTTATATATAATAGTAGCAAACCCTACACTTAATATAACAAGTACTACACTTAATATATTCGATTTAATCACGTACTTGTATGCCTTAATAATGTATATAAATTTCATTACATATCTTACGTTATGTAACAGTATTAAAATACACCGTTAATATCCCTTTACTTTAGACAGTACTGTAAAGAAATACTTTTGAGTACGTTTGTGATTGTGCTAGCATTTTCAATGGCGAATATGTTATGACAAATATCAATTATGTTTTGATATATTGGACTACATTTACTCGAGTTAGAACACGGATAGACAGACTACAGATGAAAACCGCAGGCGATTGGCTTCCGTCATAACGACAGGGCGAAGTCACACAACTTTTATCTCCCTAACCCCTTTTAAACCATGTTAGAAAGTATTAAAAAGAAGGGTCTAGTAAATGAAAATTGGCAAATCTATCAAATCTGTCTTGCAATTATATTAAATTTTTAAGTATTAAGTCAAAAAAAGCATTTTTCTAAACGTAATTTTTATTCGTATTTTCTGAACTGAAAAGCTTTAAAAATAAACACTCGTAATTTTTTTTTTCGTTCAGTAGAGTTAATTTTTCTTCTTCTTAAAAATTATAAAAAAATATGTATTTCATTAGTCATGACGTCATTTATGACATGAATAAATGCCTAACTTTGAGGTTCAAATTATTGAGATTTTCTAACCATTTTCTTTTTAACCTCTCTTTTTAAACCTATTTCAATGTAAAATTAAATTTTTATTTTAATCGTGCGCAGACGATAGACATAATAATTTTCTTTGAATAATAATATTTGATACCAAAACGGAATACCATTTTATTTAAACGTCAAATATATTCCCTATATGTGACATCACATTCGCCTCCTTTCAGCATTTACTCAAAATTCAAGAACCTTGTATTATTAGAAATGAATACTTGAAAACTTATGTTTTGTTTCTACTATGACGTCGCAATAATATTTTTTAAATACGCAATTTATTTATTTATTTATTTATCACATGAAAATGTTTCAATTGGCAATTAATTATACTGAAAATAAATTATTATTCCAATTTTTTATTTTTTGGCAATGAAAAAAAGAAAGATGATTACATATTATAGGAAAATTGTCAATTGATTCTGCATAAAAAACAATAAAATTTTGAATTACTAAAGGGGCTCCTCCCCCCTGCTCGCTAAGCTCGCCAACGCCCCGCGTAATCGCTTCGCGAATCCAAGTTGTAGGCTACCCCTGCTTGCTGCGCTCGCCAATACCCCATGGAATCGCTTCGCGATTCCGTTCGGTATTGCTTTGCAAACCCGGTTTGAATCACTTCGCGATACCTTATTTTCCATACATTCAATTTTAGAATCTTTCGCGATTGGTCTATTCGACTTTTGGAAAGTGTTGTCCACCCGGACGCGTTATTTCCGGAAACCTTACACATCAGCATCATTCAGGAGTCATTCCTGGAGATTTGTTTAAGGCTAGTTATTTATTTATTTATTTATTTATTTTTTTACTATAGAAGGGGATTAAACGAGTGCATATAAATATAGTAATTCAATAATATTCGATTAACCGGGTAAGCATATAAGTGTAACATTTCAGTAATATTCGATTAAAAGGGAGCATATAAAAATAGTATTTCAATAATATTCGATTAAACGGAAAAATATTTAAATGTAGTATTCCAATAATATTCGACTAAGCGGGTAAGCATATAAATGTAATATTTCAATAATATTCGATTAAGCGGGTAAGCGTATAAATGTAGTATTTCAATAATATTCTATTAAACGGGAAGCTTTTGAATGTAGTATTTCAATAATATTCGAATAAACTTGTGGCATCTAAATGTAACGTTTCAGTAATATTCGAATAAGCGGGTAAGCACATAAATGTAGTATTTAATAATATTCAATTAAATGGGAAAGCATGTAAATGTAGTATTTCAATAATATTCGATTAAACGGTTAGCATATATATGTAATATTTCAGTAATATTCGATTAAGCGGTAAGCATATAAATGTAGTATTTCAATATTATTCGATTAAACGGGTAAGTATACAAATATAGTATTTCAATAATATTCGATTAAAAGGGTAAGCATATAAATGTAGTGTTTCAGTAATATTCGATTTAGCGGGTAAGCATATAAATGTATTATTTCATTAATATTAGATTAAACAAGTGCATATAAATATAGTATTTAAATAATATTCGATTAAACGGGTAAGCATATAAGTGTAACGTTTCAGTTATATTCGATTAAACGGGTGCATATAAATATAGTATTTCAATAATATTCGATTAAGCAGGAGCATATAAATGTGGTATTTCAATAATGTTCGATTAAGCGTGGTGCATATAAAAATAGTATTTCAATAATATTCGATTAAACGGAAAAGCATATAAATGTAGTACTCCAATAATACTCGATTAAGCGGGTAAGTATATAAATGTAATATTTCAATAATATTCGATTAAGCGGGTAAGCATATAAATGTAGTATTTCAATAATATTCTATTAAACGGGAAGCTTTTAAATGTAGTATTTCAATAATATTCGAACAACCGGGTAAGCATATAACTGTAGTATTTCAATAATATTGGATTAAACGCATCGCGTCGCGATGCATAGACGGATCCCTTTCCTGATTGGTCTATTCGACTCATGGAAGGAGTGGTCCACCTGGAACCGTTATTTCCGGAAACCTTACACATCAGCATCGTTCCAGGAGTCATTCCTTTTAAGGCATTTTTTTACTATATAAGGATTAAGGAACATGTTTGATGAAAATAAAAGAAAATTATCCTATGTTCATTTCAAACCTGTAATCTATCTACATGCCAAAATAATAATGCATTAATTCGTCAGTTTAAAAGTTAACTTCATTCGAAGTTTCGGGTACACATTCACATTTATATTATTATAGGGATTACATACTTTAACATCGAACAGCATTTTCTTATAGTCTAAGAGCTAGCAACGTCAAAAATCACGTCATTTTATCAAGGCTGATTTTTTTTATATGTTTTTCCCTTTTATGGTAGAATACGTTTGCAAGCGGTCTGGCAGTCGGGAGACGTTGCGTTTACTTGTGGCAGAAGGGGTTATGCAGGTCAAAAAGCTTCCAAATCACGTCATTTTATCAAGGCTCATTTTTTAATATGTTTTTCTGTTTTATGGTAGAATACGTTTGCAAGCGGTCTGGCAATCAGGAAACGTTGCGTTTACATGTGGCAGAAGGGGTTGTGCAGGTCAAAAAGCTTCATAATCACGTCATTTTATCAAGGCCCATTTTTTAATATGTTTTTCCCTTTTATGGTAGAATACGTTTGCAAGCGGTCTGGCAGTCGGGAGAAGTTGCGTTTACTTGTGGCAGAAGGGGTTATGCAGGTCAAAAAGCTTCCAAATCACGTCATTTTATCAAGGCTCATTTTTTAATATATTTTTCTGTTTTATGGTAGAATACGTTTGCAAGCGGTCTGGCAATCAGGAGACGTTGCGTTTACATGTGGCAGAAGGGGTTGTGCAGGTCAAAAAGCTTCAAAATCACGTCATTTTATCAAGGCCCATTTTTTAATATCTTTTTCCCTTTTATGGTAGAATACGTTTGCAAGCGGTCTGGCAGTCGGGAGACGTTGCGTTTACCTGTGGCAAAAGGGGTTATGCAGGTCAAAAAACTTCAAAAATCTGCCATTTTATAAAGGCTCATTTTCTTATATGTTTTTATAAAGCTTAAAAATTACTAGATATTACTCTTTGGACAGCAGACAACCTATAATTAATTGCAAAGTTAATGCCAGACAGCTTTAAATATGGCAACGAAAGTGCCTGTTCCAAGAATGGTTTATATTTTAAATTTTATAAGACCTCTTTACGTCATTTTATCAAGCTTAAAAATTACAAGATATTACTCTTTGGATAGCAGACAACCTATAATTAATTTGCCAGGCACAAATTCGGTTGCAAAGTTAATGCCAGACGGCTTTAAATATGGCAACGAAAATGCCTGTTCCAAGAGTGGTTTATAATTTAAATTTTATAAGAAATCTTTACGTCAGTTTATCAAGCTTAAAAATTACAAGATATTACTCTTTGGATAGAAGACAACCTATAATTAATTTGCCAGACAAAAACTCGGTTGCAAAGTTAATGCTAGAAGGCTTTAAATATGGTAACGAAAGTGCCTGTTCCAAGAGTGGTTTATAATTCAACAAATTATAAGACCTCTTTACGTCATCGTACCGAATTTGCAACCCTGGATATTTCCGAGTCTTATTGATTAGATTCATTATTTTTCTGCACCTGATTTTTTGCACGACACTTTTTCAGAGCATGATTGAGTAAATTTGTGATACTTTGTGCTTGATTGACGAAAGTTGCATTTTTTTAAAGTCTTACCGACACGCATTTGCATGTGATGAAAATTTGTGCACCCGGAGAAAGGTTAAGGTGTAAGAATTCATATAATTTGTTAACATCAACTCACAGCTTGAATATTAAACAAATAAATTCCAGTTTGGCCAAAACCGGGGCATCCACCCTAATATTTAATAAAAGAAACTTATACTTTGATAAACAAGAGCTTTTTACAAGTAAACTTTATATTGAAAAAAAAATGCCGAATTTGCCGAATGCAACCGAATTTGTGTCTGGCAAATTAATTATAGGTTGTCTGCTGTCCAAAGAGTAATATCTTGTAATTTTTAAGCTTGATAAATTGACGTAAAGATTTCTTATAAAATTTAAATTATAAGCCACTCTTGGAACAGGCATTTTCGTTGCCATATTTAAAGCCGTCTGGCGTTAACTTTGCAACCGAATTCGTGTCTGGCAAATTAATTAAAGGTTGTCTACTGTCCAAAGAGTAATATCTTGTAATTTTTAAGCTTGGTAAAATGACGGAAAGAGGTCTTATAATTTTTAGATTATAAACTACTCCAGGAACAGGCACTTTCGTTGCCATATTTAAAGCCGTCTGGCATTAACTTTGCAACCGAATTTGTGTCTGGAAAATTAATTATAGGTTGTCTGCTATCCAAAAAGTAATATCTTGTAATTTTTAAGCTTGGTAAAATGACGGAAAGAGGTCTTATAATTTTTAGATTATAAACTACTCCAGGAACAGGCACTTTCGTTGCCATATTTAAAGCCGTCTGGCATTAACTTTGCAACCGAATTTGTGTTTGGAAAATTAATTATAGGTTGTCTGCTATCCAAAGAGTAATATCTTGTAATTTTTAAGCTTGGTAAAATGACGGAAAGAGGTCTTGTAATTTTTAGATTATAAACTACTCCAGGAACAGGCACTTTCGTTGCCATATTTAAAGCCGCCTGGCATTAACTTTGCAACCAAATTTGTGCCTGGCAAATTAATTATAGGTTTTCTGCTATCCAAAGAGTAATATCTTGTAATTTTTAAGCTTGGTAAAATGACGGAAAGAGGTCTTATAATTTTTAGATTATAAACTACTCCAGGAACCGGCACTTTCGTTGCCATATTTAAAGCCGTCTGGCATTAACTTTGGAACCGAATTTGTGTCTGGCAAATTAATTATAGGTTGTCTGCTATCCAAAAGTAATATCTTGTAATTTTTAAGCTTGATAAAATGCCGTAAAGAGGTTTTATAATTTTTAAATTATAAACCACTCTTGGAACAGGCACTTTTGTTGCCATATTTAAAGCCGTTTGGCATTAACTTTGCAACCGAATTTGAATCTGGAAAATTAATTATAGGTTTTCTTCTATCCAAAGAGTAATATCTTGTAATTTTTAAGTTTGATAAAAACATATAAGAAAATGAGCCTTTATAAAATGGCGGATTTTTGAAGTTTTTTGACCTGCATAACCCCTTCTGCCACAGGTAAACGCAACGTCACCCGACTGCCAGACCGCTTGCAAACGTATTCTACCATAAAAGAGAAAAACATATTAAAAAATGGGCCTTGATAAAATGACGTGATTTTGAAGCTTTTTGACCTGCACAACCCCTTCTGCCACAGGTAAAAGCAACGTCTCCCGACTGCCAGACCGCTAGCAAACGTATTCTATCATAAAATGGAAAAACATATTAAAAAATGAGGCTTGATAAAATCAGGTGACGAAAACGTTGCTAGCTCTTAGACTATTATAAAGCAGATAATGGAATGTTTGAGGCTATATATTTTGTTTTTCAAAGTGTTTTTTTTTTTTATTTAATGGTATGAAGTTCTGTTTTGTGAATTACATTTGTTTTGCGACTTCTTATTATTGGCAATTTCGAAGATTAATTTCGTACTATGTTACATCTAAAAACTAGTCTTTAATGAATTCTTCGAATATTACCTAATTCATCATTCAAATTAATTTCGGTACATATACAAATAGGCTTGTTTTATGAAAAATCTATTGACTAAATGACTGAAGATATTCTAATTTATTTGGAAGAATACATTGCAAGACAATGTGTTACGTCAAATATAGCGCTTTAGACCGGAGAGAAAAACGAAAAGTATGCGAATCGAAATGTAATAGTGCGAACCAGTTGCTACTTGTTAATACAGGCAAGGGGGCAAAATATTTTTAAGTCGGAAAAAATCATTCGTTCGAGCATCGAACACAAGATTTTCGAATTTAACAAAATTTATGAGACATACGAAAAATTGTAAAAGGTGTAAATTGTGCTCGATCGAACTCAGTTAATGTACCGTAATATGGGGTGAATAGGAACGAAACTTCCCGGACATACAAATAAATTCATTCTAAATATATGTGATAACCAATTAAAAAGTGAGGGATGCAAACAGTACTAAAGGCTGGGGATGAGGCTGTATTAGTTGATCGTATTAATACATGCAGCGATTGGGGCTACTCAATAGTTTCACTTACCCAATAACTACTAATGAAGGATAACACTGAACAGGGCTGAATATGTATTAAATTCTACTTCTGCAATTCGAATATAATTTCTTAAAATAAATGTTAATTTTTCTTGATTTCAAAGTTGTTTTCTAATTTTTAAAAAGGCATATCTTTACTTAGATATAAAATGAAGGCTTCATTTAACAGTAACTATGTGTTCCTATTCCTCCCTTATCGGTATTACCTGTTTTTATTAACCCTATTAAATTTTGAATCGGAATAAATAAAGATTATAACATTTGTCCCGACCGCTAACTTCGGGGTGAATCGGAACACCATTAAAAAAAATAATATATATATAAACAGTAAAAAAAGTTTCGTTTTTGCTTAAAAAAAAAAAAAAAACAAGACCGAAGTTTCTAGTAGAAAAATTAAAAGATTAAAAAATCAGTTGATGCTGTTTTTTCAACGGCAAGTTGAAAACTGTTCCGACTCACCCCCGTTTTACGGTACATAGAATGACCATGTTGTATAGAATAAAGGAGAACATATCACAGACCCCGTCCTCTATCTCCTTCCAAAACGCACAATAGGTGAAAACGGGGAATTTTCGTAGTACTAACCGAAATTACAAGAGCTATAAATATTGACAAATCGTCCTCATGTTTTTTTTTTTTTTTTTTTTTTTTTTTTTTTTTTTGTACCTATAGCAATCTTGGTATACAAAGTCGAAAAACACCCATATTGCAGCCTTCTCCCAGGAGGTAAATGAGAGTGAGAAATTGCGCAGCTCTTGGCCCTTCCTTCTACGGACGATTCATGACTCACTACGGGAAGATGTCTGCACTGCAAGTCCTATTCACACCCTACTCAACCAGTCGACAAATGCATGAGCAAGAGAATAATTATCCAGATCCACGTGCAGTTTCAGGTACTGCGAATTCTTCTTTACCGTCAAATTGTAGCATTGTAGAACCACTGAGCTTCATATATAATACAGAGGGCCTACTCAGCAATCCGGCCAAACCACTTTCTGCTGGGACCGCATCACATTTTTCAATGAGCGCAAGTAATGAGTCCACTATTTTTCTTAATATTACAAGCATTTTTTGAAGCTTTTTTGCAAACTTTTTATTATTCCTATACCTTTTTAATATTTTTATGGGCAATATTTAACAAATGTTTGTTTATTTTTTGTTGAGCTTAACTAAAATTTCCTTTTTAACTAAAATAAATTAAAAATTTCAGATGAATTTTAGCAGAAACAATAGATTTTTAATAAAAGAATGCATCCCAGTGAAAATTGTAGCAATTTCGTCTTAATTTTATAAGAAAATTCAGTTTGAAAATATCTACCCCATACTATCCTATTGGAGGAAATCTATGCTTTGCCAAAGAATTTCGCCGGAAAATCTTTGGCATTGTATTCATGGGCGGAACGCTGGGTTCAATGTATCAGAATTGGAGTTAGCCCTCAGTGTTATTGTCGAACTCAGTGGGTAGCACAAAAAACGAGAGTATCTGTTATAGAATTCATATCCGTAAACTTCTGAGGAAGCCTATGTTACTAGCTCGATAGAGCACTCCACGCTTTGCATATGGCATGGTACTTCTGGAAAAAGGAAGGAATAACTTTTCCGACTTGGTAAATAAGTCTGTAATATCATCTGAAGAAATGCTTAACCAATGGGGTAGAAAGGAAATTTTGGTTTCAAATAAATTATTAATATCATTTTTTATTAATATCATTAAATGTGAATTCATAAATAAAGGGGGAGGGGAATACGTAAGGAAAAAGAAGTAAAAACATGCATGTAAAAGAAGGATGAAGAGTTAGTTTGAGAAATATTTGAAGATAATAGTTTCATGTCATGAAAAAATTTACGTATTTTGAAGACAAATTTAACTCATAGCTCTTTAAAAACATTGTTTATCTTTAGACGATTAACTCTTACGATGACAGACAAATTTGTATATTTTTACAATGACCTCTTAAAAACTGTTGATGCTGCTTTCTCCTTTTTGTCTTTTAGGTGATCCAGCTACTCTTTCCGGAGGATCAATATATCATCCCATGGTGCACGACTCTTCAGTACGTATACGTGCACATTTTTCGCATGAAATAAGTGAATATTTAACTTTTGCAAAATATGTGCACCTATTTCTGAATAAAAGAAGTTCATTTCATATTCTACATTTGCAAAAATTATGCATTTTTATGAACTAAAGAATCTGTAAAGTAAAACTTTTGAATAACTGACACTTCCAGAGCACGGAATTTATCCACTGTTCGGGGGAGTTCGCTAAAATTAGATAAAAATATCACATTATACAGAAATTGAGAATGGACAAACAGAAGCGTTCACTAAACAGAGGTGTCTGTTATTCAAAACTTTCCGTTATGAAGGTTTTATTGTGTATTGCAATTTTGCAATATGTTAAAAATAAGTTTTCTTACCACTACCTGGATTAAACACAGCCACTTGAATTTGTTTGAGGTAATTTTTCAATACAAAAGTTCTAAAAATACCCAATTAATTTCTATGGTGGAGTTAAAGAAAATCGCCCCTCCCCCTCCCCCCCAAAAAACTATTTCAAACGGAATTTTCCTTTTTTGATTTATCTACTAACAAAATGGAGAAAGTCCTGCAACTTTGCTGCCAGTAGTTTTACCGTAAATTCACAGATTTATTTTTAACAATGTAGTAAGTATTTAAAATATTGAAAGATGGCATATATTACTTCGGGCATTTTATTTAACGATGCAATGAAAACATTTTTGTATAAACAATCTTGAAATTATAAAATTTCCACTAACATTTAAACATTTCGTAATTTATAAATTTTAGTTAGATAAAAAAATTAATTAGTTATTCTATTATCCAGAGCATTGTAATTATTTTTGTATTTTTGCTCATATTCTAATCTTATAGTTATTGGCTTATATAACAATTTATATTTTTCTCTTTACAATTGTGTCTATTTTGATTAGATACAATAAAATTTCTAAATAACGGACAACTTCGGAGCGTGGATACTGTCTGCTATTCACAGGTGTCCGTTATTGGAAAAACTTCAGATGTTGAAAAATTGCTAAAAAAAAGTTTAATACTTCATTAGTTGACTTTTAATTGTTCTAAAACCTCTATTATATGATTAATCTGAAATTAGAATTATTTTAAAACAATAAAACGGAAATAAAATTGTGCCATACTTTATCCAGTGTTTATTACAAAAGTTTGCTTTTGCTTGCGATTGCATGCAATTTGTTTCTCAAAATAAAGTTTAACTCTGTCAGTAATTGTAATTGTTCGGAATCGTTTTCGATCTATATAAAAAAAATTAACTATTTGGAAAAAGACCAATGGAAATCTGCGTAAATATAGAGGGACCAATGAAACTCTGCAAAGGTACCGCAAAAATATGCAGGAGGAGGGTAATCATCGTGGAGATACGGTTCTATCGTCAAAAGTGATGCCAACTTTGTGCTATTTGGCGAAATTTCCATAGATTCCCATTGCAATTCAATTGGGCCCCTTTTTGTTTAATTTTTTACTTTTTTTTCTTTAGCCGTAAGTATTGCTCTTATCAAAAACTTTAACCATTCAAGATGAAATGTGTAGTATTCCTAATGAAATCTACCTAAAATGCAAAAAGTTTAGTTACTTATTGTGGTATTTTATACTTTTACTTTTCAGGTTAAACGGTAGATGGCGCCCCTTGTCTATTCCATGGAATTATGTAAGGAACATAATGTATCTACGTTCCAGATAGTTGTTCTGTGTTTACAATATGTGTATATGTCGTCTGTAGTGCCGTCAGTTTTATTAAATATGTTTGTGTGTAAAAAGTCGCCCACCTCGATTATTTTAGTACTGTTCATTGCCTTACATTTAAATGCTTAAAGATAGTATAATGGCGACGAGATGTTAAAAGTTTCTACCGTAAAAATTTTAAAGGAATAACGGCGCGCCCAAGAGAAATGGCTTCTTCTTTCGTTTTTGCGTTCGACAAACATACAAGGTAACAGCAGCTTTCCAGAATATATCAGCAGCTTTAAAACAAGGGGGTGGTAAGTACATTGAATTTTAAAGTACTTTTTTTTTCCTGTGTTATTGCATAAAGAATACGATGTTTTCATTCAAGGAATATGATGATAAAGTAGAAACATTTCAGGCTTATATTAAACGCCTGGAACAGAATTTTATTCTGAATGAATTAAAAGAGGAAAAAAAAGTTGCAGCCCTTTTATCTTGCATGGGCCCTAAGCTGTATAATTTACTGAGTAATTTATGTTTCCCTAAAGAATGTGAAACATTAAAATATTCGGAGATTGTTGATATATTGATAAAGCATCTAAGGCCCGCCCCCAACAAATTTATTGAAAGAATCAAATTTCGTAAGTGTTACCAAAATGAGTCGGAATCAGTTCAAGATTTCGCTGCTAGATTAAAGAAAAATACAACTTTTTGTATTTTTACGGGTGATACATTAAATGAAAATTTACTTGAACAATTTTTACGCGGTTTGAAAAGCGAAAGCATTCAAAATAAATTGATTACGCAAGTAGAGGATTTAACTTTTGAGAAAGCAGTGGAGAAAGCTTTATCCTTACACAATGTAGATATTGAAATTTCTGAAATTAAAAATAAAAATTTCAGTATTAATAAAATTTCCAGTTCAAAAAATGTACACCCAAAGAAATTTTCTAACGACTGTCAGAAGTCAAATGTCAACAATCATATAAATAATACAATTCCTGAAGCAAATAAAAGTAAATTAAAATGTTATAGATGCGGAAATACTTCCCATCTAGCCAATTCATGTAGATTTATTAATGCTACTTGTAAAATATGTAAGAAAAAAGGCCATATTGGAAAGGTTTGTAGAAGTAAAACTTTCCAAAAACACGTAAATTCGGTAGATACAGTAAATGTATTAACTATAAAAAATACAGGTGCAAATCCTATTAAATTATCTGTGTTAATTGAAAATAAAGCCAGAGCGGATATGGAATTGGACACCGGTTCGGGAATTTCTGCTGTTCCTTTAAAAAGATTTCGCAGAATTTTTCCTGATTATAAAATATTTCCTCCAGATGTTCAGTTAAAAACTGCAACTGGTGAAATTTTTAAACCTGTAGGTTATGTTGAAGTAAATGTTACTTATGAAAATAAAACAGAAAAGTTAAAATTATATTTGATAAAAGAAGATACTTTTCCATTATTATTTGGCCGCGATTGGGCCTCTGCATTCGATATTTTTCCACATAATTTAAGATCTGTTTATGTTAATGAGACTGTAAATTATTCTGATAAATTACAAGAATTGTTAAATGATTTTTCTGATTTATTTTCTGATAAAGTAGGGGAAATTAAAGGGTTAAAGGCAGAGCTTTACCTTGAAAAGGATGCTACACCCATATTTTGTAAAGCTAGGACTGTTACTTATGCACTACGTGCTGCAGTCAATGAGGAATTACAAAGATTAGAAGAAGCAGGTATAATTAAACCAGTTACAAATAGCAAGTGGGCAACCCCGATTGTTCCAGTGGTAAAATCTAATGGTAAAATACGCTTATGTGGAGACTTTAAAGTCACATTAAATAAATATCTGAAAGTAGAAAAATATCCCTTGCCTAAAATAGAGGATATGATAGCTACTTTAAGTGGTGGTGTTCATTTTACAAAAATTGATTTAAATCAAGCATACCTCCAATTGCCCGTTGATGAGGAATCCCAGGAATTATTAACCATTAATACACCTAAAGGATTATTTCAGTTTCTTAAATTACCAATGGGTCTTAATAGTTCTCCTGCTATATGGCAAAGAAAAATCGAGCAAATTTTAAGTGGAATTGAGGGAATTACAATTTTTATTGATGATATAGGAATAACTGGGGAAACGGACGAAATTCATTTGCAAAGGTTAAAGCAAGTATTAGAAAGGTTGAGAAATTATAATATTCGGATAAATAAGGAAAAATCATTCTTCATGGCAGATGAAATTACTTATTGTGGGTATAAAGTGGATAAACATGGTATTCATAAAACACCAGATAAAATAGAAGCAATTGTAAATGCCCCTAAGCCAGAAAATGTTTCCCAGGTAAAAGCATTTCTTGGTCTTGTAACTTATTATGCAAAATTTGTACCGAATTTATCGACAATTGCACATCCTTTGAATAATTTGCTTAAAAAGAATGTAAAGTTCAACTGGTCTTACAAATGTGATCAAGCGTTTAAAAAAATAAAAAGAGAAATTACTTCGGACAGAGTGCTGACGCATTTCAATCCTAAATTACCTTTAATCTTAGCTACGGATGCTTCTCCATATGGTATCTCTGCAGTTCTTTCGCATGTGATGCCAGACAAGACTGAAAAGCCTATTGGATTTGTATCCAGAACCTTGAATAATGCCGAAAAACGGTATAGTCAAGTAGATAAGGAGGCATTAGCAATAATATTTGGTGTTAAGAAATTTTTTCAATATTTGTACGGTAACAGATTCACTTTGTTTACTGATAGTAAACCATTAGTTTCAATTTTTTCACCTTCTAAAAGTATTCCGGTTTTATCAGCTGCTAGAATGCAAAGATATGCCATATATTTACAAGCGTTCCAGTATGACATCCGCTATAAGAAAACTACTGAACACGGTAATGTCGATGCACTCTCACGTCTTCCATTACGTAGTGAAGATTTGCCCCACGAATATAATTCAAATGAAGGACTTGATGAATCGGAAATCATTCAAATAAATCAACTTTCTGTTTTACCTTTAAATGCTAAATCTATTGCTTCAGCTACAAAAACCGATCCTCTTTTGCGACAAATTTTTCATCACCTCATTTCTGGTTCAGAAATTCCTAAGAATTTACTTTTTGGTGGTAAACAAGAAGAATTTACTCTTCAGCATGGTTGTATTTTAAAAGGTTGTAGGGTAGTTATCCCAGAAATCCATCGACAACAAATATTAAAGGAATTACATTTTGGTCATTTTGGTATAGTGAAAATGAAATTTTTAGCCCGTAGTTTTGTATGGTGGCCAGGAATAGACCATGATATAGAAGATATTGCAAGAAATTGCTCTATTTGTGTAAATTTGAAAAATAATCCTCCTAAAGTTGATAGACATCATTGGGAATGGCCTACTGCTCCATGGCAGAGAATTCATATTGATTATTTTGGTCCTGTTAACGGAAAAATGCTTTTGTTAGTGGTTGATGCTTATAGTAAATGGCCAGAAGTATTTATAGTTCCTAGTACAACTTCAGAAAATACAATTATTTGTCTTTCTTCTCTCTTTGCACGATACGGTTTTCCTATTTCTTTGGTATCAGATAATGCTAGGCAGTTTACATCTGAAGAATTTGAAATGTTCTTAAAAAGTCATGGTGTAAAACATAAGTTTAGTGCACCGTACCATCCATCTACAAATGGACAGGCTGAGAGATATGTGCAAACGGTCAAACGTGGATTAAAAGCCTTAGCGTCTGAACCAGGTACTTTACAAATGAAGCTGAATAACTTTCTTATGCAGTACAGGAAGATGCCACATGTTACAACGGGGGAAAGTCCTGCATCTTTATTTCTAAAGCGTCACATAAGAACAAACATAGATTTGATCGTGCCAAATGTTGCAAATTTTGTTCATGAAAAGCAAACTGCAAGGAAATCTAAAGTTAAAGTAAAAGAATTTGAAGTCAACCAGAAAGTAGCTGTAAGAAATTATACTCCAGAAGCCAAATGGAAAATTGGTCGAATTGTAGCAAGAGAAGGAAAATTACATTACAGAGTTCAAGTTGGTTCGAATATTTGGAAAAGGCATGTGGATCAAATAACTAATGTAGGAGAAGATATTTCTTTAACCAATGATCCAAATTCAGAAGAAAATGTTACAGAAAATTTTAGAAGTGAAAATACAAGTGTGAAGCAAGATGATTTTCCACCCTTACAGTCAAGTTTCACAGATCCGCAACCAGTTTACTCTCATGTTCCAGTTGTTCCAGATCCTACTCCAACTGACTTTCATAATCCTGATTCTTCGAGTTCTGATTCAGCTAACTCTGATAATATTCACCAAAAACCGTCGGTTCCTACTAGTGCTACAGTTGATGCCCCTGAACATGTAAAAACTAATTCTTCTTCTTCTCCACAGGTACTTAGAAGGTCCAGAAGACATCGAAGAGCTCCTGACCGACTTCATTACTAAGTGGGGAAGAGCTGTGGTATTTTATACTTTTACTTTTCAGGTTAAACGGTAGATGGCGCCCCTTGTCTATTCCATGGAATTATGTAAGGAACATAATGTATCTACGTTCCAGATAGTTGTTCTGTGTTTACAATATGTGTATATGTCGTCTGTAGTGCCGTCAGTTTTATTAAATATGTTTGTGTGTAAAAAGTCGCCCACCTCGATTATTTTAGTACTGTTCATTGCCTTACATTTAAATGCTTAAAGATAGTATACTTATCTTCCGAAGGGTTAAGTTCAGTGCACCGGAAGAAAGGAGGTTCATTCCAGGCGCGGTAGGAATTATTTTCTCAATCTCACCCTCTATATTTATTTTTCATTCTTTATTGCCAAAATTACAGTCCGCTATTCGGAAAGTCCGTTAGTCAGAGGTTAAACATACAAAAATTTAGGTTTTGGGAGTGAAGAACTGTCCGTTAAATAGAGGCGTCCGGTATTCGGGAATGTCCGTTATGTATGTTTTACTGCATATTGATTCTAAATTATTTATTTCTAATCTGAATCCGAAATAGCTAACGCCTTAATGTACTGATGTAAATAATTGTGACATAAATAAAACTTTTAGATGGATGAAGAGCAAAAGCTTTACTAATACAGTTTATTTTCTTTATATCACATGAAATTTTTTTTTATTGATGTTTCGGAAAAACGCTGTACTAACTTCCCGAAGTTATCATTATATGTGTATTAGGGTGGATCGATTGTCTATGGCGAAAAAAAAAATACCATTCATTAAAATCTAACTATGCGGAAAAGATGTTCCATTGTATGGAGATTAAGGGGAAAATAATAAAAAAAAATAATTTTAAAATTTAATGCTGCCACAAAAAGGTTGAATTTTCGAAAAAATTTGAAAAAAGACCGAATTTTGGTTAGGTTATTTTTCTCAAAAACTAATTATTTTAATAATTTTTAAAATCCAACAATGCGGAAAAGCTGTGATATCGTATGGAGGTTAAGTAAAAGCAATAATAAGTAATAAATTAAAAATTTAATACTGCCACAAAAAAGTTGAAAATTCGATAAAATATTGAAAAAATGGAAAAATATCTAATTTTGGTTAGATTTATTTTTGACGCAAAATAATCATTTTAATCTCAATCAAAACCTATCTTTGTGTAAGAAATATTATATTACATGGATATTAAGCAAAAAATAAATAAATAAATAAACTAATTTCAAAATTTGATACTGCTGCAAGTGATTTAAAGATTCGAAAAACTGGCAATTCCAGTTTCTTCAGTTAGGATTTGCCTGTTTGTGTATTGTGTAGCTTAGTGTACCTTGAATATTACTGTACCATGGCTTTGTTAAAAAAATAAAAATAAAAAGAGAGAGAGACAGAGAGATATGAATTACACCCTATTTGGTTCTGGCTTTGCTATGCCAGTAAATATGCTCTCTATTACAAAAAGCTATAAAATTTATATATTGGTATTTAAAAAATAACCGAAGAAAGGAATCGGTCAACATCTATTTATTTCCTGCCAGTGAGAAGGAGTTGCTAATAAGTTACAAGTGACCTGTGAATGAGATTCAATCTCAATAATTTACCACAGCAGCATTTTAAGAAAAATTAAACTGTTTAACGACAAATATTGCGCTCTTCTTAATTCTTGTAAAACAAAAAAAGATATTGAAAGCTACTACACCCTTTTGGACCATTTCCGAAAATACTGCCTATTTTTTCAGTTCAATAGATTTGAATATGAATACTGAGTGTAAACTAAACCGACGTATTGAGAGCAAACTCACTTTTCTGAATCATCAGCTATCATTGAAAAGCCAAAATGCTGCCGGGCTAGGTGTCACATCACCTGTAGTGACAAAGATTGGCTCAGCCAGAATATGAGATATGAATTACACCCTATTTGGGTCTGGCTTTGATATGCCAGTAAATATGCTCCATATTACAAAAAGTTATAATATTTATAATTGGTATTTAAAAAATAACCGAAGAAAGGAATTGGTCAACATCTATTTATTTCCTGCCAGTGCGAAGGAGTAGCTAATACGTTACAAGTGACCTGTAAATGAGATTCAATCTCAATAATTTACCACAACAGCATTTTAAGAAAAATTAAACTGTTTAGCGACAAATATTGTGCTCTTCTTAATTCTTGTAAATCAAAATAAGATATTGAAAGCTACTACAGTCTTTTGGACCATTTCCGAAAATACTGCCTTTTTTCAGTTCAATACATTTGAATAAGAATATGAATACTGAGTGTAAACTAAACCGACATATTGAGAGCAAACTCACTTTTCTGCATAGTCAACTATCATTGACAAGCCAAAATGCTGCCGAGCTAGGTGTCACATCACCTGTAATGACAAAGATTGGCATCAGTCAGAATATTGGACAGTTTGGGCACTTCCGACCAAGCAGGTGCTGCCATCGTGTCTGGTGCACTTCAAGATGTGGGCATTATCTCACAAAACTATGAATCGAATGCTATTGACAGAAAAAAATCGGCATGACAAAACAAACCAAAGACCACTCCATCGTTTTAGTCATTCTCTTTAGTCATTTGTAAAAGACTGTGATCATGGCCATTTTCTTTAAACTTTAATGGGTGTAAAGACAGACTACATCACTTGAAAACAACAGAAGAAAAATCATAATAGAAGCAGACTTGAGCTTGAAAAAAGAACTTGGTTCCGAATACATCGGCCACATATATGTAAATTCTGGGACAGTACCAAACAATTTGAAAACACGACGTATATTTTTTGTGATGTGTTAACAATAATATACATGTAAGAAAGTTGGTTGCGATGGTTGTGACGGATTATCTGTTAACATAGATGTTAAAGGATGTATTATTCGAAGTATGGAACTGATCTTCAAGCGTCCACTATAATGGTTTTTGTGCTAATTACACACCAGTGAGGTTCCACTATGTCATCTTTTTGCAGCGTGGATGGAACCGCGGCTGGGCAAAAATGTTTCACTGGTGAAATAGAAAGATTATTCGCAGCATGTTAGAAGCTTTTTGTATTTTCATTTATGTCGGTATATGAATTCTAAAAGAACGCGAGTGAAATCAAACGGTCTGCTGTAATCCTAATCATTACATTATAAAATATCTATATTTTCCATTTACCAGCTTTTTGACCTTTTGCGACGGATTACATAAATTTAATTAAATAGGAAAATGTGTCGAACCTCCACTAACTGACGGATTTAGTAACGACATGATTTCAGAAGCAATAGGTAAATCCAGCAATCATTCCAGTAGCAATAACATCTACTATCAATAATATCTATTCACGCAACTCTCATTCTACAAAACTAATAAGCAAAAGAGTCGCGGAAGTATTTCTGCTGTGTATGGACCATATATAAGAGACGGTTTTATAAAAATCGAATTGAATTACAAAATCTCATGTCGATTTTCAATACCGAACGTCATTATCACCAATTGCAATGTTGACGATTTTTCTTGATTTAATACTAATGAAGCTGTTAAATAAGAAGCTAAAGTTTTTATCTTGTAATCAATTAAATATCCCCTCATTGCAATAAATGTTAAAAATACTAAAATTCATATTTTATTTTACCAAAAAAAAATTGTACCGTAAAAATGTTTAAATACATAAATTTGAGCCACATTGCAGCAGATTTAAATTTTGAATCATTTTTCTCTTACTCAGCATATAATATAACATCTTTTACGCATAGGTAGGTTGTGGATAATTTTTTTAACTATTATTTTGAATCAAAAATCATCTAGCCAAAATTAGGTCTTTTTTCACTTTTTTTTCGAAATTCAACCTCATTGTGGCAGTAGTAAAATGTTAAATTAAATTTTTTAATTATTTCTCCCTTAATCTCCATCCAAGAGAACATCTTTTCCGCATAGGTAGGTTTTGACACTGTGAAAATTTTTTTTTTATCCACCCTAATGTGTATGCGATTGAAATATTTTGTAAAATAACACTGATCTACAAATTTTGGCTTTAAAAAAGTATTTTTAGAGAAAAATAGATTTTTTTATTTATCTTCATATGCTGAATAGACAAACAGTAATTATTTATTTAAATTAATTTCCATTTATTAGAAATAAAAAAATACAAAATTATGCAAAAAATATCAAAAATTATACTGTTATTCTAGTCATTAGCAGAATTTGGATGGCGTTTTTTTCGCTGTTGTCTTATATTCTGCTTCTAGAACATCTCGATAAATAGTCCAAAAATAATCCGCCAACATTTAAACGTTGCACTTACCCTGATATCGTTTCGTTCTGTTTAGAAGTAATGTTAAGAACTCCCATAAAACTACTGATATCTTTAAAAAAACTGAACTTTCAACCATTTCGAAATATCGTGTTGACTATTTTTGTTTAGTACGGAAAACTGTTATAGCCACACCACTTTCTAAAAGGCTGTAATGTTGCATATAAGTTCTGCTTTGTTCTTTTGTAATTCCAAGTCCCTTAAAAGATCATTTAATTCAACTTGAGTTATCATGTGTGGCTGTGATGATGTAGTAGGTACTTCATATTCTAACATTGAGGAAATTGATGGTGAAGTTGATGTGATTTCATCTTTATTTTCGCCAATCTTAGGAAGTTTCGGAATAGGTAAAGATCGCCGTGAGGCAGAGAACGACTAGCTGCTGGTATATTTGGATAAACTGCAACACATTTCTTTTTAAAAAACACCTTTATCTTTTCAAAATACATGGGTTGGCAAACAGAAATAACAATCAGTCACGTGTTTTGTCGATTCCCGCAACTGCGACAATTTTTTTTTTGAGGGGGGGGGCGGGTTACTTATACAATTTCTTAAACCTGTATCACACGGATTGCAGCAGAAATGTGGAACCCAGCTTTTTTTTGTGTTTTATGCCTCCGTTAAAGCAGCAAAAATGGGCTTTTTTTTCTCGTAGGCGATATAGAACATCTTTGTTTACTAAATATCACTTCTCCGCAAATGTAACAAAAATCGTCGGGATTATTCACATATTTCCGAGACATTTTGCTATAAAATAATTTGTAGTTTTTTTTTACTTTTAGCACATTTATTATTTAGTAATACAGAACAGAGCACTAAAGTACGATATTTTTAACATTTGATGCCAACTAACAAAGTAAATATGAACATTGTCAAGTTGTACAATCGTAAAATTTTGGAGATATTTTTAATTATTAAATCGCATTTAACATGGATAGACAAACAGAAGTTAGATAAAATTATTTAGGATACTTTGCATTGTAGTCTAGTGTAATTAACAATACATTAATCTTTAATACATCTATTTGGTAAATTGTAAAAAGAGCAATTAATATTTATATTTATATTTATTCATTATTACTGGTGGTAGAGCTAAAGTTAAGTTACGGATCTTACATTGATTATAAGTTAACCAATAAAATCCATTTTAAATTATCTTTAAAAATTTAAATAAATCTGAAAATAATGACTAGTACATTTTCATAAATCCGACACCTTATTCATTTTGCACCTATAGAAAGTGCGGGAGAAGTTTAAAGAAGGAAAAAAAAACATTTATTTCGAAAAAAAACGGACAAACTTATTTTATCTCTTAAAACTAATTTGTGGCAGCATTTAAAGTTATTATGTTGAAAAACTGTAATTAAAAGACAAAGGGAGAAGGAAAGGAATGCATTATTTCAGGGGCTATATAATGCAAATTAGTTTCTTTCAGTAGTACGCCATTTGCTTTTTAAAAGTCTTTTAACTAGCACATTTCAAATAAATAATCGTTTAATCGATTAGTATTCTCATTCTTAATTATCGTTAAAACTTATGACCCTGATTTTTTTAACTGCACATTTTTTAACTTTGTAATAGAAAAAGCTCTCTCTTGTCAATTTCATGAAAGTTTGTCATCATATGAAAGTTTTACACATTCAATCAAATCTCTCATGTATATTTATGTTATTTATTAAAATTTTTATAGACTGGTTGGTAAAAACATTCTATTATACATTTATTTAATAGACTAGAATAGATGTTTAACCTGTTCTACGCATGGGAGTACATGAATTTAATTCTATACGAAAATTAAAAATAAAAATCCACACAATCAATCTAAAATTTAATTTGTTATGTTTAGGAATCGCCCGTTTGACAGTTTGAACTTCATTTCTTAAGGTTATGATAGAATATTTAAAATATGTAAATATTAAGGAAATATGTCCATTAGCGGTTTGTCATTTTTTTCAGAAGTAAAAAAATATAAAAGTGTATGATCATTTTTCACTATATGAAAGAAACATTAGCATAGAAAACATCTAAATAAGGAATAAGGATTTTCTTGTTAAAGTGTTGAGATGTTCAACAAATATTTGATTTCTATTCCTGTGCATTTTTAATGGAACTTAATTTATCATATTACTATGACAGCAGATGAGAGAACGATACCTTTGGAATAAGGGGATAAAAATATTTGTTAATGTCTGCGATAAATATTTAATCCCTTGTGGACGAGTGACCCGTATACGTGTCGCAAAATGTGTTCAGAATCCTTGTTTACCCATAATCAAGATTTTACAATAAAATTTGCCTTATTATTCGGAGTATTTTTTCGATAAAGCACAATTTTGTATTTTTAAAAACCAGTGAGAAAACATTAAAAATTTCGTAAAAGGGGGTTAAATGTTAGCTCAATCAAATAATCAATTTGCACGCAAAATAGAAGAATTATCCCAATATCCGGACAGATTCTTGTAAAGTGGCGCAATTAACATGTATGTGTCACATTGAACAGTGAACATCTAGAATTGGTTCGAACGCGTGTGAAAACGAGTTGAACACAAAAAGGCAAAAATTTATTAAAAACAATAACAAAAAAGTACTATTTATAAATCTCAATTTTTTATATCGTTCATGGTATTTACCAACATGTGTGCCAAATTTCATAGCCCTGCGCTCTATGGTTTCCAATTTTATGAGGTTACATAGACACCAATTGGATTTTAATAGGGTAAGAAGAATACATATTTTCATTATTTCTTCAAAGATTATTTGATTTTTAAAGCAGCCTTTCAGGTAATATTCCAATTATTTTGTAATGCAATTTAGTATAATAAGTTCGAGGGTCCCTCAGAGAGAATTTCTTACGTGTAAATTTTATTTTGCATATACCTCGAAATTTTTATTTTTTTTTTTTTTGAAGTTATTTTTAGTATAATTTACCATAATACATTTGATTTATTTAATTTCTATTTACATACAAAATTTACATTTTGATATTTAAAATGACTAGTTGCGCCTTGTTTACCAACAATACTGAGGCGATAAATGCAGTTTATTTTAATAAGAATACCAAAGCTCCATCGTCGAAAAATATCTCAAATATAAAAATCTTTCGCTATCAGTGTTGCACAAATGCTAGCATTTGATAATCACAATAAAATTATATTCATCTTGAATGTAGATATTATTTTTGGAAGTAAATGTGCATGACTTCTATAAATACATTACTAACAACAGCAAGTAGCGGTTTATATAAGTTGGTGATTGGATATTAAATAATTATAATTCATAAAATAGATTAAAAAAATCGAAAGAATGAGTAATAGACGAAATATGTTGTTATTTTGATATTATTTGTTAGAACTCTCTAAGAAATTCATTCATGCGCTAAAATTGAAAATCCAACAACATTAAAATAATAATAATAATAATAATAAAATAAGGATGGGTATGGGGTAGAATTTTACTCGGTGAAAAAGCAAAACGAAACTTAAAACATTCAACTACGTTGGGTTGGATTTATTTATTTGCTTATATTTTAATGCTGAATCCATTGAAATTATATGTAACTCGTTGTTAGAAAGTTACGATAGATGTTACAAATAAAAAGTCGAAAATGACACACTATAATAGAGTACAACTTATTTCCGTTTATTTTACATGCCTTTTACTGACATAATATTTCATAAAATACATAAAAAATCCAAAGAATGAGTAATAGACGAAATATGATTTTATTTGTGAAAATTTTCCAGGAAATTCATTTATGCTCTAAAACTGAAGATCCAACAAATCACCCCCGCCCTCCCCCACAAAAAAGCTTTAAAATCTTTAAAAAGGGGGGTGGGAGAGAATTTTACTCGGTAAAAAAAAGAAAACTAAACTTAAAAAAATTAACTATGTTGTATTGGATTTACTTATTTGCATATAGTCTAATGCTGAATAAATTGACATTATATGTAAGTCGTTGTTAGAAAATTACGATAGATGTTACGAATAAAAAGTCAAAAATGACACATTATAATAGAGTATGTTTTAGTTACGTTTATTTCACATGCTTTTTACTGACATAAAATTTCATAAAATAGATTTTAAAAAATCCAAAGAATGCGTAATAGACAAACGGTGTTATTTTGATGTTATTTGTTAAAATTCGCTGGGAAATTCATTTGTGCTCTAAAACTGAAGTTCAAACAAATTTGCCCCCCCCCAAAAAAAAAAAATCTTTAAGGAGGGGAATGGGGTGGAATTTTATTCGGTGAAAAAAGCAAAACTAAACTTCAAAATTGGCTATAATGAGTTTGATTTACTTATATGCATATATTCTAATGCTGAATTATTTATATTATTTGTCATAGCAAAACACTATTTTGATTGTGCTATCAGGTTTCTATAAAAAAGTTGTGGTTTGTGAGTAAAACATGTTTTTATATAAAATTGAAGACATTCAACAACTTTATAACCGACCTTTTTTTTTCGTAGACCTTCTGCTGTTATAATGATACGTCAGCAAACTCTTATGTTCACAATGAAAGCTGTCTGATCGTATAACATATGGCCTTTTTTGTTATAACAAGATAGCTCGTTTATAACTAACGATGTTTAGACCGTTTGGAAGTTAATGAGGCGCACAGGATAGTGGGAACCTCTGTTTGTTTATTTAATATGGCTGTTAGCAATATTTTCCCTCATACATTATGTACACTTACTAATAAGTATAAAAATCGCTACAAGTGTTGCAAAAAATTATTTTCTTCTGAACAATCTAACAGCAAAAATTTTATCATATCCTTTATTAGTTTTCATTTATTATTCTTTTTTAATTGTTGTAACTTAACAGTCAATTATCAACTATTTTCAATGCAGTTATTAAAATAATTTAATAATAGATACTTCCGAGACAAAAGACATGGACAATAGATACAAAGTTAAATGACGCTTTAATTAGATTTTTTTCTTTTAAAGTTTTAGTGCTTGCAATTACAATAATCGTTGAAATAATTTCTTATTTAAATTAAAAGTTAATTTTTGTGAAAAAAAGCTAATATAAATGTACGTTGCAGTTTGCTTCCCAAAACATCCAATTAGTATTATTGCTATAGTAAGCATTCTCCCACGAGAACCGAATGACTCGTACACATTTGTTTATCTGCTGACGATCAGGTTTTATCCAATTAGCCTGATAGCAAAGAAAAGGAAAATACATCAGATTCGTTGTGGAACTGATACCGGGCAGACGGCCCAAAATCTCTCCACTTAATGTCTAAGCGCAACCGGCCGACGAATGCGCCCCGGACTTACTCGGAATGGCCTAAGCTTCCCCCTTTTACCCTGATATGCTGTACATAGATTTATTTAGCCCAGAATTCCAATAAACTTTAGTAATATTATTAAGTAATGACTCCTACAATTATAATCTACACCCACCACATGGGGGCCGGCCTATGAATACTGTATTAAGTGGCCTTAGACGCTGCTAACCTGAACTGCAACTTTCAGCGTCAGATCACCTGCTTTACGCTGCTCTGCATCTTTCGGCATACGGCATCCGCGTCTGTGTTTGCCCGCACTCTATTTGTTTTTCAAGAAATTACTGCTCGGATATTGCGAACTGCGTCGCTCTTCTCCATAGTATAGCGCTCCTGGAATCTAAAGGATTGTTGTCTACGCCTGTTGCGGACATCCAGTGAATTCGACGGCGGACCTGATCTCCCTTTCTGCACCTGTCGCTGCAATTGGCGAAAATCGACTCCTTCCCGGCTGTGTTTAAACAGTGGTTCTTCACAGTCTCAGCGGCGCGCGATATTGTGTTTTTTTCTCTCTTTCTGCTTTATTTACATGGAATATAAATGCTCCTCCGGCTCTCATTAAGAGCGGGTTTTTTTTAATTGGATACAGTATATGCAAGGTAAGCGATTACCCTTTTGATTATTTTTATTACGGTGCAATTGATTTAATATATTTTATACGAAATGCAGTTAGCCGACATATCTTTTATTCGGAGCCAGATTAAATCGGCCAGAACTGATAAAATTAAACTGCTTCACCAGCTAATTTTTTCATCCGACTAACACCGCCAGATCCGCCAAAATTTACGATTATTTTCCGGGTTTCCTTTTGCAACCGAAACTCCAGAATATGAGGCGAAATTAAAGGAGATTTCTGACACTTTTGATAAGCTACAGTTAATTACTGTAGCGAACCTGCTAAATCTCGATATTTCGGGAGAAATTCCCGAGTTAGCTAAACGCATGGTAGATTCTTTAATAGACATCTCTAAATTGAAATCTTCATTTGACAATGCCTCGAATTCTGAATCAGATGAACCCAAAAATACTTCTCATATCAGTACAGAGACAGCTAACTTCGCATACGAAGACAGTGATACACAAACCGAAGCATTTCACCCTACACAACAACATTCCATTTCTTTTCACGACTTAGAGCATCTTATAACACCCTTTAGTGATGAAAACACGAGGATATCAAAGTTTGGATTGATCGTTTTGAAAAGCTAGCGAACTCTTTTAAACTTTCCCATTTTCAAAAATTCTTGTTTGCGGAACGTGCTTTTCTGGGATCGCATTATTATACGTTCAGGGTGAACCTAACATTTCCTCGTATCCCTCACTTAAACAAGCGCTTTTGCGCGAATTTTCGAAATCCGTTTCCCCCGCAGAAATTCATAGGTTACTCTCGGTGCGACATAAGAAGAATTCCAAGTCATTAATGGAATACTTCTTAAAATTGAAGGAGTTGGCTCAAAGAGCAAATATTGATGACATGTCTGTCATCCATTACATCATCCAAGGTATCCCAGATCCACCGGCTAACAAATCTATTTTGTACGGATGCTCGCATTTAGCCGATTTTAAACAAAAACTTCTCATATATGACGAAATTTCTGCTTCCGACCCGCATCCTAAACACAAAATTCATCACAATACACCTAACCGTGTCCCTCCCCCTCCCACTCCTACCCCCCCGAAAGATAGAACGCGTAAGCTGGTCTGTTTTAACTGTAATCAAACTGGACATGTTTGCTCAGTATGCAATAAGAAAAATCTAGGCCCTAGGTGCCATGCTTGCTCCCGTTTTGGCCATGTCACTTCCAAATGCAATGAGCGCTTTACTAAGCCTCAGAAACCGCCTGAGACCAACCCCCTTCCCGCGTGGTCACTTCCGGAAAAAAATCGACAGGTTCATACCGTCGAACTCACTCGCTCTTCCCACAGTATGCAAAAATCGGTCAAAATCGCTGATTTAGACATTAATTCCCTCGTGGACACGGGCAGCCCAGTTACGCTTGCCCGCGAGGATATTTATCGGTTATCAGGATCACCACCTCTGGCACCAGTACCCCTTAAATTTACCGGATTCGGTAGTGGCGATGTTCGCCCCAATGGCTCTTTTTCTACCGATATTGAGATAGACAGTTCAGTCTTTCCCGCTAATGTTTACGTTATCCCTCTTGCTCATATGTCCCACCCTTTTATCTTAGGAACAGACGTTATAAGTCAAGGTACACTTGTATGTAATGAGAGTGGTATATCTCTGACAAAACAACCCCAATCAGATATTTTTATTAATCTCATTAATGTCAGTGATGATATCCCTGATGTAGACTTAGTTCATATAACTGATCGCGCAGTTCGCGAGGAAGTAGCTGATTTAATCAAATATTACCGTACCACCAAATCGAAATCTACTAATTTAAAAATGTCTATCGTATTGACCGATGATGTCTGTCAGCGACCGCGTCGAATGTCCATAGCTGAGAAGGAAATTGTCCGGAATCAAATTCAGCAGTGGCTACATGACGGAATAATCCGATCCTCTTCCAGTGATTACGCCAGCCCTATCGTATTAGTCAAGAAAAAAGATAATTCCACACGCTTATGTATAGATTATCGTACCCTCAATAAAAAAATTGTTAAAGATCGTTTTCCCCTCCCCCTTATTCACGATATTCTCGATCAACTGAAACAAGCAAAAGTCTTCACAACACTTGACCTCAAAAATGGATTTTTCCATGTGGATATCGACCCCCGCAGCACCAAATACACAGCGTTTATTACACATGACGGTCTCTACGAATTTCTCAAAGCCCCTTTTGGCCTTACATCCAGCCCTGCCGTTTTTTCAAGATTCCTAGCTTGTGTTTTCCGCACACTATTAACGAACGGTACTTTGATTCAATATATGGACGATTTTATAATCCCCTCAGAAACCGAAGCCGAAAACCTACAGAAACTTCAACAAGTCTTACAGACTGCGGCCGACTATGGTTTAGAAATCAACTTAAAAAAGTGTCAGTTTCTACAGCGAAAAATTGAATTCTTAAGTCATATCATTCAAAATAATACTATTGCGCCTTCCCCGTCAAAAATTAAAGCGGTACTACGCTTTCCGGAACCCACAAATGTCAGACAACTCCAGTCACTCCTTGGTTTGACAGGTTAGTTCCGAAAATTTATTCTTAACTATGCTTCTATCGCTCGACCCCTCAGCGATCTCTTACGCAAAACATCGAACTTCGAGTTCGGACAGGAACAAAAACACGCGTTCCATAGCTTACGTCATATACTCACGAGCGCCCCGCTGCTACATATTTTCATTCCCGGTTCAGATTTAGAGGTACATACAGATGCTAGTAAGCTTGGATTTGGTGCTGTTCTCTTACAAAAAGCCGACGATGGTCATTATCACCCGATTCAGTACATGAGTAAAAAAACATCCCCCAAGAAGAAAAGCTTAGTAGTTATGAGCTAGAGGTTCTAGCGATAATAGAGGCACTTAAAAAATTCCGCGTCTACCACCATGGGACACAGTTTCGAATTATTACGGACTGTCAAGCGTTTCAGAAAACTCTGGACAAAAAAGATTTGACACCGAAAATAGCTCGCTGGGCTCTCTTCCTCCAGGAATTTGACTTTGAAATAAAGCATCGGCCAGCGACTAAGATGCCGCATGTAGACGCTCTCAGCCGCTATCCTGTATTAAATATAACTTATGATGAATAACTTTAAAATTATGAGAGCACAGGAACAAGACCCATTTCTTGCTGGTCTTAAAACTGCAGCAACGGACACACCAATTACTGATTTTGTTGTACGTAATAATATTTTATATAAAATACTAAATGATCGTGATTTATTGGTGGTCCCCGAGGCTATGCAAATTAATGTACTTCGGGATATCCACACAAAGGGTCATTACTCTGCTAAGAAAACGGAAGAAATAGCGTCTCAAACTTTTTTCATTCCTAATATATCGGAATTATCACGTACAGTAGTAACTAATTGTATCCGTTGCATCTTAGCTACAGAAAAATTAGGGAAACAAGAAGGATTTTTACACCCGATTCCTAAGGGTGACCACGCTTTAGACACCATTGTGATTTTTTAGGACCACTCCCTTCCACGAATAAAAACTATCAGCACATTTTCCTCGTCGTCGACGCTTTCACGAAATTTTTATGGTTATACCTCGTTAATTCAGTGTCTGCCAAAGACGCCCTGGATAAACTCAAGCTGCAACAAGTCACATTTGGAAATCCTAGACGAATAATTACGGATAAAGGTCCTGCATTCACGTCTGCTGACTTTAAAAATTATTGCGACATAGAAGGTATAGATTTTCACCCAATTACAACTGGCATTTGCCGCGGAAACGGCCAAATTGAAAGATATATTCGATCCATTATTCCTGTTCTCACCAAACTCTCTTTAGACGATCCGAAAAAGTGGTATAAACATGTACCTGCCGTCCAACGAATTTTAAACAGTACAACTTCTTCGGTAACTAAATATTCTCCATTTGAATTACTAATGGGTGTTACTATGAAAAACAAAGATGACTTACGAATAAAACAGCTCTTGGACCTCGAAAATGTAGAAATGATCATGGATCATAAAAAACAGTTACAAGAGAATGCCAAACTTAATATTTTGAAGCAACAGGAAATTAACAGAAAACAATTCAATAAACGACGTAAAACGCCATCCATATATCAAATAAACGATTTAGTAGCAATTAAGCGTACTCAATTCGGCAGTGGATTAAAGTTACGAATCAAATTCCTCGGACCATATAAAATTACTGCTATTAAACCAAATGATCGATACAGCGTCATGAAAATTGGGAATCATGAAGGCCCCACTGTCACAGAGACGTCAGTAGACTATATGAAACCTTGGTCCATAACGCGATAGGGAAAACGAAACGAAACTTTCTCCGCGCCGAGCTATCAATCAACCACACCCCCCCTTTTTTGACAGCTGCGGAGAGCCCACATTACTTACTGTCAGCTGGTTCGTTTTTTTTCTCTCTCCTGTGTAAAGTTTCTCGCCTGTTACGATAAACAAACACTATCAAGATTTGTTGTGAAATATGCATTTTTTTTACCTTTCACCGTTTGTTTACGAATATTACTGTGTATTATTCAAGAAATCATATTTTTCTCCATTTTTTTTATCATGTGTGAATACGGCCAGCGTTCTTCTCCAAGTTTGTGTAAATGTGCTCAGTGCACCAATTTTATTTTTGTGTTGTTCTCCAGTCACCCAAACTGTGAATTTACAGTGCAATCAATCAGTGTGCTCGCTTATGTGTAAAGTGAACTGCCAAGTTACACAGTTTTCTCATCTAATAGTGCTGTTTTGAAACTACAATTTTTATTAGAAGCACAATTCCTTTTTTTTTAAAAAGCATTATTATTTTTTTCGTTTGTGAAATATGCTCCACGATTATAAACCTCTTTTTTTTTCTCTGCACGACCATGTTGGTGACAATATGCCAATGTTATCATCACATTTTTTTATCACTCGTCCTTTCGCTGACAACACTTTTGACTATTGACTATAGACAACTTTGGACAGTTTCACCAGGACTGCCAACACTTTTCGAAAAGAAACTATCGTTATTATCTCCATACTTTCAGCTCATCATATTGTTGTAATATATATTATCTGATTGTTATGTATATTATTATGTTTTGATTATTGTGTATTTTATTATGTAATTTCTTCCCTGTATATTGTAATAATGTGCCCCCCCGTCCCCAATTTTTTTTCTCTCTCTTTCTTGTTTTTTTCCTCTCTTTTCAGTTATAGTCTAAATTTTATTGTCGTGGCACGGATGAATTTAAACTCGGTACAACGGAGGGAATTTTTTTTTTTTACCCGCCGCCCAGACGGGGCAAGAAGCGGTAGAATTTTTTTTAAATGTTATATGGGTCGTGTGCCTGCTTTTTTTCAGACGGAAATTTCGCAGAACATCACAAGAACAGACGGTTCTTGTTGCCTCTTGTGAGAGTAGCATTCAAGCAGACGGCTTGATACGCACAGACGGTGCTATGGCTAGTCACGCTGTTTTGTGTTGGTTTCGTTTTCCTTCCGTTCGCAACTTGTTTTGTTTCCGTGTACTACTTAAAGTTAATTTAACTTTAATTAATTCTGTATAACCGAATTTTGAAAAATTCACCGTTTTTTTCTCTTTCAGTTTGACAATAATTTAAATTTTAAATTATTTTTATTTTCTCTAATATATTTTTTTTCTCTCTTTGTGTTTTTTCTTATATATATTTTTAAAATACATGTGTGAGGGCGCATTGTCGTCGATGGCCGAGTGTACGTTGCAGTTTGCTTCCCCAAACATCCAATTAGTATTATTGCTATAGTAAGCATTCTCCCACGAGAACCGAATGACTCGTACACATTTGTTTATCTGCTGACGATCAGGTTTTATCCAATTAGCCTGATAGCAAAGAAAAGGAAAATACATCAGATTCGTTGTGGAACTGATACCGGGCAGACGGCCCAAAATATCTCCACTTAACGTCTAAGCGCAACTGGCCGACGAATGCGCCCCGGACTTACTCGGAATGGCCTAAGCTCCCCCCTTTTACCCTGATATGCTGTACATAAATTTATTTAGCCCAGAATTCCAATAAACTTTAGTAATATTATTAAGTAATGACTCCTACAATTATAATCTACACCCACCACATAAAGGTATTAATTCGAAATGATTGTGAGCAAGGAAGACATTTTAAAGGTTTTCTTTAAAAGATAATTGAAGAATTTTAAAGCAATTAAATCAGAAATGGTTATAAAGAAACAGTGCTAAAATTAAAAAAATGTTATCATGAATGTCATTAACGATACTACATTACGAACGTTGATTTTATTTAATAAATTCAAAATGAAGTTTTCAAATAATAAGTGTTAGTATAATCAAATTTATAAAAAGTAAAATAAAAATATCTACATTTGAGTGTTACCAGATAAAATTATTTTCATTGCTACTTTAATATATCTGAAAATTCAGGTGGAAGAAACATAATTACATACTATGAATTTAAAAAAGCTCATATTTTACTTAAAATGTGTCAAAAATAATAAAGCACGTGTTAGAAATTTAAAATATGCATTTAAAAAACAGATTCATTAGTATTTTCAGCCTGCAATTCTCGTAGCATTCGTCAGAGAATATTTTTATAATTTTGCGCTATTACATAATTATAAATACGACACTTCGTTTAAATTGGGAGAAATAATATATGTTAATCAATCAATAAGTTATCTATGAAGTCATATTTCATGAAGATACCGGAAACATAAACCATAAAGAAATGATCTGCACAAAATTTAACTACACTGTAAAAATTGAAGACCCAAATTGGGTTGAAAGATTTGTGGGTATAGTAATGTTCCTAAAATGGTACAGTAAGGATTCCAAAATGGTAGAGTATTGTTCCCAAAATAGATAACCCAAAATGGTTCAAAACAGAGCATATCTTTATTAACATTAAATTAATCAAAATTTCTGAGGTATAATGTATATGCTATCTAACATATTTTAATTGTTTTAATGTCATTAAAAATCAGACTTTTTAAAAACGATTTTGTGCTACAAACTGGACTTTCTGAATTAGAACAATGCTGTACCCAAAAATCTTTCAACCCAATTCGGGGGTTTTGATTTTACAGTGTATTTCCTTACACTAAGAAAAAATTGGCATCTAGAATCTAAATTGTGGCTCTAGAAAAAATATTTTCCTTTATCCTTACGAATTCTACTTCCCTTCGATTGAGAGTTCTAGAGTTTCATACTGTAATATGAGAGAACTCCGATAATCAAACAATAACACCTCACTAAAGAAATGATTCAATATCTTTATAATTATAATTAATTTTCCAATTAATTTTCAGCAGTGAAGTTACGCTTGAAATTATTGAATATTTAATGCATGAATCTTCACTTCCTAATGTGAGTAAGCGTTGGACCTACACAGTAAAAAAAAAATGTCCAAGCCGGAAATCGATCCCGGATCCTTTGGAATAGCGGCCCAAATGCTATTAATGTTATGAGTACGATGCCGTGCTTGGCATCTCTCATTCATACATGTTGGTAAATCTGCAACTGCAGAAAAACTTGGCATCGTCCTCGTACCTTAAATAGTAATCCACTCGGAGTGCTAATCCAAAGGTTACGGGTTCGATTCCCAGCTTTGATAATTTTCACTCTATTGATCCTATGCTTAACTATTACTCACGGTTATTAAATATTCAATATTTTTTCGTCTCCTTGAAAACAAGAGACTAGAAATTCTAGATCATTTCGTCTATTCAGCTTAGTTTTTAATCCTATTCACATAGTTCTGACAATTATATATCTAGATTAGGATATCATAAAATGACTAACTATTCGTTCTAGATGAAGGCAGGATTTTACTTCCATTGTAGTCTGTACTTGAAATTAAGCTATGTTTTATGCAAACAGACTATAAATTTAATAATTTGACCTCAAAGAAAATTAAGAGTTTTGATTCATATTAAAATAGATCCAATAAAGAAAGATAATTTGTTCGGTATGTATGATTTCACTTTTAGAATGTATTGCAACCTAATAATAAAATGCTTCGGAATGACAAAAGGGAACTCAATGAAAGAATCAAAGATCATAAAACAAATATAATACTTTACCTTCATTCCACAGCTCTGTCAGGCTTTTTTATAATCAGAATATCAGAATAGATTTTCATGAAGGAAAAAGTATATATCTAACATCTAATGCTACGCATTCATCAGAGGTTCCATGGAAATCCTATATATAGGAACTGCATTTAAATATTTTTTCTTTCAATAAGTTGAATTCAAGGCACTGCTCCTTCTATTTTCAAGTATCCTATTAATTATTGTTTCTTCAATTTTAAATGAAGTAACGTATTTGTATGAATGAAACTGTAATAATAATATTATGTATTATTATATACATTATTATTCTCTGACGATCATTATAGGAATTGAAGGGCAAAAATACATAGAAATTTTAAATAAAAAAAAAATATTATTAACTTTTAATTTCTTTTTTATTATTTTTGACGTCTTTTAACTTAAACAGTGGCCCCCATAAAGTTTATATTGTGTGTTTTATTATAAAAGCACTGTGAAATATTGCATTTCGCTTTAATTTACTCTGTTAAATAAGGTCTAGATACGCACGTCCCTTTACCGTTTTGAGAAAAAAATTAACGAGTTTTAATTAATATCTCAGGTAATTATGAATAAATTAAACTCTTTAGACTTAAAGGTACTAGGACTTGCCGCGTACAATCCTCAATGAAATTTTGAGATTTGTACGTGACATAGATTTATCTAACATTTGCTGCATTATCTAGTATTATCTAACATTTGCATAGATTTAACTAACATTTATTTAACATAAAACTTTTGCTGAGTGCGATAAAGACGAAAATGTTCTTTTCATAGAATAGATAGATTTGATGTAAGTAATTTAATACCCTTTCCTTAAAAAATACTGAAAATGCCTTGACACCGTAAATATGTTTTACAAAAAAAAAAAAAAAAAAAAAAAAATTCACATGTGTTTAAAACGAACTGAATTAGCTACCATTTAGTTGTAATGTTTTGACGTAACAAAGTAAACAAGACATTCGATCTAAATGCTAGAGAGCAGGGTAAGAAAAAACTTTTTATATATATTTCTTGACTCAAAACAAGGCTTTTAGAAAACAAATGCTATAAATTTTATCATACACTAACGTTTAGTTTTATAAGTATAAAGAAACAATACCATTCAGCAAGATTTCCTTCTCTAACTTGTTGATTTAGAATGATAATATTTTAATTAAACTAGTCGCAATAATAATTAAAATTAAATATATAATTTTCATATGCCAATTTGAAACAGATAATAAGAATTCCGTAATATAAAAGACATAGTTGCATAAACTAATTATGCATGAAATATCAATAATGGGTTTCCGTTATTTACAGAGAATTTCTGCATACATATAACTAAAGTTAAAGATTTTTGTTTTTGTTGTTTCTTTGTTTAGATAATAATACTGAAAATCATTTTCGCATGCAGTTATTTTCAGAAGTTGTATGAAACCACAAATATTCCTCAAACATTATCTCTTCTGAAGTTTAACATTGACTTATTTAGTACGTATCAAATAAAAAAAAACTTATTCTTTAAAAGAAAACGGTTCATCCTAAGAGATTCATTAGTTAGACAGTCAAAAACGCAAAAATACAATTAATGAAAAAAAATGTTCAAAACCTAAACAAGTAAGAAAAATCATACGTTAAGCATAGATTATGAAGCACTTTCCAACACTTCATGAAATCTTCAACAAATCTTCTTTATTTGGGTAAATAAGGATATAAAGTCAAATATGCATTCCAGTACTATTGAACAGCCCTGTATTTGATCTGTCAGCTAATATACATACTATATAATGGGAAAATTTAGTTTAGCAAAAAATGCCCAGTTGCTTCAAATTTCTCTTTCAACAATTTATACTAATAGATAGAAACATACTTGAATACTTTGTTCAGCCATGTAGTTTGCCTGGTACCTTTATTAAACTTTAGTGTTAAGATAAAATTTAATTTAAACTAAAACACTCTTAAAACAACTGAAATCACTTTCTTATAAATTATCATTCATAGGATCCATGTACCCAATTATTTGCGTGGCCCTGTATAGTATTTTATCTATATTCTACAAACATTTCTTAGTAAATTTAATGCAGTTCAGCTTAAGAATGCATAATTTATTTAAGAATCACCTTTTAGTAATTTATACTACTATTCAGTAACGTTGGCGAGCTTTTTTGGATAACCCCTGTATATTAACTATAGCATTTATACACACCATATAATATGCATAAATTTTGTGAAACTTATACGCGCATATCATAATTAAAATGCATTTCATCCATCCATCAGCTATCATCGGATATATATACAGTAGGGTGGAGCGAAAAAAATTATTTTTTAAAAATTGAAAACGGGTAGGTGCCAAAAGTTGCCTTTATACTAGTACATCAACTGCGTGAAATTTTTCCGCTGAAAAAAAATGGCTTGAGTCTGCGCTTTTGCTCCAAAAATCGAAATTTTGGGTAAAATTTGTCATTTTTTGACATTTTTTCAAAAAAATTAAAAAATTCCTACAGAGCTCATTATTATTTAAAAGTGCTACTTATACCTTTATATCTATCTGCTTAACATATTTAAACTATAAAACAATATCTTTATTCCGTATAGCTGGAGCAAAACAGACAACTTTTGGTAAGAAAACGGCATTACCACTCTATTGGAGCATACAACGAAATGTTGTTTTGAATGCATTTCTTACCTATCTGCTTTCAAAACTCTTCTGTATATAACTCGTAGATGTGGCTGCATTTCATATCCCACCCGTCTCAGCCACCCAGCAATCTAGGCCACGTGTTTTATTTATGCATTGAATTGTTATTTTTTCCCGAAGAAGAGCATAAGTTTCCTATGTATCAAAGTAGTTTACCTCATCTTTGTTTTCACTGACATTGGATGCTACTGGTGTGACCTTCTGCATGTGTATTTTTATACCTTGTATAACAGAAGAGGAAGCTGAATAATGTATTAGGAATGTTGCTAATTAAACCTATTTAGCAGTCTATTATCTTGATTAAATTTTCATACAATTGATACATTATAATTGGGAGTTCTGTTACAACAACATTTTTTCAATCAATTGCATTATATATATATAATGATATACCTAAAAATTCATTGTATGAATTCAATTTCTAGTATGTCATCATTTACTGTACCTATTACATTGAATATATTTTGAGAAGCTAGCAGTTTAACATTATGACGATCCTCACAGAGGATTGCAAATAAAATTTGCGTGTAAAGCAACAACATTTCGAAAGAAGTTTAGTACTTGTTTTATATCGTTTTCTGTGTTGTTTCGTAGTCGAGTAATTTCTAATAAGTTTTAAGGCCTATTCTTTAGGTGTGTATTACATTTGGTCTAAAATATCCCGCGATATAAAGTTTGATTATATATTTTGTGAGTAAATCTATAGTCTCTGATTGCCAATCTATGCTTATATAAAGCGAAAAATTATGAGCTGTTTTTTTGTGCGAGATGTTTTCTAAATTCCTATTCCCCATTTCTTCTGAGAAATAGCTTTCCTTATGAATCAGCCTTGCAATCTCCGACAGAAATTTCTAGTCTGTTCTGAGTATCTTTCACTTAATTTGAGAAAATAATTTTTCAAAATTATTATATATTTTATAAAAAATTGCAATAGGAAGTGAATAGTACGTATACAAAGATTTTCTTATTGATCCAATGAATTCATGTAGATTATAACGTTTTACATCGACTTTTCTAATAATTGACGCAGAGGAAATTCACTGGAGTTGAAGTAGCAAATGATCCATTATTATACACAATTCTAAGCTTACCCAATGCAAAATGGTTCACAGCGACAAATAGAATTCTCCTAAATTTAAATGAGTACTTATAGTTGATTAGAGTCTGTACATTCTCACAAAAAGTACTATGCATTATAAGTTTATGCCCAGGACAGTTCACCATCAAATGTTGTTCACTTATAAAATGGGGATCTAAAAGTTAATAGGAAATTACCTGGCTATGAAAACACTTAGAAAACGGCATTAATGCAAAAAAAGGTTACTTCAACAACGGTTGTTCTGCACGTGCCAAACAAATTCCCATTGCAATTCTCTCTGATTATCACCAGAAATCACACTAAACAGCTAGCTTCTCAACATATACAAAATACAAAAGCAGAATAAATGATGGCATACTTATAGTTGAAATACCTGAAATCAACTTTAAAGCAGATCATTAGGTAAAAAATATAATTGACTGAAAAAATGTTGTGGTAACAGAACTTCCAATCACTTTCATCAAATAGATGTAAGTTTGATAAAAATAATAGATGGCCGAATAGATTCCTTTAATAATATTCCCATACATTACTCTACTTGTCATTTTTTTACACAAGCTGTAAAAATATACATTAAGTTAGTTACAGCAGCGTGTGGATACAAAGAACAGATAAACTAGGTGGATGCATCGAAAACATGCCAAATTTTGATACAGAAAATCAGAAATCAATTTATAAATAAAACGCTGTGCTAAGATGATCGAAAAGTTGGGACAGGTGGTATATGAGATATAGCCACCTCCATGACGTATGTCCAAGGTAGTTTTGAAAAGAAAAGCTGTATTAAAAATAACAATCCATTGTATGTCCCAATACAGTAGTAATGCCGTTTTCTTACCAAAAGTTGTCTGTTTTGCTCCAGCTATACGGAATAAAGATATTATTTTATAGTTTAAATTTGTTAAGCAGATAAATATAAAGGTTTAAGTATCACTTTTAAATAATAACCAGCTCTGTAGGAATTTTTCAATTTTTTTGAAAAAATGTCAAAAAATGACAAATTTTACCGAAATTTCGATTTTTGGAGCAAAAGCGCAGACTCAAGCCATTTTTTTCAGCGGTAAAATTTCACACAGTTGATGTACTAGTATAAAGGCAACTTTCGGCACCTACCCGTTTTTGATTTTTAAAAAATAATTTTTTTCGCTCAACCCTAATATACAGTACTTCGAAAGGAATGTACTATTTGAAATCTTTTGTGTGTCCCCGTAAATAGTATGCACTTTATATTAGGGAAGGCAGTATCGTATAATTTATACTAAGCCTCACTGACATACACCAATTTTATTATACGTGAGACAGTTTAATTTATTTAAAATATATCACACACAATTTCCCCTTTTGCCATTATCTAATGGAATTTTTTTTGTGTGCGGTCCTGCAAATGAATAATTGCTACATTTTCACTTTATATTTTATAGAATGCATATTTTAATGCAGCTCGTAAAAGCATGTAAATTTTAATATGTTTGACGGGGTATAACATCTTTAAAATTCCTTTGAAACGATTTTCCCCCATAGGCCTAATGTAATGGGAAACTTTTGATTATCCCTGTAGATAAACTAATACTCATGGTAGAGACTTCTTTTTCAATAGGATTCGTGCTAGGGTAAGCGTTAATAACGTCCTAAAATGTCATGGCAATCCGAGTATATTTACGTGAATTAGAGCGCAGACAGATGGACAGACGGACATACAAACCGAATCCATAAGCACTTTTCAACTTTGTTAGAAAGTTCTAATAAAAAATGATCGACGATTTTGATTGTAACTATGATTCAGAATATGTCTGTTTAAAACATTAAAGAAAATGTAGTTGTTAATTGTACCCAGTGGTAGGGAAGAAAAAAAAGTTGGAAATTGTACGTGAAACGTAGCAAATGAGGTGTGTTCGTACGATAACGAAGGGGTTCGAGCGATAATCAAACAATACCATCATTCTCTCTCTACCACCATTATGTAATGGAATACATTTGTGTGGTCATGTAAATCAAAAATAAATGTTCTTTGTATCACAGATTGTGCAAAATATACATTATAATGCATATTTCATAGATGCATATCATCAGTTTTATGTTCGAATAACTGTAACTCTATTAAAATGCATTTTAAACTTTTTCCCCCATTGACCGTAATGTAACGGAATACTTTTGATTGCCTTTGTAATTGATATATGCTGCCGATTTTCATAAAATTTCAAATGACTCGACAAAACTATGTAATAATTATATATTGTAAATTTTAAACGATTAAAATGTATTTGAAACTTTTTCTTCATTGACCGTAATGTAGCGGAATACTTTTGATTGTGCCTGTAATTGATCTATGCATCCGATTTTCATAACATTTTAAATGACTCGACAAAATTATGTAATAATTACATATTTTAAATTTCAAACAATTCGGTTGGGTAGTTTTTGCGTTGTTATATGCGGACAGACAGACAGACCGACGGACAAACAGACGGACAGACGGACGGACTGAACGGCAACTATAGGTGCTAAGTATTTACATAATTATGAACGCACCTAAAAAGGCCAAATTCAGAATTAATTAGGGAAAGATGGAAATTGTTTTAATCTACTTAGTTTAGATCTAGAATAAATATACTAAGTTTTACCCTTCGTAGAAGGTGAGCGTTAGAAACTATGTACAAATTTATAGTCAAAAACTGTTTTTTTTTCATAATAAATTTTATAACAATATCTCAAAATCACTGACTTTATCAAAAACATTGTCAGTATCATATTTGCAGAACTTATAATTGTGAATACAATAAGCACCTGCACTTAATACTTTTGTTGGTCATTAAGGTTGCAATTCTAATTTAAAGTTTTAGCCCCGTGGTCAGAGGCTTGAGATTAGAATTACATCTAAACTCAACGGATTGAAACAGTTTCCAGATTGTCTTAAATTAGTTCCAAATTCGGCTCTTAAACCACTGGGCTATAAGTGGTAGGAAAGAAAACGAAAACTAAATCAAATTAACAGTTCCTTATTTCATTATTGTGCAAGTATTTATTTAAGCGTATATGTAATCGTATGATTGCGTAATTTTATTTTCAAAAGGATTATACAGTTTGGCTAGTGCATAAGTATTTATGCCTAAAATTCAGTTTATCCCCATTTTCGGCTTTTTCTTGTCCATTGTCTAAGGTGAATATCAATAAGTATTTTAAATAAATTTGGCGAGGAACAACAGCCTTGTAATTACTATAAACGTTAGAAAATATTCATACACTTTTCTTTCAATCAATTTACAGTGTTCATAATTACGAATTTTATTTATTACATTTCAAAGAATTCTTTAAAAAAATCGATTTTATTAAAATTCCTTTATAAGAATTTGAAAAGGAGAATTAGTGCCTTAACTTACATTCTACATTCAATTTCTTAAATATGGATTTAGTTATTAATAAAACATTTCAAATAAATATTTGAAGCAATTTCTTTAAAATGGGCATCGAAATTTTAATTTCAAATATTTATTTTCAAAACTGCTTCCTCAAATTGTTACAAAAGAGTTTTAACGTTTTTGAAATTTTATGTTACATCATTCTGATTTTACTAGTGCAGGAATGATGAGTTTATTAGGTCAAGATTTCGTAAGAGTAAACGGGTTTTGCATGAAACGATAAACTTTTCAATGTTGGGATGACTGACAATTTTGAGCATTACAGTCTTAATAGATATCCTCAAATAATTTAAATGAAAATTCTGTTATTACATCGTAATTGATAGCAAACAATAATTTTTGTTCATATCGTTATATATCATACATATTTTAAGTTCAGTGTTCTAATCCTTCAAGCATCAAATAAATAATAATCAAAAGTTATTACATTATGCTTTTGGACCTTTACCGGATTTCATAAAAATATTACTGCACTAAAATCATATTATATGCAACATTTTATTAACAAATCTTTTAGTTTGATTAAAACTCCTTTATGATAATTTAAAAACGATAATATCTTTAACTTTCATTATAAATTCGTTTTCTTAACCCTTTGCGGCGCAGGATAAATTCATTACTTAAGTATTGAAATTAATCACTGACACCAGAATTTGAAAACAACTTTATTTGTAAATTAGAAAAAGCAGTATTTCGCGCATTCAATGAACCGTAATTTTTTTAAAACAAAATTCTGGTGCCTATATGGCGTTTGAGAATTAAAACTATGTGGTTTCATAGATATACAACCGCGCCGCAAAGGGTTAAACGTAGATTTAGTTATTGAAGAAAGAATTTCAAGTATAAATTGTTTCAGCTCCATTAAAATGGACATCAAAATTTTAATTTAAAATACTTATTTTCAAAACTCCTTTCTCAAACTGTTAGTAAATAGTTCTAAATAGTAAGAAAATTTATGTTATATCATTGTTATCTTTTGCTAGTGCTGCAATGATGAGTTTATTAGATCGAAATTTCCTAATAGTGGCTTGAAACGAAAAAGTTTTCGAAGTTGGGCTGACAGACGACCTTGAGTTTCAATGTCTAGATAGATTTCCTCAAATAATTGAAATGGAAGTCGCGTTATGCCATCGTCCTGTAATCGTCGTGATAGTAAACATAATTTTTTTTCTCCATTTCTTTACTTATTGTAAGTTCAGTAAATAAAACCTTTAAAATTGAAATAAATAATATTCAAAAATTTATTACATTATGTATTTGGACCTATACTGGATTCCACAGAAATATTACTGCACCAAAATCATTTTACATGCGAAATTTTACTAACAAAACATTTAATTTTATTAAAACTCCTTTATAAAAATTTAAAATGGAGAATTACTCTGTTTAATTTTTATTAAAAATTCGTTTTCTTAAATGTGGATTTAGTTATTGAAGAAAACATTTCAAGTAAATATTCAATGCAATTCGTTTAAAATGGGCATCAACATTTTAATTCCAAATATATTTTTAAACTGCTTTCTCAAAATAATCACAAATAGCTCTAAATAGCTAGACATTTTATACTATATCATTGTGATTTTACTAGTGTTGCAAAGGTGAGTATATTGCATCGAATTTTTCGTAAGAGTGGACGGGTTTTGCATGAAACAAATAACTTTTCGAGGTTGGACTGACCAGACTGCTTTAAATTTCAATGTCCAACGATATTTCAATGAGATAGATTTCATGAAATATTTGAAATGGAAGTTGAGTTATATCATCGTAATGGATAGCAAACAGCCGTTGTTTCTTCATATCGTTTATCATCGTAGGTAAGTCCTTCAGTATTTCAGTCCTTTCAAATCAAGAAAAAAAATGATAATCAAAAGTTATTACATTGTGTATTTTGATCTATACCGATTTCCATGAAAGTATTACTGCAGCAAAATCATTTTATATGGCAAATTTTATTAACAGCCATTTCAAATACTGTCAAGCATCAGTATCCCTTTTTAGTACAGTAAGGCCTGATAGAAAGCGGTATATAAGTTAGTACATAATGTTTCAAGCCTTTTTTAAAATTTTCCAACAATGCTAAAAAGCGTTTATGCGTTCGGTTTGTCTTACCATCTGTTCTTGCTCTAATCCCGTAAGTATACTTGGATTTTCATGCAATTGTACAAATTTATTTAGGGTCACCCAGGCATGTTTGGTAATGTTTATGATGTATGTGATATATAAAGCTCATTTTAAAGGTCACTTAAAATAATTCCATTACATTTTGGTATATGGGTAAAAATCATTTGAAAATATTTTAATGAGATTACACTTTTCATATGTATTGAAACAGATATAAATCACTGAAATGTATTATAACTGAGATAAAATAAGGAATTCATTGCATTTGTCATTCATTTACAGGGACACAAGAAAGAAATTGTCTAAATTACTGTCTTTGAGTAATAATTGGTGAAATTGCATTTTAAAATTCGGTATGCGCTTTAAAATTTAACAAATTTTTGGCGTGGTACTCACATATATATTCTATGTCTCTCCCACAGGATTACACTAATTTATTTACACATCATTCTCCATACTAGCGAAAGATGCTGAAGTGGAATTACCGTATTTACTCATGTATAAGGCGCGCTTTTTTTCCAAAAAATTAGGGCAAAACTTCTAAGATACACGGAATAATTTTTTACTGTTGGATGCAGTCGAACAATATACATATGAAACAAGAAATTATTCAAAGAATATATTAAAACTCGGAAAATGTTACTTAATCGAAGTATTACTGCATATTTATTTCATTCCTTGCAGTTTTTATACAGCAGAGCTAATGACATTATCTAAACGCTAATTAGCAATTCTCTTTACCGTCACACATTCCTATTTCCCGTCATTCTCTTACAATCGAAGTCTAAAAATGAATTTTCGTCTTGTTTTCTAGTCTGGTGTAACGTTTGTTTCGATTTTTTTACTGAAATCCTTTTGGTCATTCTTCATTAGCGTATCAAATTTATGGTGCGCCTTATATACGACATTTTAAGAAATCGCCATTTTTACTTGTAAATTAGGGGTGCGCCTTATACACGCGTGCGCCCTATACACGAGTAAATACGGTATCAACTGAGTTATATGTAGTTCTTAATTTAACGGAATTTTGGTATATATCTAGTTAATAGATACATATAGACCGAAAGGGTATAGCACAGTCAATCATCTCATCAGTTCACGGCTGAAAAATCAAGGGTTAGTTAAAACTCGATTCAGATACTAAATCCCAATCGATCTGCGAAGTCATATCTTGAAGGAAAACGCATAAAAACCCTATTTTAGTGGTTAACTTAAAAATTTCCCATTAATCCTATAAATCAACCACTAAAATAAAATTTTTAGGTGTCTTCCACCAAGAATAGCCTTGGCAGACCGATTATAATTTAATACGTGAAGAGAGATTTAACTCCTAGATTCTCCTAGATTTTCAACCGCAAACCTAATGAGGTGATTGTATGTGCTGCCGCCTCCCGGTCTAATATCTATATGAGGATCCCAGAAGCCAAGGGGTATAAGTGACAAAATTGAAAAAAATTGAGTTAAGTGCATAGGGTATCTGGAAATATGCTTTTTTCATTTCAGGTAAAGAAATATAGGTCATTTTCATATTATTTGCTGAGTTATAGAGATAAACCACTTTTTTCGAAAAACAAACAATATTGATTAATTATACATTTAAAGAAAATTGTACTCTATTTTTTTTACCAGTTATTGAAATGAGAGTTCAAAGATTAGAATGCAACAAGCAGATGTTTCCTATTTCAATTTAGTCAATTGTTATTGATGTTCCAATTTAACATCAATTATCTTTAAACTCAATTTACTCCAAATCGACATTTTGTCACTTGTACCCCTTGGCTTCTGGGCTCCTCATATATCATGTGCAGGGCAGTTGAAAAAAAACGGGATAACTTTCCGCTTATAGATGTGGATAGCTGAAATTGGGTTTTCAAATGTGTTATGCGTTTCTATATAGTTGAATTTGACATATTATTTTAAGGTACAGTTTTACTACAATGTAAAAAAAAAATCCATTACATTTACGGCAAAACCTGCTGGAAGCATTATTGCCAGCAGATTTCGACTTAAACATTGCAGTAAAATTAAATGTAATAAAAAATTAATCTAATTTTACTGAAATTTTTATTGCAAAAACTACAGGCAATATTGCTGACAGAAGTTTTTATGGTAAATTTAAGGAATTTTTCATAGTGCAAATTTTCTTTAATCTGTTGGAAAATGTTTCATACTTGATGCATATTTTTTTTCTTTCTTGAGTTAAATAATGAAATGTGCGTCCAGTTGTTTTTCATGTTAAACAAAGTAAGTCAATACAATAAATGCATTAAAAATTAATTTTATATTTTCTTCCAAAATAAATCTAAATTATAGTTTCAATTTTACAACTATTAAATATTTTTTATCTGTTTATAATAAAACGCAAATTATAAACTATAATATTAGTTTTATTTTTTTTTTATTTTTTTAGATAAATGCATATTTTTCTTTTATAACAATGCATTAACATTTATTTCTTATGTTTCAAGTTTAGTAATACTCTTTAAAGGAAATTTTTTGCCAGTGTTTAATGTACCTTCAAGTTTTTTTAATCAGAATAAAAAATAATATTTTGATAAGTTAACAAAATATGCATTTTTAATTCACCTATTTATTCATTTATTTAGTATTGAAATAAGATGTTATAAATTAGCCTAGTTTTTAAGTTTCGGCTTGTAATTTATTTTATTTGTATTTAAGATCCATATTTTCAACTTTAAAATAAAACAGTAATTATAAGAAAGTACTTCAAAGCATAAAGTTTTTTCATTGTATTAACCCTTTTCGGTACGGGCAAAATCGTTAGTAAAATGAGAAATTATCCACTGACACTGGAAATCACAAACGACCTTTTTAGATATTTTGAATTCCTTAATTTTAAGCTATTATTGTAAAAGCAAAATTTTACTAAAGTATTATTGGTTCCGTTTGCAAATTAAAATTAGGTATCTCAGACAGGGCACAGTGTGCCGGAAAGGGTTAAAAGTGTTTGAATACTTTTTTATTAGTGAAAATGCATTACAGTAAAGCATCGTTTATACGACGATCACTTATACGACGTTTACATTAATACGACGTTTTAATGTGGTCCCGATTCATTCCTATTCATTTTAATGTAAAAATATATCTTTTATACGACGCCAAAAATCGTTTATACGTCGATTTTTCGATTTTGTACAGATTTATTTTTGCTTATTTTTCTTGTATATTTTACAAACGAGCGGAAGTTAGCAGCTAATGAATGACACTAAAGAGTGCGTTTAAATGCATTCCACATTATAAAAATGAGGGCTGGTGTTCGATTAGTCTGAAAAATCAGCTTACGTGTAACAGATTACACTGGGAGGGGCCATTCTTCTGTCGGGATGGTCAGTTTTCCCGACCTGTTTTAAGTTGCAAATAGACTATCCTTCTTACTATTGTCCGTAATTTCGACTTTTAGTAGCCAAGCAGGGTTTTTTATCTTTGACTTTAAATGGAAAGGAAATGATGTAGTGTAAATGAGGAACCTTTCGGTGAAACATAAATAAAGGTGCGCATATTTAAATTGCTTACTAATACCCTCCCCCTTCCCCGTTTTTGGTTATTTCTTTATTTTGGTTTGTTTTATTTACAAATTCATGCAAATCATCACGTTAAACATTAAAATTACTCAAAAACAAAATTAATTCTATTTTTGGAAGTGAAAATCGATTGTACGTCGTTATCATTTATACGACGTTTTTCGGTAGTCCCTTCGGCGTCGTATAAACGATGCTCCACTGTATAAAATCTTTCTCATATACATAATCATTTAAATGAACTTTTCAGACATTAATTTTTACAGTGCATTTGCTAATATGTAGCATGATGTGCTTTGACAAGATGTCAATTAAATTTTGAAAAGCTATTGAGTTTTTATTTGTTCTGTAACCAGCAAAAATATGCTTGCTAAAGAACAAATTTCTATGAAACTTCTACTGAAGTTCACTAAGTAAAACGATAAACACATTTTTCCGAAAAGTTTCAAATCTTCCACTTTCTAATCAGGGCATCATCAGGGTATGTTATGCAAATTTTGTTCAACAATACAATTTTCATAGCTGTTTAGCCATTTTTTTCCTGACTTTTTTCCTGCTTATAATTTTACGCACGATTTCAAATGCGTAATATCCAAACGTCCAAATATTTTATCCACCTCTCCAGACAATTTGGAATAGCATTAACTTGAATCTTCCAGCATATCAATTGAATTGAATTTACGAAAGGGATTTAGTTCAGCGCTTTCCAACCAGTTTTCTTTTATGTACCTGTTTCTTGGACTTTTCATTTCGGAGTACTCGCATATCTCCTAAATATATCCGACATCTCTCCATCCCAGATCCTTCACCCAACTAAACAGTGCAAGCACGTTACTTTTTCATTAGATTATCTTATTAAAAATATAATAAATCTATACAAATTACGTTGACATTTGTGACATTTTATATTTTTATCTTGCATTTTAAAATTAATATTGTTTTTTTTTTTAATATTACGTCACGCGAGCATAAAGTTCTAACTGACATTAAAAAATGACTTTTTTACATAATAATGTTCAATTTGTATCAATGAATGCATTTCTGCATTAAAATTTCGATATATATATTTTACTTCCGCTTGCGAAAGAGAATAATGTAGTTCAATCAGAAAATGTTGAAAGCAGTCGGAATAACAGAGTTCTATGTGCAAAGCAATCGCAGACATCATATGAGATAATATGTTATTATTTTATTTTATAATATATTATGAAAATCGATAATCTTTTATCTCTTGTGTAAAAGAATATATTATTTCGATAATTAAATCCTTTTTCGGTAAAAATATATAGGAAATTTTTATCTATAAATATCCTTTTAAATATGATTTTTAGTATGTCGATATGCAAAACATTTGTGTTTATTTTGATTAATGGACCTGATCCAAGCAGGCATGAAGGACTAATTCTAATTAATTTAGAATTACAAAATCCTGCAGTATGAATGGATGAAAGTTTAAATGAAGCACCAGCTCTAGACATTCTTGGTGTTAAAACAATAAAAAAAAATCAATAAAGGTAATTCCTACAAATCCAATTGATAGCATGACTGTGGGTTTTTCATAAGTTAAAAGTGCTTTTACTTAGTTATGTGCATGCTACTGGCAATACCTTGTCCCGAGCTATGAACAAATCCTTCAAGTAGGCCAATCTCAAATGATATCAAGAATAAAATAAAAGCTCATATGAAAAGTTTTCCCAATTTGCGTTTCACTACAACAGAGCAAACACAAAAAATGCTTAAAATGAGGGCGTAACTTGTAAAAAATATACGACTTGTACTTTCAGAAATGCAGAGAAAGCAATGAAGAACCAGTAAAACTTTCATATTATAGACCTATAGTTAATACGCAGTTCAACATACAATTCAATAAGCCAAAGACAGATAGGAATCAGAGAGAAATTAATAATGACATACAATTTAATTATGATATGCAAAGAAAAGGAGTGGAATCCACCGAAACTCTCAGAAATTATGACAGAAATTCCTCTGATCAGTTAGTCTTTGACATAGAAAAGGTTATAACATGTCCCAAAAGTGATGTCAGCAAGGTTTTCTGTAAAATAAAATTAAACTAATAGAACATGAAGGCACATACAGCATGGAAGAAAGAACAGGAAGCATATTGTTGCTTGTAGACAGAAGATGTGTCAGACAAAGATGGGAATGACATAAGCTCAGTTGTATCAACGGCTCTTCGGAAGTTACTGACAGTCTTTCCTCATGCTGATGGTTTAATTTTATGGTGTGACAGTTGTGTTCCTCAGAATAGAAACCAAATGATATCTTATGCAAATGCAATACTTAAACAATCTTATCCACATATTAAGGACATTATTGTAAGATATTCTACACCTAGACATTCATGTGTGCAACAAGTGGTTAATGTTCACGGCCAAATATAGAAAGAGCAATGAACGCAGTAAATTTTTTTTCGTCACTTTCATTTATACGTCTGTTTCTCAGAGCAAATTACAGTAATCCATTTACAATCCTGAGCATGAAACCAGCACATTTCTTAGATTTCTACTCATGTTGCAAAAAAAGCCTATAATCGCTTTCCGTACACAGAAATGACACAATTAAGATGCACACAACTTCTTTACAATAAACAGTTTAAGACAAGCAACTGTTGTGACCAGAATTTTACTGCGGTGAATTTGTGAAGGAGCCTCTCCAAACGACGAGGAGTATCAACATCATCTCCACAAAGCACTTTAGAAAATCCTAAAGTTGAACAGAGAAAGAAGGATTGCATGATCAAATATAAAATAAAAGACCCGCAGAACATGTTAAAATGGTTTCCGAGAAATGACAGGTTGCATTTTCAAAATATGAAGAGAAATTAGCCTAACTGTAATATAAAATAAAGCATAATTTATGAAACATTCCAAAATTTCAACTAACATCAGAGTATCAAAGTTATTTTGCTGTTTGAATTTTTTTTCTTAGGGATATAAAGTTCTCTTTTGATCAAGAGTATATCTGATTGTAATACGAAAAATTTCCTTTAACTTCAATAGAATCTTAATTTTCACTCTCTTCCACTGAAATAGCACGCAAAAAAGGAAATCTGTAGAGTTCATATTTAATATAATTAAATATTTATTCTATTATATGTTCAGTTAAATGATATGTTTAACTTATGTATATTTATTATTTGTGTGAAGATGGTTTAACTAGTATGAATAAGTGGAAGCTGCAATTTGCTGTAATTGTGCTACAATATAATTAGTAAAAAATATTTTACTATCCACTGATGTTTATTCGAAATAATCAACGAAATTTTACTTTGTTAAGCTATAAAATTTTACACAAATAAAAAAAAAATATTTTTCACGGTAGAACCATCTTTTTCAAAGGAAAACACGACATTTTAGAATAATATGATTCTATCAAATGTGTAAAATGTAAAAAAATCCAAAAAAAAATATTTACGAATTTTGATTTTGTAGAATTACTGTCTATACCTACATACGAACTTACTAATCCCAAAATTTTTTTGAAAACTCGAACTGATTTTTGGCCAGGTAGAGCCATCTTATTCTCAGGTGACGATTAATCGAACATTTAAAAAAGTAATAGAACATTAAAAGAAATTTCAACTTTTTTACTATGATATATAGCGACTTTGCAATTTCAACATCTGGAATACTTAACTAACAATCCAAATTAAATGCTTATAAAAATGATTGAAGCTTATCTATTAATATATATTAGTTATATAACATCATAACAGTTATAAAACAGCACCATACACTGTAAAAAAAAGGGTCGATCTACTAAAAAAATTTAGTAATTCTTGTAATTACTAAAAAAATTTTAGTAATCTTACTCGGTTACAAGGAATCTGTAAGAATTACTAGAAAAAAGCTAGCAACGAATAGAGTTAATAGTTTTACATTTTTAATAGCTATTACTAAAATTTACTTGGTGTGGCCGTAATAGCCTAGTGGTCATAGCACGAAACTCCAGGCTGAAAGTACCTGGGTTTGATGCTGACCGCCGCCAAATATGCACCGAATGTAAATAAAGGGATTATGAAAATCCTGTCGTAGCATTTACCATGGGTCTGAACCATCTCTGAACTTTCCTTCCCCTTTACAAAAATATCAAAATAGAGTAGGTAGCAATGTTTGGTGCTGCCATCTATTGCGGCTTTACCGAAAATCTTCCGTTTCAGACGTCTGTTTTTTCACCCACTGGATGCAGTTCGAAGGAAGCTCCTGCCCTTCGGTCACACGTAATGGTTACTAAAAATAATTTTGGAGCTATTACGTTTTAAGTTAGTTATACAAAAAATTCTTTTGTTCAGTTTACAAAAGAAATGTTTGTTTCATTTGCAAAAAAAAGCTTGTAATGGTTACTAAAAAATTCTGTGGAATACAAATTTACTAAGAAATTTTTAGTAACCTCTTGAATTTTTTTTTTACAGTGTATATTGATAAGTCTAACTCTTAAACAAATGATTTTTACTTAATGTTAACAAAATACTAACTACTATAAAACTCAGTAGCAGAAATTATTAAAATTAAACTTTAATCATACATGTATGTCGTAAAAAGTAATAAATATCAATTATTATGACAAAGTTATGAATTAATTATCAGTTATGTTAGAATTCCAAAATGAAAAAAATGAAAAATTTATTCCATTTCCACTCAATTATAGAATTTTTCCCCGTGAAATCTAAACCTGACATCATTTCACCATATCGAAATTTACATATGAGCCTTACGTATGCGACTTCCATATCTGTATTCATCTTTTTTTTTTAAATGGTATTTTAATCCGATTATTTTGAAATCATTTTAATTCAAAACTTGAAGTATCGATGCTATTAGCTGAACGGATAACTAAATCATTTATATTCTTTTAAATGTGTATAAAAAGTTGTACATGAAACCAAAATTCACTGGATATTATAATAAACAATATTCTTGCCACAGCATGTATTTTAATTTCAATTTATTTCCCTTTTAATAAAAATGGCAACATAAAGGTACAATAATCTGTTTCTTTCCGCTTTTTTTACTTTTTTTTAAATAGAAATGGAGTACTTCTGTTGCCACAATTAGAAAAACCGTATTAAAAACTACAAAAAAATTAATGTTTCAAAAATGAATTAAGATACAGCTTCCGAATAAATTGCATTTAAAAATACATATTTTCAGTATACGACGGTGTAACAAATTGAAAATGTCGATGTTTATAAGCTTAAAAATTTGCAGTAGCAAAAATTGCAAAATTGGATTTCAAATTTCAAAGTGTTGCCATACGCAAAATGACGTATGCGTTACGCACAGATACTTTATAATATAGATTGATCTTTAGTATTGATATAGTCTTTATTATATAGATTGATTTCAAAATGATCTGTTGTATTACATTTTTAAAGAAAAATATTCTTTTTTAGCATTTTTACATTATTTTTAATTTTGAACACATGTCCATACAATTTTTGTGGATAAATTGCTTTTCTATTAAGAAAATATGCATTTTTTAAAGTTTATAATTTAAGTAATATAAAAATTGTTTGGGTGAAGAATTTAAATTTTGAAATATCGAAAGCACTTTAACATTTTTATCTTCAAATAATAAGTTAATACTTTCTAATGTTAAAGACAATTTTGTTTTGTTTTAGGAAATTTTTTTAAAAAAGGAAGAAAGAGTCAAAAGACGAACAATCGCCCCGTTAGCATCTAGTCCATTTATTATAATAAGAATATTTGGAAGATATTTAAAGGAAACTTTGTGTAAATTAATATCTGATTTTAAAAGTTTAAATAATTATTTTAATAATTTTGTGTTTGTATTCTTTCACATTTGCCTCAATCATTTGTAACACATTCCAACATATTTAAAAATTGTTTATGAATTTAGATTGTCTGTCCATCCATCTGTCTGTTTTCTTGTGCTTTAACTCACATAAATATATTCTATTACAGAATTTTTACTACAGAATGTGGTATACGTAGAATTTATCTTTTATTTACATGGATACGCAAAAAAATGTCTATAGATGAAAATGAACAATAATTGAAAAATTAAAACCTACAAACAATAATTGCTATAAGTTTAATTTTAGTCGTACACTGTAAAATAAAATCTACAAAGTTACTAAAACTTTTCTAGGAAACTGGGATTCCTAAATTTTTTACGTATTGGAACAGCAAAATTTTATGTAACAAATACAGATTTGCGCTGAAAATCTGAAAATCTCTAAGGTTACTAAGAATTTTTTAGGAAATTGGGATTTCAAGAATTTTTCATGTAACTGCAATCCAGGTTACAGATAAAATTTTAGTAATATAACTGTAATTTTAGTAGACTAATTTGTAAAGTTACAGATTTCTGTAACTTTACAAAAATGTTTTTTGTAGATTTACATTTTTTCTTGTACAGTGTACAGATTAAAATTTGTAACCATACAGATTTCGAAAATTTTACATCTGTAGGCTTACAGAACTTTTTTACAGTGTAGTATTCATTTTTAGATTAAAAAAATAAAACATAATTTTGTGTATATTAATTGTGCAGATCGTATGAAGGATCGCACAAAAGTTTTAAACAAATCCGTTTATTGGCGGAAACTGATGAGTGTGCTCAAAACTTTACCATGAGTAATACGAAACTAATTTTTAGCATATTATGAAGTAAGTAACTGTGGTTTATATAGATGTCTGTAAAAAACGATATTTTAAAGTAATAATAGAAAGTGGGTTTTCAAATGCATTTTTTGTTTTCCAAATTGTTCATTTATTTTAAACTATGAATTTTTGTTATAGTATTCTGAATACTTTGGTACGTGTTTCATCATCTATGCGGCAGGCATGAGTTTTCATTTTTATTTATTAATTTTTCTACATTCTAAAAGTATCTCTATGTCTATAAACTTAATTATATTCCTTGTATAAAAAAAGAAAAGGAATATTAAATATAGTTTTCGTATATTTTCTTCCTGTTCAATGAATACAGTTTCTGAAACCAATATCATTTTTAAAATAAAAAAAGATTTTTTTTTTCTTTGGAGACTTAAAAGTTATTCAAAATATTCATCTTTTACTCCGGTTTTATTGAAACAATTTTTTTATGGAACCAAATTCTGTAATGTTATTTAAAGAACAAGAGTAATTTTTATACATCCGAGAAATTTATAGCGAAGCTTTTATTTTGTTAAAGAAAAGATAAAAAGTGAGTCTCTGTACATAAAAGAGGTATACATGCAATATATCTGAAACAAAATATTTTTTTGTGGACAAGATATATGAAGTGACAACGGACATTGTTAAAGTTGTTTTTGAAATATTAAATAAATTTGCGCCAAGCGAAAAAGAATATTAAACATACTATATTATGTTATAATATGTTTTAGTAACTTGGAATGTGTTTGCAAATTTACGACGGAAAAAATATTTCACATGTATAACTTCATTTTAGAAACATATAATTGAAATTTTTATCTTTAGAAATTCATTTCATAATTTAGTTTTTTAACATAAATAAATAAATAAAATAAAATAAAAAATAAAATAAGATCAAATTGTGTGATATGTTGTAATTTGCTTAATGAATTTTATTACTTATTTTTCAGTAATGCTTTTGCTGTAAGTTTTTAAATTTAAATTCTTAGTGCGTTTATTAAAACTATTTTTTTAAATACCTGTCTTTAAAATTTATCATGACATGTTGACATTCTAACTCATTTTATAAATAGAAAGTTCTTAATATAAATTTAGAGTTGTAAAAAATGCATTATAGACATAGATATTCGTTTTAACAAATATTATTATCACTGAAAGTATAAAAAAATATTACTATTAAAAACACATATTATCATAGCTATATTCAATTTTTCTACCTATTACTTTCACTTAAGGATGTTGAAATCTGGATTTTGCTTATAACTGGTATTCGGGTCATATGCTTGACACCGTGGCTAAATGCAACATACAGTTATAAGACATGTTTCTACATCGAATAAAATAAATGTATTTTTCCAAAGATATCCGTCAAAGAATGATGCCTCATTTTTTTCAGGTTGTTTAAATATGAACTGTAAAAAATAATCTGTAAAGTTGCTAAACTTTTTTTAGGACACTGGGATTCCTTGAAATTTTATGAAATGGTAACAGGAAAAAATCATGGAACAGAATTTACGAGAATTTTTGCTGTTACCGTTACATGAAAAGTTCTAGAAATCCCAATTACATACAAAACGTTTAGTAACTTTACTTTTTTTATAGTGTGTGTCTATGCACATCTTTTGAAAGCATGCTCAATATTGATAATAATAATTTTTGGGGGTGAAAAACCTCATATTTCTGAATGCTACATAGAAAGATTTGCCAGGATCTAAAAATATGTTTATCTCAATCTTTTGTCTTTTTTGATCGAAGGGTATCATTTTCATAAAAATTGGCCGATTGTAGTAGATTTCGTAATATAGAAGGTTGTATGTATCAGAGTAAAAAAAAAATCTCAAAAGTTACTACACTTTTCTACGAAACTGGGGCTTTTAGACCAGTTTAATATTCTTTTGTGTTTAATATCCTTTTTGGCGAGTGAAATTGGCTAACATTACCTAAGAGGGAATTGGGGACACCAAACGGGAGGGGAAGCGTGAAGCATTTTAAAATATTTTGTATTAATTGAGTTAAAATTTTTAATTTTTTATGATGATTAACCATACTATATATAAACAAATATTTGAATTGCTGAATGTCAAAAACAGTTAAAGATAAATGGTTAATACTTGAAACATGTCTTCTTAAGTTTTTTTACTTTAATTTTGATTCAGCAAATTTGAAAAAAAAATTACTATTTTAAAATTTCAAACCCAAGTCATGAAAGTCAAAATATTTTTTGTAGAATTCGACTTTCATTCCATTTAAAAAACAGAAATATACAAGCTTGACTTTTGAGTAAGAATTTAAAAAATATATAAGTTTAAATAAAAAGAAAAAATTTCGATGTGAAATAATTTAACATAATTACTGTAATGTTTTCCCTATACAATTATGTAAATGAATTATTTTGTGTGGCCTGTAAATTATTAATCATTTATTGTACCACATATGCTATAAAATGTACTTTAAAAGCGTTATAAATGAATATCACTTTCATTATATTCGAATGGATGTAGAATCATTAAAATGCACTTGAAAAAAAAATCTCCACTATCCGCAGTGTAACAGAGTACTTTTGAGTGTACTTGTAAATGAATTAAATATTCGATTTTTATAAAATTTAAAATATATCGACAAAAGTTTTAAACAACTATTTAAAATTTCAAATCATTCGGTAGACGAATGGATCAGACAACGACTATAAGTGCTACGTGTTCATATAATTGCGAACGCACTTAAAAAAAAATATTTAATCATGAATAACTTAAGGTAATTAATGGTCCTCCACCCTCTTAGTGTTTGGAACGTAATATTCCGTTCACTGAGCTCCAGGTTTCACTGCAGTATAAGCAATATTTAAGATCTCTATATTATAAAGACCAAACGTATCTGTGCGTAACGAATACGTCATTTTGCGAATGGCAACGCTTTCAAATTTTAAATGAAATTTCGGTATTGCAATTTTGGCTACTGCACATTTTTAAGCTTATAAACATCGCGTATTTTCAATTTTATACCATCGTATTGGAAATAAAATTACTTTTAAGTGCAATTTATTTGAAAACTGTAGTTTAAATCATTTTTGAAATATTAATTTTTTGTGGTTTTTAATACCGCTTTTCTAATCGTGGCAACAGCCGTACTTCATTTCTATTAAAAGCAAAGGAAGAAAGGGGAAAAGATTACTGATTACTGTATCTTTATGTTGCCATTTTCTCATTAAAAGGGGAAAAAGAAATTTAAATAAGTACCCAGTGAATTTTGACTTAATTTGCAAAATTTGATTTACACTTAAAATAATATCAACAGTTTAATATCTGCTACAGCTAATAGCATCGAGACTTCAAGTTTTGAATAAGAATTATCAAATTAAATCAAATTAAAATACAATTTTTTTGAAAAGGTGAATACAGATACGAAATATGCATTTGCAAATTTTGATATTGTGAAAAGAATGTTAGATTTAGATTTCATGGTGAAAAAATTCTATGAATCAAAGTGGAATAAATTATGCTTTTTTTTTCATTTTGGAATACTAGAACAAGAGCCTTAATTGATAACTTTATCATAATAACATAACTTTATTTCTTTTACTGCTTACATGTACGATTAAATTTTAATTTTAACAATTTCTACACCTAAGTTTACTATAAATAGTATTTTGTTGACTTTCAGTCAAATATGATTTGTTTAAGAGTTAGACATACTAATATAAGGTGCATTTTTTACTATAACTGATTTTGTAGGTTTATTATAAATGAATTAAACAGTTTTTCTTAAAAATTTTCTTCCGTCAAAATTTGACAGGTTCTACCTTGTTATAATTGTATAGATCTAATGAATTTTCAATGCATTGAAGAAACAGGGATTACATCTATGTTTGTAATTAAGATTTTTTATTTTATAAAGTTGAAAGAATCATATTTCGTGAGCATTTAAAACAAAATCCAGGGATAGCAAATCTAGAATTTCACTCATTTGCAAGAAGCTCAGAGGGAAATTACTATTTGGAAAATCATAATACTCTGAGACATTTTTATTGATAAAGAAGATATTTGACAACAAATGCAAATAGAGATTTAGAATGTTACAGATCATTTTTCTAAAATAATAATTGTGTCGCTTACCACCTTTCTCATAATGGCTTTTCATTTGTAAAATATCTTTCTTTCTTTATAACAGATGCCCAGAACCCTACCAGCCGAATTACCTCAGCTTAACGGGTTAAATACCTGGGATCGGGGCGAGTGACCACCTAATCACCACGTAGCCTCGATAAACCTGATAACTTCGCTTCTCAAGTCATCATATCTGCAGTAATTGCCTCTCATTTGAGCATACTTTGTTTTGTCGGTTGCTTAGCGTTACATTCTGTTGTTTTTACTGCAAATGGCTACTCAAGTTGGTCTCGTAATTTAGAACCTTGATCAGATGACGAGACCTTCACCTGGCAATTGACAGGTAATTTGGAGGACTTTGCACCATCGACGGATTTTACATGCACCAGGCGCCATTACGTGCATGTTGGAAATTTTGGGATGATATACTAAGATAAGCACCCAGGTCGGCTATTTAGATTTTTAAAATAGCTTGTAATGCAAATGGCTACTCAAGTTGGTCTCGTAATTTAGAGCCTTGATCAGATGACGAGACCTTCACTTGGCAAGGCCCCTCTAGAGGTATAATTCACAGTTAACTTGGAGGACTTTGCCCACACGACGGATTTTACATGCACCAGGCGCCATTAGCGTGCATGTTGGAAATTTTGTGACGATCTACTAAGACAAGCACCCAGATCGGCTATTTAGATTTGTAAAATATCTTATCACAAAGAGTGGATATTTATTCTTATTTCACTGTATGCGTGTTATGTTTTAAGGATGTTAGCAACTGTTCTGCTCAATAAGATATGAAATCGGAAAACCTGATTATGGAAATAATTTGGAATCGAACTGTGATTTTTTTAGCTCACAGGCTGTCATAGCCTGAGAGCTTATGTGCCCGTGCGTTCTGTATGTATGTTCGTTCGTGCGTAACGCGATAACTCATGATAAAAATATCGGATCCACTTGAAATTTTGTATATAGGTATATCCTGATAAGGCGCTTCCCTGATTAGTTTTCGGAGTTCATTCGATATGTATAAGAAGGGGAACGGGGGGCTCATGTCCCTCCCCTTGACTGATATAAACGGGATTTTCATGCAGAATTAGCAGTTTTCGTTCAAAATTTAGATATAGAATCATTCTGAGAAGGCGATTCCGTGAATGTTATTAGGTGTTTATTGAATAAGTATAAACGGGGGGGAACGGGGGGCTCATGACCCTCCCCCTGGTATTTTCATGCAGAATTAACAGTTTTCGTTCAAAATTTAGATACAGGATCATTCTGATGAGGCGAGTTTGTGGCTGTTATTAGGTGCTCATTGAATAAGTATAAACAGGGGGAACGGGGGTTCTAATGCCCCTCCCCTTAACTTGTATAAATGGATTTTTCAAGCAGAATTGTCAGATTTCGTTCAAATTTCTGAATTGTTTTGGAAGTTTAATGGTTAAGTATAAAATAGGGGAATAACTCCTCTTAAATTATATAAATGCTAAATGGGTTTTTAGTAAGAATTATCGATTTGCTCTGACTTTTGGATATAGATTTTTTATATGATAAAGCATGTCCTTGATAGTTTCGGAGGTTCAATGATTAAGTATAAAAAAGGAGAAAGGGGAGAGCTGTTTCCCCTTCTTAATTTTTTTTTTCGAACGGAATTAACGAAAATACAAGGATGTAATGTACAATTAGTATGCGTAGCCTGTGAGCTCAGTGCCATCAGTTTAACTGGGCAATATTCTTTTTACTTATTTTTTGATCAATAAATTACTTATTGAGTTACAGACGATTTTCATCATTTGTCCTAGAGATTCTCAGCCTTCGCTGAACAGTTACGCATCCTTCGGGGGGAAATTTGGTTCCTAACTTACAGTTTGACACTGTTTTCTAAAACATCTGTTGCATTTTCAGCAGAAAATTGAAAAAACGAGTTTAATTAGGTAGCTCAAACGTACACCTGTATGCTTCACGCATTTTCAAGCAAAAATAAATCGAATCTTATGTCATAAAGTTGCCCTTTTGGATTTGAGAACACCCTTAAAACAACATTTTTATACCATAAAAGAAAAAGAAAATCGTTTGAATTAATTTGCACAATAATTTTCATAAGCATTAAAAAGCATCATAGCTGAATATGGTGCTACATTCAATTAATTTCTTTTTTGGAGATTTCTGTACATAAATTATCGCAAATTGAATAATAAAAGAACATTAAATTTCTTTAGTACTTATTAGTTTTAGAATCCTTTTAGTATCGCCAACGAAAGAAAAAAAACTATTTATTGAGATTTCGTCTTTAACTATGTATAAGAATAAAAAAATAAAATACGAGTTATTAAAAAGTTTATACCGCAAAAATTTACTTTAGTATAACACATTAATAGTGTTTTCAAGCATTTATTAACAACATTGATGATACATCAGAAAGATTTAAATAGCGATATTAAAAGAATACTTCTGCATCTTTATTGTTGATATATTATAAATAAACTCGAAATAAAACGTAACAGATAGGTTTTCATGTGAATGACAATAAAATTGTGTCAAAGTACAATATAAAAATTATTTTGTTGACATTCTAATTAAGAAGGAGAACTCTTCTTTTTTAAAAATCATTTTTTGGAATGTTATTTTTATAAACTGTAAATATATCGAAATGTTATGAAGCAATATTAAAGCGACGAAATAAATTAGTTTCCTTGTTAATTACAATTGAATTGATTACAAAATGCAACGCATTTACTAGAAAATAGCCTGGCAGTTAATGACTATTAATGCTTTCGTATCTGGTGTACAATTATCATTGGTGTACATATCTTTACATTGAGTTTATTTTGTTTTAATAATTATTTAGTAACTCTCAATATATACAGGGTAATTCAAAATAACGTGGACAAAATGAAATAACAAATCAAGCATTCAACAAGGATAAAAAATCACATAGGAACATAGGGTCGCAAACTACTTATTGAGTCACAAATACAGGGTGTTTCATTCTAGCTACACTCGGTTTGAAAGAAATAATTTCGAAGAAGATAAAAACATTGTAATGAATATGCAATGGAATGTACCTTATTTTGTGTGAAATATGATAACGTTACTAAAAGAACTGGAAAAACATATTGGTCAAGCAATCGATGATACCGCATAAACTGATTATCACAGTCCGAAATGTGAGGAGCTAAATGCATATTGCTGGTGCGCATAATGCAAACTTCTACCAGTTTTGTTTGGTGTTATCACATATAAAACAAAGGTGAGCATGTCTGATAAATGTTTTATTATAATATACTTTCTGAAATTTATTACCATCAACCCAAATCGAGTTAGGATAAAACACCCTGTATTTGTGACTCAATAAATGCTTTGCGGCCAAAGTTCCTATGTAATTTTTTTATCCTTGTCATATGCCTGATTTGTCATATCAATTTGTCCACGTTTTTTTTAATCACCCTGTACAAATGATAGTATATGACTAAGCCATTCTTATTAAGACTTCATTTATGTTTTGACATATAGTAATAACGATAATAATAAGATTATTCTTAATTCTCTTTGCACTGTTGGGGATTCCTTTGTTTTATAAATATATTTCACTCTTTAAATTTTAAGTATAAGTTTTTTTTTTTGAACAAATCATGTGTGATGAAACGTGAAAAAAAAACATTAGAAAGTTGTAATATGAGTTAAAAGTTGCAATACGATGTTTTTCAAACTTCTCCAAAAACTCTTCCTTTGCATATTATCAAATGAATATGAATTGACGAGCACATAAAACAAGTACATAGGTTAGGTTTCAAATGATCAGAACATTTTTAAATATGAATAAGTCTATTTGAATAGTTACGATTCATGAAAGAAAAATAATTTTATTCTCAAAATGAAAAATTAAAAGTCGGACCCGAAAGAGTTAATTATAAGGTTTATTAGGTTAATTTAGGTTTGGATATTTCTGAAGACGTTAATAGCAGCAACAAGAAAAAAAATAAGTAAACTCAACAAAAAAAAATGTACTTTTTTTAGATTTTAATATTAATGTCAAAATATTCTTTCGCTTGATTTGTAATATAAGATGTAACTGTATTTTCATTACTAATAATTATTAATGTATCGCTGAAGAATACTACAAAATTTCAACATGAAATATTAATAACATGCACTATCCAGTCATAGCCTCTTCATAAAAGTTTATCCACGAAACTTTACTTGTCAAAACAATAAAAGCTAATCAAATAAAAAAGTATATGTGATATGTGAAAATGTATCCAAAGTATTCAGGGACTGAAAGAGGGAAAATTAAACTGGAAACATTAGTTACTTATACTATCGGATTGCATTATCTTTACTACTTTATATCACATGAAAATATACTAAAAGAAAGTGAAAATGTCACCACACATCCAAATATTGTCCAAAGAATTTAGAGGATAGCACTGACTATAAGAATAAATGTTGCGTATATTTTGCTTCTTTTTTTAGTTACCTTTCTATTTTATTTCCTTCTGTTTTTTACAAGAAGAAAGCATTGGATTCGTGAGAACGTTTGACATCCGGTTTTTGATAGATTTATACGTTTTAGGAGGTTCTGAAAACGATTTGATGATTTCTAGATAATGTCTGTCTGTGAATCTGTTTGTGATTCTTTGACTTATTAACTTTTTGAATCTGTTTGCGACAAAAACATTGTGGGCGCTTTATCTCAAGAAAACTTAATTAAAAAAATCTTTAGATTCTGTAAGACCTCGATAGAAACTGGAAATTATTAGTTTTTGGAGTATAACTCACAACATGTGGGGCTGCAATTCTGTACTACTGCCTCTGACAATAAATTTCGGTGAATAGTCCTGTATCATTAATGTAGATGAAATATTAACGAAAGTTACCATACCATCCTTCGAAATTGTCATTTCCCATAATCATGCACCGCGGAGATCTGCTATATATGCATATCCTAGGAAATTCGCAAGAAGTCTTCATTTGGGATGAAGTTCAAAAGCTTCGTCACATTTCGTTGGATGTCAACAAAAGGGTCAAATCTCTTTCAAAGGGAGTTTCAGTCGTGAAAATAGGAAGAAGTCTAGAGGATTGAGATCTGGTGAGTATGGTGGATGTTCAATTTGCACCATCCCTTATGAGTTTCTTTCGGTGTCTTGCAAAACTTAAAACCAAACTTTAAACTGATCTTTTGTTCGTTCATTTTCCTGTTCCCAGTAAAGAACCAACTTATTGAACGAGCATTTAGTAAAGTACGTCTTACACAGAACATTAACGACGCTCAACTGAACAACGGTGGGTTAAAGATGGTCAACACTTGCCTCTATGCAGGTGCAGCATTTTGTTTCCCCATTGTTACCAGATCTGTCGTTCTGAATTCATTCATCGAACTTTATTGTCAGAGGTAGTATTAACAATTTTTTCAATAGCTACATCTCTAGAACTGATGTACCGATTTTTATAAAACTTCAGATTCAATTAGTTCATATATAATTTGGTGTGAAAAACTTTTTTGTTCAAATCGTTTAAGAAGTGGCAGTGCTATGCTGCATAATTCATGATTATTGCAATAACTCTATCTAAAGATTTAATCTACGATTTTTCATCAAACTTCAGATACAGTTAATACTTGGCAAAAATTGTCATGATTCGTTTTTGGTGTATATTTCTCAATAAATGGCGCTGTTATACAGGGTTATTTTTCTTTTATATTTATGCAAATACCCTACCTCAGAAAATCAAACCATCATCCAACTTCGTATTCAGTTTTAAGTTGAAATAATTTGTTAACTACTAGATTTTGGGTAAATCATCGAACCGAGGGCGTATATACGCTGCTTTTATCAGAAAAAATTAACAAGTATGAGATAGAAGAAAGTTTTGAGATTAGCAAATATGACTAGTGTCTGTACGTGCCAAAATAAACATTTACGAATCAACGTAATACATTTTTTTAAATTCTAAGTTTTCCGTAATGTTGTTATTAAATTATCCCAACTTAGCAAATGAAGCCTGCCATTTTTGAATTCCAAATATTTATAATTTGGAAAATAACTCTCTTAAAATCTATTAATTGAATTAAATAAATTATATTTAATTATTTAAAAAAATATATAGTTTCAAATTTCTAAAATGCTGTTATAGATATATTTTTAAAATTTGACATTATGTTTAATTCATTGCATTGTAGAAAAAATGAATCATGTTTTATCGAAAATAATTTATAATATATTAAACAATCTGCATTATTCATATTAATGAATAGTATCTGTGAAACGAAAGAAAATTTCAAAAAGGTTTATTTTCTGTATGAAAAGGGAAAAACGTATAGTGCGCTTTTCAATAAAAATGAAATATTGCATAACATTAATGTCATTTCTTAAATCTGTGAAACACGTTTTCATACAAATTTAAGATTCAATTAATATCACAAACTATAACAATACCATAAATTCATCGTAGTTACAACGCATATTTCATGGTGATCGTTCAGATAATACATGATAATTAGTTCCGTGTGTGAATGGTGGTTAAATTGGTGATTAGATTTATTAAATATATTTACAGGGATTTACATACATTCTAAAAATTATTTCGTTTATCATTTAAATAAAACAAAATTATTAGATCGTGAAAATATTTTTTCTTTGAAATTTTATTTAAAAAAACACATCATATACAAAAAGGATGTTTGTATTTCAGTATTGGGAATGGAAAATATTTCGCATGCAGGTGTCTGCAAATTTGGAGAGCTGGAAAAACCATCTAATAAGATCATCTAGGGAAAAAAAAAAGATTATTCGGAAGTCGTTTCTCTATATGTATTTTTTTCTTCTATAGTTTTAAATTAAGTAGCGTCTATACAAATAAATAAACATAAATTTTGCATAGTAAAAGTTATATATATATATATAACTTTTTATTATACTATACTATATATATATACATAAATATATATAGTAGAACCTCGATTATCCGAACCCCGAACCGAAACTTGATTAACCGAAACTTGCTGTTAATCGAAGTCGAATTCTTCTGCACTTTTTTTCACTTTATACTATCATCCAAAATTTTCTCTTAACAAACATGCATTTTTAAGGTTTTTTTCCCCTACATTCTTTTTGTACGCAAGTTTTTCAAACTGCTAGTGCAGATAAATATTTTGGAGTTCCGTTTTTTAGAATTCTTTCTCGCAAGCACTTCCTTCTCAGTATGAGTGTACTCTTCCGCACTTTCATATGTCCCTGTTCTAAACAAAAATACACCCAATTTCGAAATTTGGAAGGTCATACTTCTGAAACCGAGAACAATTGAATGTTATTGCATCCTCTGGTTGTAATTAAGTGCGAAGAATCTAACCTCTTTTGTCATCTCAAGAACAGAGAAATTTTCATTGAACAGAGAAATTTTTATTGAACAGAGAAATTTTTCAAGAACAGAGAAATTTTTACAATAGCTACATCTCTAGAACTAATGTACGGATTTTTATAAAACTTCAGATTGAATTAGTTCATGATATAATTTGGTGTGAAAAACTTTTTTTTCAAATCGTTTAAGAAGTGGCAGTGCTATGCTGCCAAATTGCAGTAGAATTTGGAAAAATGGGAGGAGTCACTTTGTGTCACTTCTCTTTTGTGGAGAATTCTATCCCAGAAAAGGAAAATGAAGGAAAAACCCGTTGGCTGTTCACTTTCTACCACTACTAGGACGATCTTTTAGGTAGGTCAGTTTTTGCAGCTGGTCGGAATTCCTGTTTGTTCTCAGTTTCTGTTGTTACGCATTTCCGATCAGAAATTTGTTCAGTGGTATCATATAGAGCTTACACTTCTCTTTCTGATTTTTTTATACTTAAGTTTTCTTTTTTATCATGGCTTACATTAAAAGAAAAAGAATCGTATTACATCATATACAGGAAAAATATGATATTGTTACGCTGTTGAAACTGGGAGAAGTTGTGCCAAACATGCAAAGGAGTTTCACGTTGGCCTTTCATCCGTCAGTGGGATGAAAATAAACTCGGAAAAAAATTAAACCATTGTAAGTTTTTGTTTTGGAAATAGATTTATTTTCATTTATAATTTTGATTTAGTAGTTAGCAATTAAAATAAGTGACAATAATAGTTCAATGACGATACTACTTATTGAACAAGATGATTATTGACGATTATCTCGATTAACCAAAAATTTCGGTTATCCGAAGTAGGGTCGGTCCCAAAGACTTCGGATAAAGTTTGTATTTTGCAAACGTTATGACTTTGTATATACTTATCAAACATAGTACAGAATGTGCAATACAAATATTCCTTCGCCTCAGAGCAACATTAAGACACCTAAATAAAGTAAAAAAAAGAATTTTTTTACGTATTGCTATGAGAAAAAAATTTACATCTAAAGAAATACTGAGACTTTTTTTTATGTAGTCATATCTTTTTTTTATATAATGCATAGCTTTGTGTTTCATACATACCAAAAGTTAACTTTGTTCAATGCAATACTATATATCAGATAGCTTATAGTTTCTCCGATGCACCTTACGACTGTGCACCAAAGTAAGTATGTGCACCAAAATCTTGAGTGTCCTGCTGGCTGCTCTAACATTTTCTGTACTGCCTCTTCGTTTTCACTTATGTGGACTTTATAATTTAGAGTCTGTGTTACTCTGTTAGGTATGATTGAAAAATTGATGCGAATCTCCAATTGTTGATATTCTATTTCAAGTATTCTCATCTTTATAGATGATTGCTATTTCGCCAAAACTTGAAAGAAACAAGTACGCAACATGTGAAACCATATTGACAGAGGGTGAATATTTAGATCAATTGAAAAATAAAAATTCAATGTCTGGATCAAAATGCAAAGATAATCTGCAACATTTTATGTTGTTTTATCGACGAAATTATGCTAGTTTACATACGAGGCTATTGTGCAGCCTGATTTAAAGAGACCAAGTTGTCATTTTTATTTACTTATTTATACGCAAATTTTAATGAACATGTATGTTTCTATAAAGATTATTTATAAAATAAATAAATTTTAACGTATTATAATATTTCGAAAAAAATGATAAAAATTAAAACTTTGTGCTTATTAAATTTTGAAATAACTTATGAATCATTTGTGCGACTTGAAAACTATTTTCACTGTTGTGTACAAAAAAGGTTGTTAATTTGTCTTAAATATTTTATTGACGAAAATTTATCTTACAGAATTTTTAATAAATTTGAAAGCTTAAAAAACGGACAATTTTTACTTTGATGTGTATGTTTTAAACATTTCTCGCATGATTGGAAATGTCCTGGAAACAATTTATTAAAAACATGACATAAAAACTATGTGCAAAATGCAAAATCCATACATGAATCTTGAAATTTTTTAATGTATCATTTTAAACCAAACAAAGAACCGCAAAATCGTTTATGAGAAAAAAGGGTTTAAAATTTAAGTTAAAATCGGGAAGAACTGTTAAAATAACACAAAAAAGTAATATCAACTTATGTAATCAAGGTAGGAATACATTATTTGCTTTATTTAATTGAAGTACTTTTGTAGTATTTTATTAGAAAAAAATGCAAAATATAATATTTTTGAGACTTTTGACATCCAGATTTTTTTAAGTCCATAGTGACACATTTATTCAGAATTTTTCTGGTATTTTGAATAAAAATGTACTTAATTATTCTTAATTTACATTTTAGTATTACTCTAGAACTTTTTTCTTTACTATTTTTTTCATACAGTTTCGCTAATGAAATTAAAACGGGACAAAATTGCTCTACTCTTCTTAATGATGTCCTGCATAAATAGTTAACTTTTCCAGAATAACACTGGGATATGTTGCCGATCCGTTTCTACCCAGACATTATAAAAAATATGGAAAGGAACAGCAAGGCAAGTGAATTTAATTCCACTTCGATGATGCCAGTAAAATTTATATAAATGCGTTCTATAGTATAAGCAATAGTTAGGTTGATATCCAAATTTTTAACACTTTCCAGCAACGTTGAAAAGAATTTATGCATTGGGTTTTCCTGTCTTTCTATAAGCGATCTAACTCCCGTAAATATACTCTTTTCATGGAATGGATAAAGATTATTTAGGGTCACTAAAGCATGTTTGGTATCGTATATGTTTGACTGGTTTTTAGGTTGAAGTCAGAATTGGTCAGGGTTTGGTCAGAAGTTGTATCAAAACACATTGCCTGTATTTTGTCAACTGCTCCCCATTCTTCAACTGCAGAAAATACAGCTTTTGCCTGAGTTATTCCCATGCTATTTTCCAGCTGGGGAACACCTATCAACTGCTCTTCATTCCCACAGCTAATTAAAACCGCTATTCTCTCTACATTTTCTTTATTGAAAATATGTGGAAGCAGTTTTCCATCCCAGTGAACAACAGCTCCCTCTAAATCGGAATTTTCAAATCTTTTTTTAATGAGTTCAGTTCTCTGTTTTCGAAATAACTGTCTGCGGAGTCGTATTACACTTCTGCTTAAAATAATGTCTGTGGGTTGTGACCCAATGCTTCTGCAGTAGCTGTTATTATTCAAAATGCATCTCTATCAGAAATGCTACACATATCTAATAACAAAGAAAATTTTTCGGTCATAATTTCCTCCGTTCCTCGAGAGTACTTCCTTTTCTTAATTTTTGCCTCGCATTCATCTGCATCCGAAAAATTCTCCGCCGTATCATCTTGAAAAGGTTCCTCTTCCTCCGACTGACTGGTGCTGCTTGTTCTTAGTAAAGGCTCCAATTCTGCACCTTTATCTTCTAAAAATAAAAAGAAACATCATAAAAAAGAGCCCTTAGATCAAAATTGTATTTTGTTTAATAATCTTAACAGAAAATATAATAAAGAAATTTAATTAATTTCTTAATAAATATTAAAATATATGCAATTAAAACTATTAAATTTGAATAACATTAAAAAATAGACAAAACTCACCAGTAGTTTTTCTTGATTTTTCCAATCGTGCCTTTTCAACTGCTCGTCTTTTTTCTCTTCGTTCTTCTACTTTTACAAATTTCATGTCAACGCCTCCCATGCTACCAGGGCGCCCTTTCTTTTTCTGGAGTAACAAAAACTGTTTGTCTTCCTCAGTAATGTTTTTAAGGGCATCCTGATGAGCAATATCAAAAAGGTCATCAAGAGTTAACTTGAATGTGTCTATTTTTTTTATTTTGTGCTTTTGAAATGGATCTGCTAGCACTTTTTTGTAGATTTCTCCACTCTTCATAAAGCTTTTCAATTTTTGCAACACAATCTTTAAAATGCCTAGTTAATATCTTGGCTTTCTCCCAGAAAAGTACAACTTTTTGAGCTGTTAGTCTAGCAGCTTCTCTGATCATCAGTTTTACTTGGCGAGTATTATAAAATAAACTGCGTAAAACTTGACAGTTACTGGGTAACTTACTGCCAGTTATTTGATGTAACATGTGGCCAATTAGAAAAATCCGATCTTGCTGCCTTAAACTCATATTCACTGTTAATTTAGAACACGAAGGTTCTAAATCCATTGTATCTCGAACTTCACAAAGGAAAAAATCACTAAATGAATTTAACCACTTGAAATCTAAACAGTAACTGAAGCGCTCTTTTCTGTTTTTACGAATAAGCGGGGGAGGTAATGTGAAACCTCCTGTCAGTCATTTCGGAAAGAGGGGTGCAGTTTGAGTACAGCTGGGTGCCGGAATGTTTCGGAAATGTTTCTTGCTAAAAAAAAAAAAAAAAAAAGGAAAAGAAAAAAAAAGAGATAATTAAAAGATTTGTTTTCAATGCATTTTAATTGCAATATAAATTAGATAGCTCTTTCTTTAGAGATGCAGGCCTAAATACCCGTGAATTAATTATAATTCGGAAAATACTTTTTTAATTACAAAAATTGTTATTTTTCTTGTCTTTCAATACAAATAATAATAATAATAATAATAATAATAATAATAATAATGAAGATCCGAGGTAATTAGAATTATTCCTTTCTCATTTTCCCCTTTTTTTCAAAAGCAAAGTTTGAGAGTATTGTTCGCTACTTTGCCTGAAAAATGCTTAATGTCATTAAATATAAGATTTAAAGTGGGTAAACGTCAAAGTCAATAAAGTGTTCTTTGAAATAAGATAAGAAATAGGTTTCTAGGATAAATAGTTTTTATTTAATAAAGGAAAAACCACAATTTTTTGCAAAAAATTGCATTATTTCAATAATTCAACCCCGATGCGGCACGGGTTAATATTATTCAATTGATCTAAAACTTTGCCAATATCCTTTTCTAACTAATTGGCAACTTTTACAGGGGTCCCCCGAAAGATACGATTAAAAAAAATTTTCCCCATGTGTCTTGTGACCACCCTACTGTGATATATTTATTTTATCAAAGAATCTATGTTTATATGTAAATGTTCCACTTATATTTTATTATCGCTAATCCATATCCCGTGCGTTGAAGACTTTGAAAAATGTTATACAGTAAAACCTTTTAAGACGGAATCACATAGGAAAGAAAAATTATGTAATAGACAAATGGCCTTTCTATGAAGGTTAAATGGAGTTTATTTTTTTCTCAGGTATTATTGTATTTATTTTGCATGGATCAACACATTTTCTGTTTAAGACAGAATTCCATCATAGGCAGATTTTTTTTCTCTGGTTTTATTTTGTTTAATTTTTTAGCATTTAAATATACTATTCTTTGCCGACCTAGTGGCGTGGTTGGCAGGGGCAGCTGCTTCCACACCGCTGGTCCCTGATTCGAGTCCAGCTAGTGGCATGGGCGTCTGTGTTGTCCCTGTGATGTGTATTAAAATGTATGTACTGGTTTTTCTGTAATAATAACGTGTTCTGTATTTGTTTGTGTGTTTTCTGGATCAATTGAGGTAACAGCCATTGTAGCTATAGACCTCAAAGCACTGTTCACTCAAACACAAACTGTACTATTCTTAAAAAATAAATAAATTTTAAAGTTTTTTAATTGTTTTGTAAAATAAAAACGGTTTCAAAATTTATGTGGTTTTCGTAAAAATATTGATTAAACCAAATTTTACTTATTTTATGTACGTATTTGGTCTGTGATTTTAATACGGGTTGTTCGAGATCGGGATTAAAAATTACGTCCAGTGCAAGTCTGGGAAAAAGGAAGCAGTCCCCTCCGGTATGAAAAATACATTAGACCCGGATAGGCGAGTCTTCAGAAAAAAGTAACGTCTCGGTCCTGATCTGACCTGAGCTCAGAATACAGATTTTTTAACAGCCTCTACATGACGATAAAATGCTTGAAGTTGTGAGAGCTAAATTTTTAAAAAGGACTTAATCTGCATCTTAGAAAAGCATTCTTTTAAATAACTAATGGGCATTAAAACATTACATTTCGTTTTTCTGTGTAATGAATTTTTTCCCGCGTATTTCTTGTCTTTAACTTATTAAAAGTTAAGAATTGTTAAAGAAAAAAAGTACAAACTTGAAACATGTCATTTTTAATTATTTTACCTTACTTTTGTTAAAAAAATGAAAAATTATTTACTTTTGAAAATGTGACTTTTTAAAAGTTATTATTTTTTAAATAAATATGTTTAATAGTTCTAAAAAAATATTGAAAAACAAAAACCTCGAAGCAAAACTAAAATCAGATTTTCATTTTTAGTTAATTAGAAAGAAATTGAAATCCGATAAATAATGTTTGGAGTTATAACGATTTTTAACTATCGCATTGAAACCAGTACTAACCGTATGAAATTTTTATAAATTTTATGATAAATTTTAGCATGTGGTTTTCTTAGCAAATTATATGGCTAACATGCACAAAAAAAAGAAAAAAATCAAAATTCTAACTCAAAAGATAGATTTTTTACGCGTTTCCTACAACTGTTAAAGTAACATTGTCATTTGAATTGCGCGCATTTCAATTTGTGTCTAATCCCTTAAAACCTGATGAATTATTTAAACGGTTATAACTCCGCGAATTTTTAAGATATGAAGATGCAACTTTTTGTGTATTATTCAGGACTGTATAAGGAAAGTTTTCCTAATTGGAATTTTTTTTCCTACGGGGGCCGTATAAAAATTTAATTTTCGTACTTTTTCAAATAGACCCCCCCATGAAGTTGCAACGTATCTTATCAAAAATTTCACCTTTTTTTATGAATTTCTGCAATTGGAAGTATGGGTCTCGTTGCAAAATTTAAGGAGATATCCTATTGTTTCGATATTTATGACTCACCCTGTATAAATATATAGCACCTACAATCGTCGCTTGATTTGACCGTCTGTCTGCCTGCATAAAACAGAACAAAACTGCCCAACCGAATTGTTGGAAATTTTAAATGTATGTTTGTTGCAGAATTTTATTGATGTATTTCAAATTTTAGTAAAATCAGATATATAGTTCAAATACTGGGGCAGTCGAAAGTATTCTGTTACATTAAGGCCGATGGGATTAAATAGTCTCTTGTTCTTTTTATTGATGTTACACTCTTGGAAACACAATGAAATTCATATGCATTTATGTAGAGTACTTAAATAGTTGTAGAATATGCTCCAGAAAGAATATTTATTATTCATTTATGAGACTACACAAATAACATTCCATTATATAATAGTACAAGGTGGGGGAACATTATTTGCAGCATATTTGAATTATGTTAATTTTTTTTACATATAATAAAATTAATACGCGTTGCTTAGATTTACTACAAATTACTTCCAAAGTAATACAAAATCCATTTCCATATTATTAAATTGGATATAATATTTTAACATATTGAACGGTGCAATTTTGTTAAATTATTTAGAATGTTTTAGAAAGTGTTTCTTAATTTATGCTTTGCGCATGATTTTTCTTTCTTGATATTTAGTTTATGATATTTAGAATTAAAAAAAATCTGATTTTGCCATTAAATTTTCTCAAAAGTCAGTTTTTAATCATAGTCTGCTGTTATTTTAAAGCGGGCGTATGCAATATAAAAATCGGAAAAGCATTTGCATAGTCTAAATTTTTGCGGCATTTTATATATAATATTGTTTGAATTTCATCATTATTATTATTAATTAAGTATTACTTTATAAATTAAAATACACTTTTCTATAATGCTTAGAATTAAATTCAGTTTGTAATGTAAAATGTATGTGATATTTTTCTTACAGTATTTCTTGTGTAATTATTTTCGCAGATTTCAAAATAAAATACAAAATTTTCCTTTAATCTAATTATGGCATTTTGTAGAAGAGAATATTAGAACTAAAGAAAAAAACATACAAATATTTTTGAAGATTAAAGAAGAAAAATTATTTTGAAGAATTATTTTGAAGATGCTCTTACAAGAAAAAGTTATTAAAATTATATAATTCTTTATGTAATTTAATAAAAAAAAATAGCTACGTATATTGATTATTTTAGTAGGAAAGCTAGATATTTTAGTTTAAATTTGTCGTTAATAAGTAATTACAAATTTGTTGTAATACTATTTAAAAACGCGTCCACGGCGTCTGATCGTTCTCTAAAGAATTTTTATCCTTAAGAATTTTTCTTTAGATGGTTTCAACTAATTGTATGCATTATTAAAAACGTGTAAGAACTTTATAATGTTTATTTTATTATTTGAATGTTGTTAGTGAAAGGGTGAGAGGATGATATTAACATACTCCAATTTCTGTGTTTATAGAATTGATAAAAAAAAAATGATCATGGCTGCTTCTTTGATTACATTTACTCAGAATGCTCAGCATTTCCAAGGGCGAGGGAAAGATGCTGAGTAAGTATAATTATTTATCAAATGCAACTAGTAAGGCATAGTTTTATTGTGGACAATTTTAATATAGAAAAACGTAGGCGGTTTTCTAACTTCCCCCGGACGTGTTCCTATGTAGGCAACCTATGAAAATGACATACTGGAATATATTAAAACATGAAATTGCATTTATTACCAACTTAAATGTTTAAAGTTTTTACTTAAAGTTACCTCAATTTTATTGAAATTTAACAAATTATCTGCGTAAATCTACTTATTTAAAATTATTTCTTTGTTCGATTTAAAAAATAATGATTTAAATTATTTTTTTAATTTGGTGTTAAAGCACATCAAATCAGCGGCATTATTATTTTACGTCGTAAATGTCGACAACTAGGGTGCCATTAAAAGTTGTGTTACTTTACACCAGTTAACTACGTGTATTTTGTTATACTAATTTACTGGTGGTGTTCCCTTAAACCACTTTAGGTGAAAACTTAGTTAGACCATTTTTAGTGTAAAGTGACACTAGTTTTTTTTTTCAGTATGTTATAGAGTTTTCTTCAGACTCTATAACATACTGAAACATATTTTACATATTTACATACTGTAACATATTTTACAAATAACCATAAGTTATATTTTACATCAGAGCCACTGTCACCAAACGGTGATAGTGTAAATTCAAAGATTCTAGCTTCAAAGATTTTTCTGATATTCAAAGATGAAACTTCAAAGAAAATTTAAATATGGCACAGTAGTTACTAATAACATATAAATAACCTCTCAAAACAGCCAAATATAAATTTGAAAAAATGTCGAAGATATGCAAAAAAACATTCTGGAAAATATTTCAATGCAATATCAGGAACTAGTCAACCGATTACAAGAATAATTTATATTTTTATGGAATTTTTATCAATGAAAATTTTAAATTTTGCAAGATAATTACTTATAAGATGTAAATACTCATTAAGAACACATTAAAAATATCGAAATTTAAAAGTGAGAAAGAAATGAAAACCATTTAAAAATGTTCGAAATAATGATTTCTATTGAATAATTAAATATAGAAACGTTAAATTTTGTACAATATATCATTATAAAATATAAATGCTCGCTAACAATTTATAAGAAACTATAAATTTAAAAGAGTAAAATTAGTAAATATGCTTTAGAAAACTTTCTAAATTAAGATACCTATGGAAATTAGGAAGATAATGATTAATTTTAAGATGTAACTGTGAACTAAAAAATAGTTTATAAAAAAATTCAAAAATTCAAATGAACACAGAAGCATTTTAAATTAGTATAAAAGCGTAAAGTACTTTCTAAATTATCATCTATTTGAAATTAATTTTAGTTCTTCTTATTAATTTAAGTTTCATTTCCGCCTAATGCAGTGTAATAGTAAATTTTATTCAAACAGTGACTTTATTTGTAATTTTTGAATTATTGCTAAAAGTATGCTTTTTTTTTAATAAAAAATTACCTTTACAACCACAATTTGACATACTTAAACTATTATGCTAGCAATGTTTTCGGATTTTGCTAGTTGCTTATGAAAAGTATTTTCTTTCAATGTAATATTTAATTTCCTAAAAGCACGGTTTTAAATGTCGTTGCTTATTATAAATTGAAATCATAAAAGTATTTTTTATTTATTTCTTTTAAAATGTATTTTTTTTCTCCTATCCTTAAAAGGTAAAGTGTTTAGATACGAAAGCAACATGTTTAAGTTAAAGATAACATTTAATACTAAACTCATAGAAAATTCTGTTGGCATTCAGCTGAATTTTTCAAGGAACTCGTGCATCAAATTTGTTACTTCTAAGTACTTCGTGCGATCCTTAAATATTTCAGAAAGCTGATCTGATATATTACACGCATGATTATGGAAATTTTTGGAAATATTTTGCTCTTAATTTATCTTAAGCGGAAGAGTTCTTGTATGAATAATTAAACCTAAATCTTTTCCTTCCATTCACTGTTTAGTAAAAAAAAAGATTATAATTAATACCGTGAATATTAATTGAAATAAATAAATCATTATGAAACGTAATTAAATATGTAACAAAAAATTGTATATATGTTGCATATAACTATCCAAAAGGTATTAATAAAGACGTACAAATTTTGAAATTTTTGTTAGTTGAAAGGTGCGTTTTTAATTATGTAAATTCAATACACTTACAATCGTTGTCTGAACCGATTTTCTGTAAGTTTTTTTTTCCGCATATAACGCAGCCAAAATTATCCAACCACAGATTTTGAAATTAAATATATAAAATCGTTGCAAAATTTCGCCAAATCATTTCAATATTTATGGAAATTGGATGATTTGATTTATTCGTTTGATTAACGTAATTTAAATGATAAATTATGAATCTTAAAAGTTCCAAATAAGGTTTGAAATTGTTTCCATTCATTTGAAATTTTGTCAATACATTTCTAAGTTTTTTTTAATTAGATGCAGGATTTTTTGTAGAACAGTAGACATGTATTTCAATAATTATAAATTATTTTGTTTTATCATTTAACGTATTTGACAGAATACATATTTAATTTTTTTTCTTTTCCTTTTGTCAGTTGCTTAGCCACGCATTTCATAGCTGATACAAAAAAATAAATAACTTAAATAATTTCAGGTACTAAAAATTAAGCAGAAAATCTACCAGGGAGAAATACAAGGCTAATTAAATTTCAATAATGTAGAGTGCAACACAGCTTTGCGTCACATATAAATTATGTTAATAACATTGCGTTTTCAACATATTCCAACATAGTTGAAAAGTACTTATAAATTCAGTTTGGCTGTTCGTAAAACTGTGTATTTGTGCACTATCTCGTGTAAATAAAATTGATGATGAATGTGATAATGTGATAATTTTTTATAAATTAATCATATTAGCCGGTTTATTTGGATATTATTCAATAATTATAAATAATAACTGGTTATTATTAATACGTGCCGCTTAATCAAATTGGCCGTAACATATACACTAGATGTCTATGTCCAAACTTTTTCAATCTTAGACATTTTCTCAAATATTTAACCTCTTCGCTACTGGCGATTATTACAATATTTTTAATTATTACTGAATTATTTCTTCTCTCGTTTGACTTCAGAGTGAGATTTTTGTTTTATTTTCATTAGCTCGAATCTTAGAATTCGAAACATATTATTCTTATATCGAAATTTCATTTATATTTGAGTATCATCAATAAAATGGGACAAAACTGATGTACCCATTTGGGTACTCAGGGACTGAAGAGGCTAAAAATAGATTATATAGATTCTTCTGGAACATCAAAATTATATAGATTATTCTTGACCTCATATTTGTTAATGTTCATTTGATGGTTCATTTGATGGTTACGACAATTAGGGGGTCGAGAATAAATCAAAGAAAAATAATAATCTATGGGATCACCCTGGAAAGTAAAATGCACGAAATAATCTCTCGCTGCAGAATACAAATTTGTGGTTACTGTAGAACATGCCTTCGTATTTTTATAATAATAGCACGTATATTAATGGAAATATAGCGACTTTTTTTTAAAAAAGTTTAAAATTTCTTGCATAGTTTTAACTTATGTCATGCAGGATTTTCAAACAAAATCAACGTTGGTACATAAGTTGTACATGAATAGGCAAAGTGTACAGAAACTATGTATTGCAACTGGAATATTAATATATTAAAAATTTAATTAAATGTTAATGATTCTGTAAAATATTTTTTATCTACGCATGCGCGAACGATGACAGCGTTCTTTTTACATAAATTAATAGTCATCTGTATGGGGTAAGTTATAAAGTAATCTTGTCAAGCATCAGAAAAATATCTTTCACAGAGCGAGCTATTTTTAGTTGCTCTATAAAAACAGTTGAATGATAAAGGATTTTCCAGAAATTGTAATATTTTAATAACTGAGTTTTTAATAAAAAAATAGCATTTATTATGAATGAGAAAATTTTGAACAATTACTTCGATTTTAATACTTCTTTTTATCCTTGAAGAAATTTGTTCTCGTAGTTATCTCAGAAGAATTAAAACTCCAATACAAATGAAAAGCTAAAAGAAAAATAAAATTAATTTCTCAGTTTCTCTATAGAGTTGTCTATTAAATTATGCAAAAAGATCATTGTTTCTCGTATGCGAAGATAAAAATTATTCTTAGAATTAATCTTTTTTCATAAAATATTTAACATATTACTGAAATTATTCTCACAAATTATTCTCTTAACTGTATATATTTTTTTTTGTCATAAAAAATATTGTCCTACTTTTCTATACTTTAACCACGAATTTTATTTATAGTTAAGGCAAGTAAAGACATTTTGAAAGAACGTTTTATGAACTGGAAAAACAAAATAATCACTATGGGTAGGTAAAGAAATACATTATAGATTCTTGTTATGAATTTATAATAAAATCCAATTTTTTATGTACGTTTTATTATGTTACTTTATTTTAACGAAAGAAGTTTTATAATAGTGAAACTTTTATCTTATCAAACGTTATGTATCAGACGTTAATGCCATATCAACGAAGAGCATTTTTGCCGTTTTTCTTGGAAGCTGTCTTGGGGATGTAAATATGGACTTCTGATTGATTTAATAATTTAAAGAGCAATTGTTGTTTGTAAAAAAAAATTATTCTGAATGTGTATGTACGTATTACGGGTATATATGCGTATATCATGTTAAAATAATAAAAAAGAGATAATTAGAACAATAATAAGAATTTTAAAACAATTGGGTTTGTAAATATCGCATAATTGACACCGTTAAAAGGAAATATGATTATTGTTTGTAAATAAATTGTTCTATCATTTTAAATAATTAAGAAGAATTTCCAATTTTATTTTTATTATTTTTCTTAAGTAATACAGAACAATTGAGAAACATCATCATTAACTTCTTTAATTCTAAATTCCAGAAAATCTTTCTTTTTATCTGTTAATAAATATGTAATATCGGAAGGAAATTAATAAAAATCCATCTTCCAAAATTGATGAAAAATGAATCAAAACAAAATGCTCTTTAAACTATTCAACCAATCACAAGCCCGTATTTTCTTCTTTGTGCTAGCTTTCATGGGATCGGCAAAAATGACAGCGAAGAGACTTAATGTAGTAATGAGTTATTTGGCTGCTGACATACGAAAATATTCTATAATTATAATGATGTAGTATAAAATCAGTATGATGACATTTCACTATCAATGACGTATCCAGGGTTGAGATTAACTGATTACTTTATAGAGGATTGTTTTTAGTCGACTAAATGTTCAGTCCAACAAAATGTTACCGTGAATCATGTATTCATGAGTGAAATTTTAAAAATAAATTATTCTTCAAAAAGTTCTATATTAATTCAATCTAGACTAATTTAATCTTGATTAATTTAAGCATTAACCTGATTACAGAGACTGAAATTAAGTATGAACGTGGATTAACTTTTATAAGTTCAATTTCATTTCTACAAGACTGTAATTAACGGTCACTAGGATTCCCCTACCGAAAATTATAAAGGTTCACGCAAAATTTTTGAAATCAATCACGGTCAAATTGTGTAAATTCTTGCAACTTTGGTGTGTTTTATTTAATTAATTTTTATTTTGGACTATTTCTAGTTTTATAAATTTGGATTTCTGTCAACAGTGTATGTCTGAAGTTGCATGCATAAGCACTTTAGATAAAATCTCTTATTTGAAGGGGTTTTTTTTTCATTCACCCGTTTTTGAGAATTTTGAGATATTAGAGAAGCAGACCGAAGAGAAGGGTAAAGGTTGTGTTAAAATATACACAAGTAAATGAATAAATTGGCGACTCGCTGTAATTTCCGTAATAATGGCTTAAAAGGAAGAGAAGAGGGGAATGGGAAGAAAAGTACAGACATGGAAAATGGAAATGTTTTAGGTGCGAGGGTCGGGAAATTTATAATTGCTTGCAGAAACATCCAAATGCAGATGAAGAACTTAAAAAAAACCCTTTAAAAATATTACATATGTAAACAGCTAATGTTAAACTATATAGACATCAGCAGATTGCGAAGATTTTGGCGTCAGTCACATATTGGCAGCAGTTAGCACACAACAGTTAGCTGAAAAGAAAAATGGCCGTGAACGATTTTTATTAAACAGGAATATTTAACAAACAGGGCATCGTTATGATATGTATGTTTAGACGACAGGATATAAGGAAGGACAAATAGCTGAAACGGACATTTAGTAATTAGCTAATTAGTCAAGAGGGATAACTGAAAGAAAGTACAATTTACCGACAGGACATTAAGCCGGCAAGATATTTTGCACTGTGTCGTTTAGATAACGTAATGATATATGAACTGTGAGAACCCCAAAAACGCGACATTTTCATAAATCAAAGTTTGTGGGTAAACACTGAATCATCAATATCTTGTTATCCTCATAAAGTAAGCATTTTCCTTCAGTCAGCTATTTTTCGACTGGATTTCCAACCAAACATCGATAACTTGCCGCCATTTGAAATATATGAGTTTGATTATTGAGAAATAATTAGTTATTTATAATTACGTTGTAAAAATAATAGTATTAATACATTCGATGACATGCTGTAAAACATCGACACTGCGATAGTCTCATTGGTTTCGCTTATCATACTTAGATTATACATAAGCGTGTACAATGAAGAGCTGTCTTCCGATATACTGCGCTCCAAAACTCTACTTGTTCGACTAATAGATACATTAAAGTTATCATGTTTAACATTCAAACTTATCCAATGACGATTTTCTATGATATGCCCAATCGATATTGGTCAGCGAAAATGTTGAGTCGAAAGTTCTCTCTTCTAGGCACACTACCGTTTTCTCAAAGCATTTTATATATATTTAAAAATATTCACTAGAATCTCAATAATTCGTCATTATTATACATGAATTTTTTTATATAAAAACATATCAAGTATTTATAAATATCTAATAAAATCTTGATAAATCGTCTGCTTCACATATCCGTGATTTTATGGAATCGGTTGTCATCAATTGTTTGCATGTAAGGTCTAGAATATCAATAGCTCGTCACTCTCATTACTTTTTGTTGTCATACTTCGAATTCATTTGATATAGAGTTCGCACTTCAAGTTTACTTTCAAATTTGATACTCTTGTAAATCTACTTTTATATGGAAACAAATACAATCATTAAATAAGGTTAAATATTAGGATTTCTATAATCCTTAATCGATATCTTATTGTTTAAAAAAATATTTATATGCACATCAAACTCGTTTTTTTTTCTTTTGTTTCTTCAAATTTACATTCCGCTATGTGAGAAACACCGTATGTAAAAAACTCGAAACAGCAATTACCGTTAAAAATATACATTTTTAATTGAACGAATTTTATTAATGGATTACATAATTCTACAATCTTATAATTTTTCATTATCATAAATTTGTGTTTTCACACATTCAATTAATTTAAAACAATTTAAATACCAAAACTTTTGTAATTAGTCACCATTATAAATCTCTTTTTCTATTTGAATTTATATAATATATATATTTTTTTATATTTAATGAAATCCGATAACTCGCCATCCTCATAAATCACTGATTTCACGTAAACGAATGTCATATTTTTAAAAATATATGCACTAAAATTTCAATAATTAGTAACATTTGCATATAGGTTTTTCATGAAATAAATATCACTTTCATTATGATTGTACATTAAAATCTCATTCAAAGAGCAGTGCTTTTACTTAATGTCATTGTATATACATATTAGCAAAAAAACTTTATAACCGCTCACTCTCGTGAATCGCTGTTATTATACATCTAATATTACTGTTCGAACGGAATCGCAGTTTGGTTATTTTATAACAACCTTTGACAATAAAATTCGGTGAAGAGTCCTAAAACATTAATTTAGATGAAATATTAACCATATCAGATAAAAGTTACCATACCATCCTTCGATATAGTCATCTCCCATAACTATGCACCGCTGAGATCTGCTTTACATGTCCTGGAAAATTCGCAAGAAGTCTTCTTTTGGGATGGAAATCAAAAGCTTTGTCACAATTCGTTGGATGTCAGCAATATTGTCAAATTTCTTTCAAAGAGAGTTTGAGTCGTGGAAATAGGAAAAAGTCTGGGGGATTGAGATCTGGCGAGTATGGTGGTGTTTAAGTTGCCCACCACTCATGAATTTCTTTCGGTGCCTTCCAAAGCTCAAATCCAAACTTAAAACTGATTTTTTGTTCGTTCATTTTCCTATTCCCAGTTAAGTACCAATGTAATGAACAAGCACCTTTTAAAGCACGTCTTACACAGAACATAAACTACTCTCAGATGAACAATAGTGGGGGAAGATAATCTAAACTTGCCTCTATGCAGGTGCAGTGTTTTGTTTCCCCCAGTGTTGTCAGATCGGCCATTCTGAATTCATTCACCGAACTTTTTTGTCAGAGGTAGTAATATGGTTCAATTTAGGATTATTCACTAAACAAGCGATATTTCTTCCCATAAATACGTAAGTTTTCAGAAACTGAAAAAGAAAAAAAAATGTTCTATCACATACAATTTAGGATCACTTTACACTCAATGAGATATAATTCTTCATAAATCTGTAACTTTTAGGATAGAACTGACATTTACTTAAATATACATATTTATTAAGAAGAAAATTACTGAATACCGAGCTTTCAGATCAAAACTAACTTGTTTCATAGAAATGAATTTATTAACTGTAGTTCATAATTATGATATAATGTTGTTGCACATAGGTCATTTTTGTCGTATTTACAGTTGTTAAGTACTAAATAGTCCTAAAAGCGACAATGTATTTCATGCATCCCAATTTTTCAAAATAATTATGTTACCGGCCAAACCCGATTTTAGGCCAAACTAGATTCGGCTAGGTCAAACCGGTATATCCTAACGCCCATCGGATAAACTAGTTTTTCCTAGGCCAAACCGGTCTATCCTAACGCTCATCGGATAAACTATTTTTTCCTATGTCAAACCGGTTTATCCAAACGCCCATCGGATAAACTAGATTTTCATAGGCCAAACCCGTTTATCCTAAGGCCCATAGGACAAACTAGATTTTCCTAGGCCAAACTAGTTTAGACTGCTGTTTATTGGTCTGAACTAGTTTATCCTAGGCCAATTCAATTTGGCGTGATTTTATGGAATTCAATGACCGCCTCAACGCCAACATTCTTATTTGTCCTAGGCTGATCTAGTTTATCCTAGGCCAATGTAGTTTTACATATTGTTAGCTGACGGGCGTCAAAGTCAGAGAAATAATTGGCTCACAGGTTTTATGTATGTATGTACGCATGTATGTACGTATATACATACGTATGTGCGTAACACGATAACTCTTGATAGAAATAATGTAATTTGACGTGTTTTTATCTCATCAGGCTGCCAGTGTTTGAAAACTAATGGGCCCGTAGGTTCTGTATCTATGCAGGTACGTTCTTATACGTTCTAATAATTCTTGTTAGAAATACTCGATTTGCATCAAACTTTCAATGTAGGTTAATATTCGTATGATGAGCTTTTCTGATTAATTTTGGGAGGCCATTGGAGAAGAATAAGGGGGGGGGGGCGAGAGGCTGATTCGCCCCTTCCCTTAATTCAAATTATGGGGTTTCCATGTATTATTAACATATTTTATTCAAATTTTAGATATAGGAGCATTCTCTTGAGGCGCCTCCATGATTAGCTTTAGGTGTTCATTGTTTAAGTATAAAGGGAGGGGGTAATAGGGGTAATTAACGCTTTTTTGTAAACGCTTTTTTCACGCAGAATATTCTGATTTGCTTCAAGTTTTAGAAATAAATTCATTTTGGTAAAGCGCTTCCCTAATTAGTTTTGGGTGTTAATTGAATAAGAACAACGGAAAGAACGGCGGGATCCCGCCTAACTTTGGTATATGGGTTTTTTCATGCAGATTTAATTGATTTGCTGCAAATCTTGGATTTGTTCATTTACATGAAGCGCTTTTCTGATTAAATTTGGTAGTTCTTCGTTTAAATATAAGGGGGAAACTTACAATTTATTTCCTTTCTTAAATTAGATAAATTGGTTATGATACAGATTTATCTAATTTGCTTAAAATTTTGGACATGAATTCATTTGATCAGCGCTTCTTTAATTAGTTTGGGTTTTTCTTTTGGTTAAGTATAATGGGGTAGTGGATGTTTTATCGCTTTCCTTAAATTAGATAAATGGTTTTTTTATGTATATTTATCCGATTTGCCGTAAAATTTTAATATAGTTTTTTTTCTTTATAGGGCGAATCCCTGAATTGTTTTGAGGGTTTAATGATTAAGTATAAAGGGAGAAATGGGGATCATCCTCCTTAAATCAGATGAATGGTTTTTTGAGCAGAATTATCTGATTTGCTTTAAACTTTGGATAATTGTTTAATTTTATAAAGCGTATCTGTGATTAGTTTTTTTTGCTTTCAATGGTTAAGTATAATTGGGGGAAATGGGAAAAAAGTAATCCAACTTACTTTATTTTTCGAGGGTGTTATTCTTTAAAAAAATAAGGCTGTAATACACAATTACAATAAACAGCCTGTGAATGCAAAGCCATCAGTTTAATTGGGCAATATTCTTTTTAATATTGATTCCGACTACTGCTTCATAGCTAGCCTTGTGTAAAGCGGTTTTGTCATCACCCTTATACAATGTATTTTATTCGAAGGGTTGTGCAATATTGTCAGAGGTTTGCATGGGCCGGAATTTCGAGGCCCGAGTTATTTCGATTAGCCTCACGTTCGGCCCCTTTATTCGTATCCAATGAATTCCCAAAAAAAGTACCTTAGAAAAGTACCTTATTCAAATTATCCTACACCCAAAATTTGAAACAAATCGGATATAGCTATCAAAATTTATCGCGTTACGTACATACGTACGCACATACGTACATACTTGCGTACATACATGCGTACATACATGCGTACATGCATATACAGAACCTGTGAGCCCATTATTTCTCTGGCTTTCACGCACGTGAGCTAAAAACACTTAAAACTACATTGGCCTAGGATAAACTAGATCAGCCTAGGACAAACAAGAATGTTGGCGTTGAGGCGGTCATTGAATTCCATAAAATCACGCCAAATTGAATTGGCCTAGGATAAACTAGTTCAGACCAATAAACAGCAGGCTTAACTAGTTTGGCCTAGAGAAATCTAGTTTGTCCTTTGGGCGTTAGGATAAACCGGTTCGGCCTAGGAAAAATTAGTTTATCCGATGAGCGTTAGGATAGACCGGTTTGGCCTAGGAAAAACTAGTTTATCCAATGAGCGTTAGAATAGATCGGTTTGGCCTAAAATCGGGTTTGTCCTGTAACATATATACAGGGGTTGGACAAAAATATGGAAACACCTTTTGAAATGCATGTTTGAAAAGAAAGACTGATTATAATGAACTATGTGGATGGCACTGGAGTTTTCGCCTATTGACGCCCCCTATACAACTTCGTAAAATCGCTGCACCGTTCAGTCGTTGTTGGAGCACTGTTGTGTGAGATTATCATTGCATTATGTCAGAGTTAACAGACTTCGAACGTGGACAAATTGTTGGCGCGCGTATGGTGGGTGCTTCCGCAAGCAAGGTAGCCGAGGTTTTTAGTGTTTCAAGAGGTACTGTGTCGAAGATTTATTCCGCATATTTGAAATGCGGAAAAAACATCATCCGCTAAATCACAGCGCGGACGAAAGTGTGTGCTGAGATCGAGACAGACGATCATTAAGGAGGATTATCGCGAAAAATAAGCAGACCACAGCTGCAAAAGTTACTGCTGAAATGAATGTCGTGTTACCAAATCCTGTGAGTATCAAAACAATTAGAAGGGAGTTTCATAAATAGGGAATTGCTGGCCGTGTTGCAATTGAAAAGCCATCCATCAGTAATGCTAATGCCTGTAACAGGAAAAAGTGGTGTTTAAGTCATAAAGCCTGGACTATAGAGCAGTGGAAGAGCGTAATATGGTCTGATGAGTCTTCTTTCACATTGCTCCCCACTTCTGGCCGAGTTTACGTCTGGAGAACGCCACCTCAAGCCTATAATACAGACTGCTTGTTGCCAAGAGTGAAACATGGCGGGGGTTCGGTGATGGTTTGGGCAGCCATATCGTGGTTCTCTTCTGGCCCCATGATAAGTCTGTAAGGGCGTATTACTGCTTAGACTAATGTGAACACTTTGGCCGATCAAGTCCATCCAATGGTACAAGCTTTGTTCCTAAAAGATGATGGTATCTTCCAAGACGACAATGTCCCCGTTCACACAGCTCACATTGTCCAGGACTCGTTTTCTGAGCACGAGGATGAATTTCCGCATCTCCCCAGGCCACCAAAGTCATCAGACTTGAATATTATCAAACCTTTGTGGTCTTAATTGAAGCGGAAAGTGCGTTCTTGCTATCCACCGCCAACATCGTTATCTGAACTTGCTACCGTTTTGCAGGAATAATGGTACAATATTCCCTTGGCAAACATATAAAAACTGTATTTATCCATTCCGAGAAGATTGCAAGCTGTTTTGAATAACAACGGGTACCGTACACAATACTAGGCAAGGAAACGTGTTTTTTTAAGGTGTTTCCATATTTTTGTCCAACCCCTGTATATATATATATATTCATTTAATCATTAACTGTTATGACAGAAATTGTCATGTAAAAATTGTGAAAATGAGAGTTTTGATCATTTTAAACTTCGATTCAAATAAAAGGATTAGGAAAAGCCTTATTAAAGGATCTTGGAATTCCAAATTTATTATTTCAACTAGCGAGCTACGCCCGCTAGCTAGGCCACTTTTTCCAAACGAACCTCGATATTAAGCAGTATATAATAAGCAAAAAAATCCATTTAATAAGCAAGTCTTGGAAATATATATATTAAAATACTAATTAGACCTATTTGTAGAAGAAGGTACCGACTTTAAGGAGGTTTCTTCCATTTTCGGATATTTTTAAAATTTGACCGGATTTTTAATTTGCCGAATTTAAAAAAAAAGCAGAATCGACCTATTTTAAACACTTTGTTTATTAGAGTTAATATTCGTATTTTTTTGTATTTTTAGTCCATTGGATTCAGAGCTGTACGCAGATTTTGAATATGTAAACGGATTTTTTTAAATCGAAAACTGATTTTGGGATTGTTTAAAAAAAATCACCTCCATAGAAGTAACATTGACAAAAACACAAAAAACATCGATTAGAAAAGTTTTTTTTCAAAGGGTTAATATTAGAATTTTTGAAACTAATTGCACTGACTTGTAGGAAAAAGTACCGACTTTAAGAAGATTTTTTGAATTTTCGATTAATTCCTGACCATTGTTTTCCCCTCCAAAGTTCGGCCGTTTTTAAGAAATTCATTAAATCGACCCCTTTTAAACACTTTTTTTAAATGGTTAAAGGCGTCTTTTCTCGCATTTTTTGTTTCCTCAGAAGCAGACTCTTACGCAGATTCTGAATATGTAATCAGTTTTTTCTACTTTAAAAACTATCTACATGATGGTTTAAGAAAAAACGCGCAAAAAAAAAGTTTCGGCATGTTTTCTCTGCGACGGCCTTCCGGAACTGCCCTCTTTTTACTTGGGAGCTCTTTTTGAGAAATGAGACGTTTTGCATTTCGTTTCCCGAGGGGTTTTTAATTCATAACTTTTTTAACTTTGGTCCCACGGTCTCGAAAATGCCCGAAATGACTTTCTCGGAATTTTTCAAATCAAAAGATACCTCTCGCGACTTCCAACTCGCCCGCGTTGCGAACAGTAATTGGCTTCAAGCAGACAGACACACAGAGGCACACGGATTTTATTAGTATAGATACAGATAAATTAAACAAAATATCTCCTTTAAAAGCTTTTTATTGCAATATATAAAAATAACATATAAATGTTAGTTAATTGCCTAAATGTATGTCCGCATTTTGAACTTTCAGTTCATCGCTAATAAGTCTTTAAAAAAACGTCACCTGAATGCGTAGACAATTTTAGAGTTCTATTTCGAAATTGATTCCAAATTTTATTTGATCTTTAAATTCATAAAAGAAAAATAATGAACGTTTTTAGGATTTGTTGCAAATTTAAGGAATATGACGAATGCCTGATAACGAACAATGTTCAGTTTAATGAGATATGAGAAATGTTTTTCAAGAAAACGTGTTAAATAAAGAGAAATATTTTGCGAATTTTTCTTTAATTTCGGATGTTGCATTGTATAACATGTATAAAATCAACATTAATTTAATTAAAATTTTAAGTGTAAGAATATTGTTTCATTTTAAAGTTGCCACGTTTAAACAAAATTACATAATTGATAAATTCTGATTTTGTTAATTTTAAAATCTCTTATTTTATAACACCTGATTTAGAATAAAATGAGATGTGTTATTAAAGGAAGCATTAGAAAAAAATTATTAATAAGTAATAAAATGCATTTAAAGTTATTTTATGTACATTTTTTCAAATTTTTGTAACATAAAAAACTACTTATCAAAATGGAATAAATAGCATTTAATCGACTTTGATAATTTATGAGGGAGAAAAAAAGGGTTTCTCAACTTATTTTGCTATTTAAACAAGCTTTACATATAATTTTTAAAAAGTAAATATTCAAACTTAAAAGATAACTAGCTTTAAAACTTTGTGAAAAAATCTTGTCAATTAAGAAAAATTTTGTTGATGAAAAAAAGGTATATTAGCTCTTTAAATATGTAATATTTTGGGATAAAGAACCTTTAAAAAATTTTTCCGAAATTTGTTTGTTATAAATATCGATCTCAGCTGTGAAAACACATATTTTAAAAATAAAAAGTCCATCTTTTCAGATTTATTTTTTACAATTTCAACTTTAATGTTAGAAAGACAACTTTTTTATTTTAAAGTAAATGTGACTTTTTCTGTATTCATATTTAGATTCTATGCGTGTAAATGAAGGCACAAAATTAAAAATAAAACTTTTTTAATAAATAAATGTTAAACAATGTTGCAGTATGTAATTTAATCGGGCATATTTTTATATACAGGATGACAAAAAAAAAAGTCATCCGAGTTCTTTTTCGTAATTCTATTGAACGAAATAGAACGTAAACTCTTGTATGTGCTTCAAGAAACATGCTTCTTAACTAAAATAAATAAGAAATGAAAAATCATGCATTAAGTATAGATTATGAAGCACTTTACAACACATTCAGTATAATGTAATAAAATTACACCGTTTAAAAAATTAAAATATTATTTCTCATTTCAACATACAGAAATGTTTATCGCGTTTCAAAACCGAATTTCAACTTATAATGCATTCCAAAATTTAGTCACTTAAGTTTTTTGCTCTTAGTGCAAAGAAGTGTGTTTAGAACGAAAAGTGATATTCACTTTTAGTTATCAAAGATACGTATACTGTAGTTGAAAATTCCCCTTCAGCAATTTCCTCTATAATAAGGAGAATGATGAGTGAATACTTTTTTACAGCCCTATATGTGAGGTATAGGATTAATATAAAATGCGTAATATGCAAAAGAATAAAAAAATACCCATACCGAAACATATGACATACTTTGCATCAATTATTACGCAAAGACAATAATATAAACAATCTCTTTTTTTCTGTCCCTGTAAATAAATAAAAAATGCTATGAATACTTTGTTTGAACGTGATCGTAGTGAGATTCAGTGATTTATATCAGTTTCAATACGTTTGAAATAGTGTAATTTCATGAAAATACTCTCCAAATGAATTTCCCCATATACCATAGCGTAGTCGAATTATTTTGAGTTCCCTGTTAATGAACCATTTATCGTACATACTTCATATGCAATAACAAATATGTTTTGATGGCTTTAAATAACCTTCATCGATTGCATAAAAAGTGTTCTATAAACGTTATAAATGATGATTATGAAGTTAATGCAGGAAGTATCAAACCGATTTAAATATTAATGGTGTCAAAATGATAACGGCAGCCCTTTCCTTAACACAAACTATATTTTATGTCCGTGCCACTAAACCAAAGGAAATTCCGGAAGAAACAATGCTCTAGAAATATAATTTTAGTGTTACTGAAGGTCCTAGAAACATAAAATTCGGCATTGTAGTTACTTATTAGATATGAAGGATATTTAAGGACAGTTGTTAAAGAAATGAAATTAAAAAGGGGTAACACTGCGTGAAAAGCGTTGTAAAAATGTCCATATTTAGGAGTCCAATGGCTTTTTTTTTTCAGAATTGTTTTTTAATGTGTTTCGCACACTTCTTTATTCGACATAATGATTTTTAAGCTGATTTTTTATTATACTGAAATATCTGTGATGGCATTAAATTTAATATTAAAAAGAAAACATAATTTTTAAAATAAAGACTTATAAACAGTTTACTTAGGGCTAATTCCATGGGTTCTGTAGTGTAAGTCACACAACTTATTAATTGCTATACTTGTAAGCCACCGTTATTTTTCAAAAGTCTGCTTGGCCTTATTCAATTAATGAGAAAGTGCCAATAAAATTAATCACATTTTTTTTGTTCTATAATACTGGTAGCCAAAAATCGTAGCCTGTGACTTACACTACAAGTACTCATGGAAATAGCCTTAGTTAAACTTTATTAAAATTACATTTAATTTTTAAAAATCTCTGCTTCTTTTGTTAAATTGTAAATATTTTTTTCTTTTTTTCTATATTCCTTAGAATATACAGAAACGCAAATATGAGTAAAATTGTATCATATGTCGTCATTTATAAAAATATATTACTCTTATACATATATGTAATAAAATAAAAAAAATTTAACGCCATTTTGCTCTCTCTGAGTTTTTAATTCTAAAATTGTGGAACATATTTTTAATCTTAGTTTCGTAATATATTTATTTTTAACAGCTAAAGTCCTTTTTCTTTTTTTTTAAATTATTAATAATCTATTGCTTGTTTCTTAAAAAAGGCGGGTAGTTATTTCGTAATCTTTACTTTTTAGAATATTCTAGGGATTTTAATTTTATTTTTTGTTGACACGTGATCTGTGTTAATGCGCGAAGATGTTAAAAGGCTTGTCTCTTTGCGAGACTTGAAGTAATTCCTACCCGAGGTTCGCGCCTCCTAGGCCAATCAGAGGTGATCATTTTTATTACGTAGATTCATATTAATCCTGGTTGGATTTTTTAAATGATTGACGCGGAGTAGGAGGGGCTAGTTTGTCGTGAAAATGTGGATTTCTCATTCGGTTTTTACAGAGCTCAGAATGTGATTGACTTTTTAAATATTAGGATGCTGTTTCTTTCCCCCCGAAAAATTCCAATATCTTAGAATGCAGCTTAGACATGAAGTTTTGGAACATTCGATGACAGTGTCTAGGTGACTGCGGGGAAGAGCTTACTGATTTTATGAGTTAATAAATAAAAGAATTTGAAGACTGATGGTTTTTGTTTTTATATTGGGGAAATACTCCAATGGATTTCAATGCTTGCCAACTGCCAGATAGATGAATAAGATTTATGTACATTTAATATAAAATTTGAAAAACAGACTTGTGCATAAGTCCTACAATTTTCACTTTTGAGTTATATCTGCGGTCGACAAAAAAGTTTAATTTTTCTGCCGTGCTAAATCATAAACTGTTTCTGTTTTCCAACTCCTTTAATACATGTCAGCATGCATACTTAACTTAAAATCTTAAGATAAAATAACAATCTGACTGTTCACACGGTGTAAATAATAAAATTTCCTATGTCATTGAGCTTATTCACTAGTAATCTAAATTTATCAGGCTAGCTGAGTACCTTTAAATTTCATTATCACGCATAAAATCTTTAATAGCTGCTTTATTATTAAAGATACATAGTATTTGAAATTTCCCGAGCATATTTTAAAATATGCAGTTACACTTTAAGAGTGTCCGGGACACATTTTAAAATAACTTTTATTCATTGAGTAAAAATTTTGATTTTCTTAATGGGTAACCATCGTTTGTAACCAAAACTACACGATAAAACTTATAATTTTGTAAAAAAAAATAATTTAAAATTTATGGAAATGGGGTAGTTTAAAATCATTTTAACTCAAAATATGATTTCTAGAATTTTAACTTTTTATCTATTAAATAAACAGAAATATCTAAATTTAAATTTTGATTCAGTATTTTTAAAAACATCAATAAAAATATATATGTATAATCATTTAAAGCAAAAGTTTGAAAAACAATTATTTAACTTTTATTAAAAAAAATCATATTTTCGAAATTAAATTATTCTTCTCATATTTCCTGAATCAAAATTAAAGTAAAGCAATGAAAAAAGACATGTTCTAAGTTTGAAGTACTTATCTTTAATGGCTCTTGATTTATTGAATTGTGAAAAAACTCATAAGAAAGAAAAACGCATTCTCATAGGAAGTCATTTCATGACAATCATTGATTTAAAGCTAGATTTTAAAATGAAACCAGAACGAAACAAATGATATTTAATCTTCTAATTAAGATAGAAATGATTTAAACGTCATTAAAAAAAAATAATAATGCAATAATTATTTTAAATAAATTTGAAGAGTTTTGTGTATCGGAACCCCTTAAACCAATAGAAAAACGATATTTTGATTTTTTTTTGTAGATAGTGTTCAAGATCTCTTTAAAAAGAAACTTTTTGATTTATTGAATATCTCAAGCAAAATTAGTAAAAAGAGGGAAAGACATATTACTTTTTTTTACAAATAGAATAATGATTTAAAGCCACAATTTCAACTATACCATTTAAAAAAAATAGTAGAAACATTTCTTTGGAATGCTCTAGTACAGGAAGCGTTAGCAGCTTCTATGAGCATTTCCTTTTTGTTTGTTAAAAGCGTGTTCCTAAAAAAAATGAAAAAGCGTTACGTTCCCAGAAAGTGCAAAACAAGCAGTTAAATCAAAGAAAGAAACTAGCTGACTTGAGGATCACATAACCATTAAACACAGTAATTATTTACTATGTTTTTTTACGTTAACATTTAAAAAAAGCGTTGCATTTAAGCGACACTTGAATGTGGATGTATAATGCTATTTGAAAAGAAAATCTGTATAAGAATGTTGTATTTAATAAAACATATTAATAATATAGCTTTAAAAAAAGTCGTATGAACGATATTATTAGTTTTAAAAATTACTAGAGAAAAAATTATACTGATTTGAACATTATTTCCAATTCTCATACGACAAATATTACGAGACACCACAAAAAATTGTTTAAAATTGTTATACAATATCTCCAAAGTTGTATCTGTCTATATATCGATTCTTATGGTACACTACATGGCCATTGATGAACGTCCACCTGCGATTTTAGACATTTTGTTAAATATCTAGAAAAATACATGAGGAATTATCCTAAAACTCTAAGTGTATAACTATAACTACATAAGTCATACATTCCCATGAAGATTGTTTCCCGAAACTCCATAGGGGACCGTCAACAAATTAAAAAATAATGAATATCTTTTGGACAACCCTGTCAAAACTAATGTAGAAAAAGCGCTCAAACTATAAATTATGATTAAGTGGCTTATTGTATTAAACTGTGTTCATTTTTATGTCAATAGAATGGACAATCGTAGAAAAATTAAGGTTTTTATAAAAACAGTCCCAAATTTTTTCCACTTTTTTTGCTTATAATTTGAAGAGTTCTTAATATAAAATAATATCCTTTTCTGAAAATATGACAAATAATATTACGCACAATATCCTGTAAACAGAATTAAAATATAATAAAAATTTTATGAAAAATGAGTAGGTTTGCTAAATAATTTTCCACCGCACATGCGTCAACGATATCAAAATTTCATTTGCATATTATATTAGATAAATGTATAGAACAACTTTTGTAAAAGTTTCAAATAGCTTAAAAATTCTGAAAATTATCGTCGTTAGAATAAGCACAAAATCCGTTGTTCCCAAAATGAAGCAAAAAAATAAGGTATTTTATCCAAATGTAGTAGTACGTCCCACATTGTGTATTCTATATGACACTGATCAATGAATATATGGGTATAACCCCTCTTGTTTTTGCTTCACTTTGGGAATAACAGATTTTCAACTTATTCTGTTGACGATTATTTTAGGAATTTTCAAGCTATGTTTTTGAAAATTTCACAAAAGTTGCTGTGTGCATTTAGCTAACATAATATGCAGATGAAATTTCGATATCATTGACGCATGCGCAGTGAAAAATTATTAAAACAACCTATTTGTTTTTCAAACAATTTTTATTATTATTTTAATTCTGATTGCAGGATAATGTATGCAGTGTTCTTTGTTATATTTTCAGAAAATATTATTATTTTATATTAAGAACTGTGCGAATTATAAGCAAAAAACATAGAAAAATTTGGGACAGTTTTTATAAAAGCCTTAATTTTTCAACGAGTATCCAGACTACCAACGTAAAAATGAAAACAATTTATTACAATAACCCTCTTAATCATAATCTACACATTGAGAGCTTTTGCTGCATTAGTTTTGCAGGGTTATCCAAAATATATTCATTCTTTTGTAACCCGCGAGTATTCGCGACTTTTTTCACAACGTCATTAGTCGCGCTCGGTCTTTTCGCCGCTGGCCCCCCGCATACCAAATATGTAAAAAAAGAAATATTTTTCACCTAATATACGAAAATAACATTACAACGAAGATATAAATTTGCAGTTTTCTTAAATTATGCATTTTATTCATGAGATTTGGAGTAATTGGAAAAAGTAAAAACGAGCTCACATTAGTGACTTTTACGTAGACTTTTTCGCCAATTTTAACTTTGTTTCTAAAAATATACTTGAAAGAAAAACAGAGGTATCCTGTTACTTCCCTAAGGTGGTCGAGAAAGCTTCAAAGTCAGTTACACGATAGATCTCCGCTGTATTTGTAATGTGATATAAGTTAGGAGAAGATAAGTTATACGGGCGGCGAAAAGACCGACACGCGACTACTGACGGGTTAATTTGTTGACAATCCCCTATGGAGTTTCGAGAAAAAATCTTCACGAAAATGTATGACTTGTACTATTGTATTTATACTCTTAAAGTTTTAAGATAAATCCTCATGTATTTTTCTAGATATTTAGCAAAATGTCTAAAATCGCAAGTGGACGTTCATCAAAGGATATGCAGTGCATTCACGCATTTAATAAAAAAGTCTAGTGAATTATTATTAAAACATTAAAAAAATATGTTTGAAATGTCTTGTAATAAGAAACGGAAAGTATTGAAATGAAAATATAAAAATATTTTCAGTAGATACGTTTAAAACAGATTTATATAGGTAAATAGAAGTAATATGATATAAAAAAAAACTTTCCTTAATTTCGAATTATTTTTTGCAATTTCCTGTAAAATGTGTACGATGATAATAAGATACAAGTTTTGTATTTCTAATATTTTGACTTCTAGATAAGAAATTTAAGGCATCCGTACACATTTGAGTACAATAATGTTTTTATTATTAGTAGAAATTGAATAAGTTGAATAATTAGTTGAAATATTCCAAGTGATACATATATATATATGATTTTCATTAGAAGTAATAATGTATTAAGGAATAATTCAAAGACTTCCATTTAAGCCACACTTTGACTAAATTTTATTGTTACATGCATTATTCTGAAATGAGACATAAAATAATACGAAGAACTCAAGATAATTTCAAATAAACGATAATTTAGATAATATTTTTAAATTTTATCCTCCATTCATACAGTCCTTTTAGTATTAATCTGAATTATTTTTTCTGTTTTAAAAACAATCACCGTTAAAACTTATGGCGACACATTGCAGCTTTTAGGGGTGAAAGGTTTGTCTCACTAATCACACCCCTAAGGGAGCCAGAATGGCACCTTTAATTAGGGTGAAAAGACCTTTAACCCTTAAACTTTAATTGTGGGTGAAACCCTTAACCCAGAATACCCAATAATAAAGAGTTAAAAAATACATAAAAAGATTTTTGGCCCTCGAAGGATTCGAATCCACAACGCCTGATTGCAAGCTGAGCGCCCTACCTGCCCGGCCATCGGGCTCACCTTCAAAGTCACCTTCAACGTCTCCCTGAAATATTCAAATGTCCTGTAATTCAAAGGTTGCTTTATATAAAAAAAGCTCGCCAAAAGTTAGTTATCCGAAATTTGAAACGAAATTAGGATAGCGCATAGCGGTGATAGTCATAATAGGGAGAAATTGCTGTAGTTAAAGGGGAAGGATACAAATCACAGAGCATGCGCAAAGAACTAAGGGGTGAAATTCTTCCAACGGTATGCATTGCGCGGCACCCTAATTAGCCTCAATCACCCAGTGAGAGATCAAACGGCACCCCAAACACATTTTCAAGCACGTGGGTGTCAAATGGTAACTCCTTCACCCCTTAACACCTAATGCAACTGGTTTGCCATCTTTACTTTTAACAGTGATCTTTGTATGCATTTACATTTTTAAATTAATCATCATGCCAAAATACAAATTTCTTTTCTGAGGGTCTACCATCTCTCGAGGGGTAGTAATAATACCATGAAATGCCTATGTTAGAAAGGGGCTTTTGAGTCACTATTAATTGCAAAGGTTAATTTTGAAATCCATTTGATATTTTCTAATATACCAAAAAAACTTAATTTAGAAAGATTTAAAAGGCTTTTATGGAATATTTATTGTTCCTGCTTACCCCAAGCGGTAGCGGAACCGGTATAAAATATAGAGCGTCATGAGAATGTAGGATAATGAGAATAATATATGTAGGGTTGCCACTGCTGATTCGAAACCATCAGTTTTGCAATTCGTTTATTAATTCCTGAGCTCGCACAGAAATCGTAATTTTCAAATTATTTAGAACGCTTTTCGCACCGCCTCTTCGCTTCAGAATTTTTAATTTCAAAATCATTCTTGACAGCTTTTAGAAGATATTTATATTTTGTAAGTAACTACCATACGAAATTTAAAGTTTCTAGACTCCTTAGTACAATAAAATTCCCCATTTTGAATATTTTTCGATCCTGCACCCTTTGTTAATAGTGTCACCGAAGTAAAATGTAACTTACGTTTCTTATGTTTTAACAGATTCTATCACCACAAATTTACATTTGAAATCTGTTTGATACATGCTCAGATTGCTTGCAGATTGCCATTCAGAAAGTTTTTACTTTATTAAAAATCTGCAGCTTTTGTTGCATCGAAACTCTACCTCTTTTACAGACTATCTTAATTCTGACCAATAAGAATGCTTTACAATATAATCAAATAACAGACTTTTGTCAAAGCGGTGGAGTGATGATGAAGCAAATCCAGTAGATTTTTTACCCTTCAGTAACAGAAAAGCGCATTTCTTGAAGGTTTTTTTTCCCTACACCCCCGATGGATTTGTGGCATCGACAAATGATATAGCCTATGTTTCATTCCGGGCGAACACCATCATTTTAATACCATTACTTTTAAAATCGGTTCCGTAGTTCCGAAGATTAGTCCCTACAATCAAAGAAAAAAGAAACAAACCTTTCCTTTTTATAATTTACGTATAGACGACATAAGATATAGTCTATGTTTCATTCCGGGCGAACACCATCTATTTGGTAAAATTACTTTTGAAATCGATTCAATAGTTCCGGAGATTAGTCCCTACAAACAAACAAACTCTTCTTCTTTATAATATAAGTATAGACGACACAAGATATAGCCTATGTTTGATTCCGGGCGAACACAATTCATTAGGTTAAATTCCTTTTAAAATCGGCACGGTAGTTCTGAAGATTAGTCCTTACAAACAAACAAACTTTTCCTCTTATTAATATAGGTAAAGATGACATAAGATATAGCCTATGTTTGATTCCGGGTGAACACCATTATTTGGTATCATTACTTTTGAACTGGGTTCAGTAGTTTCAGAGATTAGCCCCTACAAACAAACAAACAAACAAACTTTCCCACTTTGTAATACAGGTATGGACGACATAAGATATAGCCTATGTTTGATAACGGGTGATCACCATCATTTTGGTGCCTTACTTTTGAAATCAGATCGGTAGTTCCGAAGTTGTGGTATCGATATAAGATATAGCCTATGTTGGATTCCGGGCAAGCACCATCAATTTGGTACCATTATTTTTCAAATCCGTTTGGTAGTTTCAAACAAACAAACAAACAAATTAAATTTTACCTCTTTATAATATAGGTATAGATGGACATAATTTTTAACATAATTTATTTACATTTTGAAGTATTTTTCTGGTTTTCGCGATCTTCTTTAGAAAAATTTCAACTCAATCATTAATTAGATGATTAATAAAATAAACTGGAACAAAATTGTTTTACTTTTCGGCCGAGCATAAGAAATGCATTGAAAAGTGAGAATAATCTCGATGCGTGGGCAAATTCATTTATTTCTTTGAGTACTCTCATTTCTTCTATGAAAATGGATTGATGCAATGTGCTATCACTAAGCTGGATGATTTGGGATTGATTATAAAATAACCGTAGTCGTTCCGAAACAATATCGACAGACGCTTTAGGAAAGTCGATAACCGGGTTCAGTGTGTTTATTAATAATTAAAGGCCGGGGTTCATTAAATACATATATCACAATGCAGTTTATAGTTCTACCCTCATTTAACTAGTATTCAATCAGTTTAAATATACCCATAGGCAAGTGAAAAAATATTCAGCGCAAATTTTACTGGCACACCATCTTCTAGTCTACCAGATATCTGCAGGACGGTGTTATTTTTACATGAAGAGAAACGTGTTTCCCTAAGTATATTTATTGTTTAATAATACTAAAAAAATGACAAAATAGTTGAAATACACTGCTCAAAACAATTAAAGGATATTTGAAGTTTTATATAAAATAAAGATATAAACGAAATTTTTTTGCCGAAAATAGAAGAAGAGAATCACAAATGCAAATTTTTCTGGTTTTCAAACTGTGGAGTATGCAAATTTTGAGTTCGACGTCAAAAACGTCGCTTCAGCGGAAGCGAATAAAATTTGGCTTTCAACTGGATAAAAGAGAATGAAGACAAGGATGATCGGCATTCAGTGATTGCTTTGTTTCGATGAGTACGATGTCTCAGCGAAGTCATTTGACAGATTCAGAAGCTTGGAGAATTGTTGGTAGGTTAGAAGGGGGCCAAACTCAAGCCGAAGTAGCGCAAGCCATTAAAGTGCCACAAAGTATCATTGCCAGGATCTGGAACCGTTTTTTGGAGAGTGGATGTGCAGGCCGAAGACCAGGGCAAGGTCGTAGACGGGCAACAACGCCCAATGAAGATCGGTATTTAGCGTTAACAGCTCGGAGACACCGAAACATGAACGCTACTCTTCTCCAACAACACCTTCGCTCGGCTACAGGCACTACGATTTCAACTCAGACTGTCCGAAACCGGCTCCATGCTGTAGATCTGTATGCTCGCCGACCGATGGTATGTGTTAGATTAACATCAAGGCATCGTCGCGACCGCAGGGAGTGGGCAACCGAGCATGTTAACTGGAGGAGAAATGAATGGAGCAATATTCTGTTTTCTGACGAGCCCCGTTTTTCTGTGCATCCGGATAATAGGCGTATTTTCATCTGGAGGGACCGTGGCAGTAAGAATAATCCTGCGTTCGTGCACGAAAGTGTCAGATTTGGCGGTGGAGGAGTGTGGGTGTATGGTGGCATCTCCATTGACGGGCGCACTGACTTCTACATCATTCGAGATGGAGCTCTGACTGGTCGGTGATATAGGGATGAGATCCTCAGACCTATTGTAGTTCCTTACGCTGCAGCAATCGGAGATAACTTCATTTTTATGGACGATAACTGCAGGCCACATCGTGCAAACCTGGTGGAGGATTTCCTTTTCGAGGAAGGAATCGTTCGAATGGAATGGCCAGCGTGTTCTCCAGACATGAATCCAATCGAGCACGTTTGGGACGCTCTAGGAAGACGAGTTTCTGGCCACCAACAACCCCCACAAACTCTCCAAGAACTGGAAAGAGCTCTTCTGGAAGAGTGGGGCAGAATACCCCAACTCGTCATTAATAGCCTCATTGAGTCCATGCCTCAAAGGTGTTGACCGTTGCTGGCCGCCCGTGGAAACCATACCCCCTACTGAAAATGATTTTCTTTGAAGAAAACACCTTTTCTTATTCTTTTTTTCTCATATGCACAAATTGTGTTTTTTTCCTTTTGTAAACAAATGCTCAATAAAATGCATTTTTTCCTGCCAAACATGTGTAATTTATTCTCATATAACCTACTATGTCTGTCGACCATGTATCAATCAGCTAAAAGGTTTCTCAGATACAAAATCCACCTAAAACTGCAATATCCTTTAATTGTTTTGAGCAGTGAACATATAATAAATCTTGATTAAGTGTATGTGTTACAATAATAGGCATTATTTAATGAACAGGGCAAGATACGAGAGCATTAAAAGCTTCCAGTAAAAGTTTTTAAGAATCCTGTCTGCACCAGGACTACGCCCCTACTGAAAGTATGTGTTTTTAGAGAGAATTTTTAAGTTAAAAAAATATTTGTGTTCAGCAGTTTCTATTGTTCTTTAATTTTCAATGTAGCATGAAGAGTATTTTCTTCGGTGGAGCTGTTCTGTGATCAAAGTTCTTGTAATCTTTTCTGTTTGGTGTCGTCGTTTGTAAATCTTAAATAAAATTAAAAGAGTTCTTACACAGAGTCAGACTGAATATTAGAGCACTGGTTACTGACAATAATTAATAACAGACAATCGGAAACTTATCTCTGAAAGAGATTTAAAACTTTTTGGATCCAAGTTCTAGGACGTTCGAGTTAACAAATAATTTTGATTTTCAGACTATTGCATGATATTTTGCAATATTTGGTGAGATTTTCGCCTTTGGATTTTTGATTTATAGCAAGCTTTTTGGCAATATTTTGCGAAATTTTTGTCTTGGGATTTTCCAGACCCTTTCCATATTTTCGTGACAATGTGACTAACATTTTGGTTGCTATCGTTCTCACAAAAGTTTAAACCTTAAAGCAAAGTCGGAGCTGTGCTACGATAATAAAACTGTGTTGATAAAAATATGGATATTTTTTTCTATAAAAGAGGAAAAATACAGCCAGAAGACATATTTTTGAAACCGTAGATAGAAACTGTAGTTTTCATTGAACACGAACTCGTTTTGTTATGTGTCGTCCAATTAATTTACCTGAGGTGCGCCAAACACCCCACGTTATTTTATAAATACCCTGTACTTTGCAATACATTGTAAATTAAACATTTTTTGATCTATAGAATATTTACATACATGCAGCAGGTAAAAATTTAGTTTAATGTAAAAATATAACCGAAGTTGCAAACGAAATATCGGGCAACTTACAAAGAAGGTCTCCTTCCGAGCATACTCTGAAAAATCTGAAAAAATAACAGAATGTTGTTCTCATGAGGATATATACGTTTATAAAAAAATTTCAGCGGAAACTCCATATAGTGGCTGTAAATAAATAATGAAATTTTCGTTGTTTGGGGATTTATCATCCGTTGGCGATGGAATGAAAATTCAAAAATATTTTCTTTATACCAAATACATTTTAAGGGGAAAAAGTTTTATGTTGAACTTGTTTAGATATATTTAATTGAAATAACTTTAATTTTGTCAGTTTTGGTTTACTGTAAGTATAATTTTGTTATATCGATATTTATATGTATTTATATTCAAATTTAACTATCAAAATTTGCGATTTAAAACAAAATTCGTAATTTAAATTAAATAAAATTGTTTAAATCTGGAAGTCCAATTGAGCTTTGGCGATTCGATTTTGTTGCTATGGAAACGTACGGCTTTTATTTTTGAATACGTTTAAATGTATGATAATAGTTTTTCTCAATATGATTTTTTTAAATCTGAAAATATTTTTTACAGCTATAAATTAAATAAGTACATAAAAAAACAAGATATATACACATGAAAAACAATATATATATATATATATATATAACTCTCTCATTGTTTATCTAGAAATTTCATTTATACCATTTACACACATTCTAAATATCTAACAGCTTTCATTTACATTAAAATCGTTTGCTTTTGGCTAGGAAAAGTGCTTATCGCCAAATGGTGTGACACTTTCGTCTTTTCACGTCAAATATTCGAAAGCATTTTATTTTTTTACAGACGTTCTAGTGTAATTCCACCACTAATTTTGTCTGATCCTTATTACATACATTAGTAGTTTAATAAGAATTTTTTTAGTTTGGGTATGCCCAGTATAGAGACCTTCCTTGTTAGTAATATATGTAAATTTAATTATGTTTCAAATCGTGTAGCAATAAGTAAAATAATCCCTATGTGGTTTTTCAAAAGGCCTTTGTGTAACGCAATTCTCTTACGTAATCATGTAAATAAGTTATAAAAGCCTTAAACTCATATCATTCTATAGAAGCGTTTTTTATTGCCTCTTGCTATCAATTATAATACGTTTCTCATAGCGTTACATCATCAAAGTATAGGATTGATATAAAGACCCAGTTTCAATGATATATTATAGCAGATTAATTTAGACTATTTTAATCAATCCTCCATCAATTGAAGGTAAATTAACCTTTTTCTTAAAATGCTCTATGTGTGCATATTTATTTATTCGGCACATAACCAATCCAAAGCCCAAATTTCAACACACTTCGGGCAACAAATCAATATAATCAAGTGATAATATGTTTAATTCTATTTCTCAACTCTGGCAAATCATTAGCTTGTATCGGAACGTAGACACGAAAATAGATCCCAAAAGGACAAATAGTCTGGCGTTATGTCCGGTGAACGTTGAGGTGGGCCATAGTGGAACTCTGTCGTCGAGATCACAACGATGAATACAATGTTCATGGATTTCGACGTTCAACCATTCTTATGCAAAAGAGTTCCAGAGGGGTATGCTCCATCCTGTTGCCAAATAAAATATTAAATTTTTCTGGCTTCAAAAGATTTGCCGATAGTGTACGCTTTTAAATATTCAATCCCGCAATAACTTTTTAAGCTTATAACTCGCCTTTTTGCGTATGTGGCACAGCAAGTGAGAAAATAACAAAGCATATTTCGAGCATGCTTCTATTTAAAAATGTTTGAATTAATCTTTGTTTGTAAACTTGAACCGATACTCTAAAACGTTTATTATTCATACTATAAAAAATTACAAATGGGCCATTCATTTATGGATACACTGTACATTGCAAATGATTTTCTCTAATAGACAATAATGTAACGTAATTCATTTAAATGTCTATAAGTGATCTATAATTGTCTCATTACTCAGTTTCATTTGAGAAGATGCCATTAGAAATTTCTAAATATACATCAATAACTTAGAAATCTAAGTATATTTAGGAGAGTTAAGCGCATACAAAGGAACGGGAAAAGATATATGGAACAAATTCCAAAGGTTTTTCAGTTATTATTTTATTTTTTCATGTTGTTTTATTGATACTAATTTTTACTTACTCCTATCTTTACAAGGAGAAAGTTTTCGATTCGTGAAAATGTTCGACTTGCGGTTTTAAAAGCATTTAAACATTTTAGGAGCAAGGGATACCAAAAAAACATGTTTTTGCAAAATGTCCGAGTCCGTGACTCTGCTTGTATATGACACAAATTTTGTGGCACGGATTTTAATAAAAAATTATATTAAGTTATTTCCTAATATAATTTGGTGCTGATTTGTTTTTGGTGTAAATTGGTAAACCGATGTTGCTGCTATGCAGCCTTTTTCAAGATTCCTGCAATAGCGATATCTCAAAAACTAATTAATGCACGGATTTTCATGAAACGTCAAGTTTAGTTAGTCATTGCGATGAATTGGCGTTTTCTACATTTTGGTGTAAATCGTTTATCAGGTGACACTGCTATGGAGAATTATCCTCGCTTTTCGTAATTGATCTATCTCAAAAACTAATGTTCGGATATGTACTTTTTCTTTACAAGAATAAAGTATTGGATTCGTGAAAATTATCAAATTCCAGTTTTTGACGGATTTAAGGGGACAAGGGACCTTCAAAACCATTTTTTTTAATCTTTTTAAAATTGCACTTTAAATATTATTGAAGGGTACATGATACGTATAATAACATATATTTATCACAAAAAATGTAAAAAGAAATTTTTTGAGAAAAATAGGGAATTTTTTTGTAACATTATAGATTTAACGAGAACTTTTCAAAATTCTCCATGCGCATTATTTTTTCTCTGAATGCTTTGAAATTTTTTATAGTTATTTATCATAATATATGTCATAAAACTGTGCATGGGTTTTTGAAAATAAAAATAATTGTAAAAGTTATAGGTAGTTAAATGTAACTAGTTGGATGTGTCAATCACAAAACTTTCTTCTATCTCATAAGTACATTTTAATATTAAAAAAAAAAAAAAAAAAAAAAAAAAAGTGGTGATCCCAAAATTACCCACTATCAAATTTCCTCGAACATTTGACCTAGCCTAATGAGATTCTGGTATCCGAAAAGCCTAAAACCCAAAATTTAATTAATATTCTGAGAAAATGAGCTTAGTAGTGTCTGATGTTGGGTAATTTATACTAAAACCTAATAAGCATCTATTTATGTCAAGACCTAACAGAATCTGAAATTTGATGGAATTTCGTCCATTAGTTCTTGAGATATAGTTATAACAAAAAATTTTCAAAGCGTAGCACAGCAACACCATATCTTGGGAAATTTATACCAAAACGTAAAAAAGCGTCTAATTATGTTATGGTGTAAAAGAATCTGAAGTTTGATGAAATTCTGTGCATTAGTTCTTGAGATATAGCTAGTTTAAAAAAAACCGTGTAAAATATAGCAAAGCAGCACCATCAGTTGAAGGATTTATAACAAAACGTAATCAGCGTGTAATTATGTTATATGTCATTTTGTAACGAAATCTGAAGTTTGATGAAATTCTGTGCGTTGGTTGTTGAGATATAGCTATCGGAAAAATTGTGCAAAATGCAGCATAGCTGCACCACCTGTTGCAAGGTTAATACCAAAATTTAATCAGCGTCTAATTATGTTACATATTCTAGTCTAACAGAATCTAAAATTTGATAAAGTTCTCTGCATTAGTTCTTGAGATATAGCTATCGCAAAAATCGTGCAAAATGTAGCATAGCAGCGCCACCTATAGGGCAGTTCACACCAAAACTTTATCAGCGGCTATGTATCTCAAGGTATCGCAGAATCTGAAATTTGGTGAAATTCTGTGCGATAGTTGTTGAGATATAGCTATCATGAAAATCATGAAAAACGTGGCATAGCAGCGCCACCTGCTGGCCACTTTACACCAAAACTTAATCAGCGTCTATGTATATCAAGGGGTCACAGAATCTGAAGTTTGGTGAAATTCTGTGCATTAGTTCTTGAGATATAGCAATCTTGAAAATCATGAAAAACGTAGTATAGCAGCGCCACCTGCCGGCCAATTTTCACCAAAAACAAATAGGCACTAATTCCTATCAAGGTCTAACTGAATATAAAATTTTATTAAATTTCGAGCATTAGTTCTTGAGATAGAGCGCCCACAAATTTTTTGTCACATACAGACAGACAGACAGACAGACGGACAGACTCACAGACAGACATTTTCTAAAAATAGCCAAAACGTGTTCAGGACCTTCTAAATCGTATAAATCCGTCGAAAACCGGAAGTCGAAAATTTTCATGAATCCAATACTTTCTTCTTGTAAAGATAGAAGAAAGTAATAAAAATAGGTTATAAAAAGCTCAAAATTTCAGAAAAATTTAGAAAATATTTTTTTTCTTACCTTTATATTCAGATAGATAAAATTCAATGCATAGTTTTATTTATATATGTAAATCAAACTAGTATAAATAATATTGGAGATTTTCATTGATATGGAATGCGCATGGGACATTTTGAAAAGTTCTCGTTAAATCTAAAATATTACTAAAATTTATTTATTTTTACTTTCTTCTATCTTTACAAGAAGAAAGTATTGGATTCATGAAAATTTTCGACTTCCGGTTTTCGACGGATTTATACGTTTTAGAAGGTCCTGAACCCGTTTTGACTATTTTTAGAAAATGTCTGTCTGTGAGTCTGTCCGTCTGTCTGTCTGTCTGTCTGTCTGTCTGTCTGTCTGTCTGTCTGTATGTGACAAAAAAATTGTGGGCGCTCTATCTCAAGAACTAATGCTCAAAATTTGATAAAATTTTATATTCAGTTAGACCTTGATATGAATTAGTGCCTATTGGTTTTTGGTGAAAATTGGCCTGCAGGTGGCGCTGCTATACTACGTTTTTCATGATTTTCAGGATTGCTATAGATCAAGAACTAATACAGAGAATTTCACCAAACTTCAGATTCTGTGACCCCTTGATATACATAGACGCTGATTAAGTTTTGGTGTAAATTGGCCGGCAGGTGGCGCTGCTATGCCACGTTTTTCATGATTTTCATTATAGCTATATCTCAAGAACTAATGCACAGAATTTCACCAAACTTCAGATTCCGCGATACCTTGAGATACATAGTCGTTGATAAGGTTTTGGTGTGAACTGCCCTATAGGTGGCGCTGCTATGCTACATTTTGCACGAGTTTTGTGATAGCTATATCTCAAGAACTAATGCAGATAACTTCATCAAATTTTAAATTCTGTTACACTAGAATATATAACATAATTAGACGCTGATTACATTTTGTTATTAACCTTGAAACAGGTGGTGCAGCTATGCTGCATTTTGCACGATTTTTCCAATAGCTATATCTCAACAACCAACGCACAGAATTTTATCAAACTTCAAATTTTGTTACAAAAAGACATATAACATAATTACACGATGATTACGTTTTGTTATAAATCCTTCAACCAATGGTGCTGCTGTGATATATTTTACACGTTTTTTTTTAAACTAGTTATATCTCAAGAACTAATGCACAGAATTTCATTAAACTTCAGACTCTTTTACACCATAACATAATTAGACTCTTTTTTGCGTTTAGGCATAAATTGTCCAAGATATGGTGTTGCTGTGCTACGTTTTGCAAATTTTTTGTTTTAACTATATCTCAAGAACTAATGGACGAAATTCCATCAAATTTCAGATTCTGTTAGGTCTTGACGTAAATAGATGCTTATTAGGTTTTAGTATAAATTACCCAACATGAGGCACTACTAAGCTCATTTTCTCAGAATATTAATTAAATTTTGCGTTTTAGGCTTTTCGGATACCAGAATCTCATTAGGCTAGGTCAAATGTTCGAGGAAATTCGATAGTGGGTAACTTTGGGCTCACCACATTTTTTTTTAACATTAAAATGTACTTATGAAATAGAAGAAAGTTTTGGGATTGACACATCCAACTAGTTTTTACATTTATTTGTGATAAATATATGTTATAATGCGTATAAAATACCTTTAAATACTATTTAAAGCGTAATTTTAAAAATATAAAAAAAGTGATTTTAAAGGTCCCTTGTCCCCTTAAAGTTTTGAGGCATGAGAGACCCCCCCCCCCCGTAAAAAAATATGTTTTTAAGACATATCTATTTGTGAGTCTGACTGTCATTCTGTCATTCCGTCACTTTGTATGTAACAAGATTTTGTGGGTGCTTTATCTCAAAATTAATGCACGGAATTTCAGTAACTTTTGATTCTGTTGGAGCTTCATATAAGCTGGACCTAATTAATTTTTGTAGTACATCACACAACAGGTGGCGCTGCCATAAAGCCGTTTTCACGATTTCCGTAACAACTATATCTCAAAAACTAATAAGCAGATTTTAATAAAACTTCATATAACATTATTCCTTGGTGTAATATGGCTTTGATTACATTTTGGTAAAAATTGTCGACAAATGGCCTGCTACACGGTATTATCTATGAATATTGCAATAGCTCTATCTCAGGAACTAAGTCTCGAATTTTCATCGAAATTCAGATTCAGTTAGTCCCTGAAATAAAATAGTATTTTTCAGTTTTTGGAGTATATCGCTCAACAGATGGCGCTTCTATCCAGATTTTTCGCAATTCTTGCAATGATTCTATCGCAAAATCGAACGCTCAGATTTTCAACAAACTTCAGATTAAATTACAACTTCACACTAAGTTGTTGCTGAATTAGATTTTAGTCTAAACCACCCAATCGGTGCTTCATTTTTCCATCAGTGTTAGCATGCATGGAATAGAAGAAAATTTTGGAATTGCCACGTAAGACTAGTTTAATATTAATTCCGATCCATAAAAAATAATAAAAAAATGTCTTTATTCATACGAATATGTACATTTTATGCCCTCTATTTACATAAACTTGTGATTCTTTCAATATAAATATAGTACATGGATTATTAGAACAATGTTGATGAACCTTTTTTTTAAACATTGTTAAAACTTTAATTTTTGGTAAATATTTCAGAAGTCAATACATTTATTTTCATTTCTGAAGATAAAAAAAATAATCCAATCAAATTTGGAATTCAACCAACCTAGCTTGAAAAGTCTAAAGGAAAAATATTCTGTTTTTACTTAAAATTGCACTTTTCATTTTGAAACAGTTTATTGACGGTGAATGCATGATATTCAGAGTAAGTTAAATCCTTTTAAGTCCATTTTATTTATTTATTTATTGGATAAATAAGAAATTTTAATGTTAACACACTTGTCAAGAAATATTTGTGATTTCACTCAAATGATATCCTGAATAATAAAAACACAGATGGTAAAAGTTAAATATTAATATATTTTATTTAATCTGTCAGATTCTACTTATAATATAACTGTCTCTAGCTCCACAATTTCACACATTTCCATATACTAAAAAATTATTCAAAATATGAAAATTATTTGAAAATTTGTTTATATATAAGCATTTTCTAACTTTAGGGCTATTTTTAAATGTACAAACATTGAAAAAATGCGTCGAAATATTTAATCAGGTTGTCGACTCAAAATGCTTTCCTTTATTACTTCGAAATGATTATATTATGCATTAATATTTAAGTCTAAAGAAAAATCCAGTTTTTTTGTATTTTTTTAAAGAATTTTTACATAATTTAGATAACCCCCTCCCCCCCCAAAAAAAACTATTTCTTTGAAACATTTACAAATAATGTCACCATGTTTATAAACAAACAAAATAACATTTTTGGTCACTATTTGATCTTTAAATGATAAAAATGAAATTTAACTTTTCAATTTAATGTTTAGAAAGACATTTGTGACAAATTTATAAATAATATGGATTTTTTTAAGTGAAGATTAAAGGTATATTTTTTGCAGTTGACATAAAAATCATGCATTAAGTGATTTTAAAATGATACTAGGATACATTTTGTTGTCATATAAATTTATTTATGTTTCAAAATTTTTATTTTTTTGATAGTTTATAATCCGAAAAGAATAGTTATGGCAAAAAAAAAAAAAAGTCTGACCTCCAAAAATGAAAAAATACATTCTTCAATGTAACTTTGCCCGATAAAATTTTACGATTTTTACAATTTGTAATCTTTTTCTAAAAAATTGAAAACAGTTTATGAATTTACCTTTTGTCTGTCCATATGTCCGTATGCCTGTCAACGATCTAACAGGCATAATTATTCTCCGATTTTCATGCAATTAATGTATGATAATGATGTTTATTATGACAGGTTCGCTATTATACAGGAGGTGTTTGACAAAAAATCTTTTATAGGAGCACATACAACAATTCTGTTACATTATTTTCAATAGAACACTTCGTTTGCAAAGTATTTTAATGACATTACGCTATTTCAAATCTATTCAAATTCATATAAATCACTCAATTTTATTAAAATATCAATAGGGCATTCATAGCATTTATCGCTCCTTTTCAATAACACACGATACTTGTTAGATCTCGCAATCCAAAAATTTTCTTCTATCTCATGCATGTAATCCCTACTACAGTGCCACAACTACGTGCCAATCTATATTCATCGTGAGGATTCTAAAGGCATGAAATTCCGTTCATTACTTTTTGAAATAGGACTGTTGTGGATATCGGGAAAGTTGCAAAATAAAAGCACCACATTTTGGGTGACTTGTACCAAAACATAAAAAGCAAAAATATTTATTAATCTTAAAGATTACGTGTTATATATAGTCATAGAATCGCAGTTAAATCATCTTAGTGTTTTGCTACCAGTAAATTTTAACATTTTCACTTTCTTTAATGACAGAAATTCTGCTCGAAAATAAGATAAATACTGCTTTACTTTAAAAGTGGTACGAAATGCAATTTTTGTATTTAAAAAAAATAATAATTCCGTCTTTAGTGGGTAAGCTGTAAGTGAATCTGATGTTAGATGAAAATTCGTGAATTACATTTTGAGACAGAGCTATTGCAGGAATTGTGAAAACTTTTGAATAGAAGAACCACCTGTTGGACGACTGAAAAGAAAACTGTACACAGAACTATTTCAAATCACGGATTTACTGAATATGAAGTTTATTGAGAATCCATGCATAAAATTTCCAGAAAATCCATGCCCCAGCATTTTGAAATAAATTTTCATCAGACTTTCTTGTAAGCTAAAATATTTACTAGCAAAAGCCAAGCTTTGTTTGGATTCGCGAAGCATTATTTTATAAAACAGATATTTGAAAGTAACAATATTTTTTTTTTATTATTATTATTGCATCTTTATTAAACAAAAACGTTATTTTTTTTTGGCAATTTTTAATTTTTTATTTATGATGTAAATCTGGCATAATAAGATATTTTCGAAGCAAACTTTTACAATTTTCTTTTCAATTTTCAACTAAAAGCTCTTTTAAAGATGTTTTTACGATTTCAAGTAGCCACTGGTGTTTTTTAATTGTTTGAAATATGCATGTTTCCAATCTTTGTAATCAACATCCGATAATCTTTGACAGCTATTTTAGAATAATATATTTGAAGAAAGCTTGAAGAAAGTTACTTCTTCAAAATCCTATTTTCTGGAAAAAACATTTGAAATCTGGTTTCGTTGATACTATGAATGTTTAACTGTAAAACATTTTATTTTAATTTCTTCGTTTTTATACATGTTAGCGTATGAGAATTGCTGTAATTCTCTCCGCGTGGGAGAACTTTTTACTTTCTGCGAATGGCAACTCAATTAATGGAATTACCTTTTAACGAAGCGCTCTCTCATTCTCGCAGTGATATTTATAATTCTCGCATTCTCTCTTTAAGGATCAAGTTGGTATAAATGGCGCTACGCGCCATACACACCACAATACTATCTCATGAGAAGACATGAGAGAGAGAGAGAGACGTTTTCACGAATAATTATTGTTGTGTTTGCGAACTTATTAAAGTCTTATTTTTCTATAAAATCCTTCTGATTAATGAGTCGATATTATTTAGCCACAATACGACCTTCGCAAAAATATTTATAAAGAGCTTGAACCAACAACTTCACGCAGATCTTTTAATTTTTCATTTATATAACAAATTTAAGAATTAATTTTATTTGTTTACAATTATTTTGTTGCCAGTTTACAAAAAAAAAAAAAAAAAAAATCCATAATACAATTTTTTTAAAATGTTTAAGTGTCATCTGTGCAAACGATTTTGCGGGATAATGAAAACATGTTTTATTTAATAAATTAATCATGATTCTATCTATAATTATTTACTCCATGATTTAAACTTTTTTTTTCTGAAAATATACGCGTTTCATTTTTTATTTATTTGCTAAAATGCGTCCTTATTGGAAATGCATGTAAAATAAATTAATTAAAATAATAATTTTTTTAACGTTTTACTGTAAAAAAAATTATATTCTGCAAATCTACAGATCATAATTTATTATTGTGTTTAATTTGAAGTTAAAATATTGAATAGTTTTTTTGTAAAGCGTACGACAAATTGTAATTTGAGTGGACTAGTAGAGGATTCGCTTCGCTCATCCTAATAAATATTATACACAGTATGCGCAAAGGTGTATTTCTCATGGCAGTAAAATATTTTCTATATATTTTTTATTTAAATATAAATTAATAATTTAGTTTTAGGAATTGGTTTATTATATTAGTTACAACGACAATGTATTTTATTATGAGCCACAGCACGCTCGTCATAAATGTTTACATTGCTACAATGCTGCATCAACAAAGTGTGTTAATCACTATACAATGTAAAATATAAATAAACTATTCAGATAAGGCAATCCCAAAACTTTTTTCTATCTTATGCATGTTAATACTTCCTGAAAAATGCAGCATAGTAGCGCCACTGGCTAGTTGGTTTAAACCAAAAGATAGCAACAATTTATATCAACTTACAACTGCATCTGCTGATGAAAATCCCTGAATTAATTTTTGAGTTAGAGATATTACAAAATCTTAAAAAAAAATCAGCATAGCAGCGTCATATATTAGGTAATGCACACTAAAAACTAATAATGATATTTTTTTTTATCAGGTACTAACTGAATCTGAAAAATTATGAATACCCATGCATTAGTTCTTGAGATACAGCTGTTGCGAAATCATAAAAATATTCAACCTAGCAGTGCTATCTGTAGGGCAATTTACGTCAAAAAAATAAACAACATTAATCTGTTATCACTGCCTAACTGAATCTGAAGTTTTAGAAAATTTCCTGAATTAAATCTTGAGATACAGCTATTGCGATAATCATTAATAATGCACAATGACAGAGCCAGCTGTTGAGCAATTTGCACCGAAAAGCAATTAGCACCATTTTATATCAATTAATAACTAAATATAAAATTTTATGAAAATCTGTGATCTATTTCTAGTGATATAACTATTGTGGAATTTGTAAATAATGCAGCTTAACAGAGCCATTTGTTATGTGATATGCATCGAAAAACTAACCAGATCTATTTTATATCAAGGTCTAACAGAATCTAAAGTTTCGTGAAATTCTGTGCACTAATTCCTGAAATAGAGCTCTTGCGATAATCACGAATAAAGCTCCATGGCAGTGCCATATGTTGACCGATTTACACCAAAGTGTAATCTGCACCAACTTAGATCAAATGATCACTAAACCTAAAGTTTTATGAATATCCATGCAATAGTTCTTGAGATGTGGTTGTTTTCAATACTGTTAGTTATGCAGCATAGCAATGCCACCTGTTGGCGATGTACACCAAAAACTAATCGGAAAAATTTTCTCAAACGTTAATCTTTACTAACTAAATTTACTTAAATAATTGAAAATATTGCTTACTTAAATAAATAAAATTTCAATAGAATTTTCCCGCTTATTTCTATAACTAAGCAAAGAAAGCTTGATGTTATGTACTAAAACTTCCCTTAGGGATGAGAATTTTACTCGTTTCTTCCCACCAGTGTAATCTTAGAGAAAATGTTATTTTACTCAATCGAAAAATGCTGCGATTTAAGAGAACAATGCTTTTCCCTAATATTATACTGGTATGTAAAAACGCGGGAATATCTCATCTTTATTTCCTTGAAAAATTATCTATCTCTAAATGTGAAATTCCCATTCAACTTCCTTAAAACAGGACAAATTCCCTGTTTCATTTTGCATTCTAGTAACAGTATTGTAGCAATGAATATAATGTTGTTATATAAAAATAATTCTAAATTTAAAATTAGAGATAAATATTTAAAGTGCTTTAAAGCATTGGTACAGTATATATTTTACCTTTGATATATGCTACAATGGAAAATATATTCATTTATGACAATCGTGCTCAGAGGATTTTATTTTGGGAGTAATAGCAATGATTTTGGAGAATATAACAAATAGATTCAGTAGAGTGTAAATCAATCTGAAATTATTGTTCATGTAAAATATACAAAAATTTTCCATGATTAGTTTGAAAAGCATGTCATCAACTATTGTGCTACCAAATAATTTATATCAATTAATAATTTTTGAGAATTTTGATTTTTTCCTATTAAAGATCATCTACTTGCATTAAGAAAATGAGATACAAAATATTTCTGGCTAATTAATGACATATAATGAGAAAATATTTCAATAAGAATGTATATTTATGTTGAATACTCTATATATTTAGCTTTTTAATTAAAGTTCAATTAAAATTAATTAAAGAATGGTATTTCAATTAATAATAAGTTACAAAAAAACCATTTACAATACATTTAAATATTTAGTTGCACTCAAATGGGTATATATTTAGAAAGTTTCATTATAAATAATTTAAACTATTAATTAACTATATTTATTTAACACTGTGCATCAATTATTATGCATTGTTGTGTTTCTAATGGGGACAGTTACTTAGATGACGCTTGGGTGAATCTAAAACTGTATAGTGTTATATAGTATTACGATGTTAAAGAATGCAGAAAATTATAAAGATAGACAAAAGAATCTTATTTCTCTAAATGTCATCATTATAAAAAATGAAGTTTATAGCATTTACGTTTAATGGGATTATTATTATAGGAACACAGTTTATGTTATATTGATAGGTTATTAGAATGAAAGTATCACAAACTATCATATTTCGTATATAATTTCGAATATGTTAAATATTTTTATGAAATCAGAATAATTACGTTCTCGTAAAACATTCGGTTATGGCAATTCATTGTGTAATAGCTATTTCTAATGTTTAGATATGCTGAAATCAATAGAATTTTTTACATATCCAACAAAAAATATAACTAAACAATTTTTAGATCTGAGGTTTCAATGTCAGCTTTGAAAGGCGTAATTGCCAACTCTTACATTGCAGAATATTTAAAAACTTACGATACGCAGTTTAAGTTTTTTCTATAAAAGACCATTTTCTTGCATTAGGCAAATAAATACAAAACATTTCCGGATAATTAATGACATCTTTGAAAAATTCTTTCAATAAAAATTAATATTTAGGTTAAGTATTCTATACATAAAGTTATTTAAGTCCATTTAAAAAGATTTAGAGAATGTCATTTCAATTAATAACAATTTACAAAAAAAAAAAATTAATTTTTTAAGCGTTTTGTAAAATTTTCCATTCATGATTAACGATTAATAAAATAGTAGCTATGAAAATTATTGGAATGAGAATTTTTATTTCGTAACCTTACATATTTATTTATCGATTTAACTCTTTAAAATTAGCTTTAATATCGATTTTGTGTTAAATCGATCTTTGATTCTAAAAGTTACGGGGCGGCAAAACCCGGTTAGCACGCTTAAAGGGTTAAATATTTACTTGCCCTCAAATAGATATACCTTTAGAAAGTTTCATAATCTATAATCTATGCCGTTAATTAGGTATATTTCTTCAACATTGTGCATTAATTATAATACATTGTTCTGTGATTACAATAATGGCATTTAGCTTAAATGATGCTTTGGGGAATCTAACTTTGTACAGTGTTGTCTAATATTACGATGTTAAATTATTCAGCAAATTATGATGATATATAAAGGAATTTTATTTCACTAAATGTCATCATTATATAAAGTGAAGTATGTATCATTTACGTTTAATGGAACTATTATTGTAGAAATATATGTTATGTAATAATGATAGGTTATTAGAATAAAAGCCTCTCGAACTATATTATTTTGCATATAATTTCAAATGTGTTAAATATTTTTAAAATCAGAATAATTATGTTCAAGCAAAACATTTGGCTATGGCAATACGTTGAGTAATAGCAGTTTTTAATGTTTAGATATGATGAAATCAATATAATTTTTTACATATGCTACAAATAATTTTAAATAGCACATTTTTAGATTAGATGCCTCATTATCAACTCTGAAAGACAGAATTGCTAAATATTACTTTGCAATTCGCCAATCAAAATTAAAAATTATGTATGTTATTTATACATGTAAGCGCACGAAATTCCTCGGCGCTTCCGAAAATAAGAATTGTAAAATTAAACGCGGTTTCATCAGACTATATTTTGATGAACTGCTTCTTCTATGATTTATTCTGAAATAAAATTATATTACAAAAGATTTACTTTTATCACCCTGTAGCACTCTACTTAAACTTTCGTAACCGCGATTTCTTTTGATGACGTTTTTATTTTATCTAGAGAGATGATAAAAGATAAAAATGAGAATTGAAACTAGCATCGTTCTAAAATAAAGTGATAAAACAAAATGCTTTACATTTTTAGAGCAGATGTATAAATTTTCCTCAAAAGATGCACATCTAACTTTAAAGATCTGAAAAATTTATTAACAGAGATTAAACTTAATTGGATAACTAAGACTGCCTTTGGTAAATTTTAGTAACTACATAACATTAATATAATTAATTCAAATGCGCTACATTTTTGTGTTCGGTAAAAAATGAAAATCCCCAGAATTCCCATAGAAAATGCGCCAAGATGTTAAGAAAAATACTCTATATTTTCCGAACGAATCAATCTGACTTAATCAAAAACTGTATAGCTAAATTCGGCTATTCGACCAACTCGTATCATTTGAATATTATGCTTTATGATGTAGATACTGATTTTAAAAAACAATTTTTAAAAGGATAAAAAGAAAGAATTGATAAAATTGATTTAAAAAGTTGCAAGATGCAAAATTAGCATTGCAGGGGGTTCCACGCTGTCAGAGATTTTACTAGCATAAAATTAGAATAATGGCTTACACGCAGGATTACAAGAGAAATTATGTATTTAAAATTAAAATTTTAGTGCCTATTTATACTTCATGATTGTAATAATTATCCTGAACGTAAATAAATTTAGATTTGTTTTTTACATTTTAGGTAGTTTTCATTACAAAAAGTAAAGAGCAACCTATTGGTGTAGCCAAAGAAAAGCACTTCCGGAATATTTTGGTATATTTTCACCGATCATGATCCCCAGACCACATAACCACCGTTCATTCAAATGTTGATGTGTGTATATATATATATGATTTTTTCAAGCCGTAACTATCGTATTTATGAGCCGATTTGAATGAAATTTGGAGTGTACATGGTACACACGAACATAACAACCAAGTTCGCTGGCCAGCATCATCCGGAGTCGTATTTCAAAATGGAGGCCATTTTTTTTTAATTAAAATTTAAAATGGAAAAATATTTTTCTTTTATGTCTTTCACCTTGAAACAAAAATTTCGGAGCATTTTTTGTTTTGTTTATATCTTTAAATATGGATGAGTTTTAGCACTTTGATTTTCTTGTGTGGCTGACATTTTGAAACACGACATTCTGATTTTGACATGTAATAACATGCATATTTATGATCCTATTTGGATGTAACCCGGTGTGTTCTTACTATATAATGATTTCGGAACCGAGTTTGTTGAGCAGTTTCATCCGCCATCTTGTTTCAAAATGGCGGCCATTTAAGATTTTTTTTTTTTTTTTTTTTTTTTTTTTTTTTTTTTTTTTTAGATTTTAAAGTAAGTACAAAAATTTAGAAAGTGAAATTTTTTTCTGCTATGTATCTGACCTTTATACAAAGATTACAGAACATTTTTTTTTTGGAAACAAAACAAAATAAAAAGAATATTGCCCAGTTACACTGATGGTGAAGAATTCTTGTAATCGTTTGTCATAGAGTCATTCGAATAATAATATTTGTGTTCGCCTCATAAAATCATCCATTTTTTGAACACATACAGTTTATTCTTTACAAAACATATAAACATACACTGAACTTCACAACATATATTAAATAATAGTTTTCTCGGCTTTTCGCCGGATCAAAAAACATGTTCCATCCAAGCGGGATTCAAAACATTCTAAACCATTTTTTCCCTCGGGACGGGGATGACGTCACGACAAAATCCCCATAGGAATCATTTCTTTCCCCAAGGAATGAAGTCGTAACATCCTCCTTCCCCGATGAATACATTCATCAAATTTGGTAGTTTAATCATTATGAAATATGTATAAAATATCACTAATCATTTACTAATACTTATGAATACAATATAATTACTATAAAATCACACTACATTACAGTTCAAGTATATGGAATTAAGCAACAACAATACTAAATTAATACTAATAATGCTAACATAATGGCAAAATAAAATAAAGGCAAAAAAATATAAACAATAAAAACCGAAGCAAACCCAAGTTTGATTTGTCAGTCCAGTTCCATAGGGAAAACCATTTGGACCGCGCGTTTGAGAATTCCTGAGGCAGTCTTCAGAGTTAAGCTTCTTACTTTTCCATCGCGGCCCTGATGAACTTCTAAGACTTTTCCGATTTTCCACATTTGTCTTGGCAACTTGTCTTCACCTATTAAAACTATGTCATCTACATTAAAACATTTTACAGCATTTACAGGTTTAGAAAAATGTACACTTTTAAGTTGGAGGAGATATTCTCCCTTCCACCTATTCCAAAATTTATTTAACAAAGTTTCGCGATACAAATATCTTTGAAGGAGTAATATTTTATTACTTTTCATAATTTTATCATCTTTGACAGCCATGGGGGGTATTGTAGTCAACCTCTTTCCTGTAAGGAAATTGGCCGGAGTGAGAGGGAATGGTTCATCCGGTTCATTATAAACATAAGTTAGGGGTCGCGAATTTACTATTGCCTCTATTTCAATAAGAACTGTTTCGAGTTCTTCCCGAGTAACTAGTGCCCGTTCCAAAACCTTTCTTAAAGCACCCTTGGTGATTCGAACCATTCTCTCCCAATATCCACCCCACCATGCTGCACGTTCCACTATAAATTTCCAGGTTATGCCTTTTTTACTAAAATAATTTTGTACAAGCTCAGAAGTTAAATTCGAGTACAATTTCTGAATTTCACGATCAGCATTTTTAAAAGATTTGGCATTATCAGAATAAACAGTATTACAAAGTCCTCTTCTTGATATAAATCGTCGAAAAGCTAATAAAAAGTATTCAGTACTTAAGTTGGACACAATTTCTAGATGGATGGCACGAGTCACAGCACAAGTAAATAAGGCAATGTACAGTTTATTCATATCTTTAGTATATAACGGTCCAGCGAAGTCCGTACCAACGATCTCAAAAGCACTTTCAGCATAAAGTCTGTCCGCAGGCAATGGAGCTACAGTTTGATTACCTGGTTTTACCTTGTAGCGTCTACAGATGAAGCACTTATTGAGGCACGATTTAACTGTCTGTCTGCCCTTCAGAATCCAGAATTTTTCACGAAGTTGGGTAAGTGTATCTGATACACCAGCGTGGCACAAGTTCTGATGCTCCCTTATTATTAGTAGCTCAATGAATTTTGAGTTCCCTGAAATTATTAAAGGATGTCGTTCCGAAAATTGGAAATTAGAATGTTGGAGACGTTCACCCAGAACTATAAGCTTATCAGGAGTCATACTGGGATTTAGACTATAAAGTCTTGAATCGTTGCTGATTGGTGAATTGTTCATCAGTTGCAAATATTCCCTTTCAAATTCAGTTTTTTGAATGAAGTGAATCCAATAATTTAAAGCATCGGCCAATTCTTCTGCAGATATGGGACCTGTCCTTTTCTCAGATTTATACTTACAGTTTCTAATAAAACGAATAACATAAGCAGTGACCCTCAGCATTTTATTAAGGCTACTATACTTGTTAATATCCAACAAGGGATCTCTAGGTTCCTGCGAAATTTGAAGGAGAACTTTAACATCCTTCATTTCTCTTTTAAGTTCCATTATTTCATCATCAGATTTCAGTTTAACTGGTATTTCATCAGAGGGCAATTCGTCCATTTTCAACCAAGCTGGCCCTGAAAGCCAGACTTCGTCCTTTACGAGAGTGAAGGAGTGCATACCGCGAGTTAGTTTGTCAGCCGGATTTTCCTTCCCACTGCAATAACGCCAATTGGAAGGGTTAGTTTTTTCTTTGATTTCAACTACTCTATTTCTCAAAAACTGTTTTAAGGGCCCACAATAGTCACAGAAAAATTACTCAAAAAGACCCGGATGACCATGTAAAGTCTATGGGAGCGTTCTTTTCGAATATCTCGCTCCAATTTTAATATTTTTGCATGATTTTTTTGAACAAGATAGCTGAGGGCAATCCACAACCGGGCTAGTTTTTACTTTTTCGATTTTGGTTATATATTTTTTATATTACGATAGTTTCAGTTTCAGAACCGGTTTAAACCGGTTTCGAAAGTTAAAGTAATTTTTTTAAGAAAACCTGAAACAAAAATTGAAAAAGTAAAAACTAGCCCGGTTGTGGATTGCCCTCAGCTATCTTGTGCAAAAAAATCATGCAAAAATATTAAAATTTGAGCGAGATATTAGAAAAGAACGCCCCCATAGACTTCACATGATCATCCGGGTCTTTTTGAGTAATTTTTCTGTGACTATTGTGGGCTCTTAAGTTTTCAGAAGCACCTCGTATCCAATGCAGACAAATTTGGGAGTCACACCACAAATATACATCGTTCTCCTTAATAATTGAAAAAATATTCCACAGATAAGATGCTAGTCTGGCTCACATTAAAGCACCTAATAATTCAAGCGTGGGTAAAGTTGTTGGTTTCAGGGGAGCAACACGTGATTTAGCTATCACAAATTTTGTCGAAATTTTGGTAGGATATTTTATTCTAAAATATGCAACTGCACCATAAGCCTTTGGGCTCGCATCAGAAAATAAGTGCAGTTCCAAGTTTTCAAATTTAGAGTCATCGAAATATTGTCGAGGAATAGTCATGGCTTGGGTTTTCATGACTTCGTCAAGCCACTCCTGGAATATAAGGTGAAATTCGTGTTTCAGAGGTTCATCCCAGGGAATTCCAATTTCCCAAAGTTGTTGCATAAGCAACTTTATACGAATTTTAAAAGGGGCAAGAATGCCCAAAGGATCGAATAGCATACCGCAGGCCTTTAGAACAGTTCTTTTAGTTGAAGGGTTGGTACTTATGGCTTTAAAATGCTCCGTGGTAACAGTTATGTTATCGTTCACATTATCCCAAACGATTCCTAACACTTTAATTGGGATTCCTAGTACTTCAGTTGCTTGTTTGCAGTTAATATTTTCTTTTAACCACATATTTCGTAAAATGGGAGAATTAGTTACCCATTTTCTTAAGTTCATAGAAGCTTGATTCATAATATGAATAGCGTCTTTAGAAACAGAGAAAGCATCTTTAATTGTTTCGCAGCCACTAATAAAATCGTCAACGTATAGATCATTTAACAGCTCTAAAACATCTTTGAACTTGTCTTTGAATTTAGAAAGATGTAATCTGATAGTTGCAGCTAATATAAATGGGCTGCATTTTACTCCGAAGGGAGCTCGAGTGAACTACAGGACTCTGATATCATTGCGACCCAAACCTAAATTTGTCCCCTGATCCCTTCCCCACAAAAATTGCAAAAATTTTCTATCTTGCTCAGCGATACCTATTTCCAAGAATGCTCGTTCAATATCCGCGCAAAATGCAATTGGGTTATATCTAAATTTCAATATAATTTTAAGCAAATCGGGATTCAAATTTGGGCCGCTCTCTAAACAATCATTTAGGGAAATTTCCCCCTTTGCCTTAGAAGAGGCATCGTAACACACTCTGAGTTCAGTAGTTTCTTTCGACTCGCTAACTACTCCGTGATGGGGCATGAAATATGATTGTCTGTTTTCATTCGGATAATAATCTATTTCCTCGATAATATTATTTTTTAACTGATTTTCGATAATGTCTTTATATTGCAAATATAAATTTTCATCTCGCTTAAATGTATTATTCAAACTAAATAAACGTTTCCTAGCAATTTCATAATTACTATCTAATTCCGAAAAATAATTTTTCCAGAGCAATCGCGTTTCATATCTTTTATCGTTATACGTTGTATTCTGACTAAATTGTTCTAAAATATCTTCAGTTGTTCGTGAAACATCATTTTTTACATTAATTCCTATCGATTCCAATTCTCACAAGTCTTTAATTCTTTCATAATCCGGTTCACTACCCGCATGAGTTATTAAATGATTAACGTGAACTTCCTTGGCATTTGATTCTTTTCCCTTACCTTGTATAACATACTCGAAAATGCTATCTGTCGCTACCAATCTATTACTAAGTCTTAAATTTCTTTCACTTAAAATTTCCCATATTTGATCTGCGCCAATTAAACAATGTATTTCTGTTGTAGTGCCAAGATCAGCCAATTCAATTTCCTTCTCAAGGGCAAGATGTCTTACCCAATTCGAAGGTACTTCAACCTCTCCACACGTAATAGAATCTATGACAACTGCATTTATTTTCTTTCTTTGATCGGGATTAATTCTGCTTTTTAGAACCAATTCTACGATATCATACATCTGTTTTTCGGAGTGTTTATTTCCAAACGGATAAATTACAAGTGATTCTCTGTTAATGACTTTTAAATTCAAGAAATCAGCAATTTCCTTTTTTACGAAAGTCCTCGTTGCCCCTCCGTCTATCAAACATCTAATTAATGTTCCATCATTTGACCTACTTTCTACCAATGCGGAAAACGTTTGCAAAAATACTGTATTTGAAATTTTGTTGTTTACTTTTTTCTCTTTACTAAATAAACTATTTTCTATTGCCAAATCATCACGTTTATCGTTTGAGGAAGGGGGGGGGTTACAATTTGATCACAAATTAAAATGTTATGAGGTAATTTACAATTGCGACACACATTATTTTTCTTCCAACATTTCTTCATTACGTGCCGACGTTGGAAGCAAATAAAACAACGGCCCTGTGTCATTAAAGCTTTTTTTCTTTCTGAAACATTTAAATAACAATTTTCATTCGAATGAGAATTATCGGAACAAAAAATACATTTATTCCCCGCAGTCGCCAGAAAGGCGGAGGTTGTAGACATTGGTTTCTTTTGCGGATTATTACCATATCTGGATCTGTTAAAAGTAGTAGGATTGTAAGAATTATTACTCGCTTGTTTTTGTTTCAAATTTTCTAAACCGCTACTCTGTTGATTTGATAATAAAAGTGATGTTTCACGACAATGAATTTCTTTCCTTAAAAATTCCATTAAATCACTTATATCAAACTGATCTTCTGAATTTCATTGTCGATTATATTGAAGAGTTATTTCATCGGGAATTTTTTGTAATATTACGGGGCAAAGTAAATTACTGTATGTTCCGTCAGCTACGCCTAGCGATTGTAGAGATCTAACTTGAATTTCAATTGCAAAATACATTTTCCTGAGGGCCTTAATATTACAAATTAACTTAACTGGTTCAATTAATAACAATTTATTCATATGTGAGCTAATTATTAGGTCTAAGCGACCAAACCTGTTTTTAAGTAACTGAGTCGACGAATCATAATTCTCGTTAGTTAATGCAAATCCTGAAACTGCGGATAAAGCAGTTCCTTTTAAATAAGTTTTCATATACGCGAATTTCTCTATCTTACTTAAGGACTTATTATTATGTATCGCTACTTCAAATGAATTCCAGAAATCTAACCATTCACTACAATCTCCATTAAATACCGGTATGTTTAATCGGGGTAAGTGTTTGGTTTTCATGCGAAACAGGCAGTCTTTCATCATGTCGGTTACTTTCTGTTTGCGGTTTCTTTTCTAAAGATTTTAGACATCTATCTAGTTTTGTTTTAAAGGTTGTACCCATTTCCCGATATTTATCACTACCTGTGATTTCTTTTTTCAGTTCTTTAGTTTCAATTTCAGATTCAATCGAACTGTCTAACTCTTTCAATTCTTTAAGTTTTTCATCTAACTGATTTTTTAAATCGTGTAAGTCTTCAATTTTAGCTTCGACTAAATAAGTTTCATTAATTGGATTTTCTAATGTATTATCTATTTTCGTAGTTAATTTAGTAAACAATTCTCTTACCGCGGTTCTTTTTAGTTTAGTTCGTTCTATATCCATTTTCAAAATTATTTACAGAATTCAAATTAAATAATTAAAGGGACTTACCTCGATCAGGTCGCACTGACATCAGAGTCGTCGCGTGTAATCAATAATCTTTAATCCAATAAAAAGAATAATAAATCAAGTATTCCAAAGAGCGTGTTCCATCAACTCTGGCGTCACCATGAAGAATTCTTGTAATCGTTTGTCATAGAGTCATTCGAATAATAATATTTGTGTTCGTCTCATAAAATCATCCATTTTTTGAACACATGCAGTTTATTCTTTACAAAACATATAAACATACACTGAACTTCACAACATATATTAAATAATAGTTTTTTCGGCTTTTCGCCGGATCAAAAAACATGTTCCATCCAAGCGGGATTCAAAACATTCTAAACCATTTTTTCCCTCGGGACGGGGATGACGTCACGACAAAATCCCCATAGGAATCATTTTTTTCCTCAAGGAATGAAGTCGTAACAGATGGCATACAGCTCACAGGCTACGCACACTATTTATACAATACAGCCTTATATACTAACGCCCTTCGTAAAACAAATTAAGGAGGGAAAAACCGTTCCGTTTCTTAATATCCAGAGAACACCCGATACTAATCACGGAGGCACCTCATCAGAATGATCATATATTTAAGACTTGAAAGTAATCTGATAATTCTGCATGAAAAACCCATTTACATAAGGAGAGGAGCATTAGCCCCCGTTCCCCTTCTTAATACTTATCTAATGAACACCCAATATTAATCAAGGAGATGCTTTATCAGAATTATCCTATACATAAGACTTGAACGAAAACTGATAATTCTGCATGAAAAACTCATTTTTATAAATTATGGGGATCGAGATTAGCCCGCGTTCCCCTTCTTATACTTATCAAATGGACTCTCAAAACTAATCAGGAAAGCGCCTTATCATAATAAACCTTTATCCAAATTTTCAAATGAATTGGATATTTTTATCATGAGTTATCGCGTTACGTACGTACATACATACAGAACGGGCGCGCACATAAGCTCTCAGGCATTCATAGACTGTGAACTAAAAATGTTTTTCTTTATCGTAAAAAAAGGCTGAGTTATAGTACTTTAAACTTCTAGTGAAGCAGACATTTTAATACAGCTCTGATTTTTGTTACGCTACAATTTTACAAACCGATTTGGATTTAACTTGGTATGTACATAATGCATACTTATATGTAAACTGAGCTCTTTGACCATTTTTATCCACCATTTTGTTACAAAATGATGGTCATTTAAATAAAAAAATTAAAAATAGGTAACAAAAATAAAGTTAAAAAAAATTTCTTTGATGTGTTTTAGCCTGATACAAAGACTCCAGAGCATTTTTTGTTTCGTGTGTATTTAAAAAAAAAATAAATTATAGAACTTTGAATTTCTAGTACGGTTCACATTTTGAAATGATCTGATTTTTATCACGTGATAACACGCATATTAATGAACCGATTTGGGATTAATTTGTTGTGTACATAGTACATAAAGATGTGTCAGGCGAGTTTTTTGGCCAACTTCATCCGCCATCTTGTTTTAAATTGGAGGCCATTTGATTTTTTCTAAATTAAAATTTTAAATGACATACAAAAAATTCGATGTTGAAAAGAGTATTTTTTTTATGTGTTTGACTTTCATGCAAAGAATTACCTTCATACAAAGTATAGGAGTATTTTTTGGTTTGTCTGTATCTTAAACAATGGCTGAATTGTACAACTTTGAATTTCTAGTGTGGCTGACATTTGAACTGATTTTTGTCACGCGATAATATGCTTATTTATAAAGTGATTTGGATATCAGTTTTAACACAAGGATGCAGATGTTTTGCGGTTGATAGAAAAACTCCGCAAGACGAGACTCCGCTAAAATTTATTTTACACCTATTCAAATGTACCGAGAAAATTTTTATTAAATTTTTTTTGATAAAGCCAGTTCTCAATGTAACATGAAGAAAAAATAAATCAAATAAAATTGGGAGTTGAAGAAAAAATTATCGCATTGCGGGTGTACTCTATTCTAAACTGCTTATTTTTCGACTCATTATTTGTATTCGTTTTTTCTCTCAAATGCATCCATTTGACTGGTTCTCTTACTTAGAAATTATAAAATGTGTTTTATTGGTCCATTTTCGATATGTATGTATATTAGGGTGGTGCGAAAAAACAAAAGTTTTTATTTCCGAATCGCTATAGTGCGGAAAAGTTGCGATTGGTAAATACAAGAAAAACTAAAAAAAAAAAAATTGAAATCGGACATTATCTTCCGATCGCGTAAACCACCTAAAAATTCAAAAAAATTGAAAAATTCCGATTTTTTCAAAAAATTTTTAAAAATATTGCATATACACATATTTTATCACTATAGTGATAAATATTTGCATATTGTACTGTTTAGTAATAATAAAAAATAAATTGCGTTTAGAGAATATCTTCCGATCGCGCAAGCTCATTAAAAATAGGGAAAAATTCAATTTTCAGTGATTTTTGATGCATTATGAAAATAATTAAATAAGCTCAGTTTGCAGTCTCATGTTAAAATTTAAATGTAAATTAATACTATTGAGCATGTTATGCCATTTTTGAACAACCGAGATCTTACACAACGAGATCGCTGCAAGGTTTAGTAGTTCTTCAAGGTTTAGAATTTCGCGCGCATCCTGTTAGCCACGTTGCGAAAAATCGTTGAAGTCGCCATACGTGTCCACATGCTTCTGTCCCCAACCTCGTCCACTTGCACAGAGCGCCATTTCGTATCAGAGAGCCCGTGAACGAATTTCGTTTGTTAATTGGATGTATTGTGTTATTAAAAATACATTAACATATGACAGGCACACGGATCTGGATTCGTCGTTGACAAAGAAAATTACTAGACAATATTTTCATTGTCCTATATTCGGTCATCCAAGAGATTTTCTGCCAGATATTCTTTCAACACACGAAGATGTTCTTTAATGCTACCTTGAGGAGAGGTTTCTATTAGCAAGTAAATTCAACATCATGAAAGTGAGTTTCTCATTTGTCAGCAATACAGAGGCACAAAAAATAAAATATATTTATTAGAAGGCGTCAATCCCAAAATTGTTTGAGGGTAGAATCATTTAGCTAATTAATGCCTACTACGATAATATTCTAAACTAACGAAATCTTATATTAGAGACAAGGAATAGCCAAACCTTATAAAAAATTTGATGAATTTAAAAACAAGAAACTCAACTGTGTGATATTTCAGCCTGCAAACTGTGATGAATTTATATTGCTCCTGTAAAAAGTCACCAGATCTGAGGGAGTGTCTAATTGAGACTAATTGTACGTCTCAAAAACACAACAAAATTCCAGTCATTGAGCATAGATTTATCTACCTCCAGAGAAAGGACGGAACGGGAAAAATTGGTACTAAAGTTAAAAAAAGAAAATAAAACTGAGTACAAGACTTGGAAGACGAAACTATATATTGAAAAGGCAACCTTCCAAATTTGTTGGAGCGAAAATAAAAGACCTTGTGCATTTAGATAAAATACATGAGAATTTTAATGCTAATGTAGGTATATGTAAAATATCATTACCATGAAGGATACAGCCTATCAAATTTAAGAAGAAGAAATTACCATGGCAAATGAAAGTGGAGTTACAATCTACATCTTTACATTGCGATCCCAATGGTGTATCTGACAGCGCAGGTGCTGCTAAAACGTTGAGTGTACTAGAAGATATTCCTGTAATAACTAAAACAGATGCTTTTCAAGTTATTGAACTATACAAAATTAGAAGAAAACAAACAGAAAGAAAAAAATTAAGTGGAATCAGAAGAACCACATGACATACATTTTGATGAAAAAAGGACGATTATTTAGTTATCCTCCTCAGTCCTGAGACAAATATACCGATGGACAACATACACTGTTTAAAATTACTATAAACCATCTTCAAACATGTATCATTCTACATATCTATACGTGTTATATGGACGCATTTATTGAAAAAGTCTAGAAGTATTTTTAACGATTTTAGAAGTATTTAAATTCTTTTAAAGGATTCTCTTTAGTTTCTAGTACAAGCGCTATATTCGTGAAGAATATTTGACAAAAAATCTCTTGGGATGACAAAATATAGGACAATGAAAAGATTGTCCAGTAATTTTCTTTGTCAACGACGTATGCAAATCCGTGTACCTGTCACATGTTAATGTATTTTAAATAACACAATATATCTAATTAACAAACGAAATTCGTTCACGGGCTCACTGATACGAAATGGCGCATTGTGCAATTGGACGAGGTTGGGGGGAGAAAAGGATGTGGCGACTTCAACGCTTTTTCGCAACGTGGCTAACAGGAGTTGCGCGAAATACTAAACTTTTTCGCCCTGCAGCGATCTCGTCGTGGTAAGATCTCGATTGTTCAAAAAATAGCATAACATGCACAATAGTATTAATTTACGTTTAAATTTTAACACGAGACCGCAAATTGAACTTTTTTAATTATTTTCTTAATGCATCAAAAATCACTGAAAATTGAATTTTTCCCGATTTTTAATGAGCTTGCGCGATCGGAAGATATTCTCTAAACGCAATTTATTTTTTTATTATTATTAAATAGCACAATATGTAAATATTTTTCACTATAGTGATAAAATATATGTATATGTAATATTTTTTTAAAAATTCTGAAAAAATCGAAATTTTTCAATTTCTTTTGAATTTTTAGGTGGTTTGCGCGATCGGAAGATAATGTCCGATTTCAAATTTTTTTTTTTTTTTAGTTTTTCTTGTATTTACCAATCGCAACTTTTCCGCACTATAGCGATTCGGAAATAAAAACTTTTGTTTTTTCGCACCACCCTAATGTATATGACAATATATTTTTAAAAAATATTTCGCTAGGCATTTTCAACCGAATTTTCCGAAGCGATCATGCAGGAAGAATTATTGGTGTAATAACAAATTTCTTATTTTCTGACTCATTCTTAATATCATTTTTACTTTCATACAAATGCAATTGGCCGCTTCTTTTATTTAGAAATTATATAATGTGAGAAACTGGTTGATTTTTTTTATTAAAGCTGAATATATGTATTTTTTAAATACTGTCGAACTGCGGGTTTTAAAATGAATTTCCTGAATTGATAATACTGAAAAAGAAATATGGTTGAGAAAATAATTGTTTGTAAATCAAATTCTTATTAATAAAAAAAAAAAAACATCGATTCGCTTACAAATATTTTAAAAAGTCACATCAGCAAGTTTCATATCTTTTGTTTAAAAAAATGAGTCTGAAACAGTGTTATAAAAGTTTTAGTTATTGAACGTGAAAAAATATTTTTCTTTGAATATCGACTTATTATGATTCTGATAAAACCAGCTCTTACTGGAAACTGAAATTAAAAATTCTTCAAAAGCGGCCGAGTAAAAATTTTGTACTGGGCTGTTTTCTACTCATAATTAACTTTTTATTGTTGAAATTAGCACTTAACTTTGAAATCTACCTGCGCCTGTAGGGGTCGAGGCGGCAATTTTTTTTATGTTTTAATTCCGCAAACAGGATATTTAATTTCAATTTCCTTAAATTAAATCTATAATAATTCTAACTTGAGTTTTCATTGGAAAAAAATTATTAAACTTTAACTTTCATTTCCAATATTTCGCATTGATGTTTCATTTGTATTGTACATTGGACTATCTTACCTTCAAACTCGAAAAGTTATACAGGTGTTTAGTTTTAAAATGATATTGAAAAAGAAATATTTTTTGATTAATTATTTTTTTTCCTAATTTTTTGGAGCACAGCTCTGGTTTTCAATGAATAATTACCTTTATTTATCTCTGAGTACAGCTACAGGTTTAATGAGAAATTATTATCTTGACAACTCAATAGTTTCAAAATATTACTCGTACTATACCGAAATATGACTCGAATTCGACAGCAGAAGATCTCGCCAATATTAAATGAAAAAACAAAACTCTTCATCACCGCAAACGCACGAACAATTTTGGTCTAAAAATCCCATAGATGGGTGATTCTCAAAATAGGGGACAATTTATGTCTTTTGGCATACAAAAAAAAAATTGAGAGGTTTTCTGTCATGTTTTTATATTTAGATATGTTTGTCTTAATGTTATTCATTATTTGCACTCAAGAATTACTCACTTTTTAGTTAAAAACATCTTAAAATAACAGAATAAATGTTCAAAATGCCATTAGCATGGATGTCCACAGCAGCTGTGCCTTGTATATATTAGCTTTTTCAAGAGTTAATATCATGTTTATAAAATAAAATAAATGTTATTCTTTCTTTAAATTAATCAAGGAGAAGATTTATCCAATAAATTTCTTTTTTAAAATAAAATTATAGTATATAAAAAAGAATTAAAGTTTGTCTTCCATATTCCATTTTCAAAACAAGGTCATACTATAACAGCTGATTATTAATCAAAATTTCATTTTCACATATGACAATAGTTTGAAAATATAAAGTTTCTCCATGCAACAAGTAGCCATTTTATCCCAGCCTGAAAATAGAAGCATGTATTGTATTTTAAGAATAAAAGTTGAATATTAGGGGCGTACATCAATTGTATGTCATTAGAATGGATAATAATTTTCATGTTTATTTTATAATTAAAATTTTTATTTTACTTATTTGCATAGAACTTTTGTGTTTTAAAAGTCCCAGAAAGGACTATTGCATTGTGATTATATTATGGCTCATAATCTTATTTAAATTAAAATTGGTCATCAGCATGGACAAATATAAGTGTCATTAGCATGGTTTTTCTGTCCATGCTAAAGACTCCTATGTGCATAAGTGTAACCATTGCTTACATTGTATCTTTTATAAAGTTTAATTTTACATATACATTTAGGTATTACATTTATTATCCCTATATGCATTAAATCTGTCAGAAAATCACTAAGACAGCTTCTTACATTGTTAGTGTCAGAATGTTGCTCATTTAAACAAAGTTTGCTCTTTGGTAATGTTTTTATTCTCCTTATATGTATATATGTAAAAATGAAAACCATTTGCTGAAAAGGAAGGCTAATAAATGTAGAAAAAAATATTTAAACAGGAAGAAAATAAAAACTTCTTAATATATTTATTCCATGCAATTTGTTTTCTCATTAGCATGGCTCAGAAAATACTAATTATTTTTTTAAGTTAATTTTTAAATATTTAGCTCTGCTGACTACATGTAAAGTATACCTAATACTATATTAACAACACCTATTTTTTTTTTCAGAAATTTTGCTAACAGTAATCTTTTTAAGATTTCACTTTTGAAATTGTCCCCTATTTTGAGAATCACCCAGATATCCATGTTGAATTATTTTATGGTCTACATATTTTCATCTTTGAACCAAATAAAAAGTTTACAGACGTTCACGCTATGCTGATGAATGATAAAAACACGATTATGGAAATTGTATTATAACTTCACCTTAGTACTCCGTAATTTCCATTAATGCAATTTTGAAATATTCCTATATTTACCCTGTCCCATTTCTTTTACTTTTTCATTGAGAAGGTATTTAACAATGATTTAGTAATGCTTTAAATTAAGAAACAAATATTCTTGTAGTTAAACAATAAGTTTATTTTAAAGAGTAGAGAATAAAATACCACCAAACGACTTCCATTAATACATGTTAAGCAAGATAACAGACGACATCTCTTAGATAATGAACATCAAGCGGCGTAAGTATTTGGGAAGGTGCTATGTTATGTTAAGAAGGTTATTATGTTAATAAAATTTAAATTTATTTTTACAGAATATATATATTTGAATGTTTTTATAGAATATTTTATATAACAAATTGGAATATTTTATAGAAACTCTATAGCCATTTCTAAAGATATTTCTATAGCTTTTGATTAAACTTGCTTGTATAAAACGTGTCATACGGCTATGGGATTGTATAACACTTTTTCTATATATTTTTAATAGAATTCTATAACATATTTTTGTTAAAGATTAAAATGTGCATACTGTATATTTAAAAAATATATATATGTCTGAAATTCACGCATATTTTATTATTTTATCAATAGGGAAATCGTATTTCACTTAAGTTGCTGTGGGATATATTTTCACAATCCTTTATAAAAATGCATGTTAAGAAAGTGTTTGGGATTTATTTATTTATTTATTTTTCATAAACATTCAATATCGCATTTTACAAAACTATTGATATGGATATACAAAGAACAGCTGTTTATTACCCCATTTTTTCAGTCAAATAAATATTATGTGAAACAGTAGTTTTGTACCTATTTTTTTATTTAAATAAAATTAAATAAAAACGAAACACATTTTACAACTTTTCTATCATAAGTTTATAAACTATATGCAAAATAAAATCTAGTTTTTGTACGTTTATAAATAATGCCTTAGACTATAGCAAAACTCTTTCATCTTGAATCTAGATATAAAATATGTATGTTAAGTTTTAAACATTTAGATTTTCTTTTCAGAATCTTAACTATAAGATCTTTATGATTTAGTATCAAATATGTTTAACGTATTAACTGCATGATTTCGATAGTCGTCCTCCAACCGAGTGATCACATGCTCGTGACATCATTACCTTTATGTCAAATCGTGAATTAGCCTTATATTTCGTTTGCTTCGCCTCTAGTCAAATTTCTGACAAATTGAAAATGTACGAAATCTTCAGAATATTCAATGTGTTTAAATTACGAGCCTCATAAGAGGTTCGTAATTTAAATAATAAAGAGCAATCTTTTGAATACTTTCGATTACATTTTACTTTAAGTAATCTCTTTTAAACATCCAGGTCTTATTTATGGCCTAAATCAATATTTTACAGCAATTTATATGAAACATTTTAATTCTGCCAATGCAAAGTGGAATTTGTGGAAAAAAGAAGATCAAAGACGAGAGGGTTAAATAATCATGAAATAGTATTATACATTTATAGGATTGTTCCTGCTATATATGTGATGACAATCATTTCGAAATTTCAGTGATTAACCGTTAATTTCTCAAATCAAACAAAAATTCAATAAATATCCTACTTTGATAATTTCACATTGATTGTCGATTTTTTTTTCAAGAGTCAGAATATTGGTAAAATAAAACTTGCTGCATCGTTACATATTGAATTTTTCGTGATAGAGTCACTATGCATAGATAGTATAGACTGGAGAATTATCCTATTTTCACTGAATTCGGAAGTTTTCATGAAATTATCATATTTGGGGCTGTCGTATTTCAATTTTATTTAGCATCAGCTTCGTGATTCTTTTATCTATACTTGAATTTTCCGTAGACTCACTAATATAGTAATCCTTCTGTGATCCGTGCTTTTTCTGAAAACAGATCTGTATATATATATTGATTTGTTCTAATTAATATTTTACCAGTGAATCGAAGACTTATTATAAACAATTTTAACACTGAGTTTAAAGTTACTACCTTTTCTCGTCCCAATAATTTATACTCTGGGAAAACAATTAATATATTTTTTGAATAAAAAATACTCAATAAAGATTAGAAATTCATAATAAATTAAATAATTCAGATATGATTTCAATTTTATTATATATTTCTGTTATCGTTACCTCTATTCACAACTTCTCTGACTGAAAGTTTTCGGACATATAATTTACTAGTTTGAAATTAAAACGTATTTTCAAATAATATGAAATATAAAAAGAAAACTATTTATTAATAAATAATTAGAAGTTCCTTTAATTCGTGAAATGTAGCACAAAATTTCATAACTATTATTAATATTAAAAATCGCTATAGAATTAGAAAATCGTGACTTAAACTAGGAAGAATATGGATAAAATTAATTTTTTTAATTAAAATAACGTCTTTATCAGTATTTACGTATTAAAATTCTAAAAAACAATAAAGATACTATCTAAATGAAACTTTATTTTCTTTTCATGGTATTTCACTTCTAAAATAAAAATAATTTGTTGCACATAATTTAAAATTTTAAAGTTAATTACGCAGTAATGGTTTAATTAAAAAAGAATGAAAAAAAAAACATAAATATGTTATGTAGAAGATTTAATTTGCGATAAAAGTTTTAAGTTCTTCTAACACCTGTGAATAAATTATCAAGCACGCATAAACATCTGTAGGATAAAAAAGAAAAAATATTTTCTGTGAATTGCTTAGTTTTTAAAAGAAAAGATATGAGTTTTTCAATTAAAGAATAATTTCTTAAGTTTGTTTTTAATTTTCACTTACGAAAAAGCAAAGTAAAAATTTAAATATTTATGGCGATTGCTCTTATTGAATTTTGTTTTCTTTTCATTTGAAATTGGAAAAAAAAAATCAGTTGCACCAGCCGTCAGAGTGGGTATGCTTCTGAAACTTAAATACAAGTATTTTGAATAGTAATTATGGCTGGAATGAATTGTCGAATGATGCGAGTATATTTAAAATACTCATTTGGTCGCTGGTTCAATTAATAATACTAATATTACTTAAAATTCTTTATATACAAATTATTTACACATTATATTTACATATTAATTAAAGAACAAGCATCCAGTGAGCACACGATAGGTCCGCTATGATCGCTGATAAACAAAACAACAGACGATTTTTTATGTTGCCAAATCGGCAAACCTAATGTTAGAGCTACATCCGAAAAGGGTTTAATTTTTATTTTATGGGCGAGGGAATATTTTTATATTGTTGAAACCAAAAAGTATAAAGAGAAATTTGGATAACCGAAAGACTGCTAATTTTTTCATGTCAGAAGAATAACCTATTAAAGGGCTATTAATTCATGTTGATATCACAATTGATGGCAACTAAGAAAATTTGGTTAATTTCTCTGGCTGCAGAAATTTTATCTTTAAAATTCGACAAAATTCATGTAATTATCCCATCTTATTTTACAGTTTATTTATTTATTTATTTATTTTTGCATGGCATTATTATCCATATAGGTGGTTAATAACGCTAAGTTGTATTGGTCAAGAAATCACGCCATACCCAGGTCAAAATTCCTGCTGGTATTTGTTTGCCAGACAAGCATTAATTGCTGTATCCAAGTAAGTAAACTAGCATAAACTACCATAACATATTTGCTGGTTCTACCAGAATTACCAGCATGTTATGGTGTGTATAGGCCCACTTTATTGCTTGACTAGCATACATAATCCAGCATGTGTTGCTTGAATATTTTGCTGGTCTAGCAGCAAATAAGACCATCACTTGCTTGTACTTTCTGCTAGTCTAGTATTATTTTTGTACCATCATTTGCTTTTAATTTTTGCTAATCTAGCATTAGTTGCTAGTTACAAAAAGAAACTTGTGCTGCCATCTATTGACAATACCGAAAGCAACTATGGATACTGCCGGGAGAAACTGTGCTGGATTTTTTCCCCTCCAAAGGGTAGATCCCGTAACTTCGGTTTGGGAGGCGCGCGTTTTACTGACCTTGTCAGTGGGGACATGTCTTGTGTCACCTGTAATTGGGAGTGGTGGTTGATGAAGCTAATTCCAATGTGCGTTAATATTTTTATACGGTAAAGAGTCAATTTATCGATGCAGTTACAAATCCTCGAAGTTTCAATTAATAATATAAATTTATGTTAGGTTTTCTTATAGGGTCATTCCACACCAAATGAGAAAATCAGGTATGGCTGACATGTCACAGATTTTATTGAAAATCATCACATAAGTAGATCACAATCATTTACGAGGAAACGCAAAGTAGAAGAGTTCAGACTAGTTTTTTTTTCGGCATAAAAATTTACATTAAAGTTGATACGACATCGCGGTCCTGTGTACATCTTTGAAATTTCAAGTTTGATTATTAGCCTTAGGAATGAAAAGACTGTAATAAAAATTATTTACACTTAAGAATGAACTATAAATAACAGGTTAGCATAATTTAGTAATTGTGTTTTTATTTCATAATTTAAAAATAAATAAATAATAAAAAAATCGTGGAAAAAATGAAATATTTCAGTTATTTGTTTTAAAATGAAGGACACTTTTTCCGGATTAAAATTTTTTGCCATTATAGCTAATTGAATATATTTAATATATCTATATATACGAAGTATTATTTACGATATTTATATAACTACATATAAATATACGAAGTTTTATTTTTGCTTTCAGTTTATTTTTGCCTCTAGAATATTTTTAATTCGTATAGATGAAAAACGATTATCTGGATAAAATAACTGTATTTTAATCTTCAAATCAAGAAGCAAACATAGACGGCAGCAAGAAACTTTTTTTTTCAAGAAACTTGCAAAAAGCGCGAGTTTTCAAAGAAAGATTGTCCTTAGAATGCCTCGAATATTAGTTCTTTAAACCCTTTCTTGTTAGGTTAGAAACCAAAAAGGCAGTATTGAAACTTTTTTACTGTGTCATTGTTCATGTCGGAGCTTTCCTTTAATTATTTTTTTGAGGTTAAATAAGAGGAATAATTATGATTTTGTCATTTTTTTTAAAGTTTCTAAATTTTTTTTTTTTGAAGATGAAGGAAATAAATAACAACTTTGAAACTTCGAGAATTTTATCTTCATATATAATACTACATTTTGCATTAATTTCACAGATGTTTTTTAAATCCTTTAATTTTTATAACATTTCAAAAATTTTTAAAATTTACAAAATTTCAATTTTTACAAGCAATTTATGATTAATCATGATATTACCAGATTATTATTACTCAATAAATATAAAGATCTATTTCCAGAGATTTCAACATTGTAAAAAAACTTCATTTTTGTTAAATAGTTTTCAAAATACACAACTTCAAACTTGAAACTTTCGACGATTATCCGCAAGCCATTCTTTATCACAAGTTTTTTAAATGTCCAAAACAGATAAAATAATTTATTTTTCGTCAAAATATTGTGCAGAACTACATTTGAATATGAAATGAACACGTATCTCAAATTTTATTAAAATCGGCTTCTATGCGCCTTTTTTTTTTACATTTTTGCTCATTTTACATGGAATGACCCTATAGATAATGAATAATTAGAATATGACTTGATTAATATGATTCATCATTACTATTCATCATTCTTTGCTTAATAGAACAATTGAACATGTTCTTTTTTTTTTTGCAGAGAATAAACAATTTTGAGGTGTATTTTTGATAGACTAAATTTCAGGTAAATTCTGTTTAAGGTGGGGGATTTTAAAACTGCAATGCTTATTGGTAAGAGGGGGGGGGGGGGTCAATTATATATATTTTTAAATCGATTGTTATAAACATATTTCTTAAATGAAAGACTAAAGTAAGCGCTAGCAAAATTGACAGCTTTGAATTTTATGATGGGTAAAACGCGTATTCCTCAAAATCCTCCATGGAAATTAATTTTCATTTTGTTTTAGATTTATGTGATAAAATTTTATCTCAAACGGGTGGACAACGGAAGTTTTAAATTTAAGTTGTAGTAACCCGAACACAAGATCTACCGCTCCTTGATTTTGAAATTTAAAAAGCATATTTTTTGCCCTTATTTTTCAAAACACAGAAAATTTAACCTTTTCGAGTAACGTAAAAGAATTAAATACTAAGAGAAAGTGAAGCTGAGTTTTCTTCCATTTCGTGACGAGGTGGGGGGGGGGGCTATAAAAATTAATTGTTATAATTATTTTTTAAGTTTCTGTGTTAAAACATTATCTCAAACAGTTCAAGAGGCAGCGTTTTATTCACGTTGTTGTAGCACAGCTATTTTGCCCAGCTTTTTAAATTCAGTAACATATTTTTAGTTTCCGTTATTCAATGTTTTCACTGTACAATTTTTTTAATACATATATATATATATATATATATATATATATAAATTCACATTTTTTGCAAACATTGAAAACACACTTATTTTATTCAAAAATATGTGTATATAGTTTGCAAGCATCGAATATGCACTTATTTTATGCTAAGAATGTGTAGTTTTGAAATATAAAATATGCACTGATATGAAAGCATAAAAAATACAGATAGTTTTTTAAAAAGAATATAGTTTTGCAATATTCAAAAATATTTACTCTTTATGCATAAATTCTATACAATCCATCATTTTTTGAAAAAAAATTGCAAAATATTGCTGAAAAAGTTGGGTTCTGCTACTCTAGCAGAAATTCATAAGTAACATATATATATATATATATATATATATATATTGCAATTTTTGTTTAGCGAATAAGAATACTTTATTGGAACATAGTGCGTCTTGGTGCTTTTGAACAAAGCTGCCTGCATAGCATATTATGCTTAGTAAACATTAAAATCATATAATAGCTTTTTAATGCTCCTATCTCTCCATGCTTTGAAAGAAGCTTAAATAGATAATGAGCATAAAATCCTTGTACATAGTGTGTCATGTTATTCCTCCCTAAATTGGCTGAATAGCATATTATGCAGGCAAGCCTAAGAAAGCACCTTGTAGCATGTCCAGGTACCCAATTCCGCTTGCTAGAAAGATGCTTTACAGCAAATAAGCATAAGATGTTTGTACATAGTTTGTCATGCTATTTCTCTTTAGACTGGCTACCTAGCACATTTTGCTACCATAAAAAACATATTATAGCACATTAAGGTACCTAGCTATGTGTGCTTTAAAAGAAGCGTATATAGCAAATAAGCATAAGATGCTTGTACATAGCTTGTCATGCTATTGCTCTGTAACCTAGCTACATAGCATTTGATGCTGGCTAACATTTTAAAGCATAAAATAGCAGGAAAATCTAGCAAACAAAGCAATATATAAAAATAACTAGCATATTTTTGTTGCTGGTACCAGCATGAATTTTGACCTATGTAGCATCTTACGATTATATATGTGACGATTTCAGGAGAACTCGAATTATTTCCACTGGTTAAACAGAAACACGCAGTCATGGCAAGCGAGGGAAAAAACAAAAATAAATAATAAAAATGTAGAAGATCCAATAATTAGTCATGGGCTGCTGTAAATTCATTTATTTAATTCGTGATAATGAGGAAGGAAAAGCTCCTTGTTGCAAAAATTCCATCATTATTTCAGCGAGCTGTCCTCATCGAAGAAGCAACCCAAGAAATCTACAGAATCCTCCTTTCATCTCGAGACTTCCCCCTTTTAAACTGAAAAGAAAGTTCTGGAACATTCGGTAACCTCAAACCATCATTCTTTCATGTAAACAGAATTCTTGTCCAGTTACGAGACTATTTTAAACAGACGATAAATTTATTTAAAAAAAAATATTATTTAACCAATTTATAATTGACTCCGAATTTTAAATATCTTAGGCAGACGATTTTTATACATGATTAATTTTAAGAGAAAAAGAAAAGAAATGAATTTATTAATATGCACATTATCGTTGACGGCGGAAAAATAAATAAATAGATAAAATAAAATAATGATATTTTTTGAAAGGTATGGTTTTGGAATAAATTTAATAAGAATTTCTTAAAAAGGGTTGATAAAAACATAGAAGAAATCAGTTTTATTTGGAATATTAAGAAATAAAGTTTTAATTAAGAATATTTTTAATTTAGAGCCATCTTTTTAAATTTACGCATACTGGAATAATGTTTTTTAAGGCAAATTAAGAATTTATATCGTCTGCACACAGATTAACAGATTAGATCTAGAAATAAGATTTTAATTTAATAATTTGAAGTAAGTACGGAATATTATTATAAGAAAATTAAGATAGTATAGAGGTTAGTTTTGGCGAAAAAAAAAATTTAAATTTGTAATATTATCCCCCCTCCCCAAGACTTTGTATGAAATTGATAGTTAAATAAAACTACAAGTTCAGACAACAGAAATATAAAAATTTAGAAAAGTTAAATTTTGGAATAAAACTGTCAAACTCAGGAAGCCAAGAGATGGAAGAAAAGAAAATTAACGCAATATAAAAAATATTAGCGATTAAAATAAAATAGTTAAGAGAAAATAATTCTGAATTAAATTTAGGTAGGAGCATTTCCCTGAAAGAAATACAATAATGTTACAACATCACTTACCATTTGTAAGTGCATAGGAGATAATACATATAATAACAGTAAATAAGTTATGAATATTAATAAGCAAGAGATAAAAATATAATAAAAACAATAAAAGTTCGTTCTCATGGAAGTTTAAATAACTACAATGACTTAATGCATAGTTTATTTTAAATAAGTCCTTTAAATGAAAAAAGTCTTTCAAGAATATATAAAAGAGTCTTTTTCAATGTCCAGTGAATACAGTCTCTTTAATTAAATATCTCCAAATCTAGTTTAAGCTTTGTTTTTTATGTTATGTTGGATCCAACATCTTTCAGTAATATATCAATTTTTCAATAATAAATAGCATCACTCTCAATATCAATAATAAATAATATAGAAAAATTTAAATAATAACAATAACAACAATAATAAGTAATAGTATAATAAGACTCCATATCCTAATATTTTTCAATAAGAGTATAATTAATACTAAACTTCATCATAGAAATCATAATAATAATAATAGTAGTAAAACAAGAGTATAATCAAAAGAAAATATCACTATTTGTTTATTATTGATAGGGAAAATATTGGTTGAGGATAAAAATAATTACATAGCAACTAAATAATTTTCTTATCTTCTAATAGCATAAGAAAGTATTTTTTGCTAGCCGAAAGCATAAATAAAAAAAAATCATAATAATTCCAAAATCCAAATAAAATTAAATCTAACTACTTAGAAAATGGACTCTCAACCAGTATTTCCTTACAATAATTCCTCTCTGATACTCTTTTACAAAATTGTCAAATTTGGTTATAAGTTTTCAATGCCAAATGTAGAATAATGTTTTATCCACACATGGTTTATAAACTTTAATAATAAAATACAATAGGAATGAAAGTTGTCATTCTTAATTGAGAAATGGAAATAAAAATAGTGTGCTTTTTTGAAAAACTTTTAATATCTAGTTTTCACAATCACTGAAAATCACATATTATGTTATAGGTTTGAGTAGAGTCATTAGATTTTATAACTATTATCATATAATATCTGCTGAATAAATAGAGTAATACTAATGTCAAATAAATGAGTAAATATAGTTAGACTTAAACACCCTTAAAATTAATTTATCAACATCAATTTGAAAGCTTTTACAACCAAAGTGTTCACCTTATGCCTGCATAAGGAGCCCAATTTAATCCCAAAAACTCCCAAAAACAAGTAATATTCTTGTAGCGCTCCAAGAACATACCCGCTGATGTTGAAAATTATGGTTTTTTTATGGTAAATGGGTTTAATGGTTTAATGGTATTTGGTAAATGGTTATGGTAAAAGTTTTTTTATGGTATTTTTTTATGGTTGTTTATGGTAAATTTAATCTATTGTCTTGACTTTAGTTTGATCTAGTGATTGTATCTGAGATTTTGTTTGTTTTTTGGATTGCTCATGAAACAGTTTAAAATCTTCGGGTGAAAAATAGGGTCTTAATTTAGAAACATGCACAATAACGGAATTCTGTCCTGTCTCATAATTAAATTTATCTATTTCATAAGTTACATCAGAAAGTTTATTTATAATTTTATATGGTCCAGAGAAAGTAGGTTCTAATTTTCGAGTGTTAGGGTATTTGAATTCTTCATAAATTACAGAGTCTTGTATTTTTAATGGGCATTCGACAAAATTTCGATCATAGAGTCTTTTACTTTTAAGGTGAAATTCATGAGTTCGCGCTTTCGCAATTTTGAGGGCTTTGTCTACTGATGGGTAATAGTTTTGTTTTAAAGGAGATTCATAAGGCAATTGACCATAAAATAAATAGGCAGGTGGGAACTTGGTGATAGAATGGGGCGTATTGTTGTATTCTTCGATGACTTGGTTTAATAATCTAGTCCAAGGTATTTTAGAAGAAGTGGAATTAACTTTACATTTAAGCCTGGTAACTATAGTCTGATTAACTCGCTCTACTTTTCCATTGGTCTGAGGATGATGTGCAGATGTAAAACGCTGTTGAACATGATGATTTCTAAGGAATTTCTTAAACCTTGGAGATCTGAAAGATTTATGCCTGTCACTAAGTATTTTTTGAGGTGCTTTGATATTGAAAATTTGTTTTAAACAGTTAGTGTATGTTTCTGTGGTAACATTTTTGGAGGGAAAAGCCCAAACAAATCTAGTTGCATGATCTATTATTATGTGTAAGAATTTTTTTTGTTGAGTTGTAATAGTTAAATCCACCAACAGTATCAATAGAAAGACATTCAAAAGGTTGATCTGTTGCTGGCATAGCTTGTAATAAGCCGAATCTTTTCTGTTTTGGTTTTTTATTTTTCTGACAGGTATCGCAATGTTTAACAAATTCGGTAATGTCTATTGTCATATTAGGCCAATAATAGTTGGGAGATATTAAATTAAGCATTTTTTGAATTCCTAAATGTCCAAAATTATCATGAGCAATATGGAGTAATTTTCTTCTTAATGACATTGGTACAACAATTTTTTTGAATCCCTTTTTCTGAACTATAATAATTCCATTCTCTTTTTTATATTTTTTGTCACAAACATTGTCTTTGTCTTGCATCTCTATAATTTCTTTCCTATCTAGCAATAAACTAATATGTTGATTAAAATGACAAACAGGATTTCGTGACAACATGTCTGCTTCGACATTTGTTGAACCCTTTTCATATTTTATCTCATAATCAAACATACTAAGTTTGAGTGACCATCTAAAAAGCCTACTTCTTAAGTTTTTAACACTCTTTAACCATACTAGAGATGCGTGGTCCGTATGAATTGTAAACTTGACACCATGAAAGTAATGATAGAATTTGTCAAGAGTATCTATAATAGCTAAACATTCTAATTCAGTTATGAAATAATTTTGTTCATAACTCTTCAAAATTCTAGAATGATAAGCAATAGGATGTAAGAAATTATCTTTATCAGGTTGTTTTAGAACGGCACCTACTGCTATCTGAGAGGCATCTACAAACATATGTAAAGGTAATTTAGGATCATAAATTTTGAGGATGGGTTTAGCAATTAAAGAATTTTTTAATTTTTCAAAAGACTCCTGGCATTCTGAGTTCCATTCCCATATTGTGTCTTTTTTAAGTAATCGATTTAGAGGATATCTAATTTCAGCATATTTATTTATGAATTTATGGTAAACATTAATGGAACCTAGAAATCGTTGTAACTCTTTCACATTGGAAGGAGGTTTTAAATTTTTGATGGTTTCAATATTGGCATTTGCTGGTGTTATTGTTCCATTAGTAATTTCATAACCTAAGAAATTGATTTTATTTTGGCCTAATTTACATTTAGAAAGTTTAAGTTTAATGTTTTCTTGTTTGCAAATGTTAAAAATTTGAGCTAAATGGTTTAAATGTTCTTCTAAAGAGGAAGAGAAAATTATAATATCATCAAAATAGTGGCACGCAAAGTCGATTTTATATTTATTAAGGATTCTTCGAATGGTTCTGTTGAATATGGGAGGGCCCGTTTTTATGCCAAAAGGGAGCACGAGCCACTCAAAAAGTCCAAAATTGGTTGCAAATGCTAATTTTTCTGTATCGGATGGATGTATTGGTATGTGCCAGTAGCCAGAGGCTAAATCCAAAGTTGAAAAATACTGAGCACTACTCAATTTATCTAAAATTCCATCGATACGGGGCAAGGGTTCTGCATCATTTTTAATTATTGCGTTTAATTTTCTATAGTCTATACATAATCGCGTTTTTTTACCTTCCTATCTTTTCATAACTAGTGTAACAGGGGCAGAATAGGGGCTATTACTTTCCTTTATCAGTCCGGCTGCTAATAATGATTGAATTTGGTTTTTTATTTCTATTTCTTCTAGAGGAGATGTTCGGTAGGGCCTCAAAGATATAGGTAGGTCTGAGTTTAGTATAACGCGTTGTGGTTCAATATTAATCCTACCCACATCATATTTATGCTTTGCAAAAATATCACTATAAATATGAACTAATTCCCTTAAATTTACATCTTGAATTAAATTTATTTCCCCAGTTAAATCTGAATCCGAATTATCGCGAAAATTTTGAAGAGTCATGGAATCTCTATAATCAGGATGCACATTAATTGCGTGATCATATTCAACACAGTCTTCATTTTTCATAATATTTCCACAAGTAGATTGTAATTCTATATCATGATTATTTACATTCAGTGTTTCATTATCATAATTATCTATTGCTACAGTATTACCAGTATTTAATTTCATATCTTTTTTATATTCAGAGGTTACAAATTCATTAGATTGATCCCTGTTTTGTTGTACTTGGTCCATATTTACTGTATTGAAATGAAGGGATCTCTCATTATGTATGGATATACTGTTAGTTATAATTTTCCTTCCCTGCCTTACAATACAATTTTTACAATCTATGGTTAATTTAAATTTAGAACATTCTTTTAAACCCAAAATAGCGTAATCCAAATTTGTATTGCATACTAAAAAGTTAACATATTTTTTAATTTTACCCACTTTTAGAAGAACACTACATTTTTTATTTATATGTAAAAATCCTTTTGCCTGACCAATGGTAACTGAGGGTATAGTCTCAATTTTAGCATTAAGTTTTTTAACAAATTTAAGTGGCAATAATGCAATAGTTGAACCAGTATCTACAACACATGGTAAATTATAATTATTTGTACATCCATACACAATTAATTGACAAACATTATGAGAATTATTTTGTGAGATATTTGGAAGAGTATCAGAGGATGGCAACTCATTCCTAAAAATACATTCTCTTTCCCAATGAAAAACATTACTCACACCCCTATTTGTGCATATCCTACAAGGTCTTGAAGGGTATGAATTTTGAATATAATTATTTTGACAAACTCTAGGTCTTTGAAACTGAGATTGCCTTTGGGGAATCCAATTCCTAGGTGTAGTATTCGGCCTAACTGGCTGAATCCAGGGCCTAGTTGGTTGAAAAGGTTGAAAATTTTGTCTAGCTGATGGTTGATTTATTACTTGGTTTGAAACTAGTGGGGTGGAAACTTCCACGAATTGTTTGACAACCCGGTACCATTCTGTGGTACTACTAGGAGGATTTATAATAATACTGTTTTTGAATTCTGGTTTTAAACCATCAGTTAAACCTTGTAATAGTATATTTTCACTAAGATGTAATTTCCTACCAATTTCCACTTTCTTACGAAAATAAGTTTCTAAATTGTCTAAACTATCTAATTTCAGGTTTGAAAAATCAGAAAAACTCGGGATGTCTAATTGAATGAATCTTTCTATCAAAATTTTCTTAATTTGTTCATAATCCGTACAATTTAAACAGTCATTGATATAAATTTTTTGCGCTTCCCCTTTCAGATATTGCGCAATAGAATTAAATTTCCATTCTAGATTTTTCTGTTCCCTATCACATGTTTTATCAAAATAAGTTAACCAAGACAAAATGTTCATTCCAGAACTCGGGTGAAACGGTACGAACTTAGGATCTTCCATAATTTTTTTATTCTTACTCATTAGAATAAATGAAGCACTTCTATTTTCTTTATTAAATCCTGATCGTAAAATCATTCGCAATAAATTTCAAAGTTAATAATTTCTATCAATTACATATTTTTTCAAAATTACTATATTTAGATGCTAATTTTAACCAGAAATTTTATCTAATAAAACAGAAATTATAAATATCATAGATATACCTTAAATTGGGATCAACTTTTAATTCTATTATTTTATAGATCATAAACATATTCAAAAATTTTAATTATAGGTAATTCCTTACTTAAAATCACAAAATTTACAAAAAAATTAATCATATTTATCAGTCAAAATTCTAGCAACAGCCTTGCACAGTTCCATAGTCTTACTGAATTTAAATAAATTATAAGAATCCGGGAACCAAAGCTCACTGTAACCAGAAATTCTAACAACACATAATAATGATAATAATAATGCTCATAAATTGGTAAGTAAGTAAGATTCACAGATAAATAATCAAATAAATAAATAAATTAGTAAATTAATAAATTAACTTCAAATTACTCTCATCAATAAAATAATAAATAAATAAATAAATAAATAATAAATACTTTCCATCAATCATAAATAGAATTGAAATAATAATCAAAACATTTAATAAAATAAACTTACAGTTCAAGAACAATCTTCAATAAAATCCAATCTTCATTAAATTCCTCATCGAATACCTTTCACATACTCACCACTTTGAAATCATTAACTTTCAAAAATTGTTATTATGACCATGATTATCTTGAGTCGTCAGTTACACATAAACAGCAAAAAGGTGGAATATCAGGCCTCAGGAATTCACGAGATATTTAGAAGAAATCTTTCAAACCACTCGCACAGAAAGCTGTTTAACATTAAAATCTCCTCTGTTACATGCACTCGAGGAATCAAAAGGTAATGGCAATTCTTGCTTAATAACACTTTCAATCATGGCGGGAAAAATTTTCGGCGATTCATATTTTTGTCATCACTTCGTTTCAGTAGATTCATTAGATTCATTTACATAGCATTTTACTTCTTCAGTAGATTCATTTCAAAATCCGAAACAGGCACTAGCACAGGCATTACCTATCCTGCCGGCTTTTCGATTAGTTGTGACGATTTCAGGAGAACTCGAATTATTTCCACTGGTTAAACAGAAACACGCAGTCATGGCAAGCGAGGGAAAAAACAAAAATAAATAATAAAAATGTAGAAGATCCAATAATTAGTCATGGGCTGCTGTAAATTCATTTATTAAATTCGTGATAATGAGGAAGGAAAAGCTCCTTGTTGCAAAAATTCCATCATTATTTCAGCGAGCTGTCCTCATCGAAGAAGCAACCCAAGAAATCTACAGAATCCTCCTTTCATCTCGAGACTTCCCCCTTTTAAACTGAAAAGAAAGTTCTGGAACATTCGGTAACCTCAAACCATCATTCTTTCATGTAAACAGAATTCTTGTCCAGTTACGAGACTATTTTAAACAGACGATAAATTTATTTAAAAAAAAATATTATTTAACCAATTTATAATTGACTCCGAATTTTAAATATCTTAGGCAGACGATTTTTATACATGATTAATTTTAAGAGAAAAAGAAAAGAAATGAATTTATTAATATGCACATTATCGATGACGGCGGAAAAATAAATAAATAGATAAAATAAAATAATGATATTTTTTGAAAGGTATGGTTTTGGAATAAATTTAATAAGAATTTCTTAAAAAGGGTTGATAAAAACATAGAAGAAATCAGTTTTATTTGGAATATTAAGAAATAAAGTTTTAATTAAGAATATTTTTAATTTAGAGCCATCTTTTTAAATTTACGCATACTGGAATAATGTTTTTTAAGGCAAATTAAGAATTTATATCGTCTGCACACAGATTAACAGATTAGATCTAGAAATAAGATTTTAATTTAATAATTTGAAGTAAGTACGGAATATTATTATAAGAAAATTAAGGTAGTATAGATGTTAGTTTTGGCGAAAAAAAAAATTAAATTTGTAATATATATATCCTAAAATATTCTCTTTTTTATTCATAGTCAATTAGTTATTGTGATATGTTTGTGCCTATATTTGTTTAAAAAAGATTAAAGTAGGCCGTAGAACTTGGTGGAACATTCAATGGTGTCATCATGCCACGACACTTTATTTAATGGAATTAAGGAAATGCAATTTATAAAAACATTACAAATTATTAAAGAAAAGCTATGTAAATTGGCTATATTTTTTTCAAATTATATCTACTTAATTTTACCGCAAGCACAATTCGACTACACCATCGTAGACAACTGCATATCAAAAGAAAAAGGTAAAAAAATGAAGTATTTATGCATTTATATTCAAGTTTCGATACACTTTTTTTTTGACAGAAAACAAATTTTATTTGAATATAGCTTCTGATATTTGATGATGAATATTTAGATAACAGAAGAGGTAGCGTAATATACTTAGTTAATATTATTATTGCTCCAAAGAAACAATTTCTTTATATACACGGCATCGTATAATGCACAAAAAGTTAAGTCGGAGTGATAAATATACATGAAATGATATTAACAGAAAATATATCTATATACTTGTAATGCAAATTAATATTACCGCATATGGTTATATTTTACTTTTATTTGCCAAAACGGTTGTTAAGTTTCAGTGCGGGGAAGCAAAATTTTTAAAGTTTCTGTTTGTGAGTAAAATAACCAATGTATAACAATTCCCTTTTATTACATCAAGCTTTTCTATGAGAATTTAGATTAATTTAAATTTAATTTATTCATTGAAAGGAAAACGACGCATTTGAATAATTGATATAAATACAAGTGTATGAAACACTTCTAATTGATTTAAATAATAAATTATAGATGCTAATTTTCGACATGGATGTATTAATTCAATTCAATCAGTTTAAAATCTAGCTTAATAGAAATTCGAAATTTATTATAAAAATTATAGGTAGAGTTTCATGCATTAGCTGGGAAAAAAAAACATTTTACTTTTTCATTTTTCGCAAGATTTGAAATGAATTTCTTTAAATTTCTGTTTTATTGCACCATTGCCTAGCAATCGCATTTTTAGGCTCATCAAAAAGAGAATTTTTAATCTTGCTATTTGATAGATTAATTAGAAAAATTAGTAGATTTTTTTTTACAATTTATTTTAGTATATTTTTCAATTGCATTAGATGACTTTTCAGTTGGGTAAAAAAAATAATTACTTTGAAGAATTCGTTTACAAATTTTATTGAATTATCACCAAATTAGTTTTTATGGAAATAAAAAGGGTAAAAAATTTCGATGCTTAAATTTTATATGTTTCTCGTATTAGGACCTTACACTTGTATAAGGAACTTTCTTAGAAAAGATTTTATCTAATTTTTGAAAGAGAAGGTGTTTTATCGAGTTTGAAAATAATTTTTTTAAGGATATGATAAAGCCTTCTTTACATGAAAATATTCATGCGAATGAAATTGAAGATTCAATCCTTATATGGATTTACATGATAATGAAATTAAAATTTTAATTCATATTAGACCAGGCAGCGCCTGGATAAACATTTACCTTACCCAGTTCGTCGCTGAACTTCCAGATTTGATTAAAACACTATTAAATATATTAAAATGCAATCGCTGTCTTGGTGAAAATAACCTGCAGAATAAATTTTATTGGTTGATTGCTAGGTTTTACACTGTGAATTCCTGCACTCTAAGGTAATGGGACATATACCAATCATTGGTAATGGGACATATACCAATCAACAGCTTAAATTCATTCCGCAAATGGTTTCCAACAAGATATGACTTGACAGACCAGTTGCATTTTAATATGCTGAAGGAATTTTCACTAAGCCTCGAATTTTAGCCGCGAATTCGATGACGTGATTGTTTGAGTAATTTCATTCAGGAGAGTTGTACATGAACATTAATCCTGAAATAACACAATTACTGTAAATTAAGCACATAAAATTCAATTAACATTGGGGAGTTCAGGGGTGTCTGCCAACGAGTAGAAATATATGTTTAATTTTATAAAAAATACAAGAATAAGATTTTCAAAAGAATTTTGTTGTATAAAAAGTGTTTAATTTGCTGCTAAAATTTTGCCCTGACTTCGAATTTTTTTTATTTTTTAGATAACGGTTAACAAATGTAGATACTTCATATTAATGCCATTAAAGCTATTCAAAAACTACTTTAATAAATAAACAAATTATTTCAGATTTTAAATAGAGTATGACACTTTTAAAATTCTCTGATGCGTCGAAGAATATTATGCAATTAAAACTTTATGATGGATATGTATGTAAAGTGAGATTTTTACACAAAGTCTAGTACCACTGACGTTGGGGCCGTCTATCTGCATATTTACTTGCTTTTAATTTCAAATAAAGAACAGAAAACAAAGGATGAACATATTTAAAATATGATTAACATATCACTAGTGGGTCACTTAAGGGGTGTAAAGATTCTTAAAGGGCTTTAAAATTTTTGAAATTTTATTATTTTTTAAATGTTGAACTCCTATTTTTTCTGAACATTTTGATGTAATTGTTTCTTTAAAATTTCCATTAGAACAGAAGTTATGGCTTTTAGAATTATACCCGCTCAACAGCGGGAGCAGCGTCATTTTTCTCCAAATGACGTTTTTCGACATAATGCTGACAATATTTCAAAAACTTGTAAATTTTTTCATGAATTTTCAAAATATGAGTTTAATGTCAATAATCTATATAAACCAAACTTTTTTTTTTCAGGAAAAAAAAAGTGATTAAATTATTGAAATTTTAGAAATTTTCTATTAGCTAAATATAGCTTTATAATAAAAAAAAATATATATATATATATTAAAAAATAATAATATGTCCTTCCGGTTAGTACGAGGAGGAGAAGCTAGCTTTCACTTTGCTTACTTAAAAAAAAAAAAAAAAAGTTATATTATTCAACCATACAAAACTGAAATATGCAGAACACGATATTAGAAGATTCAATATTTGTTTGTGTCGATACTGCATATGAATGGGGATTTAGAGAAATTAACTATATACAAGCTGGTTTTATTTAAAGCGATTTATATTCGATCGCCAAATTCGGCAATATAATGAGCTGCCTATTATTTCAAAACAACATGATAGGTGAATTTTACCAATGATCCTTGATGGAGATCGTGTAAATCCTGTACACATGTTCACTTACATCGAAATCGATTGATATATTAAAGTGCTGTCGCTGGCAAACTGATTTTTCAAAATGTCACCCACTTTAGAAATTCAAATTAATATACATAAGCCATTTTTAGAGATAAAGACAAAACAAAATAATGCTCCGTAATCCTTGTATTAAAATCAAACACTTGAGAAAAAAAAATTCTATCGCTTTCTTTTTTTTTCGCATATTATTTTAAATTTAAAAGTTTTTTTGAAAAATTAAAATGGAAGCATTTTGAAACAAGATGGCGGGATGAGATTGACCAACGAACTCGGTCAAAACATTGGTATGTTCTATATATAAACCAAGTTTCAAGTGATAAACACTAGAAATTAAAAGTGCTATAACTCAGCCCTTTTTAAAGATATAGCAAACGAAGTTTCTTGTAACACAATGAGGCTTTTAACACAAGCACGGAAGATTCAGCGATTGAGAAAAATAGACTAGAGAAAAATATTTCTCCTTCACTTTGTCTATTCACCTCTTTCTAAAGCTATTAAAAAATTAAAAATACCGCCTAACCAATACAAAAAAGTCGACAATTGAAGATAGTTAAATGATACGTCCATTTGGCACTTTACACTATGAAGAAAAGGAAAAAGCATAAAATTATAAAATAATTACCAATAAATGGGAAAGAAAAGGTGACCATATATCCGATAGAAGCCATTAGAAACTGACCATATAGGCGGTGTAATTTAACACATAATACCTATTCTGTCAGTACGGACTTACGAAAAATGACCTTATAAGCGGGTGACCATATATCCGGTACGGACTGTATAAAGTTTTTTTACTGGGGGTTATTTTGGGTTCTAAGGATCATGATAGGTATAGATCTTCAAACGTTTTTGAGAAATTTCAACGTAGGATAGAATGTAATAGGCAGTATTTTATACGAAATCTACCTGATTGAGAAATTAAAAGTAAAAAATGAAATATTTCGAAGCATATATTTTACATTTCTTAGAGTTTCTTTTAAAATCTCGCATTGAAACATCCAATGCTATGATTAAAATAGATGATTTATGATAACATTTATGTGTGTAAATCGTAATTTACTATGATAAATATTAAGACTTCGATATTTTTGTCCATTAGCCTTAATCAACAAAACCACACTATTTCTGCTTTAAACATTTTCTTTTATACATTCATCATTCATTTTAGCTGTTTAAGTTATTAAAAAGGTATCTGTCAAACACCTATATTAATCACTGCTTATTAAATATAAATGAAAATCTCAAAATTCATTTAATGATTGATATTATAAACAGTAGCAAATTTACAATTTTTTTAAACAGAGTTTTAGGTCAATTTTTTTCTACCGCTAGGTTTTCTCCTGTTGCTTTTAATCCTCTTTGTTTTCGGAATGTTATAATCCGTTCACCAAGCTACAAGTTTCCCTGCAATATAAGCAATATTTAAGATAATACAATTCTATAGATTTAATGGATTTTCAATGCCTTGAAGAATGATTAATAATCTCAAAGATTACACCCCTATTTCTAATTATTATTATTATTATTTATATAATGTTGAAATAATGATATTTTCTTAGCATTTAAATAAATATGCGGAAAAAACAACCAAAGTGTAAAACAGTTTTACCTTTTTGCAAGCCGCTCAGAGGCTTAACAAATCTCAGGAATTGGATGACTTTGAAGTAAGCCAGCAAAATTCCTGCAATAATTCTCACAGGAGTACAAAAAAATTTACCGTTATCTATTTAAATGAGATTCAGCTGACAAATTACACTTATCAAATCACAAAAAATGCTACCTTATGTTATGAACATAAAAAAATTAAGTTTCTACAGACAGCATATGTTAATGAAAAATTGTTCAGTTTATATATTTCTTTTTTTAAATATTGTCATAGGTAAATTACAGTTTTGATTCTATAAGATATGAAAGTATTAATTTTAAATAAATTAAATAAGTAACAAACAACAGAAAATATTTTATACAAAAGAAGAGGCTTACAGTAAAATATCAAGTGATCAAACTATTTTATTTATCGCCTCTGTCCTATTGAAGTAGTAACATTTTTAAAAAAGAACATTGTAGTTTATGTAATTGAAGCCTTTTCGTTTCTGAGTGAGAATAAAATATTGTTTCTGTATATATGCATTTTTATAACAATCAGCAAAAAACAATTTAAATTATTTTTATAAAATATTATAGTAAACTTATATTTTAAATATACGTAAAGTATTTGAAATTTTACATCGATTCATGTTAAATATGGAATTGTAAATTATGTAATTAAAAATCCACAGTCTTAAGCTCTATTTATTGATTATCCTCTGTTCAGCCGGAAAACTTGCACGCTTCGAATTTTTACTGGAATAAAAACAGGAAAGAAAATAATGTATCGGGTATAAATTATGAAACAATTTCCAACGATAAAAGTATATAAGATAAATATATACAGTTGATTCTTTCTATCTGAACACTCTCTAATGTGAACACCCCAGTATTATGAACATATTCTGACGATCCCGGCGAAACTCCATAGACTTCACAAAAGGTGAACTCTCGGTATTCTGAACATCCTCTAATTTGAACACCCCACTATTATAAACGCTACTTTAGGTCCCCATTTCTACTTCATCTCTCTGTAAACTGAACACATGTTTGCAATCTTAATGAAAATTTTAATCATGGAAATTTAGAGAAACTGTTACAGATGAATAAAAAGGTTCAACAAACTTCATAAAAAATTAACAGACAAAATCACTGATAGATTGTAAGTATTATACTTGAAATTGCAATTTGTTTGAATTATTAATTTGTTTGATAGAAACTGCAGTTAAATGTTGAGCACCTGTTGTCACATTCTTGTCAGCCACCTGCTGTAACAGAAGCCATTTTATGACCTTTTTTTATTAGAAAATATTAAAATTTAGTTTTTGATAGTTGGAAACAACTGCGGTAAGTTACATTATCCACTTCCAGCATTTTTATATCAAATAATAGTTCTATATGAAATATTTTTAACAACAGTTTAAGCATGATATTTCAAAGATTAATTTTTAAATTTTAGTCAGAATTTGGAGTTTAGGACTGATTTCTGCGATTGATCAACTACTGAGGAAATGGCAATAAAGAAACTATTTGCTTATAATTTTGTTGCTATTTAATTTCAACAGATTTCATTTTTGCCCATGATAGGACATTTTTTAACCCTTTAAGTGGCCTAACAGGGTTTATCCGTCACGTTAGTTTTAAATTCAAAGGTTTATTTAGACAAAATCTATATTACTGTTAATCTTTTAAATTGCATAAGATAAACAAATATCTTAGATTATAAAATACAAATCTCTACATCAGTACTTTCCGTAGCTTTTATTTTATGAATTGTTAAACTTGCGTGTAAAAATCTGCAGGATTCTTAAAGGATTAAGGAATTTGGAAATCATGTTAGTCAGCATACATAGGCCACCGTACATAGTAGGTCACCGTACATAGTAGTACTACTAGTAATGTATTTCCAATCTCCTTCTACACTGAACAACCCCATAATCTGAACATTTTTGGTCGGTCCCATAAGAATTCAGAATAGAGAGAATCCACTGTATATATGGTATGGTATGCGAATACTGAAATAAAGAGTGAAAAAAATATGTTGAAGTAAGAGTGGAAAAAATCTATTTTCAAATATAATTCAAGTCTGTATCCGGTAAAATTTACGAAGTCTTTTTTGTAGTCCTGAATATGATCTATAGATTTTTTACAGAAATTATTATACACTCAAAATTAGATTAGTTAAAAAATGAATACTGCACATGAAAACAACCTTCGAGCAATTATCAATTTTAGTACTTTAGTCGAATTATTTTGTGTGTCACTATAAATGAACGAGAACTTCTTGGTTTTTTTATAATTTAGATAAAATAAAATTAATTTACATAAAATATACAGTAGTTTTGGGGATTTATGTTATGTTTGAAGTATTATAACTTCAATCAAATGTGCCGCAAACAATTTGCTCCACAGATCATTATGTAATTTGATCTTTTATGTGACTCAACCAAAGAACAATGAATGCTATTCCGTTTATTCTTGATAAATCGTGTGATATTTTATTTCAATTATATACATATTTTATTATGTGTCAAATATTTAATAACAATAAAATGCACCGCGACCAACTTTTTCCATACACTGTAATGTAACGAAATATCTTTCGGCGTCACAGAAAATTAACTATAAAGCATACACTTTATTTTAAGTAAGGAGCATTCTATAGAAAACCTCCGTAACATCAAATTTCATGGCAATCAGACTTTTAGAACACGAACAGACAAAAGTCCTACTAAGAACGGAATTAGTTAACATTTTTGAAATATGTTAGTCATGTGTGTTGTCATCAAACATTACAAAATTTGCGACATTTTATTTAGCAAATTTTAATATTTTAAAATAATAAAATATTTGTACGCAACGTTTACAGTACAGTCATAAATTTTACAAGGATTTTCATATATTAGCATTCGTAAAAACTACGATGATGTGACGAGCACACATCATATAAAAAATTTAAACTGGTATAATAATCAATACTCATAAAGATTTTTAAGTAAGTCCATGCTTTCAATAATTTTGTAAAAAATAATTTCATCTTCAAACAAAAATTAATAAGAAAATATATAAATATTATTGATAAATTATATTAAAATGATCAAAATAGCTTAAAAAATATTTGATTTTCGCGGGGCTGGGGTCGATGGCAAATATAAATGGTTATTTACTCTTCACTTTTCATAGAAATTAAAAGCATGCAGTCGCAATCATCCTCATAATCAATTTTAATATTTGAACTCAACAGTGCTTACCGAAGTATATATTGACTCACATGAATCTCATGGGAAATAGGATTTAACTGATGAATACACTAATGATGGAACTTCCCGCTGCTACAAAGTTTAACGCAAATCCTCCTTTAATGATGTGAAGATACATACCATCAAAGTTCAATATATATAAGCTCAAGATTGATTTTTTAAGAACTATTAATTTCGAAACAATATATAAAGAGAAATAATACATTAAAACAAATCTTATTAACGTTAAAATCTTGTATTATATATGAAAAAATTGAAACGTTTTAAGATATATTAGAAAAAATACTTGTAAACTGTACATTTTAAATACATTATTTAAGATTCGTTTAAATTCAACTAAAAAGTCCACTTTTTAGTCACTCGTTTAACAGAGTTACTTTAGTAATAGACTATTAGTATTACAGTATATCTTTCTTTTCCCGGATTTTAGAGTTCTCCGAATAGTCAAATATTCAAATCTATATCTATTCTAATCTTTGAATTTTTTTTCTTAATTTAAGCATTTTAAGGTATATTTAGAAAAATAATAAAGCACTAAATGAAGGAAAATGACCAATGAAATTATTCGATTCCCCGGAAAAAATTCGAAAAATTATTATTATTATTATTATTTTGAAAATGAAAATAACGTTAAAAATGTAACCTCTCGTATAATTTTGATTATTTTGAGTTAATTTTTATTTTTAACTAATCGTAACAGTGTGCTGCATATTTTGAAGTATCGGATTCGTAATAAGCTTATTAGTTTTAGAGAACAAAAAACACGTAGATGCGCATAAGGAATAACTAAAAAGTGAGTCAATTGAAAAATATGCGCAAAAGTTTTATCACTTTAAAAATGTCTATTCATCGAAAAATATCGAAAAAATACAAATTGTGAAAAATCACCTCCAGGAGAAGTGGATTGTATGATTTAAGAGACAGCAATGTAATAAAATCACTTTAAATTTTAATTATAATGCTCCACTCATTACAAAGATTCGTAAAAATATTCTAGCGAAAATCTATATAAAAAAAGATATGTTTGTCTGCTAGCATGCCTGACCGAGGATAACACTGAAATTATAACACTCAGGTCTCTGAAATTTTTGTCAAGTGTGGATACTAACATCAGAAAGTGCACTTCTCAGCCGGAATTTTTAATTTCAATTTAGATTTTTTTCAGTTAAATGTTACCGGGTAAGAGGATATTTGCAGGTTTCCTCCAATCCACGGCAAAGAAGAAGCTTGAATAGAGGCTATTTGCAGCTAGCCACCAATCGGTTTCGTCGAAGCAGCCAGCCAATGAGAGCAAGAAGTAAATATGGAATTTAACGACTGCATTTCGCAGTTGAATGCTACACTGTTAAAAATTTGAAACTTTTCCTGCATCATCACTCCACCGCTTTTGTAGAAAACGATACGATTACTTCACTGTATTATGGAGCAAACACATTTGTTAAAATAGAAATATTCTATAAAAGCGGTGGAGTGGCGTTGCAGCAAAAGTTTCAAATTTTGAACAGTGTAGCAACAAATTACACATGTGTTTATTAATTTTCCCTATTTTTCCTATTTTGTTTTTCCTGATTCATTTAAGATCTAAATTCTAAATCCACCCATGGCACCAACCAAAAAAAGTAGTAAATTAGGTAATTACTCCTTATATATTTTCATAAAATTTGTTCAGATGTGCAGTGCACGTCGCAGACGTGATCAGAAGATTTTGCATGGAGTAGGTCACCTTGAAGAAAGGAATTTTTAAATAATTCAATTAATGCATTATTTTTGTGGTTCAAAACAGCTAAAATCAACGACTTTATTTCTTTATCCCTCCAAAACATGGTTTTCGTAACAGAAATACATACCGATGTTCATTCAGATCAAATTAAAAATTTTCTAAAATTTAAAATATTCTCCGGATAAAATTAAATTTTTAATTTTTTTTCTATTTCAGTATGAATGGATATTTTAAGTATACGCAATTTGTTTGAAAACATCTATGGTTCCGGGCAATACCGGGCAGATCAGCTTGTAAAGTGAAATTTAAGTAAAAAACTAGAAAATCGATATTTTCGTAATTTTCGCAAAATAAAGAGTATTCCGCTATAAAGGAATATCTCGCCCCCTCCCCCCCCAAAAAAAACTTATAAATGACAACTATTAGCATTTGTTTGTATAAACATGATCACATTCAAATTTCTATGGAAGCTTCTCGCATTTTTGAGGTATTTCCGAATTTTCATAAAAATGCTTATAAAGCTAAATTTAATTAAAAGCATTTTTTTCCTGTTTGTTTCTAAAATATTCTTCATGTCCCTTTCTTTAATATTCAACTTAAAATACAATTCTTTTTTTTTTTTTTTTTTTTTTTTTTTTTTTTTTTTTTTTTTTGTCTACAATTGATTTAAATTATTTTAGGGAAACGGAAAAATATGTCGATAAAACTTTTGTTACCAACGTTATAATTTTTAATTAACAAAAAAATTCTAAATATATCTTACAGTAATTCCAATTCACCAATTACCAAGTTTCATAAATGCTTCATATATATTTTTTTACTTATTTGTTTATTCTTTTTTTATTCTCATATGTGCAGTGTAAGGAAAAATCATGATTAGTATTACTGATGTCATGTTGATGTTGGTAACATTTTATTAATAAGTTTTGATAAGACGCATTTACTGCTTATAGGATTTACTGTTTTTGTTATTCTTAAAATAATTGTCCTTTTTAAAAATATATACCTATGTAAATAATATTCGCTTATTTTGGAAGATTTAACTGCGTGCAATTGTATATACTAACATTATAACAAAGAAAGATTTGTTTGAAAGTTTGTTTCCATATTTACTTGTTTAGAGGAAGGAGATAATGTAAAAATGGGAAAAAAACTTTATTTATACACGCATCCGACAAATTTTAAAATTTTTATAATAAATTTCTGTAAATAAATAAGGATTAATATCATAATCCAAGACCATTTAATTTAAGCGTCAAAGTGCATTAGTTTTATATTCAATATATAATGTCATAATCGCTTGTTTTCGTGCCCTAAAATCAATCTTCCTTTATCTTTTATTATTAAAAGATACTTGAATATTCCATTTCCTTTCTAATATTAAGCTATATTAATTTTCTTTTAATTCATATATATTTTTTTTCATTTACCTTTGTTTACATGAAAATTCAAACATTACTATGGTCCACTAGGTCTAAAGGCCTGTCTATTTGAGATTAATGTATGAAGTCTCCCGCCAGAGGACTCTGATACTTTGCCAAAGTTAATCTGACCAATCGTGCAAACCCTGAACTAAAACAATGCCACGTGTGCAAACATGTGTACAGACTAGAAAGCAGCTTATTCAATGCTAATTTGGGCAGGGTTTGCGTCACGTGGACTCACACGTGTTCCAATGAAATGGTTCAGGGTTTGAAGCTGAATCCAGCTTCACTTTTTCGGCGGTTTTTCGCGAAATGACTCTTCCAGTAGTATATAGTCCGTTATGATATTACACTGGCGTATTAAACATGCTTTTAATATTATGATGATAAAGAGTTGCTAGGCAACTATAAAAATTTAAAAAAATGGAATAAATACATTTGAAATAAGTAAATCTCTAAAGTAAAATGTTTTATATTAATAGAACACATTTATAAAAATTATCTAAAAATTACAGCAATAATTTGAAAATCTGACAAATGCATGCAGAAAATTTCAAAATAATTTGAATAATTTCAACCTCGTATTCTTAAATTTCAGTATCCAATTTGTGATTTAATACCATTGAGCAAGTGAGCCATTTTCTTTCAACAAATGAAAATTTTAAAAATGTCTCAATTGCCAAGTGAGCCATTTTCTTTCAATAAATGAAAATTTTAAAAACGTCTGAATTGCCATAGAAAAGCACTATGGTGCAAAATTAAATACCCTTTATTTTCCGAATAAATGAGTCAAACAGAACAAAAAGCTATACAGCTAAATCCAGGTATCTTAAAAACATACCTACTTAATTTCAAGTTAATCGGGTTTTTTTGCAGCAGTTATCGCGGAACAGACAGACAGAAAGAAACCAAAACTTTTCGTGTTCACGGACGTTTTGGAAAATGTTGGATTTTTTTCTGTTTGAAGTAATAACCCATTATGTATATAGTAAAAGCCTAAGTCATGCGAGAGTGAAAAACAAATGCAGGCCGATGGCTACACTTTACATATTACAGACGACCATTTAAAATCAAACTTACTTTTAAACAAAAAAAAAAAAATTGCATAACACTAACAATTAAAAAAAACTCTTTAAAAGATAATAATGTTTAAAAATGAGTTAGAAATAAGTGCGTATATCTTTTGAGATAATTTCAGTTTAAATTAGATTGACAATTCAAAATCTCTTTCCAGCGAAGTAAATAGAAAAGATCCGTTCTTTAGGAACGAAAATAAGTATTAATGGACATGATCATTTAAAAAACAAGTTTCTTCAACAATCAATTTTGCATTCTATCTGATGTCCGGAAATAATTCGCGTATGTGAACAAATTAAAATTTAGCATAATTCTGTTAACCCTTTATCAGATAATGGTAATATACTTACAATTTAATTTTTTATTGAAACTGGCTGATTTCCACCGAAATTTTTAGCGACATAATTTGTATGAATATTAACCTGGCGGAAATGGCACTTTTTATTTTCAAACACTTTTTTTATAGATTCAGGTGGTAGCTTCAACTTTCAACATTTTAGCCAAAGAATTGATTTGCCTGACAAAGGGTTAAATAAAATACACAACTCTACTTCCTTTATGAAATTTGCATGTTGCAAACTCCTTACATATTACTTTGATGAAAAAAGTTTTAAAAGAAATTGGCAATTAGTCAGTTACTTATGCACTATCCGCATCAAAAACTTCAACTGTAGAAAATAGTTGGTTTTTTGTCGCTATATTTTTATAATAATTAAAAAACTATTAACTTAAACAAACAATATTTTGTTGTTGATTCTCAGTTACCAAGCAGAAGTGCCTATAATTATGTGTTTTGACGGCTAGGGCACACTGGCTAGGGCAGTCAGTTTGGCGCAATGACCTCTGATACGTAGACACCACATCGGTAACCTTTTCTTATGCCCACATCTTTGCCTTCCGTCACGTAACGGAGGGCAGATTTAGCGCGCCAAACCGATTTTTCTCCTGCCGAAATTCATATTGTTATGCTTGTCTTGAGTTGACCGGGCTTCTGCTTTTCTCTTTGTGAATTCTGAAAGTTGCCAATAAAGCGATCACCGCCAAAAAACGACATATTTTCGCCAAAGATGTTGGATTCGAAACCATGCCGAGAGAACAATGGAATGTAGCGTCTACGAATTTTAGAACTCTGTGGTTTGTCCAAACCAATTTGTAACATTTTAACAAACCAAGTTTGCAGCATCGATTAAAATGTCAGTAGCATATTTATTGCTTTATTTAATGACAGATATTTTATGATTACGTAATGTTAAAATAATTCTAATGGCATTTCCGGATTTAATTCGAAATTTCTGAATTAAAAAGAAAACAAATTGTCAATCCTGACACAGGCACATGCTCAGAAAGTGTTCACACAGAAACTTTAGCAAGTCTACATTCCAGATCATCCCGATACTTAGCTCGACTGAACCACTTAGAGAAGTTAGCAAGCAATAACATATCGTTAACTGCAAGTTATCCAAAATGGTTGGCTGTTACTTTTTGTCCAAAACTGTCTCAACCAATCTAATGCTATATCCCGTCTGTTGTCATATATTACAGTGAAAGTTGAGACAGTGGTACAGCATACTTAGACATGCTTAGTTTCTTTTATATAAGGTTGTTATAGTTATAGAAGCAGTTTATGATTTTTTTAGGTTTTAAATACGTAAGTACCTAAATAAGGAACATATTCTATCTTTCTGTAACTCTTTGCGGTACTACCTCGAATGTAACTCGAGAAAGTAACTCTGTGTAACTCTAGTAATTCACCGCCGATAAATTAAAATAAAATTCATCTTATTTAATTAAAGCATATTCATAGTTGTAATTGAGGATAATTTTGTTAGAAAAACAGTGACGGCAACTGAATGAAATTTGTGCAAATATCCCCCGACCGTAAAATGTTTACTTTCATAAAATGCTAAAATATATTCTGAATATATTTATAATTATTATTTTCGATATTTATATTAATCAGTTAATTGTGGTTGTATAGTTACTATATATAAAAGAATTTTAATAAAAAATTTAGAGTTTACAATAGATGAAGGGGAGAAAAAGAAAAAAAAGGTTTAACGCTTAAGGGGCAGAGGGATGCATTATATCATACTTAAGATTAACAAAGCTTTGCACCAGAAAATATATTAAGTTTATTTTTTTAATTTTAGGGACAAAAAAATTCACATAACAGTCGTATTTGTTATTTCGTTTTAAAATTCTTCGAATCCTCCAGTATCAATTCGACATTAGAGAAACACAATTATTTGCCTGTAAAGCGGTTAAATTATAATTTAATTTACGGAAATGTGTAAATTGCGATTCTAGAAAAGAATCATTGTTATGACAATTTATTAACTAAGTAAAATACTTTAAGATTTAGCAAGTTTGAGGAAAACTCTTTCCTCTTCGTAGGCTACCTTTTCGTTTAATTGAAACTAAGTGATTTCATTTATTACACTCACTCAGACTATCATCAGATTATTATTAAAAGAATTTTATCCATGTCACGTCACCAGTGGTAATTTTGAAATAAATACCAGTAGGCGTGAAACACATTTAAATTATTCTTAGTTAGTTTTTAATAACTAGTCTTCCTTTCAATGATATCTACCATTTTTGAAAAGCCTCTTTCTATTCGTTGGTATTTACATTGCTTTGCCTCTATTGTTAAATATTTAATAGGACCTCACTTCAATTCGGCAATCCCTTAAATGTCATCATAGTGCTGTCAAAAAGACAATTATTAGTAATTCTTTGATCGCTATGCTTAATTTCTCCCGTGAAAGGAAATATATAAGATTATTCAATTTTATGTGTTATAAAATGTTTGTGTCATAAAACGCCCCTTCAACTGGTGAATTTTTATTTCTGTTTTATATCACAGAACAGTCCGGTTCAAATAAGCAGCCATTAACTTGCAGTGAACCAAGGTATACGTCCTGATCTTTGTTTATTTCAATGAGAGGACTAACGCAGTGTACTTCCGAGAGGCAAAGGGGTTAATTATGTATAATGTTTATTTCTATCAATGTTTAAAATTATCAACATTAAAATAACAGCTTAGATTTTATATTACTTAACATTCTTTTTGCCTTTTGCTTTATTTTCTTTGAGTCAATTTATGATCAAAACATTATGCCTCTAATGTGTGAGTGTGTTTACATGTAGTATAATGCATATTTTCAATATAACGTTTATTAGTTATGCGTAATATCAATATGTATTAATGTTTAAAAGAAAGAACCTTTAGTAAAGTATTTATCTGGAGTTCTTTTAATGCTTTTTATAGGTTTATCTTCATTTTTTATTTCTTTCTTAGCAAATTGATATGCATGCTGTTTGTGTGATTCGTTTACTTATATAAGATATATTTATTTTCCCAAAGACAAAATATCCTTAAAATCGGTTTCCAGCATAAAAAAATAAAAAAATAATATTAATATAAATTTGAATACATATAAAATATGCATGTAAAAATACAATTTTCAACACCCATAATTAGTTCCAATAACAATAAAAAAAAACAGAAAATTAATAAATATGATATTAGAAACTAATATGTAACTCTTTTATTATTCTAACATTTATTATAAAATCTTATCCTGGAAAAGACATTTCGAACATGATTTTACGCAAAGGATTTATTGATAATCTTCAATAGATATATTTTGAAATTTTGGCATTACTACAAATTTTAAAGTAACTAAAATGTAAACAATAGTTTAAAATTTTAATTGAACTCTTAGCTTAAACCACTATGAAAACAATGTGCTGAACTTAATCCTGTAAGGAAAACCTGGTTACTTTTAGAAACATAGTGAAAATGCTTATTTAATTAAATTTTGTGTTGCTTTTTCCACCGATGATATTAAATTCTTTACATTCAAATTATTTCTTTTTTGTTTTCTACTACGAGAAAATTTCAGAATATATTTGAAGAAAAATTAAAAGAAAATCAGAATTTCTAGAGGGCAGAAATTAATGCAAATATATTTTTAACTAACAACTTTTCGATATTTCAGAGACAATAATTCATTAAATTGCCTATATTGAATTTCGCTAATACCATTAAAAGCATATGAAACATAAAATGGCTCGATTTTTTATTTTTCAATTATCGGTCTAAAAATCGTTCTCAATGGTTAGTTTAAAGTAGCATATTTTATGTAGTGTGAATGTGTATTTAGTTTTTTTTCCTTTTTCGGGAAATGTAATTTTTTCATACTTTGGTACATTTTTATAAAATTCTTTTTTTAAGTGAGCAGTTAAAAGTTTTGAAATTTGTGTAACTAACTTATTTCTTTAAAAATCTCTGATATTATGAGTCTGGGTATTTTTTTAACGAAATATATATGTATATGTATATATATATATATATATATATATATATATATATATATATATATATATATATATATATATATGTATATATATATATATATATATATATGTATATATATATATATATATATATATATATATATATATATATATATATATATATATATATATATATATATATATATAATGTTAATTAATTCTTAAGAAATAATTTATGCAGGAATTTAATTTCTTTTGATTTATATTTTTACTATAATATATTTATTTACTGTTATTTTTTTCATTTTTATCCCACTTTTAAAGTAAAAAACATGATGTTAAATAATTCATTAAAACTGCTTCATTTTACTTTTCGAGATATTCTATGTGCCTTTAAGGGGTTCCGGGACACAATATTAAAAGAATTTTATTTATTGAGTTAAAAGTCTGAATTTTTTTCGTGATGGTTAACCATATGATTTATAAAGAAAATCGCATGATAAAACTTTACACATTTTTTTTAAATTTTTAATTTAAAATTTTCGAAAAAACTTAAAATTTTTATAACTCGAAATATTTCTTATACACTGGTGTCCAAAAGTTAAGCATAATTGGTAATTAAGTAAGCAATGAAAGAAATAAAAATCGAAATGTGGTGACACTCCAGGTGTGTAAACAAAATAGTACGCGTCATATATTTTCACGAAAAGTTTTACCCGAAATCGAACAGGGGACCGTCAACAAATTGAAAGAAAACGAAGATCTTTTGTATAACCCTGTCAAAACTAATGTAGCAAAAGCGTTCAAACTGCACATTATGATTAAGTGGCTCATTTTAATGTACTGTGTTTATTTTTATAAGGATAGCATTCATACTCGTAGAGAAATTAAGGTTTTTATAAAAACAGTCCTAAGTTTTTTGTTTATAATTTGCAGAGTTCTTAATATAAAACAATGTTCTTTTCTGAAAATATGACAAACATCTTTGTACACAATACCCTGTCATCAGAATTTAAAAATAATAAAAATTTTATGAAAAATGAGTAAGTTTAGTAAATAATTTTTCATTGTGCATGCGTCAACGATAGTCAAATTTCATTTGAATATTGTGTTAGCTAAATGTATAAAGCAACGTCTGTAAAAGTTTCAAAAACATAGCTTGAAAATCCTGAAAATTATCGTCTATACAATCAACTCAAAATCCGTTATTCCTAAAAATATATATATATATATATATATATATATATATATATATATATATATATATATCAGGGGTTTTATCCAAATACAGTTTTACGTGCAATACTAATTTTATAGTGTACTACAATTAAGCTATCTGAACTTAATTAAACGGCCAAATATGCCTGGAATGTTCTCGGTCTAATGCATGAGAAAATTAATATCAATTAAAAGTTCTATTGGATTTTGACATTCTGTGTCCACTTAGATTTTCTCCCCAATTCTACCAAAAAATATTTCTAATGTATTCGTACTAAGAAATCGTTCTAATGCATTCGTACAAGCACATTTAAAAAATCATGGCGAGCAGTTTTATTGAATGAAGAAAATGAAATTCTGACAAAAAACGACGACACATCTGATTTGCAGAGAATATTATAGAAAATTTGAGAAAGCTAAACTCTTCGGAAAATGTGGACGAAGTAACAGTGCACAAATGGACTAAAGAAGAATCGAAATTGAAGTGTTACAAAATGTATAATGACGACGGTTAAAAGTTTTGAGTCGCTTGTTATTAACAAGAAACAAGGAGTTTCGAAAAATGTCCTGAAACTGGAACAAGGATACAATACTGTAAAACCTGTTATAATAATCTGTATATAACGAAATCCTGTTTTAAACGGCAAAATGGCTTGATCTTTGATAAATGGATATAATAAACTTTTTGAAAATAAATAATGTTTCCGCTCGGAAATAAATAAGGTTGTTAATGAATAATAAAAAAAATGTACTCCGAGCACAACTAAGTTTGCTAAAAATATCATTCACGAAGTCCGATATAAAAACTAAAACTTCAGCCCATCTTGCAAAAAAATTAATTTGGTCGACTAGACCCGAGAAAGCTCTACCAGGATGAGCAAAAATCCTTAAACAAAACAAAACAAAATGTTTTAAAACTGTCTTTATTTGTGTTATGTAAATCTATACTAATAAAAGAAATATTCACATGTGTTGGTATGTTTGCCTTCGACTACTGGGGTCATCTCAGCCTAACTCTGTCATAAATAAGTGAAAAAATTTGTGCCAAATAATATAAACATTTACCAAAGTAGAATTACAGCCAATAAAGAAGGGTCTTTAAAAGAATGGAAATCGATTAATCATTCTTGGTAAAAAGAAATAGCGATGTTAGGAGGATTCCAGAGAGGATTTAAGTATCCGTTCATATTGCCGAAGGATTCCAAAATGGCTAAAAAAAGGCCATTTTAGAATCTTGGCAATTTTTTTTAAATATTAGAAAATTCTAGTTTTTCAAATTTTACATTTCAAAAACACTGTATTATAATTATATTACATTGTATTATACATGTTCTTAAAATACATAAAAAAGCACAAAAATATATTTACACAAAATTCCATCTACAGAAAAATATAATTTAAAAATACTCCACAAAATTATAAATAAAAAAATGAATTACAAAAAAGTATGTATAGAAGTATTTATTCTTACTTTTCCACTTGTAAAATTTTGCTAGCAAAACAATAACCCCTCAAGCTGAAAATCGCTAATCAAGGATACTTATCATATAATAAACCTGTATCCAAAATTCGAAGAAAGTCGAATTATTCTGCATAAAAACACATTTATGTAATTTAAGAAATGTTGTCACCCGTTTCCTCCTTTCTATTTAACCATTAAACCTCCAAAACTGTTCAGGAATTCAACTAATCAGAAACAACCTACATCCAAAATTTAAAGCAAATCGGATTACTCTTTATAAAACTCTATATAGCTAACTTAAGGGGGAAGTAATCGCCTGTACCTCCTTTATAATTAATAAAAGAACACCCCAATAAATGAGTGAAGCTTCTTATTACTATGAACCTGTATCGAAAAATTGGAACGAATCGGTTAATTCTGCATGAAAAAACATTTACATCAATTATGAGGGGTAGTTTCCTTTATACTCCCTTTATACTTATCTAGTGAATTCCAAAACCAAATCAGAAAAACACCTTTTCAGAATAAACCTATATACAAAATTTGAAGCAAATCGGTAAATTTTGCGTGAAAAACCTAAATTAAGATGGGGGGATTACCCCCCATTCCCCCTTCTTAAACTTATACAATGAACACCCAATACTAATCTCGGAGGCACCTCATTAGAATAATCATATATATTATCTAAGATTGGAACGAAATCTTCTAATTCTGCATGAAAAACCAATTTAGATAAATTAAGGGGAGGGGCAATAGCACCCATTCCCCTTCTTATACTTATCGAATGAACTCTCAAAACTAATCAGGGAAGCGTCTTGTCATAATAAGCCTATATCCGAAATTTCATGTAAATCGGATATTTTTATCATGAGTTATCGCGTTACGTACGAACGTACATACATACAGAATGGGCGGGCACATAAGCTCTCAGGCTTTGATAGCCTGTGAGCTAAAAAGCTGTTTTTAAAAATGAAAATTATTTTTACACTTTTAAAGAAAAAAAAAATGAGAAATTAAAATCCTGGAACAAAACTGCGATTAATAAACATATTGCCAATATAATATTCCGAGATTCCGAGTGTTAACTACAATACTTACAGAAAAAAAAGTTATTTACTTTAATTTTATCCTATTAAACATTTTGGTTTTATGAACTAAAGTACAATTATCTTTTTATAAGTAAAGTAATTTAAATTCATGTTGCCTGAAATGAGATGAATTTAAAAATAAGCACCTGTCAAAAAATGTTGTTTTTTTTTTGGTAACTTAGTTAAATTTATAGTTTTGAAGAATGAAACTAATTATTGTCCAATTGTAATAACGTTATTTTCGAAATAGATAGTTTTGTGATAGTAGTGACATTTGATAATTCCTTTTTCAAAAAATAATAAATAAAAAAATGAAAATTAAACCTTTATGTAGACTATTAATCTTGAAAAATTGATAACAACCGCACTTACTCAAATCCTTTTACTTTGTGATATTAAGAAATAGTTGAAAGTTTTATTTTTAGTACCAAAATGACGCCATGTTCATCTTTTTTTCTTTCTTTTTTTTTCTTTTATTATTTTATTTTCTTTCTTCACGACAAAATATTCCATTGAAAATATAATTGTAAGAGAAATTCTTATTCCGGATTTCGATTTTTTGGCAATGATTAAAGGAACATTGTTTAATTTTATCTAAAAAATATCAAATAATTCTTCATAAAAATATTAATTTTCTGAATTTATAGGTAAAATAGTTGAATAAAAATTAGAAAACATTGTCTATTTTCAATTTCGAATTAAAATCCATGTATTTGTAGAGATACAAACATATTCATTCATTTTGGCTTATGTTAAACTTCATAGACACACATAGTCACATTTTTAATAATAATATTAGGTTCAAATACAGTTGCTATTCTACGTTGCTAGTTAACTGATGAAAGAAAAGATAAAAAATAAATTACGTGTATTCCGAATCATTATATTTATAAATCAAGATTTTTTTTTTTTTTTTTGAACATAAGTACTATGAAATTATACCAAAATTTATGCACGAAATTTAAGAAATCTTACAAATGTATTGACGAAATTTCGAAATAATAAGAATAATTTAGCACCATTATTTGGAAATACCTGCATCTTTAATTTAATATTTAAATTCTTTAATCAAAAGATTTGTTTTATTTCAAGAAACGAAAACTTAAAAATCGTCTGAAATGTCTTAGAAAAGCACTATGGTGCAAAATAAAATGATCCATATTTTCCGAACAAATGGTCAAACATATTTGCCAAAACTATGCATATAATAGCAACTTCTGGATATTTCATCGACATGCTGACTTAGTTTCAAGCTCATCGGGTACTTTTTACAACAGTTATCACGAAAATGTCAGACAGACAGATCGAAACTAAAACATTTCGTGTCCCCACAGTAAACCTTCATTGTCGTTTCGGCGATTCAAGCCATGAATCGTAACACAGCCATAAATAAAGCAAACAATTGATCTGCTGATATTTTTAATGCCATCATAAAAAAGTCATAGAAAAGATGATTAAAAACAAAATCAGAATTTTTTTTTTTTTTTACGAATATAATATTTCTTTTTATCTCAGAATTACCCATGTGCAAACTTTATTTATTTCCAACAGTTTCTTACATTTTTGGTCGAATTTCTAGATGTCCATATTCTACACGAATAAGTAGTTTAACTGTCCATGCTTTTAAATTCAACGCAAAAGTGGCATATTTTTTTTTTTTTTTTTTTTCGGAAAATTATGTTTTTTAGGATACTATCGGTAAACTGTATTTATGAATTAAAAAAAAAAACTTTATAAATGGATTCATTTAAATGATAATTTTCTTTTGTCAATAATATTTATTTATAAATAAAATTTATTTATAAATAAATAAATCAATAAATAATACGTGACCACCTATATAATGAAATCTATATTTCAAAACCTGTATCACCAATAAATTGTTTTCTAATTTGTCAATTTATTTAATCTTATTTTCCTAAAAACGTCTATCAATGATAACACTTAAAGAAAACAATGAGGAACATTATAACAGGGTTAGCTTATTTGTATTTTTGTTTATGCATAGCTTTTATGTAATCATTACTAATTAATTGGCTGTGTTAGAAAACCTAGTCTATAGAAACCTGTATTTGAAAAGGCATAATTAAGTTCAAATTTACATAAAAAATAATTTGGCAGATGTTATTCTCTCAAAAAGTAAACAGATATAATTAATTTCCAATTTAGATTAGTCAAATGCTTTTCCATACGCAAAAATGTAAAAAAATAATTACATTAATGCTTGACAAAGTATATACTTTTATTCTGCATATTGTAAGTGGAAATAAACAAAACAGAAATAATTAATGAGCAAACAATTCATCTACAATTATTTTTATATTTAATTATAATTTGATACTAAAATGCACATATTAACTTCTAAACGATACACTTCATTTCCCTAATTAAACTTGGAATCGAATGTTTCTTACATAATTAGCATTCAAGAATAAACTTTTCTTTTCGCAAAAGTTTTAAATTATTTATGAATTTTATGCGGTGAATTAATTTAAGTCATCGAATAATTAATTTTGAATGTGGTTCCGGTTTTCTGTTAAAATGAACAGTTACATTAATTTCTTTTTTAGTGTGTGTGTGAGGGGTTTAATTACTTTTTTCAAGAATAAAATAATTTTATGTATGATGATTTTTAAAATAAAAAAGGAAACATTATTTGTAAAAAAAATAAATAAATAGAATTGTGTTCTTATTTTACTCTTATGAAATTTTTTTTATAAATACCTACATAAAAACTAGATGAGAAAATTCCTGGAAACGTGAACGAAGATTCATGCGTACATCATAGATGATAAAACGCTTTCCAACACATTCAGAATAGTAGAATAAAACTCCACAGTTTGGTAAAGGAAAAAATGACTAGAAATGAACAAAGGGGCATAACAAAGAATGACCAACCTGAAAACTCAGCTTTCACCTTAAAATAAATGGTGGGGAGAAACAAACAAATGAACACTGAAGTACGCATACTGTATTTGAAAATCCGATTTAGGCTGTTACCATGAATAATCATTAAAATAAATGACTTTTTATAACCCTGTATATTACCTACAGATAGGTAATACATACTACATAGTATGCTGACATTAGTTCAATTAAACGCATGGCACAGCTGAAAAATTCAGCAGAGCAATTTCTGTCAATAAACGGATGTTATAGAGAACTTGTTTTAGAACATGTATATGATCTATGAAATTTATACTCACCAAATATTATTTTTAAAATATTGAAATTTACAAACACATACCACAATTAAAAACGCAATTTCAATAATTTTTGTTCATAGCCTTCAATAATCCAGTTACTGCTTACTTTCTTTTTCAGCCGAATACTTTTGTATGTCTTTACAAATGGACGATAACTTCTATTTACACCATATTCTATAGTAAAATATGTGTAGTATACCTCAGTGATGTATATGTATTTCCATATGTTCAAAATATTATAAAATCAATAAAATATATGGGAAAAGATTTTTCGTAATGTAATAGAATTCTTTAGAGTGGCCTTATAAATTAACCGAAATTGCTTTTTCCTTTCAGTACTAAATAGTATATCCCAATAATATGTCAAGTAACAAGAAATTCCGTCCAATTTTTGAAAACAGTTACATTTTTCGCATAGCTGTGTTTAAATTAATTCTGATCTCGTGATATCTGCACACTCCCTTAATGTATCATTCATTCAAGAGTTGTTTAGCACATTACATGTTTTTCTATCAGTTTTGTAGGAAGCGCAATCTCAGAAAGAAAGTGTCATTGAAAAAAAATTACTTTGGGACGATTTTGTACTACGAGTTCGAATTTTTAAACATATATGCAGATGCCGCTTAATGTATATGCTTAGCGCTTAAAAAACGTTCTGTAATGGAAAGGCTACTCAAAAGCCGTTGAGTAGAGTTTCGGTCATAGGTTTCGATCATAGACACTTTTAGATAAGCCCCCTATTGGTCTTTCATTCCTCTAGAGAAAGTCCAGTTGTCTCAAACATATGTCAAAGAGTTCCCTCATGAAACTGGTCGAGAGCTATCTTATATTCTCGGACTATACGAAGAAACCATCCAATCGCATCTGCATAACTTATTTGGAATTGATGTGGAAATTCAACAAGTCGGTTCGTCGTGTTTTGTCCGATGAATACAAGCTCGAACGATTGAATATCGTCATTGCTGTCACGCTGCATAAAAGCTTTATTACTCGATAAAATATTGACATGAGACAAAAAACAGAATATACTGATAGACAAAAAAATTGACTGACTGATGATTCAGTTTCATTAGCGCCAAACCAGACATGTATATAAAAGCTAATCATAAGTATTTGGCGGACCAGCGGTGGTATAGTTTACTATATATTCTTGCAATGCGGAAAAGACAACTCGGTCAACATTTACTCATCTCACTTGTAAACTCTGCTCATTCACTTGTTGCTGGGCCCCAAAAACATCCAGCACTAATCAACATGGGGGGGTTCTCTTCCTCCACTATAATGCCAGTAAGACGTGACAAGGGACGTGATCAAAACATTAGGCTGGTACGTTTTGCAGCATTCATTTTTTTCCCTGAACGCCGCATCATCGGATTATTATCTGTTTTTGGCAATATATATCTAACACTGGGAGCATCATTTCGAACCCAGAACCTTTGCCTTTCAGTATATACGTTACTCCAAATGTTCTGTGTTCACATTTCATCACGAGAATTTTTCCGCTCAGTTGAAAAATTGAATTGATGGCAGACATTTATCAATCAATATGAATGAATTAAATATAACAGTTTATCTAAATACCCATCATATAAATGGTGTTCCATTACTTTCGACCATGGTACTAAAAATAAGAAGAGTAGACATAAGTAACGCCACTTGAAGCTATTTCTATTTCCTACTACATTATATTGTCAAAAGTGACTATATAATGTAGTTAGTTAATAGCGATTTTAGTCATTTTGTTAAACATCGAGAAAAATGCATAAGGAATTATCCTGAAGCTCAAGGTTTGTGAACAAAATAGCGCAGGTCATATATTTCCACGAAGTTTGTTTCCCGCAACTCCATAACGAGCCCTCAACAAGATTAAAAAGAATGAATATAATTTACACAACACTGTATAAACTAAAGAAACAGAAGCATTCAATCGGTGGATTAATCTTAAGTGGTTTTTGTAATAAACTTCGCACATTTCTATCAGGATATAATTTATACTCATAGAGGATTTAAAGTTTTAATTAAAACAGTCCCAAATTTTGCCAAGTTTTTTGCTTAAAGTTTGCAATATGAGGTTTTAATATAAAAAATGTTTTTTAATCAAAAAATATAAAAAACAATAGTGTATATAATACATAACAATCAGAATTAAAAATAATAAAAATTGTATGAAAAATAAGCAGGTTTATTAAATAATGTTTCACTGCGCATGCGTAAATGCAATCAAAATATAATGTACATAATGTGTTAGCTAGTAAATGTACAGAGCTACGTTTGTGAATGTCTCAAAAACATGGCTTGAAAAATCTGTATCGTCGGTAGAATAAGCTCAAAATCCGCTGTTCTCATAAGGAAGCAAAAAGATGAGAGGCTATATCCAAATGTAGTTTTATGTGCTATATTGACACTAATTATTGGATATATGTATAGAGATCTTCATCGATATGTACTTTAATATTAAAGACCTCAAATTTTTAATATTTATAATGCTGAAACTTATAATCGAAATAACTTACAATTTCATTTCTACACATAATAGAGCTGAAGGTTTATAATTTATCGTCAAAATTAGATGTACCCGTTGATCAAAAATACATTCTGATCTTTTGTTTGTAGATATCCCCCCCCCAAGAAAATTTTATATGGTAAGTTAAAAATAGAACTTATTTCCAATCATTTTATACCAATATCTTTCTCCTAGAACAATTTGTTGTAGAGTTAGAACAAAGGTGTTTGCTTGTTTTGCGGCGACTGTAGACAACGAAATAATGTATAGCTACAAACAAAGCCAAATCATGATTTTACAAATTTCAACTGAAAAACAATAATTAATGCTCCTACAATAAGATTAATAATTAATTTATTTGAAATATCCGGATAAGTGATATATAAAGCCACTTTCAATTGATTCTATCCTTTAAAACATTAACTATTAATAAGAGATGATATATTCTAATTGTATTTGCACAATTCCAATATGGAGAATGTACATGCTTGAACTTAATGTGCAAAGAATTTAAGGCATTGTTACTTGAATATTTAGAAATAACAACATAAATATATGCTTGTTAAATGTTGTTTTATTCACTGTAAAATTTTAATATAATGAGGAAGTATAATGAAATTTGAAGAATAGTACAGTGAAATAGATGATCTGCATGATTGTTAATATGAGAATTTTCCAGAAAACTTATGCTATTACTTATGCTAAATCTATATAAATCTTTAAAATCACGAATTCTACCAATAAACATTAAAATAAGTTCGCCTTTGCTGTATGAATAGTTTAATTACGTATAGTATACTTTCCAAAATGTGATAATGATAATTTTTAGTAATAACCCTTTTTTTGTAATTTATTCATTCCATAAATAAAGCATCTAACCGTAGAAAAGAGAGATTGCTCATTAAGAGAACTTCCAATGACTCTATCAAATAATTTGTAGCTCGTTTATTTCTGAAATATATATTTTAATAAACATTTAACGTTAATGCCATCTTCAACATAAGAATCTTATAATACTTTTATAACGAATATAATATTTACCTTAGATTATCTTAATTTCGAAAGGTCGCACAACAGCAACAACAATAAAACAAAGTTTAAATTCATTTCAATCTAAACCTTAGATTTTAAATTTTGTTAAAATTTTTCGTAAATTCGTGATCATTCTTCTAAATATTCTATAAGTTGATTTACAATTTTATATTGTAAGTAAACTAAAGCTGCATTATTTATTTAGAAACGTTCCTTAAAATTTAGAGTCGATATAAAAGAACGTCACTAAAAATATTTTATTAAGGTATCTGCCTACTCTTAATTTGCTGTTTTTGCGAAAATCTTTTATTTCATTTTTGTCACATCTTCGCAAATAATTTGTAACGTCACATTGTTCAAATCTAATAATTTCTAATTATCACGATGTAACGTCCGATTTTATTGATTGATTTTAAAATTTCAGACAGTTGATAACACTTAAAATTTTTGAAGAAGCAACAGGAGTTCATACGTTTTAAAATTGGAGAATTAAATATATATATTTCAGGAAAATTGAATAATAAGGATTTATTAATTTGAAATTAACAATTTGATTAATTTATTTAAGGATAAAGTCTATGTCTATATCCTCTGTTTGATCAGCTATCACATTTACCCAGTTGTTTTTAATATAAATTTGGATCACTAAAAAAATAACGGAAATAGTTGGTTGTTATTTTTACAGTGCTCGTAAAATTCGCGGGATTCGCAGTGAAATTGTCAAAACTTAGTTATGTGCATTGACATTATGTGCGTGTGTTCAACTAAAAGATAGGATGATTATAATTAAAGTTATGATTTTAAAAATCGATAATTTTAAAATTACTGGTCAGAATGTCTTGATATTTTTAGAGAACAATTGTGAGGCAATGGAATTTTGTTTGGCGAAATAATAAAAAATAGTTCCAAAATGTGCAGATAGATGGGGATGACAGGGTTCCCACTGTCTGTAGATGTGCAAATTACTAAAAGTGGCATCCGAACGACAGGTCTGGTGTCATAAAAATGCAGGACATCATCTCTTTGTTTGAATGTTTCATCGTGACTCTGACTATAAAGAATTGCTCTCTGTTCTTGAAGCTTTTCTTATGAGAACAATGATTTCGAAGTTTCGGATATTAATATACATGAAAAGGAATTCAATATCCACAAATGGTCTGTGAAAAATGATTTCTGAATTCGAAGAAACCGGTTCATTTGACATTAAACGGGGCAAAGGGACGAAACTAGTTTCTGCTGCGGCATTAGAAAATGTGGCTACAGCATTACAAGAACGGACTAACAGTAATGCAGGAATCAATAGTTCATGTGCGATTAGGCGAATACAAGATATGCCAAATAGCATGGTGCGTAACGTCCCACTAAAAATCTTGCACTGTTATCCGTAAAAGATAACTCATGTGCAAGAGTTGCTACATGATGAACTACACGCAAGTAAATATTTTGCATTGCAATTTCTTATCCAGATGACAGTACAGTGGATGACCATAGAACATACTGTTGCCTGACAAAGTCCACTGTCATATGATAGGTTCTGAAAATACGCAAAATTGCAGGATATGGGTGACCGAGGATCTGTCCCAGCTACAGATATTACCTCTTCAGTTTGAAAAGGTCACTGTGTGGTGCGGAATAACGGCATTATTTATTATCGGTCAGTTTTTCTTCAAAGAGTTCACACCCGCGGGTCCCTTTACCTTCACCATTACTGGAAAGATGTATAAAGAACTTTCGCGTAAGCATGTTATGTTCGTCTGGCACTCCAGCAGCATCAGTGTGCAGATCGCACAAAATTCATGCAAGATGGCGCTCCTCAACACACATTGTTACTTCTATGAAGCACCTACTGAGTGCAAAATTCGGAGATTATAGTACCATAAGCCGCCATTTTCCGAAAATGTAGCCGCCACGTTTCTGTGGTTTGAACCCGTGTAACTTCTGGCTTTGAGAGTACCTGAAGAATGATGTTTACAGAATGCGTATTCAGATCCAAACCGAATTGAAGACAAGCATCACTCACCCCACCCATTGCATCAATCCAGATATCTTCCGATCTGTTGTGGAGCATGTCGTTTTGCGCTTCCAATTAGTAGCGAAACAAGGCGGTGGGCTTATCGAACATCTTATGCATTAGTCATCAGTAAGTTGCTTTTTCCAGGAAGCACTTTTTTTTCAATTTTTGACGAGCTCACTGCTCCCTCAAAAAGCGCTTTCTTAAGCAGGTTACTAAAAAATTTTGAACACCACTAATTTTGAACAATAACTTTTTATTTATCATTTGGAATATATTTCAGTATCAAAAATTAAGTGTTTTCTCCGTACTTTTTAGTTTATTATATAGAAAAAAAAACTGTTAAGTAGATACCTCCCTTTCAACTGAGCAAAAATGCTAGAAAACTGATTAAATTTCCATAGATATTTACAAATTAACTAATAAGGTAAATACAGTGATTTTTTGTACTATTAAATATAGCATTACTTTTTACAGCAAGTATCACAGATTGATCAAAAACATTTAAAATTAACTAAGAAAACGTAAGTTACCTACTAGGGTCAGGAGAAGTAATTATGACCATATTTTATATTTTCAACATTGTTTTTTTTCTATTTGGAAACGAAGTCTTTTTAGTACATAGGAAGTAACTTTGATCTTTTAAGAACACTTCTTAAAAGTTTTAATTCTTACAGCCCTTTTTATTTTTAAGTTAAAAGGATGGTTATAATTACCCCATTAAAAACTCACAGTCGCACAAGTTTGGGTTAATTAAGATCCCTAGCGAGGAAATTATGACTACTATATTTCCTCTTTATATTTGTTTACACATGTTCCTTTGTTTGGGCAAAGGAACTTGGGCATCAGATCATTAGAACTCCAAACTGACAAATTCGTTCACTAAAAGTTTTGGTAACTTTGTTTCAAATTGCTATTTAGATCTCAAAAATGCTTCAAACTACTGATAAAGAATGTCTAAAATGAAAAATACTTTATGTGGTTAATACCTAAGCGTGAAAAAAATTATTACCACTTACAATTTTCTCCATTATAGGGGTGATCATAATTAGCCCCCTGACTTATAAATATATGTATATATATATATATACATATTTGTTTGTTTGTTTTGGCAATTATTACATAACACTGCGCTCATATCTCGTTTTCATTTTTAATTAAGACTTAAAATAGATTTTCACTTAAAAATAACACATGGCTTGAAATAATAAACTATAATCTTTTGTAACAGATGTAAATTTTCATTTTTGGTGAAAAAAGTCCGGGCCAGGATTCGAACCATCAATGTATTGGCTGAAGCCGCCAATGCTCTACCAACTGAGCCATCCCGGACACGAACACTGGTATAAATTTTCCATTTTGG